>OX419755.1:59389944-60780800 GCA_948567375.1 Lunularia cruciata | reverse complement strand
AGGACGTGAACCGTCGTGTCTATTCGAATTAATATCAATTGGTAATTATAATAGCTCCACCGTGTGTTTTGATCTATTCAGAACTAAATAGATTTCTTTAATAAGTAAATTGGTGTAATAGCAATAAAGTCAAGGGTGTAGCAAGGCGTTGAGCGAAGGTATACTTCCAGTCTTACTTTTTCTTCAATTTAGTGAGCTCTGTCAATCCTGCCGCCACCTCCGCATCCTTTTCGTTTTGCACGGCAACGTATGCGTCTCTAATACGAGACTCTCGACGCCACGCCATAATTCGCAGCTCAAGTCCATCGTCAAGTGAAAGCTGTTTCCCCAGCATTAGTGCATCGATACGCAGAAGCAGATTGCTCCAGAAATCCCAGGGCATCTCTCCGACGGGAACTTGAGCGATACCGAGCTGAGTATCCGCTTTCAACCCTTCCAAACTGCTTTGGAAAGCCTCCACTTCATCCTGATACAACTCTAGCTGTTGGCGTATCTCTGTATCTGATTCCAAAAGCCTCTCCTGTAGAATTTTCACCTGCTCTTGCAGCATAACATTCTCTCTTTGCACCGCTTTCAGAGAGTCTTTGTCTTCTTCAGCACTCTTCAGCGACTCCTGTAGTGCTCGAAGTTGTTCTCGTAAACTGTCAGTTTCCTTTGCCAGTTGGGGTGTAACCAAACTCGATTCAGATTTTTCCTCAAGTTCCGCTTTCAACTGCACTAGTTCAGCCTGCAGTACCGCTTCCCGGGCCAGCAACCGTGAATTCTCCACTTCTTTCTGTTCGATTTCATCTAATTTTAACTCCAAGCAATGTGCATATTCTTGGACGGTTTGCTTATCACCTTCGAGTTGCTGAATGACAGAATCCTTTGCCTTCAAGTCTGCCATGGCTAATCTAAGATCCTTAATCTCTTGCTCATAGGTTTGAATTTGACTTTTCAATACGTTAACTTCATTCCCTGTTTCACTGGTAGCTTCTAGTTGGGCCGCTAGGTTATGTGCTTGCTCCTGAAGGGTCTCATACTCGGCCCTCAACTGAAGTGCTGCTTTGGCTTCAAGCTCTTTCTCCGCTAATCGAGACTGTACAACACTGAGCTCCCCTTCTAGAAATTTGTTCTTTTCTTTGGCTTGATCTCCTAATTTGGCTCTTGCGTCTGCCTCTGCTAGACGAGCACTCAGCACATGGACTTGCCCCTGTAGATCATCCTTGATATTGCGAACGTGTTCCAGCTCCTCAAGGGCACGTGCTCGCACCTGGTTGAGGAGTATAATGTCTGAGACAGGAAAAACGAAGATAAATTTACGTTCAGCCAAGTAGGAAGGCTCGCTCCGTAGTCCCACGGTATCTTTATTTACATAGTTCGCGAGAAACTCCTCAGTTATCATGACCGGACTTCCCAAAGCTAGTGTCCAGAATGAACCAGGAGACCGAAAATTGAACGTCCCTCGACTGAAGGATTTGTTAAGCGATTACCACTTGCCAATACCTTGAACAACCAAGTAAACTAATCACTGTGGATTATGCTGCGAACAAATGACACACTCCTCTGCAAATTCCATGCTTGTGTCCTTGTGTTCGACACAAGCACACAAGCGTGTGTAGCTGATCAAAACGATATTGTCCCGCCAACATGTTCCCGACATTATGCCAACATTCACTCGTCGCATCTAATCTGATAACTCTGTCACATCCAATCGCAGAAATTTTCGTCTTTCACAAAGCTCACTGTGTAACTTACTCTTTTCAGCTTCTTTGATCATAAGCATCAAATCATTGACGCTAACACCGGCTGGATTGGATAAACTGCCTTCCTCACTCTTTGCTTGGCGTCGTTTTGGCTGCAAAAACAGTAAGCGAACATGTCAGAAGTTCCAGCATGATCCAGAAATGTCTTTTAAAATAATTGCTGGAATTAGACAAAAACTAGAAAGAAGCAGTCTACTATTTACATCGCTACTTCAACAGATGATTACCTAGCTCAATCAAACTAATGTGGTCATTCTATCACCAAACGACACCTGATTTTGCAAAGAGTGAAGAACTAGAAAATGTGACAAAGCCTCGGAAATGATTGTCAAGATGGTAAACAGGGGACCTAGACAGAGTACCAAGGACACGTTAGGAGTCTTCAAATCTTCCATCTCCTTTACCAGTTGGAGGTTCTCACTTTTCGTGTCTCCTCCAACCACCAGCGCATTACCCTCTGGACCATCAGTCACCTGATCGGAAGGAAGCACAGATTCTGTTTGAGGCGTGGCCAGACCAGCGCCATTGCCCTCAACCTCAAAGCCATCAGCTACCTGCTGGACACTGGCCTCTGGTGACAACGGCAAAGGCAAAGGGACATTGGCTTCTGGAGCCGACGGCAGAGGGTTTTTCTTCGCTTGAATTTCCCTACCCTCATCAGAAGGATTACTCTCACCATCCACAGGTTGTCGATCCCTGACGTTTCTCTTTGCTTGACTTTTCCTTGTACTGCGACTTCCAACATACCCACGACGTGTGTTGATTAACAGCCTGGAACTTGCAGGAACAGAATCCTTGAAATTGGCAATCAAATTCATTTAATACTGCAAATTCCACTTCATACACCGTCCAGCCATGTAGCGCGCAAAGTGGATTGGTTAACCAAGTACATTGTCCACCTCCTGACAACAACCGGAGAAATTAGGCAGAACAAAAGCGGAGCATGTAAAATACCTATTATTCTTCGTCCGCAATCTGCAAGATGGTGAGAGCTGTGGGGAGAAAAAACTGCTGCTATTAACCCCATGCACTATCATCATTCTGCCGGCTCTCTGATTCTCCCTCGAAAATGTCCATCCACAATTGCTTCCCAACAGCTGTAAACTCGAGCAGACTCCACTACGCAGAACTGCTGCTCTTGTAATTCCAGGCCATACACCTACCCGCGTTTGCACCACCTCGACCATCGTCCTCCCCTTCTCTTTGCTTTCCCTTGGCTAGATTATTCCCCCAAGCCTCCTACTGCACCTCCTCAGGGTAAAACCTTCAGTAATCTGAGCCTCACCACAAAGAGGCTTCTCTTCCTCCCAAGCAGCTGGTAGTATTCCTCCGAGCTCTTCTTAAACGGGAGAAAAATCGAAAAATCCATCAAACTACCGCTACCATATCATTCATGTGTAAACAGCAGCGGCATTCATCTCCGTCTGTTCTCGCCAATTCGACACATTTCATCCTTCCTCGCCTGTCTAGCCCACTCAATTCGCCGTGACAAGAGAATCCCCTCTCCCCAGATACGACCGGTTATCCACCATTCTCACACCGGCAGCAGCAGTGAGGTTACTCACTTACTGCTCCTGGTCCTTCTGCAGCAGCAGCAGCAGCAGGAGCAGGAAACAAGTCTTGTGTCACCACTCTAATCTCAACAGCTAGAGATGTGCTGCCAGCTCGGACGATCAATCGATTGATTGCTTCTTTTTGCGGCTGCACACACCAGGTTCCAGTTCCCCTGTCCTGTGCTGTTAAATTTCGTCCTGTTCCTCCTCACGACGAGAGTCTACCTCTACCTCTGCCTTTACTCCTCTTATCCAATCCTGGTGGTGCGCGTGTGTCTCCACCACCAGAGGAACCATCGGTACATTCATCGAGAGAAACGAACTTCAGAAATCCTCCCTCGTTTCGGTGGTGCCTATCGTCCCTTTCTCTCCGTCCGCTCCTTCCTTCCTCAACTAGTTTAGTGGACGGACGTCCACTAAACTAGTTGGCAGGTATTTGCCGAAGGGAGTCTTCTTTGGTCTCAACCAAAGGGTGGTGACATGTATTCTTTCTCTTCCGAAGGTCTTCCCATCTTTCTAGCCTTCACACGCGGTCGCTCTTTTCTTGGGAAGGAGGAAGAGAAAGAGAAAGGGTTACGATGATTTTACTTCACTGTACTGAGTGATATAAACATGTGGGGTCTTCAAAAGGAAATCATTGGATTTTCTCTTTATTTCATAGAGTTTATTGCCTGGAAAACAAATAGAGTGAATTCATCTGATGCACCATTGATATCCTTTATTATCAATTATCGATATAATTATTACATGTTGAAAAAAATTGAATTACTTTATATAATATTTATATTACATCTATATAAAATACCTTTAATATTGATATATATTAAGAAAATAAATCAACCAATAAAAGGATCTGGTTACTTTATTAGACATAAGCAGTTGAAGTGAGAAATTGAACCAAGAAGTACCCACTGTGAAAAGAGACAAGGAATCAATAGAGAACATTCCCTAATTCTGATAGAACATTTGGAGATTTGCAAGACACACAAATCTTAGGATTTAAAGATGAGAAACAGTGTAGATTCTTTCCAAACTTTGGGATCAAAATCTTTCGGCGCAATGACAACTCGGAGGACTCTAAAGAATCTCTCGTAGAAGAAGTTTTCATAGTTTCAATATGAGCATCGATTATAGTAAATTTACTATGCTGACTAACGTTTCTAATTTGATTCCACCCAAATGAGAAGCATCTAAAAGAATAAAAATAATAAGGAAGTTACTAAATATAATTCCTCCTATAGTTTTAATCTCCTTTTCTATATCAAAGAAGCTAAATTGAATGAATCAAGAGTCAACGGAAATAAAAAAATTTGGGTCCTTGGGCATAATTCCTCTTTTCTTTTAAAATTCAAACTGTAGAGTTTAAGCTGCAAGGAACTCCAAGTGTAAGACTCCAAAATTTGAAATGATAGACTCTTAGAAAAAAGACATCAAATAAATAGATAAGTATATTCTTTAGACTTGGAGACCTCCGCAAATTTTGATTCTTCTAACATTTACATGATTGAAAAAGGCTTAGTTATAAGGAAATAATTGAGAATTCTTGTGCCACTGTTCTGAAATTTTGAGAATGAATTTAAACTTTGAGATCAGGTAAAAAAAATCAAGAATACATTATTTATACTTTTCTCAAATAAACCGTTTGATAAAGAAATCCATGAAGGTTAGATCCTTTATATCAAGGCAAAGTCTTTTACAATTTTGGAGTTTGAAATCACAACCAAGGAATTATGTCAATGCTAGGTGTATTCTTTTTAGATTTATACAAAAAAAATTCATGTTAAATAAAATTATAGAAAATAAATATTAAAATATCCAATTTTTCTTTAAAAATAACATGGAGTTGATTTCATAATATATTATATACTTGTTTGCTTCTAAGACTTATTTGTTTGCCGTTTAAGAAGAATGTATAAGTCTATAAGGAGATTCGTGATGGGGAGCATATAATGTTTTCTCAGTAAAATAAGAAGTTAAATTAAAACTAACGCTAATTATTACATTCTAAGATCCAAGAAAGAGAAAAAATATTGTATAGTTATATTCAGTATAATTCAATTGACATCAACATTATTGAAGTAGAATATCAAATGTCAAAAGTAAGTCAAATATTCTTCTTTAGGTAAGAAAGTCAATTGACCAACTCTAACTTAGATTTTATGAATTATTCTTACTTAAACCTCTCTAACTCACTAGTTAACGAAACTTTCTTGTAACGGGAGCAAAATGCAAACAAGATTATAGAGAGTATTCGTATTTTAGCCATCTAATTTCAAAAAGCATTTTACAAAATGATCCACTTACCCACTTTATGGGTGTGGTTCTACACTAGATGCAGCAGCGATCCACATGATACGGTATCCTTTTGGAGGACACAGGATAGCTACTCATGATACTATTAGGGACATAGTGTTTGCTATGGCACGAGAGTGTGGATACTTTGTTTGGAGGGAGCATTAGTATGTTTTGCAAATGACAAGTGTCAGGGCGGCAGACTTATACTTGGTCCAAGATGATCAGGTGATAATAATGGATGTCGTGGTTACGGACCTACGTGAGATACAATTTTGGAGGGAATGATTGCCCATCCCCCTAGATGGGCGGCGAGTGCAACAGCAGGTCGCAAGGCCTCCAAGTATAGGGGCATGTAGCAATGTCACCTCTTTGTTCCTCCAGCCTTGGAGTTATATGGAACAATGGACACGGCGTTTGACACATTTGTTATGAAGTGCGCGAGAGCTTATCATTTTAGGTGCGAGGGGTACCACTCTCACTCTCATACTTTGTAGCATATTTTAGATAGCATGTGTCCATTGCTCTATAAAGTGCAATGATTGGTGCAATACACATGAGAGCAAACATATTAGGTGATGTTTCTTCGGATGCTCCAGTTGTGTGTAGACTGTGCAGTCTACACACAACTTGCATAGCTCAGATATCTTAGGTGCGGTAGGGTAGATTTCTCATATAGACTCTATTGGGGCTTAGCTCCATTTTACCTTTTTTGTCTCTCACGTGTACGACTTGATGGGGTCTTCCCATCCTTCATTGTTTTTATGCAGTCGCCTTCTTTCTACTTAATCAACGATAGTCATAACCTAATTGAGCCTTCTGAGTTAACTAATACCCACTTCTTCTTGATATCATTCATTGAAATAGAGATAGTTATAATAAGACTTGTTCTTGATTGACTAATATTCATACCTTCTCATTCTCAAATAAATAAATTTTATAACTCCATTTCATTAAGATCACTCAGAACAAAGAAAATGATCTTAAAAGACTTTATTCTTATTTGATTTTTATTTAGACCATTTTAATAGCACTCACATCAAATCTAAAAAATTTAAAAATGCTATTATTAGATCATTGATTATCATTAATTATCATTGATTATATTTAAATATATCCTTAGCCTATCGATATAACACATATAACTGAAAGATCTTCAATATCTTATAAATTTTATGCATCATAAGGATGTTTGATTTAAATCTTGAACAAAATTGGTTTAGTAGGTTAGTTACATTGTTATTGGCGGTTGACATTCTATCATAGCTTTGAGTGATATTCATCTTGTTCTAGTAATAATTTTCTGTATTCTAATCACATTTAATCTTATTGGGATTTATAAATCTAAATATCTTGAAAAGAAATTTTATATTTATATTTATATATAGAGCTTTGGGAGAAGAATGTAATTAAAGAGCAGTTTTAAGCTTGTCCAGTGGTTGTAAAATAAAACAAATTGATTTACAGAAATATGTCTCAATAAATTTAAGATATAAACTAAAATGTATATATAAAATGGGAGAATCAAATGATTAATGACCAAAATATATCTAGGCTCATGTACAAAGTAATGTCTATGACATATTTAACAGGTAACTTATAAGTTGATTTCTTATCCGCATACTGTACGTTCCCCTCGCGCACGACCCTGAAGAGAACTTCATTCAGTCTATTATTTATTTTAACTTTCACATTAACCCTATATATAATAATTCATTCAGAACCGCAAGTTTGGGTATTTGCAATACCTAGAAGCACACGCGTATTGAAGGGTAACTTCCATCCGGACCCACGCGACTGAGCGACAGTGGATGTCACGAAATATTGTACTACATCTAGTTGCTACCCGATTTCCTTCATGTTAGTTCGTGGAATTTTTGAATGTAGGGACATCTGGCTTGTTGCACATTCAGTGTCACTCGTGTTTACGTCTCGTAAAGTTTTCTTTGCCATCGGCAGTACTAACCTAAAGGACTTCCTCTACCGACAAGGTTTATGACACCGAGAGGATCAAACAAAAACTACCTTGAAGTGGACCCGAGTGTTACCATGTGCATCCAATTTGAAAGAGTTTTGCTGCCTTGCTACAGACCAGAGTCCCCTCGCATCTTCCACATCGTGATGGATTACCAGTAAGGGCCAACAGGAATGCTGAGGGCAATATGATGAGGCATCACCATATCCAGGACAGTAGCATAATGTAAGGTGTAAGGGAGTACCAAGACACAGATCACGTCATACATCCGTTGGAAGGAATAAGTGGGAGTTGAATATGAAGGCTCATATAAAGTCCACATTTGATACTGATATGACTCCCACTGCAATGGAATCGAGGGCAGTACTAGCAATTGATTTCACTGGAGGTACCATACTGTTTCTGGAGATACATGTTCTTGGGGCAAGGAGGTTCCCTCACTGGACTACCCCACCTCTCTAAAAAGGAAAGTTCCACGCTACTAGGTTCAGTCAGGTTACTATACTCGAGGAACCACAATCATCCTCGTCATTCTCCACTTCTACAGAGGCATGGCCTGGGACGAGACATGATTCAAGCCTTGTTCCTACTACTTGTAGATGAGAATTTGTGGACTGCGCGTGAGTTGGGAAGACCTTCACTTCCCCAGAATATAACCTACGACCTGAAGTGGCGGTAAAACTCACATAGCTTGCATACGCTCCTGAAACCTTGGCACTTTCACCTTACAGTGCGCGTTCGATAGCCTCAACAACTTCGCCACCAGATCTTACTGAGAGCTCTTTTAGTCAGATACCTCGCGTAGAAACAGGTGAAAATCCATAACGTGAAAAATACCAAACGACCTAAACTACTTTGGGTGCTGCAAATTGCGGATAATGGGAAGTTCTAGGACAGGACAGGGTGACATCTAAGAATAATAGCAGCTCACTGTATGATACAAGGCAAATACACCTCCAAAATTTGGGAGACTCCTTTGTGTGTTTAAACTAACTAAGGTCCATATCTTCTGGAGCAGAAAACACAGCTAAGTCGAAAGCATGAGAAGAACTACAGTGATAGCCATAAGGCTATAAGTCAGCTTACGGGCCCCATGGTGGGGGAGGGGGTGGAGGAGGTATATACGCCGGGGGAATCGCAGAGAATAAGGTGTTCCTATCCACACCAAAATCTGACGCTTCCGACAAGGCGATAAGAGCTCCTACCAGGCCCGCATTCCCTGCAATGGTTGGTTCTGTGAAGGTATAGTTTGCTCGCTTGTCCACGAACTTGTCGTTCTTGTCCGGACCGCCAACCATGGCGCCAACTGCAACGTATTTATTGGGACTCGGGCTGTCTCTAAACTTGAACCCACCTTTGCAGCCATAGTTGTTCTTGTTCAGAGGAATAGATGCAGCTCTATGGTGAACGTGAATTGGATACCTCTTGCTAAAGCCTACGACGTAACTCATCGAGTTCGGATTCTTTCCGAGTATATAATCAATCTGCAAGCGTAACAATCGAGCCTTGTCAGGATTACTCGTCCAAGCATCTAGAGAACCTGATATATAGAAATCGGCTACAAACCTGCAGAGACCCTAAAGAAAAAGTGAAAAAAAATGAAAGACCGGAAAAATCCACAAACTGCTCGTAAGAGTGATATCGACTTCAAAAAACTTAGCATCCTGTCAAGATCAGAAGTGAGGCATCGACAACACGGTTCGTACTTGTGATCGCGAAAAGTTGCGCAGCGTCTCGGCCCAATAAAATTTGCCATCCGGACAAATCCATCCCGGTATGCTAGCAGTGTCCATGTAATCCGCATACAGAGCAGAGAGAAATGCGGCGTTTGCCACGTATTGAAGAGGGGCAGGCTTCCCTTTATTGAATAAAGTCAACCCACCTGTCAGAAAAGAGAACCTCAATGTCAGTTTCCTGTGTTATACCAAGATTCAGATGGAATGGGTGCGCCAGATTACAATCGACTCGGCACTGCAATTTGATCTAATGTACATCCGAATCGTCGTGGTCAATGACTCCTTTCATTCAAATTCGCGAGAAGTTTGGAGATTACCCTTTGTGCGCTTGAACTTCTTGTATACCGGTAGGTAGGAGCACATGACTGTATCGGTCTGGTTATTGAACTTCTTCAATTGGCCCTCGTAGGGGTAGGGTTGATCTTGCATAATTCGAAGTCGAGTCAAGATCAGCTGCAATAACATAAGAATCATGTCAGCTTCACGGTTGTCCCTCGGGAACTAAGAGAGGAAAAACTCTTAATGGAGCTGAGGCAAAGGGATGGGACTCCACCAGAATCCTTACCTGTGAACCGACAACTTTGTTATCCCAGCTGAATACCCCATAGTAATCTCCTCCACCTTCGGCTTTGGTGTGGCCGACAAACTCGGGGTTGGTGATTCGTTCTAGGTACGTCTTGTTACCAGTGGCAAAGTACAACCATGCTCCGCCCCACAAATACTCATCCCAGAAGCCGGAAGAATTGTACATAATGTCTGTCTTAGCACCAAGTAGACCCCTGGATGAGTACACTCTTCTGTCTTGCTTTTCCGCAAATTTAAGAAGAGACTTAGCTGCCGTGACCAACTTATTTGAGTAAGCAGAGTCCTCCTTGAACACTATCGAGGCTGCGGCCATGGCTGCCGCCATCTCACCAGCGACATCGGGTGCGGTTTGCAAAACGTATACGGGTCGCTCATAATCCATTTTCTCCGGTCTCTCCCAACAGTAGTGGTCGTTTGGCTTCACTGAAGTATTGTTCAACCCTCCAGTTCCAACCTTCAGCCGGACAAACACACGTCAACTCCATTAGAACAGACACTCGACAATGAGATACAAAGATGCAACTCTGCCAACGACACCTTCGAGACCTTCATTTGCAAATCATCGCTTGCGGCATTTGGGGCCCAAAATACGATGGCTGCGTACAACCAGTCTCCGCAATCTGAGGATCACCATATACTCTTACCCTGAAACGACTCGACTACAGGCAACAGATGCTTTGGTACAGAAAAGTAGTGTGAAGAGAGAAGAGCTCATACCTGTACAACGATTTCGTTGATATTTGTACTGTTAACGTCGTACTTGAAGGTCTTGAATAGATAGTCAGTACCCCACTTAATATTTGCCCTCACGTGATCGTACTCCTTCGTGGCTACGTACTTTGCTTTATACTCAATAACGCTCCAACTGAGGAGCGTGAGAGAGAAAGCAGTAGGGAATGTAAACTTTATGTTGTCACCCGCATCGTGGAAACCTCCCACAAGATTTCGTTTAAAACTCAGGTCTGATAAGCCGTCTTTCAAGCCAGCGTCGGCTCTCCAGGATATGTTGTTAGATCTCGGAAGCTTTCCAGCTGAACATAAAACAGAGGAAAACGCTTTGGGGTCAGGGTAGGATCGTCGGACGAAAGATACAGAGAGGTTCAACGGAGGTTCTGGCAACACACCAATCGATGCCAAAAGTCAAATTTATCGCAAAGACTTCGAGCATCAATGACCCTAGCTCTAGAAGCACGAGACTAAATTCCATGTACATTCCTAAGAGCGTCCACCAATCGGATGCCCGCAGTCAATGGGGAAACCTGAGGAGAAAGGATGATCTAGAGACTAATCATGCGCAACCGGAAAACAAAAGCTAATCGAGTGTACTAATTAAAAGGAACATCAGATGCGGAGGCCGGAACGCCACTACTCTACACCGGCCAATGTCACCGGTGCCAAAAAGCAGGAATGATGAGGAGAATTCCTGGAGTGGACACGGAAATCACTGCCCTCTCATCCTCAGCTCGTTTAGAAAACACTCCGAGGTCAAGTGACGCTTACATTTTTGAACATCGAAGAACCGCAGAGCTAGGTGGAGCGCCTGAGTGTAATTGTCCACGAAAGGCCCGCTCTTCTCGTGTTTAGGCAGTGTCTTGACGAGAAGAACTGTGAGACCGGCGACGAAACCGAAAAATACGAACAAACAGACAATGACGCAACACGCTCTCCGACTCAAGATCATACATCCCAAATCAACTCCTTTCTTCTTCTTAGGCTCCGCAGCACCAAGTAGCCAACTTTGTTGAGTTTCTTCCAAGCTCTTGACTGAAGCCCTGTCAATGTCGGCGTTACTCCGCCCGTCATCATCAGAAACGGTGCCATCTACCTGGACCACGGGTCCTCCCCACTTGTTGTACATGGCTGCTCCCAACCCTTGGGTTCAGATCCGGGAGCGGAGGGAGCCAGCTCCCCACAAACAACACTAAACTCGCGGGGCACTCAGATAATTGACGACCACTACCCCTGTGGCATGCTGATCACAACAGGCAGCCGTAGTCTGAGGTTGTGTCCAAATGTCAGCCTCCCATTATCGACTCCCAGCTCCGTGGGGATCGATATCCTAAGGCTGCTGCAAGCAAGCGGAAATACGGTCAGAAACACCACAATGCATTTGAAAGCTCTAGTAGGCAATGCACGAATGTCTAGCTCAAACTTCTATTTGCATTTTCGCAACTCTTCACAAATGTCTCTACAGTGTCCTTCGTCAGCTCAAATCCAGTGTACCCGGCTGCTAAATATCGAGAATCGTCATCTTTCCACCTCTACACAAGGCTTCTTCCCGTTTGCGCAACAGATGCAAACAGAACCCACTAAAGCCTCATTCCTCACATCCATCGAACAGAAACAAACCTGATCTCTTCTTAGTCCGCCTCCTCCTCCTCCTGCTTCCCTTCAGGCGTGGCAATGCCGACCTTACATTCTGCAAAAGCTCCTTGATTACTAGCAAACGTCCTCACTACTACTACACCTCCTCCTGCTGCTCACTCACTCACTCACAGCAAAGACACAACTCACTCACTCACACCCCGCTGGTGTCCAAGACAAGGACATCCTATCAGACAACGGCGCCCTAAAGCAACTGACTGGCAAAGCAAAGAGCACACCACCCACAGGGACTCCACGCCAATCACAGGCTTTCATTGCTCATTGCTGGCTCAAATGCCATGAAGCCAACACTTCAAGACACAGCCAGGGTCCAGGCTAGACACCAGACTAGAATAGACGACTACCTTACCTTAGTTAGTCCGCGGAACCCAACAACAATTTACCATGACCTCAGAATTACCACGCTTCCGCCCACCACCAAACGAAAAGTCGCTCACTCAGTCACTAGTCACTGATTCAACGCTTTGCATGCTCTCAGAGTCTCACTCATTGTACAGCGAACAAACAACCTTTGCGCGCTCCTCTCCTCTCCTTTCCATCCCTTCCCTTCGTTGGGAATAATCCCACTGTGGGACCAGCTTCCCCACCTCTTTACGCGGCCGTCCGTCCAGCTGTGCATGATTGCGCTACTTCTGACGTAGATCCACTATTCCCTCGTCGGCTTGAAACTGCTCCGCCTTCGGTGATAGTTTGTCCCGAGGGAGATCCTCCTTTGAGGAGATACAGGAGTACTCTGTACTTCACTGCTCATTTATCTGCTCATCTCAAACTCTGTGTATATATGTATGTTTGCTCGACACCAGCCGGGTTTCATGGATATACATATCTAATCCTCCTTGTGCCCTAATATACGGCCAGCATCTGCACATCATTGTGGACAGATTTTCATTTCTTGTGGATTAGACTTCTGTTCATGACCTTCAATAGTGCTCAATGATAGACCCAAACATCGACATTGGATGTTGTTTACTCTTAACTTGAGTTTCAAAACCTCTCATTCCCCGGGGTCGAGAAGTGTCACTTCTCGTAATCCCATGATAATGCCCTTCTTGTATTGAAGCTTCCTCTTTGTATAGGGCATTGTTTAGAGTCAAGACAATCCCGAGTCCTTTCGACGACATGGTTTATATACGGAGGAGGAGGTATAGAGAATCAGGATTGAACTAAACTTCACAGCTCATAAGTATACCCATAGAATAGATACACGAACTTCACTTGCCGCAACGTTACATTCATGGCCGGTGTAATCTCCTACGCGCAGGGTTGGAACTACAACGCGCACAAAAGAAATTGAATTACGGTCAAATATTTATTACCCTGCCTACAGGCTACCCATCAAATGTGCCCGAGTGAACCACCCCCAATAGCAAAGTTGGAGTTTTCCACAGGTGGTGTTTGGTTTGACACCCACTATTACTTAAGTTCTGTCACATCTTCTCTAGCGCTGTGCTGCTTCCTGCTTCCTTGTTTTAGGTGGTAAGCATTATTGATGACGTACAAGTAGACCCCCTACAGCCACCCTATTCCCTTCTATCCCTTCGTGGTCTATACTCCATTACTACCAGCTTACCTACTGTTGGATGCCGAAAGTGGCACCACGCATGGCCAATCGTATATATGCATGTCCCGTCCACTAGTATATTCTTGTTTTTTTGGTTTTTTCCAATTGTGTTCAGAAGAAGTTACTCTTTGCTTTTCCGTTTATCGTCTTATGTTGTGTTTATAATAGTTAAAGTGTAGAAACCATGTGATTTTGTGACGTCCTATGATAGAACTGTATCATTTTGATAATGTTGTCCCATGCGACAACCTTAGAATGGTTATCATTGTTTACTTCGTAAGTTTATGATCGTAAATAAGCGAGCTTTTGAAATTACTTCATGGGGTCTGAGCAGTTGGATACCTCAACTTCAAATTACAGCCGTCGCTTTGCATGAAGAAAATACTTGCCGTCGACGTCATACTATCGTTCTTATTTACCATTTAAATGGTTGTTCCTATGCTTTTTGCCTGAAACAACTCCTGTACGTACTGGACAATAAAAGAGATAAATAGGACTCAACCCTGTATTTCTTTTCAGCTCTGTTTGAAGACCATCATAGGTATTCTCAGATGTAATACGAAAGGGCTTAGAACATACAGCTAACTGTGTGCAGGAGTTGTTTTTAGGCAAAAAACGAAGAAACAACTATCAGATCAAATCGTAAGTATGACGGTTTTGTGTAGTGTTTGGTAAGTTTGGCGTCGATGATAAAAAAAATTCTTCATGTAAGTGATCGCTGTAATTTGAAGTTGAAGTACCCAACTACTCAGACTCATGAAGTAATTTTGACAGTTCGATTGTCATGCTGTCTTGATTACTTTGATATTGATCATTTTTCTCGAAAATAGCATATAGCAGCACAGCAGTAACTTGGTCAGATAAAACAAACACGGAGATACGATGTTAGCTGAAGGATCTCTTCGTGTTACTGTACAAATACTTGAAGAAAACAACAATCTTATAAAATGAGATCCAGCAATCAGTTAAAGTCAACTTTAACGTGTATTGACGAAGCCCTTGATTGCTGTCCAGAGAAAAGAAGAAGAAGAAGAAGAAGATCCCTTCCTCCATTACCATCAAATGAGCATTGGATCTCTTCAGAGAAATATTGGTTACTTGAAAAGCTTATTCCTTCGTGGAGAAAGTCGGGCTGGCTACAATAATTCTTGGAATTTCCATACGGGATCTTTTAATGAGCCTTTACAACTGGACGGAACGAATGGAGCTAAACGACGAAACGAGGATGCTCGTGGTGGTTGCCAGACCGACCGTTTCTATTTCTGAGTCTTGACTTTCCCACTCAAGAAGGGTCCACAACCGTCCACGGTTCTCTTTACTCCGTCCATCTATACACTCATGTTGCTAACGGACCTGAAAGACTTCCGTTCAGAGATCCGTGGATGAAACTTTAGGGGACGAAACCAGGTCGAGAACAAATTTCTGAGGACCAAGTCGGGTATATCATACGCGGGCAGAGAGTGAGATCATCAACTGTTTTGTATACGTACATTTGAAGCATAACAAACACTAATTGAAAGTTCCATAAGAAATTTTCTATGGGCCATTTCACTTCTAGTTTACCCGGTGGATTAGGTGGGGATCCTGACCTCATTAAGATTAACCCTCACGTGATTAATCCCGGTTGTGAATGTGCCCGAGAGGAATTATTGGAAAGATGCCCCGTTTAGATTCTCAAATTTTGAATCTGTTCTCGATTTAAAATGCTGAACCTCTTACTAAACTTGGGCCAAACTCATTATGCTCCCAATTGTTTTTCAATTCCATGGTTCCCTCTCGCTACTAATTGATTTCTTTTTGTTCAATTCTATTGTTTCCATCTCAAATTGACTCTACGGTTGTTGCATGCTAATACTAAGATTTTGAGTTTTGGTGACGTTTGGTTTGTTGGAACTAGGTAATACATTCCCTCTTCTCTGATTTCCACAATCATTCTTTCTCCTCTTATTTCCTCTCCTCCCTATCTTATCCCGTTTCCATTCTATTTTAGATTGGTGGATTCCAACAGCTCTTGAGTATAGCATTGTCCATGTCTTTGGTGTGGAGCAAAGTAAAAATGGAGGATGATCAGTTTAGGATGATCACTAATCATTGTATCCAAATTATGAACTACATAGATGAACTCGAGCATTTCAATCAAACTCATGGGTGTACTTGTCAAAAGTTCAAAGAATAACTCATTTAGTTATATGACCGCATATCTTGTGAAGAGCATATCAATCAAAGCATTTCAAAAAATCTTGTTCAAAACAATACCTCATTTAGTTATATGACAGCATGGACGGGAATTTCCAAATCAATGACAAAAGAAAAATTATGCAAAATATAAAATATATAAAGACCTATAAAATTTCTAGAGAGTGGAGTCAAATGCACGATATGAGAAAGTCTATGAGAAAGTCTAAACAAGAAGGAATTGAAATATAGATAGACAAGTATAGAGGATAAGTTAAATCATCATCCTATCCTTATTTTGATAAAAGAATGGATAGTATATTTGGACGTAAAGCCAACATCTCTTTAGTGGTGCTTGTTATGTTGATACTACCCCAAGCTCAAAGTGATTTAGTTAGTGACTTAGTTCTCATTGTATAGTCAGATTAGGATATATGATACACATGTATACTATATATATATATATATATATATATATATATATATATATATATATATATATATATATATATATATATATATATATATATGAGAGGAGTATCCTCTCTATTGATTCATGCTTATCTTCCTTGTGCTTTCTCTCATGATCTGCTATGAATGATCTTGGAGTGTTTGTCCAATCCTTGTATTCTTTTGACATGGTATCAAAGCCAATGAGAGGCTAGTAAGGGTATGTGCACTTGGAGAAAGATAGGTGAGAGCAATTGGACAATTTAGGGATTCCATTGATGCAATAGGAGTACCATTTGTGTCATTTTTAATCTAAATTGCAATTTTGGAGGTCAAGATTGTAGTTTTGCCCAAATTTGATGCACCCAAGTCATAGACTGCACTTGTGCAAAAGCATCAAATTTGGTAGACACCAAATAGTTTGTGGCATTTGGAAGTCAATCTGCCATTGGTAATGCCTTCTAAGAACTTCTACGGTCAATTTGGAGGGCCAAATGACACTTTTTGGGGCTATATAGCACCTTTGGTGAAATCAAAGGCAAGCTCTTGTTTCACCAAAAGTGTTGTAAAGCTTGCCTTTGGTTTTACCAAAGGTGCTCTACAGCCCCAAAAGGCTTAGGTTCAACCAAAGGCACAAAAGAATCTGCAATCAATCATTCTATCACTATGGAAATCTAAGGTCAATTCGAGTTACCGCACAATTTTCCGCTCTAGTACTAAGTGAGGTCACTTTCAAGAAAAATATTTTTTTGGACTCTATAGGTCAAGCTATGTGTTTCCCATTAATATAGTAATTACTTGTTTGGTCTATATTGTTGACCCACTTGATTTATGGTGCATTTCTTGATTTCTTGTGATACAAGTTGTCACGCCATTTGTAGTTCCGCATCTAGATGCTCGGACACTGGAGTTCCAGTGATGGTAGTTAGAGTTATTCTAGCAGTTTCTCAGGGACTACTTTCCGACGGTTAGATTTCGTGTTCGGGGTATTGACTTCACGGTGGGGCCCACCGTCACTTTGCACCGTTTGCACCGTTGAGTGTGCCGTCAGCGGGACCGTTAGGGTTTCAGGGCTAGCTCGAGTCCAAGGGGGTATAGTTTCAAAGTGAGCTCCAGAGAGCTCACTTCTCTGATGTTGAGCCTTCCAGTTCCTGGCTATGGTGGACAGAGGCCGGCGAGCGTCACCTGGATTCTCTATGCTTGAGTGGGTGTGGCTTGACTGTAATCAGTGCCCAGTTGTTGGCAGTTTATAGAGTGACAGATCAAGTACTGATCTGAGTTGAGTTGAGTTGAAAGTGTTAAGCAATCTGATTACATCAGAGAAGTGAAGTCAGGGGGAAATCGGGTGCAGGAACGTTGAGTGTTGGTGGTATCTCCAAGCTTGGTGGATCGTGGTAGCTCGATTCAGGTTCTGTGTTTCCCTAGTGTGCAGAAGCTCGTGTAGTTGATGCAAATTTGGCAGTTAGGCGGACGGTGTGCGGAAGCGCTGGCCAAATTTTGAGCAAAGAAGGAGCAATTTTTGAGCAGTGTTGTGATTTTGAGCTCAGGAGGTGAAAGCATGACCAATTTGCTGCGAGTTGGGCTCAGAAAGTGAAATTGAAGGTGGAGTTGGAAAGCTCTTCTCATGAAATTGTGATTTGGAAAAACCCGTTTTGTCAATTTGGCTCGAGTGGAAAGTTAGCGAGGGATTTGGCGGACATCCATCTTTAGGGTTTACGTCAAATTTTACGTCAGATTTACGTCAGATTTTTGGGCCAGAATTGGAGGAGTTTCGCTAGTTTGGAGGAGTTTCACAGATTTGGAGAAGTTTTGCCAATTTTGGAGGAGGTTCGAAGGCCTCATTTGGCTGAATTTCGGTGTTTTGAGGCTTCGAGGCATAGGGCTGTGGGCTATGAGAGGCTACGAAGGCCTAGAAGGGCCAGCAAGCCAGCTTGTTGGCGTGAGGCTAGCTAGTTTAGTGTAGATCTTGGTCATTGGTTGGCAAAGTCTGCCTTTCTTGCTAGATTGTGCGCAATAGGGTTTGACCCCTAGATCTCTTGTTCCTAGACTGGTGCCCTAGCCAACTGGTCCAGCCTCACTTGTTGTCATAGTGACTGTGCCACTATTATCTATACACATGTAGCTTTGGCTAGGAGAGGCAGTTTGATCCCATTCTTGGTGATCCTGGTAGCTTAGGACTTAGATACGAACTACTCTTATGTCAAATGCCAAATGGTGGCAGAGTCAGTCTCGTGTTGTGTTATGAGATGGAGGGTTTTCGTTTAGATTTCTTGTGATTGGATCCCCTCCATTCTCTGCTTCGTGTTTGTGCACCACGTTTGTGTGAGGTGCCTTGACTTTGAGCGTTGGTGCTCTGGTGTGCTCTCGGTGGTGAGGCTGGAGTGATGACCAGTCAGACTACCTTTGTTTCTCTCCGGTGAGGCAGGAAGTGATGACCTGCAGACCGTGAGAGTGCGTGTTATGATGGCAAGTTACAGGTTGCCCTCTCCCCTAGTGTAGTTATCTTAGTAGAGTTACATTAGTGGGAGGTGTTTAGTTGGTGTTGGCACATGGTGGTGTTGGCACTTGGTGGGGTACTTGCGGTTGCGACTTGCGGTTGCAGTTGGTGGTTCGGGTTTGCTATTGCAGTTACGTGGTCACGACGGAGTTCTTTGGAGATTCCAGAGGAGTTAGCCCTGCAATACGCAGTGGGTTTACTCGGAGTGGTGCTCGGTATCAGCCTGTATCTCAGGTCCCAGTGAGGGAGGAGATTGACTCTGAGTTGGAGTTCGACACAGGAGCTGATTCAGTTGAGAGTGCACTTGGTGTGTCCGCACCGTTGTTGTGGGACATGGACAAGATTTATGGGGCCTCCAAAGGCCCTAGGCATTACTCTAGTACAGTGGGTACTATTGAGTTGGATGATTTCATCCAGGAGTTCGATAGTTGGTGTGATCTGCAGCAGATGCGGAACCCGACTTTGTTCACACCCTTCATGGCATGGAAGGGGTTGTTTCAGCACTTGGAGGGTCCACCGATGGACGACTACCATGAGTTCAGGAGAGCTCATTTGGAGGAGATTGAGTTATGGAGACAGTATTGGTCTCCACACTATGTCTCCATCACTTCAGGTTTGGTGGCCAGGAGTAGGTCGGCTGTACCTACGAGTTCTAGCTCGAGTAATGTTGGTGGAGCTAGTGGAGGTGCACTAGCTGGAGATAGTGCTACTACGAGTGGAGGTATCGCTGCAGGAGGTGGTGTGGTACCGGGGTTTAACCCCATGGTTGAGTTCTTCCTATGTTTGAGGCAGAACTACCAGGGAGTGCGGACTAACAAGCTGAGGAGCTTGCAGGAGTTCCAGCGGAAGGCTGAAAGAGCCTACGCGAGGCATACACTCGCATGAGGCGGCTGATCAGTTTCACTCAGGGAATTACTGAGGCCCAGGCAGTCCAGTTTTGGTATGGGATACTGGATAGGGAGTTGCGATGTAGAGTTCGTGATGCTACGTTGTTGCAGGCTACTTCGCCCACTTTGGCAGTAGTCTTTGGTTTGGCTGAGCGTATTGAGCTCAACATGGTGGAGGAGAGAGTGGTGACATCTGGATTTGGTAGGGAGACCTCATCCACGGTTGTGACTTCTTCTAGAGTGCAGCAGAGTGCACCACGCCCAGTTGGTTTTCGAGGACAGGGTGGACAGCCCAGATCCTATGGAGCAAGTGGAGGGCCTAGTGGAGTTAGACCCTTACCCTCATTTTTGGGTCAGCAGCAGCCAGTGAGTGGTGGTGTTGCTTGTTGGACTTGTGGTGGACCTCACCATAGGAGAGAGTGTACTCAGGGCAGCGGACCTGATACCTCTGGTGCATTACAGCCAGCACAGAGGCAGTGTGACCACTGCCATAGATTTGGTCATACTAGTGACCGGTGTTTTGACCTACACCCGGAGTTACGGAGTGGTAGGGCTGCTATGGCAGGTAGTAGAGGAGCTCCAGTTCATGGAGGACGAGGTGGTAGAGGTGGTGGTAGAGGATCTACACCTAGTAGGGGTGCAGTACCTGCTCTTACTTCTGACACAGCTATGGCTACTTGGATTGAGCAGTTGGAGCAGAGATTGGCTAGTATGGCTATTGCTCAGAGGAGATCAGATTCGGGTGCTGAGGCTTCCACCTCATATGCTGGTGATAGAGATACTTTGGACTTCATGTGCGGAGCAGCACAGGTGGATGCATCTGCAGCAGTGACTAGGAGTGCAGTACGTGCTCCAGAGCCTAGAGGAGCATCAGTGGAGTTGGACCCACAAAGAGGAGAGGTTGGGAGACATGTTAGACTTCCCCAGTCTTTCACGCTATCTGAGGCATTGCAGACAACATCCATGGTTCCTAGACGTCCCAGTGCAGGTGTGGTAGGTGGTGATGGAGTACCTGATGGAGTACTTGCTAGTCAGCCACCTGCTACTACACAAATTGAGTCTAGCATGATGTTGGGGGCGGCTCAGCTGATTATGCGGCATCCTTTATTTTCAACCAGTGACATGTTTACATTGGGAGTGGACCCAGCCCTAGTGTTCCGGTTGGCTGCCACGTTGTGTGAGAGTAGAGATGGTGCAATTCCTACTACTAGAGCAGAGGTGGTTGGTAGTGGAGCTGACTTGGTTGAGGAGCATGGGATCCGTTCAGTGACCAGTGGTTTATGGCAGGCAGCAACGGCTAGACTGGAGGAGTTGCCAGCTAGACCGGCCTTTGAGAGAGCGCGGTTTACACCTGGTGTTGTCCTATTGGATAACCAGAGGGGGATCTTTCATTTGGTGGGACCTTCAGGGAAGGTCTATACACCACAGAGAGTCTTGTTAGACTCTGGTGCGCAGCCCCTTATGTTGGGGAAGGCTGCAGTTGTTGGTCTGGAGTTATGCAAGACCGATGTGGAGAGGTGTCCATTTTAGATCCAGACATCTCTTGGTGGTGGTTCGACACAGTACATCACACGTGGAGAGCTTGTTGTCCAGGTTCAGCCTGGTCATCCGACTGATAGCTCGGTGGTGAGAGCTCAGGCTATTGCGACAATAGCTGAGTCCTATGATGTGCTAGTTGGGGGAGCAGTGTTATACCCTATGGGTTTCAGTATTGACTATTGGGAGGAGACAGCCTCTTATAGACCTGGTTGGCAGTCTAGTGAGGGACGGGTATGTCGCCTACCAGTACGCTTCAGTAGTGGCAGTCTTGGCTCACTACAGTCCGGGACCATGGCAACATCAGTTTTAGCTTTCAGCGGTGCAGTTACTTGGCCTGGTGACTTGTTGGAGGGGAACGTCCATGCAAAGGATACTCCAGTACCAGAGGAGATCACTCGGCTATGGAGTACGAGTGGGATTGTTCCATCCACCTTGGATGTCCCATTGTGGAGTTCAGAGGATGCATTGCAGCAGCATGCGGATCAGTTGGTGCAGCAGGCTTGGAGTGGAGCCTTCGTACCATCAGGGGATGAGTGTGAGGATGAGCCTCTAGAGGCGATTGCTTTGACACCTCTGGATACCACACTCATTGCTTGGCAGTATCCAATAGAGGGGATATGTCTATTGGAGTTGTTTGGTGGGATCAGCACCGGACTAGCTGCGGTGTTACAGGCGGGTATCCGAGTACAGAGGTACTTGTATGTAGAGAGAGATGAGACTGCTAGGCGAGTCTCTCTACATCATGTGGCACACTTGGCCTATCGCTATCCGGAGTTATTACCAATGTCAGCAGTCAGAGGTTACCAGAAGGCCTTACCATGAGACATTTCCTTACTGGGGGCGCATGACCTAGAGAGACATGGGCCTGTTCACTTGGTGATTTCTGGATGGCCATGTCAGGGACATACACGTGTGGGCCGCGGTTTGGGTCTTCAGGATCCTCGTTCTGGTGTGTTTTGGGAGATGTTACGGATATTATGACATCTCCAGGTTCATCAGTCTGTTTCTCCAGCTTACCTTTTGGAGAACGTTCCATTGATGGGTGATTCTCGCACTAGAGTGGTGGCGAGTACACATCAGGTCCATTCTTGGATGGGACATGCTGTATTGTTAGATGCAGCCAGAGTGGGATCACGGGCTCATCGTCTTCGTCTTTGGTGGACGAACCTTTTACCCAGAGAGGTTCTATAGCGTAGTTATGATGGGATTCAGCGACTTGACCACATCCTTGTTGATGATATCTTGGATGTTGGGCGTCAGTCTCAGACATTGGTAGTGGCTGATAGGTCACCTATGGCAGTGGTGAACCTAGTTGGACAGCCTAGAGCTGCATTTCCCACACTCATGAGTTTCCCAGGCTCTCATGCTTTTCGAGAGGGAGGACCTGGACTTGTTTGGGACTCACAGTTTCAGCAGTTGGTGGAGCCCAATGCTGATGAGAGAGAGCGGGCGATGGGTTTTCGCACCGGTATTACCGTTGTTCCAGTAGTGTTAGAGGCATCCAGGCGTCAGATGTTAGGTCAGGCTATGGACCTGAACTGTTTGACCTGGATTGTGAGCCTTGGTTTGGCAGAGCAGCGTAGGATGCACTTGATAGGCATCACCACTTGGACACTTGTGAAATCCTGTGCCTATCGAGACGATTCAGGCACATGCTGGGGGCGATGGACCGAGTGGACATGGTATTCTTGGGACACATCCAGTAGCTACTAGGGAGAGTGGTCTACTTGGAGTCCATCCAGGTGAGCGTGGGCTACTTGGATTACACCCTTGGTCCACATGGGATGCAGCCAGAGGACGTATGGAGCTTGCAGCCAGAGTGGAGGGAGTTTTTCACACAGAGGTTGGGACCTCTAGTGGTCGGGAGCATGACACCATTGCTCCCAAGGGCCCAATGTAGCAGCCAGTCAGTACGTCTTCCACTCCTACTACAGTTACAGAGGATACTTGGGAGCCAGATCTTGGACCCAAGCTTACTGGAGAGGAAAGACGGAGGGTTTGGAGGTTCTTGAGGAGTCACACGAGTTGTTTTGCCTTCAGTATGAAGGATTTGGGTGCTATGAAGGGATCTGGTATACGGATTGAGCTGACTAGCGACACACCAGTTTTCTGACGTCCTTATCGATATAGTGATATGGAGAGGACATTGATTCAGAGCCGGAGTAGTGACCTTTTTGAGGCTGGTTTGGTGGAGATTTCACATGGAGAGTATGCATCAGTGACAGTGATGCCAGCCAAGAAGGATATGCATGGCAACTATACAGATAGGCGGATGTGTGGAGATTACCGTCCTATCAACCGACAGACCAGGGCTGATCGGTATGCCATGCCTACACCGGAGGAGATTTTTGATGCGATTGGGCATGCAAAGGTCTTCAGTACTTTGGATCTTCGAGCGGGATATCATCAGTTGCCAATCAGGGAGGAGGATAAGTCCAAGACAGCATTTTGGGCTTTTGATCCTCACGGCAAGGATGTGTTATATCAGTGGAGGTTCTTACCATTTGGGTTGAAGAACGCTCCTGCTGAGTTCCAGAGGGTCATGGATAGGATCCTAGCTGGATTGGATTTTGCTCGGTGTTATATTGATGACATTTTGGTTTATAGCACTACTGTGGAGGAGCATGAGAGACAGTTGTTGGAGGTGTTTGAGCTTGAGATCTCATGGACTCAAATTACATCCTGGGAAGTGTAGGTTCTTCCATGAGCAGGTTGAGTATTTGGGTCACACTATCTACCCCGGAGGACTTGGTGTTCAGCAGACCAAGGTGGAGGCTATTGCACGTATTCCTCGGCCTACGGATGTGAGCAGAGTGCGAGCATTCCTTGGGTTGGCAAACTTCTATCGCCGCTATGTTAGAGGATTTAGTGCCATTGCCAAGGCCTTGACGAAGCTGACCAAGCTTACACAGGAGTGGTGTTGGGGAGATGAGCAAGAGAGAGCTTTTGTAGAGCTCAAGGAGAGGTTGACATCTGCTCCTATTTTGAGGAGACCGATCAAGGGACGACCATTTCAGGTTCACACTGATTGGAGTATGTTGGAGCTTGGAGCGGTGCTCACCCAACATGATGATGAGGAGAAGGAGTTTGTGGTGGCCTATGCTAGTCGCTCCAACAATTCAACGGAGGCAAAGTATAGTTCATATGAGGGAGAGTGCTTGGCAGCAGTTTGGGCAGTAGCACATTTCCGATGTTACCTATTTGGTAACCCCTTCACTCTCATCACTGATCATCAGCCACTGAAATGGTTGATGGAGTCCGACAAGCTTTTAGGGAAGCTTGCACGATGGGCTCTGATTTTACAGGAGTATGATTTCACGGTTGTTCACAGACCTGGAATGGTGAACCGTGATGCAGATGGGTTGAGTAGAAACCCATGTCCCTGCCAGTAGGATCAAACCGGAGCATGTTGGCATGGTGAGACAGATGAGGAGATGGTGCCTGGTTGGCATGCATCGGCCTTTCTGTGTATATTTGCAGAGACTTTGGTGGTATCTCTCTCAGCGCATACAGGAGGAGTTATTGAGGTCACAGATCCAGAGAGTAAAGATATTGGTACAGTTCAGCGAGACATTCATGATGATGTCTTAGTGATGGACTATCTTTGCATTGGTGTTGTGGGTGGCACAGTTGGGGCCAAGGAGAGAGACCGTGTTCTTCAGCAAGCCAGACGGTTCAGATTGGAGGGTAGACACCTTTTACGTGTATGGGAGGATGGTAGAGTGCGAGTAGTACCACTTCCATCACAGAGACCACAGTTGGTCCGTCATGCTCATGAGGAGCTAGGACATTTTGGAGTAAAGCGTACATATAGCTTACTCTAGAGTCATTATTGGTGGCGCGGTATGCAGACCAAGGTACAGCAGTTTGTTGCCAGATGTGTGGTTTGTGACCGAGTTAGAGCATCATTCAATGCTCCTACGCCACAGTTACACCCATTACCTATCATGGGATTGGGTTACCGTTGGAGTTTGGACTTTGCTGGACCTTTACCGCTGATTGTGAGACATCATCAGTATGTTTTGGTGATGGTGGAGCACTTCTCCAAGTGGATTGAGTCGGTGGTACTTCCTGACAAGTCTAGTGAAGGGATAGCTTACTCGTTCTTGGATTGAGTTCTTAGTCATTTTGGTGCACCAGCTGAGGTTTTGACTGATCAGGGTATAGAGTTCTTGGGAGAGTTTCAGGTCTTGTGTGACAAGGCTTTGATTGATCATCGTACTACATCCCGAGATCACCCTGAGGCAGATAGCTTAGCAGAGAGAGTGGTTCAGACGGTGAAGAGAGGATTGTGAAAGTATGGTTTGCAGAGAGGCCACTTGGGAGATTGGGATCTCTAATTACCTTGGTTGGCCATGGGCTATCGGTTCAGCCGGCAAGCCTCCTTAGCATCCTTCTCTCCATACTTTCTACTCTATGGACAAGATCCAGATTTACCTGCAGCCATTCGTCGAGATGCTACTGTAGTTTTGGACTTGGATGACCCCAATGTATGGATGAGCGCATGTTCTCAACGGGCAGAGATCTTTCGGAGAGTGATGCCGATGGCCTTTGAGAACTTGGCGATTGCTCAACATAGAGATACTTTACGCTATGCTACCATTCGAGGAGGAGGTTATAGACCCTCGATCCGTCGATTTCATCCAGGCGACTATGTATATCTATAGCAGACAGCACCGACGACACTTGATGTTTTTACATGCCGCACTATCTTGAGAGTGCACGAGGTTTTGCCATCTGGAGTCCTTGTGTTAGAAGGACGTGATGGTGTTGTTTGGAAGGATCATGTGCGCAATTGTGCGCCATGCCACCTCCCAAACATTGATGGTACTATGGACCCAAGCTTGGCACTTGTACGTGCAGGCTTGAGGTGTATGTTATGTGGCTCTTCTGGTGGAGCTGCTACTATGTTAGTGTGTGATAGTTGTTCGAGAGGATGGCATATGGCATGTATGACTCCTCCCCTCACGGTGGTTCCTCAGGGACAGTGGTTATGTCCTAGATGTACTTGACCTATAGCTAGTTCATTCTTTATATGGTATAGATTGCAGACAGGCGACTAACGATGGGGCTCCATAGCACCCGGCCTCCTGATCTTTGCCCATTAGAGGGTATACCATATACTTAGAGTAGATGGCTATCTGGAGTTAGAGGGACCTAACCGCCAGCTAGGGGGGCGATTGTGGCACTTTAGAGTCTATGTATGACTTATGTGTGAGTTGTGCTTCTATAGTGTATGATGTTAACAGCGATGTATGTTGTGTAGCGATGTATATACGCATGACAGCTTTCACACCATTTGTAGTTCCGCATCTAGATGCTCGGACACTGGAGTTCTAGTGATGGTAGTTAGAGTTATTCTAGCAATTTCTCAGGGACTACTTTCCGATGGTTAGATTTTGTGTTTGGAGTACTGACTTCACGGTGGGGCCCACCGTCACTTTGCACCATTTGCACCGTCGAGTGTGCCGTCAGCGGGACCGTTAGGGTTTCAGGGCTAGCTCGAGTCCAGGGGGTATAGTTTTGAAGTGAGCTCCAGAGAGCTCACTTCTCTGATGTTGAGCCTTCGAGTTCCTGGCTATGGTGGACAGAGGCTGGCAAGCGTCACCTGGATTCTCTATGCTTGAGTGGGTGTGGCTTGACTGTAATCAGTGCCCAGTTGTTGGCAGTTTATAGAGTGACAGATCAAGTACTGATCTGAGTTGAGTTGAGTTGAAAGTGTTAAGCAATCTGATTATTGTGGCACTTTAGAGTCTATGTATGACTTATGTGTGAGTTGTGCTTCTATAGTGTATGATGTTGACAGCGATGTATGTTGTGTAGCGATGTATATACGCACGACAAAGTGCTACAATTCTATGATTGTAGTAATGGCGGAGTTTGTGAGTATGATCAATGGAGAGAAGCTTGACAAGCTCAATTGGACCATTTGGAAATTTTGCATGTAGATGTTTATACAAGGTCAAGGGCTATGGAGTCTTGTGATAAAGGAGGAGATAAAACCAATTGTGACGGTCTGTAAAAGACCAAGGAGAGAAATAGGAGAATGAAAGATCAAAGTGAAAGATCACATTGGAACTCTTGAATGACAAAAAATCCACATGCCTAGCATGAGCTTGGGCTTTGGTATTTATAAGGAGGAATACAAGGCTCTTGAAAAGCTTCTCAAGAAGCTTCCTAAAAGTCATTCTCTTAGAGGCAAGCCAAGTTAATCAAAAAACTTCTCAAGAAACTTTCTTCTAGAAACCATCTACTTGGCATGCAATTAAGCTAGCAAAGAAGCTTCCTACCTGGCATGCACATGACTCAATACTTGGAAGGTACCAAGTAGCTTCTTAGATACTTCTAGAATATTCATATAATTCTTGGCTAATTTGGCCCATTTGCTACTTCATTAGTCTCAACTAACTTGTCGATAAACTCCATATTGTTACATATTCCCTCATCGCTAGTTGATGATATCCTCATCACCATGTATAGACAAAGTAGTCCAATTTTGCCTAACATTGCTATCTACCACAAGCGAGTTGGGCACATAAACCTCTAGAGATTGAAGAGTCTTCCTTCCTTTGATTTGGTCACTATGTCATCCAAACTTGTTGGTTGATGCTTCTACCATATGTGAAGCATGTCAATTGGGTATGTAGGCAAGAAAACCCTTAAAAAGCCAAGGTAGACATGCTAGAAAACTCCTTGAATTAGTTCATAAAAATGTAGGGATTGCTTTTGAACTGAGCTTTAGTGGTTGCCATTACTTTGTGTCTTTTATCAATGATTACTCTTGCTACATTTGGGTCTACTTTTTGAAAAGCAAGACTTTTGTAGAAGTCCTTTCAACATTTTAGACTTTCAAAAGACTAGTAGAAAAGCAATTTGGTTTCAATGTCCTTCAATTGAGATCTAATGGAGGAGGAGAGTTCCATTCTCTTGAATTTTACCAATAGTGAGAGATCAAAGTATCTTGACACATAAGATATTCACCTCTAGTCCACAAAAAATGGAGTTGTAGAATGAAGGAATTGTCACATACCTAAGGCAATGCACTCCATGCTTAACAAGAAGCACATGGCCAAGGTCTATTGTCCTGAAGCTAGTTCATGTATAGTATATTTGATGAATTGTACACCAACAATTGTAGTTCACTCATGCTCATCTTTGGAGGCATTTACATGCAATATGCTTGACTATTCCTTCCTCAAGATCTTTGGTTATATTTTTATGTTCAAATTCTTGATGAGAGGCATAAGAAGTTAGATCCAAATCATGAAAAATGTGTTTTCCTTGGATATGCTATAGATTCAAAGTGTATGAAAATTATTAACTTGCAACACAAAAGTTTTATGTTTACAAGAATGTTATCTTTGATGAGCTATACCTCAACATTTGTAGCACCAAAGCTAGTTTGCTTGGATTTTGGAATAGTAGTGTTGGTATTCATAGTTATTTTGGTAGTTGCTCATGGACTACTTGATTGACGGCCATATTTCTTATTAAGGCTATTGATCACATGGTGGGACACATTGTCATTTGCACCATTTGGACCATCAGATGTGTCATTAGGGTTGGAGACCTAGGTCAAGCAAAAGGGCATACTTTCAAAGTGCAACTCTAGAGAGCTCATTTCTTTTATGTTGAGCTCTCAAGTTCTTGTCTATGGTGGATAAAGGCTAGTGAGAGTCACTTGGAGTCTCTTAGCTAGAGTAGTGTGACTTGATTGTAATTACTGCTTGATTGATGGCAAATTCTTGAATGAAGGATTGAGTTAATTTCCAATTTGAGTATGATTTGAGTGGAAGAGTGAACATATTACATTAGACAAGTGAGAGTTATGAGGAAATTGGGTGCATGAACTGAAGATGTTGGTGGTATCTCCAAGCTTGGTGGATCATTGGTACATTGATTGTACTCTTAGATTTACATCATTACATTGATTGTACTCTTAGATTTCCTTGAGAGTGATCATATGTGGAAGCCTTATCAAGTTGATGTAGATTGGCAATGGGTCAAACAATATGCGGAAGTGCTACCCAAATTTCTCAAAGTTGAGGTCAATTTTAAGATAGTGGATGTCAATCTGAGAGGAAGAGAGTGAGATTGGAGGCCCTATGTAATACTCCAAGGACAAGAGAAGAGAGAAAACACGAATTGCACACTCAAACATTCCATGCCCCAAAGGAGCACCTTCTCTTTATTATATAGACAAAGAAGATCTCCTCCAAGGAAGCTCCACCATAGGATTAGGGACACAGATAGGTGACTTGTCAGCAAGCTCCACCCTTGGATTAATTACTTGGATGGGTGACATGTCTGGTCTAGGTCCTGTCTGAGTGGTCAAACAATCTTTGACCGGAGGGAATCTTTTAGGGAATCTTCCTATAGGATCTCAGAATCACTTAAGGTACCGTTGGAAAGCTCTCGACGAGGCAAAGCAGTGGGGAGGGAAGGCCAGCCTCTCCTTTGTTGGGGGGAGGGAATTTGCACATTTTCAAGGCCTAATTCATCCGTTTAGGCCTCCGAAATTGCCTTCAAAGATTTTAGGCCTATTTTGATTCCTACTCTATTAGTAGAAGTCCACTTTTGGTGATACCTATTTCGGATCTATTTAGTCCATCATGTGTAACATTCTTCCAGATGTTACCAAACCAATTCTCACCTTTAAATCATATGTCTAGCTATTGGTTCTAAGGTTCTCAAGTCTATTTCGGTTTCTGCCCTATTAGTAGAAGTACTCTTTTGGTGATACTTCTATTTGATCTATTTTGACCATCATGTATAACATCATTCTAGATGGTACAAAACCAAATTTCACATCTAGATCATATGGCTAGCTCTTGGTATTACAGACTTCCCTCCTTTTGAGACGTAATGTCCTCGTTGTGCAATTGTTGCTCAAATGCTTGCACGAACACCGGTGCATGTGCCAAATTGGCAGCGGGCTCCCAAGTTGCTTCATAGAGGGGGTAACCTTTCCATTGTACTAGATAGTCCACCCGCGGATGGCGAGTACCACGCATGCATTTTTGGAGAATCCGCTCCACTTCATATTCCTCTGTGCCATCAATGAGTGTTGGACAAGGTCGAATGTCTTGTGTGGAATGATCCTGGCCTGATCGGGAAGCATATCTGCATAGTAGGGAGACATGGAACATTGGATGGATCTTCATGTGTGGTGGTAACTCAAGGTGATAGGCCACAACGCCAATGCGACAAAGAATCGAGAAAGGCCCAATAAAATGAGGTTTGAGCTTACAAGGTCCAACTAATGTGAGGTTGGTTATTGATAGCCACACTTGATCCCCAACATTGAACTCCATGTGTCTATAGTGTGCATAAGCATACTACTTCTATCTATTTTGTGCAATCTGTAATCTATGCTTGGCGCTCTCCACACCTTGTTGGATTCTAGAAACAAATGTGTTGACTGCATCGACCTTGGTAGCCACTGGACGGATCTTCATCAAGCTAGAAGGTGTGAAGGGATGCTCACCATACATGAGGAAGAATGGAGTGACTTGGGTGGATGCATTCACTGAATTTTTGTAAGCGAATTCCACCAACGGGAGTAGGGTATCCCACCTCTCTTGCTCTTGTTAGGTGAAGCTGCGTAACATGTCTTCAATCGTGCGATTAGCTCGCTCTGTTTGGCCATTTGTTTGTGGGTGGTAAGCTGAGGACATGGCCAACTTGGTTTTGAAGAAACCAAAGAGTGTTTGCCAAAACAAACAGGTGAATTGGGTGCCTCTATCAATGATGAGTACTCTAGTGTAATACTCCGAGGACAAGAGAAGAGAGAAAACACAAATTGCATACTCAAACATTCGATGCCCCAAAGGAGCACCTTCTCTTTATTATATAGACAAAGAGGATCTCCTCCAAGGAAGCTCCACCATAGGATTAGGGACACAAATAGGTGACATGTCTGGTCTAGGTCCTATCTGGTTGGTCAAACAAGCTTTGACCGGAGGGAATCTTTTAGGGAATCTTCCTATAGGAATCTCAGAATCACATGAGTAAGGTACCATTGGAAAGCTCTAGACAAGACAAAGTGGGGGGAGGGAAGGCTAGCTTATCTTTTGGTGGGGGGGGGGAATCTGCACATTTTCGAGGCCTAATTCATCCATTTAGGCCTCCAAAATTGCCTTCAAAGATTTTAGGCATATTTCGGTTCCTACTCTATTAGTAGAAGTCTCCTTTTGGTGATACCTCTTTCTGATCTGTTTAGTCCATCATGTGTAACATTGTTCCAGATGTTACCAAACCAATTCTCACCTTTAAATCATATGTCTAGCTATTGGTTCTAAGGTTCTCAAGTCTATTTCGGTTTCTGCCCTATTAGTAGAAGTACTCTTTTGGTGATACTTCTATCTTATCTATTTTGACCATCATGTATAACATCATTCTAGATGGTACCAAACCAAATTTCACATCTAGATCATATGGCTAGCTCTTGGTATTACATCTAGACAAGCCATGGTGAGCAAAGACTACATCTAAGTATAATTGAGCTAGTTGAGGAGCGGTCACCTCCTTGGTGGTAGGGCATACATGAATCATTTTGCTGAGCCGGTCCACAAAGACCATGATGGAGTCAAACCCTGAGGTGGTCTTGGGTAATTCACAAATGAGATCCATACTCACTTGTTCCCAATGTTGGGTAGGAGTGGGGAGAGGTTGAAGGAGCCTTGCATGAGCTTGATTAGAAGCTTTGTTCTGTTGACAAAGTAGGTAGCTATGCACGTAATCCATCACGTCGTTGGTCATCTTGGGCCAATAGTAATGGCGCTTGATTGCATCCATGGTCTTGTCCACTCCGACATGAGCTGCAATGGCCGAATCATGACATTCCGCTAGAATGGTGGTGCGTAATTCTAGGACATTTGGGATCCATAGTCTGCCATCCCAAAAGGTGAGTCCTTGGGTGCTGGTGATACCTTTGGATGATTGCGCTTCTACAATCTGTGGATCAGTTTTTGTAGCAGCCAAAATCTATGGCCAGATTTCAGGGTTAATCTTAACCTCTTCCACCAAGTTGTTTGCCATTGGCATGCGGGTGAATGCATCTGCAAGTTGCTTCTTACCTTCCACATAGGTGATTGTCATGTTGAAGCATTGTTGCCACTCTGCCCTGTGAGCCGGCCTGTCTCTCACTCAGGATGAACCTCTGATGGCTATTATGGTAGCGCACCATGGACTAAGAAGGCAAGGAACCCCAACTCCATCATACTCCTCCAAGGCTAACACTCCAAGACTCAAGACATTGTTCACTAGAGAACTCAATGAAAGAGATAGTTGCAAATGAAAGGATGATGAGTACCTCCTCACCCCTTGTTTATATACTTGTGAAATAGTTACGTACCAAAGTTACTAATTACCATAGTAACTCAAGTTACTAGACTAAAAGTCAAGTAAAGTCAAAAAGTAGAAAGGAATATCCATTCACATGGGCATATTCCCCTAAGCATGTGGTCTTATCTTGACCCAACCACTAAGTCAAGGATTCCTTCACATGGGCTATCCTTGGACTAAAGAAGAATCCAAAACAAAAAGGCTTGCGGGCCCAAGAGTTCTCAACTCTTTCCTCAAAGCCAAACACCTAGGAATAATACCAAGTCAACACACTAAAATCCAAAATAGTGGTGCTCATCTTTTCTACTTCCTCTAAAGTAAGGTCCTATCTATCTTAGCTATGACTAACTTTAGCTAATCATGACTAATATAGAACCATCCTTTATCTCTATATAAATAATATCTCTTAAGTACTTGTAATACCAAGCTAAATATCACAATACCACACACATGCACAAATGGGTGTTACAGCCCACTGAATTTGGCAATGAGATAGATCCTTTTGCATCTCGAGGTAGACTAGAGGTTTGTGGTCTATCTCTACTACAAATGCCTTCTCGCCCAGATAGTGCTTCCAATGCTTGGTTCCTAGAACGATGGCTAGCTCTTCTCATTCTATGGTGTGGTAGTTGTGCTTTGCCGGTAACAACTTTCAAGAGAAATATGAAATTGGATGCCATCCGTGATGCCACTCTTGTTGTAGGACTGCTCCTATTGCTATGCTTGATGTATCTGTAGCCAACTTGATTGGATGTTTTGGGTCATACCACTTCAAGATTGGTGCATGTAGCAAGGCGGCTTTCAATTCTTGAAAGGCCAACTCTTGTGTAGTTCCCCATGTCCACTTCTTTTCCTTGCCAAGTAGTGTCGTTAAAGGCTGTGCAACCTTGGAGAAGTCCTTGACAAATCTACGATAGAATCCCGTCAACCCCAAGAAGCTCTTAAGTTGAGTTTGATCTTCTGGGGCACTCCATTTTTGAATGACCTCTATTTTATCTTTCAATACTTGAATGCACTCTGCACTTACTCTATGCCCCAAGTAGTCTACTTCAGACTTGCCAAACTCACACTTTGAGATTTTGGCGTACAATTGATTCTGTCTTAGAATCTGGAGGACCTCTTGTAGATGTTGTTTGTGTTTTGTCATCATGCTACTATATATTAAGATATCAACCAAGAAGATGAATATAGACTTATCCAAGTATGGATGAAATATGTCATTCATTAGACTCATAAAAGTGGCAGGTGCATTGGTGAGGCCAAAAGGCATCACAAGATACTCAAAGTGGCCATACTTGGTTTGAAAGGCAGTTTTGTACACATCTTCCTCTGCAGTTCGGATTTGATTGTAACCGCTCCGCAAGTCTAGTTTGGTGAAGTATCTCGCTCCATGGAGTTGATCAAACAGGTCATCCATGCAAGGTAAGGGGTATTTTTTCTTCACTGTTTGCTGATTGAGACCTCGATAGCCAATGCACATGTGCATTGTACCATCCTTCTTCTTCACAAACAAGACAGGGGCCCCATATGGTGATATGCTAGGTTGGATGAACCCTTTCTGCAGCATCTGCTCAATTTGAGTCTTACACTCCTCCAACTCATGAGGTGATAGGTGATATGGGGCCTTACAAGGAAGTGTCTTCCTCGGGAGTCTCTCAATTTTGTGATCTACCCGCTTTTTGGTGGTAATCCTGAGGGTAGATCATTGGGAAAGACATCTTGAAACTCATCCACCACATCCTTCAATTTCTCAGGAATTTGTCCATCTAGTTGTGCACTCTGGACTTCTCTTATTAGACCCATAAAATATCTATCGGTCTTACAGACAGTTGTCGTCCCTATGACATATAGAGGTAGTTTCTACCTGTGTGATTTTTCTTTAACCCCAATGATTGACCATTGGTGGGTTCTCACTACTTTCTTCCTCCAATCCACCATAGGGTTGTACTACTCCATCCATGGCATGCCTAAAATTGCATCATAATGAGCTTATTGTATCACTCGCCACTCAATTGCTTCCTGATATTCTCTTATAGAGAGGGTTACCCGTCTATGTAATGATTCAATCCTCTCTGTTTGCCCATTAGGTAACTCTACTTCTTCACTCCCATCTCTCTCTAGATCCATTCCCAATCTTATTGCAATAGATCATTAATACTCTCACTTGATTACCTTCTAGGATTCCATTCACGACAATCAATTGTGAGGTTTCTTTTTGGGATCTTTGCGCATTATTCTTCTTCCTTCCCTCGCTTCTCTAATTCCTTATTGAGTCAGTAAGGCCGCAAGGTACATTCACTAGCGACCTTTGTTTTCCGAAGTGATTTCCACCTCCTCCTCTTCAATATGCCTCTCCATGTTGTTCAAATATCGCTTGTACAAAGGCCGAGGGCCTCTAGGGAAACGAGTGCGACAGTTGGTAGATATGTGCCCAATACGGCCACAATTGTAACAATGGTGTTGTTCTCCTCGAGTCCCTTCTCCTCATGGGACTCCATCTCTTTGTTCTTATACCCATCCTTGCTCTCCTTGAAGCGGTTGTGCTCCTTGATCTTGGAATCAAAGGTTGCCCAATTCCATTGGTACTAGTCCACCCATGTGTGGTATTTCTACCTGATAATGTTGAGGTGGAACTACTCCTTCACCTCCACCTAATGCTTCTGCTATTCTCTGTGCACAAGCAATGGCTTCAAATACCGTGCGAGGATTTTGCACCATGACTTCTTGGCGAATCCGCTCTTTCAACCCTCGTTTGAAATTGTTGAGAGCCTCTACTGGACTCATGTCGGTAATTGCAACTTGTAGATCCAAAAATGCATCCACATACTCTTGTACTCTATTCTTCTGTCTCAATCCCCATAGTTGGGTTCAAGCCATTTGCACAGAATCCACCAATTGGAAATTCTTCAACAGTCTTTCTTGCATTGTTGTCCATGTGACTTCCCTTCTCTCTGCCAACATGGATCGTTCCCAAGCATCATACCATGTGAGGGCCTTATTGGTCAAGTACCCACATGCAAACACGCCTGCATCATGCTCTGTGATCTTTGTTGAGAACAATCAGAAATATTGATTCATTCTCGAGACCCAATTTTCCACCACTCCCATCGTACGCTACCCCTTGTAAGGCTCTATGTTGCAGGTCTTCTTCATCCGGAGTAGCAATGTGGCTTCATCGTTGATAGGGTTCACAGGCACGGATGCCTCTCCAAGTACTTCTGTTACAAGTACTAGGTTTTGAGATGGCTCTACTTCTTGCATGGCTTGATCATTCCGGAGGATTTGCACTTGACTTTGTAATGTCTCCATGGTCATCTTAGTCTCTCAAAATTCATTCAACATCCCTTGCATTCCTTGCACCAACTCTTGTAATTGCGGATCCATGGTTCCTGCAACACTCAATTGCTAATGTCTACTTCAATACAGAGTCAATATAATCACTCTAGAAGGTGCACAAACTATCGGAACTACCATTGGGACCTCAGAAGCTATCACTCGTTGATAATACTCCTCACCAAAATTCCTAACCACAAAATCTCTAAACATCACTTTTGGTCTCACTACATAACGGATTTCTACTTGAGTGTTGAAAGGGAGAGGATTTGGGACATTCATATCCATATTATCATAATAGAACATAGATTGTCAAATCCCACTCTCTGTCATAGATCACCATAGGTAGAATCATCGGGTTTGGTGATTTCATCACTCTGTCCATGAATTCTGCACCAAAGTGATAAACTAGCAATACCTTCATCTGCTCACACTGGATGTACATAACCTTGATGTGGAATGGGTTTGAGAATGGAAAGCTAGGTGCGGGAAATTGTCCTCTCGGTGCATCCATCCCATCCGCTCTCTAAAGTACTTCCTAAGTCTAGCAATTACTCTATGTTCTCCACCTCAAATTACTCAATTTCAATAGTTCGTGCTATTCCAAGAGGGGTGATCCACTCTCTTGGACTAAAACACTCGCTCTGATACCATTGTAATACTTTGAGGACAAGAGAAGAGAGAAAACATGGATTGCACACTCAAACATTCGATGCCCCAAAGGAGCACCTTCTCTTTATTATATAGACAAAGAGGATCTTCTCCAAGGAAGCTCCACCATAGGATTAGGGACACAGATAGGTGACTTGTCAGCAAGTTCCACCCTTGGATTACTTACTTGGATGGGTGACATGTCTGGTCTAGGTCCTATCTATTTGGTCAAACAAGCTTTGATTGGAGGGAATCTTTTAGGGAATCTTCCTATAGGAATCTCAGAATCACATGAGTAAGGTACCATTGGAAAGCTCTGGAAAAGACAAAGCATGGGGAGGGAAGGCTAGCTTATCCTCTATTGGGGGGGAATCTACACATTTTCAAGGCTTAATTCATCCGTTTAGGCCTCCGAAATTACCTTCAAAGATTCTAGGCATATTTTGATTCCTACTCTATTAGTAGAAGTCCACTTTTGGTGATACCTATTTCGGATCTTTTTAGTCCATCATGTGTAACATTCTTCCAGATGTTACCAAACCAATTTTCACCTTTAAATCATATGTCTAGCTATTGGTTCTAAAGTTCTCAAGTCTATTTTGGTTTCTGCACTATTAGTAGAAGTACTCTTTTGGTGATACTTCTATCTTATCTATTTTGACCATCATGTATAACATCATTCTAGATGTTACCAAACCGAATTTAACATCTAGATCATATGGCAAGCTCTTGGTATTAGACCCTAGTGTTGCAAATTGGACTTGAAAAGCAAAATTGGATGTGTACTTAGGAACCTATCTCCTCAAATAAGGGACTTTTTTCCCATCCTCTCAATTTGGCCCGAGTTGATAATTAGTTGGTGGTCAACCAACTATAGAGGAGGTACATCAAATTAAAAAAGGTTTTCTAGATTCAAAGATCGAGTTTACAGAGGTTGGCCAAAGTTGGAGGCTGCCTAAATTGCCCTAGCTAGTGCTTTAGTTTATGAAGGATGGCTAAATTTGGAGAGGATTTGAATTGGTAAGAAGCAAAGCGTCCTTTGGTTGAATTTTGGCGAGTTGATAGTTAGTGGAGGATTTGATGGTCAGCCAACTATAGAGGAAATATGTCAGATTGGCAGAGGTAGTCCAAACTTAGAAGTCAAAGTTTGCAAAGGTTGGCCTATAACACCCATTATGCATGTATACTCTATGAGGACATTGAGTTTGGTGTTGCAAGTGGTGAAGAAATTATCTATATGGAGTTTAACTAAGCTTCTACATTAGTCATGATTAATAAGAGTTAATCCTAATCATGATTAGTTAAGATAAAGGTGACCTTATTCTAGAGGAAAGGAAAAGAGTGAGCATAAATTTTTATCTTCTAGTCTATTGACTTGATATTATTCTTAGTTATTTGGAAAGAAACTTGAGGAAAGAGTTGAGAACACTTGGGTCCACAAGCCTCATTGGTGCAGATTTTTCTATAGTCCAAGGATAGCCTATGTAGAGGAATCCTTGACTTAGTTGGTAGGTGAAGATAAGACCACCTACCCATAGATTATTCATATGTGCTTGGATATTCTTTTAGACTTTTTTACTCTATTTGACTTTTAGCCTAGTAACTTGAGTTACTTTGGTAATTAATAACTTTGGTGTTGAACTTTTTCCCAAGTACATAAGTTAAGGGTGATGAGATACTCATCATCCTTTTATTTGCAAATATCTCTCTCTCATTGAGTTTTCTAATGAGCAATGTCTTGAGTCTTAGATGTGCCTTGGAGTTTTAGCCTTGGAGTTTTAGGAGTGCAATGGATTTGGGGTTCTTTACCTTCTTAGTCCATGGTGCTATAATACCAACAGCTAGCCATATGATCTAGATGTGAAATTTGGTTTGGTACCATCTAGAATGATTTTACACATGATGGTCAAAATAAATCAAATAGAAGTATCACCAAAAGAGTACTTCTACTAATAGGCCAGAAACCAAAATAAACTTGAAAACTTTAGAATCAATAACAAGACATCTGATTTAAAGGTGAGAATTGGTTTGGTAAAATCTGGGAGGATGTTACACATGATGTGCTAAACAGATCAGAAATAGGTATCACCAAAAGGGGACTTCTACTAATAGAGTAGGAACCAAAATATGCCTGAAATCTTTGAAGGCAATTTTGAAGGCCTAAACAAATGAATTATGCCTCAAAAATGTGCAGATCCACCCCTCTCCAACAAAAGAAAGGCTGACCTTCCCTCCCCCCCTACTTTGTCTCATCAAGAGCTTTCCAACGGTACCTTACCCATATGATTCTTAGATTCCTACATGAAGATTCCCTCTAGTCAAAGCTTGTTTGACCAGCCAAATAGGACCTAGACCGACATGTCACCCATCCAAGTAAGTAATCCAAGGGTTGAGCTTGCTGACATATCACCTATCTGTGTGCCTAATCGTATGGTGGAGCTTCCTTGGAGGAGATCCTCTTTGTCTATATATTAAAGAGAATGTGCTCCTTGGTGCATCTAATGTTTGAGTGTGAAATTTGTGTTTTCTCTCTTCTCTTGTCCTTAGAGTATTACAGGTGAACTACCTTACTAGCTATTAGAGGTTCATCCTATGAGTGAGAGACATGCCATCTTGCATGCCAGAGTTGGAGGTTGTTTAAATTGCCTTAATTAGTGCTTGAGTTGGTGAAAGTTGAGCAAATTTAGAAAGAGTTTGAATAGGCAAAAAGAAAGATCTTACTTGGATAATTTTGGCATTTAGAGGCTTTGAGGCATATGGTTGTGGGCTAGAAAGACTACAAAGGCCTAGAACTACAATCAAACTAGCTTGTTGGCATGAGGCTAGCAAATTAGATGAGTTTTTGGTAGTTTTTGGTCATCATTTGGCAAAATCTACCCATTGTGCATAGTAGGGTTGAATCTCATATCTCTAGTTCCTAGACTAGTGCCCTAGCCAATTGGCCTACCTTCATTTGTTGTCCTAGTGATTGGTTGATTGATACTTATACACATGTAGCTTTGGCTAGGAGAGGCAGTTTCATCCTAACCTTGATGATCTTAGTAACTTAAGAGTAGATAGACACTACTCTTATGTCAAATACCAAATGGTGTTAGAGTTAGTATGATGTTGATTTATGAGATGGAGAGCTTTCATTTAGACTTGATTTGACCCCCTCCATTCTCTACTTCTTATTTGTGCACTATGTTTGTGTAAGATGCCTTGACTTTAGAACATTGGTGCTCTAGTCTACTCTCAATAGTAAGGTTAGAGTAATGATCAATCAGATTACTTATGTTTCTCTTTGATGAGATACAAGGAATGACCAACAAATCATGAGAAAGCATGTTGTGATGGTAGATTACGAGTTGCTCTTTCCCTTAGTGTAATTGTCACAATTAGAGCTACATTATTGAGTGGTGTTAAGTTGGTAGTGGAACTTGGTGGTGATCCTTTATAATGTTTGGAGGACAAGAGAACTCCTAAAAGAAACTGAAGAAAAGCAACGTAAGAGAAACATAAGGCTTCATCCTTCAATACTCTGATGCCCCAAAGGAGCATCTTCTCTTTACTATATAGCAAAGAGGATCCACTCAAAGGGAGCTCCATACTTGGATTAGATACATGGATTGATGACATATCAATGAGCTCCACATTTAAATTAGGTATATGGATTGGTGACATGTTGATCCTTGTACTATCTGGTTTGTCAAACAAGTTTGATTGGAGGAAATCTTCTTGTAGGAAGCTTAGAATAACATGGATGAAGTATTGTTAGAAAACTTTCAATCTAAAAAATAGAGGAGAAGCAACACCTTTTTAATTGGAAGGGGGAGAAATCATTCATTTTTTGGGATCTAATTCATCTATTTAGGCTTTTGAAATTGGCACTAAAGTTTTCAAGGTATTTTTTACCTCTACCCTATTAGTGGAAGTACTCTTTTGGTGACATCTCTATCTAATCTACTTAGATTATCATATATAATATCCCTCTAGATATTACCAAGCCAATTTCCATCTTTAAATAATATGTCTAGCTGATGGTCATATATCCTTAGTGAGATACTTGTGGTGGTTACAATTGTAGTTGAAGTTATGTTATCACAACAAAGTTCTTTGGGGATTTGAAAGGAGATATCATTGAAGGACACAATGGTTTAACATGGAATTGCACTTGGTATTAGCCTATTTTTCAAGTCCTAGTGAAAGAAGAGATTGCCTATGATTTGGAGTTTGATACACGAGTTGATTCAATTAAGAGTGCACCTAAGGTATCTGCACTATTGTAGTGGGACATGGACAAGATTTATCGTGCCTCCAAAAGTCTTAGGAGCTACTCTGGTATAGTGGGTACTATTGAGTTGGATGATTTCATCTATGAGTTTGATAGTTGGTGTGATTTGTAATAGATGTGAAACTCAACTTTGTTCACACCCTCATGGCATTAAAGGGGTTATTCTAGCACTTAGAGGATACATTGATGGATGATTATCATGAGCTCAAGAGAGCTCACTTGGAAGAGATCAAGCTATGGAGAGAATATTGGTCTCTAAATACATCTCCATCACTTTAGGCTTGGTTTCTATGGGTAGATTGATAGTACTTATAAGTTCTAGCTCTAGTGGAGGTGCACTAGTTGAAGATGGTGCTACTACAAGTGGAGATACCACTATAGGAGGTGGGGCAATATCAAGGTTTAGCCAAATGGTGGATTTCTTCTAGTGTTTGAGGTAGAACTACCAAGGAGCGCAGATTGAAAAGCTTAAGAGCTTAAATAAGTTCCAATAAAATGTTAGAGAGAGCTTATGTAAAGTATACACTTGTATGAGATGACTGATCAATTTCACTAAACAGTTATTGAGGCCCAAGCTGTCCAGTTTTGGTATAGGATCCTAGATAGGAAGTTGCATGTAGAGTATGTAATGTTATGTTGCTATAAGCTACCTCAACTAATTTGGTGGTGGTATTGAGTTTGGCCAAGTGCATTAAGCATAACATGGTAGAGAAGAGAGTGGTGACATCTTGATTTGGTAGGGAGATCTCATCCATAGTTGTTACTTCTTCTAGAATGCACTAGAGTGCACTTTAGGAGAAGAGTGCACCAAATCTAGAGTCCAATACATCATATTGGCTTTCAAGTGCAGAGTGGATAGCCCAAATCTTATCAAGCAAATAGAGTGCCTAGTGCAATTAGATCTTTACCTTCATTTTTGGGTCAACAACAACTAGTGAGTAGTGGTATTACTTTTTGGACTTGTGGTGGATCTCACCACAAGATAGAATTTACTTAGGGTAGTGGACATGATACCTTTGGTGCATCACAACAAACATAGAGATAGTGTTACCATTGCCATAGATTTGGTCACACCAATGTTTAACCTTTACCCAAAGTTACAAAGTGGTAGGGCTACTATGTAAGGTGGTAGTAAAGCTCCAAGCTATGGAGGACAAGGTGGTAGAGGTTGTGGTAGTAGGGGTCCAATACCTACCCTTGCTTCTAATTTAGCCCTAGCTTTGTGGATTGAGCAATTGGAGTAGAGATTGGCTAGCATGGCCATAACTTAGAGGAGGTCAGATTTGGGTGTTAAGGCTTCCATTTCTTATGTTGGGGTGATAGAGATGTCATGTACTTTAAGTGCAGCGCAACATAGTAGATGCATCTATCACAATGACTAGTAGTGCAGAACTTGCTCTAGAGCCTAAAGGAGTATCAATGGAGTTGAACCCACAAGAGGAGATGCTAGTAGACAAGTTAGACTCCCTTAGTCTTTCACACTCTCTAAGGCACTACAAACAACATCTATGCCTCTTAGACATCCTAATAAAGGTGTGTTAGGTGGTGATAGAATGCATGATAGACTAGATGCTAATCAACCACCTACTTCTACACAAATTGAGTCTAGCATGAGGTTAGAGGTGGCTAAGTTGATTATCTCTTTCCCTTTGTTCTCAACCATTGACATGTTTAGATTGAGAGTTGACCAACTCTAGTGTTCTGATTGGATGCTAGACTTTGTGAGACTAAGGATGATGTGGTTCTTGCTTCAAGAATAGAAGTGATTGATAGTGGAGCTAACTTGGTCGAGGAGCTAACTTGGTCGAGGAGCATGGGATCTGCTCAAGGACCAGTGGTTTATGGCAAGCAGTAACAACTAGGTTGGAGGAGTTACCAACTAGAAATGACATTCATTGCACTTGGTTCACACATGGAGTTGTCCCATTGGACAACCAAAGTGTGATTTTCCATTTGTTGGGACTTTCAAGGAAGGTCTATACACCATAAAGGATTTTATTAAACTTTGATAAGCAACCCTTTATGTTGGAGAAGTCAATAATTATCAATCTTGAATTATGGAAGATCATTATAAGAGGTGTCTATTTCAGATCTTAACATCTCTTGTAGATAGCTCTATATAAATATCACATATGGGGAGCTCATTGTCCAAATTCAACACTATCATCCAACTAATAGCTCTATGGTGAGAGCTCAGGCCATTGCAATAGTAGCATAGTAAAATGATGTGCTAGTTGGTAGAGCAATGCTATACCTTGTGGGTTTAAGTATTGAGTATTTGGAGGAAACAACTTCCTATAGGCCAAGTTGGCAGTCAAGTGAGGGACAAATATGTCACCTACTAGTACGCTTTAGTAGTGATAGTCCTGGTTCACTATAGTCAAGGATCTTGGTATCAATTTTAGCTTTCAATGGTTTTGTAACTTAGCCTAGTGACTTATTGGAGGGGAATACTCATGTGAAAGATACCCTAATAATAAAGGAGATCACTTGGATTTGGAGTAAAAGTGGATTGTTCTATCCACCTTAGATGTTCCATTGTGGAGTTTTGAGAAGACATTGCAAAAGCATGCAGATCATTGGTGCAATAGATTTGGAGTGGAGTCTTTGTACCACCAAGAGACTAGTGTAACGATGAGCCTCAAGAGTCTATTACATTATCAACTTTGGATACCATACTCATTGCTTGGTAGTATCCATTAGAGGGAGTATGTCTATTGGAGTTATTTAGTAGGACTAACATTGGACTAGCTATGATACTATAAATAAATATATGAGTATAGAGGTACTTGTATCTGGAGAGAGATTAGATTGCTAGGCAAATCTCTCTACATTGTGTGACATACTTGGCATATTGGTATCTTGAGTTAATATCAATGTCAATAGTCAAGAATTACCAAAAGATCTTACTAGTAGACATTTTCTTTTTAGGGATGCAAGATTTGGAGAGACATGATTCCATTCATTTGGTGATTTCTAGATGGTCATGTTAGGGACATACCTATTGTAACAATATGGAGTTTAGTGACGAAGTTAGTTGAGCTTACGAAGTAGAGAATAAGACAAAATAGCCTAGAATATTCTAGAAGCATCTAAGAAGCTTCTTAGGAAGCTTCCTAACTAGTTAACTTGCGCCCTAAGCAGGTAGCTTCTAGAAGGAAGCTTCTAGAAGCTTCTAACTAGCTTAGCTTGCACACCAAGTAGGCGGCTTCTAGAAGGAAGCTTCTTGAGAAGCTTCCTAGTTAACTTGGCTTGCACTCCAAGAAAGCGGCTCAAGGAAGCTTCTTGAGAAGCTTCAAGGGACTTGTATGATACCTATAAATACCAAGGCCGAAGCTCATGCTAGGCATTCGGAGTTTTCCCTCATTCAAGTGTCCCAATGTGAATTTCCATTCTCCTATTTCTCTCCTCGGTTTCTGTCTTTTACATTGGTATCAGAGCAAGAATGGGATGGATGGAATTTATGGACCACCAAATCCACTTCCGCCAAACCATTGGGACTTTCATGTCCAGATATTACCAAAGCATCGTTTCACACAGTTCATCACCTCACGCTTTGGGCAGGATTTTCTACATATGATCACCGTGTCAGAGGAACCCTTGATACTTCCAGTTGTGACTTATGGAGAACGGTGGACGTGTTGTATCTATGTGTTAATCAACTAGATAAATTGAGGGTAGTGGATTAGGGTAGTAGCAATGGCCGCAATACCGGATGTTATCCTTGCAATGCAACAACAAATCGAGCATCTTACTCGATTGTTGGATGAACGAGACCAGCAACGACGAGAACAGATAGACAGAGCGCCAGTTCGAGATGGAGAAGATCACATTCGATTTCCAAAACCCAAGGTGTTTGAAAGCAAGAATGTTCCAGGCACAGTGGAAAATTTTGTGTTTGACTGTGAACGTTACTTTGAAGCCACCAATCTTCAAGACGAGCGGAAACAAATTCTCTTGGCTTCTAGCCAGTTGGATGGCGTGGCAAAACTTTGGTGGCGATTCCGAGTAGAAAGAGCTGAATGACAAATTGTTACACCAATTTTGACATGGGCAGAATTCAAGGATGCAATACTTGGTCGATTTCAGACTATAAATGCCACCCGAGCTGCACGAGATAAATTGGCGGAGTTGAGGCAGATTGGTTCGGTGAGAAGCTACATCACACAATTTCAGAATATCATCATGCAAATTCCAGATATCCAAGAAGGTGAAGTTCTGGATCGCTTTGTGCGAGGATTGAAGTCACAAACCAGATTGGAGGTGACCATGCGAGAGCCACAGAACGTAGAAGAAGCCATGCAATTGGCTGAGCGTTTTGATTCCTTAATTGCAACAACTTGGTCTCGACTTCGACCTACACAAAACCTACCCGTACCACGAGTGGAAGAACCGGTACCAATGGAGATTGATGCTATCCAGCAAAGACCACTTGGCACAGCAGATAGAGAAAGATTACGACAAAATGGAGGTTGCTTTTATTGTCGCCAGTTGGGGCATTGCATTGCTGAATGTCCACTCAAGAATGGACAACCTCGACAAGTTGCCCAAGTGGAGGTTGTGGAGCGGAATGATCCGGGAAACGAGGAATCCCAGTAGGAGATTTCGAGCCGCCTACTGGGAGCTTGATTAGTTCCAATGGGATTGAAGGCTCGACCTATGCAAGTTTGCTTCACTTGCAAGGTCTGATATCTAATCGGGGTTGTAGAATTTTGGTTGATTCTGGAAGTTCAGAGAATTGCATGTCTATGCAAGTGGCAAAGGAATTGGGTATTCCTATCAGGCCAGTGATTGGAAGTAGTTTGATGATGGCGGATGGTAGAAAGGGTTCTGCATTCCGCACCTTGCATCCTGTTACCTTCAAGATTGGGAAGGAGTATTTGGAGTGTATGAGGTTCGTAGTGGCACCTCTACATTATGATATCATTCTAGGTCTACCTTGGCTTGAATGTCATAAGGTTCAATTTGATTGGACCCGACACCAAATTCAAGTACAACACCAAGGTAGGAATTTCCGATTAGGTTGTCTGGCACCTCTGAGTAAGACACCTAAGAATAGTCAGTCCCAAGATGGGAAGTTTGTCGAGAAGGTAGCCATAGAGCGAATCTGGAAGGGAGACGAGTCCCAAGATGGGAAGTTTGCCAGGAAGGCAACCATGGAGCAAGCTTGGAAGAGAGATGAGTCCCTAGAAGGGAAGTTTGTGAATGAAGCAGCCATAGAGCAAGCTTTGGAGGACGATAAGTTTGTATTCACGGTGTGGATCAAGCAGATTGCACAAGAACAATATGAGGAGGGCCACGTGCCGCATCAAGCAATGGTTGATCGGATAGTTTAGGAGTTTGCAGATGTGTTTCCGGATGATCTGCCAAAGGGATTACCCTCCGATCGAGGTATGCCCTTCAAGATCGAGTTATTGCCAGGGAGTACTCCAGTGAGTAGACCAATCTATCGGCTCTCACCAAAGGAGTTGGAGGAGTTGCGAACAACACTTACAGAGTTGTTGGAGAAGGATTTCATACGACATAGTACCTCTCCGTGGGGAGCACCGGTACTATTTGTTCCAAAGAAGGATGGAGGACTTCGTTTCTGTATTGATTACCGTGGGCTCAATAAGCAAACCGTGAAGAATGCATATCCCTTGCCTCGGATCGATGACCTGCTTGATCAACTAAGTGGAGCACGCTACTTTTCCAAGCTGGATCTTCGTAGCGGCTATTGGCAAATTCCTATTGAAGGAGAGGACGTGCAAAAGACTGCTTTTCGCACAAGGTATGGACATTTTGAGTGGAGAGTTCTACCTTTTGGACTCACTAATGCTCCAGCAGTCTTCATGGATCAGATGCATCGAGTGTTGGAGGGACTATTAGATCGGTCAGTGGTGGTGTTCTTAGATGATATCTTAATCTATAGCAGGACAGAGGCAGAACATGTGAATCATGTGCGAGAAGTCCTAAGACGACTACGACAGTGGAAATTTTACTGCAAGAAGTCAAAGTGTGCTTTTTGGCAGAAGGAGGTTACCTTCTTGGGTCATAAGATCTCATCAGAGGGGATCAAGATGGAAGAAGAGAAGATCAAGGCCATTACTGATTGGCCTACCCCGAAGGATGCTACAGAAGTACGAGCATTCAATGGACTGGCCAGTTTTTATCGACGGTTCATCCACTATTATGCTCACGTGGCTGCACCATTGACTGACCTCTTGGGAAAGAACTCGAGCTTCTAGTGGACCACCAAGCATGAAGAAGCATTCCAGAAGTTAAAGCATATGGTGTCTTCAAGACCTATTCTTCAACCATATGATCCTCAACTACCTTGTGTGGTTGATTTTGATGCTTCTAACTTTGCAATTGGAGCTGTGTTGCAACAAGAATTTCCAGATGGACTACATCCAATTGCCTTTGTGTCTCGCCGACTAAATATAGCGGAAAGAAATTACTCTGCTTGGGATCGGGAACAACTTGCAATGGTATATGCCACCAAGGTATGGAGGCATTATCTCTTGGGGAAACAAGTGATCATGCGAACTGATCACAAGCCATTGTTGCAGACCTTACACCTAGAGCACATGAAGAGTCAACATCATCGATGGGAAGAGCAACTCCAATTGTTCGACATCAAACTTGAGTACAAACCAGGTCGGTTCCATGTCATCCCTGATGCTCTATCACGACGACCTGATTTGAAGTCTCTTCCTCTCATCACGGCAGCAATTACAACGGTGTCAATTGATCCCAAGATTCATAACGAGTTTCGGTTAGCCCTACAGCAAGATCCCTTCTTCCAAATGGTACACGGTCGTCTAACAGCACGCGACAAGGAGTACAACACCTTCTCCTTCAAGGAAGGCCTTTTATTCCATGCAGACCAGATCTATGTTCCAACCAAAGGTGATCTTCGACTTGTGCGCCTTCAAGAAGCCCATGATTTACCAATAGCTGGTCACATGGGAGTGGACAAGACCTTGGGCACCCTCCGACGCCAATGGTGGTGGTCCAACATGACACGAGATGTTCGAGACTTTGTCCGATCATGTGAGAGTTGCCAACAAAACAAGGCTAGCAACCAGAAGCCGAGTGGACTCCTTCAACCACTCGCCATTCCATCCACTCGTTGGGAGCATGTGAGCTTGGATCTCATCACATCCTTGCCAAAGACAAAACAAGGACACACGGCAATTGTGGTGTTTGTGGATAAGCTTAGTAAGCAAATCCACTTGGCACCAACTTGTGATACCGTGGATGCTCCAACCTTAGCACAAATCTACTTCGACAATGTCTTCAAGCATCATGGGATGCCACGTGTACTCATCTCCGACCGTGATCCTCGATTTACCGGGAAGTTTTGGCAAGCACTCTTCCAGATACTCGGCACTAAGCTTGCTTTGTCCACAGCCTATCATCCTCAAACTGATGGACAAACCAAATGCGCCAATCGAACATTGGAGGATATGTTGCGGGCCTTTGTCAATGTCCACCATACCAACTGGGATGAATGTCTTGCAGCTGCAGAATTTACCTACAACAATTCCAAACAGGCAAGCACTGGATTTTCTCCCTTCTTTCTCAATTTTGGCCAAGATCCGCTTGTTCCAGATTCTCTTCTTGCTCCCCCTCCCTCTCAAGTTCCTCATACTTCTACATTCTTGACCACTATATCTCAATCTCTCCAACAAGCCAAATCTCACTTCCTTGTTGCTCAGAATCGCCAAAAACAATATGCAGACCATCATCGTCGTGATCTCACCTTTGAAGTTGGTGATAAAGTCATGCTATCCTCTAGTAACCTCCCTCTCCCACTTGATACCCAAGTTCGTAAACTTGCTCCTAATTGGATAGGACCCTTTGATATCACCCACATTATCTCTCCTGTTGCTTATCGTCTTGCCTTACCTTGTCACATGCGTATCCATCCTGTCTTTCATATTTCCAAGTTGAAACCCTTTGTTCCTAACCCTTCTTCCTTTTCCTCTCGAGTCCAACCTCCCCCTCTTCCTGTCCCTATCAATGATCATGAGGAGTACGAAGTTGACCGTATCCTTGCGCGTCGCCATATTCAACGAGGCCGTCACCAACATACAGAGTACAAGGTCCTTTGGAAAGGGTATCCCCTTCATGATGCTACATGGGAACCTCTTTCTCACCTTCAGAATGCACAGATGGCCATCAAGGAATTTGAAGCTTCACTGGCGACAAGGACGTCACCAACTAGCGGCGGGGGAATATGTAACAATATGGAGTTTAATGACGAAGTTAGTTGAGCTTACGAAGTAGAGAATAAGACAAAATAGCCTAGAATATTCTAGAAGCATCTAAGAAGCTTCTTAGGAAGCTTCCTAACTAGTTAACTTGCGCCCTAATCAGGTAGCTTCTAGAAGGAAGCTTCTAGAAGCTTCTAACTAGCTTAGCTTGCACGCCAAGTAGGCGGCTTCTAGAAGGAAGCTTCTTGAGAAGCTTCCTAGTTAACTTGGCTTGCACTCCAAGAAAGCGGCTCAAGGAAGCTTCTTGAGAAGCTTCAAGGGACTTGTATGATACCTATAAATACCAAGGCCGAAGCTCATGCTAGGCATTCGGAGTTTTCCCTCATTCAAGTGTCCCAATGTGAATTTCCATTCTCCTATTTCTCTCCTCGGTTTCGGTCTTTTATACCTATGCTGGCCAAGATCAAGGTCTATAGGACCCTATTTTGGTATGTTTTGGGAGATATTATATATACTAAGACATCTTTAGATTTATCAGTTTGTTTCTCCAATCTAGATTTTGGAAAACATCCCTTTGATAGGTGATTCTTGTACAAAGATGGTGGTGAGTACACATCAGGTCCATTCTTGGATGGTACCAATAATGTTATTAGATGTAGTTAGAGTGGGATCATGGGTTCATCATCTTTGTCTTTGGTGGACAAACCTCTTACCTAGAGAGGTTTTATAATGTGCTTATGATGGGATTCAACAACTAGACCATCTTATTATTTATGCCCGTCTCAAATGGTAGTAGTGGTTGATAAATCACGTATGGTGATGGTGAACCTTGTTGGATAGCCTAGAGTTATTTTACCCACACTTATGATTTTCCCAAGCTCCCATGCTTTTTGAGAGGGAGGTGTTGGAATTATTTAGGACCCACAATTATAGTAGTTGTGGAGCTCAACATTGATGAGAGGGAGCGGATGATGGGTTTTTGTACTAGTATTACTCCTCTTATAGCAATATTGGAGGCATACAAGCATTAGGTGTAAGGTCAAGTTATGGACATGAACTATTTAGTCTAGATTGTGAGCCTTGGCTTGGTAGAGCAACATAGGATGCACCTAACATGCATCAACCACTAGAATGGTTGATGGAGTCCAAAAAGCTTTCACAGAAGCTTGCACTATGGGCTCTAATTTTAAAAGAGTTTGATTTCATGGCTATTCACAAACTTAGCGTGGTGAATTATGATGCACATGGGTTGAGTAGAAACCCATGTCCCAACCAGTAAGATCAAACTATAGCACATTGGCATGGTAAGACAGATGAGGAGATGTTGCTAGGTTGGCATGCATCTACCTTTCTAAATATATTTTCTAAGGCCTTGATGGTATCTTTCACCTCATATATAGGACAAATTGTTGAGGTCATAGTATTAAAGAGTGGAGATATTGGTATAGGTCAATGAGACATTCATAATAATGTCTTAGTGATGGATTATCTTTGCACTGGCATTGTGGGTGGCATAATTGGTACTAAGGAGAGAGACCGTGTCCTTCAACAAGCCAAGCGGTTTAGATTGGAGTGCAAACACCTTCTTTGTGTATGGGAGGATAGTAGAGTACAAGTAGTATCATTTCCATCTTAAAGACCATAGTTGGTATGTCATATTCATGAACAACTAGGACATTATGGAGTAAAGCATACATAAAGCACTCTAGATTCATTATTGGTGGCATGTTATGCAGACCACTGACAATAGTTGGTTGCAAGATGTGTGGTTTGTGACCAAGTTAGAACATCATTTAAAGCTCATATGTGTAATACCAATAGCTAGACAAATGATCTAAAGATGAAATTTAGTTTGGTAACATTTGGAATGATGTTATACATGATGAACTAAGCAGGTTAGATAGAGGTATCAAAAGAATACTTCTACTAATAGGCCAAAAACTGAAACATGCTTGGAAACTTTAGAATCAATAGTTAGGCATATGATCTAGAGGTGAAACTTGGGGTGGTAACATCTGGAAGGATGTTACACATGATGGAGAAAGTAGATCAGATAGAGGTATCATCAAAAGAGCATTTTTACTAATAGAATAGAAGCCAAAATAGGCTTGAAAACTTTAGAAGCAATTTTGGAGGCCTAAATGGATGAATTTTGCTTCAAATATGTGCAGATTCCTCTCCTTCCAATAGGGAAAAGGCAAGCCTTCCCTCCTCCTTGTTTTTTCTCACCAATAGATTTCCAATGGTACCTCACCCATGTGATTTTGGATTCCTACAAGAAGATTCTCTAAAAGATTCCCTCTGGTCAAAGCTTATTTGACCAACCAGATGGGGCCAAGACCGACATGTCACCCATACAAGCAAGTAATCTAAGGGTGGAGCTTGCTGACATGTTACCTATCCATGTACCTAATCCTATGGTGGAGCTTCCTTAGAGGAGATCTTCTTTGGTTATATAATAAAGAGAAGGTGATCCTTTGGGGCATCCCAGTTTGAGTGTGGAATTTGTGTTTTCTCTCTATTGTGTTTCTTCATCCTTGGAATATTACACTATGCCACAATTACACCCATTACCTATCATGGGATTGGGTTACCATTGGATTTTGGACTTTGTTAGACCTTTACCATTGATTGTGAGACGTCATTGGTATGTTTTGGCTATGGTATAGCACTTCTCCAAGTGGATTGCATTAGTGGCACTTCTTGACAAGTCCAATGAAGAGATAGCCTCCTCATTCTTGGATCAAGTTCTTAGTCATTTTGGTGCACCGGTTGAGGTTTTGATTAATCAAGGTACAAAGTTCCAGAGCAATTTTAGGTCTTCTGTGAAAAGGCCTTGATTGATCATCATGCTACCTCTTGAGATCACCTTGAGGTAAATAACTTAAAAGAAAGAATGGTTTAGATAGTGAAGAGAGGATTGCATAAGTATGGTTTGTAGAGAGGCCACTTAGGAGATTGGGATCTTTAATCACCTTGGATGGCCATGGACTATTAGTTCAACTAGTAAATCTCCTTAGCATCATTCTCTTGTTACTTTCTACTCTATGGACAAGATCTTAGATTTACTTGTAGTTATTCATTATGATGATATTATAGTTTTGACCTTGGACAATCCAAACATATAGATGAGTGCATGTTCTCAATGGGCAGAAATTTTTTGGAAAGTGATGTTGATGGACTTTGAGAACTTAGCAATTACTCAATATAGGGATACCTTATACTATGTTATTATTTGAGGAGGAGTTTATAGACCCTTGATTTATCAATTTCATCCATGTGACTTTGTATATCTACAACAAATTGCACCAATGACTCTTGATGTTACTATAGGCTGTACTATCTTGAGAATGTAGGAGTTTTTGCCTTTTAGAGTCCTTGTTTTGGAAGAATATGATGATGTTGTTTGGAAGGATCATGTGCATAATTGTATGTCATGTCACCTCCCAAACATTGATGGCACTATGGATCCAAGCTTGGCACTTGTATATGTAGGCTTGCAATGTATGTTATATGGCTTTTTTGGTGGAACTACTACTATGTTGGTGTGTGATAGTTGTTTGAGATGATTGCATATGGTACATTTGACTACTCCTCTCATGGTGGTTCCTCAAGCATATTAATTATGTATTAGATGTACTTGACTTATAGCTAGTTCAACTTTTATGTTATATAGATTGCAAACAAGTGATTTACAAGGGGACTCAATAGCACTCGGGCACTTGATCTTGGCCCACCATAAGGCATATCATATACTTGGAGTAGATGATTATCTGGAGTTAGAAGGACCTAACCGCCAACTAGGAGGAATTTTGGCATTTTAGAATCATGTATATTGTAACAATATGGAGTTAATGATGAAGTTAGTCAAGGCTAATGAAGTAGTGAATAGGCCAAATTAGCCTAGAATATCCTAGATATATCTAAAAAGCTTCTTAGGAAGCTTCCCACTAGCTAAGCTTACATGTCACGCCATTTTTAGTGTTGCATCTATATTGCTCGGACACTGGAGTTCCAGTGATAGTAGTTAGAGTTATTTCAGCAGTTTCACAAAGATTATATTCCAACGGTCAGATTTGTGTTTGGTGTACTGACTTCACGGTGCAGCCCACCGTCACTTTGCACCGTCAAGTGCGTTGTCAGAGGGACCATTTGGGTTCAGACCTAGCTCAAGTCCAAGGGGTATACTTTCGAAGTGCAGCTCCAAAGAGCTCACTTCTTTGATGTTAAGCCGTCGAGTTCTTGGCTATGGTGGACAGAGGCCGGCAAGCGTCACCTGGAATTTCTATGCTGGAGTGGGTGTGATTTGACTGTAATCAGTTCCCAGTTATTGGCAATTTATAGAGTGACAAATCAAGAACTGATCTGAGTTGAGTTGAGTTGAGAGTGGTAAACAATCTGATTACATCAAAGAAGTGAAGTCAGGGGGAAATTGAGTGCAAAAACTTTGAGTGTTGGTGGTATCTCCAAGCTCGGTGGATTGTTGGTAGCTCGATTCAAGTTCAATTTTTCCCTAGTGTGCAAAAGCTTGTTCAATTGATGCAGATTTGGCAATAAGGCAGAAGGTGTGCGGAAGCGTTGGCCAATTTTTGAGCAAAGGAGGAGTAAATTTTGAGCAATGGTTGTGATTTTGAGCTCATGAGGTGAAGGCAAGACCAATTTGTTGCGAGTTAGGCTCAGAAAGTAAAATTGAAGGTGGAGTTGGGAAGCTATTCTTGTGAATTTGTGATTTGGAGAAACCCATGTTTTCAATTTGGCTCGAGTGAAGAGTTAGTGGGAGATTTGGTGATCAGCCAACTTTAGGGTTTATGTCAAATTTTGGCTGGATTTTACGTCAGATTGTGGCCAGATTCGGAGGAGTTTTGCTGTTTGCCAAATTTTGGAGGATGTTGGAAGTGGCAAGAAGAAGTGTCTCATTTGGCATTTAGAGGCTTCAAGGCATAGGGATGTGGGCTATGGAGGCCTAGAAGGGCCAACAAGCTAGCTTGTTGGCGTGAAGCTAGCTAGTTTAGAGTAGATCTTGGTCATTGGTTGGCAAAATCTACCTTTCTTACTAGATTATGTGCAACAGGGTTTGACCCCTAGATCTCTTGTTCCTAGATTGGTGCCCTAGCCAACTAGTCTACCCTCACTTGTTGTCCTAGTGACTGTGCCACTATTATCTATACACTTGTAGCTTTGGCTAGGAGAGGCAATTTGATCCCATTCTTGGTGATCTTGGTAGCTTAGGACTTAGATACAAACTTCTCTTATGTCAAATGCCAAATGGTGACAGTGTAAATCTTGTGTTGTTTTATAAGATGGAGGGTTTTTGTTTAGATTTCTTGTGATTGGACCTCCTCTATTTTGTGCTTCTTGTTTGTGCACCACGTTTGTGTGAGGTGCTCTCACTTTTGAGCATTGGTGCTCTGGTGTGCTCTCGGTAGTGAGGTTGGAGTGATGACCAATCAGACTACCTTTGTTTCTCTCCGGTGATGCAAGAAGTGATGACCTGCAGACCGTGAGAATATGTGTTGTGATGGCAGGTTACAAGTTGCCCTTTCTCTTAGTGTAGTTATCTCAGTTAGAGTTACATTAGTGGGTGGTGCTTAGTTGGTGTTGGCACTTGGTGGTGTCGGCACTTTGTGGGATACTTGCGGTTGCAGTTTGTGGTTCTGGTTTGTTGTTGTAGTTTGTGGTTACGGTTACTTTGTCACAACGGAGTTCTTTGGAGATTCTAGAGGAGATAGCCCTATAGTACGCAATGGGTTTACTTGGAGTGGTACTCAATATCAGTTTGTATCTCAAGTCCCAATGAGGAAGGAGATTGACTCTGAGTTGGAGTTTGACACAAGAGTTGATTCAGTTGAGAGTGCACTTAGTGTGTCCGCACTATTGTTGTAGGATATGGACAAGATTTATGGGGCCTCCAAAGGCCCTAGGCATTACTTTGGTACAGTGGATACCATTGAGTTGGATGACTTCATCTAGGAGTTTGATAGTTGGTGTGATCTGCAGCAGATACGGAACCCGACTTTGTTTACACCTTTTAAAGCATGGAAGGGGTTGTTTCAGCATCTAGAGGGTCCGCTGATGGATGACTACCATGAGTTCAAGAGAGCTCATTTGGAGGAGATCAAGTTATGGAGACAATATTGGTCCAAACTATGTATCTCTCACTTCAAGTTTGGTGGCCAGGAGTAGATTGGCTATACCTACAAGTTTTAGCTTGAGTAGTGTTAGTGGAGCTAGTGGAGGTGCACTAGCTGGAGACAGTGCTACTACAAGTGGAGGTACCTCTATAGGAGGTGGTGTGGTACCGGAGTTTAACCCCATGGTGGAGTTCTTCTAGTGTTTGAGGTAGAACTACCAAAGAGTACGGACTAACAAGCTGAGGAGCTTGTAGGAGTTCCAGTAGAAGGCTGGAGAGAGCCTACGCGAGGCATACACTTGCATGAGGCAACTTATCAGTTTCACTCAAGGAGTTACTAAGGCCCAGCAATCTAGTTTTGGTATGGGATATTGGACAAGGAGTTGCAATGTAGAGTTTGTGATGCAATGTTGTTATAGGTTACTTTGCCTACTTTGGCAGTGGTCTTTGGTTTGGCTGAGCGTATAGAGCTCAACATGGTGGAGGAGAGGGTGGTGACATTTGGATTTGGTAGGGAGACCTCATCTACGGTTGTGACTTCTTCTAGAGTGTAGCAAAGTGCACCACGCCCCGTTGGTTTTCAAGGACAGGGTGGACAGCCCAGATCCTATGGAGAAAGTGGAGGGCCTAGTGGAGCTAGACCCTTACCTTCATCTTTGGGTCAGCAGCAGCCAGTGAGTAGAGGTGTTACTTGTTGGACTTGTGGTGGACCCCACCATAGGAGAGAGTGTACTTAAGGCAACAGACCTGATACCTTTGGTGCATCACAGTCAACATAGAAATAGTGTGAGCATTGCCATAGATTTGGTCACACTAGTGACCGGTGTTTTGACCTACACCCGGAGTTACGGAGTGGTAGGGCTGTTATGGCAGGTAGTAAAGGAGCTCCAATTCATAGAAAACAAGGTGGTAGAGGTGGTGGTAGAGGATCTACACCTAGTAGAGATGCAGTAGATGCCCTTACTTCTGATACAACTATGGCTACTCGGATTGAGTAGTTGGAGTAGAGATTGGCTAGTATGGCTATTGCTCAGAGGAAATCAGATTCGGGTGTTGAGGCTTCCACCTCATATGCTAGTGACAGAGATGCTTTGGACTTCATGTGCAGAGCACCACAAGTGGATGCATCTGCAACAGTGACTAGGAGTGCAGTATGTGCTCCAGAGCCTAGATAGGCATCAGTGGAGTTGGCCCTACAGAGAGGAGAGGTTGGGAGACAAGTCAGACTTCCCCAGTCTTCACACTATTTGAGGCATTGCAGACAACATCCATGGTTCCTAGATGTCCCAGTGCAGGTGTGGTAGGTGGTGATGGAGTGCATGATAGACTACCTGCTAGTCAGCTACCTACTACTACACAAATTGAGTCTAGCATGATGTTTGGGGTGGCTCAACTGATTATACGGCATCCTTTGTTTTTGGCCAATGATATGTTTATATTAGGAGTTGACCCAGCCCCAATGTTCTGGTTGGCTGCCATGCTTTGTGAGAGTAGAGATGATGTGGTCCCTACTACTAGAGTAGAGGTGGTTTGTAGTGGAGTTGACTTGGTTGAGGAGCATGGGATTTGTTCTGCGACCAATGGTTTATGGCAGACAATAGCGGCTAGACTGAAGGAATTGTCAGCTAGACCGGCCTTTGAGAGAGTGCGGTTTACACCTGGTTTTGTCCTATTGGATAACCAAAAGGGGGATTTTTTGATTGGTAGGACCTTCATGGAAGGTCTATATACCACATAGAGTCTTGTTAGACTTTGGTGGATAGCCCTTTATGTTAGGGAAGGCTGCAATTGTTGGTATGGAGTTACGGAAGACCAATGTGGAGAGGTGTCTATTTCAGATCCAGACATCTCTATGTGGTGGTTCGACATAGTACATCACATGTGGGGACCTTGTTGTCCAAGTTCAACCTAGTCATCCGATTGATAGCTTGGTGGTGAGAGCTCAGGCTATTGCGACAATAGTTGAGTCATATAATGTGCTAGTTAGGGGAGCATTGTTATACCTCATAGGTTTCAATATTGACTATTGGGAGGAGACAGCCTCCTATAGACCAGGTTGGAATTTTGGTGAGGGACGGGTTTGTCATCTACCAGTATGCTTTAGTAGTGGTAGTCTTGGCTCACTATAGTCCGACACCATGGCAGCATCAGTTTTATCTTTCAATGGTGTAGTACTTGGCCTGATGATTTGTTGGAGGGGAATGCCCATACAGAGGATACTCCGATACCAAAGGAGATCACTCGGATTTGGAGTATGAGTAGGATTGTTCCATCCACCTTGGATGTTCCATTATGGAGTTCAAAGGAGGCATTGCAGCAACATGCAGATCATTCGTGCAACAGGCTTGGAGTGGAGCCTTCGTACCATTAGGAGATGAGTGTGAGGATGAACCTCCAATGTCAATTGCTTTGACACCTCAGATACCACACTGATTGCTTGGCAGTATCCAATAAAGGGGATATGTCTATTGGAATTGTTTGGTGGGATTAGCACCAGACTAGTTGCGGTATTATAGGCGGATATACGAGTATAGAGGTACTTGTATGTAGAGAGAGATGAGATTGCTAGGTGAGTCTCTCTACATCATGTGGCACACTTGGCCTATCGGTATCCGGAGTTATTACCAATGTCAGCAGTCAGAGGTTATCAAAAGGCCCTACCATCAGATATTTCCTTACTGGGGGCGCATGATTTGGAGAGACATGGGCCTAGTCACTTGGTGATTTTTGGATGGCCATGTCAAGGACAAACACATGTTGGTAGAGGTTTGGGTCTTCAGGATCCTCGTTTGGGTGTGTTTTGGGAGATGTTACGTATACTACGACATCTCTAGGTTCATCAGTCCATTTCTCCAGCTTACCTTTTGGAGAATGTTCCTTTGATGGGTGATTCTCACATCATAGTGGTGGCGAGTACACATCAGGTCCACTCTTGGATGGGACCTGCTATATTGTTAGATGTAGCCAGAGTGGGATCATGGGCTCATCGTCTTTGTCTTTGGTGGACAAACCTCTTACCCAAAGAGGTTTTACATTGTGCTTATGATAGGATTCAATGACTTGAGCACATCTTTGTTGATGACATCTTGGATGTTGGACGTTAGTCTCAGATAGTGGTAGTGGCTGATAGGTCACCTATGGCAGTGGTGAATCTAGTTGGATAGCCTAGAGTTGCATTTCCCACACTCATGAGTTTCCCAGGTTCTCATGCTTTTCAAGAAAGAAGACTTGGACTTGTTTGGGACTCACAGTTACAATAGTTGGTGGAGCCCAACACTGATGAGAGAGAGCAGGCGATGGCTTTTTGCACCAATATTACCGTTGTTCCAGTAGTATTAGAGGCATCTAGGCGTCAAGTGTAAGGTCAAGCTATGGACCTGAACTGTTTGACTTGGATTATGAGCCTTGGCTTGGCAGAGTAGCATAAGATGCACTTGATAGGCATCACCACTTGGACACTTGTGAGCCTTATGCCGATCAAGAAAATTTAGGCACATGCTGGGGATGATGGACCAAGTGGACATGGTATTCTTGGGACACAACAAGTAGCTAGTAGGGAAAGTGGTCTACTTGGAGTCTATCCAGGTGAGCATAGGCTACTTGGATTACACCCTTGGTCCACTTGGGATGCAATTAGAGGACATGTAGAGCTTGCAACCAGAGTGGAGGGAGTTTTTCACATAGAAGTTGAGACCTCTAGTGGTCAAGGGCATGATACTATTGATCCCAAGGGTCCAGTGTAGCAGCCAGTCAGTACGTCTTCCACTCCTACTACAGTTACAAAGGATACTTGGGAGCCAGATCTTGGACCCAAGCTTACTAGAGAGGAAAGACGGAGGGTTTGGAGGTTCTTGAGGAGCCACACGAGTTGTTTTACCTTCAATATGAAGGATTTGGGTGCTCTAAAGAGACCTAGTATACGGATTGAGTTGACTAGCAATACACCAATTTTCACATGTCCTTATTGATATAGTGAGATGGAGAAAAAATTGATTCAGAGCCTAAGAAGTGGCCTTTTGTGGCTGGTTTGGTGGATATTTCACATGGAGAGTATGCATCATCAACAGTGATGCCAGCCAAGAAGGATATGCATGGCAATAACACATATAGGCGGATGTGTGGAGATTACCGTCCTATTAACAAATAGACTAGGGCTAATCTGTATGCCATGCCTACACCGCATGATGATGAGGGGAAGGAGTTTGTGGTGGCCTATGCTAGTTGCTCCAACAATTCAGCGGAGGTGAAGTATAGTTCATATGAGAGAGAGTGCTTGGTAGCAGTTTGGGCAATAGCACATTTTAGATGTTACCTATTTGGTAACCCCTTCACTCTCATCACTGATCATCATCCACTAAAGTGGTTGATGGAGTTCGACAAGCTTTTAGGGAAGCTTGCACGATGGGCTTTGATTTTACAAGAGTATGATTTTACAATTATTCATAGACCTGGAATGGTAAACCGTGATGCAGATGGGTTGAGTAGAAACCCATGTCCCAACCAGCAAGATCAGACCGGAGCACGTTGGCACGGTGAGACAGATGAGGAGATGGTGCCAGGTTGGTATGCATCTGCCTTTCTATGTATATTTTATGAGGCTTTGGTAGTATCCCTCTCAATGCATACACAAGGATTTATTGAGGTCATAGATCTAGAGAATGAAGATATTGGTACAATTCAGCAAGAAATTCATGATGATGTCTGAATGATGGACTATCTTTGCATTGGTGTTGTGGGTAGCACAGTTGGGTTCAAGGAGAGAGACCGTGTCCTTCAGCGAGCCATACAATTTAGATTGGAGGCAAGACACCTTTTGCGTGTATGGGAGGATGGTAGAGTGTGAGTAGTACCACTTCTATCTCAGAGACCACAATTGGTCCGTCATGCTCATGAGGAGCTAAGACATTTTGGAGTCAAGCATACATATAGCTTACTCTAGAGCCATTATTGGTGGTGCGGTATGCAGACCAAGGTACAATTGTTTGTTGCCAGATGTGTGGTTTGTGACCAAGTTAGAACATCATTCAATGCTCCTACACCACAATTACACCCATTCCCTATCATGGGATTAGGTTACTGTTGGAGTTTGGACTTCACCGGACCTTTACCGCTAACTATGAGACATCATCGGTATGTTTTGGTGATGGTGGAGCACTTCTCCAAGTGGATTGAGTTGGTGGCACTTCTTGACAAGTTTAGTGAAGGGACAGCTTACTTGTTCTTGGATCGAGTTCTTAGTCATTTTGGTGCACTAGCTGAAGTTTTGACTGATAAGGGTATAGAGTTCTTGGAGGAGTTTGAGGTCTTGTGTGACAAGGCTTTGATTGATCACCATACTACCTCCCAAGATCACCTTGAGGCAGATGGCTTAGTAGAGAGAGTGGTTTAGATGGTGAAGAGAGGATTGCAAATGTATAGTTTGTAGAGAGGCCACTTGGGAGATTGGGATCTCCAATTACCTTGGTTGGGCATGGGCTATTGGTTCAGCCGGTAAGCCTCCTTAGCATCCTTCTCTCCGTACTTTCTACTCTATAGACAAGATCCAGATTTACTTGTAGCCATTTGTTGAGATGCTATTGTAGTTTTGGATTTGGATGACCCCGATGTCTAGATGAGCGCATGTTCTCAACGGGCAAAGATCTATCAGAGAGTGATGCCAATGGCCTTTGAGAACTTAGCAATTGCTTAGCATAGGAATACTTTACACTATGCTACCATTCGAGGAGGAGGTTATAGACCCTTGATCCATCAATTTCATCTAGGAGACTATGTATATCTATAGCAGACAACACCGACAACACTTGATGTTTTGACAAGCCGCACTATCTTGAGAGTGTGTGAGGTTTTACTATCTGGAGTCCTTGTGTTAGAAGGACGTGATAATGTTGTTTGGAAGGATCATGTGCACAACTGTGCGCCATGCCACCTCCCAAACATTGATGGTACTATGGACCCAAGCTTGGCACTTGTACGTGCAGGCTTGAGGTGTATGTTATGTGGCTCTTCGGGTGGAGCTGCTTCTATGTTAGTGTGTGATAGTTGTTTGAGAGGATGGCATATAGCATGTATGACTCCTCCCCTCATGGTGGTTCCTCAGGGACAGTGGTTATGTCCTAGATGTACTTGACCTATAGCTAATTCATTCTTTATATGGTATAGATTACAGACATGCGACTAATGATGGGGCTCCATAGCACCGGCCTCCTGATCTTTGCCCATTATAGGGTATACCATATACTTAGAGTAGATGGCTATCTGGAGTTAGAAAGACCTAACAACCAGCTAGGGGGTGATTGTGGCACTTTAGAGTCTATGTATGACTTATGTGTGAGTTGTGCTTCTCAAGTGTATGATGTTGACAGTGATGTATGTTGTGTAGCAATATATATACGCACGACAATTGTCACGCCATTTGTAGTGTCACATCTAGATTGCTTGGACACTAGAGTTCCAATGATAGTAGTTAGAGTTATTTTAGCAGTTTCTCAAAGACTAGTTTCCGACGGTTAGATTTTTTGTTTGGGGTATTGACTTCATGGTGGGGCCCACTGTCACTTTGCACCATTTGCACCGTCAAGTGTGCCATCAGCGGGACCGTTAGGGTTCAGACCTAGCTCGAGTCTAGGGGGTATACTTTTGAAGTGGAGCTCTAGAGAGCTCACTTCTCTGATGTTGAGCCTTCGAGTTCCTGGCTATGGTGGACAGAGGCCAGCAAGCATCACCTAGATTCTCTATGCTAGTGTGGGTGTGGCTTGACTATAATCAATGCCTAGTTTTTGGCATTTTATAGAGTGATAGATCAAGTACTGATCTGAGTTGAGTTGAGTTGAGTGGAGAGTGGTAAACAATCTGATTACTGTGACACTTTAGAGTCTATGTATGACTTATGTGTGAGTTGTGCTTCTATAGTGTATGATGTTGACAGCAATGTATGTTTTATAGTGATGTATATACGCATGATATACATCCCAAGTAGGTAGTTTCTAGAAGGAAGCTTCTAGAAACTTCCAACCAGCTTAGCTTGCACACCAAGTAAGCGATTTCAAGAAGGAAGCTTCTTGAGAAGCTTCTCGATGAACTTGGCTTGCACTCCAAGAAAGCGGCTCAAGGAAGCTTCTTAAGAAACTTTTCAAGAGCCTTGTATGCTCCCTATAAATACAAGAGCCAAACCTCATGCTAGGTATTCAAATTTTCACTTATTCAAGTCTCAATGTGATGATCTTCCATTCTCTTATTTCTCTCCTTGGTCTTGGTCTTTTACATTAGTATCAAAGCAAGAATGGGATGGATGGAATTTATAGACCACCAAATCTACTTTTGCCAAACCATTGGGATTTTGTTGTCCAAGTACTACCCAAGCATCATTTCATACAATTCATCACCTCATGCTTTGGATAAGATTTTATGCATATGATCATTTTGTCTGAGGAACCCTTGGTGCATCCAGTTATAACTTATGGAAAAAAAAATGGATATGTTGCATCTATGTGTTAATAAATTAGATAATTTAGAGATAGTGTGATAGAGTAAAAGCCATGGCAACAATACCCAAAGTTATCCTTGCTATGCAACAACAAATCAAGCACCTTACTTGATTGTTGGATGAACAAGACCATCATAGACAAGAGCAGGTAGAGAGAGCACTAGTTTGAGAAGGAGAAGAGTGAATCCAATTTCTGAAGCCTTAATTATTTGAAGGAAAGAACCTTTCAAGAAAATTAGAAAATTTTGTGTTTGATTGTGAGCATTACTTCAAAGCAACAAACCTTCAAGATGAACAAAGACAAATTCTGTTAGCTTCAAGCCAATTGGATAGAGTGGCTAAATTATGGTGGCAATTTAGAGTGGAACAAGCTGAGTGGCCGTTTTTCATGCCAATTTTGACATGGGAAGAATTTAGAAGTGTAATAATTAGGCAATTTTAAGCTTTAAACGTCACATGGGCTACACAAGATAAGTTGGCAGAATTGAAGCAGATTGGCTCAATAAGAAGTTATATCACTCAATTCTAGAACACTATTATACAAATTTTGGATATACTAGATGGAGAAGCTCTAGATCACTTTGTCAGAGGCTTGAATTCCTACACTAAACTAGAAATGACTATGCATGAGCCCAAAGACTTGGAGGAAGCCATGCAATTGGCTAAACTCTTTGTTTCCTTGGTTGCAAAAACTTGGTCTCAACCTCGGTCTTCCTCAAACCCACCCACACACTACACATAGGTGGAAGAGCCAATACCAATGGAGATCGATGCCATCCAAAAAATACCACTTGGCACAATAGACTATGAGAAATGTGAAAGATTATGACAAAATGGTGGATGTTTCTATTATCACCAAATTGGACATTGTATTGTAGAGTGTCCACTCAAGAATGAGTGACCTCAACAAGTTAAATGGAAATTTTGGGGTGGAATGATCAAGGAAATGAGGAATCCCAATAGGAGATTTTGAACCGCCTATTGGGAACTTGATAAGTCTCAATGGAATTGAAAGCTTGACCTATGAAAATTTACTTCAATTTTAAGGTATGATATTTGATCGTGGTTGTAGGATTTTGGTTATTTTGGAAGTTCAAAGAATTGCATGTTTATACAATTAGCAAAGGAAATGGGTATTCCTATCAAGCCAGTAATTGGAAGAAGATTGATTGTGGCGGATGGTAGAAAGGGTTTTGCATCCTGTATCTTGCATCTTGTTACCTTCAAGATTAGGAAGGAGTTTTTGAGAGTGTATAAGGTTTGTAATGGCCCCCCTACACTGTGATGTCATTCTAGGACTACCTTGGCTTGAACATTATAAGGTTCAATTTGATTGGATCCAACGACAAATTCAAGTACAGCACCAAGGTAAGAATTTCCAATTAAGTTATTTGGCACCTTTGAATAAGACACCTAAGGATAATTAGTCCCAAGATGGGAAGTTTGTAAGGAAAGCAGCCATAGAGTAAGCTTTGAAGGAAGAGAAGTCACACGATGGGAAGTTTGTCAGGAAAGCAGCCATAGAGCAAGCCATGAAGGAAGATAAGTCCCTAGATGTGAAGTTTGTTAGTGAAGCAGCTATAGAGCAAGCTTTGGAGGAAGATAAGTTTATTTTGTAGTGTGGATCAAGCCAATTGCACAAGGAGAATCTAAAGAGAGTCATGAGCCTCATTGAGCAATGATTGACCACATAGTTCAGGAGTTTGTGGATGTGTTTCCAGATGATCTACTAAAGGGATTACCCTTTGATCGTAATATGCACTTCAAGATTGAGTTAATACCAAGGAGTACTCTATTGAGTAGACGAATCTATCCGCTCTCACCAAACTCTCCACTTACAAAGTTGTTGGAGAAGGATTTCATACAACATAGTACATCTCCTTTGGGAGCACTAGTAGTATTTGTTCCAAAGAAGGATCGAGGACTTCATTTTTGTATTGTTTACCGTGGGCTCAATAAACAAACAATGAAGAATGCATACCCTTTGCCTTGAATTGATGACTTGCTTGATCAATTGAGTAGAGCATGATACTTCTCCAAGTTGGATCTTTGTAGTGGATATTGGCAAATCCCCATTGGTAAGGAGGATGTGCAAAAGATTACCTTTTGCACAAGGTATGGACATTTTGAGTGGAGAGTTTTGCCTTTTGGGCTCACTAGTGCTCTAGCAGTTTTCATGGATCAAATGCATCAAGTGTTGGATGGACTGTTTGATTGGTATGTGGTTGTTTTCTTGGATGATATCTTAGTACATAGTAAGACAGAGGCAGAAGATGTGAATCACGTGCAAGAAGTTGTAAGATGATTACAACAATGGAAGTTTTATTGTAAGAAGTCAAAGTGTACCTTTTGGTAAAAGGAAGTTACCTTCTTGGGTCACAAGATCTCATTGGAGGAGATCAAGATGGAAAAGGAGAAAATCAAGGCCATCATTGATTGGCCTACTCCAAAGGATCAAAGCATGACATTCTAATTGAATAAAGCGGCCGTGTGCCACAACCGGCTGCTGCACATATTCCTCAACCGGCCACTACTGACCGTTAACCCATCACAACACATGGCTATAGCCGACCGCACCCACTATGTGATAATATATCATAGCTGAGAGCAACAAAAGGAAAACTAAAATGGTGGTTAAAATAACACAATTGTATTGATTGATGAGGTCCAAAAAGTCACCTATTTAAGATTCAAATTGGAACACATGAACAATAGAATATCAACAGTCAATGCTCGCAATGCATTGTGCTTGTCTATCAATATATTGCCAACATCCAAGAAATTACACTCAGATTTTGAGCTTGAGGCATGAATAGCAAGGATGGATCTTACAATGAGGGTGATAGACGGAAATTTTTTAGCATGAGTAGACAACTAGATGAACAATTTTGCAGATCCGCTCTTGAGATCATTCTTCTCGCTTTGGGAAAGCTTCAATGCATAATACTCTGGTAGTTCTTTCAATGCAGTGAGTTCCTTGTCAATCAGAGTAGGACCATCATCTTCATCTTCATCCAAGTCACTTGCCAATGATATTGATGTTGATGATTGTCAAATGATAAGCTTTGCATGCTTTGGCGGATGGGATGGTTGCGAGCTTGATGATGGTGCATAAAAATTGTCTATAGTAGCTTTGGCTAAACCAACAAAGTGCTTGGTCAGATGTTTGATTTCTACCTTTGCATCAACAATCTATTCTTCCTTGACTGCCATCAAATGTAGTCTTGACTCTTGTCATGGATCTAGTAGGGCGGCTATGACGTAAAGTCTGCTGAGTGACCACTTGTCCAAAATCTGCTTTATGATGAGTGTTTTAATGCTAACCAAATGCTTACAATTGGCTAGAATGGTCTGCATCATGCCGTCTACTTCAGTGATATCTTTTGTCTTGGTGATCTCAACACAATGCTTCAACAGTCAATTACACCAATATGCCACGAGGTGTAGAGTTGGTGTTTTGAACGGTTCTAGAGTAAGGGTCACCATCTTGAAGAGAACCAGGAATCAAACAATCTTGATGAGCAGCTCACAATCAATACAATTGATTTTCTTCTCCTTTTGACCTCCTTTCTTAACTAGCAACTCTTAGGATTTTTGGAATTGAATTTGAATGGACTCTAGCACGGTCAGTAGCCCATACCACCAAGTTACAATCTCTTGCTTGAGCTTTGGACAAAGTAGGCTATTCAAGTCCATCTTCTTGAAATATCACACTAATTCCTTGCATTGCATGATAAGGTCAAAGATTTCAAGGGCATCATCATAGAACTCATAGAACGGAGCAGAGGTATTTCCACCAGCAACTAGTGTTCTCTTTGCCAACACTATGGTGGTGACTATTCCAATTTTGTGGTCCGAGCATGGAACCCATTTGTAAATACATGGCAGGCCATCTTTATAATGGTTGTTGGATGCAAAGTCTATCACAACAATCACTTGCTCATTTGATGCCTTCTTGGTGATGTGATTCACCTCAATGAACAATAATGATCAATCACAAAGTTGAACTCCGACAAGGTGGCCTAGCCAGTATGGCTATGAGCAATGAATTCATTCACTTGGAGCATGCGATCATGAAGTTTCCATGAATCATCAATGAAATAGATTGTGACTAATAAATAAGAGATCTGATGATTGTCATCCATCCAGATATCCGGTGTGAACCCTACCCTTAGATCACAACTGAAGTGATATTGGACCTTTGATAGAAGAAGAACCTCACTGAAGTTGTATCTTTTCTTGAGCAATCTCTTGACTATGACTTGATCTTGCAACACATTGTCAATACTCATCGGGTTCTTTGATGCTACTCCAATATCAAGCACAATCTACAACACGGCACGGAAACTCTTCCCAACCATGATTGAGAATGGACAAATGTCCAATGCGCACATCTCAGCCAATTTTTTTGTTACGAGTTGCTTTTGTCCAACATTGGGCTTGCACAGAGGCTTGGCAAAGTTGATCATACTGTGGGAATCACCAGGTGCAACAGATGCAACAGGGCATGAATGGTTGCTGATGGAGGTTGTGCCAATGTTTGAATTGTAAGCATACAGTGCCTTGCAAATGTGACAACCCACAAAAGTCACCTTGTTTGTTTTTTATTGCTCTCCATCAAGAATAAAATAAACCAACTCATTGTCAGCAACATAGCATATTGGCCCAAACTTGTTCCATAGAGATATTGCAGATGGTCAATTGCTCTTGGTCCAGGGCAAAATCTGATATTTAGGCACCTTCAAACGGAATGATATTAGCATCTCCTCTTTGAAATCAGCCACAGACTGGCCTGTCACCGCTTGGTGTACATGCGCTACCATTGATGAATGAATGATTACATTGCAGCTACACAAGCTGATGAATGAATGATTACATTGTAGCTGCACAAGCTACAAAGGGCTATTTTTTGATGCTATTGAGTGCAATGCTCAAACAAATGCGCCTCTCCACAAACCTGTTACACTCACTCACGTAGGTCATAGTTTTGGTGATAGAAACCCACATGTTATTGATCATCCATTTACTATGGCTATAGCCAGCCGTGGTTGTGAGAAATACCCTATTGGCTGCGACCTCCTGTGCCCCAAAACACAAGCCATAGCCGGCCAGATTTGCGGCCAACCATGGTACCTCAGCCGGCCACCGATGCTATACTCCGCAAAAGATGCTATTGAAGTATAAGCATTTAATGGATTGGATAGTTATTACCAATGGTTCATCCACTATTATGCTCATTTAGCCGCACCATTTATCGATCTCTTAGGGAAGAACTTGAGCTTTCAATGGACCAACAAGCACAAAGAAGCATTTCAAAAGTTGAAATATATGGTGTCTTCAAGACCAATTCTTCAATCATATGATCCTCAACTACCATGTGTGGTCACTTTTGATGCTTCCAACTTTGCAATAAGAGCCGTGTTGCAACAAGAATTCATAGATGGATTACATCTCATTGCCTTTGTGTCTCACAAACTAAATATAACAAAAAAGAATTACTCTGCACAAGATCAGGAACAATAGGCAATGTTATATGCCACCAAGGTATGGAGACATTATCTCTTGGAGAAACAAGTGGTCATGCAAACAGATTACAAGCCCTTGTTTCAAACATTACATTTGGAACACATGAAGAGTCAACATCATCAATGAAGGAACAACTACAATTTTTTGACATCAAACTTGAGTACAAATGCAGTCAGCTCCCTGTCATCCCTGATGCCCTATCACAATGACCTAATTTGAAGTCTCTTCCTTTGATCACGATGGCAATTACAATGGTGTTAGTTGACTCCAAAGTCTAAATTGAGTTTAGGACAACTCTACAACAAGATCCATTCTTTTAGATGGTACAAGGGCGTCTTGCAGCCAATGACAAGGAAAACAAAACCTTCTCTTTCAAGGAAGGCCTTTTGTTCCATGAGGACCAAATCTATGTTCCAGCCAAGAATAATCTTTGACTTGTATGCCTCCAAGAAGCCCATGACTTGCCAATCACTGGTCACATGGGTGTAAACAAGACCTTGGGTACTTTCTAGTGCTAATGATGGTGGCCTAACATGCACAAGATATCCGAGAGTTTGTCCAATCATGTGAGAGTTGCCAATGCAACAAGGCTAGCAACCAAAAACCGAGTGGACTTCTTCAACCACTTCCTATTTTATTTGCTTGATGGGAACATGTGAGCTTGGATCTCATCACATCCTTGCCCAAGACAAAGGAAGGTCACACAACAATAATGGTGTTTGTGGATAAGCTTAGTAAGCAAATCCACTTAGCACCAACCTTTGATACCGTGGATGCTCCAACATTAGTGCAACTCTACTTCAACAATGTCTTTAAGCATCATGGGATGCCGCATGTACTCATCTCCAACTGTGATCCTTGATTCACTAGAAAGTTTTGGCAAGCATTCTTCTAGATACTCAGCACCAAGCTTGCTTTGTCCATGGCCTATCATCCTCAAATTGATGGAAAAAATGAATGTGCAAATTGCACCTTGGAGAATATGCTTTGTACCTTTGTTAACATTCACCACACCAATTGAGATGAATGTCTTGCATCAGCAAAGTTTGTATACAATAACTCCAAACAGGCAAGCATCGGATTCTCTCCTTTCTTTCTCAATTTTGGCCAAGATCCACTTTTTCCCGATTCACTTCTTTCTCCTCCTCCATCTAATGTCTCTCATATTTCAACCTTCTTGACTACCATATCTCAATCCCTCCAGCAAGTTAAAATCTCATTTCTTTGTTGCTTAGAATCATCAAAAACAATATGTGGACCACCATCATCTTGATCTCACCTTTCAAGTTGGTGACAAATTCATGCTCTCCTCTTGTAACCTACCCTTCCCACTTGATACCCAAGTTCATAAACTTACTCCTAATTGGATAGGACCCTTTAATGTCACCCAAATCATCTCTCTTGTTGCTTATCAACTTGCCTTGCCTTGTCATATGAGTATCCACCCTATCTGCCATGTTTCAAGTTAAAACCCTTTGTTCCTAATCTATCTCTTTTTCCTCTGGTATCCAACCTCCTCCTCCTCCCATCCCTATCCATGATCATGAGGAGTACAAAGCTGATTATATACTTGTACATTGCCACATCAATGCGGCCATTGACAACATACCAAGTACAAGGTCCTTTGGAAGGGCTATCCCCTTCATGATGCCACTTGGGAGCCTCTTTCTCATCTTTAGAATGCACAAATTGCCATCCAAGAGTTTGAAGCTTCAATGGCAATGAGGACGTCACCAACTACTGGTGGGAGAATATGTAACAATATGGAGTTTAGGATAAAGTTAGTCAAGGCTAACAAAGTAGTGAATAGGCCAAATTAGCCTAGAATATCATAGAAGTATCTAAGAAGCTTCTTGGGAAACTTCCCACTAGCTTAGCTTGCACCCCAAGTAGATAGTTTCTAGAAGAAAGCTTCTAGAAGCTTCTAACCAGCTTAGCATGCACGCCAAGTAGGCGGCTTCAAGAAAGAAGCTTCTTGAGAAGCTTTTCAAGAGCCTTGTATGCTCATGGAGCCAAAGCTCATGCTAGGCATTTAGAGTCTCCCTCATTCAAGTGTCCCAATGTAATCTTTCATTCTCCTATTTCTCTCCTTGGTCTTGGTCTTTTACATATATCTTATGTGTGATTGTACATCTATAGTGTATGAGGTTAATAATGATGTATCTTGTGTGACAACAATTGTCTTGACAATTGTAGGACCAAAGCTAGTTTTCTTGGATGCTAAAGTGATAGTGTGTGTTGGTAGTCATATTTTATTTTGTTAGTTGCTCATGGACTACATGATCATGTCCATATTTCATGTTAGGACTATTGATCACATGTTGGGACTCACCATCACTTGCACCATTTGCACCATCAAGTGTGTCATCAGTAGCACCATTAAGGATGGAGACCTAGGTCAAGTAAAGGGATATATTTTTGAAGTGTAGCTCCAAAGAGCTCACTTCTTTAATGTTGAGCTTTTTAGTTCCAAGCTATGGTGGACAAAGACCAATAAGCATCACCTTAAGTTTCTTAGCTAGAGTGGATATGGCTTGATTGTAATCAATGTCTGATTGATGGCAGATTGTTGAGTAGGGAATAGAGTTTAGATCCAATTTGAATGTGATTCAAGTGGAAGAGTGAACTGATAATTGTGGTGATTAAGGGTTCATGTATGACTTATATATGACTTATGTATGACTTATATAGTGTATGATGTTGACATTGATGTATGTTGTGTAGCAATATATATATATATATGCATGAAAACTAGCCTCTTAGTTTGTGTTAGCTCCCATTATTTGGTTTTCTATACCACCTATTGAGAGATTAGGGAGTACTAATTCCGCTATTGTTTCCTTTGTCTCTATTAGGGCACCTAGATATATTGTTCAATCTATCCCTCAATCAGATAGTTCAAGAGGTTATGCCGCTACAATTGTATCTCCTTCTTATGGAGTTGTTACCAATAAGGATGATAGACACATCATTTAGCACATAATTACACCTACACACAATGCACATATGCAAGATGTCATCTATGTGAATATGCCTACTATATTAGAATTAGTGCAAGGGGAGGTAATCAATCAATTACCTAGTCCAAGACAATCTTAACAATGAAACACCCTATTAAACATTTTTTGCTTTAAGTTTTTCTTGTTACACATCATGTATATATGACTATTATTCTACAAGAGCACAAACCAACCACCTTGGAAAAGGCTCTAAAACACAAATCGTGGGTTGTTACCATGTAGAAAAAACTTGCTTCTCTCTACTACCAATGCACATGGTAGCTGGTGGATCTATCTTTTGTTCATAAGGCTATTGGTTGTAGATAGGTCTTCCATATCAAGCATAATTTTGATGGCTCTATGAGCAAGTAGAAGACACACTTAGTTGAAAAAGATTATGCTTAGCAGTTTGGCATGGACCATGATGAGATATTTAGTCTTGTTGCCAAGATGGCAACCATTTGTATAGTGATTGAAATTGTATTTCAACAAGGATAGCAATTACACCATATAGACTTCAAGAATGCATTTCTCAATTGAGATGAAAGATCTAGGTGGCCTTGGATATTTCTTGGGTATGGAGTTTCTAGGAGATGTATTTTGGCCTGCATGTCTCACACTTAGGATGAACATCTGATAGGTATTATGGTAGTGCACCATGGCCTAAGAAGGCAAGGAACTCCAACTCCATTCCACTCCTCCATGGCTAGAACTCCAAGGCACCTCCAAGACTCAAGACATTGTTCACTTAAAGAACTCAATGAGAGAGATATATAGTTGGAAATGAAATGATGATGAACATGTCCTCACTCCTAGTTTATAAAATTGTGAAAAGGTTACACCAAAGTTAATAATTAATGGAATAACTCAAGTTAATAGGTTAAAAATCAAATTAAGTCAAAAAGTCTGAAGTAATATCCAAGCACATGAGAATAATCCCATAAGTAAATGGTCTTGTCCTCACCTACCAACTAATTCAAGGATTCCTTCACTTGGATTTTCCTTAGATGATAGAAAAATTCCACATCTACAAGGCTTGTGGGACCAAGAGTTCTCAACTCTTTCCTCAAAGTCAAATAACTAGGAATAATACCAAGTCAATATGCTAGAAGAAAAAATAATGATGCTCACTCTTTTTCCCTCCTCTAGAATAGGGTCACCTTTATCTTAGCTAGGACTAACTCTAGGAAATCATGATTAATGTAGAAGCATAGCTAAACTCCACATAGATAATATTTCTCCATCATTTGCAATACCAAACTTATCCATATATAGTATACATGCACCAATGGGTGTTATAGGATATGATATGTGGCTTGTGCAACATCAATATGCCACTAACATGCTAAATAGATTTGACCTACTAGAGTGTAAGCCTATGATTACACCTTTGGAGTAGAACTATCACTTGGGTATTGATGACATTGAGTTCCTTGTTGATCTCCATGAAAATAGGCAAATGGTTGGTAGTCTCATCTGTTTGACTATCACTAGACCTGACCTTAGTTATGTAGTTAGAGTTGTCAGCCAATTTATGCAAACATCCTTTTCAGGTTGTCAAACATTTTTTTATATATGTGAAGTTTACTTTGCAGTTTGGCACTCACTACACATTTGGCAAATCATTGGTGCTACATGGTCAAAATGATGCAAATTGGGCAAGGAGTGTCCTTGACAAGAGATCTACTTCAAGGTACAAATTTGGACTTGGCAGTGCTACTGTAAGTTGGGCTTTCATGAACCAGCCAATTGTAGCTTTATCATGGTTGAGGTAGAATATCATGGAGCCACTAATGCAACTTGTGAAGCTATTTGGCTATGGAGTTTACTTTTTGATATAAGTGTAGATTGTTTATTTCCCATTGTGTTATACATAGATAACATGAGTAGCCTCAATCTTGTGCTTCATTTTAGGACTAAGCACATTGAGGTGCACTATCACTTTGTTAGGGAGAAAGTTCTAGTAGGGCATGGAATACCCGGCATTTGATCAATCAATCAGGCAAATACATCCTGGAACTCTATAAATAAGGTAGTGTATCCTGCCAACTCCTCCAAAATAATTGTCTTCAAAAATTTTAAATTTTACCTTTGGCCAAGACAACATCTTGATAGTCATCAGGGTTGATAACTCTTACAATGTGACTGACTCAGCTTAGCCTAAGTCAAATAGCAGTCAAATCCCCTTCCTCCAAATCTTTTCCACCCAAGGCAATGTCATATGAGTCTTCATATTTGACCTCTACCTTGTAGCATTCTAAGTAATTGACTTAAACTTCATCTTTGGAGTCTTTGGAAGATGAAGATGATGAATCTTTGGATTCATTTTTGTCTTCAGATAAAATCATTTCCCCAAAGTAGGGAGCTTTTGTTCAACTCACCGTCACTAGCTTTGGTCTTCGGACAAGATGTCCTTAAACCTCAACTTCTATTGGTGCAAATCCACAACAACTTGGGCATTGTATAAGGAAGATCTTTTGATCAATAGTGGGTAACCAATTTTGGTCACTGGTCTCAACACAATGTAATTTAACTTGACAAGCATCCCTTTGATGATCATAGTGATATTTGACGACATGCTCCCAAGTGCCATCTCTTGGTTTGATCCGCAAATTTGAGAATTCAAAGCATAGGCTCAAACATGTAATACCCCGACCAATGTGTGGTATCTTTTGTCATAACATTCACACCGGAACTCAAATCAATGGGTACCAATGTGATCATGCAACCCACTATCTTTGCATCTACTTCTGGAGATCCCAAATCCTCTTGTTCAATATGATAGATGGCTACCAAGTCTTTCTTGGTCATTGCCCTTTCTTTCTTGAGGGCAGAACTCAACTGCTTCTTGTACAACTTATTGTCATCCCACAATTGCTTGAATGTGAAATTAGCCTTTGTGGATGCCAAATCTGCCACAATATCATATTGAGGTACTCCTCCCAACTTCACCTTTGACTTTGGATTAGAAGTCTCTCCTCACCCAAACTGGACTTTGAGGTGCTTCATGGTGGTGACCAGAGTACCAATGGTCTTAACCCAAGGTTCTTGGGATTTACCCACCTTGGCTTGAATCAGATCCTTGACTTTGGATCTGATGTCAGCCAGAAACATTGGAGGCTTCATATTGTATCCTCCTCCAAACTCATCTCTTGAGTTTATTTTACTACTTCTTGTATTTCTTTTTGCAAGGCCTTGGCTTAAGCTTTGGTTAGAATTTTCTCCTCATTTGTAGAAAGAAAAACTTTTGGGCTAGACAAAAGTTAAGACAAAGAAGACAAAGAAGTTGTACTCAAGTTGTACCTTAAAGACAAAGAAGTTGTACTCAAGTTGTACCTTAAAGACAAAGAAGTTGTACTCACTTATTTAAGATCATGCTTCTTCTTACCAAAGCGTGTCTCAACTTTCAAAATTTTAAGGTCTGGCCATTCTCCTTTTGAAGTTGACTTCCTTCTTGAGGTCTCTCCTCCTCAAAAGTGATGCAATTTATATTTTTATTCCCTTTTGATTGAAGCAAAACGTGCTCAACTAGGATCTGTATATACTTCACTTGTGGCATTGGGTTAAGTGGTTGAGCGCATTGATTTCTAGTGTGGTTTGATCCTTTGCAATTTCCACAAAATGGAACATACCAAACCTAATGCCTTGGCTCAAGGCAATTTGAAGACCAATGGCCCATGGAGCCATGATTGTAACATGCTCCTGATGCAACATTTTGAGGCCTATTATGGCCGCCCATCGATCATCTTCTTTGAGGAGTATTATTGTTATACTCCCTTGGTCCATACCTTGGACCTTGATATGATGTGCTTGCCTGAGGTTGTACCTCTTGGGTTTGGTACATTGCCTCTTCTTCCTCACCTTGGTCCCATCCTAGAACCCAATCAATTTGTTGCACTGGAAATGCATAACATCAAACAAGCATTTGTGTTGGCATGGCCTTACTCACCACATGCAGTGCACCATATGTTTGGTTTGCCAAATGAAGGAGGCTTTCTTTGGTCCTTCACCGCAATCATTTGGATCTTGAAATCCGCAAACTCTTTAATAAGAGTCTCCAGCTTAGTGTAAGTTTTATTCACAACTTTCATTAGGAGTGTCAATGGTTTTTTTCTCCACACCTTTGTATTCTTCTTGGCTTTGATTCTTCTTCAGATTCCAAAGAAGAAGTAGAGGACATGGAAGATTCTTCTAAAGAAGGAGAGGTACTACAAGAAACTCTTTGTCTTGACTTCTTGCCTTTCTTCTCCTGATTTCTTTGGTTACCAAAAGAATGAGAGTGTGCCACCTCATATTGGGTGACATGTTTGTGTACTTCATCCAAGGAAGTTACATTCCTCTCCTTGGCAAAGATCCAAATCTCTAGTGACAAACCTCCAAGGAACTAGGTGATGGCTTGGGCATCAAAGCAACCCACCACACTGGATTGCTTAGGTACTTGGTTCAATAGTGCCATGAACCACTTAGAGCAGTGTCTCAACTTCTCCTTCTTTCCTGGGTCCAAATCGTTGAGTGCTACAAAGACACTTGTACCGTAATCAACTTCCCAGAATCATTCCCAACCCCTTATAGGTTACATGAGTGTACAAACTCAAAGCTTTCTTTTGGTGCAGACTTGGAAAAATGCACAACCAATCAGCAGAGTCATGCTCCTTATTGGCAAAGAAGATGACTTTGAATTCTTCAATGAATTCATAAGGGTCTTCATCTTGCTCCGTCCCCTTATACTTTTGATGGGCATGTTGGGTAATGGGTAGCAAAGTCATTTGGTAACTTTGAGGAACAGATTGTGGTAGTGTGGGGCTTGATGGCTGGTGATTGTTTGTTGAATTCAGCCCAAGGGTTCACCAAGTTCAAAATGGAGTCTTTGCCAACAGATTGGTCTTCTGTTGGTAGTTTGACTTCAACCTAAGTTGGAGATAGAGGTTCAATATCTATAGATGGCTCTTTAAGATCCCTTCAAACAAGGCCAGAATCACATGGAGAAGGTATTGACAATCTTCTTTTGTCATAATTCATTTTGTCTTCTCACAATTAAATTCTTTTATGAAACCGGCTCTCTTGACAACTCTTGAGCAACTCGGTGTACTGGATCTTAGCAAATATGTTTGTCCGCTTGCATCTTTCTCCTTCTTGGGATTTGGAGACACAAAGTACCATTGCTACCCAATCCCTTATTTCTTTTGCTTGAGGTCTTTCAAGGCTTCTTGAACTTTGTGAAGAAGTTGCAAATCCAACGCCTTCTTCTCAACTTCATCAAAGGTGAATTGGCTCTTTTGGCATTCTTCTTCTTCACAATGCAAAGTTCATTTACAAACTTTCTTTTCCTATTGTTCTCTCAATGCAAACATTCATATTGGTTGGACACCTAGTTTCAAATTTCAAATTCTACAACAACTTGCAGATCCAAAATGACACCAACCTGCAGATCCAAAATGACAAACCACCTCTTCATATTTGCCTCTTCAAATCTCAATTTTGTTTTTAATCCAATTGAATGTCTACTTTGACTTTAGCTTCCAAACCCAATGTTCCTTCATGTACTTCTCCCTCTCCAAGTCTATCTAATACTACTACTTCATCAACTATTTCTACTATCTCTTCACTCTAAACTACAATTGCAAACATAGGTGATCTATCTTCTTCTTTATCCGCTAACCCACTCTTCTCTAATATCTCAAGCAAATCACCCCAAAGACACTTGCACTCCTACTTTTACAACTTTGGACTTTATATCTTCCTTCACACTACTTCAAAGTCCATCTAATTTTGTGTTTACTAAATCTAATCTGAGACAAACATTGTCTCCTACTTCTACCATTTTCCTATCTTGATCTCTCAAACAAATCAACAAACTATTCATATTCATATCCTTTCCCTTCCCCTTGCAAGTTTCCTATACCAGCAATTTTATTTCATGTAGTCTCACTTCCAATGATCTCTTATGGATTCATTTTGGCTTTTATGCTCAACATCACCCTCGTTCTCTTGATGATCTTTCTTATGGATTCCAATGTATACCCCTAGAGTGTTCCACCTTCAACTCCTTGTGATACATCTTCAACTTGTCTTCATACTCAGCTTCCAGCATCTTCTTCTCTTCTACATATTGGGCAATTTGACTTTCAACACTTCTTATTAGACCTCATGGTCTTTCTTCTTCTTGGTGTCTGATTGTCAATTCCCGCTCCCATGCTTAATCTTTCTCGGCCACACTCTTCTTTAAACTCTCTAACTCTTGCTCCATCATTGTTGCAATTGCCTTTACATGTATCACTTCAATATGAGCTTCTCCTACTTCACTTTTCATCTTCTTGATGACTGCCTATTGGTTCTTCAATTCTTCAGCTTGACAGTCCAGATCTCTCCCTCATCTCTCAAAACTCTCTTGCAAGTTTTGTAACATCTTTTGCTTTAAGCCTGCATTCATCCAAAGTTCTTCAGCTTCTTCTTCCCTTTGGATTAACCTTGCCTTCAATTCATCACTCCCAACTTGTTCCTCACCTTTAAATGATCTTCTTGTATCTCGTTCTTCTTGTGCTTTAATTATAGCAACAATGGACACATGATCATTGAAAATTACTTCACTCCATCAAAGTCTTCTACTCCTTCTTGGTCTTTGTACTTGACTTCTATCGGCACTTCCTTACTTTGGGACCTTACCCAAAGTTGTGATCTTTGCACCTTCAACATCATCTCTTCCAAGCTTGCTTCTTTGTCTTCTTCTTGGCTTGGACTTGTTGGAGCAGCTTGTATTAATCTCTTTGACCTCACTCCCTTATGGACTACCTTCTTTGGCTCTTTGTCCATCTCTTCTATAGGGAACTCCAAACATGGAGCATCTCCTCCTTCCATATGATAGATTGCCAAGTTGCAAGACTCCTCACTACGAGTGAGTTCTTCTTGCTCTTCCTTGCTATTATTTGCTCACAAGTTCTTTAGAGTTGGAAGACTATCTCCTCTTCTGGATGCAACACACTTGGAAAGTTTCACATTCAATTGGCTTCATGACTTGCATTCCTGCATAATAGCTACTCAAAGGAATAAGATATCTTCTTGATATTTATGATTCCCCTTGATGCAATCTTAATTTTATAGTGCTTCAAGATGTAATCATTCTTCAATCAATTTAAAAATGGACTCTCGTTTCTTTTTTGTGTTTATCTCCTATCACTCTCAAAGCATTCTTCTCTTGCCTCAACCATTTCTTTAATTGTAATTTCTTGGTTGGCGTGCCTCAAGGAGAGTTGTTACAACTTCTTTGTATCAAGCTGAACTTCTTGCTCCAAAGATGCCTTTCTTTGGGTTGGCTTAGTTTACTCCAAGTACTTCTTCTTTTAACCCAAAGTTTACTTCTTTGGGCTTATTCTGTAGACATATGAGTCCATTCTTTTCTTCTTACTTTGGCTGCAATTTGGCTTCCACAATGCACTTCTTCTTAAAAACTCATCAAAATGAAAATGTGGGTATTACACTTGGTGTACTAGATATTGAGTTGAAGTTGAAAGTATATAATAGCCCAAGCTCATAATGACTTTGTTAGTGACTTAGTTCTCACTTTACATTTGTATAATTACGATACACATGTATACTATATATACATGAGAGGAGTACACTCTTTCCATTCACTCTTTCTTATCTTGTGTGCTCTCTAATTCTCTCATGATCTACTATGAATGGTCTTAAAGTGTTTTTCTATTCCTTGTATTCTTTGACATGTAAGTATGGGGTTTAGAAATGAGATGTACATGACTGAATCGATGTCCAAGATAAAGAAATCATATTAAGATCAAGAGTTCCAAATGAGGAAGAGAGTACACACCCTTAAAGACTACACCTCTTTTTCAAGAAAAATCTAGTCATTCCCTTTTACAAGTGTACTTAGTTTGCATGGGCTAATAAAGAGAGTATCTACAAAATAGAAAAACTAAGTTGATTGCCTTCTAAATTGCCAAATGAGCATGTTCCAAGTGTGAAAGCCATGGAAAACAATGAGTATATTCCTTGTCACAAATCTTCACAAGAATGAGACAAAGAAGGAGAACCTAATGAAGAATCACAAAAAGTGAAGTAGAAGATTCCAAAATAGCATCTATAATTGCAACTTTCTTGCAAGACCTTACTAACAATGCAAAAATTAAAGACTGAGTCTATGGAAGGTAGAGAGATGTAAATTACCAAAATTTGGATCTCAAACAATGGCTAAGATGGAGAAATTCTAAGCAAAAGTGAATGTCAAAAAGATGTTTCTTACAAAGAAAATGAGATCTAAAGTACAACAAAATAAATTCAAATAATGGAAGGCACAATCAAAGCACTTCCACAATAAAACCTGTTGAGGAGGAAAAAAATTATAATCATTGTCCTCTTGTATTGTATATCCATATGAAAGATATAACAATAATACTAACTTTTTAATATTAAAATACACCCCTTGCACATAAAGTGAAAGTGTATTAAGAGATTGATATTATTTTCCTACTAGATATGAGTTTAAATGCATAGATTTCAGTAAATACATAGTTTTGTTAAAATTTTATTTAGTTCTGTTCTACTTGGTGTGTTCTTTTCTACTCTCAAGTGTTTTGATTGATAAAATTAGTTAACCAAGTCAAAGTTTGTGTTTATTTACACTTATGTGTGCAATTATATATTGGATTTTGACACAAAAATAATTTTTTTGTTGGGATGTATTGGGTATACATTGGGTATGTGCTAGGAAAAGAGGTTGTGCATTAGTGTGCATTTGTATGTGTTGGTATACGCTAGGTGACAAACTTTTAGCATAATCATTCACATATTCAATTTTTACAAAAAGTAAGTTAGATTAAAAATAATATGACATTTAGCAAATAATATTTAGGAAATCCAATGTAGAATATAGAAAAAAAATATAAGAAAAAAAATATAGATAAATATTTATATTTTTATGAATGGTCAAGAAATGCACTAGTGAAGAATAAATAGAATGATAGTAACTCCATATAACAAAGTAGTATATTGAGCTTGATCATCTTTATGACCAAGGCATTCTAGTAATAAATCAAGGTATAGAAATAAGGAATAAATCTGCATGGGAATACATACATGGTATCCATTTATGCTGCAATGGATGCAAAGGAAAAACTCAACTAGACCCTCATAATGTGCATTATAATCTCTAAGATAACCAAAAGTTTACTCTTCAATGAAGAAGTCAATAGAAAAATATATGTCCACTCTAAATCTATGTAAGGTGGCTACCAAGAGGTCCTAAGATGTTCTTTATCTACTATACTATTCTCCATCTCAAAAAGTAGCCATTTTCTCTTCATTACTAGGTCTACTTCCCTCCCTTGTGCCTCACTTTCTCCTATCTCTTTCTCTCTTACCTCTCTCTTTACCAAGACCAAATGATGGTGGTGGCTCCTCATGATACTCTAAAACCACTATTGGTGGTATAAGCTTCTCCTCACCTCTTCTCACTATAATATCTTCCTCTTGCTACTCTCTCATCTGAGACTATGTTTGCCAAATGAATATCATGGTGGTGCTTGACCATGCACAAATAAATGCATTAAAAGAAGGTAAACTAATTTCAATATCAAAGGAAACAAAAGTATTTAATCATTATAGGAAAGTGTGAAGTTCATTTATTAATTGGAGTAAAAGGTTAAACAAAAGTGAAATCATCTAATTTTCAAAAATATTTTTTACTCTATTCTCATTACTCATCTTTCTCATCTTTGTCATCATCCTCCTCTACATCATAAAAAAAGTCTTCTTCTTTATACTCTATAGAGTTCTTGTTGTCACCTCATCTTCACTCATGAATCCTTTCTCTAAAAATTGTGTATGAGCAACTATCCCACAAATGTCTCATAAAAGCATTTTCCATTTAGATGGCCTTTGAAAGATCATAAATTGCCTTTGTAAGATCACAAATTTTGCCAAAACACTAGCGATAGAAGCTCTACACAATCTTAATCCTCATCCTACGCTTGTAACTAATTACCTTCATATTGAAGATGATGTGCCTATGCATCACCTTGAGCCTCCTATTGGGAATGAAAACCAAAATCATTATCAAAAAAGTATGACCTTTAAGTATGAAATATCTACTCCTTAGCAAGATATATCCATATTGTGAAGTTAAAAATTTCTATTGACACATCTCCTTCTCCAAACCCCCCCCCCCCAAACAAACTTGAAGAATCCTAACACATCCCATCTCAGATAATGCATCCTATACAACCTTGGAGAGTACCTTGATGCACAAACACATAAGCAATTAAATCCCAAGCATACCTCAACATGCAAGAAACCCAATGTTGCAAATTGAATGCAAAACATTTTGCATCATCTTTAGTCTAGTATGTTTTGTTTCCTGCTCATGACCTCCTACTTCAAGATTTGTATCCAAACCATCTATAAAATCCCCACCTTCTTTTACCAAATATCAAATCTATTAATTAAAAAGTTGTGCATAATCATGCACAAACTAATCCATCTTAAGACCTAAGAATATATCTAAAGGTGATTTAATTGCACTCTTAACTCTCTTAATGAATTCCGCTAATCCGTCTTGAGACCTAAGAAATTCTCTAATGTTTATTTAATTGCACTCTTAACTTTCTTAATGAATGTCACCTAGGTTTTAAATTCCTATACAATGTTTTTTAAGTACACAAGCACTAGCAACATATTTTTTGAAGCCATTTTTATCTTTTTGTGGATGCTAACTTGAAGGAATGTGTCACATGTCTCATTGGAACAGGTCAAAATTTCCCAATCAAACATAATTTAGTATTAAAATAGTAACATGCTCCTTTATAATTCAATATGGCCAAATTGGAGATTTCTTTTAAATATTTATATTGTAGTATGATCTTGGCATCCATGCATATAAGGATAACTCTCCTTAGCAATAAAATCTCCCAAAATTTACACACAACCATTTAAAGAAGTTCTTAAATTTGATCTCTAACAAAAATGAATCATCTTTAGCTTGTAATTTGAGACCACTAGACAATTTATTGAATAACAATCCTGCTTACTGAAATAAATTTCTTGATCAATTGTTGGTCTTTGTGCTTAAGGGAAGAGTGATCCATCTAGTAATCTCATGCTCCCAATTAATTCTTACTTTCTCTTTTTTTTCTAGCTACTCTACTCCCTCTTTAAATTGGATAAACTTGTAGTTATGACTCTATTTCTAAAATAAATTTTGGAGTTTGCACTAATTCCTCATATATTCAACCTCCTTGCTATGATTGCTTTGATTCTATTGTGCTTAAATCTATTAAGAGCAATAGCAAGTTTGATTCAAACAAGGTTTGACTTATTTTTTTTATCCTTCTAACCATTGGATGCTCTTTTATAAAACCTACCAATGCAAAAAACAGGCAAAGTACATCCTAGGGAGTTTTCTTAAAGATATAAGATTGAGATACCAAAAACTTGTAACAATCAATTCTGTATTTCAAGAGATGTAAACTCTTTACTGCAAAAATCTATCCACCATCTTAATAAATTGAAACCCAATATCATTGTATGTGTCTCCTTTCAATTAATCTAAACTCAACTCATCTACTCATAATCTAACCCTTCATCATCAATTTCTTTCTCTCTTAAAATTCTTGTGTTGCTCAACATGTACCTTAAACTTTCCCTCATATTCTGAGTTGGGTATGAGTACCAATATATGGCATCTCTCTAATTGATAGGTAAAAAAAAAATTCTATTTTCACAAAAATAATGTTGTGACCAAGGAATGGATGTATAGAAAAGGTTTACAATTGAGAAATGTGAGCATAATGATCAAATGGGAAAGCAATGGAGTGAAATATATTATTCTCTCATCTACCAAGTGTCTCACATACAAAGGATACGAATATTTGGAGTGAAAAAATGAGCATAAGTAACATGTGTCCATGTTTAAAATTTAAATTCACCTTTTCATTGATATTGCCAATTACTTTCATAGAATGTCCATAACCTATAATAAGCAATGGGTCACTTTTGGATGTGATATGTAGGTTTTTATGGCTATGGGGTCTTCACCCATATTTCACCTCCCCATGTACTAATCATAAAAGTTTTATAGTACTTGTAAAAAATCTCTACGTGTACTTGTAATATACCAATCTCATACTTTTTGTCACAACAAGAAGAGAAACTTCCCTATATCATTTTGAATCCCAAATCTCAAATAGAGAAGGTCTTCTCAAGAAAAAGTTCATAAGTAGAGCAAAGACAATACAATTCATAATATTAAAATTCCAAACAATGTGTAGTGAACAAGCTCATATCACTAGCATTACAAGCTCAAATGCATGACTATAAAAAATAGCTAGGCATAGGTTTTTAGGTTTTCAATTCTTAATATCAAAATTTTGAAAATTTCATCAAAACTTTGAAATATGTGTTGAGAAAAAAGAACAAAATTTGAGCTTGAGTATGTGATTAAACAAGATTGAAGCTAAAATGAATAAGAGAGCAATTTATTTTCTTTGATCATTCTTTTTAAGTTCACATTTGCACTATTTTGCAAAGGTTTAAAATAAGTGATTTGAACCAAGGACTCATGGAACAATGAGCAAGGAGGAAAGAGAGCTATATATAGTTTATTAGACAAAGGTCAAAGAATTGAAGGGATGAACATAATAGTGATAAAAAAGAAGTAGAAAAAACTCAATATGGAACAAGGTGATAGTAATCATGCATTGATGAATATGGTAAAAATATTTGACATAGTTGAATACCACGTGATACTTGGAGTTAGTTGCTTATCCTTAGTCTTATATTTATGGTCCATGTGTTGAACTTTGTGGAAGATACAATATGAAGGTAGGTTGGGCAGTTCATGGAGTGGAGCTAGAAGTTGAGAGTGGACTCTAGATTTTGGGAATTTATTGCACTTGAAATGAGGTGGTGAGAGGTGCCTATTTTGTGATGGTAATTGTACTTTAGTTTGGAGTTCAATTTGGAAGTGAGATGATCTCCTTTGGTTGGCGATAGTACACTCTCATATCCTTCATTTTTTTATCCTTGCTATTTTATTCTTTTTTTGTTTGCTTTGGATTGGCAGTTTTTTATCTGTATGTTATGTCTATTATCTATGTGTTATTCCTTGTATTCTTGTATGTGTGGATAATTTTAATACAATATCTTACAATGCCTTTCTTTTGCATGAGGACTACAAGAGACTGCCATAGGCAATACACCTCACCTAGCATCCCACATCACCTACATATAGGTAGGGAGTAGATCTCACCTTGACATTTTTAAGGGTATACCTATAGTTTATTAGGTTCATCTATATGGGGTCTTTTATGTCACGTTTTTTTATCATACAAGTGGAACACCTTACATAGGTTGATTCTCTTATTGAGGATTCCACATCCTTTATCATAGACGTTATTGATCTCTTTACTACGGCTCATCCCCTAGCTTTACCAACCAACTACCTCCAACAAATCAAACTCTCCTCTTTGTGCACTTAACACATCTGCCATACCACTTCATTGGTAAGCTACACAATCTTGTCTAGATTAGTTATAGGTAAAGGTTGTCTTGGCACATCATAGAATGAGATCTAGATGTTTACATATTGAGAGAAAAATCCACTTCTCTTTCTACATGAGCAAACCCTCTTTGTAATCTTGTCATATTTATTCCCGCCCCACTAAACTCAAACTCATGATTATCTTCTCTTGACCCTTTCATGGTGAAGAGTTTGCATTTCTACTTAATTTACCTAGACTATGCATGAATATAAGGATCTGTATGCCTTTTAGTCACCTAGTGGACTTTACTTACTATAACAATCTTGGTAAATTACCAAAGAGTGATATCTCTACTTGGACCTTATTAGCCCTATTTCCAAAATAGACCTTTCTTCTTCCAATCCGTGAATGTACATGAAGACAAAGAAACCATCTCCAAGATTTATAGGTTTGTGCAAGAGGACTGGTCAACACTACAAGATGAACATACCATACATGCTTAAATAATACCCAAAAGGATCATGAATTCCTTGCAAACCTACACTCTACCTTCATAGCATTATCTTCTTTGCCTTTCATTTTTTCATGAATATATATATATATATATTTAGAACAAGCACTATTGAGACTAACACTTTCTCCTTTGATACTTTGTCTACCTTATAGAGTTCCCATCTATATTTCACTTATGAACTTCCTTCTTTCTCCTTGATGATGATCCAAATGAGGAGCTACTACTTGAAAAGTCATTCTTCACTCATGCTTTACTCCATTCCATGTGTTTCTTGGCAGATGTACCATCAAGATTGCTTTTTGAGAATCTAAGTGATTGTCTCTCACCAAATTTTTCAGTTTTTGGTTTCTCTTTTCTCTTTACTTTTTCTCAATGCATGGCCTCAAGTTTAGTGCCATAATAATTTGATTTCTTGTTTGATCATTCCCATCTCCTTTCTCTTTCTAATGAAACATATAATGTTCACTCCATTGCTATTAGAGATGTTTTTCTTACATTTAATCTCATTTATTATTTGCTTACAACTTTGATATCCTTTTAGGATTTCTTATCTCCATATCAATGCCATAGCTACTATTGGAGGTTACAAAGTGCACAGTGTTGGCATTCAAGCTTCCTTGTACATACATCTTAATAGGATGGTTGTCAAATTTTATGTCTTAAATGCCTTCAAAACCATTTCTTGTCCAAATTTGTTTTGTACTCTTTGCTCAATATGTGATCAAATCCTTTCTTTGACACTTGAAAGTACTATAGAAAAAATATTTTGATTTGTGTGTACTTTCTACAAAAAAAGTGTCTTTCTTGTATGCACTTTTTTTATATAATGAGTATACTACCATAAGAGATCTTACACAATTGACACCTACCAATAGTACATGTTAGGAAGCTTTCTTAGGTAGGTCTTATCTTCCATAGTTTTCACAACTTTGAGAGAGGTTTCAACTACTTTCAATCATGTCTCTTTCTCTCACTTTCAAATGATACCTATATATAAGGTACTTCAGAGAGTTTAATTAGAGCCTTGTTTGCTTTTACAATCTACTTAGAGACCTTGAGTTGATGAGTCTTGGCTTTTAAATGTATATTCTAGAGTCTACAAGCAATCTTCACTCCCATGGTTCTATTTCCACTAAGAAGGTTGAGGATTTTAAACTCTTCATGGTTCATCTGTATTGAAGAAAAAGGAATTTTACCTACTCATTTGTTTGCTCCAATACAACATAATCCCCTCCCTCACAATGATAACTCTACACCTCTTTGAACACACAAATTCATCTACCCCAAAAGTAGACAAGAAATTCAAGAATCTATCACAAAGTCCAATAATTACACTTATTCCAAGTGCAGTGAATAGAAAAGGAGACCTCTAGAGTAGTGATCAAAGGTAAAACATGCCAAGAAACATCAAGAAAAACATGGATTTTAGAATTGGACGGCAAAAATAAAGGTGACTCCTTAAAATATAAAACTTTTTGCCCTAATTTTCTTAGGCAGATGCTTGCTGCCCTTATTGCTAGTTATATTCCTTACATAGGAAATCTATTGAGGTTCCATTTGGAAGATATTGACATTCAAAGAATTAGTCATACAAATCTCTAATTGCATTGAATCTTGATAGACAACTTAATTGAGCCTCTTGAACAAGAAAACCCTAGAGGAGATGAGTAATGTCATTTTGGTCAAAAAAACTTCATCTTGGCACTCAAAAGTGCAATGGAAGTTTTGGCAATATGTATTATCTTTACAGTCTTCTAGCTAATGGAACTCTAAGTTCAACATGTCCTACCACGACACCTCAACAAGGGTTACTTCCTCCAAGCTGCACTTATCTTGCTTGCCATGTGTCCAAGGCTCTTATTGCTCTCTATCACTTTATACCATGTCAAGATTCTTGCAACACACACAAGAGAGAGATAGCAGGGATAAACCAAGAGAATGGTCTAAGTAGGCAGCACCTCGTAGTATCTATACAGACTTGAGAATAATGTGCTACCCACAAAGGAGGGTAGGCCAAGAACCTAGTGTGTTACATAGGAGGTGGCTTTTTAACTAACTTTGTAACAAGTATACTACGTGTGAATGCAATGCTATGCAAGTTCAATCTAGCCGAGAACTAGTTCACACCTATAGAGATCTTGGAGTCTCAAAAATAATAGTCTTCAAATTTTAGTTTACAATTGATGTTTCTCTAATCCTTTACAAAGGATATTATAATTTGTTGAATCAACATTGTATTCCTTGGTAAGATATATCTAAAATAATTTGATAAAGTTGCTCTAAATAATAATTAATAGAAAATATAAAATTTCCTTTCTTCAATATAAAATCACAATATCAATAATCTCATACTCTAGTAAACTTATGTAGAATTCTCAACAAATATCAAGTTCTTTGCTAGTATTATATATAAGTTAACTCTAAAGTTGTCTAAAAGATATTTGTATAATGATTTTTCTTGCAGCCAATGATTTGCTAATTTCTATTTGTTAACTTATATATCATTGGAAATTTGGTTTTTTTACTAGATTATTCATTTATATCCCTCCATAATTATTGCACGATGTTCTTTAATAAGCTTCACAAGACTTTAGGTGACAAAATTGTTGCTTGCATGGGGAGTAAATAAAATATTATGAGAATATTAGCTAAGTTGATGAAGTTTTTGACAAAGGCAAAGATTTTTTGATAAGTAAAATGACATTCAACTTAACTTAGTTCTAACTTATATAATCATTTTCAATACAAGTAATTTAGAGTTAAAGAATTTTGAAGTTTGAAGTGTCATTACTTTAGGTATAAGCTAATTTGACATATTTCTTAGTGTGATTATATTTAGCACTATATATTATAATGATTCAACTTTGTGAGTAATTCAGCTCCACTTAAAGAATCCAGGAAATCATCTATTTGAGACAATGAATAAACATGTTTTCTTTCTTAAATCCATGATTTTCAAAATAAAAATAGAAATCACAATCTTTTATTAGAAAAATAACGAAAGTGCTCCTAAGATGAGATAATATGTTAGTTAAAGTTATTTTACATAAGCTTCTCCACTAATGTATTTTAAATCTCTTCTAATATAGATAGATCTACCAACAAAAGTACTACAAACAACAAAGTATAGTATTGATTATATGGTAAGCTTTGAGACAAGTTCTTTGAAACAATTTGCAAACTTTTCAAATCTCATCCAACACTTTCAATTTAATAGCTATATCTCTTATTATTGGTTTGGTCAAAATCTCAAATATTTGTATATTTTCCTTCATAACTTACCGAATAACAACTAAACTAACATGCTTATTTCCATATCAAGCATTATCACTCATGCAAACTCTACCAAAGGTGCTTGTGTAATATAAGATAAGATCTAAGATTTTGCCTTATGTAGTAAACTGAATTCATGATTTTACCTCATCAACTTGTGCATAATGAAATTCAAGTTAGGATAATCTCACAACAATATGATAGTGCAATGATATATGATACTTATGTGTTTTATTGACTTTGTATACCTTTGGACAATTTTGAGAAATTAAAGATAAGAAAATAAAATATTGATAAGTTTTAACCATGAGCTACGAGCTATCATAAGGCAACATCACTTTGCTAATGAAATAGAATCTTTAATCTCCTTTATAACTTGAATTGATATGAAATTTATATTATTATAATCCATAAAAATCTTAAAAGTATGATGTTGGATCACATTATAAATCTTTATCATTTAAAATATAATGTTTTCAGTATTTTATATTCTGAAATAGTCATTTCTTTTAATATAGGTAAGCAATTTGCATTGGATGACATCCATCTATATAAGAATTGCTTTATTTTGAGTTGTATGACTTACTTATATTGTTGATATACCAAGTGTTAAAGAGACAAGGAGAATAAGTATCTTATCTTTGCCATTTGCATAGCCTTTGTAGTAGATATTTTTCTAGCAAGTTGAATAAAAGTGGAAGTCCCTCTTGGAGTACTAAAAATTACTGCAAGAAAATGTACAAAAAGCTCCATATCCATGGAAGATTGTGCCAATTGCTTGGAAACAAACACCGTGGTTGGTGCAAGCTACGGGGTTGCACATTTTGTTATCAAAGCCACTTTAAAGGCAATGAAAAAGACCATTTAATTCTAGAGCTTTGTTGGCACTTGCAAGTGTTGGGTATCTTGCGGTATGAAGATGATTGATCAACATTGAAATGTTTGCAAAGGTCCATAACAACTTGTCAAAACCAACCCCAAAAGTAAGGTGAGTTCATCTATAGTAATTGCTACAAGTTGCAGTGGCCTCAATTGTGATTCTTCCATAGAGTCATAGGACTTGTGTGAATCCTGGTATGATGCTTTAACAAATCTAACGTCCATGAATCTACAAAAGCATATTTTAATATATTCCCAATTATTATCCCAGCCATATTTAATAAATATAGTTTGAGAGGATTTGCTATAGGTGTAACCATGGATATGTCGCATGTGTTACTCATAGAAGCAATTGATTTCTCTCTACTGTCTTTATCGTTGCATGACAATGTGTTACTCATAGAAGCAATTGATTTCTCTCTACTATCTTTATCTTTGCATGACACTGCAAGCTACATACAAAAAAATTTGATTCCAATAATATGATGTGTTTGTGGCATATGAAGAGTGCTAAAAAAAAGGAGTCCTTTGTACTATCAAAATTTGTCTTTCTTTTGCTAAGGAAAGTAGATATGATTTTCTTATTCTTAAAACATTGCTTGTTCAACCTTTTAGATTAAACATGTGATTTTAATTCCCAACCAGAGACTTCATTTATTATTACATTGCTTGAATATATGAATTATTCATTATAATTACTATTATATTTTCTCTTCAACATCAAAATATAAATGGTACTCATTTAGATGTGACTATATGTAATAACCAAAAAAATAAAATTATTATTTATTATAAGAATATTACCTAAAAACTTGGACCAACCTAAGATATGATCAATTTATGAAAATTTTACTTAAAAATAAATATACATGCAAAAAGTCCTAAAGATTTAGAGCTATTTTTCATGGCTATTCTATCCATCCCACTTTTGCTATAACAATAATAAAGAAGATGAAAATTTGGGAGAATAAGTAAGGAAAAGAGAAGATAAACAATAAACCAAATTTTTTCCTAATAATATAATTTTTGTTTATGATCACTATCTATTCTTCAATTTTTTGCTTTGAGCATGTCTTTCCACTTTATAAAATTAATAATACTAGCCATTATCAAGAAAAAGTGACCAAACTTGCCAACACTAAATAAAATAATACTCAAGTGTTCATGCGACCTGGTTGTTACTTGTTGTTATTCTCAAAATTCTCTCAGTTTTCTAAGGCTCTTGTTTACATCCACTTGCTCATAACTTGATTAGTTATTATTAATATCCACTTGCTCATAGAGTTGTTTTAGCTATATGTTAGTTCATAGTTGTAAAAGCCCAAGAACCACACACGATTGGAACTTTAGAAGCACACAACATTAGAATTTTAAAACAACATGGAAGAGTTACAATTGGAAAGATCTTGACGAGACAAACTGGAAGAGAAAAGGCAATTCCTTTTACCTTTAAAATGAGGTGAAATTTCATTTTTTTAGGCCTCCAAATTGGCTCTAAAGTTTTCAATGTGTTTTTGGGTTTTTCTCTATTAGCAAAAGTCCTCTCTTGGAAACTCCTTTATTTTATCTATTCAGATCATCATGTATAACATCTTGAAAGAGATTTCCAAGCCCATTTTCACCTATAGCTAATTTTTCTAGATAATGGTATTACAATTGTTGTCCTATCTTTTGCTAATTTGTGGACACCTCACTTTTACCTTTCTTGAATAGCAAGTTGGGAAGTAATTTAATATACATCAGCAATCATGAGCTTCATGAAAAACTTTAGCATATGTTTCATTTATATAGGTATTGATGAAGTTAAGATATTTACAACCTTACTATGATGACAAGATTAATTTCCGTATAAGTGGGTTTCAAATTTGAAATTTACAAGATGGTTACAACTATGGTGCATGTGCCATGAAATGTTATGTGAGACCTTATAAAAAAGTGCCCAAAATTGAACACTCCATAGAAAAGTCTTATGAGCCTAGAAACCTCATATGAGCCTTATGAGGTTTTTATGTGCCATTTCAAATTTTCAAGTTTAGGTTGAATTAGGGAGTTATGGGTTGAATTAGGCAAGATTTTTGAGCAATCTTCATTAATACTATAAAATCTAAAGTGATCCCAACCTGCCATGTGTCACAAGGGTGATTCAAAAACCTACCATAGGAGTGAAACTTTGAATATGTTCTTATCTTGCATGGTTAAATTCATGGGACTCAAAGAGAAATCCCAATTCAAGAAAAGCAATGTGTGGGCAACAAGGATGAAATTGGATATAGAGCTACAATTGAAGATGAGAAATTAAAATTTTATGGCAAAGAAACTCCTTTACATACTTTAAACTCCTTTTAAACTCCTTTTAAACTTTAACAATACATGGTTAAATTCACAAACATCATGTATGCAAAGATCAATACAAATTACAATTTAAAGTATGTTAGAGGAGAGGTTGGATGTGCTATTTGAGTTTAGTTCATGTGAGTATGCTCCGAGTGAATCTTTTAGAGGAGGACTTCACTAAGAGGAGGATGTTCCAATTGTAAAGAGAGATATAAGAGCTCAAGAGTAGATCTTGAACCTTTTAGAGGTGGATTTCACTAAGAGGAAGATGTTTCAATAGCTAAGAGAGATATAAGAGTTCAAGAATAGATCCCACAAGAAGATGCTTGCACAAGCATGAGACAAAAGAGAAAAAGAAAGAGAGGAATTAAGAGACCAAGAAGGAGAGTGTGAGCAAGATGGTGAACCTCTAAAGAGGACAAAGTTCTATAAAGGAAATCCAACAATTATCCCTTCACTTAATCCTTTTGCCCAAGACATGTCCACCATACAAAATTGAAGATTGATTCATTGGGAGGTATAGAGATGTGAAAATTGACTTATATTTATGCTTCAAAAAAAATGAAGATATAAAAACTCCAAATTAAGGTAGTAACAAAGGAGAAATCCAAATCTAAAAGATTGAGATTCAAGTAGAGGTTAGTAAGATCCAAGCAAAACTATTAGATGACTTTGGGACAAACTAAGGTTGAGAAAACAACACAAGAAGTAAATAATATTATTTGTATAATAAAATTAATAAATAATACTCCTCCTTATGATACAAGTAGTAACCTTGTGATTCTTATGCACATGACAGAAATCACTACAAGAATGTTTGTAAGGAGACTAATAAATAAATTTTGTTCTTGTAGAAAGTTCTTGTGGCAATGTCTTTGCAAGTGGCTAGGTTTACTCACCTCCTAAGAATGTTTCTTCACTTACAAGGTGGTTTGCTCACCTTTCAAGTGGTTTGATTGCCTATTGAGGGGGTTTATTTGCATTTAGGGTTTTTTTGGTTGAAAGTTCTTATCTTTTCAACCTGCTAGGTCTTTTGTTTAGGATACTTCACCTTTCTACTCTTTCCCCAATGACGAAGGTCAATCAAATTGGCAGGACTTGTACAAGCACCTATGTTCTACTAGTAATATAATTTACATTAAGGACCTCTTTTCCACTTCTTTTAGTAGAAGACCAACTATTCATAGCTAAAATTATTACAACAAAACTATCTTTCTTGCTACAACACGTAAAGGTCAGCAAAACAATTACTGAATTGCAATTCCTTTTTAGCAAAATAGTTATTGGGTTGCAATTCTATTTTCAAGTTGTCCAACTCCATAGCATGTAAAGTGGTTTTAAGTGGTGGAGTTTTATCTTTGTTTAGTATGATATGTGCACTTGAATGATATATATATATATATATATATATATATATATATATATATATATGTTTGAGGCTCAAATTTACTTGTATATTTTACATGCATTGCCAAATTAAGATTGCATGTGAAATGGAGCCCTTGAAAATATAACATTTTCTCCTTGGATACTATAAACATGGATTGTAGGTGCTATGTTGGTTTAAGAGGAGCAAATATTTTAAGAGAAATTGAGAGCTATTAGCTTGAGCTTGATTCGGCATGTAATCCAAGTAGAAATAGAGTTTGTTAATGGTCACCATAAAGAACACTATATGATCATAGTGAGAGAGAGAGAGAGAGAGTGAAAGAACAATAATTCCTCATGATTGGACCTTAGTGCTGAAGGTTTAGGTGAGTAGCTCTATCAATTTCAAGTCTCTTTAAACTTGATGAAGAAAATTTAACAAATCTAAAGCTAGTAATTAGGAATTCATGGAGAAGATCTTGAACTGACATACCAAGTTCAAAATAATACATCATTTTCTCAATTTTGCATTTCAGTTACTCATAACCAGGTCTAAAGAATGTGAACAAGTCTTAGTTAATCCAGATTCCTTGATGTGGAATTCTAGGTGGAGCTCAGGCTTTGGTCATGGTAAGGATATTAAAAAGCATGGAGAAGGAACACAAGATTTATGAACAATCCAAGTGTAAAAGACCAATACCAAGGAGAGAAATAGGAGAATGGAAGATCACATTGGGCCACTTGAATGTGGGAAAACTCCAAATGCCTAGTATGAGCTTTGGCTTTGGTATTTATAGAGAGCATACAAGGCTCTTGAGAAGCTTCTAAAGAAGTTTCCTTGAGCCATTTTCTTAGAGTGCAAGCCAAGTTAACCATGAAGTTTCTCAAGAAGCTTCCTTCTAGAAGCCGCCTACTTGGCATGCAAGCTAAGTTAGTTGGAAGCTTCTAGAAGCAACCTACTTGGGGTGCAAGTTAAGCTAGCCAAGAAACTTCCCAAGAAGCTTCCTATATACTTCTAGAATATTATAGGCTAATTTGGCTTATTCTCTACTTCATTAGCCTTACTAACTATGTTGCTAAACTCCATATTGTTATATATTCTCCCATGCTAGTTGGTAATGTTCTCATTGCCAATGAAGTTTCAAAATCTTGGATGGCCGTTTGTGCATTTTGGAGGTGAGAAAGAGGTTCCCATGTGGAATCATGAAATGGATACCCTTTCTGAAGGACCTTATACTCTGTATGTTGTCGGTGTCCTCGTTGAATGTGGCAATACGCAAGGATACAATGAACTTCATACCCCTCATGATCATTGACAGAGACAGGATGAGGAGGAGGTTGGACACAAGAGGAAAAAGAACATGGGTTAGGAACAAATGGTTTCAACTTAGAAATGTGAAAGACAAGGTGGATGCGCATATGATAAGGTAAAACAAGTTGATAAGCAATAAGAGAGATAATTTGAGTGATATCAAAGGGTCTTATCCAATTAGGAGCAAGTTTACAAACTTGGGTATCAAGTGGGAGTGGTAGGTTACTAAAGGATAGCATGCCTTTATCACTAATTTTGAAGGTGAGATCATGCCAAGGGTGGTTTGCATATTGTCTTTGACAATTCTGAGCAACAAGGAGGTGAGATTTAGCTTGTTGGAGGGATTGGGATATGCTTGTCAATAAGGTTGAAGTATGAGGGACATGAGATGGAAGAGGAGTAAGAAGGGAATCTAGAACAAGCGGATCTTGGCCAAAATTGAGAAAGAAAAGAGAAAATCCAATGCTTGTATGTTTGGAATTATTGTAGGCAAATTCTACAACTGCAAGACATTCATCCCAATTAGTATGGTGAACATTGACAAATGCATGAAGCATATCCTCCAAGGTGCAGTTTGTGCATTCAATTTGCCCATTAGTTTGAGGATGAGAGCCCGTGGACAAAGCAAGCTTGGTGTTGAGTATCTAGAAGAGAGGTTGCCAATTTTTTTTGGTGAAGCAAGGATCACGGTCAGAGATGAGTACATGCAGCATCCCATGATGCTGGAATACATTATCAAAGTAGATATGTGCTACTATTAGAGCATCTATAGTATCAAAGGTTGGTGCCAAATGGATTTTCTTACTAAGTTTATCCACAAACACCACAATCGTCATATGATCTTGCTTTGTCTTGGGCAAGGATGTGATGAGATCCAAACTCACATGTTCTTATTGAGTAGATGGAATGTGAAGTGGTTGAAGGAGTCCACTTGATTTTTGATTGCTTGCTTTGTTGTATTGGTAGCTCTCACACAATAGGACAAACTCTCAAACATCTTGTGTCATGTTGGGCCACTACCATTGGCATTGGAGGTTATCCAAAGTCTTGTCCACACTATGTGACCAACAATTGGTAAATCAGGGGCTTCTTGGAGGCACACAAGCCAGAGATCACCCTTGGCTGGAACATAAATCCAATTCTCATAGAATAGAAGGCCTTCCTTGTAGGAGAAGGTGTTGTACTCCTTGTCGCATGTTGCAAGATGAACTTGTACCATTTGAAAGAATGGATCTTATTGTAGAGCTATTCTAAACTCAGTATGGACTTTGGAGTCAATTGACACTATCGTAATTGCCGCCGTGGTGAGAAGAAGAGACTTCAAATCAGGTCATTGTGATACAACATCAAGGATGACATGGAACCAACCAGGTTTGTACTCAAGTTTGATGTCAAAAAACTATAGTTGTTCCTCCCATCAATGATGGCAACTCTTCATGTGTTCCAAATGTAATGTCTATAACAAGGGCGTGTGATCAATTTGCATGACTATTTGTTTCCCCAAGAGATAACGCCTCCATACCTTTGTAGCATATACCATTGCTAGTTGTTCTTGATCCCAAGTAGAGTAATTACTTTCCACTATATTTAGTCTACGAGACACAAAGGCAATGGGATGCAACCCATCTGTGAATTCTTGTTGTAACACGGCTCCAATTGCAAAGTTAGAGAAGTATCGTGCTCCACTCAATTGATCAAGCAAGTCACCAATTCAAAGCAAGGAGTATACATTCTTCATTTTCTATTTATTGAGTCCATGGTAATCAATACAAAAACAAGGTCTTCTATCCTTCTTTGGACAAATAGTACTGGTGCTCTCCAAGGAGATGTACTATGTTGTATGAAATCCTTCTCCAACAACTCCGTAAGTGTTGTTCTCAACTCTTCCAACTTCTTTGGTGAGAGCCAATAGATTGGTTGACTCACTAGAGTACTCTTTGATAATAACTCAATCTTGAAGGGCATATCACAATCCGAGGGTAGTCCCTTTGGTAGATGATCCAAAAATACATCTTGAACTATTTGATCAACCATTGCTCGATGGGTCTCTTGACTCTCCTCAGATTCTCCTTGTGCAATTGGCTTGATCCACATTGCAAAAATAGCCTTATTTTTTTCCAAAGCTTGCTCTATAGTTGCTTCACTAATAAACTTCCCATCTAGGGACTTATCTTCTTTCAAGGCTTACTTTATGGCTACTTTCTTGACAAACTTCCCATCTTGGGAGTTCACTTCTTTCAAAACTTGCTCTATGGTTGCTTTCCTTACAAACTTCCCATTGTTGGACTTCTCTTCCTTCAAAGCTTGCTCTATGGCTGCTTTCCTTACAAACTTCCCACTTAGGGACTATTCTTAGGTGTCTTACTAAAAGGTGCCAAACAACCTAATTGGAAATTCCTATCTTGGTGTTGTACTTGAATTTGTTGTTGGGTCTAATAAAATTGAACCTTATGATGTTCAAGCCAAGGTACTCTTAGAATGACATCATAGTGTAGAGGTGCCACTACAGACCTCATACACTCCAAATACTCCTCAATCTTGAAGGTAATAAGATGCAAGGTATAGAATGCACAACCTTTTCTCCCATTTGCCATCATCAATCTACTTCCAATTATTGGCTTGATAGGAATACCCAATTCCTTTGCTAATTGCATAGACATGCAATTCTCAAAACTTCCAAAATCAACCAAAATCCTACAACCACAATCAAATATTGTACCTTGCAAGTGAAGCAAACTTGCATAGGTCAAGCCTTCAATCCCATTGGAATTAATCAAGCTCCTAGTAGGTAGCTCAAAATCTCCTATTAGGATTCCTTGTTTCCTTGATCATTCTGCTTCACAAACTCTATGTGGGCAACTTGTTGAGGTTGCTCATTTCTAAGTGTACATTCAACAATGCAATGTCTCAATTGGCAACAATATAAAGAACCACTATTTTGTTGCAACTTTTTTCTATTTTCTATAATACCAAGAGCTAGCCATATGATCTAGATGTGAAATTAGGTTTGATAACATCTAGTAACATCTAGAAGGATGTTACACATGATGGACTAAACAGATCAAAAAGAGGTATCACCAAAAGGGGACTTCTACTAATAGAGTAGGAACCAAAATATACCTGAAATCTTTGAAGAGAATTTCGGAGGCCTAAATGGATGAATTATGCCTTGATAATGTGCAACATTTCCCCCAATGGAGGAGTGGTTGGCCTTCCTTCCCCCTTAATTTGTCTTGTTGAGAGCTTTCTAATGGTACCTTACGTGATTCTGAGATTCCTACAGGAAGATTTCTACAAGATTCCCTCCGGTCAAAGCTTGTTTGACCAACCAGATAGGACCTAGACCAGACATGTCACCCATCCAAGTAGGTAATCCAAGGGTGGAGATTGCTGACACCACCTATCTGTGTGCCTAATCCTATGGTGGAGCTTCCTTGGAGGAGATCCTCTTTGACTATATAATAAAGAGAAGGTGCTCCTTTGGGGCATCAAATGTTTGAGTGTGTAATCTGTGTTTTCTCTTGTCCTCGTAGTATTAAATCTGCATTGCCAAGTGGTCTCTGTTGAATGACATCAATCTCCATTGGTGCCGGCTCCTCCACCAATGTATAGCGTATAGGTAGGTTTTGTGGAGGTCAAGGTCGAGACAAAGTTGTTGCAACCAAGGAATCAAAGTGTTTGGCCAACCTCATGGCTTCCTCCAAGTGTTGTGGCTCTTGCATGGTTACCTCTAATTTGGTTCTTGACTTCAAACCCCTCACAAATCAATCTAGAGCTTCACCTTCTAGTATATCTAGAATTTGCATGATGGTGTTTTAGAATAACGTGATGTAACTTCTTATAGAGTCAATCTGTTTCAATTTTACCAACCTATCTAGAGCAGCTCGTGCAAATCAACTAATTATTGCACTCTTGAATTTTGCCCATGTGAAGGTTGGTGCAAAATTTTTCCATTCAGCTTGCTCTATTTGGAATCACCACCATAGCTTTGCTACCCTATCTAATTGGCTAGAAGCTAAGGGAATATGTTGCTCATCTTGAAGATTGGTAGCTTCAAAAAACATTCACAATCAAACACAAAATTCTCCACTGCACATGAAAGATTCTTGTCTTCAAATACCTTGGGTTTAGAGAATCAGATTTGAGCTTCTCCTTCTCAAACTAGTACACTCTCTACTTACTCCTGTAGTAGATGATCTCATCCTTCCAAAAATCAAGTAGGTGCTCAGATTTGTTGTTGCGTAGCAATGATAACCTCGGGCATTGCCACCATGGTTGCTACTCTATAATGCCACCCTTAATCTATCTAATTTATGAATACATAGAAGCAACATGTCTACCAATCTCCATAAGTTACAACCAGAAGCATCAAGGGTTCCTTAGATACGGAGATCATATGCAAAAAATCTTGCCCAAAGCGTGAGGTGATGAATTGTGTGAAATGATGCTTGGGTAGTAATTGGACACAAAAATCCCAATGGTTTAGTGGAAGTGGATTTGGTGGTCCATAAATTCCATCCATCCCATTCCTGCTCTCATATCAATGTAGAAGACCAAGACCAAGGAGAGAAATAGGAGAATAGAAGATCACATTGGACCACTTGAATGTGGGAAAACTCTGAAGGCCTAGTATGAGCTTTGGCTTTGGTATTTATAAGGAGAATATAAAGCTCTTGAGAAGCTTCTCAAGAAGTTTCCTTGAGCCACTTTCTTAGAGTGCAAGCCGAGTTAACCGGGAAGTTTCTCAATAAGTTTCCTTCCAAAAACTGCCAACTTGGCATGCAAGCTAAGCTAGTTAGAAGCTTCTAGAAGCAATCTACTTGGGGTGCAAGTTAAGCTAGCCAAGAAGATTCCCAAGAAGCTTCCTAGAATATTCTAGGTTAATTTGGCTTATTCTTTACTTTGTTAGCCTTACTAACTATGTCGCTAAACTCCATATTGTTTACACCAAGCCCTTTGCATGCAAATTTTATTGATTTTAAATAAATGAAGATGGATAATTAAAGCAATTATAACAACAGATTCCATATGACTATTTTAAAATGTTGAATTAATTTAAATGATCTTTTAATAGGTGACTTTTGTATGAAAATTTGGGTAATTGTAAATAAAAGAGTTGATCACTTATACATTAAGGTGTATCTTTTCACAATTTGCACCTTGTATATTTGAGTTCAACACAATTCAATCAAAGTCTTTATGCTGTTGTGATAGAAAATCCATGAATATGGTAAAATGTCCACCTTTTATAAATGCTACGTGTCCCTTGCTTTGACCATTCCATACCCTAAATTTCTTGTCCATAAACCACAAGTCCAACACATGCATTGAGTATGAAAGCATCTTTAAAGTTGAAAGAAGAGAAATGTTTGATTGAACCTTGGAACTATTGCTATTTGAAATTCTCATTGTAATGAAATATTTTATTTTTTTACAAATTGTGAAAGAATTGTCCATTATCACTAGGAACTATCAAAGCTCAATGAGAGAGGATAAGGCAATGACAGAGAAGGTATTGAGTTTGTTATGTGATACATGTTTTATCATTTTAAATTTAACTAGCGTTGCATTAATGAAGGGCATGTATAATGCATCAATAAGGGAATTAATGTTGCATTAATGTTTAAAAAATGTCCAACAATCCTTGAGAATCCAATAAAACTCTATCAAAGCTCAATGAGAGAGAAGAAAGTATTGAGTTTGTTATGTTGAATTGTCATGTATGTTATCTTATCATTTGAGATTGAATTAGTGTTGAGTGAATGAAGGGCATCAATATTGCATTAATAAGGGAATTAAAGTTGCATTAATGTTAAAAAAACTGTCCAGAAATACTCAAGAATCTAGTAAGGATTTATTGGTCATTAAAAAGGAGACCCAAAGCCCTTTTATGTCTATGGACCACAACCCATAAGATTTGAAAATATCCTTTACTTATGCTCCATAAAAGTTTACAATACCTCCCATGACATTTCTTTAAGGGAGCTTTGCAAATGCTAAGAATGCATAATTAAAACCTCTATAGTGTTTAGAGTTTTGAGACTCTTGCATACCTAGTACATTATACTATACACACTATCCAACCATTAAATTTACTTAAATCAACCATTCTCTCTTAGTTTTCCCCAAGTTTTGTGTCTTAATTTGTTCAACAAGGTTTATATATATTTTTGTGAGTGAATGTGGTCATTGTAAACTACAGTTCTATCCAAGAAGTTATTCCTTTATGTCTTATGCTATTTCATGATTTTACAGTTGTATGCAATCATAGAAACATTTGCTTAATAATAAGGGGTTTAAGAAGCAGTTTTACAAAGCTATGTATATTTTCATATAGAATTTTACATAGCGTTGACTAAATTGGTATGGGGTGCAGGCTGGAGGAAGAAAAGGACCCATTACAGATTTTTTTCCAAGTTCCTTATTATTAGCAAACTCCATAATAGGTGGTTCATAGGAAATAAGGGATATGAAGTTTCCCATTGGCATGTTGTAAAGCATTAATTATAATTTAGGGTTAATAAAGTGCTTGGTTTAGAGTGAAGCTGGTCGGTGCCAATTGCCAATGTGTGTTAATTTAGGATTAAATGTGGTTTCATGTATTGCTGCCCCTAGGCGCTCAATGGCACCCATAGAACATCAAAATATCTCTTGATTGTCCTTGATATTTGTGAGAAAATTATTGTGACTTGGAATCTTCCATAATGAAAGGTTACTACAGTTCATGAATCCTGATCTTACGCTTCACATTGAGAAATACCTTGTGACCTACATCAACCTATAGGAGTACTTATGACAAAAAAAGCTTGAAAGCACGAGGATTCTAGCTCAACAAAAAATCTGCTGAATTTGAATAGTTATGAGCATCATTTTGGATCCGTGAAAAAATTTCATAAATCATCCTCTAAGATCACCCACCAAAAAACGTGGTAACCCTCTCAAGAAGCTACATTACCTCCTCTAGCAATCATTTATTTTGATATAGTAACCTTAAATGTCCATAATATGGCATCTTATTTTTAGAAATGAATGCAATTTGCACTCAATATCCCGTAAATAGTTTTATGGGGCATTCATTTAGTAGCACTTCATCTCCTTACAAATTTCACTAAAAATAGTTATGGATTTTGTCATTTATCTAGTAGACATCTGTCAAAACTATTTTTGAATGTAGATTGAGTTTATTTGTCAATTCTACTTACCTTATCTTTCTTCTAATTTGATTTAGATTGGGTTTCACTTTGTCTTTAATTACTTACCTCATCTTTCTTCTAGTTTGATTTAGATTAGGTTCCACTTTGTGTGTACTAACATATATCATGCATATACATCAAATATCTAAGTAAATCAGTGATCACCTGTTTTACAAACTACTTTAGGACCATTACTTCAATATATTTCTTACTATGTATGAGCATTCTCTCATATATACCCTCATATCATATGTTATAGCTAATATACGTACAAAAGTAGGAGTTAACTCTCTTTTAGTATTTCTTTCCCAAAAGGAGAGCTACTTGATTATTTATTTTTCAAGGTGGTTAGATGAGACCTTTAAGCCCTAGTGTGAAGAGAAAAATAGTTGGATTCAAAGTTACAAAGTCGATTGGGTAGATAATCTTGTACTCTAAAACACGATAACAAAAGTGATTATTGGGTTTGATATTCTTTAGAGCAATTAATTGGAATAAACCTCACTAGGTCAATCAAATCAGATCTATCTCTATATATCAGACTGAAGACTAATAGTATGATAAGATGTAAATCTTTATATGGATTGATATCAATAGTTCATCTACTACGCATCTTCCCTTAACTACTTTTTTAGTCTAATCAATAACTTAGATGAAATTCTATTTATTTTTTACTTTGTCCAATTATGTCACTTACTTACTTATTACATGTTTAAATAATAAAACTCAACATCCAGAATTATTCTTAATTAGATGTCAAAAATATGAGAGCAAGATAGAGAAAGTAAACCACATAGAACACAAGAAAGATGAGAAGACCTCATCAACCTATACAAGAGATACAAAAGAGGTAGAATGGAGTTAGGTCCTAATAATATCAACATGAGAAATTTGCCATGAAGGTGGAGGAGACGAAGATTGCATTGGAGGAGTTTTGGGAGAGTGTGTAGACAAGAGAAAAGAGGGGGAGATGTAAGAGGAAAGATATATGTTTTCTGAGTGCTCTCTAGTATATAGCACTCAAGTGAATAGTCAATTCTATTCAGTTTTCAATTTAGGTTCCATTGGTACCTAGATTGAAGACTATGGAGAATTGAGTAGAAAATTATGGGGATTTTTAGAATTTTTTGGGGTTTAGAATGATCATTACACATTGAGAGTGATGGGTCGTGAATTTTCATTTCTAATCTCTTGGTTTTCATGATAAAGTTCACTTGGAATTTAGTTTGAAAATTTTGGAGATGGAAATTGAAAGTTATGAGAGTTTATAGCTTTTAGGATTTGGAGAGATTGTATTGTCTTATATGAGTTAGGATGTGAGGGGTTGTGGTTTTGCAAGTATGGAGATATGGAGAGGGGCATCATGCATTACTATCATTATTCTTGTGCTAGCCATGGCTACACCTTCCTATGTGGGGCCGCTAGAGGGGCTCGAGATACACTATGCTTGGTGTATCATCGACGCTTTACCTTACAAGGGGTAAAGACCCATATGGGAAGGATGCACAAGGACTATGATTGGACCTCTTGGGATGCCCATGTGAGGCAAACAACCACATTGACAATAGTGACCCTTGGGATTACGTACACTTCTTCCATCCCTTTGTTGACTATTCCAAGGATGCCGATTGAGTCATGGGAGTGGTTAGCTTCTCAGGTGGGTTGTATTTTGGGGTTATTTGAGACTAGTTTTCCATATCCACTTCTATTCTATAGGCTATTCCGCACATTCCATGATGAGGCTAGATAGGATTTTTGCCTACCACTTGATTGTTTGGCACATGATTCCTTGGACAAGTTAATATGGTTCTTATTCTTCTTACTCACTTGATGGTGTCTTCATTATGCTAGAGGAGGATGTGCGGGGCATAGAGAGGTGGCTGCTAGATTTTGTCAATTCTAAGTGGAGGATTGGGCTGCCCTTTTGGAGGAGTCTATTAGGACTACACGTTTTAGGAGAGAAGTTTTGCCATAGGATACCATAGAGTCCACTCAATTACAACGGTGTATGACATTGGGTTAGGTGTGAGAGTTTAGTAGAGTAGCATGAGTGCTGCATTCTTTGTCTATAGCTAGTCCTACTGATGAGACTATCTCTTTCCTACGCTCACTACATCCTATGACAATAGAGGGACTACCACGAGAGGTCTTAGATGATCAACCTAAGCAGCCTTTATGTCTTGATAGGTTGCTTTTTGCACAAACATTGTGCACTACTCCTTGCCTTTCCTCAAGAGGCTTGTTAAGGATAATATATGAGCACCTCAAAGATTTCTTTAGGCAGATGATCCTTCTAGTGGTTTTACCAAGTTTTTTTAGGTGGTTGTAGTAGTGGCAAGAGAAGACATTCTTATGTCTATTAGTCGGGTGTTAGGTGCTAGTCGGCTTCTTACGATGGAGAAAGACATCGGGTGGTATTAGACCAATTGCTATGGGAGAGATCTTTTTGTGGTTGGTCAGCCATACCATTGTCTTTCAGCATCATTCTCACTTTTGACAACACCTTAGTCCACATCAATTTAGAGTAATTAAATTTGGAGGATGTGAGGCTATATCTCTAGGTATGAGGGCACTCCTAGATATCCATCCGGAGTGGATTGTCCTATAGGTGGATGTTGAGAACACTTTTGATAGCATCTCATAGACATCCATCTTTAGAGAGCTTAGGGAGGCTGGTGGATCCTTGGCGAGTCTTATTCCTTTTGTGTGGTCTTTTTATGGCTCCCTTGCTTCCTTTACTACCAAAATGGTTGTTCATAAGAGAGAGTCATTGTCTTGGAGTCAACTATTGGTACATGTCAAGGAGATACTTTAGAGGGACCCTTATTTTCCATAGCTCACTTTAGAGCTCTAGTATCTATTATTTTGGCCATGCCAAGTTGTGTTTTCCTTCCTTGGCAGATGATACACACATCGTGGGCCTTGTAGATTAGATTAGGTAGGCCTTTGACCACTTGACTACCAAGCTACATCTAGTAGGCTTGAAAGTCAAGGTGTCAAAGGGCAAGGCATGGTCCCCTTTAGGTATCCTTCCACACCTTGAGTTTCCAAAGGAGTGTATCACGTCTACAAATGAACTACGTCTTCTTGGAGTGCCATAGGATCCAAGGATTTTATCACATGCTTCTTAGACATTGTCTTTGCAGAGGATGTTCTCCATGCGGATGACCTTTTATTACTAGGAGATCCATAGGTGGAACTTGGTATACTCTCCTTTAGTATAGCTTGTTGATTGACTTACCTCATTTGTATAGTTTCCCCCTCCTTGTCCTTCCTATCACATCTTAGAGCCTTTGATAGGAGTATTATGGGAGTCTTTGGTGCTATTATTGGACCAAGGACATTTGAGTGTGTGATAGGGGATTTAGCATGTAGAAAGATGGCTTTGCTGATCTTGTGTGGAGGGGTTGGCTTGCTATAAATCAAGGAGACAACACCTATAGTGTTTTTGGGTAGTTGGGTTCTCTTGGCACCCCTACTTTCCTCTTGTTTTGTGTTTGTTGATAGGCCGATTTTTGAGACTTATGTGATAAAGGTGGAGGAGTGATCCTTTTCTCTCATGATGTTATTGCGACAGAGGAGAGATAGTCTATTCACATAGGCACATGAGGACTATCTTTTGCTTTTGTTAGATTGGACTAGAGGTTTACAATCTTCCTTGATGTAGCAACAATGTGAGCATACACTACATTATCTCTTAGTTGACTTGTCCATTTCTCAAGCTACTAGAGCATATCTTTGCTCTTGCTCCGGCAAGGGTGTAGGCTCTTGGATCCTAGCTCGACCGTGCAATAGTGCATTCTGACTCACGCTAGCTACTTTCTCTACAACGATGAGGTTTTGCCTAGGTTTGGTCCACCCATCTGTTGGGTGGACCAAGTGAGTAATGGCCCACCCATTACTCACTTGTGAGTGTGGTTCTACACTAGATGCAACAGCGATCCATATGACAAGGTGTCCTTTTGGAGGACAGAGGATAGCTACCCATGATGCTATTAGGGATATAGTGTTTGCTATGGCACAAGAGAGTAGATACTTGGCTTGGAGGGATCGTTTGTATGCTTTGCAAACTATACGTATTAGGGCAGACTTATACTTGGCCTGAGATGATGAGGTGACAATAGCAGATGTCGTGGTTATGGACCCTATGTGGGATACAATTTTGGATGGAGTGATTACCCATTCCCATGGATTGGCGGTGAGTGCAGCAACAGGTCGTAAGATCTCCAGGGGCATGCAACGAGGTTACCTCTTTGTTCCTCTAGCCTTGGAGTTATATGGAGAGATGGATGCGAGGTTCGAACATTTGTCAAGGAGTCCTTGAGAGCTTATCATGTTAGGTGCCAAAGGGTACCACTCTCACTCTCGTACTTTGTAGCATATTTTAGACAGCATGTGTCTATTGCTCTCCACATGGCAATGACTGGTGCAATCCACAAGAGAGCAATCACACTAGGTGATACTTCTTCGGATGCTCCAGTTGTTGGTGGAGAACACGATTTGCATAGCTTGGATATCTTAGGTGCTGTAGGGCAGATTTCACATAGACTCTAATGGGCTTAGCCACATTTTACCTTTTTTTTCTCTCCCTTGGCCGGCTTGATGGGTCTTCCCATCCTTGTGTTTTCATAACATAAAGAAAAACAGAAATGTACATACACTATAGATGCCGAATATTCCCTACGAACGGCGCCAACTAGCGTGAGGTCACAAGCTGGGCCCCATCCTAAAAACTTCGTTCAGCCGGATGTCAATAATGGGGAAGTTTAGTATACCCGAGAATATACCGGAGACTCGGGAAGTGTACGGAGCGCTGAGAAGTCTACGGTACAAGGAGACTAGGAAAGCAACTAGAGCGATAGGTAGTAAATACACTACACTACAGAGCGTTGTCCGCAAAGTCTTAGTCTTAAACACACCTTAAACTCGCGGGTAGGGGGTGAGATGGTTATACCGCAGATCTCACAGATGCACCGAAATGACACTTCTGAGAGTTGTGAGTTTTTGGTGAGTTTGCACAGGAAACTCATTAACGCCAGAAGGGGAATTCGGGAGTCCAGTACCTTACAGTCTATCACTAAATATCGTCACTTTCCCTTAAACATACCCATCGCAGTCACGAGTTTAACTTTTCGCGAGTTTTACTTTGCGTCACGACACTTATTAGCGGGTTCGAGAAAATTGTTACTTTGCGGACGACATTACTGACTACAGTTCCAGTTGGAAAAAAAGTAAGAGAGAAATTATCGCCTGTGTGCACAAATCTCTTGCGTTTCCTCGATGAATTTGAACTTTACATTCCCAACGAGCACGGTTAAGAGGGCACAGTTCACAGATGGATTTGTTAACAATGTGAAGAACAGCTGAATTGTTAGCTGAAGTACACTCTTTACAGTTCATAAATTGGTATCATTCATCATCGGGGTGAAGAACACTTGCACCGTTTGTTAACGTACACTCTCTCCTTTGCTGGCTTAAGGGTTATCCACCCTCCATTGGTCGAGTATATCTTTGATTAGATAAAGATACTATATTCCCGTACACAATGTCAACAGTAGAACATTTCTTCTTATCTTCAGAACTTGCGAATGGATATACAGCAAAAAAGCAAAGAATGCAAGGCTTTTCAGACACCGCAGTTAGATCATCAATTTTTAAGTGAAACGCATCTCTGCATGACACCTTCCTGCTTCTTTCTTGACTAGCTGGTCATCTTGTGTATAGAATGGCCACTGCAGTCCGTAGAAACCAGACGGATATTTCAAGATATAACTGCTCCAGTTGAACTCGTCAACAACGGCCATGCTCGAAGTAGATTAGTTGAAGGGACTGTCTATTCTGGTGTTGTACTGCCTATGAGACCTGAGACTCACTTCATCTCTTTCTCTTGCTCTTCTATCCAGTATAAGAAGTGCAGGAAGTCTAAGCGTAGAATGCAGTTGAGAGGTTTCTTGACTGACATTGAATAAAAGAGTGTTGATTTGGTCGCTATTTAAGTTGTGTTTCCCAATGCACCTCCATTCTCTTGCGTTGTATGCATCGTCAAATGAATTCTTTCCGTCTTCTGAGGCTATAGTTGCAGAAATTTCGGTGCCGATACAGTTTAGGAATGGTTCACTCAACTAATCCGTCTCTTGAACCGCTAGATATGTACATCATCCAGGTCTATCTTTCTAGACAGCTAAACTCAGCAATTCACTTAACGACCACACATATGTGAGTGAGAGAGATGGCCAGCAGAAGAGAGGCACCAAAAGGGATTGTATAAGAATCTTGGGTCAATCATCATACTCCCCTTGACCTTTCCTCCCAAAATGCACACCTCATTTGGAGCAAATGACTCCTGGGAAAGCACTGAAAGACCACTCTTTTAAACGTACCAAATAGCAGCAAGGGAAATGTCCCAGGTTGCCGGCAGTTCATATTATACAGATGCGAACAGCTCTTGAAGTGATTTCGCAGGAGCATCTGGTCGAGCAACTATCTCCACGACTTTATATGAAGCTTCCGGGTATAGTAATGATGATACCGCAACTTGTGCAACAGAGTCCCGTGAGATAGAACCTTCGAACAGAGTATCCTGTAACACAAATCAAAGAACAGAGCTCCCTGAGAAACTCTTCAGATCTGAGTTTGAGCTGTATAGCAGTAGCATATCTGAAAGGGAAAGCCGTCCGTTCTGCGGAGAGCAAGATAGTAATACCATAATAGAGTATAAGATATATTCTGGTGTGTCGCGCTGGTTTGGCATGACAGCACCTTTCAGGAATCCCCAGAACGATCTTACATATTTTCAACTTCTCAGAATTGTGGAGATCTACAGTCTCAAGACTCCACAATCGCCGGAAGATTTCTCTAAAAGCCAAACATGCTTGGGTACAACTTCTACTACGGATACTATCCACTTAAGCGACAATTGACGCGAAAGTCTAAGGAAAGCTACACTAAATGGTTAACATTCCCACACTCATTGGCAGACAAATGGCCTCACGCCTAAGGAACTGAACACTCAATGGTCAGCATTGTCCCATTCAATCATCAGCTCTCAGAGACGTCCTCAGGATTTTCAAATCCTTCAAGTTGGCAAGTGATACTCAAACTGATTCCATGATCTTCAGAAACGTTAGCTGTGTGGTGAAATATGATCCTAGAACAAGTGAAGCTAAGTTGGAAACGTTCAGCTGCAGAATGGAGGGTCAGTGATAGGCATACAGCACTTAATTTCATAGAAAACCTCCAAATTTCCAATTTATAAATCTATATCAATTTCTAGACAAATGAGGAAGTTGATGTTGGTCTCTAGTTCTTTCAAGCAGGATATAGGACTGCCTGTAGACGAAGCGTCGTCAATATTATGGAACCAAGCTGCACATTGTCTGGACCGTGCTCTTAGTACACTTGGATCTACTGACTTCGAGAGAAGTTCAATACAGAATTCGAAATTGAGCTTGCTGAAGATAACCTATCATCATGTAGGAAAGAGTGACAATCTTACCTCAGGTGCAATAACGACATTCCCACTTGGAGGGTCATTCTTCAACCCTCCTGGTCTTACGATGGTGTAGTCAATGCCTGACTGTCTCATGTAGTTTTCGGCTTGAAGTTTCGCTATCAAAGTTAGCCCGATTACGTTCAGTATGATATACGCAGGGTTCAATATTTGTCCGATAGCAGCTCCATTGACCAGTATCGAGCTGACGAGAACAAAGCGCTTGACTCCTGCTTCCTTGCACGCGTCCACTAAACTGACAGTTCCGAGGTTGTCTACCTGGACAAAAAGGTAGAATCTGAGTTTATGAGTCAAGAAGCAAACACACCGTTGCAAAGATTCCTAGAATGCCTTACAGTACTGCCTACCAATTTGACAAGGACACAAAACTATTATGCTAGAGAGATCATGGAAGTTCAAGCCTGGAAGTATACTAAGAGGAACTGGTGACTGTTTCTCGACAAGGACTAGTGTCATGCTTTTCTCTTCCTAAAAGAATCAACACAACTCCCGCCTCTTGAAAGTTTCTCGTTTGACGCCTCCTTCAGACACAGATTTGTTGCATCTCACACAACACGAGTTTGCAGATGACGTGACTTCCATATCGATGCGAAGCGCATGATAGGGTCAGTTCTTATTTCTTGGGATCATACTAGCTGATCACACATTTATGATGCATAGTGACATTGACGTATTTCCTGCCACTCAGGCTCGACGTTCTGTCCCCAGTTTCAAGCAAAGGGAAGGCGGGGATGCCGGGGTTGGTGGGGTGTGGGGAGAGGGAGAGAGAGGGGAGAAAGCAGGGTTTCGAGTCTTTACCTTCCATGATGCCAAAGGATCTGTTATTGAAGGTCGAAATCCAGTTGCGCAGATCACAGCGTCTACACCTTTGATTGCAAGTGCGAGCTTCTGAGGACCTTCAGTAACATCGGCAAGTACCTGAGAAAGCGCAAGTAACGGAAGGTCAGAAGGATACGATCTAACCTAGGAATGTAGGCACTCTGAACCCGGTGCTCCCCTTCGTCACATAACAAATTTCGAAGGTCTTTGCTGCCATGCTATTGAGCGTTATAAAACCAGAATAGTATGTTGTCCTCGTCAGGCTCCTCATCTTGTACATCATGGAGTTCACCACGAGATTCATCTTTGGCTCGCTTAGAACGTCCAGATTCTGGTTCTAAGCGTTCTGTACAGTACTCTGTGAGGGATTTGTGGGTTTGCGGGAAGAAGGGGGGGGGCGGGGCGCGGGGGGCGGGTGGCAGGGTATTTGGACGTTACAAATTCTATGTTGTCCGAGTTGGGAAGAGCAGTCTTGGCCTTGGCAATATCACGTACACCTGCTCGTACACGATATCCTGTCGACAGTAGCTCCTTCACAATTCGTTTGCCAGTGTTGCCTGTCGCACCTGCTACAAATACTGTTTCCACATTACGCGTTGTTGAAGTAGGGGAACTCTTGTCTGCAGGCTGCTCTGATGCATTCGCCTGTCCCTCGCTTGCCTGGTTGTCAAAAGAGCAAATCGAACAGTCCTTCCTCAATATTCAAGCAAGAGCAACGCCACATCTACATTACTTCTTCAGTAGACATAAGTCTGTATATCTCCGAGTGGCAACGGGCAGCTGGGTCAGTACGTCAATGACCGTGAAATAGAGATGTATGTTCAGCAAGAGCAGGTGGGGGCCGCACTACAGGCGTCAAAGTACCAGCAACGAACAAAGATCTATAGATGTGGGCTTGGGTAGATCAGATTGAGTGCCAGAGAAGCACTCAGCGTCGTTGGCTACTTACATGAATCTATGTACAATCCTCGCCTATGAAGAAATGAGCAGAGGCAGTAAAAACTATCCGCCCCTGTATGGAAAATAGTCACTCTTTGGTACCACTGTCAGATTGATTCATTCAGTCCAGCCCTCGCCTGTGCGGTGAATTATCAAAATCATTGCTTGGTACAATAATGCAGTTGAGATTTCCGGTTCTTAAGACGAACGGAAGCACAAATCATCAGAAAATTTACATAAACTTGTTCCTTCAAGTATGAGCTCATGTAATGAGGAAACTTGAACCGGAAACTCGCTTCGTGAGTAGATTTCATGCCTCCAAATTCTAAAATAAAATGTCTGGCTGTGGAAGTTTAGTCCGCCGAAATTTGTGGTCGGCACTATCATTTGACATTTAACGACTGTCCACAGTAAAAGTACGAGTTGGACTTAATGTAGTTGCGCTCAATCTAATTTAACTCTCAAGAGATGGGTAGCTTCAATACGTAGAACATCATTTCAGAAAATATTTCCATTTCGGAATCTGGGCACAATATTATCCACATGCTTCACTAGTGACATTCGAACGGCGACAAATCGTTTATCACGGTCAGGAACCACATTGGCAGCGACCAATAGAGTATCCTCATTCTTCAGGGGAAACTTACAACAGGAATGCAGGGAGAATCTAACCATGGAAAACGTCAAAAAGGTTGTGGTAGCCGCCGCAATCCATTGACGCCTAAAAAGCGTAACCGATCCACTTTCATATTTCACGCTCAAATTGCTGCTCCTGCTGGCGCGTTGCAACAGAAGAGATTCACGCAACGAATCAGCCACGAATGAAGGTTGCGACGAGAATATGGATCCTGTTGTTGATGCTAATGTCTTGTTCGCGCATCCAATTCTCACGAGTTCCTTCATCAACGCCATGGCTGTAGATCAAATTGTCGACGAATCATTCATGCAGCGATCCTGCATGCTCCACCCAGGCTATCAAGCACAAGTGTACTTCCTACAACGAGCAGCTCACTGTGCTTCTTTGTTCTGGCCACCCATTTCTTACCGGTCGTTCCAGTCACTCCTCCCAATTTCCCCGTTATTCGACACTTTCAGATTCGGATTAATCAGAATCTATATATTATTTATTTATTTATTTAAACTTGATATTGATGTAGAATAGAAACTCAAACTATAGATATTTGATTTGAATATTGTAATGGAGGTAAGGTCTATTTCTTTTGTGATTAGTGTCAAATATATGAGGATAAATCAATTTGAAGGTCTTAGAAACATGATTTATGGCTAGTTGTTATTTTTATACCTTTACATTAGCTTACTTCTCTACTTCTATTTTCTGTATTTTTTATTCAAGTGGAATAGAACTAAGTAAACCCACAACTTTCAATCTTTGGGTGGTACCCGGGTACATTATGATATATATGTGGAGAATATATACTGCTGTACCTTTGGTGTAATTTATTTGCAAAACAATCATCATTTACAATCATCTTGTTCCCATTATTACTTTCCGATTTAAAACGAGAATCAAGAAGTCACCTTTACTTCTTAGCTCTAACTCTTGGGAGACATTGAAAAGAGATGAATGAAATAGTATTATTCTTATTGATAAACATCTATCAATAAAAAAATTTAAAGTTATTTCTAGTGTTAATTTCCAGGTTTCATTTAAAAGGTTATTTTATAAAAAGTGTGGACATCCAAGAAGTGAACTATGCTTTCATCATTTAACTATACATCTAGAAAAAGTCCTCCTATAAATTCAAATGCCCATTTTCAGTACGAATAAAGTAGCACCATACACCTTAATTAGAGCGCAAAGGATCCTTGCACCGTCTCCCTTTCTAGATTCAATCGCAATCTTTGTATCCTTCCTAAGAAACCATTGACTGCAATTGAAACATTGTGTTATTCTTTCATCAAAAATAGTATGATAAGATTATGAATAACTATGACACTCATCGATACTCCTATCTTTATCTCTAACTTCCTCAACTCTTTGTGATACAGATTAGGAATGTAGAAGTTAGTTTACTTTGGTTAATGAAACCTATGAGATGAATCTTTCAACAAGTACAATCTTGAAGGAAGCATTCACTCGTCTTTTCAATCGATTGCGGTTACAAATCAACAAAAGGCTATATGTAATTAATTATCCTACACTTAAAAACTTCATAATTAATCTAAAACTCAAGCACCTCAACCCCCAGTTAGAACAACACAGAACACTATCCACTTTAGTTTAAAACACGTAAAAGGTAGGTAAGTCCCTTCTGTAGAATTCTAAAATCACATACTTGTGTAAGCTCTAATCCTGTTCCCTTGAAGAACACAACTTCATCTGGACCAACATCACAATTCAGAGTTCAAGATCAGATCTGATCTCTTTTCCACAATGGTGCATTTGTTACGGCGTTGATGGAGTTCTAAGCTGTGGAACTTAGGAGTCTGCTGACAGTGCAGTTCCTTCCTCCTCCCATATGCATGAACAAAATGAGAGGCCTACGAGAAGCAAACACCAACAGCCTAGTAGGAACCTCCTGGTGCCACTCGGAACATGTGGATCTCGTGTCGTAGAGAAACGGCCAAACTTTCCTCATTGAATTTGGGAGTGACAGCGTTCCAATCAAGTGATAGAAGATCTGGAAACATGGCGTTCTGCTGCACATGTTGATGTAGTTCCTTCTTGTGTGCGTAATTTAAGCTTATGTTGGACTCATTACCACAAATGCTAGCACTGCAAATAGTAATAAGGTATGCATAACTCGCTAAGTTACATGGTGGAAGATAACCAATCCCACTGGCGAACTTTGGTGTGTGGAGAGATGAGATCTGCTACAATAGTGAAGAGGTTTAGAAGTCTGTGAAGGAGTTCCTGTCATCGACACATGGAGGAGCGGAAATAGGAGTTTGTCGTGAGGTTTCGTCGTGGTCGCAAATCCACTGTACTGCACGTGTACCAGAGAGTAGACCGTAGTCTGTGAAAGTGAACGAGAGGAGTAGCGGTCGGCCGGGGAGATCTCGGAGCGCCTCCGGAGTTGCCATGAAATCTTTGAATAGTCGACTGCTGCTTTGAGGTTGTAAGTAGGTTATTTATTTGTAGAGGAAGTAAGAAGTAGCGCAGCCAAGTGTAGAGGTGACAGTCAGTGAGTTGGTCGCAGTCAGGCGGAGGAAAGCAAGCAGAAACCGGAGGTGATCGTTTGGCTTTTTGATTGCGGCGGAGAGAATTGTGTTGAGTTCTTTCCTGGAGAGCAGATAAAACATTGAGCTAGCTAGCGTAGCAGCAAGCGATCTAGTTCGCGCGTACGAGGTGAGGAATTGGAAGGAAGAAGGAAAAAGTCCTGAGCGGCGGTGTTAGATAGGAGAATTGGGTTCGAGTTGTGGTGGATGAATTTGTGCGTAATTCAGGAAGGCGGTCTTGGTGGAGAAATGTGGAACGATTGAGGTGCCGGGGGGGGAGGGGAACCATAGTTATGAGGTTTGGGAAGTGGAGTGGTTTTGTTTAGGGTTGTAGCGGGGAAGAGTTGAGGGGTTCAGGAACTCTAGTGGATCTGTTGGAAGGAATGCAAACTGAGGCAGCAACAACAGGGGACACAATGCTTCATGCGGGGGTTGGAGGAGTGGTTGGGCAAAGAGCTGCGGCAACACTCGCAGCCACCGCGGCGTTGGACGACTCTTCTAGAGCACCGAATGACAATGAAGGACAGACTGCATCGATAGCTGATGCACAACAAGAGATGAATGTGCGCCCGTCGCAGATTGGCACCGCGAGTCAGTTGCTAGCGGGAGGAGTTGCTGGCGCCGTGAGCAAGACATGCACTGCACCTCTTGCCCGTCTGACGATCCTTTTTCAGGTTTAACTAGCTGACCTCAACTTAGTCGATGCCATTTTGCTGCTCTGGAAGTATTTTGCAATGACCGCTGTGTCAAGTCTGTTGAGTGGAATTTTTCTCAGCGCTAGAATATCATCTTAACGGAATATATATCCCCTGAGTTATCATATTTCAGCTTTATTGTGCTTTTTTACGAAATTTGGAGCATTCCCTCTGGTTCCAATGTGAGCTTGTACAGAGTGAGGATAGTTTTGAAGTAACTTTCTTCAAGAAGTCTTTTGATGGTTTGCTTTTCCAGCAGCTTGTTACATCGTTGTTGCACGTCACGTTTTTCGGGGGAAGTAAGTTAGTAATTATTTTTGGTGCGTCGCCCAGCCATCTCGTCTTTCGACTTGAAGGCGGCGAGACGCTTAACCTATCGGGTCGAGCACTACGTGCCTATCGGGTCTCGGGTCTTCTTGAAATAATCTGTCTTGCAACAATTAAATCCTTTCCGTCAGCGTGCTTACCAAAATGAAATGTGTCTATGTGGTTCTGGGTTTAGAGCATAAATATACAGTGAAGCTAGATCCTCCAATTTTGAACTTGATGCTTGGAGGATTAGATCAGTTAGTCTCCATCTCCCTGCAACAAATTCTAAGTGTATAGCTCTGCCTTTGGTCTTACGCTGTAATCAATTGTTGACCGTTCCTCACTGCAGGTTCAAGGGATGAACTCTGGAGGGACTAAATTAAGTCGCCCGCGGATATTACAAGAAGCTTCAAGGATATTTCGTGAGGAGGGCTTTAGAGCATTTTGGAAAGGAAATGGAGTGACTATTGTTCACCGACTGCCATATTCATCTGTCAACTTTTTTGCCTATGAGCAGTATAAGATGGTGAGTTGAAGCGGATGTCTTGGTCAAGAATTCGGAGGAGTAGTAGAAGTCATAGTTTGAATTCTCTCTATGGAGAAGGTAAAAGACACAGAAGAAGAGATGGTGATGATTCTGGGCTAGAAAGAAGTAAAGGTAGAAGCCATCAACTTCTCTAAAGGAGACTTCTTCCATCCACGGATTATTACATAAGAGCCGTTGGAATTATATCCAAGCTTGGCATATGTAGATGCAACATATATATGTAACAGTGATATTTTTGGGTACCATCATTTAGTTCAGAGACCACCAACGTTTGTGGTATATCCAAATGAATGTTTTGCTTACTTCACCTCTCGAAACACGTCACGCACAGCTAAATTTGCAGATTTGTGAATCTCTATCAAGCCCACGTATAGCTGTAATGAAGTGCAGTACTTTCCTTGGTTCAGTAGTGTAAAGATGATGGCAAAGATGTCAATGTCGAGTAAATTTCAAGTAGAATCGACGAATTCTCGATATTTTGTCCCAATCTTTCTTACTGCCGATTGGATTATAGGTAAGTATTCACCGCTATACAGCACGTGTTGTCTATTGCAGCACCTCAGGAGAATGATCGGTATCGAAGGCAAACAAGAAAGTATAGGGGTTGGTATGGGAACAAGACTTGTAGCTGGTGGAGGAGCGGGAATTACTGCAGCATCCCTGACCTACCCCTTGGATCTTGTCAGGACGCGTCTTGCCGCCCAGGTGAGCTACCACCGACAATCCGTTGGATTCTATCATCGTATATAGGCCTTTATTGCGCTAGAATTGTACTTCAACGCTGAAAGGTCCTTTCTCAAGTGGTTGAAGTCAAGTACCCTGAACTTAGGACTTGGAACTGATAGTTGATGTCTACCGTGGCTCTACTTGACCTCGTTGCCTTGTGTCTCTGTTTTTTCCTGACCTCCCGTTGTCATCCCGGACGTAGTTTTTCAACTCATTCATTGCTTCTTGGTGGAGCTGCTGCTTCCCTAAATGTTTGATCGAGCAGGTTTCTTGGATGTCCACTTAATTAGTCTTCTTTTTTAAGGCTTATACCTGTCTGAGCTTCTGAATATGATTCAGCTAGTGCCTAACTCCAGTTTAGTCCTAGTATTTGTCTTCCTCGTGAAGTGTTCGTCTCCAGTTACATAGGACATAAGTGTTCCAGCTTGAACTTAATTATTCTACAGAAGAGACCTTTCGCATCATTGTTTTGTCATTTCGGTCCCCATCGTGTAGAAACCTCTAAGCAGTCTGTCCCTCCTCCTTCATTTGAAGAGCTTGGAACCATAGATTGACCAAACTCAAGGATATTTTTTCTTTGAAATCGTTTCCCTGTAGTATTTTGTTTCTACATTGTATATTTCTGATTGTATTATTCAAAGACTGCGCTTGTTTTACAGGAAAGTGTCGCTTCCAAATTGCAAGGGTACCAGGTCATTGATGACAAGTTGTACTTCCACATCAATTTGGCTTCATTTGGATGCAAGGGTAGGGACACATAATCAGAAGAAATTGATAAATACTCTGCTGGTTTTAATGATACAAACTAGCTAAACTCGGATGCAGCAGGTCGCTTCCCCTAGGTATTGCAGGACGTGCAATTGGTTTGCATGTCTTTCTCAAGAACCTTACGCACGTACTGCTTCCTGTGATGGCTCGTCGAGGTTTGAACCTCAATCTTGCTCGTTGTAGTCTGCGTATATCACATTTGGACCCTTTAGGAGAAACGGGCAGTAATGGTCAAAGATCAAGTAGCAGCAATCTAGGCTGTAGTCCGATGTGGGTGTTTTGCAGAGCACCGGCTGCATCCCCTGTAAAGCTGGTTGGACGATTTTCTCTCTGGCTGAATGGTTTTCTAGCTGTGTGGGGTCTTCAAGACATTCACGAGGGCAGGTGTCGTGATTAGTTAATGTGTTTCCAGGCTGCCGCATTTAAGTTCTGACTCTTAAATGTAAGTACCTCAACTCCATCTCTTAAAGAAGGTGCGTCACATGAACTCAGCACAAGGAGGTCCACTCAACTTTATGTTGTAGTAGAGGTATGTTTGGTTCGTAAGAGGCTCCCATAGTGCGCTAAGTTATCGTTTAGCACTGTGGGAGCCTATGTAATGAAGGCAAGATTCTCATTCAAAGATTTCTTTTGATGAGAGTCATGTCTTGCTCTTGTCGCGGGGAATTAAGTTGTGTGAACAGGAAACCAGCTTGCGTCCAAGAATAAGGTCCTGATATACCTGGTCGTCCAGTTATAATTGCATGCTTGCTTAGATTGTGAAAGTATTTGAGCCTGGAGCCTTTGTCAGGAGACGGTCTGTGTTCGTTGTGTCATCAGCTCATTTATACAACACCCCAAGATAAGAGTTTTTATCTTTATCCTTAAATTAGCGGGAGAATATTTAGGTTATAGGATGATCGTGACGCTGTAAGTATCTATAGAAGCGAATTATACTAGATTATTGAGTCTTTGATTAGCCAGCATGGAATGGCACCATTTTCGAAGGTTCCTGAATAGTGTATCACGTCCAAGCATCACCGTACGCGTCTAGAGATCTGATCAGATTTTTACACATTCGTACGGGTTTGGCTATATAGTCAAAATCTATCAGTATATCTTTTCTCTGCCCTTATCACTGATATATCACCTCTCCATCAACTAGATTACCGATGTTTTCTAGTTGTGATATATCGATTGTACGTCAACTCGTACAAAGTTCTAAAGGGTTCTACTGGGTTACCATCATATGTCAGCGTCAGAGTCAGTCCTGTCAGACATGTGTATGGAACCGGGTTGTAGACAACGGGTATTCCATTACATAGTCAGTTATAAAGGATTATTCAATGATGGCTCTCCGCCGAAAGACCGCATATAGAGATGAATGCTTGCCACCTGGATAGTTTGAATCACGAATTATCTTGCCAGTGAGATGAATGACACGTGTCCTCCTTGTTGAAGCTACCCAAAAGTTCCCATCCAACGTGGTTCATCATTTCATAAGATATTTTCTTGTTCCACAAGAGCAATTCATCATCTTATGATTAGTTAGTGCATCTACTTTGACGGTGTTTTCAGGTGTTTGTTGATAAGAGTGACTGTCTTAACAGGTGATCGTAGTATCGTATGCTTCTCTCATATACTTTATTGCTTTACTTAACTTGAGCTCCTATTCGTACTGTGATCGACGCTGGAGTATATTGTTAACTTCTGTTTTTGTCCTTTTGTAGACAAAATCGATGTATTATAAAGGCATCACTCATGCTCTAATGACAATTTACCGCGAAGAGGGACCAAAGGGACTCTATAAGGGTTTAGGTGCTACCTTACTGGTACGATGCCGTTGGTCTCTGCCCCTTATATTGAAATGCAAGAAACTTCTTTGTTAATCATTCCTGGCCTATAGTTATAATGTGAGATCTATGTCGTTGACGTGTACTGGGGGAAGAGACGCCAAGTATGTGCAGACTGTCACAACGTGCTATACTCTCTAAACAGTTATTTCCTGCTGCTGACTCAGGGTGTTGGTCCAAACATAGCGATCAATTTCTGTGTGTACGAGACGCTGAAGTCTGTGTGGCTCGAGAGGAGGTACTGGTGAACATAGTTGGGATCTGGTTTGGCATGCCGGCGTAGGTTTTTTATTTTATTTGTAAAAACGTTAATGTTCATGTTTTTGATCGCCTGTTTTTTACTGTTATACATACTTTCGACCTGTGGGTTTGACTTACATGTCGTTTACTCCATTTCACTAACTAGAGCAAATCTTACTTTGCTTGAACTTCAATCCGAGTAGGTATTTAATTTACAATAAGTCCAATAGGAGATCAGTCCTCGGAGCTCGCGCATAATCTGCTTGAGATCGAGTAACGGTATTGGTTGGTTGAAGTCCCGCTGAGAATAGTCCTGGCCAGGCACCTAAAATTCTGTTGGGACCTGCAGGCAAGAGTCCTCTCCCGTCCTTGTAAGTTTGGGCTGCGGTAGTCTCGCGGGAATCTGCTCCTCGACGGGTATTTCATCACAACCACTGGAATACTTAATTCCTTCCTGCTTTTAAGTCAGCATACATCGCTGAATTTGGATCTATAAAGAACAACAAAATGTATAAATATCTATATAATTTGGATCCAAGAAGGACAGATATTATATTTCTTTAGTAGCTGGATTATGTTACTTATCACATCCTCAAGACTGAAGCAGTACGTACGAATGGTAGGAGACATCTAACCTGATGTTTAATGTTCACTTGCAGCAACCTTCCCCATCGATCTTGTGAGGAGAAGGATGCAACTTGAAGGTGCAGGAGGAAGAGCTCGTGTATATAAGTCAGGGCTTGCCGGCACTTTTGGCCACATCATTAAATCAGAGGGATGGTTTGGTCTTTACAGGGGTATTGTGCCGGAGTACTATAAAGTAATCCCTAGTGTGGGGATTGTTTTTATGACCTACGAGTTCATAAAACGAATTTTGCATCCTGAGTCTTGTGAGTGAACCTTAGCATAGACCACTTTTGTAGCCAACTGCTGCTACCAACATTTATACGAAACTAGAGCATGTAGAATGAGATCTAAGATGCCTAGAATGTTAGCGGATAGACGTACAGGCTTTTTGTTGCCCTTTTCAAAGGTCTATTGTTCCATTGCCCGCATTGTCAATCAGTGTCACCCATACTTCCTCCAGCTATTAGCTTTTAAGAGGAATAAATGGACATGACCTGGTACCATTATTAAGCCTACACCAAGCAAATATGGCTTAGATATACCTTCAGCCACCATACTATACTCATTCGTCAGTTTTCATCGTACCTGGTTAGCTTTCCAGGCTTGTCCTGTGCAATCGGGAAAGCAAGTTTTGTGGACGGCTTCCAGGTGAATTTTTGTCTCTCGCAAAGAAGTTTGAGGTGCAGAACCTTTATAGTCCAAATTTCTTCTCAGTTAACCTTTTCTCTGGGAACTGGTTGCTTGCAATCTTGCGTATCTGTCACAGCGTGTATCTTTCAGTACATGACGGTTTTCTGCATGTCATATTTACCCGATGTCTTTATGATTCTAGTAATGCATATTATTGTGAAGCATCGAAGACGCTCCAACAGGGTACAGCGTGGGAACTGTAAATATAGAGAAACGAAATCAGATAAAGAAAGGCAGATGTGTTGTGCTGTCCAAGGGAAGACCAAAAGTTTTTAAGGTTCCATCCTAAATGTGTCTGAGCTGCATGCAGGAGTCGAAAGCAAAACACGTGGGGTGGGTCTCGTGCTCCTTCTGAGCGACTTAACCTTCTGCAATTTCGTTGTTCCAAGTCATATTTTGCCCATTTGCGGGTATTCTGTTTTGGACAAACGCTTTCAGAACGTCCTGGCAAAACACTCTGGTTGCTTCTGAGTACCTCGAACGGATCTCTATAAACAAATTGTTTTCATTAAGTAAATCTTCGTGATTCCTTGCGGTTGTTCATGTCATACTTTGCCCATTTGCAGGTATTCTACCCGATCTAAAACGTGTTCGGAAGGTCTGGGTGAGACACTTTCTAGTTACTTATGCGTACCTCGAACAAATCAAACTTGTGCATCTATCTAAACAAGTTGTTTCCTGGGGAAATTTGATGAATACCTCTGTATTTTGCACTAATTTGAAACGTCTCTATAAGTTTGTAGACTTGCAAATATAACCCCTGTTCCTGTAGGATGCACCCTTAAGTAAAGTGTTATTGTATGTGTTAAGGGTTAATTAGACGATTTGGTTTGTGACTTATAGTCTCAAATTTGAGTCCAGTTAGGAACTAATTCCATTGAAGAATTCCCTCTAGCCAGGAGAAGGACATCAATGTAGATCTAGATTGGGAATTGAGTCTTTTGAAATATAATCTCAAGAGTTTAATTATCTGTGAATAGATGTGAGAAGGTATGTATAAATAAGTTTACATTCTTCTCTTGCGTTACTAAAATCACAAATCAAATTGTTTCTCCAGTTCAAAATTTTTGTTGTCGTGAAATCGACCCATGTTTGTACAAATTGCAATAGGTAATATGGATTCAAGCGCATGAAAATCTTCCTGATTGTATTAGTGTATATCATAACTTTTACATTGCAGTGACTATATGTAAATTTTAGTGGAGAAGTTTAAGCCTCTCTACCTGGAAGTGGATAGATTACTTTGGGTGATTGGAAAAGTAGAAATGCTTAAAATTACCTTGAATGATCGGAACATGTGATTACCTTGAGTGATCAGAAAAGTAGATAGAGGCTTAAAATGTAGGGAGAATCACAATGTTTACGATTATGGGTTTATGTTTACGTTTGGGTTTATGTTTACGTTTGTGATTTTTCCTAAATTCCATATCTCTATCTACTTTTCCATCACTCAAGATAATCTATCCACTTTTAGGTAGAGAGAGGCTTAAAATTCGAAATGAATCACAACGTAAACTCATCACAGTCTCATCGATCATAAATGTGTCCTCAAATACAAATACAGATCAAACTATATTGAAGTCAAATTATGGGGAAATAGGCCAAGATTGAATCTGAAAACAATTCACCAGAAACTGCAAATCAGGACGGTGAAATAATATATGTCTCAAAGTCATAACCGCGTACCATGAATCTCGCTCCAATAGAAGAAAATTAAATAATAAGAATCTAGGTTGATGTTAGTATATATAGCCACCACAATGCAAAAGTTATGATATGCTCTACCCTCGTGATACGTTGATATAATCATATTTTAAGATTTTTATGTGCTTATTGTATTGAATCTATATTGTTTACAGCAATTTGTACAAACATGCATTCATTTCTTTTATATCAAATATTTCATAAGAACAACAAATTTGAACTAGAGAAATAATAAGATTTGTGATTTTACTAATGCACAGAAGAAATTTCATTTGCACGAGTAATGCTACTCCACTGAAACCTTAAATTAATATGATACGAAGTTGTTTATCTTAAATTAAAATTATATGAATGATCAAGTTAGAATGATCACGATCATGTAATATCATCTCTCCTAAGTCAATCTTCTCAAATTTTGGCCTTGATAAATGATGGATCCGATTCTATTGTCAAATATCATCCTCGGTTTCAACTCCACATCTATAATAAGACCATTTCAGTATAACTTAGGCTTTCGATGGAATCTCATTACTAACGTAAATCCTTTGAAGATCTTGAAACTTGAAATAAAAAAATTACCTATATCAATTTTAACATCTAAATTTTAGCCATGAGAAATACGGATATGTGTCTAGTGTCAAAATATAAACCTCACTTTCAACTTCATATCAAATCCCTAACTTCAAACCGAAGTTTTTAAGTTAAAATTGGTAACTGTAAATTTTATATTTCAAGTTTCACAATCTTCAAAGGATTTGCAATAGTAATGCGATCCGATTGAAAGTCTAAGAAATAGTCTTGTTGTTGATGTGGAGTTGAAACAGAGGTTGATATTTTGACAATAGAATCAGATCCATATTTATCAAGCCAAAACTTAAAAGTTGAAATTGGAACATGTTGATTTGGAGATGATAAGGAGTATAATAATATTGATAACCAATATAATGATATTCATTAGGAGTTTAGGTCGTAATGATGAATATAGGTATTATTTTTGCCAAGATTTATGTCACCTGTTTTGGGTTCAAATCTCTGGTTTACAAAGAGGCAAATTAAGTAGAGCAATTGGTTTAGTATGGTGACATCATCCAAAGGTCTTTTCATCACCAAAGATCATATATATCGTTCTTCTACATAATAGCCTGAAGTGAAAGAAAATTGTTTGTGTTGATATTCTTGTTCAGTTGTTTTCTTATCATAATGCACTACTTTGTTTATCATTGAAGTTCACTTTAGTTGAAACTCAAGCCATGTTGAATTTGGATAATTTTATTTAAAATGGCTCCCAGTTTTTTCATGTGCAATATAACTGTTATCCATCCATTCTTGAACAAAAAGGGTTTGGAGATATAGAGATTGCTCAAGTTTTTTGAGATGATTAGTATTGTTATGTCTATTCATTGAACAAGCTATGATGAACATATCTTTTACCTTAAAGCTTAGAAGTATTGCAATAGTCTATTATCTCCTATCCCAACCAGTTATCTATATAGTTTGAACTATAAGTTGGAGAGTTCATCAATATAGACTTATACTTAATTATAAAGTCCCAAAACATCACTCCTCCTATATTTAATGGAGTATGTTATGGCCATCTTCAAATCTAAGGATTCGTTTCTCATTTTATTTTCTATATGAAGTGACCACAAGTTTGCGACATATGAAATTAGGCCGCACGAAGACAAAGATAATAACGAGTCAAGAGTCCAGTATCTATAAGCTTAGGATAATCAGTCTATGATCTCCTATCCTAACAAATTATTACCTCGTCTCATCTCGTTCATGGAGCTTTACCTTGTCATTTTCAAGCTTAAAGACCTATTTGTCATCCCATGTTCTGTTTTAGTTGACCTCCAAGTTCTGTTTATATGAAGCTTAGTGTCACGATGATATTGATAACGAGTAAAGAGTCCACTGGGGCAAATATTGCATGAATTTATGATTTGCAATCAATCTATAATCTCCTATCCAAACAAATTATTTAGATAGTCTGCATCATGAGACTGAAAATCTATCAATTTAACATTTATCCTTGACTATAAAATTACAAAAATATCACGCCTCATCCCGTTTTTATCAAGTAAGTTGTGGTCTTTCTCAAACCTGAAAACCCGTTTTATGTGATCTTAAGTTTTAGTTATATGAAGCATGAGGTGTCAAAGATAATGAGCCAAGAGATTCCTAAAGCGAATTTTGCATCAGCATACACAAGGGCTTCGCAAAGAGATGGCAATCTTAGTTTCACCTTTTCTGGTCATCTCTATGTATCATGTTGTTCTTCGAGTGTAATACCAGGAAATTTGATGATTTTATGATAATGTAAATTTTATTGTTTTGCAGAATGCAATAAGAATATTACCTAAATAGATTGTATGTAAATATTTCTTGCAACGACATCATGTAATCTACGAAAAAATTTACCCCGTCGTTTGACCTAACATAATAAAGATATATATAGTTGCCAATTATATCTTCACAGTATACTTTTTGTGATATGTAATCGGCATTTATTACAAAATATTGGATAATCAATCATTGTAAATGTTAAAGGGAGGAGTTTTGTCTCTCCATATCGTTCTACTTCATTGGTTTGCTTTATATGTTTACTAATGAGAACAAAAATTGCACATATATATAATAACTATCCAAACACTATATATTAAAAATATATTATATTTGAAATTTGAAATATTCTCAAGAAAGCATACGGGGTTTCTATGAAGCATACACAATATCTTTACAAATTAGTTTAAGAAAGATTAACCACTAATGTACAGAAAACTATTCATCATCTAACCATTTTCTAGATTAATTACTAATTTTTAAAGAACACCGCTTGCCTTGAACAAAGAGTCCATATTCCATAAGAGGATCCTTAAATAATAACGACTTTCAATAAAACTTTTGTATCTAGGCATGTTATACTCTTTGGTGGTGCAAGTCCTTCTTATGTATTCGGATATTATATTCAAAAGAAAGGGAATAAAACATAGCTATTTTTACCAACATAAGAAGATGAAGAATAAGGGAGATCATCCATGAAGGTGGTACATACAAGGTCCATAATAGATTCTCAACATAACATTAAAATTATAATATCTGAAACAGTATCTTATTTCAAAATTTACTAGTTTAAATCAGTTCAGATATACAAAATCACTTCTTGAGTAAAATTTATTTCGTTGAGAGAGACATCGTAAAATTTGATTCTTTCCTAAGCAAATTCTCCTACACCTAAAAGGGACATGTAAAAAGATTTCTCCCTCAAACGTCCAGTGATTAATTTCACCTTAACAAATCACCTTTCCAGGTTTATAGACTCTTCAAATAATTCCTGTTATACAGAAAATTAATCATTCAAATTATAATAAAATATATAAAAAATATTTTATTTACAGTACCCCTATGGAAATTTTTATTATTGTCCAAAAAGAATTCTGATCAAAGTGTTATGGTACAATATTTTATTTATAAATATTTTATTTATGGTATAATTTTATATAAAAGAAAACATGTATGAAAAATTTGTAAACTTACGACTTAATTAGCTCACTTCTTCTAATCTTACGTGTAGAGGTGCAACTTTTTCATATCGAAAGAAAGTAGGGGGTTTAGCTCCATTTTACTTGTTTGTTTTGTCTCTCCCTTGCACGGCTCGATAGGTTTTCAACAAAGCTTTTGGCCTTGTCGGTGTCAGCCACGACAGCATGTGATAACGACGACGTGTTACGTGGTTGACTGTAGTTAAGGAACGTGGTTGAGTTCCATGGCAACCCCGGTGAGAGAGAGAGAGAGCTCTTGTTCCTTCTTCCTTTCAGTCAGGGGGCTGGTGCTGTGTGCGCTGGTGCTACTCCCCCTCGTCCTCGTGTTGCGGACCTCTCTTCTGCAGTGTTCTTTGCTCCTTAGGGCTGTGAATGCTCCCTTGTTTCTGCTCGATGTGCAGAGACCCTGCAGCCACTGCTCGATAATTCGATCATTCTTTCTAATTTGTCTGATCTTGTCGGCTATGGCGCGATGGCGCCTTTCGATCCTCTCACCCCAGGTAAGATCCGATCTGCGGGCATTGCTATTCAAGTGCGATTGATTGCTTTTTTGTGCGATAATTGTTTGGAAGGTTAATTAGTGGTGTAGCGCTCTTCGAATGTGATGCAAGAGAGATGAAAACGAGGTTGAAGAGGACGAAATAGTTCCGGATCTAAACTTGCTCTAGTCCAAAATATCTGTAACGCTCTTCGTAGTAGTGTGAAACTTCATGATCGAAGTCGTGATGCTCTTCGTGCTACTTTTGCAGAGCAACAGCAGGTGTTAGAACTGACGCGACTTGCAGGTCTTAACATTCGCGATGACGTCTTTGTAATTGTAAGTTCTGTGGTGCACAATCGGCATTCAAACGATGTTTGTATCACCACTTATTAGTGTTTGGAGCTCCGATCTTATGAAAGCGCATTGATCAGATTAGCCTTGCTTATCTGTGCATGACTGTCAGCGATTGCTGAAGAGAGGTCGGTTCAGCTCTGGTCGAGAGATGTCGTGACCGTGCGGAACTTGTGGAATTAGGTTCAAACATTTTTCTGTCAGAATGATGAAAGTTTTGATAGTTGAAAGCAAGAGAATCGGGACTCTCAACTCGGAAGCTCATTATGCGGTGTTAGTTTCATACTAGTCTTGCTTCGATCTTGTATTCCGCATGCATCAGAGGCCGTCAAATTGTGGGCACTTTTTGGAACCCACAATGTGGCTGATAAATTTTGCTGAAGGGATATTTTGCAACTCTTCATCCTGGAGCAAGTAAATGTGTGATCCAAGAATAATGTGGTAGTTGACCTTCTTGTCTTTGAATTGAGTTCTGACGTCTCTGGTTTCATCACACTGAGCTGAGGCGCTTTGGTTTTAGTTCGAGTGATACGCCTTGAACGAGTCTGATCTTATATCAATGTCTGTACCAGTTGTTGGAGTTGATGCAAAGTGACGCGGCGCCTATGCTGGTCCTGCAAGTTCTGCGATCGCTGGCTGGTGTCGCTCCTCAGTCAAGTCCTCCGGCGACTTCGTCATCCAGATCGTCATTGTCTGGCCGTTTCACCTAGTTGCAGATGAGGTGTTAATTTTTGTTGACAACCGTGAGAGAAATTACAAGGTCATCATGACGGGTGCAGCTTCGGCAGTGTTTTTGCTGGACATGAAGGGTAGAGTATTAGTATGGCGGGATTATCGTGGGGATGTTTCTGCTGCGCAAGCCGAACGTTTCTTTAGCAAGCTAATGGATTCGGAGGTGAGTCCTGCTAGCTTTGTCGATTGAACTGTTTTGTCTGTTAAAATAGTTGGACTCTGTGAAAGTTCTAAGAGAAGTCGTACACTTAGTCTTTTGGCAACACGTGCAGTAGTAGCGCGTTGAAAGACTGCTATACTGTCAAAGAGACGCCACGTTTAAAGTGGCGGAAATGGTGACCCATGTTTTTAGAAGTTTGGTTGTGATTCCGTTTTGCACTCCTTGTCCGTTACCTGTAAATCAGACACCCCAAGAGGGTGAGGTCTTAAGGGATCTTGATTGCAACTTTCTGAACGCTTTTGCATCAGGACCGATAACCTGAGCGTTTTATTTTATTTTATGCAGACGGATCCTTCCTCGCATGAGCCTGTTGTTTTTGACGACGGAGTCACATATCTTTTTATACAGTACAATAATGTGTACGTAATGACTGCTTCAAGGCAGAACTGCAATGCGGCCAGCCTTTTGCTCTTCCTTCATCGCGTTGTTGACGTAAGTTGTCTTACTGGAAATATTTGCCTTGCTTTCTTTCACAGAGACATTACAACCTCCAACGTTGTAATGTCTCATATGGATTTTCTCACACGACCCCTCTGAACTAGATACTCCAATCCTCTTACAATGAATTTTGTTCCTTGTTCTCCTAGAATGTTATGCAGCGGTCTTCTATTTGCAACACGGTACATTATTTGAGATATCCTGACCGGCCTTAAGGTTCCCAATGTCTTTGATAAAAGGTATTACGTTCTCTTCATGTTCAATTTTTGTCCTGCAGGTGTTCAAGCATTACTTTGAAGAACTTGAAGAGGAATCTCTGCGGGATAACTTCGTGGTGGTGGTAAGTGTTGTAGGAAGAAGCAATCTACAAGAAGAAGCTGATCGTCTATATGCGTTATAGCACATACTCTCTTTGGGCTGACTGCTTGTTTACCTTACAGTATGAGTTGCTGGATGAAATGATGGACTTTGGCTACCCCCAATATACCGAGGCAAAGATCTTGAGTGAATTCATCAAGACTGATGCTTATAAAATAGAGATGACCACGCGGCCTCCCATGGCTGTCACCAATGCCGTGTCTTGGCGAATGGAAGGGATCAAATATAAAAAGAATGAGGTGAGTCCACGTACAAGTTGATCATATAGCGCATGAAAGAGGCTTAGTAAGTAAATTGTGTTCAATTATCTCGTTCAGTGGCTGGCTTTTGATAATGACTTGGTGGTGATATGTTTCACCGTTGATCAGGTATTTTTAGATGTGGTGGAGAGTGTCAATATTTTGGTCAACAGCAATAGTCAACTTGTGCGATCCGATGTGGTTGGTGCCTTAAAGATGCGTACATATCTCAGGTTTGCTCTCCACTTAGCGTTCTCCTGCAATATGCTTGGGAATGTGTTCGATATGTGGAGAAAATCTTCTTTCTTGGCTTATTTAGGAATGAAGACTTCTGGAGGCGCTGTGATTATTTTTCCGAATGTTAGTCCTTGAACCAAAATTGTATCGTGTGCGCAGTGGAATGCCAGAATGCAAGCTCGGTCTAAATGATAGGGTGCTCTTGGAAGCTCAAGGCCGAGCAACAAAGGGCAAAGCAATCGATCTTGATGACATCAAATTTCATCAGTAAGGATTTGATTTTTCCGCTGAAATCGTTGACCTTATTGCATGTTACGAGTGATCTTCGCGTCCAGGCACTTCCATGGCTACATCAATTCCAAGGTTCTGACCCCATATCGATTTGTGAACCATAATGATGTTCACAATTCGTAGATGGAATGCATCTGTCGTTAATTTGATAGGAATTAGCTCGTAAAGCTTCGTTTTGTTAATATCTCTGTGCAAAATGTCGGTTGCATACTTCTGTCTTATTGAGAATCTTGCAGCAAGTCTATCGAGTACCTCTAACTTGAACATTGTGTCATATCTGTTTAGAGGTGATTTGTTTATTGCCTATGTCCAGCATCATCTTGTCCGTACAAGCTATCTTGTATCTAAGTAGTTTCTGACTCAAGTTACACGGGCTGCAGATGTGTCAGACTTGCTCGTTTTGAGAATGATCGCACCATCTCTTTTATTCCTCCTGATGGTGCTTTTGACTTGATGACATATCGTCTAAGTACGCAGGTATATTCAATACCGCTTTTCAGGTTTCTTTCGTTAATCGATGTACTTAACAATTTTTTCACGTGCTTTAGATAATCAACTGTGCTTGGAATAGCGGTGATATGTCAATAGTCACTCCATTATCAAGTCGCTTCATATGTTCACCTGTCTATCAGGTGAGGCCACTCATTTGGGTTGAAGCTCAAGTGGAGCGCCACTCCCGAAGTCGGGTAGAGTACATGGTGAAAGCACGCAGTCAATTCAAGGAACGGAGGTAAGAAACTGGGTCGAGTACAATCATATGGAATCTACACCGTCCGCGTTTCCTTGTTATTCATGTTAGCTTCCCAATTCATCAGACCTGACATACATTGTGTGCGTTTATCAGTCCACACCCGTGCTCTATGCGTGAGGCTTGGAAGCCTTCAATTTCCAGATCAGAAAGTATGCTACATGAACATGTCAGGATTGCTGAAAATATGCGCCTTGACGTTTGTGTAATCCCAAACCCATGTGGATTGAGGAAGAAATGAGATACATCACTAACGTTGGATTTGTTTATTATCACGCAGTACTGCTACGAATGTGGAGATCGAGTTACCCGTACCTTCTGATGCAACAACTCCCGCTGTTCGTACCTCAATGGGCTCAGCCGTTTATGCTCCTGAGAGAGAAGCTCTTTTATGGAAAATAAAGTCATTTCCTGGTGGAAAGGTGTGCTATATCTGGAACTATCAAGATTTACATGCAGCGTCAGTCGTGTCATTGGAATTAGAGTGCACAAAGCTGAAACTCTAAAATCAAATCGACTTTCTGCTTAGATTCTTGTGCCTAAGAAGCAGATGAGGCATTTGAGGGGGTGCGTCCTTTTAACAAGAATATTTTGCAGGAGTACATGCTGAGGGCAAAGTTTGGCCTTCCCAGTATAGCTGCTGAGGAAACTGTCCCGGAGAAACGGCCACCCATTCGAGTGAAGTTCGAGATTCCCTACTTCACGGTTTCGGGGATTCAGGTAATGTCTTCTGAAACCTTGGTTTAAGCTTACTCAGCGAGCTACTTCTGGATTTTACCTCACGTGTATACGTACGTTTTACCTTCCGCGTAAACATGCTATAGCTAAGATGCTAAACCTACACACTAAGCCTGAAAGAGTGGGTGGCAGTTCTAATACCTTGATGATATGCACAGGTGAGGTATCTCAAGATCATAGAGAAGAGCGGATACCAAGCATTACCGTGGGTACGATACATCACCATGGCTGGTGAATATGAGTTGCGGATGATCTAGAACATCTGTATCAACTTTTACGACCACTTCTGTAGTGTTAGGCCTTGGCCGATAAACACGACTTGTGCATTTGTACCAACTTCCTTTCAGGCAATCCGTTCGTAATTTTGGCCATGGAAGTAAGGTTCGATGCTTGAGGTTGCGCGCAGATTAGACCAGCTTAAGGTTCGATGCTTGAGGTTGCGCGCAGATATAGACCAGCTTGAGGTTGCACGCAAATATAGACCCAGCTCCCAGATGTATGATATGGATGGGGTGAGTAGTGTCACTTGTGTTTATTGCTTCTGCCAGGATTTGCATGTGATTTACATGTTTCAATCCTCTTGAAAGTGGAATTGCGTTGGGGTTTGGGATCCTGCCACTCATCTTTACACTTTACAAGTTCTGGCTGCCAAAGTTGGACCTTTCTTCACCCATGTCGTCTGTTGTCTGATAACGACACTACACGTTGGATTGATCATTTTTTGAATAAAACAGAATTTCTTCCATGTTTCGACCTGAACTCTTGTCCGGATAACATCAAAGCCTACAGCGGCCATGGGCAAGCGAAGTTTTGTTTACTTTGAATGTTCAACTCAAGTTGGTTCTGGCAATAAAGCAACAGCGCCAGGATTATTTTGAAATGACTAGTTCGTATGTGGCAATTTCCGCCACTGAAAGCGTTCTAATTGTGAACGGGGTCTTGTGCATACTTACAGTATTCGAGATATGCATTTAATCACAGGATGCCCTCAAATAAATCATCAACTCTGTTTGGGCCACGTCGGTCATGCGGACTTGTCTGATAGAAAGAAAGGTGAAAGTAGTATAGATTACATTTGAGTAAAGATTTTCTTCCATGTTTACAGATCCATCTACACTCCCGAGTGGTAGATGGGCATTCTCTATACATTCACCGTGCTGAAGACGTAAGTCAAGACACTGTGACTGTACAAATTGCATCAGCACATATGGCAAATGCACATAGATGCCATTTACTGTACCCAATGCCTTCTAAGTTCGTACACATGACTTCCCGTCATCATTTCTCCGCGGCTCGCCACGTATATCCGCGACAAATGTCAATTGTTATGCTGCAAAGATCCCTTTGCAGCTGATCGCAGGAACATAATGCGATGATCACCCGCCGAACTTCTCCAAGTCCCAAGTAAGAGTCCTCGAGCAGCTGCACCATAAGAGAATATCGAACGTTACTAGGAAGAACTTAATAGGAGATGGGGCACCAGAACAAACAGGGAAACAAAGAGAGAACAGCCAACCTGCGATCAGAATCTCGATATACTCCAACTAATGCGTCGGCTTTGTCATAGAATGTGTCCTTCAAAGATATGACCACACTCTGAAACCCCATGCCTTTCCCTGAACTGTCATTCCCCTTTACCTCGTCTCTAGATTTAGACCGAATGTACGCAGCAACCTTTGCTACATTCAGATTATCTAAAGCTGCATCTACTTCGTCCAGCACGAAAAAGGGTGATGGACGGTAGCTGCCACAAGCAGGTGATCATCCAAAAGCAGTCAGAGATATTACACCCTTTAAAATCTCTCACATATTGCGCCTAAAATCTAGATAGATACGACTTAAATTCGCAACACAAATGAAGATGCAAACCATATTCAATGAAGGTAATCTGCTAAACCATCAAGCACAGTTGGATGCTGTACCTGTGGATAGCAAAGAGGAGTGCCAAAGCTGCAACTGTCTTCTCTCCTCCAGAAAGCTGCTCCATATCTCGAAATCGCTTTGTGGGTGGCATTGCAGTATACTTGATCCCATGTAAAAAGGGTTCATCTTCATTCTCCAGGCTCAGATATGCTGTTCCCCCAAGAGGATGGGTGACGCTCTGAGTCAACTGCTTGTAGATCTTGTTGATATTTGTTGAGATGTAGTTAAAAGCATCCATAAATTTCTCATGTCTGCAGAGAGTTAAACGTCGTGAGTCTTCAAATCAACCACTTCTCTCTCATGCTGTCAAGGTCGTCGTACAAGATAAAGAGGTTCAAAAAATATGCACGACTCTTCAAACTTAAACTCCGAGCGCACAACTTAGCCACTGTAAACTACAATGATGAGAGGGGACAGTTTGTTGTAGTTCTTTTCACTGAACGGTACTGACGTTGGCGTCTGCATAGCAATATGAACATCGCGATTCTAGTCAAGTTTCAGCGATAGTTGTTAGTTGGGAAGACACTGTACGTATGGGCCGTTGTGAATTGACCATCCTGTCAATAAGTGGCAGAAAGTTCATCCAACTTACGGACATCAGTCTACATTGAATCTCTTTTCCTGTTATTTACTTCCGTACAGCCACAGATGATTACCTTCGGTGCTTCACAGAATTGTACTTGTCTGTAATTTCTTTTGCTTCGCGCCTTGCTGCTTCAAACTCCTCGATAGATTCTTTCTCTCTCTCCCTGAGGCTCTCATACTGATCCAGAGCTTTCAAGTTTGGGGCTGTCCTCTCGATTTCCGCAGAGAGTGACTCTAGTTTGCTCTTGAACTCTTGCTCTAATTTCTCCTTCTCAGCTGGTCTCAGTTCCTGAACCAGTGTCAGATGTGAGTAATCATCCCTAATACGTTTAGCTTTTTTCGTGAAAAATGTCAGGCACGTTCTTAGGCGCCCAGTAGTCGATTGTTTACATTGAGTAGCTGAATGTCCAGAACACACTATGCGTACCATAATTGCAGCAATCTACACCACCCACTACAAAGCTCTAAAGGATTACGTTTCCCATACAAAGGAAGTTACTGCAATGTCATAAGAGTCATGTTCAAACCAGAACCTACCACCGGGCGGCCATCATACGAAGACGATGGCACAAAAGAATTACAATAGATTGGGAGTTACTCGATTCACCTGCAGGTGTGAGCGACTGAGCTGCGAGTAGTCGAATATGAGAATCGGTTGAGCAGAGTCGATATCCATAGGATCTATATCTTGAGCAATTGGTAATCTGATTTGATCCAGCTCACAGTTCTCTAGTATTTCTTGCTTCCTCGAGTTGAATTGCTCTATTTGAGTTTCCTGAATGTCAAGAAACATTCATTAGATCCACCATGAAAGGGTTAAGGACCGGAAAAAAGGAATACAATGCAACTAGTTTTGATTTACCACATTTATCCCCCAGAAAAAGTATGAAAAGTCTTTCAACAAAGAAATACAACATGAAACCAGGCAATAGACTGATTTCAGCATGCGCATTTTCTTTGTAGATTATACTAATATCTTTTCTACAGAAAGCTCGTCTCATTCCTAAAAATAGGTCACTCTAAACAGCACAACTTTTCCTTAGCTGGCCCGGCCCGAAAGAGTAATAGCACAAACAAAGAAGAAGGTTCACATTTGCAGTTGGGAGTGTTTCTGTTTGAACATCAAATTTCAAGCTCTATCTATATAACAGGTTCACAACCACACCTTCGCTGTCATCTGGCGCTTGAGTTTCCCCAAATTTGTCGTGTCGTTGCTACCTTGTTTCTTCAAATCCTGTATCTGCTCCTCTATTTCGTCTGCTTTCAGTCTATACTCTGCAGAATAGAAGACAGATAAATTCCTAAAACAATTAAAGTTTCTGGGTTGGTATGCCGTAGGGGAGGAAAAGCACCAAGTTAGGGTAGCCTACAGGATCCCACACGACTGTTGCAACCAACAGAGTATCTCCTAGTTACTTGGAACGAGTTACTGCTGACTACGGGAGTTACATGAAACAACTTTCAAATTTGTTCAACATCAATCCCAGCTAGCGTGAGAACACAATTTGCTGCTCCTTGCGCCACTTCAATCTCCTCTTTTACCAGATGCAGACAAATCAAAGCCCCAGGTACTTTGTTCATATGATCCCCTTAATTATACTTCTATCTGGGAAAAATTTGCCTCCTTGAACATATGTTCGTCACCACAATACGCTAAACGACGCTGAAGTAAGCCGAGTCTCGTTAACAGTTCCCTTTACTTAGAATTCAGGTGTAAAGGACTTTCCTAAACATCCTATAATGTCACCAGCGAAGCACCTTGTTGCTCTTTCTTCAACTCTTCAAGTTGTGCAGCAGTCAGATCAGTTGCAGCCTTCACTTCTGATTCCTTGTTCTCCACTCTCACAAGTTCATCCCGTAGTACCAACAGTGTATCTGACAGTTTTCTTAAAGGTGCTTCGGTATCACGTCTGTACTCGTATTGCAATCTGCACGAACAAGACATGCACTAAGTTCCGTGGACCCTGATCACTGCCTTTCACTTGTGGATAACAAGTGATTGAAGCTTCTTAAATGTCGAGAAAGTAATAGAGTTAAGGTACTTGCGCGGGTCAGATCCTAGTTCCAGTTGCAAGATAATCAAGAGATGCTTTTAGATACAGAAAATTGAAACACAGACAAGGGATGGATGCTTAACTGGTTCTTGATCTTGGCTATCTGACTATTAAGACTCATACGCCGCTCAGCAAGCTCCTGTGCCGCTCGCAACTGATTCTCTTCGTATTCTCGTATATTTGCAACCCCAACAGATTCACTGAAGTCCTTGTAAATCCGATCAACGATCTCATTCATCCGGGTCTTAAGATTGGTGATTGTTAAACTCCTATCCGCGATAACCATCCGCAGCTGCAAGAGAGTTTCCAAAACAAAAGGCTTACATTTAAGCATAAAAGTTTTTCGGTACTTGGATCACGTGACTGTTTTACACTCACTCATCACGTATTTGTAGAAAGAAGTACCTTAGAAACAACCAGCCAAGCGCCAGTGGTACAGTTACCAGAATAAAGACAAGCTGAAACTAACAAGAAAGGCATCATGATCAAATGGGAAAACGAAACCTCCACGGATTACCTGCTCAATACCAGGAGTAAGTCGGTTAATCTGTCTTTCTATGGTATCTCGTTCCTCGGCAAGGAGTTTGAGTTTACGATCCAGTCCTTTCTGCACAGAAGTGGAAAAATCGTATCAATACCCAGTGATACACAGAAGTCGTTATCGCTGATACTTCCGTGATAGACAGAACGTTGATGGTCCAGCAAACCTTTGGTTCGCAAAGGAGGTTGCCGTTGAGAAGCTGATCTTGTTTAGGTGACAAAGCAACGACAGGGACAGGTAAAACCAGGTTATCACCTTCTCAATATCACTATAGTGCATCTTCCTCTCACATCCGGAGATCCGCCCGGCTATCTCTGCCTCCTTGCTTTGCATTTCCCTGATGGAGCCCAGCTCTGCCATCTCGGCCTCATAAGCTTCTTTCTTCTTTTTAAGACCTGCCATGCAGGGATCCATACTTCATAAATCTTGGAATCGCGACATTTCAAGTTCAAATTCCTTGGTGTTTTCCCACATGGTAGCAAGAGTATCACATCAAAATAGAAGCCGACAGCCGCGTTTGGATGGACAAACTCTTGTATGACTGCAACAGATCCGGATTGCCAAATGAGAACGTGAGGAAGTAAAACTTCATACCCGAGGGAGGACAAAGAAAAATTGCTTACCTTCAACAGCTCGGGCATCCCATTTTTGTGATCGGGCTTCCATTCCCCCACTGACACCACCAGTCATTGTACCCGACTTGGCCAAAAGAATACCATCCAATGTGACCACTAAACTCCAGTTTCCAGCATCACATGGGAAAGAAGTTTAGCGTAAGAAAGGAACACTTCAAATCTGACGTATCTGGGGAGGCGCATCTACTATCTATGTATCACTCAACTAATAACCGTACCGTGCATCCTTGGGAAAAAAAGAGCTCCATCGAGAAGGTATCAGACATACATTGAGTGGCACAGAGTTGTGATGGTTGTCAGAAGGACCAAGGATAGTAAAGCACGTACTTTTATGTCTTTCGTGACCCCAACTTAACGATTTCGCTTCGTCCAGTCCATCACAGACCAACGTGTTGCCCACAGCATAAACCAGTGCCTTCTCCAAAGCTGGATCTATAGTAAGATAGTCAAGGAGACAAAAAATCTAGGGCCTAGAAAGATACGAGTAAAGGAAGACCGACATAATCCAAGGTTTCTAAGAAGGCTTAAATTTAGCGAGTTAGTCTAAGCAAATAGACAAATATGAGTAAGAGACCCACAACTTCAAGGGACAACCATATTGGAAAGATATGTGATGACATCAAAGACCAACTTGGCTGTTCCTCCCAATGTGCGTAGCTTCTCCTGAACGGGCTTTACTCGGACAGACTGTAGAGGAATGAAAGTCTGTGGTGGCAATCGCTGTTCCTTCAAGTACTGTTCAAAATTAAACGTCAGTATGGAATCTTCTCGTCAAAAGAGCCAAGCTCAAAAGCCTTCAAACTGATCTGTAGGTCAGTGACTATTCCCATGAGGCTGGGACCCGGATGCCTCAAATGCTAGGAAAGATAATGCAAGTCTAAGTTAGGCTCATGGTCTAAGAGCAATATATCACTACACTTAGCTGCAGATAGGAACCTTCAGAACTTCCGATTCTAGAATAAACAGCGCTTCATTGAAAGCCTTCTGCTTTGTCTGCAGATCAGAAGCTAGATACCTTTATGCACTCCTTGCCGGTGTTGTCATCTTCAACGATCACTGCATCCATGAATTTCCCCATAGCCACAGTGACAGCAAGATTGTACTTTTTTTGAGTAGGTCTGCATAAGTCTGTCATACGGCCATGAACACCAGGAAAGAGGCGCTTGAGACTTTCAACAGCTTCAGACACTTTGGCATCACGTTCACTCTCACGCTTGTCGGCCTTGAGCTCACGTAGCTGAACTTCCAGCTCATCCACTTTCGCTTTTAAGCTCTCATACCTTGTCCTATTCGGGTGCAACAGATTCATCACAAACATCAGTAGTTCTCTAGCAAAAGAGATCAATCAAAACAATCACACTAACTGACACACTGGTGGTATTTATTACCAATGAAACTCAACAGTCATGTTTCTCACTTTGATTTGCGATGCTTATCTTGCATTTGACTCAGCTCGGCCTGTGATTGCACAAGATCCGTATTGTTCTTGGAAACAGATTCCAAGAGTCTTCGCATCCGAGCATGAGCTTCAGTTTCCTCGTTGACGAGCTGCTGTTGTCTGTTTGTTAGTTGTTGCAGATTTGCTTCAAGATTCTTTTGGGCCTCCTCGTCAGCTTGTAGTTGACGGTCGTGAACTTCTAAGTCTTGCTTTAGCTTCACTGTTCTGGCACCAGCTTCTTCCTTTCTGCAGACAATAACATTGCCGCTGAGTTTGTTAGCTACACAGACGAAAAGTCTGGAAGTAAATCCGTACTCGTTTATTGGAAAATAGCTAAACAACAATCTGCTAGAGGTTGATTGCCTTACTTTCAACGTTACAGGCCAATCAATCTTCGGGTATTCTAACAACTTAGACAATCATATCAATGAATCACATCAACATACGTACTTACATTCGGTTATACTCATTTAGTTGACTTTCTGCCAGATGCAAACGGCTCCCTCCTTCCTTATCTTGTTGCGCATTAAGCTCGTCCAAGGATGCTGTCACGTCCTGCAAATCTCTCTGCAATTTCGCAATCTCTTTGCCTTGCATCTTTTGCTCTTCCTTCTTTTTCTCAAGATCTTTCTCGGAAGCCTTGATCTTCTGCTTGATGCGTGTGATTTCTTCCTTCAACTTCAGAATCTCCGGATGCTACAGACAGGAGATGGTTTAGAATGTCTTAGTATAGTAGGCACTACTTGCTACTCTGAAGTTAAGGAAGCAAGACGGCAAAGTCTGAGAAGCTTACAGATCAAAGAACGAAAGAATTAATGAAGGAGTACCTTCTTGTCTAGCTCAAATTTCTTTTTAGTCATTTTCTTTTCACACAGAAGAACATCTTTTGTGTATACAGCTTGCTCCTTCTTCTTCTCCCTGATCTCATCTTCCAGCTTATCTTGCGTACTGGTCAGCTCCGCTAAATTCTCTTTGTCGACTTCCAGTTCTGCTTTGGTTGACTCGATAGACTTCTCAATGCTGTAAAGTTGCCAAAGGAAGTACTCGGTCTTGAGAGCTTTCTGCGAAGTGAAGAGAGACATTCCAACATTAGATTCGGACTTGACTGAGGTAGGATATTCAAGATTTACTTACACCCTCCAACCCTAGTACGCGGAGGTTTGGTCTCGGTCTTTCTTGGAGAACTCACAAAGGCTTCTTTGATCTGCTTCGACAGCTTAATAGCATTCGTCAGGCCACGGTTTTCTACACCCACTTAAGACTAGACAAGAGATGACAGAGTGAACGAAGTATAAGAAGTAAATTCCTCGTAACCATCCTTCACACCTAGTGGAAAGCAAGCTCTCCTGTTATTTGTACCACGAAGTGAGGGTTAGTGTCTCCTTGATATTAGTCAAACGTATTAGTCTGATCAACATTCATGTCTAGCGCAGCTAAATGTAAAGTAAGAAGTCGTCCTGAGCTCTCTAAACCCCCAAGAAGCCGTGTGTGAGTACTGGGCTTTACCCCCGCATGTTCCATGTCACAATCAGTCCATCAACACTTAGCACCAAACACAAGTAGCAGGACTTTCATACTCAGTCTGCACAGAATGACTTCATCAGTTCCCCCATTCGTGCCGAGAAATAGGGGTGTAGTCATTAACTCTACGTACCTCTTAAAGTCTTTGAACCTGATGAACCTATTCGTGCGTCAATTATCCATGAGGATTGTCACTATTCCAATGACACAAGCCTGACTATTTAGTGAACACTGCCGTTCAAACAAAACTCAAACTGGCCTTCATGTTTCAGGCATCATCAATTTACAGAGTCTGAGCATGTGTTAATTGCATACATCCCTTAGCTGTTTAGTGTCTCAGGACTCCAGCATCCATAGCGCTGGTTGTGATATACTCTATATCCTGTCCTCCTACGCTTCACTCTCGTTACCCTTTGACACTTCGACCCATTTCTGCAGCCACATCATCCAAGAACTCTTGTTTTGTTCCACTCCTCTATTCCCCAGCTAATTCCTTCCCTAGTATTTTCCCCTTCGCTCTTTGACTGCTTCCTGCTTCGCCCTCTCGTGTCTGCAGTGTTCCTACTCGACTCCAGCCCACATCCTTCATCTTTGTTCATGCACTGCTTACTGGCGGGCTCTTACATCACGTTTCCTATTCCTTACTATCGTTTGCATAGATGCTCTTGATTTCATGTTCGTTACTAGTCCGTACACCATTGGTTATTCTCAATTTGTTTCAATTATGCTTTTGCTGCAGGTTACATTCGATGCATTCCACCTTAGGGATTTCACACTACTCTAGCATTGTGATTGATGTACATATTGGTTATCGTTAATTTGCACTTCATGAGTTCTGGATAACCTGTTCCCAGAACGGCTTCTGTTCTCGCATACCAATATATTATGTGTATAAATATGGAACCCGTTCGTTAGAACACCGGTCGATACCCTCTTAAGACTGGACAAGACTTGACCGGGTATAAGCAGTAATTCCTCATAACAATTCATTCACACGAATGTTGAGTAAGATCTCCTGTTTATTTGTACATGCAAGCGAGATTACTGTAAAACAACCATTTGTGATGACTAGTCAGAGGCTTAGCATATATTGAGGACATGACTCAGTGGGAACTGTGCCAGCTCACCAGTTCGCCTTGTAACCGCAAATGCTTCTCTGCCTCTTCCTTCTGCTCTTTCTTCTGTTTCCTCTCTGCACCCATAGTTCGCTTCTTCTGGTACTTCCCAACTTGAGTTTCTTCCGCTCGCGCTTTCTGTTCCTCAAAATCTTCATACGCTTTCTTATAGTCTTCGGAACCGGATATCTGTTCAAAAAGGGCGGTAAGCTCCTTGGGGTTTTTTGAGGCGATGGACTCCACGTCCCCCTGGTCAGGATGCAGAAACAAGGATAAGTCATCGTCACAAACTGTCCACACCGAAGTCGATGAGTTCTTGAGTAAAAGAAGATTGCGAAGTGATCCCCGCGATTTGCCTACATCCATGACTATTGGCTCGAAAGTCCAGAACTGGATCGAGTGCAACACAGATCAAATCTAAGTGATGTATGATTGATCATCATCATAGTTCATTCAGTACAAAAAGTCTTGCTTGAAGGAAGATTCCAGCTTTCCTATCGCTAGATGAATATGCTGAGGAGGTCAACACAACCAACTCACCTGAAAGACAAGAAAATTGCGAGCCTTCACAAGTATGCCAAGAGATTTCATTTTCGCATTGTAATCATCCCACGAAACTGTCCTGTTGTCAATCCTATACTCGCTTGTTCCGGCACTTGTTATTGTCCGAGTGAAGTGAAGCTCCTCCTTAGCACCGGTCAAATACACGAGCTTAACGAAAGCTTTCCTCCCTTTTTGTTCTCTTTCTCGGTCATCAAAAGCGTATATCAGATCTTTTAGCTGCGCCCCTCTGAGCTGCATTGATCTGACCCCCAGAACAAAGCTAATAGCATCCATAAGATTGGACTTTCCCGCTCCATTTGGTCCAATAATTGCTGTAAAGTTCCTAAAAGGGCCGATCACCTGATGACCTTTGTACGATTTGAAATTTTCTACTTCGAGCCTATCTATACTCCCGCAAGAAACTACATGTCGCGACATGTTTCACTGTCAACTACAGGAGTGGATGATATTCATCCACTTCCGAAGAGTATTTTTCCCGGTAACACTCACCAGAGTAAGATTTTGCAGCTAAATGTAAGATGCTACTTTAAGTGGGCACTCACAAGCAGCCTCTGAGAATTCAAGGCTCAATCCTGGATATTCACTCCATCGTGGATACATCATATAGCAGCCGGGACTTCGCCGACCATCCTTACGCATCGTCCATTTCAACAACTTTTCTTTTTCAGCTGCCTCTCGGCCTTTTGATTTTCAACTGCCTCACCACTATTGTGAAATCCTAAAAGAAGATTTGTCTAAGACGCTGTCCAGCAATATTTTGTGCGCCGAATCAGGCCTTCGGAACTGCTCCTTATTCACAGTACTTCGAAAACACCAAGCCCTAATATCACGAACCGAGCTAGAATCACGAAGTATGAGACAGAGTGACGAATCCGTCTTCTTTGATTCTCGTGGAAAACTAAGTCGTTATAAAGTTTAAACGATCCCGGCTATTAGACGATTGAATCCTTTCCTCCTTCCAATGGCGTGGTGCTCAAACTCGACAATTCAGCTTCCTGTGAAAAGAAATGAAACCAGTTCCATCACTTCTGAGCAGATTACTGCAAAAACATTTTTGCAGTTTGATGGAGGTTCTGATTCTATACTCGTTCTTGATGTAAATTCCCTTCAAATGAAACTTTCTACTCCATAATTGAACTCCACATTATTCTAGTGTTCCGAAAATTATAAATAGAGTTCACAGGGTACTTTCGCCTACAGTAGCTCTTCCACTTCCATTACTTGTTCTTTCCTAGTTGACAGAATGCAAAACTCCATAAGCATCAATCAGTCGTGGACGCCCGATGAGTTTCATCGTATTCAAAAGAAACGAAAACGGAACAAAATTCAGCTCACACCGTATAAATAAATACTCGTCAGTCACAAATAGGAGTCGTTCAGGAAGCTATTTCGAGCTCATTTACAGAACAGAGCACCGTAGAAACGAATCGAAGACCGCACATACAAGGAAAAAATATTCATCCATGCGAGGGGGTAGTCAGGATCAGATACCAACCAGATGCCGAAGTAAGTCGCCCTGCTTGTTGCGTGATGAATGAGAGACGACAAGCTGCTGCTGCTGGTACATGTTCAATGACATCAAAAGTGGCGGGAGATGGTTAGTGAAACTCACCGCGCCTTTTTCTTCGCTTCGATTATCATATTCTACGAAGGAAAGCTTTCTCTTCTTCCTCTCCTTCGCATCGTCCAAAAGCTCATATTCATTGGAATGCTCTTTCGCAATTTTCGGAAGCAGGAGGTTCAGAACTGTCACCGGTCACTCGATCACGCCCCCGGCCCCGCCAGTCAACTTCTCGCGAATTGTTGCGTTTCTTTTCCAGACATCGTGATAGACTTGGGATCGTCCGTTAACTGGACGGCCGTCGTGTATGTGTAACGGTATCCAGATTATTGAACTGGGGGTGATCATAAGAGTCGTGAATTGTCCACGTCATTATATATGTGATATTTTACTATTTAATCTTTTTACAATTTTTAGTAATATTATATATTTTATTTGATAATATTTTTATAATTTAATTTAAAATATATTTATATTTAATATACATTTTAATTTATTAATATGATAGACGTCGGAGTTATATTTAACATTAATCAAATCATCATTTTTGTGAATCTGATTTATGAATATTTAATTTTATATAGAATACATAATAACGAATTGATCGAAACATTCTTTAAATATGATATTACTACGTATGAGAAAAAACAACGCAAAGCGTATTTTTGTAGGGTGTGTATAACTGCTCACAAATCAAATTTGATAGGAAATAGCATCTCTATAACATTGGATGCCATACTTTCATTCTTAATGTATGCTATTAACTTATAATATAGATTCAATGGAAATTTTATTTTATTTTATTTATGGTTATATTTCTAAGTTTCATATATAATGTATGAAAAAAAATTCATATTTCCTTTGATTAAGTTGCAAATTAATTTATCTTTTCTAAGACAATTTTGAGTAGTTAGTATATATTTTTCACTACTTCCGTATATTATCTCTATCTCCAGATCCCACTCATAATCACTCGCTTTATTTGAAGAAAATAGATTCTATATTAATTAAAAGCTAAAATAATTTTAACTAACAATTAGTGAAATATAGCAACAATTTATGCTTGTAATGACAAAAAAAGTTAGGATATATATAGATATATATGTACCTCGCATTCTAAATTATAGCCAGTAAGAAGGTTTTGTTTATGAGTTTAAATAAACCCTAAACCTTGGTAAAACCCTATCCAACACTCAACTTGGCTAGAGTTTGTAAAGCCTCTTTGTTGGCTATAATTTAGAAGGTGAGATACAAATACCACAAAAAAAGTACAAAATACAAAAAAGAAAATTCATATGTTGTTTTTAGAGTTTCAATACATTACAATCATTCTTTTTTAACATTAAGTAGTTGTAAGTTGAATCTTCTTACAATATATTTTTATGTCTTTGTAAAATAAAATTAGGAAAATAAAACAATCCTACATGTATATTAAGAAGCCGTCTATATACATGGAAATTAATAAAGAAATAGAATTAAAAATAAAGTGGTAAAGGATAACTCTTGTGACTCAATGTAGCCAAAATGTGGTAAAACTATAAGAACCAATCATTCGTATTGTAAAAGATTGAGACTAAGGAGAGAAATAGGAGAATAGAAGATCACACTATGACACTTGAGTGTGTGAAACTCCAAATGCCTAGCATGAGCTTCAGCTTTGGTATTTATAGGGCTCTTGAGAAGCTTCTCAAGAAGTTTTCTTGAGCCATTTTCTTGGAGTGCTAGCCAAGTTAAACGAGAAACTTCTCAAGAAGCTTCTCAATAAGATTCCTTCTAAAATTTGTCTACTTGGGGTGCAAGCTAAGCTAGTTGGGAGCTTCTAGAAGGTACCTACTTTGGGTTGCAAGCTAAACTTTCTAAATACTTCTAAATATTATAGGCTAATTTGGCCCATGTGCTACTTTGTTAGCCCTAACTAACTTCATCACTAAACTCCATAATGTTACATATTTCCCCACTGCGAGTTGGTTACGTCCTCGTTATCATTGAAGCTTCAAACTCCTAGATGGCCATTTGTGCATTTTGGAGATGAGAGAGAGGTTCCCATGTGGTATCATGAAGGTGATACCCTTTCCAAAGCACCTTGTACTTTGTATGTTGTCGGTGGCATCATTGAATGTGGCGACGTGCAAGGATGCAATCAACTTTGTACTCCTCATGATCATTAATAGAGACGGGAAAAAGATGAGGTTGGACACAAGAGGAAAAAGAAGATGAGTTAGGAACAAAGGGTTTCAACTTGGAAATGTGAAAGATAAGGTGGATGTGCATATGACAAGGCAAGGCAAGTCAATAAGCAATAGGAGAGATGATTTGGGTGACATCAAAGGGTCATATTCAATTAGGGGCGAGTTTACAAACTTGGGTATCAAGTGGTAGGGTAGGTTACTAGAGGAGAGCAATATCTTATCACCAACTTGAAAGGTGAGATCATGACAATGGTGATCCACGTATTGTTTTCACCGATTCTGAGCAATAAGGAGATGAGATTTGGCTTGTTGGAAGGATTGAGATATGGAGGTCAAGAAGGTAGAAGCATGAGAGACATGGAGGAGGAGCAAGAAAGGAATATAGAACAAGTCAATATTGGCTAAAATTGAGGAAGAAAGGAGAGAATCCGATGCTTGCCTGTTTGGAATTATTATATATAGACTCCATAGTTGCAAGACATTAATCCCAATTGGTATGGTGGATGTTGAAAAATTCACAAAGCATAGCTTCCAAGGTGCATTGGTACATTCAATTTGTCCATTAATTTGATGATGATAGACCATGGACAAAGTAAGCTTGGTGTCAAGTATCTGGAAGAATGCTTGCCAAAATTTCTCAATGAATTGAGGACCATGGTCAAAGATGAGTACATGAGGCATCTCATGATGTTGAAGAAAATGTTGAAGTAGATCTACGCCAATGTTGGAGCATCCATAGTATCAAAGGTTGGTGCCAAATGGATTTGCTTACTAATCTTATCCACAAGCACCACAATTGCTATGTGACATTGCTTCATCTTGGGCAAGGACGTGATGAGATCCAAGCTCATGTGTTCCCATTGAGTAGATGGAATGGGAAATGGTTGAAGGAGTCCACTTAGTTTTTGGTTGTTGGCCTTGTTGCATTGGCAACTCTCACATAATCTGACAAACTCTCAAACATCTAATGTCATGTTGGGCAATTATCATTGGGATTGGAGAGTACCAAGGTCTTGTCCACACCCATGTGACCAACAATTGGTAAGTCATGGGCTTCTTGGAGGCGCACAAGTCAGAGATCACCCTTGGCTAGAACATAAATCTAGTTCTCATAGAATAGAAGGCCTTCCTTGAAAGAGAAGGTGTTATACTCCTTGTTGCATATTGTAAGACAACCTTGTACCTTCTAAAAGAAAGGATCTTGTTGTAAAGTGGTCTTAAACTTGAGTTGGACTTTGGAGTCAATTGATACCATTGTAATTGCCACCGTGATGAGAGGAAGAGACTTCAAATCAAGTCGCCATGATAGGGCATCAGAAAAAATGCGGAACCAACTGGGTTTGTACTCAAGTTTGATATCAAACAATTATAGTTATTCCTCCCATCAATGATGTCGACTCTGCATGTGTTCCAAGTGTAATGTTTGCAACAAAGGTTTGTGATCAATTTACATGATCACTTGTTTCACTAAGAGATAATGCTTCCATACCTTGGTCGCGTATACCATTGCTAATTATTTCTAATCTCAAGTAGAGTAATTCCTTTCTATTGTATTTAGTCTACAAGACAAAAAGACAATGGGATGTAACTTATTTGGGAATTTTTGTTGCAAAAGAGCTCCAATTGCAAAAATAGAAGCATCAAAATCAACCACAAAAGGTAGTTGAGGATCATATGGTTGAAGAATAGGTCTTGAAGACACCATATGTTTCAACTTTTGGAATACTTCTTTATGTTTGTTGGTCCATTTAAAGCTCAAGTTCTTCCCCAAGAGATTGGTCAATGGTGCGGCTACACAAGCATAGTAGTGGATGAATTGTCAATAAAAATTGGCCAATCGACTAAATACCCGTACTTCTATAGCATCCTTTAAAGTAGGCCAATCAATGATGGCCATGATTTTCTCCTCTTCCATCTTGATCCCTTTTGATCAGATCTTGTGACCCAAGAAGGTAACTTCCTTATACCAAAAGGCACACTTTGACTTCTTGTAGTAAAACTTCCATTGTCATAGTTGTCTTAGGACTTCTCGCACATGATTTGCATGTTCTACTTTTGTCTTGCTATGGATTAAAATGCCATCCAAGAACACCACCATTGTAATAATTTGGAGTTTAATGATGTATTTAGTAGGGATAAAAAAGTAGAGAGTAAGCCAAATTAGCTTATAATATCCTAGAAGTATATAGGAAGCTTCCTAACTAGCTTAACTTGCACCCCAAGTAGGTAGCTTCTAGAAAGAAAGTTTCTAGAAGCTTCTAACTAGCTTAGCTTGCACACCAAAGAAGTAGCTTCTAGAAGGAAGCTTCTTGAGAAGCGGTTTCTAGAAGGAAGCTTCTTGAGAAGTGGTTTCTAGAAGGAAGTTTCTTGAGAAACGTCCTAGTTAACTTGGCTTGCACTCTAAGAAAGCGGCTCAAGGAAGTTTCTTGAGAAACTTCTCAAGAGCCTTGTATGCTACCTATAAATACCAAAGCTGAAGTTCATGCTAGGCATTTGGAGTTTACACACATTCAAGTGTCCCAATGTGATCTTCCATTCTCTTAATTTTTCTCCTTGGTCTTGGACTTTTACATTGGTATCAAAGTAGGAATGGGATGGATAGAATTTATGGACCACCAAATCTACTTCTGCCAAACCATTGGGATTTTTGTGTCTAGGTATTACCTAAACATTGTTTCACACAATTCATCACCTTGTGCTTTGGGCAGGATTTTTTGCATATGATCACCTTCTTTGAGGAACCTTTGATACTTTTGGTTGTAACTTATGGAGAACAATGGATATCCTGCATCTATGTGTTAATAGATTAGATAATTTGGGAGTAGTGGGATAGAGTAGTAGTTATGGCAGCAATACTAGACGTTATCATTGTTATGTAGCAACAAATCAAGCACCTTACTAGATTATTGGATGAACAAGACCACTAATGACAAGAACAAAATGAGAGCACCAATTCTAGATAGAGAAGAGACCAACAATGACAAGAACACAAATAGAGCATTAGTTTGAGATGGGAAGATTCAATTCAATTTCCAAAACCCAAGGTGGTTGAAGGCAAGAATCTTCCAAGCACAGTGGAGAATTTTGTATTTGATTGCAATTGTTACTTTGAAGCTACCAATCTTCAAGATGAACGGAAATAGATTCTCTTGGCTTTTAGCCAATTGGATAGTGTGGCAAAACTTTGGTGGAAATTTTGAGTGGAGTGAGCTGAACAACAGATTGTTGCACCAATCTTGGTAAAGGAATAATTCAAGGATGCAAGGAATCCCAATAGGAGTTTTTGAGCCACCTACTAGGAGCTTGATTAGTTCCAATAGGAATTGAAAGCTTGACCTATGCAAGTTTGCTTCACTTGCAAGGTACAATATCTAATCTGAATTGTAAGATTTTGGTTGATTTTGGAAGTTTAGATAATTGCATGTCTATACAAGTAGTAAAGGAATAGGGTATTCCTATCAAACCAGTAATAGGAAAGAGATCGATGATGGTGGATGGTAGAAAGTGTTTTTCATTTTGTACCTTGCATCCTATTACCTTCAAGATTGGGAAGGAGTATTTGGAGTGTACGAGGTTTGTAGTGGCACCTCTACACTATGATGTCATTCTAGAACTCCCTTGGCTTGAACTTCATAAGGTTCAATTTGATTGGAACCGACAATAAATTCAAGTACAACACCAAGGTAGCAATTTTTGATTAGGTTGTTTGGCACTTCTCAGTTAGACACCTAAGAATAGTCAGTTCCAAGACAGGAATGTTGTCAAGAAGGTAGCCATAGAGCAAGCCTTGAAGGAAGATGAGTCCCAAAATGGGAAGTTTGTCAAGAAAGCAACCAAGGAGCAAGCTTTAAAGAAAGATGAGTCCCTAGATAGGAAGTTTGTTAGTGAAGTAGCCGTAGAGCAAGCTTTGGAGGAAGATAAGTCTATTTTTGCGGTGTGGATCAAACCGATTGCACAAGGACAATCTAAGGAGGACCAAGAGCCTCATCAAGCAATGGTTGATTAGACAGTTTAGGAGTTTGCGGATGTGTTTCTAAATGATTTGCCAAAGGGATTACCTTCCGATCGTGATATGCCCTTCAAGATTGAATTACTGCCAAGGATAATCTAGTGAGTAGACCAATCTACCGGCTCTCACCAAAGGAGTTGGAGGAGTTGCAAATAACACTCATGGAGTTTTTAGAGAAGGACTTCATACAACATAGTACCTCTCCTTGGGGAGCATTGGTATTATTCATTCCGAAGAAGGATGGAGGACTTCATTTTTGTATTGATTATCGTGAGCTCAATAAGTAAATAGTGAAGAATGCATATTCCTTGCCTCGGATTGGTGACTTGCTTGATCAATTGAGTGGAGCATAATATTTTTCCAAGTTAGATCTTTGTAGCGGCTATTGGCAAATCCTCATTGATAGGGAGGATGTGCAAAAGACTGCCTTTTGCACAAGATATGGGCATTTCAAGTAGAGAGTTCTACATTTTGGGCTCACTTATGCTCCAATAATCTTCATGATTAGATCCATCATATGTTGGATGGAATATTGGGTTGTTATGTGGTCGTGTTCTTGGATGACATCTTAATCTATAGCAAGATAGAGGCAAAACACGTGCAAGAAGTCCTAAGACAACTACAACAATGGAAATTTTATTGCGAGAAGTTGAAGTGTGCCTTTTGGCAGAAGGAAGTTAACTTCTTGGGGCACAAGATCTCATTAGAGGGGATCAAGATTGAAGAGGAGAAAATCAAGGCCATTAATGATTGGTCTACTCCAAAGGACATTATAAAAGTATGGGCATTTAATGGATTGGCCAAGTTTTATTGATGGTTCATCCACTATTATGCTCATGTGGCTGCACCATTGATTAATCTCTTGGAGAAGAATGCAAGCTTCTAGTGGACTACCAAGCACAAAGAAGCATTCCAAAAGTTGAAACATATGGTGTCTTCAAGACCCATTTGTCAACCATATGATCCTCAACTACCTTGTGTGGTTGATTTTGATGCTTCTAACTTTGCAATTGGAGTTGTGTTGCAACAAGAATTTCCATATAGACTACATCCTATTACCTTTATGTCTTGCCAACTAATTAAGGCTAAAAGAAATTACTCTGCTTGAGATTGAGAACAACTTGCAATGGTGTATATCACCAAGGTATGGAGGCATTATCTCTTGGAGAAAAAATTGAGCATGCAAACTAATCACAAACCATTGTTGCAGACCTTACACTTGGAACACATGAAGAGTCAACATCATTGATGTGAGGAGCAACTCCAATTGTTCGACATCAAACTTAAGTACAAACCAAGTTGGTTCCATTTCATCCTTGATGCTCTATCATGATGACCTGATTTGAAGTCTCTTCCTCCCATCACGGCAACAACTATGATGGTGTCAATTGACTCCAAGGTCCAAAATGAGTTTTGGTCAGCTCACAACAAAATCCCTTCTTCCAAATGGTACATGGTCATCCTACAACATGCAACAAGGAATACAACACTTCTCCTTCAAGGAAGGACTTCTATTCCATGGGGATTGGATCTATGTTCTAGCCAAAGGTGATCTCCAACTTGTGCGCCTTCAAGAAGCCCATGATTTACCAATAGTTGGTCATATGGGTGTGGAAAAGACCTTGGGTACCCTCCAACACCAATGGTGTTGGCCCAACATGACATGAGATATTTGAGAGTTTGTAAAATCATGTGAAAGTTGCCAATGCAGCAAGGCTAGCAACCAGAAGCCAAGTGGACTCCTTCAACCACTCCCCATTCCATCTGCTCAATGGGAACATGTGAGCTTGGATCTCATCACTTGGCCCAAGACAAAACAAGGACACAGAACAATCATGGTGTTTGTGGATAAGCTTAGTAAGCAAATCCACTTGGCACCAACCTTTGATATCATGGATGCTCCAACCTTAGTATAAATCTACTTTGACAATGTCTTCAAGCATCATGGGATATCACGTGTACTCATCTCCAACCGTGATCCTTGATTCATTAGGAAGTTTTGGCAAGCATCTTCTAAATACTCTACACTAAGCTTACTTTGTCCATGGCCTACCATCCTTAAATTGATGGACAATTTGAACATGCAATTTGTACTTGGGAGGATATATTGTGTGCTTTCATCAATGTCCACCATACTAATTGGGATGAATGTCTTATAATTGCAAATTTGCCTACAATAAGTCCAAACAAGCAAGCACCTGATTTTCTCCTTTCTTTCTCAATTTTGACCAAGATCAGCTTATTCCAAATTCCCTTCTTTCTCCTCCTCTATCTCATGTCCCTCATACTTCAACCTTCTTGACCACCATATCCCAATCTCTCCAACAAGCCAAATCTCACATCCTTGTTGCTCAAAATCATCAAAAACAATATGCAAACCACCATCATCATGATCTCACCTTTGAAGTCGGTGATAAAGTCATGCTAGCTTCTAGGAACCTATCCCTCCCACTTGATACCCAAGTTTGTAAACTCACCCTTAATTGGATAGGACTCTTTGATGTCACCCAAATCATTGCTCCTATTGCTTATCAACTTGCCTTACCTTGACATATTCACATCCATCCTTGTCTTCCACGGTTCCAAGTTGAAACCCTTTGTTCCTAACCCATGCTCCTTCTCCTCTTGTGTCCAACTTTCTTCTCTTCCCATCCCTATCAATGATCATGAGGAGTACAAAGTTGATCGCATCCTTGCACATCACCATATTCAACGAGGACACCGTCAACATATAGAGTACAAGGTCCTTTGGAAAGGGTATCCCCTCCATGATGCCGCATGGAAACCTCTTTCTCACCTCCAAAATGCACAAATGGCCATCCAAGAGTTTGAAGCTTCAATGGCGACAAGGACGTCACCAACTAGCGATGGGGGAATATGTAACAATTTGGAGTTTAACAATGTAGTTAGTAGGGCTAATGAAGTAGAGAATAAGCCAAATTAGCCTAGAATATTTTGAAGAATCTAGAAAGCTTATTGGGAAGCTTCCCAACTAGTTTAACTTGCACTCTAAGTAAGTAGCTTCTAGAAGCTTCTAACTAACTTAGCTTGCACGCCAAGTAGACGACTTCTAAAAGGAAGCTTCTTGAGAAGCTTCTCAAGAGCCTTGTATGCTACCTATAAATACCAAAGCCAAAGCTCATGCTAGGAATTCAGAGTTTATCCACATTTAAGTATCCCAATGTGATCTTCCACTCTCTTATTTCTTTCCTTGGTCTTGGACTTTTACAACCATGTACCAATCCAATAATCCATCCAACACCCTATGCATCGAATCCATGAAGACTGTTGGAGAATTAGTGAGCCCAAAGGGTAGGACTCTCCATTCAAAATGCCCATACCTTGTACAAAAGGCAATCTTTTGCACATCTTTCCTATCAATGAGGATTTACCAATAGCTATTGTGAAGATCCAACTTGGAGAAATATCATGCTCCACTCAATTTATCAAGCAAGTCATCAATTCAAGGCAAGGGATATGCATTCTTCACTATTTTTTATTGAGCCCACAATAGTCAATATAAAAACAAAATTCCTCCATCCTTCTTTGGAATCTTAGGAATTTTGGCGGGAAGGCAGTCATAGAGCAAGCTTTGAAAGAACATGAGTTCCAATATGGGAAATTTGTTAGTGAAGCAACCATAGAGCAAGCTTTGGAGGAAGAAAAGCTTTGGAGGAAGAAAAGTCCCAAGATGGGAAGTTTGGTATGAAGGCAGCCATAGAGCAAGCTTTGAAGGAACATGAGTCCCAATATGGGAAATTTGTTAGTGAAGCAATCATATAGCAAGCTTTGGAGGAAGACAAGTCCCAAGATGAGAAGTTTGTTAGTGAAGTAGCCATAAAGCACGCTTTGGAGGAAGACAAGTATATTTTTGCGGTGTGGATCAAGCCAATTGTGCACAAAGGATCTAAGAAGGATCACAAACCTCATCAAGTAATGGTTGATCAAATAGTCTAGGAGTTTTCAGATGTGTATTCAAATGATCTGCCAAAGAGATTACCCTCGGATTGTGGTATCTACTTCAAGATTGAGTTATTGCCAAGGAGTACTCTAATGAGTAGACCAATCTAATGGTTCTCACCAAAGGAGTTGGAGGAGTTGCGAACAATCCTTTGATTATTCTTAGGTGTCTTACCTAGAGGTACCAAACAACCTAATTGGAAATTTCTACCTTGGTGTTGTACTTGAATTTGTTGTCAATTCCACTCAAATTGAACCTTATGACATTCAAGCCAAGGTGGACCTATAATGACATCATATTGTAGAGGTGCCACTATAGACCTCATACACTCCAAATACTCTTTCCCAATCTTGAAGGTAATAGAATGCAAGGTATTGAATGTATAACCTTTTCTACCATCCGCCATCATTAATCTACTTCTAATTACTTGCTTGATAGAAATACATAATTCCTTTGCTAATTGCATAGATAAAAAATTTTGTGAACTTCCAAAATCAACCAAAATTCTACAACCACAATCAGATATCATACCTTCCAAGTGAAGCAAACTTGCATAAGTTGAGCCTTTGATTCCATTGGAACTAATCAAGTTCCCATTAGACGGCTTGAAATCTCCTATTGGGATTCCTTGTTTCTCTTATCATTCTACACCATAAATTCCATTTGGGTGACTTGTCAAGGTCACCTATTCTTGAGCGGACATTTGACAATGTTATGTCTCATTTGGTGATAATAGAAACAACCATCATTTTCTCATAGTTTTTCTCTATCTATAATGCCAAGTGGTCTTTGTTGAATGGCATCAATCTCCATTGGTGCCGGCTCTTCCACCCGTGTGTAGTATATTGATAGGTTCTACGGAGGTCAAGATTGAGACCAAGTTATTACAACCAAGGAATCAAATCGTTTGGCCAACCACATGGTTTCTTCCAAGTGTTGTGCTTCTCATATAGTTATCTCTAATTTTGTTTGTGACTTCCAACCCCTCACAAATTGATCCAAAGTTTCACTTCCAATATATTTGGAATTTTCATGATGGTGTTTTGGATTGCATGATGTTACTTCTTATAGATCCAATCTCTTTCAACTCTGTCAACCTATCTTGTGCAACTCGTGTGGCATTTATTGCTTGGAATTGACCAATTATTCCACTCTTGAATTCTACCCATATGAAGATTGGTGTAAAAATTTACCATTTGGCTTGCTCCTCTCAAAATCACCACCATAACTTTGCTACTCCATCCAATTGGCTGGAAGCCAAGAGAATTTGTTTTTGTTCATCTTGAAGATTGGTAGCTTCAAAATCACATTCACAATCAAATACAAAATGCTCCACTACATCCAAAAGATTCTTGATTTCCAAAAGCTTGGGTTTTGGAAATCAAATTTGGTCTTCTCCTTCTCAATTTGTTACCCTCTCTATGTGCTCTTGTTGTTGATGATCTTGTTTATCCAACAATCAAGTAAGGTGATTGATTTGTTGTTGCATAGCAATGATAACCTCATGCATTGCCACCATGGTTACTACTCTATAATACCACCCGTAACCTATCTAATTTGTTAGCACATAGATGCAACATGTCCATCATTCTCCATAAGTAACAACCAAAAGTACCAAGGGTTCCTTATATAAGGTGATTATATTCAAAAAATCATACCCAAAACATGAGGAAATGAATTATATGAAATAATGTTTGGGTAGTACCCAAATGCAAAAATCCCAATGGTTTGGCAGAAATGAATTTGGTGGTCCATAAATTCCATCCATCCATCCCATTCCTATTTTGATACCAATGTAAAAGACCGAGATTGCAAAGAGAAATAGGAGAATGGAAGATCACACTAAGACACTTGAGTGTGTGAAACTCTAAATGCCTAGCGTGAGCTTCAACTTTGGTATTTATAGGGAGCATACAAGGCTCTTGAGAAACCTTTCAAGAAGCTTCCTTGACCCATTTTCTTGGAGTGCAAGCCAAGCTAACCAAGAAGTTTCTCAATAAGTTTTCTTCTAGAAACCGCCTACTTGGTAGCAAGCTAAGCTAGTTGGAAGCTTCTAAAAGCTACCTAATGGGGGTGCAAGCTAAGTTAGTTCGGAAGCTTCCCAAGAAGCTTCTTAGATACTTCTGAAATATTCTAGGCTAATTTGGCATATTCACTACTTTGTTAGCTCTAACTAATTTCATTGCTAAACTCCACATTGTTACACCTACAAAGATACAAGTTGTAAAGGACTATAAGATGAAGCATAACTCTCAAAGTAGTTAATTCTAATTTTTTCATATTTAAGCTCTTGGGCGGAATGATGTACTCAAATGAAGTAAGTATGGATTGCAACGCAATATTTCTAGTTTATATTCTTTTGGCTTTTGGTTTTCTTTAGGTATGCAAGTGGATGGGAATGGTGAAGTGATGGTGTGTGGGAATCAAAAAACCTCTCTAGCCACAACACTTGCAGAATAGCAAAATTTGAGCCCGACCTCTTAACAAACTAAGGAAATTTTTGCACTTAAACATTTGTTAGGAGTAAGTCCATGACTTATCAAGAGTATTTGTGTAAGTTTCCTTGATATATATGGTAGTGTACAAGCAATTGATTTAAGTCTTGTAACTATATAGTTATAAGGATATGGATGTTATTTTGTTCATCCATAAAGGCTCAACCATTGACAAACCTACTAAATAGAAAGAACCCAACAAATGGCTAAATGTTAACTTTACATCAAAAACTTATGTAATATCACCATTATAATGAGTTCTCTTATTGAAGACATTGTAACCAATGATGTTAGTTTCTTTTAGATACACATACTTGGATTGGTATTTGAATAAGAAATCACTTACTATGTGGTTAGGTAAAGTTGTAAAGAGCAATCATTTTTCATTAAAAAGGATGTGAAAAACTCTTTATAAGTATGAGAATTTTTATAAATTGAAGACATTGTAACCAAGTCTCTTTCAAATAGTCTCTTTCAAATACATACAATTGGATTGGTATTTGAATAAGAAATCAATGACTATGTGGTTGTGTAAATTTGCAAAGAACAATCTCTTGTTATTAAATCATGTTTGAAAAACTCTTTATTGGTATGAGAATGTTTATAAATATTCCTCTTATAATTTTTTCTATATGCTTTGAAAGTACTATTATCATATTATTTGATTTTAAGTAGTGTCTAAATATTTTAAACTAATGTATAACATAGTTCATATGTATGACTAGTCTTACAAGAGTTCCAACGTTCATTTTTATGTGAATAGTTCTATTATGTACTTTATGTCATAATTACTTGAGATTTAATAAGAAGTAAAATTGTCAATCAACGACTATGTGGTTGTATAAAGTTACAAAGAGAAATCACTTGCCATCAAATTATGTGTGAAAAACTCTTTATTAGTATGAAAATGTTTATAATATTTTTATAAAGTTTTATTCTAAATCACTTAGAACTATTGTAATCATATCAATTGATTTGAAGTGTTTTTTATGATTTTAAACTAATTTTTAGCATAGATCATATTTATCACTAGCCTTGCAAGAGTCCAAAACATTCATTGTTACATGAATAATTGTATTATGTATTGTATATCACAATTATTTTGTATCCAGTCAATGCAAAGGAATAGAAATTTGATGGCCCAAATTTAGTTATATAATCAACCTATATTAGACTAAGCTAGCAAGAGATTTATTTATATTTATTGGATAACTATTGGAATTTTCTCTTCTTATGGTCCGATTATCAGATTAGATGATCAGATTTTAGCTCCATAATCAACCAAGATTAGATTGAGCTAGAAAAAAGTCATTTATGCTTATTAGGTTACTTTTAAATGTTCACTTCATATGTATATACATTATGAGTTTATGATGTATTGAAGTTATATAATCAACTTAGATAAAATCATACTATAAATGAGTGATATGTATGTATAAGAAGAAAAATTCCTTATGTATATTAGGCTACTCTTTGAAGTTCTAACTCTTATTATTATACAATATCTATGGTAAAGAGTTTATAAGAATTGTGGTTCTTGTAAAAGACCAAAGAGAAAAAAAAGAGAATGAAATATCAACTTGAAAGTTTTCAACTATGTGAGACTCCAAATGAATAGTAGAATTGAAGTTCAAACTAAAAACTTTCAATAAAAGCAAACTCCAAATGCTAGAGTTGAAAATGAGCTTTTGTATTTATAAGTAAATTAAGTTCGATACTTTAAAGAAGGTTTTCAAATAAGTTTCTTTCTAGAGTACAAACTAAGCTAACCATTTACTTGATGTATAAGCTACTAATATTTTGGAAGTTTCTTTAAGCTTCCCAAAAAGAAGCTTATTAGATGCTTTCAAAACATGAGGATATATCTTGATTCTAACTAGGATATACTTAGCTTTTGTTAACTCAATATTATTAGAATCTCACAAACATCAAAGTATAACCTATTGAGCTTTTCATGACTAAGAAATACTAGTGAACAAACCTCAAAGGTAGACATTTTCTTAAGCTTATTTGAAGGCTTTGGTTTCTAATCTCTCATATTAATAGTATAATAGTATTTTAGACTATACTTGTAAAGAGTTTTAAAAATATCAAGAAGTTTACATGATCTAGAACATACTGAAAGGATGGAATTTCTAGCCTCCTAAAGTGTAATAATAGTCTCTTGAAGATAAAATTACCTATGAGCATAAGTTACACATAACCTTATGACTCATTATTGTTATTTTTTCACCTTACTTGTGCTTTAATGAGAATTGTTCTCAAAAACCTACAATGTATATGGTAATTAAAACTAAAGTTAATTTTATTACAAATTCAAACTTTAACATTTTTATGTATAGTATTTTGTGGTTTAGTAAATCTTAGCTTGGATCTTTCATAATATAAACAAACAAGGTAAGAATATGAAACTTTTCCTTATGTATTTAGAGAATGATTAACTTTAATCTAAGATACTTACAAAGTATGATGTTTAGGTGGTCTTATTTGACTCTTAGATCAAAATTTTATGGTTTCATTGTGAGTCCAAAAGTTATAAGTATGCAATTTCATGCACAAAATAGATAGAGAGAGAAAAAGAATTTTACACAAAAAAGTGAATGAATGAATATTATATATAGATATATGTAGATATAAATATACTTATATATAAGTATATATGTATACTTATTCTTTTTTCTCGGAGGCCTGTATACCATACCATATTGTTGTTTAGGATTCCTACTTGACTTCCAACAGTCCTAATATAAACCAACAAGGTAAGAATATGAAATTTTTCCTTATGTATTTAGAAATGCTTAACTTTAATCTGAGATAATTACAAAGTATGATGTTTAGGTGGTCTTATTTGACTATTAGATCAAAATTGTATGGTTTCATTGTGAGTCAAAAAGTTACAAGTAAGCAATTTCATGCACAAAATAGATAGAGAGAGAAAAAGAAGTATACATAAAAAAGTGAATGAATGAATATTATATAGATAAATCTATTATATATAGAGAGATATATATATATATATATATATATAAAGAGAGAGAGAGAGATATATATAATGTATATATATATATATATATATGTATACTTATACTCTTTTCTTGGAGGCTTGTATACCATACCATACTGTTGTTTGAGAGTCCTACTTGACTTATGAATTCATACATATATTGTATACTTCACCTTCACCTTAATTCACTTCACCTCTGCTTTCCCGTTGACTAGTCTCCTTCACGTGCAGTGCTGAAGTTTTCTTGCTCCACTCTTGTATCACTAACAAACCTTTACTTGACTCTTTCTCATTGTTGTTTGTTGAACTTCCTCTCTACTAATGAACGTTTATGATTTCAGGGATCCATCAGGTATGTCTTGATTTCTTCCCTCATCTTACTCTTGTGCATTCTTTTCTTTCTAGATTGATCCTCATTATGATGCTAAGACTCCAATGCTTACATATGTACCTGCACTTTTGCTTGCCCTTGCTTTCCACACTTCCACTTTGGTTCTTTTCTTGACATTCCTACTCCTTTTGAGTGGCACTTCAGAGGAGCAACCAAGTTTGCCTTGGCACTCATGATTTTTTGAGTAGAAACTTGGTATGAAGGGTATTAGCAATTGCTCAGCTACTTCAACATTGCGTGAGGCATTGATGAAGTAGCAATTGTTTTTTGAAGGTTTACTATGGCCGCCTTCTGCTTCCCTTTGTTGTTTAGCATCTCAAGACTCAAATGTCCATAGCGTATGTTGCAATATACTTTATATCTTGTCCTTTTTTGCTTTGCTCTCATTTCCCTGTTACACTTTGATAGGTTTCTATAACCACACCATCCTATAGCTATGCATTGTTCCACTCCTCCATTCCCCAACTAATTCCCTCCCTATTATTTGTCCTTTGCCCTTTGCTTGATTCATGGGACCTTTGGTGTATATAGTGTTCCTACCGGACTCCAACTTACATTTTTAAATTTTTTTATCATTCACACACTGCTTACTAGCAGTCTTTTACATAGCGTTGCCTACTTCTTGCAGTTTTTTGCATAGAGTTCTTGATTTCACAGTAGTTTACAAGTTTGTTAGCCATATGTTATTCTCAATTTGCTTCAATTATCCCTTTGCTTCAAGTTACATTCGATGCATTCTACATTGTGGATTTCTCACTATTCTAGCATTGTGAATCATGTTCATCTTGCTTAGCAATCATTTGCAATTCATGAGTTCTGCATAACCCGTTCCTATAATGGCTTTTGTTCTCGTATACTTATATAAATATATATACTTTAGTTTATGTAAATATATATTTTAATGAACAAAATTATATTCTGAGTACACACAAGAGCTCTTTTTTCTAAAGCTCAGAATTTAGCTTCTAAAATTCATTCATTTTTATAATTAAGCTATTTCATAGACTATCAAAAGCTCAAAGTCTTACTTCTAATAAAGGATTGGGAAAGTGAAGCAATTAAATTTTATAAGACTATACCAAAGATAATATCTAGTAAATTTAAGTAGGAAAGATAAGCAAATTAGAACTCAAAATAGTCAATGGAAAAATTAGATGCAAATATTTGCAAAACATATTTGTCTAAATCTAGTGAAGAAGATCTTGGGAAAGATTTCATTCATAATAGTTGTATTTTTAGGGTATATACTCTCATTTTACATTCTTAGCAGTATCAAATTTTCATATCTTAATTACTTAACAAATATAGTATATTATGTCAAAAATTAGATAACCTTAATTTTTTGTAAGGTTCATTTTTCTTGAGACTATAATTTTCTAGACCTTTTCATCTTAAAAACACTTGCATCTATATTTAAAATCATCCAAATGAAAATTCAATGGTAAAGATAATGGATTCAAAAATAGAAGAAGAAAGACTATACTTCATGCTAGCAATATATATGGTTGAAGAAATTAAGAAAATATTTGAAATCATGAGAAATAAAGCGAGGTGTTGGTTACTTAACAACATCATATTCTTTTATAGTGACCCACCTTGGCTTCCTTGGAATAAAATTTCATTTTTTTAATTATTTTATTAGTTTAGGCACATAAAAATGTAGAAGGTTATGAATAAAGTAAAACAAATGATGTTGGTCATTAGATGAGTACCTCACAAAGTGAGTAAATCTCTCATATGACAACCATGACCTTGTTGAATGGCTTGAGGATCAAGTGTTTGTATCATGATAGGCCTTTGTTTGCCTGTCATTCTAACAAAGATTAAAAATACAAACAATCTTAAGAACATGGTGGCAACAAAGTCATTTTGTTACAAAGTTCTTTCCTTACAAAATTTGGATCTTACAAAATTATTATTTTTTATGTTCAATGGAAGTCTAGTCAAATTTTAGTCAATATGAACTGACACCATCAAATAAAGCAATGCTTAGTGCCATGCCATCAAAATTTATACCTCTCACATGAATGTGCCATGAGAAAATGTACTCATGACTATTTGGCACCAAGCAACACATACTTGGGATGTGATCGCAACCTTTCACCAACCTCCATGATGGATGAAGGATAAACAAGCTCTATCAAGATTATAAATGATTATTTTGCCTTACAATGAAGACTCTTCTACTTTTCTTTATTTTTTATGATCAAAGGTTTGTTGTGTAGATAGGATTCCATCCATACTACCAACAAGAATCATTTTGTTGCCAACAAGTGTGAAAATTAGAGATTTTATGTAAGATGGTGTTGGTGATAGACTCTTGAAAGGAATAATTACCACTGGAAAAATAAAATTTGAAGTAGGGAAGAAGAGCATAGACTATAAAAATTGTTAGCAAAGTGGGGTTTATACTAGAGAGCCAAACATCTAAAGAGTAAGAATCTAGAATCCTTGTTTTGGGATTGAGGTTTATTGGATGTCTCCTTGCTAGAAGAGATTTGCAATCACCTTGATGCAAGTGGTAAGATGTTGAGAGAAGGTATGTTAATGTGACAAAAGACTATCAATAATGAAAGCTATGAGAAGAGTGCTCCCTATTTGGCCAAATATCATGGACACTTCATATGGCCATTCAAGTAAGAATTTGAATGATAGAATTGAAAACTCATTTGTTGGTGGGAATTCAACAAAAAAATATAAGATAGATGATCTCAATGACCTTGCTCAACAGCTCATCACCAAAATGAACATTTAGTAATTAAGGTAACAAAAATTTATCATATGTAAACATGAATTAGGTAGCCTTTTTCCAGCTTCTTCACTAACAACAACCTCTAAGATGGGCCATGATATTCCAAGAATGGATTAGAAAGCTTTTTGAGGACATTGTTGAGGACATGGTTGAGTACACATCCATGATCATAACCCCTTTTTCATTTTAACATAGAGATAAACTTCTTGTTGGAAGAGTGGAAATGACTTAACCACTTCTACTATCCAATATACTTCAATGGACACCCAAATCTTGCAAAAGAAATTATCATGAAGCAAACAAGGAGTACATGAAGCTTGCACAAAGAAGTTCATGTCAGTCACCAAAACCTACATCATGATAATTATTTGCAAGAATGTGACCAAAGTGAGAACCAAGATTCAAGCTTCCATGAAACAAAAACAAGTTATTCAAACAATCTACATATGGTCTAGCAAGAATGGAAGCAAGGAAGTACCAAGAAATAACAAGGAACCTAAAACAATGGGTAAGGTTGGTCAATCTACCTCACAAACAAGTAAGAGAGCAACCTTGTTGGACAATGTAGAAGCTAGAAGTGATAACTCCTTCATTTAGATTTTATCACTTGCACAACATGACAAGATAAACTTGGGAGATCACAACAATAAAGTACAAGTGTTACTTATGTGAAAAAATGATACAACATTGGGGCTATTTTCATTCAAGGAGAAGGGAACAAAGGAAGAAGATGAAGGGATCCCAATCGCCAAATTAAAGGAGATACCATCAAAGATATTAGCTTTTGTAAACTTCATCCTAAGAATGCATGACAAAGAGGCAAGGTTGCCAAGAACAAAGAATGATAACAAAACATGGCCAATAGAGCAAGAAATGTCTAAACTAGAATGTCATATAAGCACAAAGCCCCTTACAATTGTCAACACAATCAACCTAAGATAGAGAGAATCCACAATATGAAAATGGTACCAAGACTAAAACATCAAAAGAGACCAATGACAAGGCCACAACCACCAAAATAAGGAAGTGTGATGAAGATCAGTTTGCAAAGGCCTGGCCAAATAACAGAGAACAAAGAAAGAATACAAGAATAGTTGATGATTTCTTAAGGCACATAAAATTGAGAAATGACATGCTCTTATGGTTGGCAGCAATATATATTGTAAACATCATTATGCTCATGATAGAGGCCTTGGAGGAATTCTTGCCATTCTATAAGGAACTCAACCATAAGATTGATGACCCATCAACATTAGTACAACATTTGCATAAGTTGGTGCAAACAACCAAGGATAAGGCACTTATATATAACAAAGACATTATGTATTTGTGTATTTTCATCCATAACTAGTTCGGTTATGTTGCGTCGTGCTTGCCACTTGAAATAATAGCTGTAGATGAAAAATTAGGACTTTAGGATGGCCATAACACATAGACCACACCTACTTAAGATTAGGTTAAGACATAATAAGTAGAGAATATACAATTATCATTGAGCACCTTAGATGTAATTAAGAGATCTCCAACACATTGTAGTCATTGGATTTCTTTGTAGCTATGTATGAAATGTAAGAAAGACAAACTCAATTTGCATTATATCCCCTTGGTGCATCCTTCTCTTGTATTAAATGAAGTGTATACTATCAAGACTCTTGAGTCATTGTATGTATATCAATTTGATCTTTGTAATGAATGACTACATGCTTAATTGAGTGAGAGTGAAAAATTTGGATGTATGAGCAAATGAACTTGAGTGATTGGAATTTTTTGTATGGAACAAGAGTGTGCAATTTAAGAGGTCTATAGAAGTCAAGAACAACACATAGATAGGTGGCCAAACACTTGGAGTCTTGTACAATAACACTATGTTGTCAAATTCAATAATGTAGTCATTCAAGACTCTTGTGATGTTGTGCCTTTTGTGCATAATGGAATACAATGTCACAGTCATAGTCATTTGAATGATTGGACCCTTGGAAGATCTTAATCCCTCTTGGTTTGCACATTCTATGACTTTATCCGTAAGACATCACCATGATATTGTTTATCTAGTATGACCTAAACTTTGTGATATGATTGCAGATTGTAGAAATTATGAATGTCTCGATAATACCAATCATGTTTTTGGTTACCCAATTAGGAGAGTAATGAAATCTTGAGGCAAAGTGACCTTCATTATGAATGAACCATCACCTTCAAGAATCCTTTTGATTAAAGTTATAAGGAATGTGAGTTTTGTTTGTTTGTCATTTTGTATTGTGCAAAGAGTGGAGACATTACACTCTTTTGGGATTGACTATGCAAAAGAAGTTAACTACAAAAAAATGGATTGTCATTGTAGTGACACTTTTATTACATTTTTAATCATCTCCAGTTTTTATCCTTTTGGAAGATATCTGTTCTTACAATAATACTATGAATTTTAATAACACTAGGTTATCATAGCTTTTGAATTAATATTTTTTAGATAAAAGGGCTAATTAAGCAAATAAATTGGAATTCTAACTTCTTACTAAGCATAATTTATTTTCTAAATTCCTCTATATATATTTTAACTTAGAGATCTTGGATTTTATAGTAATTAAACTATTTATCTTGAAACTAGATCCCATGAAAATAAAAATACTTTATTTTTGTTAATGGATATCAATAGATAAGTGTAACTCAAAAGATGGAATTTATTTTATTTCCACATTTAACACTTTAAGATGATTCTTTGTTCCATTTTTCTAAAAATCTTTTGAATAAGTCATTAAATTTTGTTTAAAAGCCATATTAACATAAGCAAGATGGAAACCAAGTAGTTTTTAGCTGGTTGTACATTTATTAATAAAAAATTCATGGAAAGGACTTTATTAAAATGTGTAGTTATACTTATGATTCTAGATATTTCTTTATAATCTAGTAAACTATCAATTTGAAGCAATGCATAGAATGATACAACAAAAAAATTTGATTTTTTTGAAATGATTGGATTTGCATTTGTGTTATCAAAGCCACAATCTACAACCTTAACCCTTTAGTTATATCCACCCGTATACACATACTCACAACCAAATTTGGTGTCCAATGTAAACAATCTCAAGTTGGATAGATAGAAAGTTTGTAAAATAGATCTATAATGTTAGGAAAAGGATTGGGTTGAGATTCTCCATATTGACCTTTCTTCAAATAATGAACAATGAGCTGAAAATTGGTACAAACAAGGGCAGGTTTTTTCATGCTGGCCAAGCATAGAATACACTTGGTCATTTTGATATTTTATTTCATAAAATGAACAATCAACTATAAGTTAGTTGAGACATGGAAATGAGAATATTCCTATAGTCCATATCTAATATCTTTCAAATCCATAGCAAAGGGAAAAAGCTTGCAAAAATCAGCTAGGAAGGAAGGCCTTTTGGAGCCTGACTATAGTCCAAATTTGTGAAATGACACAAGAGGTGTAGAATAAGTGGAAATTTTTGGCCATAAGTTAAATACCACTACCTCTCATATTTTTTACTTATTCTATGAGGTGAAGGTTTACACCTACTTTTTTCTTTAAGTAGTGAGGTGACTCAATGGAATCCAAGTGGAGATATTGTCAAGTGTGGAGTTTGGCTAAAGTGGCACATGTGTCAAAGGAAAACGCATGTGTCTCGATACAAGTTTAATGGGAACAAAAATCTTATGTAGAACAAAAAGGTAAAAGCTCATTTTATTATGATTTTCAATACAAATGAAAACCAAGAAAGCATTACCTATATTTCCTTAGGCTTCTAGAGTTTGCAACTAAAAGTCTAATAAAAGGTATGACAAGTGTAACAAGCTTGTGGTAGCCAAGCATTCATAACTATGTTGTTTTTTTCTCCTTTGATATTTTGAACTCTTTGCATGATTGTAAGCTACATATACTGAGTTTGGTATCTTTTTTTAAATAATATCTCCATTTAGTACATATATGTTTAGTAATAAGATTGTAAGGTTTCAAAACATAGTTGGAACATATGTATTCTTCCTCTTTCTTTATACCAAAGAGAAACTTATTCCATTGCAATTCAATAGCCATGGGATCTTAAGGAGAGAGAATGTTACTACTTTTGCATGTACTAGTATATAGCTTAATTTACAAGAATACATTTTTCTTATAAATCCATGAAATAAAATGTATTAAACATAAATACTAAGTTTTTATATTAAAGTCAAAGATTATTAGTCCATAATTTTATAATATTACATTCCATAAAGGAACATAATATTAAGAATAAATAAAAATACTTAGATTTAATATTTTATCATGTGTAAATATAGGTATTTCTGTAACAATTAATGTTATTAGCAATTGCAATACAATGATCCACCTTCATAGAATGGGGTGTTTAAATAATAAAATTTCTAATTTTCTTGTCATCAGCTCAAATTTCACTATTTTCTATTTATATCTTGAACTCAAATGCTCTCTTTATGTAGGTGTGGAATGAAGAAAGAGATTGAAATGGAAAAGAATGGCCTAATGTCGAACGATGTAATATAATTTTGGATCTAATATCTATAAATGGAGGTTTCTTGATTCTCCCATGTAGTAATTGATATAACTGTACACTATTGTGCATAACTTCTTTCCTTTGTACTCGTGTTTTGTAGTATTATTTATATCCCAACTTCTACAATTGCCTCAAGTAGGTCAAAAGTTCAATCAAAATGATGTAGGTTAAATTTGGCTACACATGCTTGAAAGCAAAAACAAGTTCAATTGAATAAAAGCTAAAAGCTTAGTTATTTAAGTAATTGTTTCAAAACTCATATTATACTCTTCTCTTTGAGATGCAATATCATTCTATAAGAGTGAAGTCATTGATCTCAAAGCAAAAATCTTGTAGTAGTTGCATCATAATGGAATTTTGAAACAGAATATAGTAAGCTTGTGAAAACAAGAGGTTACTCATCATAAGTCAATATTTTTAACTTTATTTACTTCATATTGTCAATACAGGTTATTGGGAGACTGTTAAAAGAAGTTGACTCGCACAACATACTATAAGTTGTATATTATTATGATTTGTTAGCATTTAAAATCTCCAAAGAGCATAATAATGCATATAATTTTCTTTATTATTAAATAGGGCTATTAGACAGTCATTAATTGAAAAATATACAAAGTCATGTAGCATGCAACATATCTAGATCTTATTATGCTATCACCTTAAATTGAAAAAATGAACAATTTAATTATATAGCATTCTTTACTCTTATATACTAATTTTCAGGAAAGGTAAGGTACCCATCAATTCTTTCTTTCAAAAGATTTGTATGATTAGACCTAAAGGAACTTGCTTGAAAGGATTTAAACTTTGTTTGTAGTAACAAGAGTCACACTTTATTGTGCTATATACAAAAGTTTTTTATGACATAGCATTTCTTAACATTATGATGTCAAATATTTATTGAGAGAAGCTTAGTTGTCTAAACACTTAGTAAGATGATTTCTTGAAAGAGAAATACACACATGTTCATGGCTCTTCATTCATGATTAGTAATTTCCTAAAAAATAAGATATTGTGCTTCAAAATCTAAAACTTCCCTAGTGAGAACTTGAAATCAAATTAGAAAAATTAAAAATTTCATCAATATAGAAGATAAAAGAATTAATTTGTGATCTTAAAGCTTATTAGGTTTTACAAAGATAAGCTCAATTTTGGAAAATACATATTTTGGGCTTCCAAATTGAATTTAGTGCTAATTTTGTTGAAAGCTTTTGCTTTCTCATATGAAATTTGGCTCATTGCAAAGAATTAAAAATCTTACATATACTAGCTATACCTTCTTATACACAAAATATATCTTTGAAGTTACAATCAAGCCTTGTAAGTCCTCCATAATTTTATGTATACCTTTTTTATATTATTCTCTAGGTGTTGGTTTTATCATTCTAATTTTTTACCATCTTGACTTGGATTTTCTTGTTTATTTTGGTATATGTAATGTTCAAGTCTAATTTGATGAGTTCATTGATGGTGTTGAGTCTACAAGATTTAACAAGATTAGCTTGATTCATAAACAACATCACATTCAAAGCTATGATTTGCAAATAGTAATTGCTTTAAATCAAGGTATAAGCTGATGTGCAACTTAAGTAGTATATAAAATTATATCAATGGTGGCTTCATTAAAGGTTAAACATGAGCAACAAGTTCAATCAAGCTATAGTTGTAGTGGATGTGTCTTTGTTTCATTTATGCAAAGTATAAGGGAATTTAGAAAAGTTGATATATGAAGGAGTGAATGCACTAGTCAAGCATGGATAAGTCAAGTTGAATCATGTTCTCTAAACTTACAAGCCCATCAAAGACTGAACCTTTAAGTCAAGAAATGCACAATATTTGATGATGAGTTGCCTTGAGTTGCAAAAGCTTAACTTGCAAATTGAGTTGTATGTGTATTTGTGTAGAAGACCAAGGAGAGAAATAAGAGAATGGAAGATCACATTGGAACTCTTAGTTGAGGAAAATTCTAAATGCCTAGCATGAGCTTGGTCTTTGGGTTTTATATGGAAGCTAAGTACAAGACTTCTCATAAGCTTTTAAGGAAAGTTTATTCTAGAAGTCATTTTGTATTTGCAGGCAAGCAAAGCTAGATGTCTACTTGGCATATAAGCTAAATTAAATATTTATTTAGTATACAAGTTCCTACATTTTTAGGAAGTTCATAAAAGCTATAAGTTATTACAAATAAGCTTATTGGATGCTTATAGAACTTTCTATCGAGAAACTTCCTAAAATGCTTCTTGAACATTCTTAGAACTCCTAGATATATGATAGTTCTACCTCATTCTACTATATTTAGCTTATTCAGCTAAATTACTAGTTTTTCCTAACTCAATATTATTACATATTCCCCCATTGCTAGTTGGTAACATCCTTTTTGTTATGGAGTTTTCAAAATTTGTATGGCCATTTGAGCATTTTGGAGATGAAAAATAGACACCCATGTGGCCCGATAAAAGATATATCCTTTCCAAAGGATCTAATACTCAATTTGTCATTGGTGGCTACAATGGATGCCTCTTTGTGCACTATTATGGTTGAATTTGTATTCTTCATGATAATAAATAGGGATTAGAGGAAGAGGAGGTTGGATACAAGTAAGAAAGGAAGATGGGTTAGAGAAAAAGGGTTTTAACTTTGAAATATGGAAGAAAAGATGAATTGTTATATGACCAAGAAGTGCAAGTTTGTAGGTAATAGGGAAAATGACATGAGTAATATCAAATAGACCTATCTAAGTGAGAGTAAGTTTATGAATCTGGGTGTCAAGAGGGAGATGGAAGTTACTATAGGAAAGCATAACCTTATGACTAATATGAAAAGTCAGATTATAACAATGATTATTAACATATTGCTTTTGGTAACTTTGAGCAACAAGAAGTTGAGATTTTTTTGGGTACAACAATGCAAGTAGCATGGAGAATAAAGTGGAAGTATAAGAGACATACATGGCAGTGGAGCAAGAATAGAATCTAGAATGACTGGATCTTGCTCATAATTAAGAAAGAACAAAGAGAAGCTTGTACTTGTCTACTTGAATTATTGTTGGCAAACTTGGAAACTTCAAGACAATCAATGTGATGAATGTTGATAAAGGCATGCAACATAAGTGAAATTTTCTTGTTTTCTATGCCCATTAGTTTTAAGGATGATAGTTTGTAGACCATGCAAACTTGGTGCAAAGGAGTTTAAAAAGAGTTTGCCAAAATTTGCAAATGAAGTGAGGACCACAATGAATGATTAGAACCCATGGCATCCCACAATATTTGAAGACCATATTATAGTAGATCTAGGCCAATGTTGAGTATTTATAGTATACACAATGGATGCCAAAGTGAACCTTCTTGCTAAGCTTATAAAATAATACCAAAATTGGGTATATGGCCTTGATCCTTCTTTAACAAGGATATGATGAGATATAGACTTACAAGTTTGTTTCCATTAGGAAAATTGAATTGGGCGTGGTTAGAGTATCCATTAGGTTGTTGGCTATTTGACTTGTTGTGTTGGTAGCTCTCACAAGATTAGACAAATTCTCAAACCTCTTGTGCCATGTTTGCCTACCACATTGATGTTGCAGTGCACTTGAGGTTTTTTTTTACATCCATATGACCAGTAATTTGTAAGTCATATGCCTCTTAGAGTTGCACAAGCCATATATCTCCTATAGTTAGAATATAGATTTGGTTCTCACAAAATAGAAACCCATCCTTAAACAAGAAGGTGTTGTATTCCTTTTCATGCATGACAAGAAAAAATTGCACAAGATTAAAGAAGGAATCTTGCTACAAGGTAGTTTTGGACTAGGTTTTGATCCTTGAGTTGTCAACAATATGATAATTGTTGTTGTTATGAGAGATTTAACAAGAATTTCCAAGTAAAATCATTATGATAGCACATCAAGAATGACATGGAAATTTCTCAAATTTGTATTCAAGCTTGATATCAAATAATGGTAGTTGTTCCTTTCATTAATGATGCAAACTCTTCATGTGGTCCAAATGTAAGTTCTACAACAAGGGCTTGTGATTGGTATGCAATATCACTTATTTGTCCATAAGATCATGTCTACATACCTTTTCTACATATACCACTGCAAGTTTTTCTTGACTAAAGCAAAATAATTTGTTTGCATTTAATTGTCAAAATATAGAGAGAATGGGAAATAATCCATTTAGGAATTTGTGTTGTAAAACTATATCACACCATTTTTAGTGTTTTACCTAAATTTCTTGGAGGCTAGAGTAGTAGCATTGATAGTCAAAGGTACTTTGGCAATTATTCATAGACTACTTGTTGACGGTCAAATTTCATGTTTGTGTACTAACTACATGCTCGGGCCTACTATCACTTGCATCGTTCACACCATTGGGTGTGTTGTCAATGAGATTGTTGGGGAAGGAGACCTAAGTCAAGATCAAGAGGTATACTTTCAAAGTGCAACTCTAGAGAGCTCGCTTCCTAATGTTGAACCTTTGAGTTCTTGGCGATGGTGGACAAAGGCTTGCAAGCATCACTTGGAGTCTCTTAGCTAGAGTAGATGTGGCTTGACTATAATCAATGCACAGTTGTTAGGAGATTGTTGAGTGACATATCAAGTATTGATTTGATTGAGTGTGATTTGAGTTGAGAAAAAATTGATTACATCAAAGAAGTGAAGTCAAGAGGAAATCAAGTGGAAGAACTAAGGGTGTTGGTGGTATCTTCAAGCCTTGTTGATTATGGGTAGTTTGATTGTGGTTCATATTTTCCCTCAGAGGGATCATGTATAGAAGCTCTTTCAAATTGATGCAAACTTGGTAATGAGGCAGACAATGTGCAGAAGCATTGGCCAAATTTCCTTAAGAAGAGAGTCAATTTCAAGCAATAGTGTTCATTGTGAGCTTAAGAGGTGAAAGCATGACCAATTTGGTGCAAATTGAGCTCAAAGTGAAAAATTGAAGATAGAGTTGGGCACACATTCACACAAATTAGAGATTTGAAGATCCATATCTTTTCAATTTATCATGAGTGGAGATTTAGCAAAGGATTTGATGGTCAACCAACTTAAGGGATTTGTGTCAGATTTTACATCATATTTATTTCAAATTTTGGCCCAAGTTGGAGAAGCTTGGCCACATTTGGAGGAGATTCACATGATTTGGAGAAGGTTTGAAGCAGCAAGAAGGAAGGCCTCATTTGGCTAAATTGTGGTTTTTAGAGGCTTCAAAGGATTGAAGGCTATGAGAGGCTATGAAGGCCTAAAAGGGCTAGCAAGCAAGCTTGCTAGTGTGAGGCTAGCTAGTTTAGAGCAGCTTTTGGTCAATGTTTGGCAAAATTTGCCCACCTTGCAAATTGTACGTAATAGAGTTTGAACCTTAGATCTTTGATTCTTAGAATAGTGCCCTAGCCAACTGATTCATCTTCTCTTGTTGCCCTAATGCTTGTTCCACTAATATCTATACACATGTAGCTTTGGCTAGGAAAGACAATTTGATCCCATTCTTGGTGATCCTTTTAACTTAAGAAATAGATAACTCTAATTATATCAAATGCCAAATGGTGGTAAAGTCAATCCAGTGTTGATTTTATGAGATGGAGGTTTTTTGTTTAGATTTTTTATAATTGGACTCCCTCCATTCTCCACTTCCTATTTATACATTATGTTTGTGTGAGGTGCATTGAATTTAGAGCATTGGTGCCTTGGTGTGTTCTTGGTAGTGAGGCTGGAATGATGACCAATCAGACTACTTATGTTTCTCTCCAATGGGGTAGGAAATAATGACCTAGAGATAGTGAGAGTGCATGTTGTGATGGCAAGTTATAGGTTGCCATTTTTCCTAGTGTATTTGTCTTAATTAGAGCTACATTAGTGAGTGATGTTTAGTTGGTGGTATTGGCACTTGGTGGTGATTCTTGGTGGGATACTTGTGGTGGTTACGGTTGCAATTTGTAGTTTCTAGTTACTTTGTCATGACATAGTTTTTTGGGATTTTGGAGGAGATAAAATTGCATAGTGGCACTCAATATATGCGTATATCTTAGGTCCTAGTGAGTGAGTAGATTGGCTCTCAGTTGGAGTTTGCCATAGGAGTTGATTCAATTGAGAGTGCACTTGGTGTGTTTGCACCTGCTATTGTGGGACATGGATGAGATTTATGGGGCCTCCAAAGGCCCAAGATGTTACTATAGTATGATGCGTACCATTGAGTTGGATGATTTCATCTAAGAGTTTGATAGTTGGTGTGATCTATAATGGATGCGGAACTCAATGTTGCTCACACCCTTCATAGCATAAAAAGTGTTGTTACAACACTTGGAAGGTCCATCGATGGATGACTATCATGAGTTTAGGAGGAGATTGAGCTATAGAGACAATATTGGTCTCCAAACTATATCTCCATCACTTCAAGCTTGGTTGCTAAGGGTAGATCAACAATACCTAGAAGTTTTAGCTTTAGTAGCATTGGTGGATCTATTGGAGATGGTGCTATTACAAGTGGATGCACTACTACAAGAGGTGATGTAGTATCAAGATTTAATCCCATGGTGGAGTTCTTCTAATGTTTGAGGTAGAACTACCAAGGAGTGGGGATTGACAAGTTGAGAAGCTTGTAGGAGTTCTAGCAAAAGGCTATAAAGAGCCAACACAAAGCATACACTCATATGAGATGGCTGATCAATTTTACTTAGTTAATTGAGGACCAAGCAGTCCAATTTTGGTATAGGAATTTGGATAGTGAGTTATAATGTAGAGTGTGTGATGTTATGTTGTTATAGGCTACTTCACTTACTTTGGCAATAGTCTTTACTTTGGCTAAGCGTAGTGAGCTCAACATGGTGGAGGAGAGAGTGGTGACATCTAGATTTGGTTGGGAACCTCATCCACAATTGTTACTTCTAAGTGCAAGAAAGTGCACCATGTTATGTTGGCTTTTGAAGATAGGGTGGACAACCTAGATCCTATAAAGCAAGTAGAGAGCCTAGTGTAGCTAGACCCTTGCCTTCATTTTGAGTTAGCAATAGCCAATGAGTAGAAGTGTTGCTTGTTGGACTTGTGGTGGACCTCACTACAAGAAAGTGCACTCAAGGTAGTGGACCTTATACCTCTAGTGTGCCTCAGTTGACATAGAGATAGTGTGACCATTGCCACAAATTTGGTCACATTAATGATGGATGCTTTGACCTACACCAAAGTTATGGAGTGGGAGGGCTCTATGGTAGAGGAGCTCTAAGTCATGGAAGACAAGGTGGTAGAGGTGCAGTACTTGCTCTTACTTTTGATACAATCATGGCTACTTGGATTGAGCAGTTGGAGCAAAGATGGGCTAGCATGGCCAAAGCTCAAAGGAGATCAAATTTGGGTGCTTAGGCTTCTACCTCATATGTTGGATAGAGATGTCTTAGACTACATGTGTGGAGCACACATAGGTAGATGCATCTACCTTACCTTTGGTGATACCTCTTTTTGATCTGTTTAGTCCATCATGTGTAACATCCTTCTAGATGTTACCAAACCAATTCTCACCTTAAATCATATGTCTAGCTATTGGTTTTAAGGTTTTCAAGTCTATTTTGGTTTTTGCTCTATTAGTAGAAGTACTCTTTTGGTGATACTTCTATTTGATCTATTTTGACCATCATGTGTAATATCATTCTAGATGTTACCAAACCAAATTTCACATTTGATTATATGGTGAGCTCTTGGTATTACAAACCTCCCTCCTTTTAAGACACAACATACTTATTGTGCAATTGTTGCTCAAATGCTTGCACCAACACCGGTGCATGTGTCAAGTTGGCCACAGGCTACTCGGTTGCTTCAAAGAGGGGGTAACCTTTCCATTATACTAGATAGTCCACCCATAGATGGCAAGTGCTACGCATGCATTTTTGGAGGATATGCTCCACTTCATATTCTTTTGTGCCATCAATGAGTGTCGGACAAGGTCAAATGTTTTGTGTGGAATGACCTTGGGCTGATCAAGGAGCATATCTGTATAGTAGGGAAACATGGAACACTAGATGGATCTTCATGTGTGGTGGTAGCTCAAGGTGATAGGCCATAGTGCCAACTCAACAAAGATCAAGAAAGGCTCAATAAAACAAGGTCTGAGCTTACAAGGTCCAACTATTGTGAGGTTGGTTGTTGATAGCCACACTTGATCCCCATATTGAACTCCATGTGCCTATAGTGTGCATTAGCATATTGCTTCTGTCAATTTTGTGCAATCTGTAATCTATGTTTGGCGCTCTCCACACCTTGTTGGATTCTAGAAACAAATGTGTTGACTGCATCAACCTTGGTAGCCATTAGAAGGATCTTCATCAAGCTAGAAGGTATGAAGAGATGCTCACCATACATGAGGAAGAACGGAGTGACCTAGGTGGATGCATTCAATGAATTTTTGTTAGCAAATTCCACCGATAGGAGTAAGGTGTCTCACCTCTCTTGCTCTTCTAAGGTGAAGCCGCGTAACATATCTTCAATCGTGCAATTAGCCCACTTTTTTTGTCCATCTGTTTGTGGGTGGTAAGCTGTAGAAATGGCCAACTTGGTTTTGAAGAAACCAAAGAGTGTTTGCCAAAACAAACAAGTGAATTGAGTTCCTCTATTGGTGATGAGTACTCTAGAAAAGCCATGGTGAGAGAAGACTGCACCTAAGTATAATTGAGCTAGTTGTGGAGCGGTTACATCCTTGGAAGTAGGGCATTCATGAATCATTTTGCTGAGCTAGTCCACAAAGACCACAATGGAGTCAAACTCTGAGGTGGTCTTGGGTAATTCATGGACAAAATCCATACTCACTTGTTCCCAATGTTGGGTAGGAGTAGGGAGAGGTTGAAAGAGCCATGCATGAGCTTGATTAGAAGCTTTATTCTTTTGACAAAGTAGGCAGCTGCGCATGTAGTCCATCACATTGTTGCTCATCTTGGGCCAATGGTAATGGCGTTGGATTGCATCCAAGGTCTTGTCCACTTCAACATGACTTACAATGGCCGAATCATGACAGTCTGTTAGAATAGTGGTGTGTAATTCTGGGACATTTGGGATCCATAATCTGCCATCATGAAAGGTGAGTCCTTGGGTGTTGGTGATGCCTTTAGATGATTGAACTTCTACAATCTGTGGATTAGTTTTTGTAGTAGCCAAAATCTCGGGCCAAAATTTAGGGTTAATCTTAACCTCTGTTGGCCATTGGCCATTGGCATACAGGTGAATGCATTTGCAAGTTGCTTCTTACCTTCCACATGGGTGATTGTCATGTTGAAGCGTTGTCACCACTCTACCCACTGAATCTGGCAATGAGATAGATCCTTCTACGTCTTGAGATAGACTAGAGGTTTGTGGTTTGTCTCTACTACAAATGCCTTCTTGCCTAGATAGTGCTTCCAATGCTTGGTTGCCAAAATAATGGCCAACTCTTTTTGGTCTGTGGTGTGATAGTTGCACTCTATTGGTAACAACTTTCAAGAGAAATATACAATTAGATGCCATCCATCATGCCACTCTTGTTGTAGGATTGCTCCTATTGTTATGCCTGATGCATCTAGCCAGCTTGATTGGACGTTTTGGGTCATACCACTTCAAGATTGGTGCATTTAGCAAGGTGGCATTCAATTCTTGAAAGGCCAACTCTTGTGCGGTTCCCCATGTCCACTTCTTCCCCTTGCCAAGTAGTGCCATTAAAGGTTGTGCAACCTTGGAGAAGGCCTTGACAAATCTATGATAGAATCTTGTCAACCCCAAGAAGCTCTTGAGTTGAGTCTGATCTTCTGAGGCATTCTATTTTTGAGTGACCTTTATTTTATCCATCAACACTTGAATGCTCTCTGCACTTTCTCCATGCCCCAAGTAGTCTACTTTAGACTTGCCAAACTTGCACTTTGAGATTTTGGCGTACAATCAATGTTGTCTTAGAATCTGGAGGACCTCTTGTAGATGTTGTTTGTGTTCCGTCATTATGCTACTATAAAGTAAGATGTCGTCCAAGAAGACGATAAAAGACTTATCCAAGTATGGACAAAATATGTCATTCATTAGACTCATGAAAGTAGTAGTGCATTGGTGAGGCCAAAAGGCATCACAAGATACTCAAAGTGACCATACTTGGTTTGAAATGCAATTTTGTACACATCCTCCATTGCAATTTGGATTTGGTTGTAACCGCTCCGCAAGTCCAATTTGGTGAAGTATGTTGCTCCATGGAGTTGATCAAACAGGTCATCTATGCAAGGTAAAGAGTATTTTTTCTTCATTTTTTGTTGATTGAGACCCCGATAGTCAATGCACATACGCATTGTATTATCCTTCTTCACAAACAAGACAAGAGCTCCATATGGTAATACGCTAGGTTGGATGAACCCTTTTTGCAGCATCTCCTCAATTTGAGTCTTACACTCCTCCAACTCATGAGGTGATAGGTAATATAGGGCCTTAGAAGGAGGTGTCTTCCTCGGGAGTGTCTTAATTTTATGATCTACTCTCCTTTTTGGTGGTAATCATGAGGGTAGATCATTGGGAAAGATATCTTGAAACTCATCCACCACATCCTTCAATTTCTTAGGACTTTTTCCATCAAGTTGTGGACTCTAGAGTTCTCTTATTAGACCCATGAAACATCTATTGGTCTTATAGACAATTGCCATCTCTATGACATATAGAGGTAATTCTTGCCTGTGTGATTTTTCTTTAGCCACAATGATTGACCATTGGTGGGTTCTCACTACTTTCTTCCTCCAATCTACCATAGAGTTGTAATGCTCCATCCATGGGATGCTTAAGATTGCATCATAATGAGCTAATTGTATCACTCGCCACTCAATTGCTTCTTGATATTCTCCTACAAAGAGTGTTACCCTTCTAGGTAATGATTCAATCCTCTTTGTTTGCCCGTTAGGTAACTCTACTTCTTCACTCACATCTCTCTCTAGATCCATTCCCAATCTTATTGCAATAGAGCAAGACAAGAAATTCTCTATTGCTCCTAGATCTATTAATGCTCTCACTTGATTGCCTTCTAGGACTCCATTCACAACAATCAATTGTGAGGTTGCCTTTCTGGACCTTTTCACATTTTTCTTCTTCCTTCCCTTGCTTCTTTGCTTCCTTATTGAGCCAGTAAGGCCACAAGGTATATTTATTGGTGATCTTTGTTTTCCGAAGTGATTTCCACCTCCTATTCTTCAATATGTCTCTCCATGTTGTTGAGAGATTGCCTATATGAAAGCCGAGGGCCTCTAGGAAAATGAGTGTGACAATTGGTAGATATGTGCATAATACAGCCACAATTGTAACAACGGCGTTGTTCTCCTCAAGTTCCTTCTCCTTGTGGGACTCCATCTCTTTGTTCTTCTACCCGTCCATGCTCCTCTTGAAGCAGTCTTGCTCCTTGATCTCAAAATCAAAGGTAACCCAATTCTATTGGTACTGGTCCACCCATGTGTGGCATTTTTGCCTGATAATATTGAGGTGGAACTACCCCTTCACCTCCACCCAATGCTCTTGCTATTCTTTGTGCACAAGCAATGGCTTCAAATATTGTGCAAGGATTTTGCACCATGACTTCTTGGCAAATCTGCTCCTTCAACCCTTGTTTGAAATTATCAAGAGCCTCTGTTGGACTCATGTTAGTTGTTGCAACTTGTAGATCCAGAAATACTTCCACATACTCTTGGTTGCTATTCTTTTGTGTCAATCTCCATGGTCAAGTTCGGACCATCTGCACGGAATCCACCAAAATTGAAAATTCTTTAGCAATCCTTCTTGCATTGCTGTCCACATGACTCCCTTCTCTTTGCCAACATGGATCGTTCCCAAGCATCATGCCATGTGAGGGCTTTATCGATCAAGTACTCACATGCAAACACGCCTACAATATGCTCTATGATCTCTATTGAGAACAATTGGAAATATAGATTCATTCTCAAGATCCAATTTTCCACTACTCCTATTGTACGTTGCTCCTTGTAAGGCTCGATGTTGCAGGTCTTCTTCATCTAGAGTTGCAATGTGGCTTCCTCATTGATAGCATTCGTAGGCATGGGTGCCTCTCCAAGTATTTCTGTTGAAGGTACAGGGTTTTGAGATGGCTCTTTTTCTTGCATTGCTTGAAAATTCTTGAGGATCTGCACTTGACTTTGTTTTGTCTCCATGGTCATCTTAATCTCTCAAAATTCATTCAACATCCCTTGCATTCCTTGCACCAGCTCTTGCAATTGCAGATCCATGGTTCCACAACACTCAATTGCTAATGTCTACTTCAATACAAAGTCAATACAATCACTCTGGAAGGCGCACAAACTATTGGAACTACCATTGGGACCTCAGAAGCTATCACTCGTTAATAATATTCCTCACCAAAATTCCTAACCACAAAATCTCTAAACATCACTTTTGGTCTCACTACATAATGGATTTCTACTTGAGTGTTGAAAGGGAGAGGATTTGGGACATTCACATCCATATCATCATAATAGAATGTAGATTGTCAAATCCCACTCTTTGTCATATATGACCATAGGTAGAATCATCGGGTTTGGTGAGTTCATCACCCTATCCATGAATTCTACACCAAAGTGATAAACTAGCAATACCCTCATTTGCTCACATTGGATCTACATAACCTTGATATGGAATGGAAAGCTAGGTGCGGTAAATTGTCCTCCCAATGCATCCATCCCATCTGCTCTCTAAAGTCCTTCCTAAGTCTAGCAATTGCTCTATGTTTTCCACCTCAAATTACTCAATTTCAGTACTTCGTGCTCTTCCAAGAGGGGTGATCCACTCTCTTGGACTAAAACACTTGCTCTGATACCATTTTGATACTCCAAGGACAAGAGAAGAGAGAAAACACATATTTCACACTCAAACATTCGATGCTTCAAAGGAGCACCTTCTCTTTATTATATAGACAAAGAGGATCTCCTCCAAGGAAGCTCCACCATATGATAAGGCACATAAATAGATGACATGTCAGCAAGCTCCACCCTTGGATTACTTACTTGGATGGGTGACATGTCAGTCTAGGTCCTATCTGGTTGGTCAAACAAGCTTTGACCGGAGAGAATCTTTTAGGGAATCTTCCTATAGGAATCTTAAAATCTCATGGGTAAGGTATCGTTGGAAAGCTCTTGATGAGACAAAGTAGGAGGGAGGGAAGGCCTGCCTAAACCCTAAACCCTTTATTGGGGGAAGAATGTGCATATTTTTTAGGCCTAATCCATCCCATCCATTTAGGCCTCCAAAATTGCCTTCAAAGATTTCAAGCATATTTTGGTTCCTACTCTATTAGTAGAAGTCCCCTTTTAGTATTATTATACTCCATGGGTTTCCATATTGACTATTTTGAGGAGACCTATAGGCCAAGTTGGCAGTCAAGTGAGAGTTGCCTACCAATATGCTTCAATAGTGGTAGTCTTGGCTCACTACATTTTGGGACCATAATAGTATCGGTTTCAGCTTTTAGTGGTATTGTTACTTGGCCTGGTGACTTATTAAAGTAGAAAACCCATGTAGAGGATATTCAAGTACTAGAGGAGATCACTCGGATTTGGAGTACAAGTGGGATCATTCTATCCATCTTGGATGTTACATTGTGGAGTTCAAAGGAGGCATTGTAGCAACATGTAGGTCCATTGGTGCAACAAGCTTGGAATGGAGCCTTTCTACCACCAAAAGACCAATGTGAGGATGAGCTTCTAGAGTCAATTACCTTGACCTCTTTAGACACCACATTCATTGCTTGGTAGTAGTATCCAATAGAGGGAGTATGTTTATTGGAGTTGTTTAATGGGATTAACACTGGACTAGCTATGGTACTATAGGCAAATATACAAGTACAAAGGTACTTGTATGTGGAGAGAGATAAGATTGCTATGTGAGTCTCTCTACATCATGTGGCACACTTGGCCTATTGGTATCCTGAGTTATTACAAATATCAACAATCAAGGGTTACCAAAAGACCCTACAAGTAAACATTCTCAGGTTAGGGACATAAGACCTAGAGAGATATGGTCCCATTTATTTAGTGATTTTTTTATGGCCATGTGAGGATATACACGTGATGGCTAAGGTTTGGATCTTTAAGATCCCCATTTTGGTATTTTTTGGGAGATGTTACATATACTTTGACATCTCCAGGTTCATTAGTCAGTTTCTTCAACTTACATTTTAGAGAACGTCCCTCTGATGGGTGATTCTCACACCCAAGTGGTGGCAAGTACACAATTAGGTCTATTCTTGGATGGGACTTGCCATGTTGTTGGATGTAGCTAGAGTGGGATCATTGGCTCGTCATCTTTGTCTCTGGTAGATGAACCTCTTACCTAGAGAGGTTCTACAATATGCTTATGATAGGATTCAACTACTAGACCATCTTACTTTTGATGATATCTTGGATGTTGTACATTAGTACCAGACGGTGGTAGGACTTGATAGGTCACCTATAGTAGTGGTGAACCTAGTTGGATAGGCCCAAGCTACTTTACCCACACTTATGAGTGTCCTAGGCTCTCATGCTTTTTGAGAAGGAGATCCTTAACTTGTTTGGGACTCACAATTTTAATAGTTGGTGGAGCCCAACACCAATGAGAGAAAGTGAGCAATGGGTTTTCACACTTTATTACCGCTATTCCAATAGTGTTAGAGGCATCTATGTGCCAAGTGTTAGGTCAAGCTATGAACCTGAACTATTAGACCTGGATTGTGAGCCATGGCTTGGTAGAGCAATGTAGGATGTGCTTCATAAGCATCATCACTCAAACACTTGTGACCTTTATGCCTATCAAGATGATTCAAGCACATGTTGGGGATGATGGATTGAGTAGACAATGTATTCTTGGGATACAACTGATGGCTACTATGGGTAGTGGTCTACTTGGAGTCCATCTAGGTGAGCATAGTCTACTTGGATTACACCCTTGGTATACTTGGGATGCAGTTAGAGGACATATGGAGCTTGTAGCCAAAGTGAAGAATGTTTTTCACATGGAGGTTAGGAGCATGACACTACTACTCCCAAGGGCTCAATGTAGCAGCCAATTAGTACACTTCTTCTCCTACATCAATTATAGAGGATACTTGGGAGCCAAATTTGAGACCCCAATTTACAAGAGGAGAAAGATTGAGAGTTTGGAGGTTCTTGAGGAGCTACATGATTTGTTTTGCCTTTAGTTTGAAAAACTTAGGTGCTTTGAAAGGACCTAGTATTTAGACTGAGCTTACTAGCAATACATCAATTTTTTAACGTCCTTATCAATATAGTAACATGGAGAGAACATTGATTCATAGCCATAGTAGAGACCTTTTTGAGGCTGGTTTGGTAGAGGTTTCAAATAGAGAGAAAGATGTGCATAGCAATTACATAGATAGGCAAATATGTGGAGATTACCATCCTATCAACCAATAGACTAAGGCTGATCAAGATACCATGCTTATACTAGAGGAGATATTTGATGCAATTGGGCATGCAAAGGTCTTCAATACTTTGGATCTTCAAGCAAGATATCATCAATTGCCAATTAGGGAGGAATATAAGTACAAGACAACATTTTGGGGTATTAATTCTCAAGATAAGGATGTGTTATATCAATAGACTTTCTTACTATTTGGATTAAAGAAAGCTCTTACCAAGTTCTAAAGTGTCATAGATAAGATCCCAGCTGGATTGGATTTTACTCAGTGCTATATTGATGACATTTTGGTCTATAGCACTATTGTGGGGGAGCATGAGAGACCATTTATTGGAGTTTTTTGAGAGCTTGAGATCTCAAATTACCTAAGACTCACATTACATCATGAGAATACATCATGAGAAGTGTAGATTGTTTAAGAGAAGGCTAAGTATTTAGGTCACACTATCTACTCTAAAGGACTTGGTGTTCAATAGACCAAAGTGGAGGCTATTATGCATATTCTTTGGCCTATGGATGTGAGTAGTGGATGTGTATTCCTTGGGTCGGCAAACCTTTATTGCAACTATGTTAGAGGATTTAGTGCCATTGCCAAGGCCTTGAAAAATTTGACCAAACTTACACAAGAGTGGTGTTGAGGAGATGAGCAAGAGGGAGCTTTTGTAAAGCTCAAGAAGAGGTTGATATTTGCCCCTATTTTAAGGAGATTGATCAAAGGACAACCATTTCAAATTCACACTAATTGGAACATGTTGGAGCTTAAAACAATGCTCACCTAACATGATGATGAGGGGAAGGAGTTTGTGGTGGCCTATGCTAATTGCTAAAATAATTTAGTGGATGCAAAAGTATAGTTTATATGAGGGAGAGTGCTTGGCAATAGTATAGTTAGTAGCACATTTTTTATGTTACCTATTTGGTAACTCCTTTATTCTCATCATTGATCATAAGCTACTAAAGTGGTTGATGAGGTTCAACAAGCTTTTAGGGAAGCTTGCACGATGGGCTTTGATTTTACAAGGGTATGATTTCATGGTTATTCATAGAGCTGGAGTGGTGAACTATGATGCAGACAGGTTGAGTAGTAACCCATGTCCCAGCTTGCAAGATCAGACCAAAGCACATTTGCATGGTGAGACAAATCAGGAGATGGTGCCAGGTTAGCATGCACCTACCTTTCTTTGCATATTTTTTGAGGCTTTGGTGGTATCTCTCCCATCACATACAAGAGGAGTTATTGAGGTCATAGATCTAGAGAGTGGAGATAGTGGTAGAGTTCAGCAAGACATTCAGGATGATGTCTTAATGATGGATTATCTTTGCATTGGTATTATGGGTGGCATAGTTGGGGCCAAGGAGAGAGATTGTGTTCATCAATAGGGTAGGCAGTTCAAATTAGAGTGAAAATACCTTCTTTGTGTATTTTATGATGGTAGAGTGCGAGATCTTATTATCTATCTTAAAGATCATAGTTGATCCAAATGTCCATGCTCATGAGGAGCTAGGACATTTGGAGTAAAGTTATCATATAGCTTACTCCAAAGTCACTATTGGTGGCACAATATACAGATTGATGTACAACATTTTGTTGCTAGATGTGTGGTTTGTGAGCAAGTTAGAGCATCATTTAATGCTCCTATGCCATAATAACACCCATTACCTATCATGGGAGTTGGATAACCATTGAGTTTGGAATCTATTGGACCTTTACCATTGATTGTGAGATATCATCTGTACATTTGGTTATAGTGGAGCACTTTTCCAAGTGGATTGAGTTGGTGGCACTTCTTGACAAGTCCAATGAAGGGACAACTTACTCATTCCTAGATCAAGTTCTTAGTCATTTTGATACACCAACTGAGGTTTTGACTGATCAATATACAGAGTTCTAGGGAGAGTTTCAAGTCTTGTGTGACAAGGCTTTGATTGATCATCACATTATGTCTCAAGATTACCCTAAAGTAGATGACTTAGTAGAGAGAGTAGTTTAGACGATGAAGAGAGAATTTCAAGAGTATAGTTTGCAAAGAGGCCACTTGGGAGATTGGAATCTCTAGTTACCTTGGTTGGCCATGGCTATTGGTTCAGCCTCCTTAACATCCTCCTCTCCTTACTTTATACTTTATGGACGTTATCCAAATTTACCTATAGCCATTCATTGAGATTCTACTATAGTTTTGGAATTGGATGATCTTGATATATGGATGAGTGTATGTTCTTGATGTGTAGAGATCTTCTGGGGAATGATGCTAATGGACTTTGAGAACTTAGAAATTGCTCATCATAGGGATACTTACACTATACTACCATTTGAGGAGGAGATTATAGACCCTCAATCCGTCAATTTTATCTAGGTGACTACATATATCTATAGCAAATAGCACCGACAACACTTAATGTTACTACATGCCACACTATCTTGAGAGTGTTGAGGTTTTGCCTTCTAGCGTCCTCATGTTGGAAGGACGTGATGTTGTTTGGAAGGATCATGTGCGCAATTTTGCACCATACCACCTCCAAACCATTGATGGAACTATGATCGTAAGCTTAGTACTTGTATGTGCAAGCTTGTAGTGTATGTTATGCAACTCTTTTGGTGGAGCTACTACTGTGTCAGTGTGTGATTGCTATTTGAGAGGATTGCATATGGCATGTTTGACTCCTCCCCTCATGGTGGTTCCTTGTAATACCAAGAGCTAGCCATATGATGAAATGTGAAATTTGGCTTGGTAACATCTAGAATGATGTTATACATGATGGACAAAATAGCTTGGATAGAAATATCGTAAAAAGAGTACTTCTACTAATAGGACAGAAATCAAAATAGACTTGAAAACCTTAGAACCAATAGCTAGACATATGATTTAAAGGTGAGAATTGGTTTGGTAACATCTAAAAGGATGTTACACATGATAGACTAAATAGATTAGAAAGATGTATCACCAAAAGGGGACTTCTTCTAATAGAGTAGGAACCAAAATATGCTTGAAATCTTTGAAGGCCATTTTGGAGGCCTAAACGGGTGAATTAGGCCTCAAAAATGTGCAATTATCTCCCCCTTCTTGTTGAGAGCTTTCCAACTGTACCTCACCCATGTGATTATGAGATTCATACAAGAAGATTCTCTAAAAGATTCCCTCTAGTCAAAGTTTGTTTGACCAACCAAATAGGATCAAGACTGACATGTCACCCATCCAAGTAAGTAATCCAAGGGTGGAGCTTGCTAACATGTCACCTATCTATGTGCCTAAGCCTATGGTGGAGCTTCCTCGGAGGAGATCCTCCTTATATATATAATAAAGAGAATGTGCTCCTTTGGGGCATCAAATACTTGAGTGTGAAATTTGTGTGTTCTCTCTTCTCTTGTCCTCAGAGTATTACATTCCTTATGGATAATGGTTTTGCCCTAGATGTACTATAGCTAATTCATCCTTTATATGGTATAGATTTCAAACAAGCGACTAACAATGGGGCTCGATAGCACCAAACCTCTTGATCTTTTGCCCACCATAGAGTATACAATATACTTGGAGTAGATGTTATCTGAAGTTAGAGGGACCTAACTGCCAACTAGGGGAGAAAATGTAGCACTTTAGAGTTCATGTATGACTTATATGTGAGTTGTGTTTCTATAGTGTATGATTTTGACAACAATGTATGTTGTGTAATGATGTATATTTGCGCGATAATTATCATGCCATTTGTAGCATTGCACCTAGATTGCTTGGATGCTAGAGTAGTAGTGTTGGTAGTAAGAGGTATTTTGGCAATTATTCATACACTACTTGTTGACAATCAGATTTCTGTATTGGGTATTGACTACATGGTGAGACCTACCATCACTGTTCATACCATTGGGTGTCCCATCAATAGGACCGTTATATGTGCCATTGGCAAGACCATTAGGATTGGATCAGAGGGTATACACTTGAAGGGCAACTCTCAAGAGCTCACTTCTCTCATGTTGAGCCTTCAAGTTCTTGGCTATGGTGGACAAAAGCCGGTGAGCATCACCTAGAGTCTCTTAGCTAGAGTGGGTGTAGCTTGATATTAATTAATGCCCAATTGTTGGCAGATAGTTGAGTGACAAATCAAGTATTGATCTCATTGAGTGTGATTTGAGTTGAGAAAAAATTGATTATTGTGGCACTTTAGAGTTCATGTATGACTTATGTGTGAGTTGGACTTCTATAGTGTATGATTTTGTGTAGTGATGTATGTTATGTAGTGATTTATATACACATGACAACTACTCTAATTGCAAACGTAGAAGTATCAAAATAAACACACAAGGTTATTAAGGATTTTATGGTTAGAGGATAGGTCATGAAAACACCATATAGTTATATTTCTTGAATGCTTCTTTGTGCTTGGTAGTCCACTCAAAGCTTATTTTAATCCCCAATAGATCAATCAATGGCATTGCAACATGAGCATAATAGTGGATGAATCATTGGTAAAATCTTATCACATCCATTAAATTCCTAAATTTTGGTGACATCCTTCAAAGTAGACCAATTGGTAACAGAATTTATTTTCTCCTCTTCCATCTTGATCTCCTTTGTTAAAATCCTATGGCCCAAGAAGGGAACTTCCTTCTACCAAAACGCATACTTGGACTTCTTGTAGTAGAACTTCTATTACTATAGTTGTGTTAAAATTTCCTATACATGGTATTTGCATTCTATCTTTTTCTTACTATAATTAAAATGTCATCCATGAACCCTATCACATATTGATCCAATAGACACTCTAACATGATGCATTTGACCCATGAAAATTATTAGAGTATAAGTGAAGCCAAAAGGTAAAACTCTCAATTCAAAGTGCCCATACTTTGTGCAAAAAATAGTCTTCTGCATATTTTCTCTATCAATTAGAATGTACCAACAACCACTTCAAAGATCCAACTTTGAAAAGTTTTGTGGTCTACTTGATTGATTCAACAAATTATCAATTTGAGACAAGAGATATGTATTCTTTATGTGTGTTTTTTAAGTCTATGATAGTCAATAAAAAAGCAAAGCCTTCTATTCTTCTTTGTTACAAGTAGCAATTGTGCTCTCCAAGGGGATAGACCATACTATATGAAATCTTTCTCCAACAAATTGGTCAATGTTGTTTGAAGTTCTTAAAAAAAATTAGGTGTGAGCCAATAGATTGTTCTACTTGTTTGAGTACTACATGGTGATATCTTAATCTTGAGATGCATGCTTCAACCAAAAGGTAACTAATTTGAAAGATAATTTAGAAACACATCTTCAATCTCTTGAACTATTTGATCAACCATTCTTTTTTGAGGTTTATTATCCTTATGAGATTCTCCTTGCATAAAAGGTTTCACTCACATAGTAAAGATAAAGAATATCATCCTCCAAAGCTTGTTTTGCAATTGCTATATTGACAAAATTCTCATCTTGGAATTGACTTCTCTAAGATGTCTTCCTCAAAGATGCCTAATAACCTAATTTGTAATTCTTACCTTGCTATTGTATTTGAATTTGTTATCAAGTCTTATCAAATTTAACCTTATGATATTCAAGCCAAGAATGACCTTTAATGACATTGTAGTGTAGGGGAACGATCATAAATCTCATACACTTTGAACTCTTTACAATCTTGAATGCAACAAGATGTGAGGTACGGAGTGCAATACCCTTCTCAACATATACCATCATCAATTTGCTATATAAACCCATCTTGATATGAATATTTAAATCCTTTGCTAATTGTATGGACCTGCATTTCTCAACACTCCTACAATCAATCAAACTCTTAAAATCACAATAAAATTTCATATCTTATAAGTGAATCAAACTTACACAAGTTGAGCCTTCAATCCCATCTGACTAATCTGGTTTTTTGTAAGTGGCTCAATATCCACTACTTATAATTTTGTTTCTTTGATCATGATGCTCTTAGAACTCCATTTAGGTAATTAAATGAGGTTATCAATTCTTGATTGGGCATTTGATAATGTGGTTTCCAATTTGGTGACAATAGAAAAAACTACCATTTTGTTGAAACGATCTTGGTCTTTTGTGCAAGTTTTTTCCATTCATTGGCATAAATCTCCATAGGTGCAAACTTTGTATCCATGTTTGATGTGTTCTCAAGTTATGTGGAGGTCTAAGTTGAGATTAAGTTGTGACAACCAAGGAGTCAAATCGATCAACCATTTGTATGGTTTCTTCTAGATGTTTGGGCTAGTTCATGGTTACTTCCAATTTGGTTTGCAATTCAAAGCTTCTCATAAGCTAATACAATGAAACCTTCATGTGTTTAGGATCAACATCATGATGTTTTGAAATTGAAAAATTTAACTCCTCATAGAATCAACATGCTTCAATTCTACCAATGGATCTTGTGCAGCATTGTGTAATACTCCAAGGACAAGAGAAGAGAGAAAACACATATTTCACATTCAAGCATCCGATGCCCCAAGGGAGCACATTCTCTTTATTGTAGACAAAGAGGATCTCTTCCAAGGAAGCTCCACCATAGGATTAGGCACATAGATAGATGACATGTCATCAAGCTCCAGCCTTGGATTACTTACTTGGATGGGTGACATGTTGGTCCTAATCCTATCTGGTTGGTCAAACAAGCTTTGATCGGATGGAATCTTTTAAGGAATCTTCTTGTAAGAATCTTAGAATCACATGGATGAGGTACCATTGGAAATCTCTTGATGAAATAAAAAAAGGGGGAGAGAAAGGAAAACTTTCCTCCACTGGAAGGGAGAATTTGCACATTTTCAATGCCTAATTCATCCGTTTAGGTCTCCAAAATTGCCTTCAAAGATTTCAGGCATATTTTGGTTCATACTCTATTAGTAGAAATCTCCTTTTGGTGATACCTTCTATCATTTATTTATTCCATCATGTATAACATCCTTCCAGATATTACCGAACCAATTTTCACCTTCAAATCATATGTCTAGCTATTGGTTCTAAGGTTTTCAAGTCTATTTTGGTTTTTGCACTATTAGGAAAATTACTCTTTTGGTGATACTTCTATCTGATCTATTTCTTCCATCATGTATAGCATCATTCTAGATGTTTCCAAACCGAATTTCACATCAAGATCATATGGCTAGCTCTTGGTATTACACCATGTTCAACATGATATGCTCAACCATACTAAAGACCACCATGAAAGTAGGTGAGGTAGCTTGTAGCAATAGAGTATCATGTGCTCTATGTCATAATGCACCACATAGGATCCCATACCAAAATTGGGTTACTTGGGCCTCAATAACTCCTTTAGGGAAATTGATCAGCCATCTCATATGAGTATGTACCTTGCATAGTCTCTTCTAGCCTTTGTTGGAACTCTTGCAAGCTCTTTTGCTTGTTAGTTTGCACTCTTTGGTAGTTTTGCCTTAAACATTGGACGAACTCCACCATGGAGTTAAGCCCCAATATTGCATCACCTCTTGTAATAGTACCCCCACTTGTAGTAGCACTGACTCCAACTTGTGCATCTCCATTGGATACACCAATGCTACTAGAGATATAACTCATACTACCAATCTACCCCTAGAAACCAAGCTTGCAATGATGGAAATGTAATTTGGAGACCAATATTATCTCTATAGCTCAATCTACTCCAAGTGAGCTCTCCTAAACTCATGATATTCATCCATTTGCAAGTCTCCAAATGCTAGAACAACCCCTTCTATGCCATGAAAGAATGAAAGATATGAATAAAGTCAAGTTTTGCATCTATTACAAATCACACCAACTATCAAAATCCTTGATGAAATCATCCAACTCCTTGGTACCCATTATACTATCCATGTTCTACAACAATGGTGTGGACACTCTATGTGCACTCCCAATTGAATAAATTGATATATCAAACTCCAAATCAAATTCAATCTCTTCTCTCACTAGGATCATAGATTCAAATTGATATCAAGTGCCACTCTATGTAAACCCATTTTGCATTGTAGTGATATCTCCTCTAGAATCTCCAAAGAAGTTTTTTGTGACAATGTAACTCAAACCACAACAATAACCATCACAAGTACCCCACCAAAGATCACCACCAAATGCCACTACCAATTGAACACCACTCACTAATATAGCTCTAACTATGATAATTACACTAGGAGAAAGTGAAATCTATAACCTACCATCACAATATGCACTCTCACAGTTTGTAGGTCATCACTTCCTACCTGATTGGAGAGAAACATAGGTATTTTGATTGGTCATCACTCCAACTTCACTACCAAGAGCACACCAAAGCACCAACACTCTAAAGTCAAGGCACCTTACATAAACATGGTGCATAAATAGGAAGTAAAGAATGAAGGTATAATACCATTAGCTTGACATGTATCTATAGGTGAAATGTGGCTTGATTACATTTGGAAAGATGCTATATATGATAGACTAAGTAGATTAGATAAATCTATCACCAAAAGAGTACTTCCACCTATAGAGTAGGAGCCAAAAACATCCTAACAACTTTAGAGCTAATTTTGGAGTCCTAGACAAAAGAATCAGGCCTTGAAAATAGGAAAATCTCCCCCCTCCTTTGGAAAAAAACTCTTTCTTTTCCTCTCTCCCCAACTATTTGTCTCATTGGGAGCTTTCCAATGGTACCTCACCAAAACCATGATATGTAACCCATCCATACAACTAATCTAAAGGTGGATCTTGTTGACATGTCACCAATCCATATATCTAATCCAAGGATGGGGCTTTCTTTATGGGATTCCTCTTTGTTATCTAATAAAGACAAGGTACTCCTTTAGGGCATCGGAGTATTGAATGTGAAGCTTTGTGTTTCTTCTCTTGTGTTTCTTTTAAATGTTCTTCTATCATCAAAATATTACAAGAGAGGGTCCAATCACCAGAAGTCTCAAACAAAACTCTCCATCTCATAAATCAATACTAGCTTGACTCTATCACCATTTTGTATTTGATATAATACAAAAATTTATCTACTCTTAAGCTACCAAGATCACCAAGGGTGGGCTCAAATTGCCTCTCTTAGCCAAAGTTACATGTGTGTTTGTATCAATCAACCAACCACCATGACATGTAGTGAGGGTGAACCTAATGGCTAGGGCACTAGTCTAGGAACCAAAAATCTAAGGTTCAAACCCTATTGCCATTTTTTGTCTCTTTAGCCCACAACCATATGCCTCAAAGACTCTAAACTCCAAAACTTAGGCAAATAAAGCCTTTTTTCTTGCCAATTTGAACCCTCTTCAAATTTGGCCAAGCTTCTCCTCTAACTATCAACTCTGGCCAAATTGGGAGAGTGAGGATCTCAAAATCTCTAATTCAAGGAGATAGGTTTCCAAATCCACCTCCACTTTTGAACTTTTTGCTCACCTTGTATTAAATTGACCTTGATTTTGCCTCTTTGTGCTCTGTTCAAACACCCATGGTCTCAAATTGACTTAATTCTACAAAATTTAGCTAGCACTTCAACATATAGTGTGCCACACTACCAAATCTACATCAACTCAAATAGAGCTTTTGCACACAATCACTCTCAAGGAAATCTAGGACCACAATCAATTGTACCAACCATAAGCAAGGCTTGGAGATACCACCAATTTCCTTGACACTTTCTCCTTGACTCTCACTTCTCTGATGTAATCAATTCATTTTACTACTTGAATTACATTCAAATCATATTTATACTTGGTCCTTCACTCAATAATTTGCCAACAATTGGCATTGACTACAATCAAGCGACATCTACTCTAGTTGAGAGACTATATATGACACTCATCCGGCCATGTCTACAAACGCCAAGAATTTGAAGGCTCAATATCAAAATAATGAACTCTTTGGAACTACACTTTGACCTATATCTCAAGCCGTAACAATGCTATTGATTGCATATTTAATAGTGCAAATGGTGCAAGTGATGATGTGTCTCATCATGTGATAGATAGCTCTACTATGAAATCTAACTACTAATAAGTAATCTATGAGCAACTACCAAAATAAATTTGATGGCCAACATTACCACTCCAACAACCAAGCAAACTAGCTTTGGTGCAACAAATGTCATGGCACTGAAGCTCCATTCTCCGTACTCACTCTATGTTCCAAGCACACTAAGAAATAGATGTATGTATCTCCTTATATACTCACAAACATTACTATGGTAAATACCTTCTTAAATTGATCCTTAAACTTACAATACCTACACATCTATTATACCTAAATTAGCCAAGGTAAAGAATCTTATGTAAATAAGATTTTGCAAAAGTTTTTGGGTTCAAAATTCTCTCTTTGGAAATTCCAAGCATACCTTTCATAAATTGAGTACTTTTCTCTAATCAATGTATATTAAATTTCAAAGTTAAGTCAGATCTATCTAACTTTACCAATCTCTACTAATAAGATCACCTAACTTGGTCAAAATAATGGATTTTTACACCTCTTGAATACTAAGTAAATTTGACCATGTAAAGTCAAAGATGAAGATCCATCTCCATTGTGATATGACTTAAAATCTATCAATTATCATGAATTTTAGTATCAAATAATAAAATATTTAGAATTTTCCCCTTATTTAGCCATACTAACCTAGTTAAAGATACCTCTAACTTAGTTATAACTAAACTTGGATAGCCATTGCTAACTCAAAACCACAAAAATACTACTATAAATTAATGTGCATCCTATTAAGCTACTACATATGCTTAATGCTTGTAAATTTAACCCCGTAGCTAAGGTACTCAATCATATGAAGTTTCCTCAACACCATATAGTTTGCTTTATAAGGTTTATAAGTATAAGAATGAACTACACATTCCACATGAATAGTTTTATGGTACCTTCAAGATATTCCCTTATAAAACTTCTTGCATGCTTTTTATAGTATATTCTATAAGTTTCTTGTAAATTGTGACTTCTATTAAAGTTCTTTGATGTATGTTTGAATTACTGCGTTGTTTTGTTATTTAATGATATCCTTATCATGGTTTTTAATTTTTGGTTGGCACTTGGTATTATGAAGATGATACAATTACACATAGCATTATGAATCTACACATAACATCAACTAATCCTACAAAACTTTATATTACACATGCTTATTACAGCTATAGGGATATCAAGTTTAGTAAACTTTGTGTTCATTATTACATTAAATATTGATGGCAGATTATAAGTTAAATTAGGCAAGGAAGAGATGATATATTGAATCTAGAAGGTTTTAATTGAAAATATTGAAGATATTATAATTACAAAGGTGTGCAAAAAAACCATGTAAATATACAAACTTAAGTATCAAGGGAAAAATAAAGTTATAACTAGAGGGTCTAACTTTTCAGCAACCAAATATCCAAATAATATATTTTGTCATATTATTTGCAATATATTTAGGCAACAGTCATATATATATTTTAAGCTTCTTGCAAAAGAATGATTAAAGTAAACAAAAGGGTGAAAATGATACAAATTTGGGAGAAATGAAGAGAAAAGGGCTTACAAGGACTAAAAGCTCTTGATTGTGATGTGAAAGAAGAACATATGATATTACCTACTTTGAGTTAGACAGGTAAACTTTGATGTTTGCTTGAGGGTAAGCTTGAAGGAGAGTATAGTAATCATTTAGATATGTGTTTCCAGCTATAGGTATCATATTCTAAAGTACATGTTACATAATCTAGTAAGGGTCTAATTATTAAGAAAACTTATGTAATTATGGTATTGCTATGGTATGGTATGGTATGGTTCTTGCACTTACGTACTCATTTACACTATGGGAAAATTTAATGTGTTTGGATAATTGTGTATGATTTGTTCAATTTTTATTTTATGAAACATGTAAAATAAAAATTGAACTTAATTTTATTGAAAATGCTTATTTTTTATTTTACATATTTCATGTTAAGACACATTTTTATTAAGATTCTATTCATTCAAGTGAACATTTATTTTGTAAATACGATGAAGAAACAAAGATAGAATAGAAGACACATATTTTTTCAATTTATTGACAAGAATTTTAAAGTAAGAAAACAAAAAAGAGATACAATAAAGACATTTTTTGATAACTAATTTTGAGAATATCAAATACATAGAATTCAACAATATAAAACTTTCTATGAATCTATGATGAGTAGAATACTAGACAACCCTAAGCAAGTAATGGAGGTCCATCAAGTTAGTTTTCTTGCTTTACTCCATAATATTCTAGTATATTCAAATGGTACTTGTGTGGTATAGTCTTTTCATTTATTGATGATTAATTTAGTAATTTAGTGTGTTAGATTTCAATGTAATTTGATCTTTAGCACGTGGAAACAATAATCTCATATTTTATCTAGTAGCATCACAACTAATTGATGATTTAGCTCTTTATGTATAAAGGAGCAATTAGAATAGATTATTGGTGCACATAATGCATTTGGAAATAATAAGAAAAATGCACTTGTTTTTAACACAAAAATATCATTAATTGTAGAGGGAAAATTGTATACAATAGGATAAGTAAAAATGTTATTACTTTTGAAGTAATATGTATATCCTTGGATTATAATAACTAATGAAAACAAGTTTTATCTTCACACATCAATATGCAAAGTACTAGAACATAACAATAATAAAATTCTCATAGAAAATGGTATTGTTTTTAAGTGTAATAATAGGTAAATTTTTTATTTTAATTAGTTTCAAACAAGTTAGATGTATTTTAATTGATTCTTATTACATCATGAGTAATGTAACATATTAAAATTTATAAGTAAATATTTTGAATGGTTTCCTTTTATTGCAAGATAGAAGGATATTTATAATAATCTACACAATAATATCATAAAAATTTTATCCTTTAAGTGTTTAAGAGTAACAACATAAAAGAAAATCCATTTTTGTAGTCAATAAAATCCACCATGAACATTGGTTGTATGTAATATTTAGAAAGAAGTGTACATATTTTTATAATTTCATTTGACTTGACAAGCAACTATAACAAATTGATGACCTAATAAATCATTGCCATCAAATCACTTGAGCCCACTAAGGCCCACATTCTTATAAAGAATGTTGTTCAAAAGTTGTTGGTTACCTTTTTTTTCATTCAATAAGATATCAAGTAGATTTACCTTTTATATATGTATGTTAAGTTTCTTCAACATATTATTAAGCAAGCACTCTTAAAGCTTTGAAGTATATGCAAACCTATAGAAACTATTATGAATATATAAATACAAATGAAATTGTTTTCTGATTTTTTCATAAGAACTTGCAAATTGTAAAGTTATTACAGCAAAAATTAAACAAAACAACATTAAAATAATACATTTTATTCTTCCTTTATGTTTCATCACACTTTGAAAGAATTTTGTTTTCTAATTCTAATAAAAGCTTACCACAACTATTTTACAAATATAATTAAGGTAAAACCACAAAGATATAATTCAAGGTATATATAAAAGTTAGAGCGAGACCTTAATATTCTATCTTGATAATAAAAGAGTAAAATTATAATATATTTGAGCATAGTTTTAAGGATCTTCATATTCCTTCCTCATGTGACAAATGTGATTATATTATTGATGTTACATATATTAGATAATTATAATATTTACATTATCATATATAATTTATTCAAATTGAACATTTTTAAAGTTTTAATAACTTACCAAGTGAATATATATGTTAGCTATTTAACTACTTGAGTGTCATACTCTTATTATTAAGTTAATATTGCTATTAAAATTTTACTATATAAACTCATAATTTGCAAAAGATCATATACTTTACACTACTTTTTTTGCAATATAAGTATATGTTTATAACTCTGGGTCACTAAAACCTTTGGGTTTGAAAATTGGGCCAACATACCACTTTGACCATCTATATGAGATGGTAAGTAGTAAACATGATAAAATTGATTGCTAAAATCTTGAATAATACTTGACAACATAAGTTAAATTTACCACATGTAGTAATTTGACCACCTATAATATGGCTATTATTCATGGTTTTAAGCAAAGTGTATGGTTAATTTGACTCATAGAATATGTCCAAATTGTGTCAATTTTTTTATTATCAAACAAAGTCATATATTTAGACATGAGTATACTATAGTAGAAATCATGACTACATATAATGTCAAAATATAATTTTATTTTACAAGATGATATTTACTATGTCAAGATTAACCATTATATAAAATGAAAATAATTAAAATGTATATGTTTATTAATATGTTGAATACATTTATTTTAAATTTCTAAGATAAGTTTAGATTAATTTTGTAATTTTACAATACACAATTTAAAATGCAAACACTAGATATGAGGAACAAATAAATCATGTGCAAGTAATTTGTAAATAATCCAAGGATGAAAATGTTCCAAGGATGTAAATGTTTCAATTCTTTTGTTGGTCAAAAGCTAATTTAAATTAAGGAGAGTAGTGAAAAAGTTAATTTGAATTAAGGAGAGAGACGTAAGGGGAGCAACGAGAGAGAGAATGAGAGGTATGAGAAAATAGATTCTATATTTTTGGAGAACTCACCAGCCTGTAGCACATGAGTGAATAATAGATTTTGATTTTTTTCAATTTCGGTTCCATTGGTACCTAGATTGAATGATTTGGAGAATTGAGTAGAAAGTCTTTAATGTTCTTAGGTTTTATAGGGTTTTGATTGATTATTTCACATTGAGAGCGATGGGCCAAGAATTTTCAATTCTAGTCTCTTTGTATTCATGCTCTAGTTTCATGGGAACTTACTTTGAAATTTTTGACATGTGAATTAAAATTTAAAAGAGTTTCTAGTTTGTAGGGTTTAGAGAGGACATTTATTCATGTGAATTAGGATGGGAGGGGTTGTGGTATTGCATGTATGGGGAGATACAAAGACAAGTATTGTGTGTTACTATCATTATTCTTATGTCAGCCATGGCTACACTTCCCTATGTGAGGCTATCTAGAGCGGCTTGTGATACAAAAGGACCAATGTGTCATCAATGCTTTACCTCAAAAGTAGTAAAGATCCATGCAGGAAAGATGCACAACGACTATGATTGGGCCACTTGAGATGTTCACATGAGACAAACAACCACACTAACAATAGTGACACTTGGGATTATGCATGCTTCCTTGTCTCTTTGTTGACCATCCAAAGGATACCAATCGCGTCATAGAAGTGGTTAGCATCTTAGGCAAGTTAGATTTTGGGGTTATTTAAGAATAATTTTTTATTTCCTTATCTATTCCACAAGTTACCCCTTAAATTCCATGATGAAGTTGGACAAGTTTTTTGCCTACCACTTAATCATTTGGCATGTGATCCCTTGGATAAGTTAGCATGGTTCTTATTCCTCTTACTCTCTTGATGGTTTCTTTGTTATGCTAGAGGAGGACGTGCAAGCATAGAGAGGTGGGTGTGAGATTTCATCAATTTCAAGCAAGGGATTGGGCTATAATACAAGAGGAGTCTATTAGGATGGCATGTTTTAGGAGATAGGTTCTACCACATTATACCACAAAGTCCACTTGATTATGAAGGTGTAGGGCATTGGATCAAGCAAGAGAGTTTAGTAGAGCAACACAAGTGTTACATCCTTTGTCTATGGTAGTCCCATTGATGAGATTATCTTTTCCTTATGCTCACTACATCCTATGGTAGGAAAGAGTGTACATTTAGAGGTCTGAGATTTTAAGCTCAAGCAACTTTTATGTCTTGATAGATTGCTTTTTGCATAAGCATTGTGCATTACCTCTTGCCTCCTTCTGGGAGGCTTATCATGGATGGTACATGAGCCTCTTAGAATTTGCTTTTAGGTAGATGATCATTCTAGTGGATCTATGGAGTTGTTTTAGGAGGTTGCAATAATAATGAGTGGAGGTATTCTTACGTCAACTAGTTTGGTATTGGGTGCTAGTTGAGTTCTTGTGATGGAAAAGGACACAAGAGTTATTAGACCAATTGCTATTGGAGAGATCTTTTTGTGCTTGGTTAGTTGAACCATTGTCTTTCAACATTGTTCTCACTTTTGATAGCACCTTAGTCCAATTTGGAGTAGCTACACTTGGAGGTTTTGAAGCTACATCTCTAGGCATCAAGACACTTTTAGATATCCATCCAAAGTGCATTGTCTTACATGTGGATGTTGAAAAGGCTTTTAATAGCATCTCTTGTGCATCCATCTTAGAGAGCTTAGGGAGGCTAGTGGATTCTTGGGAAGTCTTATTCTTTTAGTGCAACCATTCTATAGCTCTCCTACTTCTCTTAACTACCAACATGGTTTGTCATAGGAGAGAGTCAGTGTCTTGGAGTTAGTTATTGGTACACAAAAAGGACATCCTTTAGGGGGATCTTTATTTGCCATGGCTCACTTTAAAGCTCTCTTATCTTTTATGTTTGCCACATGTAATACCATTAGTTAGACAAATTATCTAGAGGTGGAAATGAGTTTGGTAATATTTGTAGGGATGTTATATTGAATGTTCTAAGTAGATTAAATAGAGGTGTCACCAAAAGAGTACTTTCACTAATGAGGTAGAGGCCAAAAACACCATGAAAAATTTAGAGCCAATTTGGAAAGCCTAAACAAAAGAGTTTGGACGCTCCAAAAAATAGAATCTTCCTCCTTGTGTGAAAAGGCATCATCTTTTCTCTTGAGTTTGTCACATCAAGGTCTTTCCAATGATACCTCACCCATGTTGTTGAGCTTCATACAAGAAAATTCTCCAAAGATTCCCTTGGGTCAAACTTGTTTGACCAAAAAAATAAGACAAGGATTGACATATCACCAATCCATGAAACTAATCTAAGGGCGGAGCTTGTTGACATGCACCAATCCATGTATTTAGTCCAAGGGTGTCACTTCCTTTGTGGGAATCCTCTTTGCTATATAATAAATATAAGATGCTCCTTTGGGGCATTGGAGTATTGAGGAATGAAACCTTGTTTTTCTCTTGAGGTTTCTCTTGTCCTCATAAATTTACATCATGCTAGGCTATATATTTCCATCATTGGAAAATGATACACATATTGCAAGCCACATAGATCAGATTGGGTAGGCCTTTGATCACTTGACTACTAAGCTGCATATTGTAGGCTTGAGAATTGAGGTGTCAAAGTGTAGAGCATGGTCCAATTCAATTATCACTCCACACCTTGAGCTTACAAAGGGATGTATCACATCACAAACAAACTACATATTCTGGGAGTGCTAACAGGATCCAAGGATTTTGTCACACGCTTCTTATACATTGCCCTTGCAAAAGATATTCTCAATGTGGATGACCTTTCTCTACTAGGAGATCCATAGGTGGCATTTGGTATACTCTCCAACAACATTGCATGTCAATCTACTTACCTTCTTTGTACAATTCCACCTTCCTTGACATTCCTATCACGTCTTAAAGCTTTTGATAGGAAGACATTTGGTGATATCATCAAACCATGGACATTTGAGTGTTTGATTAATGGACTCGGCATGTAGATAAACATCTCTACCAATCTCATGCAGAGGAGTAGGTATATTACCTATGGGGGAGAAACCGCCCTAGCATTTTTTGGTTGTTGGGCTTTCTTGGCACCCTTACTTTCTTCCCATTTTGTGATTGTAGATAGGCTTATTTTGGAGACATATTTGACTAAGATAGAAGAGGGATCCTTTTCTTCCTAGATGTTATTGCAATAGACAAGAAATGGCTATTTGCATGGGCACAAGAGGACCTTCTCTCCTTTGCTTTACTACCATCAGATTGGACCAAATGTTTACAATCTTTCTTGATAGAGCAATAATATCACCATATGCTACATTCTTTCTTAATTGACTTGTCCATTCCTTGGACCACTATAGATGTATTTTTTCTTACTCTAGCAAGGATGCAAGCTCTTGGATCCTAGCTTTATTGTGCATTAGAGCATTTTGACACACCTGCTACCTTATTTATAATGATGAGGTTCTATCTAGGTTTGGTCTACCTATCTGCATCTTTATTAGTTTTGTGAATGTAGTTCCACACAAGATGCAACAATGCTCCATATGGCATTGTGTTCTTTTGGAGGACAAAGGAAAGCTATACGTGGTGCAATCAAGTATATAGTGTTTGCTATGGCATGAGAGAGTGGCTATTTGGCTTGGAGGGAGTGTTGTAGATGATGGGTGCCAAAGTAGAATTGTACTTGGCTTGAGATGATTAGGTGATAATGGTAGATGTTGTAATTACAAATCTTATGCATGATGCAATTTTGGATAACTCATCCCCTTGGATGGAAGGTGTGTGGAGCAACAACACATAAGGTCTTTAAGTATAGGAGTATGCAGTGAGGTCATCTCTTTGTTCCTCTAGCCTTGGAGTTATATGGAGTGATGGTCATGGTGTTCAACACATTTGTTAGGGAGTGCAAAAGAGCTTATCATATTAGAGATCAAGGGGTACCACTCTCACTCATACTTTGTAGCATACTTTAGACAACATAAGTCCATTTCTTTATAGAGAACATTGGCCGGTGCAATCCATACGAGAGCAATCAGACTAGGTGATGCTTCTTTGGATGCTCCAATAGTTTGTAGACCTTACTACTTGCATAGCTCATATATCTTATGTGTAATTATTGTTTGCTAAGCAGTCTGCCTTTTTGTTCTTCATTTAGACTAGCTTACACTATATTTGTAATTGGCTATATTATATAACTACTTACACTTCTACCACAAATATATGTGTAGATGTGTAAGTATGAATATTTCATTATCTAGAAAATACAAGACTTGCATGTTAATGATATGTAATATGAAATGATTACTATGTACATAAAGCTTGGATATATTGTTAAGAATCATGATAAATTTTATTTTCAATTTGTTATTAGATGACTAATTTAAACTTAATTTTGGTAATTTCAATACACCTAACATATTTAATATATATTTAACTACAATGAGAGTATATATAATGACTTATTTAAAGAAGTGTATTCAGTTTATATTCAAAAGAAAAAAGGTTTCATTTATTTTCTGTTATGTTGATTTAATGAGTAAGTCTTATAGATTATAAGATCTAAATTTGTAAGAAAAATAGATCGAGTTAAAAGTCAATATCAAGTAAATTCAATTCTCAGGATAACTGTTCTCATTAGATACAAACTTTAGATTTCAAGAACTGTACTAAAGAACTTTAGAAAGAAAGAACAAGTACTACAATATATGAAATGACATAGACATCAAATGCATAGAAAATACTAACAATAGTTTAGACTTCTTTGAATTATATGTGCTATTGTTGAGATGTAGGATGGGTGACTTAAATGATCATGAATTTATAAATCCAATAGCTATTTGAAGAAAATAAGAATTAGCATATTAATGAAATGAATGAGAAATAGAAATGGATTTTTTAATGTTATACTACAAATCAACCACACCCATAAAGAAAAAAATTGCCAAGTAAAAAATGAGATATTTATATTAATTAAGAAGCTCTTAATATGAAAATTTATAACTAATTTTTCAATAAAAAAGTAGAATAAAAACAAAAAAATATTACAATAAATAATTTTGGTCTTATAAATATATGTCAAGATATTACTAGATCTTGATCTCCGATGATGTTTTTGGATTAGTTCTAGATCTAGTGATCTTGTCCGAGGAGGATGGGTAATCTCCCCCGAGCGGAATAGATAGCAACTAAAGTCCGAAAGTATAACAAAGTCTTTTTTTCCTTGTAGTCTTGGAACTATTATATGGAACTAAATGACATTTGACCGTATGACATTGAATAAGGTGGATCAATTTTACTTCCTTATTTTGAATTTCCTTCACACATTAATAGAGTAATATCCATTTCTCTAGATAGAAAATTGGCTAGTGCAATTTATGTAAGACATGCTAAATGCAATCAAACCGATTCTCATTCCATGCTGCAATGCTATATTGAGACTTAGCTTAATTTTACCCTTTAGGTTTTATCTTTGTTTGGTTTGATGGGTCTTCGACCTTGTTATCTGGTTATCCTCCGTGTAGAGATGAAGGAACTGCTTTTTATGACGAGTTTTCATGATGCTTTATGACAAGAAAGTCGTATAACGATTTAAATATATAAGAAGATCTTCAGATGGAATGATGAATGAATGGGGGAGAGACCACTTGTCAACAAGTGGCGCATGAATGGGCCGAAGAAACGTTGCCCATACCATGTTGTTAAAAGGTCGCAGACATCTGGTGTTATGAGGGATGCTGAAAAATCTGAATTAATTTATGCTCTTTTAGGGCAAAGGCTGGGAGGAGGTGCCTAAACCCCAGCATACAGGCCGGGAAGCATCAGCAAAACAGCTTCCCGGCGGCGAGGTTGGAACTGTGGAAACCGGTACTACCGGTAGCTCGGGCGAGAGTACTCTTCTCTTCGGAGGAGCGCCCGGGTGATGCCGGTAGTCAAGAAAAGAGAACTTTCTTCTTCACAGTACCGAGACTCCAGAGGCGCCAGCGAGAGAGAAATTGCTTTCCTGTTCTCTGCAGTTGTGTAAGAATTTGCTTCAAGTTTTGGGGAGTGGCAACGTGAGAGGACGGAGGGTGTGGTCTCGTAGCTGACCTCGATGGATCAGCTCGAGTTTTTGCTGTTGCAGTTCTTGGTGCCAGACAACGATGCGCGCAAAGCCGCTGAGGAGCAAATCCGCAAGTTGTCAAAAGATGCACAAATTGTGCCTGCGCTTCTTCACCATATTCGAACCGCACAGGCTCCTAATGTGCGTCAACTTGCAGCAGTCATCTTGCGCAAGAAGGTTACGGGACATTGGATGAGGCTACCAGCAGAAGCGAAAAACTCGGCAAAATCAATCCTCTTAGAAAGCGTTACTGCGGATCCAGTGTATGATTGCCTTATGTCCCTTATACTATTAATTCCCCCAGTGGATCTAACGTCATTTCCATAATGCATTCCAGATGTGCCGCCATCCAACTCTGACAGCCTTATATTATGACGAGCGAGCAAGTTTTGAAACCTGACTTTTTTGGTGAAACATGAGTAATTAGGCTCACGTTAGATTTATGTATTTCTTAAGTTATTGATTTTGTGAACTTTTGTTCCGATATCAGTCAACCAGTTCGACGAGCAAGTGCCAATGTGGTGAGTGTCATTGCTAAGCATGCGGTTCCAGCTGGAGAATGGCCAGAGCTGCTTCCCTTTTTGTTTCAATGTACGCAAAGCGCGCAGGAAGACCATAGAGAAGTGAGTACTCCCAATTTTGCTTCTGATGTACGTCCATTTATGAATTGTTAAAACAGATCACTTACTCCTCTGCACGAAATTTGAGTTACATGAAATCGGAGTATTATTCTAAACGGCACCAGGATCACAAGAAAGACACTCTAAACGCGGGGGTGTTTGGACCAGGATAAGTGTGGAGGTAGTCATCTGGTGTGGAGAGTTATGAGTGGATGCATAGAGGTGCATAGTGGTGTCTTTGACATCCATTAAAAGAATTGCAACTGATGGAAAAGGTTAAAGGGACGAGGGTTAGGAAGCATCCAAGTTTAATCTGCTACAAGAACCACTAAGTTTGTTGCGGAAACTCCCCTCCTCCCCTGAACTGAAAATTCGATCTGGAAAGAATTCCGCATAGAAACCAACATGTAGCAGCACCGCGTCCGTTTGCAAACTCTGCTATAGGAAATTCTACGACCGGCTCCCTTTTACCATCGATGCTCAAGCTGCTTAAATAGACGGTCGAAGGAGTGGCCACCTGATGGTATGTGAAGAACTCTGTTTGATACGATCTTACTCGTATTTGCCATTCTGCCATTAATTTCAGTCCAATGAAGACTAATACACCTGAAGTGCTCATATAGTTGATTGGTTTAAGGGAACTCCGAACTGGTGAGTGGATGTTGAAGGTGTGGGTGAGAAATATTGGTAAAGTGAAGCCGTGAGATAAGTCAAATTGGGCCGTCTATCTAACGGTACTTTTGTTTCTTGATCTATACAGGTGGCGTTGATATTGTTTAGCTCGTTAACGGAGACCATAGGGGATGTCCTTCGCCCACACTTCAGCACTCTTCAATCTGTTTTCGTGAATGGTCTGAACGATCAGCAAAGCAACAGGGTTAGGGTGGCTGCCTTAAAGTAAGAAGCCCTCTCGTCTCTTTGCCCTGGATCTTGTCCCTCCTTTGTCTGCCCGGACATGTGCTATGCTCTGCGTGTTAACTGATTTGACACAAGGAAAGAACAAGGTAAACATTAGTGAATATCCCGATAAAAACTGCGTATCCACAGATATCTGCAAGTTCAAATGTGCAGGTAACTGTTCAAGTTTATACTGGGGTTACCTACAGTTCTTGTAGTTGGTAAACTGTGCGGGCTCTTGCTCGCTAAGTAATATTCAATTTATATGCTCTGAGACCTCTTGATCATGGTAAGCATCCACGCGGTGTGGATGGAAGGGGAGTTCCCAGCCACATGAATCCGGATATCCTGCTCATTGCCAGGACTGCGTGCCATCTTTTGATCGTTGACTTTGGCGTGCTCCGCGGACATAAAGTTGTTTGCGGTAGCTATAGCGGAACTGAGTTTGATTCATGTGCACTTGCCCGATTTGTGTGGTGTAGGGCAGTTGGAGCTCTCGTAGGCTATATTCAAACTGAAGAAGAAGTTGTAAGTCAGGGGACCTATCAAATCTTTAGGAAGTCCACCATCAACTCCCAAAACCTTTTTATGGAACTTAGCTGCTTATCGGATTTGGTTTTGAGCTTGAATTGGTGACCACCAAGCTGTTACACAGACTACTGTCAGTTGACCGCGTATATTTGGAAGAAGTTGGAAAATACCGAGGGAAGCGTCTGTTTGGCAAGGCAGTGTAAAGTATTTACGGGGAATTTGAGCTTTCAGGCTGGAGTAGAAAGGTAAATGGAACTAAGACGAAACTTCTGATTTGTGCAGATTATGTTCCGGGAGCTTATTCCACCTATTTTGAATGTTTCTCGCTCTTGTTTAGAGAGTGGTGACGAGGACGTTGCCATTCTAGCATTTGAAATATTTGATGAGCTCGTGGAATCCCCTGCCCCGCTGCTGGGTCCCACAATCCCAATCATTGTCCAGTTTGCTCTGGAAGTTTGTTCAAACAAGTCTCTAGATTCCAATACACGATATCAGGTACGTTTTGTTTAGTTTGGTTATCAAGATCTGTTGTTCGTTTTGGTCGCATCTGTGATCCTTCTGCATATGGAGAGGTTTGCACTTATACTTAACAGTTGTGTTTATGATCACCTGATTGAGTGCGAGACTGATGCTTAGTCTATTGATTCATACTCTCTTTGCAGGCCATTCAGATCGTGTCCTGGCTGGCCAAGTATAAACCCAAAACTTTGGTGAAGCACAAGTTAGTACCCTCAATTTTGACAGTCATGTGTCCAATCCTGGCTGAGCCGGATGCCAGAAACAGCGAGGATGAGGTTTCTTCTGATAGAGCTGCTGCCGAAGTTTTGGATACCATGGCAATGAGTCTCCCAAAGAAGCACGTATTTCCACCTGTTCTTGCTTTTGCTGTCAATAACTTTCAAAACCCTGATTGCAATTGGCGAGAAGCCGCCATAATGTCCTTAGGCGTCATCTCAGAAGGTTGCTACGAAGTGATGAAGAGCAAGCTTGAGGCTGTTTTGCCATTAGTACTTGAAGCTCTGACGGACAGTGAGCAGCTCGTAAGAGGGGCTGCGAGTTTTGCCCTTGGGCAATTTGCTGAACACCTGCAACCTGAGATCGTGGAGCATTACGAGCGGGTTCTTCCCCGTATCTTTTCTGTCCTGAATGACTCGTCACCTAAAGTACAAGTAAGTATACGCACCCGAGTAGCAGCATGTTGCTTGACTTGAAGTTTCCTTTCACGTTCTAGTTTCATTTCCTGGGAACCAAAGACTCGTACTATATTAAGGATGTCAAAATGGAATATCAAATCCAGTTGCAATGTAAGTTTATTCCTAGCACAAGATAGGAAGTTCAAGTTTTCAGTTGCAAGCCATTTGAATTGTCTAGACTAGGATGACACTCAAGGGTTTTAGAAATAATCTGGGTGATTCCTGATGGCAGATCTGGCCTGGATAAGTTCCCTTACACAGCTCGGGCTGCTTTCAACTGGATCTGTTGGCCTGTAGGATTGATCTGCTCAAATCAATCCTGCTGAACATTCTTTCTACCTTGTACTAATTCCTCCTTCTCAACCTTGGTCCCGAAATGGGGTTATTCCATAACTCTGATGTTTCCCTCATTTGGTTTGTAGGAAAAAGCATACTATGCTTTAGCTGCCTTCTGCGAAAATCTCAAAGAAGAGATTCTTCCTTATCTTGGGCTCTTGATGGAGAAGTTATTGGAAGCGCTGCAGAGCAATCGTCGTGATCTCCAGGAAACCTGCATGGTAAGTCGCCGTTTCAGGAAGCACTTCCTACAATGTTTTTCCTATTTAATCAGAAAGAACGTCCTGGAAAGTCTTTTCTAGTTAAGCATGATGGACACGATCAGAATTTGAAGCTTTTATGTAAATTTGGGTCCTCTCTCTAAATATATAAATAAATAGAGAATGAAAATCAAACCCGTGAGCCCTATTTAATGTCGTATGCATCGACTACCTGGAAGACATCACCGTCCTGTAGTCTGATGAAGGTTCTTGCAACTCTTTATGTGAGGCTCGTTGGTCAGCGGATCTTTCTATACAAGGGTTAGAACTGAGAAATGAATGCTCTCGATGAAATCTTACTGAGAAGTCATTAGACATGCTTCCTGGAACTGCAATTTTCAGCAGCTAATCATTTGCGTTGAATGCAGTCTGCAATAGGATCAGCTGCTGCAGCAGCCGAGTTGTCATTTGTGCCGTATACGGAGCGAGTCCTCCAGATTCTGCAGACGTTCATGGTCAGCACCAAAGACGAGGACCTCCCTGTGCGTGCTCGTGCAACCGAACTTGTGGGAATCGTTGGCTTGGCAGTTGGAAGGCCCTATATAGAGCCTGTACTTCCAGATTTTATCGAGGCTGCCATTAGGGTGTGTAAATCTGTGCACACATACAATTGACTCGGATCGTGTAGACCTCCTTTGTGGGTGGTGTTCTGTTGCTGTCCATGCTTTTATCACTTGATATAGGTGATGATGTCGCTATCGAGCCTAGAAAGTGTTACCTTAATGGATGAAAGCTCTGACGGACTCTGCTTCGTGTCAAGTTCCTGTACTCAACTTGTGATGTGAATTTCACAGGGATTCGCATTAGATTTTAGCGAATTGAGAGAGTATTCTCATGGATTCTTCAGTAACGTGGCGGAAATTTTGGAAGAAGCCTTGGTGCCAGTAAGTCTTATTCTCGAATTCATCATTAGTTTAAACTTCGTTGATCTCCAAATTTTGATCCTTTTGAAGTTTGTTTGATGACATTTTGTTTCTCTTGCAATATTTTATGTTTCGAGTTTGTAGAACCTCTCAAGTTGTGAATAATGGAGCAAATCTAGTTACATTAGATTCAGTGATAGGGTGCCCTCAAATCGGTCCTTTGTGGAGAAAGGTTAGCTTAAGCAGTGAAGGCTGATGAACTATAAGTTGGAGTGTGGTAACTGTTGGAAGTCTGCATAGAAGAGAAATATGCTGGAAACTTGCACCACTGATCTTGGTTTCTTCCTGACTAATCTGGAATCCAGTATCTTCATCGGATGGTTCCATTGGCATTGGCGTCTTGCAACTTGGATGACGGGACAGCACTGGATTTTGGCGATTCTGATGATGAAGGCGATATGTCCAATGGCCTCGGTGGATTGTCATCTGACGATGAGCATGAATCAGATAACAAACGAGTTCGGAATATCAGTGTGAGAACAGGTGTCCTGGATGAAAAAGCAGCTGCAACCCAGGCCCTTGGTCTATTCGCTCTGCATACGAAGCAGGCTTTCATGCCGTATCCTTGACCACCACACACTTTCAAGGATCTTGCTGGGCTGAGATTCGAATATTTAGGAGATAATCTAAAGTTACACATTGAACGCCATAATCTCTTGAGAAGTGACAGCTAGAGGACATTAGTCCAGGGTAGCACGGAAATCCACAGCGGATGGACACTGACACGAATATGTTGTGCCCATGTATGTGCTTCTTAACTGAATTGCAGATACATGGAAGATACTCTTAAAGTCTTGAAGAAACATGCAGGTTACTTCCATGAAGATGTCCGTCACCAGGCCATGATCGCCCTCCAACGTAAGTCATGAATGTCGGCCATACACGTCTCATTAGCAAGTGTTTTCTTCCATTCTGTCCGTCCAAAGGCTCGACGCCGAGATCAAGATTCCTCGGACTCCTTTGGAGAATCTATTCAACTTAACCTGTTTATATGCGACACTTACATAGGGCAGGGGAAAACTAGTTCGAAGTTTCCCTGGTTTGATTGTTTGATGGAACCTTACCTTTCAAATCTACTCGCAGATCTGTTGACCGCCACTCAGGTTGCTTTCCCAAGTCATGATAAGGTAAGTTCTTCACCTGCTGCAGATGTTCCATCTCATCTTTCTGTAATTTCTGGAAAATAATAGAAGGCACACGACTAAGGCACAGGAATGTGCGGCTTTAAGCACGTCAAAAAGTGAAGGAACCCATAAGTGCATCATGAATGAGAATCGATTCGTTGTGATTTCTTTCTGATCTGAAAGTTGGAGAAGATATTCTGCATGTCTCCTGCTTCGAGTTAGCTCATCGACGTCTCTGCTGATCACAGCGACGAATATACATATAGGAGGCTCTTATGTGCTTGTTGTACTCACTGTTCCGGCCCGTTCATGTCTTGTGCAGCATATTTCTCCAGAATCAAAACACGTGCTAGGTACTCACGACTCATTCCCAGTTTCAGTAGTCTTTGTTGCGGTATGGTAAGTTCGGGCTTCCTTGAGTACCTTGACTGTTTTATGCATTACTGAAAGCATTTCTTAATTTGTCAAACAGAAACCGTGATGGATTTATACTTGAGGGCTTTGAACGAGGACGATGACAAAGATACTGTTTCACAAGTGTGTTCATCAATTGTTGATGTAATCAAGTCGGTGCCGTATGAAGCAGTACAACAATGTAAGTTATTGGCTCTTCTAACTAGTGATGAGTGCCAATTGTGATTGTCTTACACTCTCCAAACGCGTGACTTACCTACGTGTTCTAGTAGTTTCCAGTTGCTGTATGTATAGTAACGAAGTTAAAGGTTCAGGAATTTGCAGTAGTTCTACTGGGTCCGTAGTCCTTGTACTGTAAATCTCTTATACTGTCCAGTTGAGTGATGATTTACATGTGCGAACTTACTGATCTGGACTGAGCAATGCGTCCTCTATGCAGACATTGTAAAGCTATCGGAAGCAACCTTGATGCTTCTCCGACAGGAAGCCGTATGCCAACAAACAGGTGACACTGACAGTGAAGGAGACGAGGATGACCTTGAACATGACGACATACTGATGGATGCAGTTACAGATCTTTTGCCAGCAATGGGGTCTTGCATGGGGGCTGCTTTTGAGCCGCTTTTCCGCCAGTTCTTTGAGCCTCTCATGAAATTTGCGGTAAGTTGATTCTCATCGAGTTTCTCTTATGGATAGAATTTTCTCAACGGGCAGAAAACAAAATTAGTTCTTCCATTATTGAAAGGTTCTGCAAAGCATCTTGTCTAACGTTTTTTTGATTCACCGACCCTTTGTTTTCGTAATTCTTAACTGTATCGTCTGCACTCTTCAGCTCTTCTATATGCTAGAATGAAACTGGGTTGTTTATAGCGGGTTCTGTATTCCGTCACACAATATGTGCCAGAATTCAGTGTTTTAGGATTCATGCGTTCATAGAGCATACTGCGATGTCTTCATATCCAGTCCTCTCACGCCTCCCTCCAACACAGCTATGACACCATCCACTATTCTCTCACTTCGCCCCACTCCACCCATCCTCAACTAAAGCTCTGTCTTTTCCTCCTTGCTCGATGTTTCTCTCTTGGATGGGCCTCCTCTGCCTTCAATTTCAGATGCTTAACTCTTCTTCCATGATGTATACTAGTTCTCTGCAGGTGCTACTTATGATGCATCAATTACGTCCTTACTTCCGCTTATCTTCGTAATGATAGATTCACTTGCATTGTGTTTCTATTTGCGTACGGTGATGCATTTCATTTTGCTCTTCATATGCACGGTCTCGGTTCCATACTTGGGGGGTCTGGATCTGCGAACGGCTTCTGCTCCCATTTCTCAATTATGTGGCAGAATGGATATGAGATTGATTTCTGAATCATAGCATTCGATTTGATCTTGCGACATTATGTGCATGACTGGATTTTTGATTTTATACCAACTCTAACTGCAGTGAGGTCATTGATTCTTGTTTTCTGCAGGGTCATGCACGGCCGGCTAATGACCGAACTATGGCTGTGGCCTGTGTTGCTGAGGTGGCTCGGGAGATTGGCGCCGCAGTAATTCCTTACATCGATGTAAGTAGTTTAGTTTTGATGTAGAAACAGTATGCTGTCCTTCGGCGATATAACCCCTGCATGCTACCCTTTCTACCTTCAGTTGGCCACCTTTAATGTGGTCGTTCTCGGTGTGCATAGATCGTTATGCCAGTAGTTTTGAAGGAGTTAGCATCAGCTGAATCAACCAATCGAAGGAACGCAGCATATTGCTCGGGCGAGCTCTGTCAACATGGTGGGGAGAGAGCGTTACAGTATCCTTGAAAACCTGTTTAGAGCTACCTTATTCATGGGTTTCATTTGTGGACTCTCCGTCATACATCAAACCCGTCCTGTTTTGCTGGATCCTGAACATGCCACCAGATATTACAATAGGATTTTGGCAGGGTTGTATCCTCTTTTTACTGATCGTGAGACTGACGATGGAGTCCGAGATAATGCTGCTGGTGCCGTCGCTCGCATGATTAAAGCGAACCCTCAAGCTGTACCCTTGAGTCAGGTAATTTCCTACTAACCCTGAAAAATCATAATTGTCCACTGAATGATCTAATGGCTTCCTTGACTTTGACTCATACTCCATTCATTATAGAGAATTCTTTTCCGCTTTGAGTCTCTCTTTAGTTTTCCAGGTTGCTACCTCCATGCCTGAATCTCAAGACGGTAACCTACTTCTGGTGGTCTTGTCCAGGTTTTACCTGCACTGGTAGGGGTTCTACCTCTCAAGGAAGACATCGAAGAATCTGAAAGCGTGTATGGTTCTATATGTGGGCTCATCGCCGTCTCTCATCCAGATGTAAGTGCCCTGATGTGTTGCTCCATACAAACATCAGCACGACATGTTGTAATTTCTCATATACTTCATAGATCATGTCTGTACACGTATAATGAGGGAACGTCATTTCTAGACTTCTTTCTGCATGTAGTTTTTGAAGGGTTTTAATTCAGACTAATATTAATCTTAATGCATGGGTTTTGTGATATGTAGATTCTCCAATTCATACCGCAGCTCGTGCCAGTATTTGCACAGACCGTGGCTTCTGAAGAAGTGAAACCAGAAGTTAAGAGATTGATAGGTCAAGCTGTGAATCAGTTGTGGTTAGCGTATAGGGAGCAGATGCAAAGTCTGCTCAGTGCTCTTCCACCACAAGAGGCGAGCGCACTGGGGGCAGTCATGGCCCAGCACTAATTTAGTGATGAGGTTTGACGCAAGCTCCTTGGCTTCCGAATTGGTTCACTCCTGGAAAGAGGTGTAGCGGAAATGTCTCGTAGATGATTCCCCGTCTCGTTAAATGCAGCTTCTCGTATAGAACCTGTACCTGCTTATGGCTAGGAGTATGTTGCTCATGTCATCTATAGAGTTTAGAATTATACTGGAGTAGAAAGGGCTCTCGTTGTTCCTATATTTCGCTCGCTTTGTGAGAGTTGGTTAAGGATGAGTAGTTTTTTGACGGCGCACATTTCTAGTGTTACACAATTTAGAGGATACCATTTTACAATACTGGATAAGCAGCTCCGTCCACACCTTTCAGCAGCTGAGGTATGCTCGACCGAAAGAAGTGATGTATACACTCAATCTATATGTCCGTAGCAGCAAATGTGACGTCTCTCCTGTTATCTCTTTCCGTACTCGCAATCGTTGTGATATTGAGGTACTTCAAATCACTCGCAGTGACCTTGTCCCTTTTTTATTAGGTCACTGATGGTTTTCAGGCATTAAAGGTTGTGGAGCTGTGTTGGATAATGTTGTACCTTATCTACCTGTTTGCAGAAGGAGGATTACCGGCATTTTGAGTTGGAAGTGGATATGCGGTTTGAAGCTCGGTTTGGATCCGCCTTAGCCTTTTGGAAGTGCCAGAGATCTTCTCCATCATATGTGCAGTTCGTTTGTAGAAGGTAACAAATTTTGAAGCAAACCCCGCTGACCTATATTCATCTGGCAAGAGTATTAAATATTCATGTGCTTCTTCTGGAGTACACAATACGGTGATTCTGTAACATCATCCTTCGCTTGCCCAATCTTCGGGTTGAGTTTGGTGTTTTGTCCTAGAATGGACAACACCCTTGTGGCATTTATACAAGCACAAGCATTAAAGTCTGATCTGTTTGCAATCTAGTGCTGAAGTATCGAAGGGAGAATTTCGTGATTTAGTGCAATCCAATTCTCGACCGCTTCTGTTGGAGGCTAACGGGGATGCAATGCTCTGAGTTGAATTAAGTGATGACGAGATATTTCTCTCTTGCTAGCTGCAATCTTCCGCATGTTCATCAAAATTTCGTTTTGCCTTTATCCAAGTGTCTCAAGTTGACAGGTGCCCAGAGCTCTCTCGTGCGACGCCAGGACAAGAGGTCTACTGTTAAATAGATTTAACAAATCCAGACACTTTATCGAATTGAAGTTGAGGTCCAATCTAACTAATTCAATATTAGGAACTAGAGTGTTGATCGCGGAAGCTTTTAAAAAATTTGTACCGGGACACAGAGTAATCCCCCCTTGCCCGGTAAGTAATTTGGGGATCGTGGTGTTTTGCCCTTGATATGTTGCAAATTCACGTAAGAGAATCAGTGTAGTACATCACCCCAGCGGCACCAACGTGGGGGTGGTAGCTTGTATGTCACGTGATTGATGGTTTGAAGTTTGCGTGGTAAGGACATCACCTATGTTGTTAGTGTCCTTGGTGCATAGAGCACAGTGCTCGTGCAACAGCAACACTACTACACATGCCCTTGTAGAGTTATCGACTGATCTATCTACCTACTAATGATCTAAAGGAGATGTGTGGCACGGGTGTTAGTCTGAAGGTTGACGGTTGAAAGGGTAGCTGAGAATCAGTACAAAGGCGGCCAGAATTGCAGCATATTCGGCAACTGGTGGATAATGTCTGAGTTGGTTTCAATTCGTGTTTATGGGATGGTACTAGAAAGTGATGAAAACTAAGAGGAGTCTGCTCGATTCCAGCTTTTCCACTAAGAGGCCACTCAAACCATAAATGAATGTCACCTGAGCGGATGTTTGGTACTCGAATAAATCCAGACACGTATGCTCTCTATCTTCTGTCTTCACTTCACTAACTAAAATCCCTGCTTCTCTAATATAACAGCTGCTATTTATTTTACAGGTTGTTGACAGTTCATTTCGTCGCGGCTAGTTTAGACCAAGTTACGTAGGTGGCAGAAGGTTATGTAAGAGTGCAGAATTGACACTTTGAGATCACGATCTCCATATTTTAGCAACCAGGTAATGGTCCCTAAGACAAGGCAGCACTGGAGTTGTACTGTCTAGACGAGGGGCTTTGCAATCGTGTCGCTGTCCGTGCTGGAAGGAAATGCGAGATGGATAAAAAGCTGCATGAAAGATAAATTTGAGTAAAGGAATGTCATCAAGTTGAGTGGGGTTTATACCCCGCAGGACTCAGGAAAAATAGAAAGCCGAACTGAACGACGCCATCTGCTCAAAGATGAGCACAAAGTAGTCGGCTGCGCACAAGATTAGTAGTATCTAACAATGGCCTCCCAAGTTCTGTCTCAGCCTCTACAGCAGTCACTATTCTATTCCTGTCCAGTGCGGAGTGTGAGTAACCACTTCATCGTAGAAGTTTCCTCTCTTACTCTGCCTAAAGTGCATAAGGCCAGTCTACAGATAACATTTCGTCCTACAGCAATATCGAAGAGCACATGGACGATTGGTCCCCCTCCATAGGCATCAAGTTCTGCTCACATAAACTGGCTACGCACTGGGACACAACGAAATTCACACCGCCTTCCGATCTCATCCACACGTACACATTTGGATGCCCGCAAACCCCGCGGACCTATATCCACTCTTGGAAGAGTATTATATACCCATGTGCTTCCACTGGAATAGATAATACGGTGATTCCATGACATCAGGCCTCGCTTTGCCCAATCTGCGGGTTTAGTTTGGTGTCTTGTCCTTAAATGGACACATCCTCTCGGCATTTACACCAGGACAAGCATTAAAGTCTGATCATCATTTCCATAGTTGCTCTGCCTAAAGCGCACAAAGGCAATCGATAGATATCCTTTCGTCCTACAGCACTATCGAAGCGCACAAGGAACCATTGCCCCCCTCTGAAGGCCTATTCAAGCTCTGCTCACATACACTCAGCAGATACTCCTACAGAATGAACTACCCACTTCCTTTCTCATCTACATGTATACATGTGAAATCACGGGGGACGGGAGCGGGAGTCGTAATAGACGATTCCCCTTGAACAGACCAGGATTCTCATTGCTGGAGTATGACGCACGATTTACGTTTCCCAAAATTAGAACGATCGATTGCGTATACCGCAGTACCACTGGTTCAATACATCCAACCTGCAATCTTTGGCTTCCACAGTTGGGACTCCCTCCAGTGAGCACTTTGTAGTGCAGAGCATTAAAGGTTGGCTTTCGCGTGGGACGGAGAGTCAAACGAGTTTTTGTACTCTCGGGATATTGCTTTGATTGAGGAATAACCTGGACGGATAGAACTCGATGGATCTAGTGAGAATTGGAGTGATAGTTTTCTCTTTAGTGTTAGCGATAAACATATTTGAAGATAGGGTATTAGAGGGTACACAGAACATAGTAAATATTGTCACGGTAAGCTAAATGTTCTCTACACAACCTAGAGCAAGAATAGGGGTTTTGAGAGCATTTTTATATATATGCTTGTGCTTATGCTTCAGGCTCTTTCTATAGTTTCATTTTCAGATCTTATAGTCTGATATATGTCTAGATCCGGTCTCGTGACATTATCAACTGCAAAACACTCTTTCTGCAATCAGTTCCAAGGCCATTAACTAACACGTAAGTTTTATGTCTATCTAAATTGGAACTAGTATCATGATAGTTTATAATCTAAGATATAATCTAGTTTTCCATACAAATTTTATTTTTTTATCTTCTTATAATAAAATAAGAAGATTCTCAAAGGATCACACAATCTTCTACTTTCAGTTATCGTCATTAAAACTCAATTAATCATTGATCACACCTTATGATTCCATAGAACTCTGCACAATTGACGTCGTGACATGTCTACAAGTGAAACTAGGTCAAAACTAATGAGATTAATGAAAAATTATTCTCAACACTCACATGAGAGTAGGGATGCACCTTTCGGAACAAAAATCTCTTTCAGAAATAAGAAGAATATATATATTATTCTCATATAAAAAATAAAAAATAAAAAATAAAAAATATCTATAATATATTAAATTTTAGATATGCGAATATTTAGATATATTCATTTGACGGATGAAGCCCTCTAACCGTAAAAGGATATGAGTCTCTTTTTACGGGATCCCTCGCATTTTACAGCCATGGGACCTTTCCCCGTCGAACGAAATAAAACTTGGTGGCGCGTGCAATTCCCTTTGCTGTAATTGCAAAGGGAAAAGGACTGTTCAAAGAACTGTACTTTTTTCCAAGAACTCTCGAAATCCGGCCAATGACCAAATATTTTATGATGCCCTATGAAACTCTCGGACTACCTCTCTCCTCCTACCCTATCTGAAGGACAATTAGAGTCCTTAAGACTTATGAAGATTCCCTTTCCCAGTGACAAGGAAGGAACGGCTCATGATCTGTATGAGTTGAGTTGCTGCTAGTTTGGTCAGAGGGGTCTTTTCCAGTATTGTTTTCCTTTTCTCCTTCAAGGGAGGAGAGAAAGGCCGACTGCGTAGAAATGAAACTAAATCCCAATGAGGTTGATATGAGAAATCTGCCCTCTTACATCTAAAATATCCGGGGCTATGCTAGTAGTACAGGAAGGGTTTATTATATCTTTGTTTGGATAGTTGGTCTAGTGAGAGAGTATTTAGAAAAATTTACGTACTATTGTATGGAATTGTTATGAGAACTTTGTAAACCACCACCAAATTATCTGTAAGATAGTTTTACAGCTATGAACATGAAGAATTTTTTAAAGAAGATGAGACTTTAATTTTGAACATGGGAAATTTTAAGTCATGGATTTTATATAGATCAAGATCCCATAACAAAATATGGAATCTAATCATGAGTATTTATGGACTATTTATAGAGAGAAGGGAAACTATAAAGGCAAAATAGAATCCTCTAATATTCTCTTTATTTTACATATTAAATGCTAGCATATGTCAGAAATCCCATTTTAATCAATCTATATAAGAGAAGAATTAGATGATCATGTACTATCATATCATATGGTTTAATCTCATCTATAATTTTGGGTACATTTGATATAAAATATATTTAATAAGCTCTGTTATATCAAGAACTGACCACAACTAATGAATTCCGTTGTGTTTGTAGGCAATGACCTTGAGGCAATGTTTCCAATTTTATCTTCATTATAAATGTTTTTGGATATGCTTGCATCCCATAATGTACAATGTGCCAAGTCTTCTGATCATTTAAAAAGTCATGGGTAGGTTTATGTATATATAATTGTTAATATTTGGAAATATGCAGGCAATTAAAAGTTGACATTTGAGACTGAAAGCATAACATAAAATATGAAGTAATTTTGAGATATTTGATTGAACATGTATCTTGATGTTTCATAAGGTAGTTTCATGAATCAATTATGTAAGACATTTAAAATAATAAATCTGAATTTTTCTAAAACTAGTTATAATGATATTGCATATATTCTATTTTATCTATCTTAAATTGGTACTTATTTTTAGATGATACTAAATTTCAAATTACTCAATTTATGTAAAAATTTATGATATATGAAAATTAAAGGCTAAATTAAAAGACAATAAAAAATCAAATGAATAATATTTAAAATGTAAGATCTCTTTAACACAATAAATGTAAAAAAGAATTGTTTGGATCAAGAGTAACTTTAAAAGTAAATATATTGATGTGATTATATGGACCCAGAATATATCTGAAGAATCTAATTTCATCATAATTACTTTCCATTTCTAGAGGTTAAGGTTTTCAATAGAAGTACACATAGAAAGAATAATTTTAAGGAGATAAATTGACACAATATCTATATACTTAAGTTGAAAATATTTAGTTTACCAGTATTTATAATTTAACTAACTATCGATTCAAGTCATCTATATGGTGAATCAAGATAATCTCTAATATACAGTAAAATAGTAATAATATTTATAATAATAAAAGTAAAATATTATATTTATTATAATTTTATGATTTATATATTAGATTATAATATGAATAGGATATTGGTTTTATATATTGGTTTTATATATATTGGTTTGATATCGAAAACCTGTGTTTGACAGGTTACTAGAGTGGAAGTGGGAACCTAGAGCTTCCTACGTGGCATCTTGAAGAGAAAAACTAGGATCAGACACGCTTAAGGAAGCTACACAAGCCAACAGCAAAACTTCCATGGTCGTTACAGAATTATATTGAGAGGGCAACCCCATAGAACACAAGAAGGACGGGGACCCCATCAAACCATGCAAGGGACAGATAAAAGAGGTAGAATGAGGCTAGGCTCCAAAAGAAATCTGCCCCACTGCACTTAAGATTTTTGAGCTATGCAAGTCATAAGGTCTACAAACTATTGTAACACCCGAAGAAGTATCATCTAGAGTGAAAGCTCTCCTATGGATTGCACTGGCCAATGTTCTCTCTAGAGTAGTGGACACACGTTGTCTAAAATATGTTAGAAAGTCTAAGAGTGAGAATGGTATCCCATGGAAGATAATATGATAAGCTCTCGTGCACTCCTTGACAAATGTGTTGAACGCCATGTCCATAGCTCCATTTAACTCCAAAGCTAGAGGAACAAAGAGATGACCTCGTTGCATACCCTTATACTTGGAGACCTTTTGTGTTGCTTCTCCGCTTGCCGCCCATCCAAGAGGATGGGTAATCACTCTTTCCAAAATTGCATCACGGGTAGGGTCTCTATCCACAACATCCGCCACTGTCACCTGATCATCTAGAATCAAGTAGAAGTTTGCTCTAATGTGTCATCTGCAAATAATATGAATTTTCACTCCAAGCAAGGTATCCAGTCTCTCGTGCCATAGTAAACACTATATCATTGATGATATCATGGGTAGCTATCCTCTGTCCTCCATAAGGACAACATGTCATATGGACCATAGCTGTAACTAGTGTGGAACCACACTAACAAGTAATTAACGAATTTGCATAGGAATGAAACAACCTATGTGAAACCTCATCACTATAGAGTAAAATAACTTACATGAGATGAAATGCACTAATGCAAGGTTGAGCTTGCCAGAGCTCTTGGGTGATCCAAGAAATGGACTAGTCAACTAAATTTAGAGATTTACAGAATTTAGGGCAGCCATTCATGGGTTTAGAGGAGAAGGTAATAGCGTTTAAGACAAGAAGAATGGGAAGACCCTATCAAGCCGAACAAGGTTGAGACAAAAGAGGTAAATAAATTTAGACCTTGAAGTTTAGAAACCATATGTACTGTGCTTATGAACAATGATACAGTTGACACTTTCATTGATTTGTGCTACCAACCGTAGGGTTCTTCAGCTACATACCGTACTCACTAAAGTAACAGCCTGCTCAGTCTGAAACGCCAACAGCGACCGGCTTTGAGTGCCACCTCCCAAACAAGCGCGCATCCATCCCAATCACGTCCAAGGGGTTAGGACTCTCTCTATGGTGTAAGAAAGTCCAGATCATGGATTCAAATCTTACCTGCCACTTCCAGGTTCGGCTGCAAACCAGATAGATAGGAAACGCTTAACTTTCCTTAATCTGTCAAATAGCTCAAGTGTGAGAGATACAACGTACTTGTTTCTTCTTCTCCGTGTCCGCGATCGGACCTAAATGCCTTCGGTCTTGGCCTCTAACATCTCGGAGTTTGGGTGCAAGCAGCGTCTGATACTCCCTCGCACCACTGTCCGCTAGGAATCCTGTGCACTCGTCAGTACTTCCTGCGTGTAGATTCTCTTTACCGGACCTCAAAACATTCACAAGTAGTCTCCTTGTTCTTACTACTGTATACCTTGGTTATCGAACTCAGAACGTGGGGATAGAGATGGACATCAGTCAGGCTTTGCGGGCTAAGCACTGGTATCCGTACAGGTTCCCGGGTTACATGTTTATGTTCCAGGCTGTGTCATGTTGCTGCGTGTCATTTAGTATCTGCGAATGAGGTTCATACAAATTCATTCTCTGTTGCGGTGGCATTTATGTGCCGCAAAAGGACTGGATGGAAGGGACTACGAGATAAAGAATGGTTTAGATCGGCTCCCGGAAGATGGGAAGGAATTTCAGAAAAGTGACGTTTTTGGATTCACACTCCAGAGTAGGGTAGGGTATGCTACAGTTTACTCATAGCGTGGAGGGTCATTTAATGCGGGATGGTCCAGATACACTGTAACAGTGTTACGATATACACTGTATGAAGTCATGGTAACACATTTCTGCGGGTCAGGAGAGAACCGTACGAGACGTTGTACCGTGAAGGTAAACCACGGTACGGTTTTAGCAGTATACGTCTGTGGGAAACCACAAATGTGACGAACGCTGCCGCTGGTGTCGGCTGTTATACACTTTTTCCTGCGGTATGAATGAGAGAATTTTAACATCAGGGTAACTTGGGGGTGGAATCTAGAACTGATGTAACACACAGATGTAGTAGAGATGCAGAGCACTCGAATCTCAACGGGGTAAACGAAGAGTCAAACTTCCAGAGTATTGGTCGAAAGTATCAACTTGGTGACTAGGAATAGCCAGATTCACGTGCTGATAAACGCACTCATGTGACGGATTTCGGTAGTCCGTGACTGAAACTTGAATCCCGGCCTCCTGGCACGGCAGGGAGAACTCCTGAGTTTGGATGAAAACAGAAACATTTCCCAGGTCATTGTTTGAAACTACACAAATTAAAGTTAAACAATCACGCACCCTGCTGCATGTCACTACGCCATCTATTGGCATGCTCTTTACGGCTCCAAAACGTCTTTATTTATCTTTGTGTACTCTTAAGGCATTCTCCTTAACAACAAGATGAGATTTTACGACCTTTCCACCAGATGTTATCCCTGGATGGAATGGAAACCATAATTGGCGTCATCAACTGGCTAACAAGGGCCGGGATCACATATAATAGTATTATGATACGTGTCATGAGGGATATTTCGGATCTTGAACAAGTCTGTTTATGTTACGTAGTCTTGGGTTTATATTTCGGTTTGGGGAACACACTATTCCCTTCCTCCTTTAAGAGAGTAAGATAAAGAAGGGGTGCCAAAGTATTCTCGCACGAAATATCTGAGAGTCAAAGTTCGAAGTTGTCCATGCTGATCTGCATCTTTTAAGCAAGAGAAAACTGGGGATGTAGTGTATGTCACCTACATTCTATTGAGTGACGTATCCGGAAAATATAGAAGAGGCATACGAAACGGTTTCGGCCACAGAAGCTTGCTTGACAAATTCTTCTCCGTTGCTCCAAGCCTCCTGAAGTTTCTTAAAGGAGGGTTGAATTGCACGTTGAGGAAGATTCTTTAGATCATATAGAAGGATGAAAAGGATCTTCTGAATGTGATCTTCACCAATGGATGAACCTCCGACGTGGGAGTCCCCATCGTTCTGTACGGGTCGCCTTTCACACCCAACCCCCAAATTACAAATCTGGCTAAGAGATATGGAAGACCAGTTCTGAGAAGCTATGTCCAATAGAACATGATCTGTAAGGTTTTGATAAGGACCAGCTCTTTCAGCTTAGACGGATAACCATACCCGGAATACCAGAACTACTGCACGTGCAGATTGAAGATAGTCCAAGAACACAACAGAATGTTACCTTGGTATTTTCCACCAAACTGGATGTTCTTTGCACTATGAAGTCAGAGAACAATCCACGATTTTAGCAGATGTAAGGCCGTGACTGGAATGTATGAACAGCTTACCTCCTGAATTCCACTTTTGCAATTCTCTAATGCACAGTAGATACATGGATAGGTGATTTGCCGTGAACAATCAGTTGGTCCCCTTCAGCTTCCAAAGAACGCTACATTCTCATGTCAAGGGTGCTTGCGTTGTATGCACGTCAGCGTGCACGCAGAACTTACGTCAAATATCAACAAGCGTTCTACTGGGGAGGGAAATACTAGTTAGTATTCGCCAATCACAACACTGCCTTGCATAAGTGTTTCCAGCAGAGCCACTAGGAGCTCCGGAGAATGTTGTTACAGTTTCCAAACTACATAAAAAATAAGCAAGGTAAGTGGTCCAAACTCGAGTACGGTTGACTACGAACAAAATGAGTATGAAACGCAATGTATCAAGGTCGATGAGTTCATCACGTTTCCACTAAAGCCAAACACAATTCTGATCCTTACAACCAGAAGCTTTTAGGAAACTTTAGATGTAAATCAGGTCTATAATATCCATGTTTGTCCCACGACAAACATGGATATCTACAACAAAGCTTCATTCTGTAACGTGTAATCTTTCGATTCATTCCCATATTTTTGAGGCATGGAGGGATTTCTCCGAAGAAATGTTTTGTTTTCTGAGTACGGTAGAAAAGCTGTCGACATATATTGCCTTTGCTTTTAGTTTAGAAAAAGGCGACCGCGTAGGGAAAACGAAGGAGGGGAAGACCCCATCAAGCCGTACAAGGGAGAGACAAAAAACATAACATAGGGCTAAGCCCCATTAGAGTCTATATGAGAAATAGACTCAGAAGTTTGCTTTTGGTGGAGACACAGAAGAAAGCGAGATTTGCCCTACACGTGAAAGCTAAAGTGCGTTGGGACCGTTGGTTTGTAGTAGGGTTCTTGTCTATTTTCTAAGTTTTCCTCCTTCAATCATGTCTTGGAGACAGCTCGTATTTCATATATATAGAGAACGAGACTATTGTCCGACTGCATGTATTCGGAGTCATGCGGTTGTAGGCTTGCACCTTTTCGGCATAGTTTCTCATATGTGTATTCCCCATTTGCAGACAGTTCTACTTTCAGAAATGAAGCCTTCACTACCCTCAGGAAGATATTTATAAGTATCACGAGGAGAAGAAAAACAAGATGCTTTCGCCAGCAGGGTATTTGCAGTGGCCATCCAGAACTAAGAAGCAAGCCACATAACATAAATCAGAGGCCTGGACAAAAATCTCAAAGATTTTTGTTTTCGAAGAAGGGCGCCTTCTTCGAAAACAAAAATCTTCTATGTATGTTTACATAGTTCATTCCTCAGCTAGCGCTGCATTGAAATAATTGTGTTATCCGCATGTTGAAATGCTGGAGTATACTGGAGTTTTATGTCAACCAGACACCCTGGACCATGTATTCAATCCACATTTCGGTTGGTTGTGTGGAGTGGAGCTATCACTTTGAAAACTTGTATGTACGAAATTCTATTATAAGCCCGACAGTTGACGGAGTCGAGATGAATGGACCAACGAAACCAACAGCCAAACTTCTAATAATGCGGTTCAATTAAAAGAAGTTTTTATGTTGGATACTACATCTAATCACCAAGGAAAAAGAAGAGTTCATTTGATTGGTTTCCAATAGTCTCAAAAGAAACATTTATTTATAAAACCATGTCAAAAGAAGTGGAGAATCCATTCCAAATTGGGTGTCAAGTCAGCTTTCGTTTGCTTTTTGGATGGTATAGATGCTTTCGGAGCTCAGCACCATTTTACCTTGTATGTTTTATCCTTGTACGGCTTGATGCATCTTTCTTGTTATCCTACGCAGTCGCCTTTTTCGTATTTCGGAGGACTCCGACATATCCAAGAAACGTGAGAGTGAGGGATTCAAACCCTTTCAATTAGGAGATTGGGTCATTTTGCAACCCACTCACGCTTATCTCTTTTGTTCCTTTTGGTAGATCCTCAGCCATTACGTTTTAGCATCCTAAATGTTCCAATCCATTTTGGACTCCACCGTGAGATTCGGGTTCACTCTACTCGACTGTTCCATGTAAAGGAAAAAGGTGACCCCATCAAGTCGTACAAAGGTGAGACAAAAGAGGTAAAATAAGGCTAAGCTCCAATAATATCGATGCCAGATATCAACCCCATTGCACGTAAGATATCAGTAAAGTGCAGGTAAATACCCATCTTCCAGGGTTCCTGGAAAAGCATGTTCACTTTCACAAGAAAAGCAGTAGAACTGTTGATTAACATCGCACCGGTTTCATCGGATCTTCAACGGGCGGCAGCTCATCGTTATGACAAACTGTTCGAGATAGTTGGTTCTCTGTGGGGACTGACGGCGGGTCCTATTTGTCATGGGACCCGCTATCCCAGAGACAGCTCAAGGTGCTCTGTTTCGCAAATGGGAGAGGTTAAGGGTCTCTGTTCATTTATGCGGGAGAAAAGGCCGACCGCGTAGAAAACACGAAGGAGGGGAAGACCCCATCAAACCGTACAAGGGTGAGACATTACAAGACGTACAACGTTCATTTATGCTCTTCTTCGTATATGTTGTGTACTTCGAGTGTAAGCCTGGTTGGGTAATTAAAAGACCTTCTTTGTTTACTTTATTAAATAAATTTGTGATATATTAAAAAAATCCAGAAAAAGGTATATAATAACTTCAACTTTTAATTTCAATTAAAAGATAGATTTTATATTATATTTAAATATTGATGAAAATTATTAAATGTTTCACTAACATTTAATATATTCATACTGAGATAAAAGCGATGATGGATGGAAGACCCCATCAAGATATCGATATGATATACTAATACTGAGATATTATTATTTTGAAGAGAAATAAATAGAATGTGTTCTGTTTCGATCAAATAAAATCATGTGAGATATTAGTGTGCAAAGGTCGGATTCTGTTATCTGGGTCATGTGATAATATCTGAAATAAGATAGAAGTGCAGAAAGGCCCCCGAGATGGTGACATGGGCTGCTTGTTCTGTTATTTTTATGGATGATATTAATGACTGTTGTAGTCATTCTTTCTGATTAATGTGGATGATATTAGCAGCAGAAATCCGTATCTGAAAAATTCAAAGAGTTAATATTCTGCACGTCATTTGAAAACATTTCAATTATTATCATCGTAATATATTCCAAGACAGAGTATTCAAATGAAATTATGAATGAAAAAGATCATCATTCTCGATTCGTTTAAGATAATTTACATAAAAAATATAAAATGAGGTTATGCACAGGAGATTTTAATGTTGCGATCTCCTTTGCTTCAGAATAATATTACTTTCTATGAAGAGAATTACAAGAATGTCTAAACAAATCTAGAAATATCACTTTTTTTTTTTCTACCAAAGCATCCATTCATAGATGATTCAAATAGGACTACGTACCAATTAAATATCTAAGTAAATTTTTTACCAATTTAATATTTTCATATAAATTCTCTACAAATATAATGAAATCCAATTTACCACTCGTCGGCCTCCTTAAAAGGAAAGGAAAGGAAAGAAAGGGTGCCTGATCAGCAGAAACTCAGTTTTCACAAGTTATAATCCGGACTAACATGACCTTTTGAAAATCCCCCGCCTGCTTTCCCCGTAAGATGACTAGATACCATTGAACGAACGAAAAGCGGCCGCGTAGGATAACAAGAAAGATACCATCGGACGAAGTGAACACAAGAGGAAGTCGGAACGGCAAAAGTCGTATTCCCCTTCGGCGGGGTGGATTCTCTTTGGGCCCGGCCAGGTGGAAACGAACACGAATCTTGTCCCCATCGGTCCTTCCAATCAAGCCAGCAAGCTTTCTCCCACGACGTTATCTACGCGGTTGATTCTCGTATCTTGTGGACTCCATTGAACTGAGGACTCCCCGCCGTAGGCTCTTGCTCTTGCTTCCTTCTGGGGGACCTCCGGCCCTGACCGGCGGGTTTCCCTTCCCGTACTTGAAAACTTCTTATGTTTCATTCCAGTTCGAACGTGGCCGATGAAGGTTCATTACACTTAGGACTGACGGCTGCGATTAATTATGATTATGATTATTAAATAAATATTTTAATTTTACTGAAAATGGAATTGAGGACGGAAATAGGAGCCTTCAAGAAGAGGTGAGCAACATAGATTCGGAGGCAAACTTCGCTTCCTTCTCGAAGAAGAGCAGTCAGGATCGAAGACGAAGAAGAAGAGAGAAGTGCACCTCTTCCTCGGACCGGACAAGGCAGAGAAAGATGATGAGAAATTGAGCGGTAAAATCAGCAGTGGTTGAGGTACTGGGAGCGCACAGGGAGGGCCGAGCTTGTTCAGGCGAAATGGATTCGACGACGAAATTGGCCGTTTCGGTGGTTACCTTGTCGCTCTTGTTTGCGTTCGTCGGGGCCGCGAGGCATACAGCGAGTGCCTGGGAAGAGAATGTGAAAATTGAGATGACTACTGACCGAGCGAGTGCTGCTGGGGAGGCTGAACGGGGCACGCGCTGGGCCGTACTGATTGCTGGCTCGAGAGGCTACGGGAATTATCGTCACCAGGTGCGTTAAGGTCGATTCATAGAATGCGCGATTGAAGAATTGAGTAGACTGCTCTTTGAGGTTGGCTCACGGCGGGCGAATTTGAAGTTTCTTAGTTATTAGGACCTACATGTACACGTGCATTCTTCAATTCAGTTCCGAACCTTCGACTTTTCGCTCCCAGTTTTCAACGTCTTGTTTGCGGGGTTGTTGTATCTTCGAAACATTGGATGCTCCCCTAAGAAGTTTGAAGTATTGCGATAGAGAGCTTTTCACCGGTAATTCGTTAGATTCGACTTGCCAATTAGCGTCTTCCATTTCAATCTAGTTTGCTTGATTCGCTGACAACTCATATCACGCGGTTGGCATGATATATGAGGTGTGCTCTGAAAGCGGATTGTTAGACCTGGGAAAATACAATAGTCAGCGTACGCTTTGTCATGATATCATTGGGACTAGCTCAAATGTGGACTATACCGTACCTCACATCAGGTTGTTTTGGTTATCAATCAATCGAGGAGAGCACCATGTGCATACAGAAGGGTTGCATGTGGTGAACTTAGTGCGCAGCTACCCTTGCCCTTTCGTTGAGATTGGTACAATTGCGAAGAGAAAGAGCTTTTGGCCTCGGTTGTTCCTGAGTTCAGGACATTGTAGTCCTTTTAATGTTCACGGTCTTTGTTCTTTGCAGGCGGATGTCTGCCATGCTTATCAAATTTTGAGGCGAAATGGCGTGGCCGAGGAGAACATAGTTGTGTTTATGTACGATGATATCGCTGACAATAGTGAGAATCCTCGTCCTGGAGAAGTTATCAACTCTCCTCAAGGCAGTGATGTGTACAAAGGTGTTCCTAAGGTGAGTAAAGCATGTTCTGCGTGGTATAACCAAAGCCCAGAAATTGAGATCTTGGACAAATATAATTTTACATACGTCTTACATACCTGTTATTTGGATTGAATATTTAGAAATTGACAATATTCGATTGTCCATACAGGATTACACAGGGAAAGACCTGACTGTGAACAACCTTTTCGCTGCTATTCTTGGCGACAAGAGCAAAATCACAGGGGGAAGTGGGAAGGTTGTCAACAGCGGTCCTGACGATCACATCTTCATCTTCTATTCTGACCATGGAGGCCCTGGTGTTCTTGGTAAGATTCTATCATTAACGTTAGCTGATCTACAGGAATTTCTCGCTTTCATGCTTAAGAATAGAGCACGGTAACATACAAGTGTTGAGAGTTCTGGCGTCGCTTGTACCTGTTGAGAGGTTGTGGTAGTTTACAATTGTTAAAAGTTACCAAGTCGCTTCGACGTGTTGAGAAGCGGTGGAAAGCGGCGGCTTGACATGGACCTCAATGGAGCACAGCCGCTATCTTTTCCCGTCTGATGCACTGCCTGAACGACTGCAGTCGTTCAGGCAGTTACGCTGTCCTCAGGGTGGGCGGCCCCACCCTGGCCAGAATGGAACCAGAACAATTTCATCAACCTGTCAAACCATGTGATACTCGAGATTCTTGTAGTCCACGAGTCAAGTTCTCGAAGTCGATGGTAATGAGCTTGAAGTTACTGTCGCACACGTCATGGGTAGTACCACTAAATAGCCACTACAACTATTGAGGCACGTCTTGTAGATTTGCTTTTGGTGAAGTTTGCTCTCTTCCTTAGACGTAGTCTGGCCGTTTGATTTGTTTCTGCTTTACGGACATTTCTTCCCTCTGCTCACTTCCTTCATTCGTGACAGAACTCTTTTGTCCTTCTGTGGTCTTCCATCGTCTCTGAAAGTCAATTTTTGCGAGCCACATGCCACTTTCTGTTTTTGAAGACAGCATGCTGACGGTACTCTGCTTTTCTTGACTAACGAAAATGCATCTGCAGGTATGCCCAACCCTCCTAATCTATACGCTCCTGACTTGATCTCTACTCTGAAGGAAAAGTACGCTGCTGGGACCTACAAAAAGCTAGTAAGTCCGCTTTCTGTTTCTGTAAGCTTGGGAGATTCTGAAAATTATGTAACCTTGCAATATATTTGGACGGAAGGTGATGGGACTTGCGGTGGTTTATTGGGTGTTATATGCACCCATCTTTGAGTGACTTCAATTAATGGGAATTTTTGAATTTGCTATATTGGACAGGTTTTCTATCTCGAGGCTTGTGAGAGTGGCAGCATATTCGAGGGAATTCTTCCAGAAGGAATGAACATCTATGTAACAACCGCTTCTAGTGCTGATGAAAGCAGCTGGGGTTGTTATTGCCCTGGAATGTCTGATTCTCCTCCGGCCGAGTACGAGACTTGTCTCGGTGATTTGTACAGTGTCGCGTGGATGGAAGACAGGTCAGTAGGCGAATTGATATTAAAAAGCTTGAGGACCTCCAAACGCCGCCGGTATTAACGGCGTTTATGCTGGAGTTGGATTTTTGTTTTAAATTTGTGTGCTTGTAGTGACTTACATTTCAAGATTTAACGATAGCGCTTCCCTTCTTTTGCGCAGTGAAATACAAAATTTGAAGAAGGAAACTTTGAAGGATCAATACGAAATTGTAAGCTCATTGCTCTTTATCATTGGCTCAAAGTCGGTCAATGACCGTGTCATTTGGAGCAGGGCTAGGCTAGGGAAGGTCTATTTGGTTCCTTATCGACGTGCTTTTCCGTTCCATTTGACTCGTGACTAGGAGGGATCATTTGATACCATCAAGCAACGTTATGAGACATATTCAACGTTCAAGACATTAAAGCAAATCCTTGTCCTGCGGTTACAGCTTTTTACCTCAAGGAGTGCCTGAGTGCTATACTCTTACCATCTGTCTTGTGTTTCAGGTGAAGACGAGAACTTCAAACCGGGGAACCTACCGTGCAGGATCTCATGTAATGGAATATGGAGATTTGGAAGTGCACGTTGATCAGCTTGCATTGTACTTGGGTTTCGATCCAGCCAATGAGAATGTCACCTTCCCAGCTATTCCTGAAATTGCTCAGAATGCTATCGTTGGAACTAACGGCGTCCAACAAAGAGACGCAGATATGCTTCACCTTTGGCACAAGGTAATTGGAAGTCTTTGCCAAAGTGAATCGTGTATACTGACCGACAGAAAGTTGTCGTGTTCGCACATGAAAAGGAGTTGATTGTGTTTGCGGTTTTACATCGTACCTGGGAGTAGAGCCTTGAGATTTTGTCATCATTTTGGAGACGTCCACTGACGGCTAATTACGAGTGCTGCAATGTTCGAAAGATGAAATTTTTTGTCAAATTTGAACCTAAGCTTCACAGTGCTGATCCTAACCCATAGGCTAGCCGTGTTGAGAATCAAATTGCCATGAGTACCAAATTTGGATGTGACTAGTTCTCAATGGTCATCGAATCTAGATGATTCCGAGTGATAACAGCGCACGGACTTGGAGTCGATTTTCTAACTGGATCCTGTTATATGTCCACTGTTGGAACAAACAGTTCGGCAATGCCGCGGAGGGCTCCGAACGCAAGTCGAAAGCAGGAAAAGAGCTGCTTGATACCATGTCTGTTCGTCTGCACGTCGACACCAGTGTGAAGAAGATTGGAGAGATTCTGTTTGGCTCTGAGTTCGGTTCCAGTACCCTGGAGCGCGTAGTGCCCGCGGGACAACCTTTGGTCGAGGACTGGAACTGCCTGAAGTCGATGGTATGTATTTTGTCCTTTTGCTTCCTCCGTCCGCTTCGGTATCGTGGAAAATCCCAAGCTTCTGTATCGTGGAAAATCCCAAGGTTTGACTTTTGATGAAACCAAGCTTCTTAGATTTGAATAAGCTACGTTCCTATTTCTTCCAACTACAGCCATGTAGCCTAGAAGCCGTTAGAAGGCCAACAGCTGGATAGATGCGAAGCATGCTGGACCTGATAGATGTCACCTTCCTCTGTCTGGGCATTCTCAGGTCAGGATCGTGGTTCTGTGCTTATTACCTTAATTTGTGACTTGATTAGCATAAAACCAAAACTACTTTAGATTCCGAACGCCATTTATAGACCTTATTGTAACGGCAAGAGGATTGTGCTACAGTGGCGCTTTGAGGACCTATGCAGTGTTACTCTTGTTGATAGCGTTGGTAGCTGTAAAGAACAATTTTTGGACAACGTTTAGACATGAATTGTTTGTCCTTACTGATGAACACTCTGGCCCACTGCTTTCAGCAAGCTGCTTATTGTGTGAAAACTTAATTTGACTAATATGTGCAAACATTGCGTAGGTGCGCGCCTTTGAAAGCAAGTGTGGCTTCCTGACCCAGTACGGTATGAAACACAATCGCGCTTTCGCCAACATCTGCAAGGCTGGTGTTAGCGTTTCAAGAATGACAGCTGCGGCAGCTGAGGTCTGCGCCACTACCTGGGGCGTTTCACAGCCTTTGACAGCAGGATTCAGCGCCTAAGTTGAGAATCTGTCTCGAGTCGAGATCCTACTGCCTTAGTATATCTCTGTACATAAACAGTTATTCGATTGGTTAACGAGGTTAGTGGTCTCTGAAGGGCGTGGCCGTGGCCATATACAAGTAGCAAATGTTCATTATTAAATTACTTTTTGTAACATATGAAGTCCAAGAATTAAGATTTTCAGGTATGAGCGGCAGTTGCAATGTTATGAGCGGCTAGTTAATCATTGTTTCCTGCCTTTACGGTATAAAAGGAATCATGTAAAGTAAGTTGTACATTTGCAGCTTTTTAGCAATATACATGTATTATGGTGGGATGTTGATGATGTAGCCTATTATTCTCTTGTCCGATGTAGCGTTTGCGCATCTCTCGCGTGCTGTTGCCGCAGTATTGTCAGCGTACTAAGCGAAAGAATTGGCTTTTCACGCTTTGTGGACGATTTTCTCTAACATTGTTTCAGTATATGTAGAGATTATCAGGGCAGTGATATAAATGCCTCAACTTCTCCTCAACTTTTGATTATTTTCATACTTAAGTAGGGGGGCTGTGCTCATGCACAGCTCCACACAATTGAGAAGTTTTGGGACAACTAAAGAAAAGCAACGAAGTCTTCAAACTCAAGTCTGAAGTGTGCATAAGCTAACAGATTATTCTACTTAAGATGCACATGGAAATCAAACTGAACGTTAGATTATCCTTGTAGCGACTGATAGAAAAGACAATTAAGTCGAACTCGTCCAGAAACTTCAATCAATCAATCAATCAATCAATCGGTCAAGTTTGTCCTATCCACCAGAGGTGACCAAATCGGCGAAAACATATTTTATAGAGAACGACCTTGGCGAGTTAGAAGATGTCAAGAAGGTGTCCGTTTACTCTCTTCTGACCAGACACTTCCAAAGTCGACCTAGTTACCGAAACAATAGACAAGAAAATGAACGCGAAGAGGTCGAGGATATCATCTCTCAAGAACTGTGATTTCCCCCTGTTATTACTCTGCATCATTACGTGGAGCCAAACATCTTCACGAAGAGCATTGGTGGTACTCCTTCCAGTTTCAGGTTGTATGGTCCCTCAAATTTGCCTCTGGGAATCAGTCTCTTACATTATTCCATTTCATGCATCCACGCAATCAGGAAAAGTACTTATGAGTTGAAGAGAAAAGCTAAAAGGCACAAGAGATAGGCAATCGAAACACTCTAAGAAAAATGTTTCCACTGGTGTCGACCTTAAATTTAAATAGTCGATACTTATTAAGGACGGTGAGTATACTTTGTACTTCAGATCTGTCTTGCATCAATCCTTTGCGCATTGGTACCACGTGGAAAACATGAACTCTAGTACGAAATTTTTTTTCTCTGCTTAATGGGAACAATGTTAGTGATAAAAGAACGTTATGAAATATTATAGAGAATTACCTCGAAGAGTCCTCGGATATATTTTGGAGAATAAATTAGGTCTACATAAATCAGATTTGTACAATTATTTGATTCAAAGGTTCATAACTTCATCCTTCCTTCAAGTTTGTCAACGTATAAACGTTGACAAACTTGAACATTTCAAGCATGGGAATGGATGTCATTGTGGTAAATTATATAAAAATAAATAAATAACAATAAATAAATAAATAAAAATATATATAGTGGCATTGATTAAAATCTACTACTACGCCTAGAATATCAAAGTTATAAATCTCTAATGATTTGTTGTTAAAAATGTACGAAGAAAACACACATATAAATAAATAAATAAATAAAAATAAATATTGTGTGTCTCTTCAAAACAAGGGATTTTCCGTGTATCACTTACCCGTTGTTGATTAAAACGATGCACTTCCATTCCATCAGAATGCGATCGCATGATAATTTATTCATCAAGTGTCTTTTGTGCTCAGATATCTTAGAAGCAGTGGTGAAGTTCAGAAGGTTTCGAGGGCAGAATGTGGATCACAGTACAAGGTAACCAGAAGGAAACTTGAATGTGCGCTAGCAGGAGGGGTCGAACCTTCGATCTCAACCTTCTGGTTAATATCATATTCAACCCATGTGATGTTTTGTATAGATGTTTGAACCAGTCTTCCCATCCTTCGCTTTTCCTACGCGGTCGCCTTTCCCTTGATGTTTGAACCAGTAGTTTTAGAGTTATGCAAATTGTATGGTTACATCACATTCAGCCATGTGATGTTTGTTCAGATGTTTGAACCAGTGGTGAAGTTCAGAATGGTTTCGAGGGCCCAATGTGAATCACGGTACAAGGCAACCAAAAATAAACTAGTCTACATACTACATCACATTCAACCCATGTGATGTTTCTTCAGCTGTTTGAACCAGCAGTCATTCAGCCCACGTGATGTTTATTCAGACAGTACAACACATTCAGCCCATGTGATTGTCGTTCAGATGTTTGAATGTTCGGCAGTATGACAAATTTCTCATACCGATACTAGTGGAACTAGCCCATCTTACCACCTATGTTTTTCTTAGCCTTGTACGGCTTGACGGGGTATTCCAATCCTGCTTGTTATCCTACGCGGTCCCCTTACTCTTTTGTTTCTTTTGTTCTTTCGTCCTAACGACTTAACCTCTTGATCCTAGGGGCTTTAACAAACAGGATCCAAGTCCAAGTATACGGGAATCGAGGTCTCAAGGTGTACCGTTCAAGTCCACGAGAAAGCGGCGGGAGAGCAGCTGCAAGGTTCGAACGACAATGCCGCGTTTCTGTCCACGCGTCACCGTTTGAAAGGTGAAACGCGTAAGAGCTGCAGAGGAGAGGGTGTAGAAACATGACAGTCGGTCAGCGCCTTTTGGAGGTCGGAATTCTTTCGCTTGTCTTTCCCCATCCTCTCGTAAATTGATCTGTCCGAATATGCGAAGTAGATTTGATGATTTACGACTCCATCGGTTGGACTCCGAACATAGTGAGCAAAGATTTTCGCTGATGAGAACCGAATTCGACTTGACAAAATCGAAAGGATGGCGAACGGCCTATTTTCGGCATAAATTTGCATTTCTTGCTCTCGGATCGTGCTAATCAAAAGTAATGCTGGAATTTCTGCCCAAACTAAGGCTAATCATAAGCATGTGAGCCCATTTGCAACTTGTAAGACCGATAGACTAGGGAAATGCTCCAATCAAATTTAAATGTACATCGTAGGTAATGGATATGTGCATCGCTTCGTTGTGCAGTGTTCTTTGAGAATTCCACATGGAGCGGTATATAGAGATTTTACCTCATGTTGTCCGAATTTTCAGCCCGTGTTTCTCAAGGAGGTGAAATTTGCAATGGATCTTTTGAACTTCATGAACGCGTGGATGTTGAGCCGTGTCTGCACGCGATATACACAAGTTCAGGACGAACTATGAACGCTTATTCGGATCTGTTTTGCAGGGAAGGAACTGTCCAGCTTGGTCGGCTCAGCAATGACCGTGCTCATGGGGCAACAATCTGATGAAGAATATGAGGCTGGTAGGAGCTTTGAGTTCAAAGAACTCGTACATAAGGTCATGGTGGACTAAGTTCAGATGTTCCAAGACATGTCGGACTAGAATTTGCTGAAGGCTTTCGTGGTTAATGAACCCAAATCAAGTGGTGTGCGAACAACTAGACATGTAAACTGTGACGAGCACCGAAGTTTGTGTCAATCTTCACATGTTCTATATGGATAAAACCTACTTGCGCTTTGAGACAACCTCGCCTATTCTCATGTGTGGAAATTATAAACTACAGGAACAGAACTCTGCAAATATGCGGAAGCGGCTATGACAGCCATCGCTGACGAAAACATGCAAGCATTGAAACTCATTATACAGGTGCAACAATATAGATAGTAAATAGGGCTTTACAAATCGAAAGAGTACACAAAATGGAAACGAAACTTTTTACCTCTCATGGTAAACGGTTCTTCGCTTCCAATTAATTGGTCGCTTGTTTCTAACATTCCGAAATTGTCTGGTCATCTGGTCTATTTGTATCCAGCTGTGTAAGACGTCTTAGAAAGTCCGGATTGGAAGCGCTGTATTTTTTTGTGCTCTGTAGAGTCCAGCTCGTGGATGTTTCCACTGAAGTGAAGAACGTTCACGACAAGGTCTATCGTACAAGCTCATCTTCAAAATGGTCAATGGCTAGCAGCATCTTGTTCCTCGTGTGTTTCAGCGTCTAAGCTACGAACAGTATCTGATGCGACATCCACCTTCAGAGCACCTTTTTCACCTTCAGTCTGTGCTTGATGTTCAGAAGCTCAGCTCAGATATCACGGCTGGAACAGAAAGGGCGGAATCTCTGAAAGAGCTGGAGGAGTTGTTTTTGCGGTTCAGTTCACAGCAAATTGCAATCATAAAAGAAACACTGACGTTGTCCTCCGAGGCAAAGAAACCAGAGAAAAGCGAGAAGGTTTGCTTAAAGTCTTTCAGTGAAGTAGGCGAACTTTGAAAACCGGGCCAAGAAAACTTGTAGCCTGCAGAACCAGCTTGACTAAAGCATAACAGAAAATTGCCTGCACATGTGGAACTTCTCTAGAGCTAGCAATTGTTCTCTAAGTTGGTCATAAATGCCAATCTAACATCTAACAAGCCAATCATGACATGAGGCAGTGACTCTGTGGTCGTAGTTCGATAGTCCATCCTGAAGGGATTCCTAATAACTTCGTCATTCTCGTAAGGGAACTATAACTTCCTTCACAAATAGAACAAGAAACAGGGAGGGAGTTCATGCAGGGATTCTTAACAAGTTGTCTGCTGTGGTTGGTCCTTTAGATAAGATGTTTTGGATCAAGATTTCAATGTGGAGAGGGGAAGTTCAAAGTAGACGCATCATTTAGCTTTGCCTGCTGCATTAGGTGCTAGTTCCTCCGGAAGGGCCGCATGTGTCGACGTGTGGAGGAGGAAATTCGAATTCTGCAGAGACTTCAACTTCAGAAGATGGTGCTACAGTTGGTGAAAGACAGTACGCAGATGATCCTGACGAGTCGCAAGCCAGTTATGCAAAATTACTCCCTAGGTACACGTATCCGGTTAGTTTGCAGACTGTTAAGATTTGTTTGAAATTGGAGCTCCTCTTTTCTTTCATGCTAAACTTACTATTACCACTTGTCCAACCTACTGATCTCTTTCTAGCAATCTTCTTCTGTGAGTTATATGAACTGGTTCCAAGCTAGCAGTCAAGTGGCTTTTATGCTAAGCTTACTGGTTCAGGTTGATTGAATTTTCCTGGGTGACAAATACTGAGGATGTCTTGGACGATTACTTAGTGCTGCAATAGGCAGAAAGACTTGAAGGCTCCTTGAACCAGATCAAGTGGGCAATACTCAAGCATTACCATTGCAGAACCATTTTTGGAGGTTTAGGTCACAGACATGAAGATCCCCGTCAAAATGGGTTCTAGTACGGCAACAATAAACGCCATTTCTGTTTTCTTTTGCCTCTGTAAATGGTGTGACCTGTTTACTTGATCAGACTAATATGCGTTCTCTCGGTAAATTGACCTCAGTGCTTCCTGGAGGAGAAAAAACCGCAACTGGTCTGATTCTTGGAAGAAGGCCGTGAAAGGCGTACTTCAGAAACATCGGCGTGAAAGAATATGGTACTCTCGTCCATTAACAAATCTGCAGACTGAACCAAGCTCAATATGTTCTACAAAGTCGTATCCAGGAAAATGTCAGAATTCTGGCTCTGAAGTCGAGAGATGCTAACAATTTATTGTCATCTTTCACTGACCAGCCAGAATATTATTGAATTCTTCAATAGTACATCTTCACCAGAAGTCTCCTTCTGACCGTGTAGGATCTGTAGTTGAAATTTGCTCAGAGTATCAGCTCCGTAATAATATAACGTCTTGATAATATATCCTGCTGACTGCTATACTTGTGAAACATGAACAGCGATATGGCAATACAGAAGATGCAGAGTTTGGCCTATCCTCACAAAGTGATCCCGAAATCTGATGCTACCAAAGATCGTCTGAGGAAAATTTTGAGGTAACAGAAGCTCTCTACTGAAGTGACAAGCACACCTACAAGACTGTTCTCCACCAGCCGAATTTACCGTGACTCTCAATTGGACATGTGGTTTCGTACAGCACGCATTTTCTCCTTGGCGACTTGGATGACGGGCTGCGAGACGAGATTATTGATGCATTCAGTGATCTTCGGGTCTCGACTGATACAGAAGTCATGAAACATGGGGAGTCTGCCGATTTCTTCTATGTGATTGTGGGTATTTTCAGTTCTCTCTTTGTGAGGGCTTTATAATGTAACTAGGTAACCATTCAAGTCGATTATCATTTTCATTAGCGGATAAGTTTTTTGATACTCAGAAACGAAAAATGGATCCTATCGATATTCGGCCAGTCGCTAGCATTTAAATGCAATATAATTAACCTGTAAATTCATTGCAAGTGACTTGTCCGGGATTCATCGTTCAATTTGGTGATGTATGGGAGCAACTAGTTGTCTTTAGAAGCTGAAATGAGTAAACTGAATTACATACAAACATGGCCGATTTTTAGGACTCACACAAGTTGGTAAAGCTGTTCGACACATTAGGTTTTTACTGTGGATTAGTAATTTCTTCCAAAGCAGCTATTCATCCAATAGTTTCATCAAGAAATTCGGAAAGGACTTGTAAATGATTTCATCAAGAGGTTAGATTTGCTGCAAAATTGACTTTTTTCACTGACTGAGCTATCAGGATGTTGGACAAGTCGACATCTATGCCAAGAAGGTGAGTACAGAAGTTTACACTCATAGATTCTGTTTCCTTGCTCATTCGGAAAGGATGTGAATCACTGAACTCTAAACTCTGAATATAAATGTACGTTCTATGTTAGATAGAAAGTAAGATGTACCTAGTATATTGTACGCAAAGTGAAGAAAGTATTTTGAAAATCCACTCGATGTCGTCACCAGCTACTTTGTTCAGTTGCTACGGAACATAAATGTATTTTCTATGTTAGACATGAAATAAGGTACATCTTGTACATTTTAGGCGAAGTGTAGAAAGTAATTCGGAAATCCCTCGATGTCGTCACCAGCAGCTTTGTTCAGTTTCTTCTACAGTTCCTGCACTGACATTTGGTCATTGTAAAAGAAAGGAGGTGTTGATTCAATTCCATGTTTGTTAGGGGAATGAACCTCCAACGGTGGTGAGATCCAGAGGTGCAGGGGAGACCTTTGGAGAACTGGCGCTTATGTATGACACAGTTCGCAATGCAACGGTTAAGGCCACGACCGAGACTCTGCTTTGGGCTGTAGATCGTCCGACATTCAAGTCCATCATTGGTCGACACCTGAGTGGATCCCAGACAGCTCAAGTACGGTCTTTAGATTCTTTTTCCTGCGAGGAAATGTCTTCCATATCGTCCTGAACATTATTTTCTCTACTTAGCATACAAAGACTGCGCTCCCCCTTCTTCGAGTTCAGAGAGTCCCACTCAGTGTACATAGAAGTACGATGGGGCAAAATGATGACTAAACAAATTTCCATGTTGTGGATGCATCCATCTCAAACTAGCTGCTGCACGTTCGTTGGACAGGACAAGCTTGCCTTTGTGACGGGCCCTTCACTTGCATGGCATTCAAATGATTATCCAGATATCAGGGTCACGAGTGTAACCATAAAAAAATCTGCAGGTTCTGAGGGAAGCACCCGCACTGAAGCATATCCCAACTCGAGAAATTGTCAAGATGAGCAGCCTATGTACCATACAACATTATATTCGCGGTCAGGAAATCATGTTAGCTGGCACTGAAATGGACAAGGTCAGATATCTTGACATTTGAAAATACTTGAAGGCTTTCTCAGGTCGGGACCTCATCTAAAGTCCCTTTTGCGCCGAAGGGTGAACAAACCTACATCTAGGACTGCTAAGTACCTGCTGATGGTCGATCTATTGACCATGACGCATATTAAAAAATTTAGCCTAGGCTGAAGAGGATAACTGCAAACTCGGAAACCTTTCGTAGCCATTAATCTTTGTGGAGTTTTGATGCTCTAACCCAGTCTCTACTTGCATCCGTGGCCGATGAGTACGAAACAATGTGTGAATTCGTGCAGATCTATATCATTCAAGAAGGTCAAGTACGAGTTAGCTGGGGCATACCTGGCATGGGAGGAGGGAAGACAACTGGAGGTGGGGATATCGTAGCGGTGATGAACCGACTGGAAGTTCTTGGTGAGACCATGCTCTTGAACGAAGAGTCGAAGAACCTCTGGAACTTCGTTGCCTGCTCCGACCATGTAAACTTAGCACCTAGCCTTTATCCATCATCTATTTGTACAGATCTATCGATACAAAATACTAAAGAGTGGAACACTAGTGATTGGAATTCCCCAGGAGACCTCCCACGAGGTATATGAAAGAAGATCACAGCTTTACCGAGAGATATCTACAGTAGTAAGTGCTCCAAAGAGGTTTAGGGGGTCTCAAAACGTCATGAAACTTATCACAAAGTAACGACTGGAAGTCCCTCATTTCACCAGAAAAGCACCAGAAAACATCCTAAATGCTTCTCGCAGAAACTTGTACATGAGGGAAAGGATTACGAACATTAAAGACCATGTTATCTCATGGTAAATGACTTATCTGATTACGGAGACGATAAAAAGGCCCCAAGGTTAACTTTCTTTCTAATGTTACAGGTGGAGCTGATTGTGATTTATAGAAGCTTACTCGACCGGGACAGTTTGAAAATCATACGAAAAGGCTTGCAAATACAGCTTATCACCCTTGCGCTTCAACGTGTACCAGCATTTCTTGAGCTCGATCCAGAGCAATTAGCAAACCTCGCTGGCAGCTTTACAGAATCACAGCATAACAAAGGTTCTTGTGCCACGTAACATCCTACCCCCCACTCTGCGCATTCTGCTCCTTAATCGATACTTATATGAGTGGGATGCACTGCTAGTCAGTTACCAGTCTTGAACTTAAGAATCCTGACGAATCTGAATGCCTTTTCTAGAATACCATCATCATACATGCGTCCGGTTGCTGTCAGAGGATCCATGCTAGCAGAGAAATAGAACTTGGGTTTGTACAAGCTTCAATGTATGAGTGGTCGGCGGTGTTATACATTATACCTGGATTACAAGCTGTCTGTTGTAATTCGTGAACGTTAAGATGCATACTACGCACAGTTCTTCTTCATCCGCATCCTACATTGCTAAATGGTGCTTATTTATCTTGTAAAAATTGATAGCCATTTTCTGAAGGAGTGTGCAGATCGGTCGACTGGGCCGAAGACTTTGTTTCGAGTCTGTACTAGTTACAATGTGTGATACTTTTGTCTGATTCGCCATTCCCAGGACAAGAAATCATGAAGAGAGGGGATGCATTGGGCACTAATGCACGCTTATACGTTGTGCAAAAAGGCAGCATTTGTGCAAATAAGACGTTGAGTAGTCAGCGCTCGGGATCGATATCAGAGGATTTGCGGAGTAGCTGGGGCACCAGACTGGGTTCCTTCCTGAAGGGGGGGGCCGGAACTACGCACCTCAGCCAACCCAGCTCAAGCCCGTCAACCCGCAGCAGCGAGAGCAATTCACATATTACACCAAGTGCCGGTGGTTCACTGGTTTCAAGTGCTGGTTCAAGTCCAAACTCAAGCATGTCTAAAGGGAGCAAGAGTGCAGAGTGTCCTACTCCTGTCGACCGACGACTCTCTGGGTAAGACGTGATGAGTCATACCCACACTAGCTTCGATCAATGCTTGGATGCGGCTTTTGTCAATCTTTGCGGTATTGACTTCCAGTTTTGTCCAAGGTTCACACCGTAGCAGGCTAAAATATGCTTGACCCTGACATCATGACGTATCTTTCTCCACAACCAGGGTGGTAGAAACTTGGACTATCCCCGTCTATGGTATCTTTGGGGAGGATTGCCTGCATGGTGGGGTAAAAGAGGACTCATTGAACCCTGTCTGTCAAATGAGCGCGGCGGTTGACAATCCAGGAGGGGCAATACTTTTATCTGTATCGCTAGGACAAATGACTGCTGTGCTCGGGCCAATTCAGGAACTCCTATTGCGAGTAGTAAACCTCAAGGTGCTCAGGTGCTTTTCTTGTCGTTAAATTAGTCACCATGCAACAACGTTGCCTCTAAGCTCACTGAAACCAGATGTATGAGACTCGATTTTCACTTTCATGGCACTGCGTTACTGATTGTACACTAGACATCTCATCAGTACTGTAATTCCGTGTTCGAAGAACTATAGAAAACTTTCTCATCTCTAACGACGTGGAAATTGCATGCTAACTATCAAGCGGATAACTTGTAAACAAAATAAATAGAAGAGAATTGAAATCTTGATTGTGAAGGAACTCCATCTTCATTCTTTTCTACCACAACTGACTCAATGTGAATTATTCTCAGGAAAGTTCCGTGCTTGGAGTATCTCTCCAGTGCCGAGATGGATATAGTTTCACATTCCTTGGGATGTCGAAAGTTGAAGCCTGGTGAAGTCATATACAAAGCTGGCGATCCAGCAGATAGATTGTACATTATTCAGAAAGGGACTGTAGTTAAGACTATCAAGACCAAAGACGGAAAAGTGGAGGAGGAGGTCCTAATCAAAGGTTCTTATTTTGGAGAGAATGCTCTGGTGAAAGGAAATCCAAGGTCAACGACAGCGGTAGCTGGACATGGTGATCTTATATGCAAATCAGGTGCACTGAAACTAAACTGGCCTTTACTCTCTTTCCCATGTTTATAATCAGAGATGTTTCATGTCTCTGTAAGGTCGTCATCAACTGCGCGGGTTCATGCAAGTAAAGGTTTATAGTCGGCCATTGAGCTTATGCAGGTATGACAGTTCGACTTGAACAAGGAATGGTCAAATTTTCTACCGCCCTACTCATACTCTTCTTGTACTGAACAGTAGGAGCAGAACTATATTATTTGGATCGCGCCGTTCTGGAGACAAATTTGGGTCCGCTGCCAGAGCTGATTGAGATCCGTAAAAGAGAGTCTGAGAAAAAGGGGATCATGAAGCAGATAACTTTCAATGAATTGCAGGAGATCGGACTCCTTGGCACAGGTAGCTCCATGACTTTGACATGAATTCTCTTCCTACTTTATCCACTGGATAGCTGTCCACAACCTGGCTAGCATCTGCTATATGGATGTTTCTTGTTGGGTTGTTTTTCTGATAACTAAGGTTATAGATAACTATTATACACACAGGGAGATTTAACTGAGGTAATCCTGATCCCTCTCAAAGAGTAAGTTCATCAGTTTTCTAGGAATCACAACTATTGGTCTCCATCCACTTACTTCTATCGATCATGTATGCACTGTTTCATAAAAATGTGGCAGGACTATTCGGTAAAGTGAAACTCGTGTACAGCAAACGGACGGACGAGTACTACGCCTTAAAATGCGTGAGAAAAGCACAGGTAGTTGAGAGCAATGCCAATATCGCGATTCTCCCACCAACATCACTGCAATTAAGATGTTTTTTGCTTTGTTTGATTTTAAGTGCGTTCAATTCAATATACTCTTCACTCAAGAATGCAGTTGAGAAGCTTCAAAACCTGGCCTCTGCAGGTTATCAAGATGCAAGAAGAAGAACATTTACGTAATGAGAAGATCAATATGTCAGAGCTTGATCATCCTTTCATAACAAAGCTTATTCGCACTTTTAAAGACGAGAAACATGTGAGATGCACTGGTGATTGGCACAGCAATCATCGCTCTCCAAAAATGAACGTGAATTAACTCCTCACAATCAATAACTCTCGCAAAAGACCCAGCAACCATGGAACAATTAACAAAAATTTTCCAGTTGCAATAAAGCACAATCATGGCGGTACATGAGGTTCAGTGGCGTGCTAGGAAGTTGAAAATGGGGCTAGCACCACATCCTTGAAATATTGTTTACATGCGGCCATGGATTTCGATACCCTAGTTACTCGCTTCTTCTTGATTGCCAGTGCCAAATACTTCCATGTCAGTCTCAATAGCTAAGCTAGTATTCAGTAGCTAGGCCTCAAACCTGTGAACGTATATTAACATGTCCTCTCCGGAATTATCGTACTTGTTCAGATATATCTCCTGCAGCAATTAACAGTTGGAAGGGAGCTCTTCCTTTTCATGGAGAAGGTCGGACGACTTCAAGAATGGGAAGCAGCGTTCTATGCCGGCGGGGTTATACTTGCGTAAGATTACTCACTATTTTCCCACGTTACCTATGCAGGGTGCTTGGTACTCCTGTCATTCCAGAAGTACATGTGCCCATCTTCATGCTAAGGTCCTGGTTTCACGTATATATCAGAACAATGGAGAAAAGCCGTCCTAACTAGATCTGCGGAAAGAAACTACAACAGAATAGCTAGATACCCTGAAATTAATTATGCACTTCGATTTTGCAGGTTAGAGTATATGCATGGCAAAGGTATTGCCTATCGAGACTTGAAGCCGGAGAATACACTCATCGGAGAAAATGGCTATCCGATTTTGATTGACATGGGGTTTGCTAAAAGAATATATAACCGGAAGACGTTCTCAATGTGTGGAACTCCTGACTATATGGCGCCTGAAATTATCAAACGACAGGGACATGGCAAAGCTGTTGATTTCTGGGCACTCGGTTGTCTAATATTTGAGATGATAACTAACACCAGTCCTTTCAACAAGGGGACAGATCCTCCTCAAGTACGTGGAGCTTAATTCCATTTCATGCCCTGTTACAGAATAGTCTGGCATAAACCTTCCTTTGAAATGATGTTTGGAAGGTCATTGCTTCTACATAGATGCCTCTTTAAAGGCACTCTCAGTGTCTTTGGTCTTTCCCACGGATTGGTGGGGATCTTCAGACAAGTCCTAAGGGCTATTACAGCACTAGTACTGCACAGCTCTCCACAGGAGCCTTCATAGTGGAGATTTGGGTGTGCCTAGCAGGTTGTGTTTCAAAAGGTCACGGAAGGTCGAATGCGCTTTCCGCCCTATATAACTCCGAATGCCATCGACATAATTAGACAACTGCTCGACCCGAATCCTGAAACTCGGCTGGGATGCCGCGCCCGAGGTTTCGCTGAGATCAAAGAGCACCCCTTCTTCAGTACTGAGATCGATTTTCAGCTTCTTCTCCGTCAGAAAGAGGAGGCTCCTGTAATTATCCTCAGTCCTTGCCAAACGTTCCAAATGCTATTAGTACCTTATCCCCAATTTCTCATACATTACTATCATCACCACCAAAACCAGATGAGATTCTTGTTATTTTCCACAAGTTTGTTATTGGCAGTACCACAACTCTCTTTTGGTGGGCTTGACAGCAAACTAAATTGATACACACGGGGCTGGGCTTTGCTGCAGATGATTCCCCCAAAGGTTGATGATTACAAAACCCTATGCATACCTGACATGGTCGGTGAAGATGATTATGACCATATGGAGACCGTACCTACTCACGACCCCTATTGGGACGATATCTTTTGAAATCTGTTCATTCATATAAAGATCTGTCCGCAAACTGGCAGTCCAATAGCAGTTTGTTGAGAGGCCCTGTCCTAACTTCACTGAGTCCATTAACCTCGGTACCGATTCCCTTGACCTCTTAGCAAGTGCAAAGAGTGCAAAGCTACAATTCCTGAGTCTCAGAGCAGCCAGGGTCAACGAGAAAGATATTGACATCATGGATCAAGGCTCCTCCGTCCGTTGCAGCAGGCACCCACCAGTTACATCAATCTCACCTCACTTTTCCTGGATGATTGAATAGCTAACTTGACCAGTAAGTTTACTCTTGGCGTGTATACAATAGTTGCACATAGAAACGTTGTACAAGTGCTTCTGTTACATTGCTGAGGAACAAAGGGCCCTTCTCTCATCCCACTTATGCAGCTGTTTTTCGATAAGCACCACTAGATTATTGATGAACTGAAGCTATACAGCCAGCGAGGAGTCGGCAGCTACAATGTTGATACCTAGATCATTCCTGTAATTCGGCAAAGTCCCAAATGCCGCACCAGGCAAGGGTTGAAAATGCGAAAGTCGAGGTGACACACGACAGCAATGGATGTGCCTCGGCGGATTCAGGGCCAACTTCATACTTGTCCAATTTTACGAACAGAGTAAATTCATCAGGAAATTGAGGTAGATAAAACCTACAGTCTCATGGAACTGAAGAGTTGGAGGACGAGCTACGATGACCCAGAAGGCACTATGAGAAATACGTGCAATTTCAGATTTCACAGAGACGAGTGTAGAGCTGCACTTGACGTGCTTCTCTTGGAACTTTTATAAATTGATTCGATGACGAGTCTCAAACTTCTTGTAATATCTGATGGATGGTATGATGACTTTCTCGAGTAATCAAGCAGCCCTCAAGATGCCTTGTGTGTGCTGGAAGTAGAACCTGACTTTACACAATTTATTTGGTATTTATACATGAGGAACACGTGCTATGTGTAGATAGAACTTAAAACTAGAAGCACATCATGTCGTCGTCGTGCCTACTAAAGATGTAGAAGAAGTATGCCTCTTGCAGAGAACATCTTTGCACAAACATACAGGCCAACCAGCTGCAGCCCATCCATCAAATCCTCTTTCCAAAACAACTATCTTGGGTACTTTCTCTTCTGGATTTGAAGTTTCTGGCTTTTGCAAATGTTCTGCAAGAACACGAGCACAGGTGGGGCCTCGAACCTACACCACCACAAGTTTCAAAGAAATCTCGTCAACAAGCTAGAAACGGGCTTTGGTTCTTCACGGATTTCCTCGAATGGCAGACTTCTAAATTTTAGGACTAGAAGTTAGGGTGAGAAGTGATTACTGAACGTAATCCCCCTTCTTGAAGTGACGTACCTGGCTTTTAGCACAGTGGAACACCACGGTATCATAGCCCTTTAAATCCTTCAGTAAATCTGGTAGACTTTCCTCGAAAGCGCCGCTGGGATAATGTAAAGATCCCGCTATGTGCCCGTCATATTTTCTTTCATCATCACTGTTGAATTCAATGCACAGTCCCAATCAACAAGTTCAGCAATCTCATCATTTTCTTGCCAAATTTGTCAGATACGTCAGCTGCGGAATACTCCGCCTTCGAACCGTCTTTTGTGCTAAGATCATCATCTGTAGACTTCTCATCACATCTATCTCTCTCCCTAAAAGTTGATAAGGCGGAGAAAGAATTGTGTCTTCAGCCTGCCGCATTAAATCAATCAATTAATTCCACCTTCTCCTAGTCCATGAACTCCGCAACTTTCTACACCGTAATCTTCTTCCATCCAGAATCCTCTCCACTGGAACTAACACAAAAGCCCAAGACACTCACCCCACAGGAAGAATCGACGAGTTACTCTGAATAATACACACTCACCGAACATCAACGACCGCGACAGATGAGGTGCGCTGGCGAGAAAAATCCGTAGCAGGAACGAACGTAATCAATGGTTGCACACCTGCCATCTCACCAATTTCACCAGAGCAACACTTAAAAGATTTGTCCGTAACCAAGCTCTCAAGATCACCAACTCGCTCGATCGCACACCACCTCGGTTCTCCGCTATACCGAACTGCAAATCGCTGCTTGAATCCCCTCAACAGATTCCTCGCTCTCGCTTCTCCGGAGGCGGCAGATTGGAGTATTCTCATTCAATCATTCAAGGGAGGGTTTTCAACACTCCATTTGTCGAATCCATTCCGAGCTTGATGGCCAAGGTGTTGGAATCTTCTCATTCACAACTGGTGTCAGTACGGGTTTTCAATGCGCCATTTTTGGAATAGAGAAGGAGACCGCATGTGGAAACAAGAAGACGCCATCAAGCCGTACAAGGGTAAAATGGGGCTAAGTTCCGATGGTCTCGGCGAGAGGAGTTTGCGTTACAATGGGGGTTTCAAAATCATTTTTTACGGGATATTTATGGTGCAGCGGGACTTACAGGGACTACCCCTAATCAAAACTTGCGGGTCTCCATCTATTTTACGGGGATAAAATGAAAGTTTAAGGTGGAAAAATTCAAAGAGTACCTCTAATGAATGCTACCGATCTAGTTATAAAGAGGATTAGAGATAGTGGGTGGTACATATGGCACTCGAAACTACGGTAACGTAAATACAACACTTGCTTTATGTAGACTTTGAATTGCAAACCGTACTCTGATTCGAATATACTAGCTTGAAATCAAAAACCAAGGATTCTCGGTGCACTCCTTCCAAATCTCACTTGATCGATCTTCCCCAAAATCTTACTTCTACAAAGGGGTGAGCTTGTTAATGAATAGTTGTGGTTTTGACACTTTTTTAGTTCATGGTCTGTCTATTCTTGGAATTGAAATCTGCAATTAAAATGTTAAATCGTGGTTATTGCATGGCAAGATTTGATAGAGCACACCATCATCATCTTGGGGAGTGGAGAGAGGAAGTAAGGGCACCTAAATCACAAAGTTAAATCGTGATTATTGCATGGCAAGATTTGATAGCACACACCATCATCATTTTGGGGAGTGGAGAGAGGAAGTAAGTGCACCGAAATCACAAAGAAGTGAGATTTTGAGATCAAGGACCATAGTAGATATGGAGTGCACTCTGCCGCCCCTTGAAGTGGGCGGCATAAATTCTACTCTAGATCTTGCACATTATCCAAAAATATCAAGCATTGCCTCGCATACTCATGTGAAATTTCTGTAGCTTTGATGATGGTTTCCTCTTGTCCATCATCTTGCCTTTCTTCAGAAGGTGTGAAATAAAAATTGCCTTATGTGAAATTGATAAGAGGAAGATGATATGTTTAGAATGATATTTCATCATTATAGTCAAATCTTGGATTATCTAGAGGACTTGAATCATTTAAAGCAAATCCATGGAGATAATAGCAAAAACCTATCCAAAAGAATATTGCCTTTAATTACATGGCCACCTATCTCATGAAAACTGGAAGAGGTTTCTTGGAGTCTATGAGAGATAGATTGCAAAAGAAATGGGCTTGATATATGGTTTCTTATAAGTCTACACAAACTTGGAAAGACAATACATTGGAGAAGTACTCATCAAGAAGGTGATCAAGCACTCTGACTTGCACTCCGATCCGATGTCTACTTCTTCCTCGGCTTTCAAACCCGAACCCGAAGTAATCTTACTTCCTACTATCTTTTCCTTGGGTTTCACAACTCCTACATCTTCTACCAGATCCAACAATTCTCTTTCCTGATCTGAAATTGCACTAGTGGGTAGTCTATCTAACTCTTCATCTTTCGACCCACTCTTCTCTAATGTCTCTTAGAGCAACTCCGAAGACATTTGGATTCCTATGTTATCTACTTCGGGTTTTGCCTTAACATCCTGTCGAAGCTTTTCTAACTCTATTCTCACTAAGTCTAATCTAATTTAAATATTGTCTTCTACTTCGAAGATCTTCTTGTCTACACGAGTTCTGAGACTAATTAACAAGGCATTCAAATTTGTATCTTTTGCTTGTCTTTGCCTTGTCTCTTGCACCAACAACTTCAACTCGTGCAGTCTTGTTTCTTCAATCCGAATGCTGGCTTCTGTACTTAACATTGCGTTCACTCTGAGGACTATTTCCTTCAATGGCTCCAATCTTGTCTTTCGTTCTCGTTCCCGATCTGCAAGCCATTCCTCTTGATACATCGCCAATTCTTCTTTGAACTCGGCCTTCACCGCTTCCTTCTCTTTCTCTTTCTGTATGATTTTCTCTTCCTGATTACGAAGTAATTCGCATAATCTCTCTTCTTCTCTATACCGCACATACAACTCTCTTTGCCAGAGTTGCTTCTTCTCCTCCATACTCTCCATCACTCGATCGAGCTCTTGGTCTTTCGATGCTACCCTCACCATAGCATGGATAAGCTCTACTCTTGAATCAGCAAACTGCTGCTTCAAGATTTCGTGCTCCGCTACCTGTCTCTCCCTTGCGATGTCACTCTTCCTCGCAAGATCCTCTCGATAACTCACTTCTCTCTTCAGGTCTTTGATTACCTGACTTCTCTCTACTGCTTCCGCTCGCAGTACTTCTCTCTCTTCCTCACCTCGGGTTATACTCTTCTTCAACTCCGAGTTTTCTTCTTCTAATCTTGATAAGACCTGCAAAACAGTCTTTACCTCTGGACAAGTAGACTGCATCTCCTTCTTCTTCTTCTCCAACTTCACCAACAGCGGGCATACTACCTTCTACAAGTAATCTACTCCATTACTGGCAACTTCTTCCTCCCGCGGAGTAGTCGCTCTTCTCTCTTCGTGTTCTCCCGATACTCACCTTCTTCTCTGGAGTCTTCGTATCGGAATTGACGCCTCACTGCCCGAGCTTTCTTCTATCTCTTCCTTCACTCTACTCGGCCCCGCTTCACACTTTGCCTTACATCTCGAGCAAACTCCTTGCTGTACTGCGATCTTCTTCTCCTTGAGCATAGGTACTTCGTCTTCCAGCGCCGCGTTGTCTTTGGCTTCTACTTTGGCTTGCATTTCTTCTTCGTATTCTTCAGCCGCTGGTGCCGAGGTCATTTCTCCACCATCTTCACTGTCACTGCTAGTATCTCCACTATGTAGTGTCAGCTCAGGTTCCTCCTCACGTTCCGAGTCCTCCATCTTGAGCTCGGCTTCGCCTTTTGAGTCTTCATCTTCTGACTCAATCACCACCATTCCTCGCCTCGGGTTATTTTTCTGCATCTTCCGAGGTTTCTTGTTTTCTTCGGCTTCTGCTTGCCGAGTTCTCTTCTTTGTCGGGGTACTTACCACGACCTCCACATTTTTCCTTGTCTTTGCGTAGTAATCGTCCGTGCTCCGGATTTGGAGAATGTATTGCTGCTCCTCCGCGTCGACTTCTCTTCTCAAGTCAAGATGGAAATGAGACACCATTCTATTGCGCTCCGCCAAATTGAGCAAATTCAACCCGAGGTAGAAATGTGCTGCAAATGGTATGATGTAGTGTGGAGGCGACTTATCCCGCAGATTCCACACCATCTGCCTTGTTCTCCCGTGAAAGCACCTTGCCCAATTGATCGGTTCTCTTGCAAATAACTTGTGAAAGAACACCGCTTGGTGTTTCATTACATAGGTAGTTCTCTCCGGCTTCAAGATGGCCATTAGTGCACTCACAATTCCTCTCCTCATAGGGTCTTTGTAGCTCTCAACTTTGTACCCATTCTTTGTCCTCTTTGACGAGAAGGCATCTCTCACCTCCTGCGTTTCTTGGGCTATCTCTCCTTTCTCCAAGAACGTGGCTCCCTGCTCCAAACCCGCCTCCTTCCCGAGTACGAGTCTCCAATCCGACTCTGTCCAGCGAGCCGGATCTCCTCTCTTCCCTTCTTCCTCAGGACCATCGAGACATTTACTCTGGATGATTTCTGTCATGAATCCTGGAAAACTTACGTTCCAGTTCCATGCAAGAAAAGTGATCCGAAGTCGGCTCAAGACTTCGATCCTTGCTACTATATCTAATCTCCGAATTGCATGATTTCTCATCGCAAATTCGGAGTTCTTCTTCCCTCCTCCCATCTCTTCTGCTTTCTTATTGTCTCTCGATTTCTCTCTCGCAACTTCTCCCTTGTGCACTAACACGAGTCCAACTCTATTTCCCTTTCCCCGATCACCTGCAAGACGACTCCTCAACGGCAAAGGAAAATTGCTTGACATTTTGTCGTTGCAGTTTCAATTTTAATAGAGTTGCACTTCTTCGTCTTCCGTCACTTTGAGTTTCTATCAAGAAATCACACCTCCGGCATGCACCTATCACTATCAATCAACCTTCGCGCGTATGAGCCGCCAGTTTTGAAATGGCCCCTTCTTGAATTTCTTGCCCCGACGAAAGGTTGTTAGACTATCTTTGCCTCGGGTTGAGCTCCCCCTGATCCAAAGACAATTTACTTCGTATTGTATGCTGACACGGCATTTCCGAGTACTTCGTATTATGATCCAAAGTCACTTTACTTTGGGTTTCATCCCAAAGACAATTTTCTTCGCCTTCTTTGGCCATACAGGCGCAATCCGACTTCTCTATACACTTCTTCTCCTTTATTTTGGAAAAAACAAAAAATTTGGGCACCACAATGGTCATAGAAGAGGAAATAGAGTCCCGAGTTACATTTAAACTCCCATTGGAGGATTGTGGCATAGCAATGACAATACATGGGTTTGTGGTCCTAGCACTAAAGCTTTTTGGTTCCTAGCATCCAAGAGTCATTTCCTTATGTACTGTTGTCTCACGGCTTTGAGGAGTATATTGTGTAGAGGCAAGAAGAAGAGAGTCAATAAAAATTGGATTGTGAGTACTTTCTTGGTCCAACAACGACCTTTGAAGATGAGGAACCACCCACATGAGAAGTCATCACAAAGGGAGACCATGAGGGTGATAGGGAAGGAGAACATGAGATAAGATCTCTAAATCAAAGAAAAGTCTCTCAAAGAAATATACCTACTTCTTCAACAAAGACATCTGCTTCAAGGACACCTTTGTATACTACTATCTCTACCTTTGCACAAGATCTTTATGACTTTAGAAGTGAGTCAATTGAAGCTAGACAGAGGTGCAAATTGGCAAAAATTGAAGCTCATTAGGTTGCCAAAATGGATAGGTTATGATTGAAAGGTGAAGTTGAAAAGAGAGTTTCATTTTTCAAGTTAAAGAAGAGGAGAATTAAAGAGAGGGCTTTATTTTCCAACGAGAAGAAGAGAATTAAAGGGAGGACTTCAAAATCCAAAAGGTTTCATTTTATGATTTTAGAATTAGCAAAAGTGTGGAAGACACCAAAAGACAAAGGCATAATAAGCATCATGCCCAATCCAAATAATACATTGGATATAGATAGTACACTATTTGACAGTTCCAATAACAATAACAATAGCAAATACATTGTGCCATAATAAATGCATTGTGCTAGAATGCTAGGGGTTGAACACATTCATTATTGAAATCACTCTCTCTCTCTCACCCAATTAGTAGAAGAAATATTTTATTCCTTGCATCTAAATACATACATTCACTACATTTTTTTGGAAATGTATTTTTGTTGTAGTTGCAGTGGTAGCTACACTCCATGAAATTGCTGATTTTGTTATTGAGATTCCATCTTATATACCCTAAACCCTAAAACTCCATAGGCAGATGCTTAAAAGTGAAATTTATAGTGTGGAAACTCAATAACATGTTACTTTATACAATATAGATTCTCATAATAAGTATATATATATATATATATATATATATATATACACTTATTATGAGAATCTAAACTTCACATGCTTCACATGCTTCACTTCACATGCTGTATATATATACATGAGAATCTATATTGTATAAAGTAACATGTTATTGAGTTTCCACACTATAAACTTCACTTTTAAGCATGTGCCTATGGAGTAGGGTGTGGATAAGTTTATTGTTGTTCAGTATCTTGTTCCATGTTTTTGGACTTATTTGTCTTTTGGTCCTATAATAAGTGTTGCCCTAAGAATTGGGGTTTCATGTGGGCATTACCAAAAAAGTGAGGTTTCACACCAAGATCACTTGCGTATTGCCAAAAAGGATGGCGTTTCATGCCGAGATTGCTTGGGTATTGCCATTTAGAGTGAGGTTTTGTGTTAGTTTTACTCAAAGATTACTACAAACCAAGGAAGTACAAACAAGTTTGTGCAAGTTGTTAGAAAATACAGTCCCAAGGGACCTCTCGCAATAGCACATCATAAGGCCCATTAAACATAAATCAGAGGACTAACAGGAAATAACGTGGTTCACTCCTTGTCCCGGAAGCTACCTCCACGGCTGAAACAGGCTCACACCAGCCTTCAAACCTTTATTTCCATTGCACATATGTATATATATACAAACACAGGGATAGTCCCTCTGTCATCTGTCTAAACTCCTGAAGATAGACCTGCGTGACTTCATGAGTATGGACCACTCAAGATATCTAGTCACTTTAACACTCAACCTTAGAAGTGACTGAATATATATCCGCATGATATTGTAAGGAGTTTCCATCAGTCAAGTTTTGCTCTTGCTCTTGATCAGGCAAGTCACTTATAGCAAGCCAAACGTAACACAGGTCCCATTAGTCTAGCTTAGATCTTGCTTTATGCTTGTGCAATTTTGTTGGGAAGCTTAAGCTTTGCATGGTTCTCATGGGGTTTCTTTTGGTTTGGATGGTTTTTATTAAGGTGTCATATGGGTTATACGTGACATTTGTGTAGGAGATATAAATATAAATGAAATAAGAGTGCAAGTCACAAAGCACAAAGAAGTAAACAAGATCCAAATTAAAAGCTCATGAATTGAACACATGGAGAAAAGAGAGATGAAAAAAATTATGGATATATAAATATGTACAAAATCTAATATATCATGGTACCCTCATGAACAATGTGTACTAGTGTCAATGCTATTTTCATGAACAATGGTGACATCACCACCAAGAAGGGAGCCAATGGTGCTATTAGTGGGTGGGTCATTAGACATGAATGTGTGAGCAGGAAACTCAATGTCCATAACCTTGGGATCTATATCCTTTGTATTAGGTGGAGTTGCTCTAATATGATACTCTCTAATGCATCATCTATGCGTCTAATGATAGATGTAGTAATCAAAATGGTAAAAATCTCCAAAGAAGATCCCACTTGCCATCATGCATAGGAAGGTCTTGAAAAGCCAAGGCTAGACCTCATATGGATCCAGGCTATATTGTAGTTGATGACTTGAATTCCACTCATCCATGAGAAACCCAATAGTAGATCCTATATATTGCCTAAATCTGTCTAGAGGAGCTATCATGTGGTCACATGAGGATAGATTTGAATCTACTACTCAAGTATAAAAGGGAGTAAAAACAAAGAGGGTGAATAGCACTATGGGGATGGTTCCTACAATACGGTAAGAATACACTATTTACTATCACTATATCATGCAAACTAAACCCGTGGTGGTAAATGTATATAACATTAAACAACATAGTCTCTATATTGGTCCATATACCTATCCATATTATCAAACACTCCCATGATATACCTATCCATATCATCAAACACTCCCATGAGGTAGGCACCTACGTGTACATCTTTAGTTAAGAAATCATGGCTCTACATGTTCCTCAACAAATGCTTGCAATCATATCTCCTATTATTGGTCCAAATGAGTACCTCAAAATATGTCATACAATACTTCATGAACTCCTTAACTCTAGGATGTGGGATATAGATAAAAGTACTCCTTGCTCTAATGGGACCTATCCACCTCTTTCCATCAAAAGCACCACATGCCAAAGAGACTACTACTATTTCACATGACATCTACAAAACATCTAATATCCAAGACTAAAATCTTCCTCTACATGTGATGAGCATAAAGCAAGCAAGGAATTAAATCTACAATCTCACTCATCCTTTGTTGCAACATAGCTATTCTAAAACCTCATATGTGAGTGTCTCTCTCCTCTCCTCTAACCACTTAATCTCTTGGGAGGTATGACCAAAAGTAAGTAAAGTGGCAAGATCATTTGAAAGTTGAGGTCTCCAAGCAATGATATCCATATTTGCAATCATCACACATGGCTCTCTTGTAGGCAATCCATGCACATGATGTTGTATCTACATCTCGATTGATTTTATCTCTAACCCATGCTCAAGGTATGTGTGTTTGAGTCTCCTCACTAATTGTGTCAATCTCATCAATATGAGTCTCCTCATGCATAGCAAACTCTCCAAGCTCAATTTTGTGTGTCCAAGTCCCTCACTTATCATGTCAATCCTATTGGTCTGGGTCTTGTCATGCATAGCAAACTCTCTAGGTGATTGTCTCAATAGTTTCTCTCAACTAAAGGTCCCTACATCTTCATAAGCCTCCTCCAAAGATGTCATCACCTCTGCCAAATCAGCTAGAGCACTCTCTAACTCACTCCAAGCTCTCCTGAACACAACCTATGTACTCTCTAACTCTCCTATGAAGAGTTGAAACTCTTGGCGGTAGTTCCACACCTATAACCAATAAGTTATTACAGCAATCTATCTCCCGTCCTCAAGCTCATTAAATGCTCTCATCAAATCCTCCTTCTCTTCCCTTGCTCTCACCAACATCAAATACAAGTACTCTCTCTCAATTTGCTCTTGGTCTCTCTTCTCCAACTCCCCCCAAGTCTCCAAAAGCCCACTCTCTTGTTGAGAACTTTCTCTCTCGCTCTCCCCTCTACATCCCCCACAAGTACTGAATCCCTCTCTACAAGGGCTCTCTTTCTCTACTCCAAGTCCCTCACTAATTTCTCTCTCTCACTAGAGTCTACCACTCTAGCACTAGCATCCAAAATAACATCTATATCACTTTCTTTGAATGCTTTAGTACCACGGGTGGTGGTAGCCTAATGTAATACCAATAGCTAGATAGGTGATCTAGAGATGAAATTTGGTTTGGTAACATATATAGAAGGATTTTTTATATAATGGACTAAGTAGAGAAGGTAGAGGTATCACCAAAAGAGTACTTCTACTAATAGGCCAAAAACCAAAATATGGTTGGAAACTTTAAAATCAATAGCTAGGCATATGATCTAGAGGTGAAACTTGGGGTGGTGACATGTGGAAGGATGTTACACATGATGGAGAATGTAGATTAGATAGAGGTATCACCAAGAGACCACTTTTACTAATAGGGCAAAAGCCAAAATAGGCCTGAAAACTTCAGAGGCAATTTTGAAGGCCTAAACAAATGAATTAGGCCTAAAAAATGTGTAGTCTTCTTCCAACAGAGAGGAAGTTGGCCTTCCCTCCCTCCTGGTTTGTCTCACCAAGAGCTTTCTAATGGTACCTCACCCCACATGATTTTGAGATTCATACAAGAAGATTCTCTAAAAGATTCTCTTTGGTCAAATCCTGTTTGACCAACCAGATGGGACCACATCCAACATGTCACCCATCCAAGCAAGTAATCTAAGGGTGGAGATTGCTGACATCTCACCTATCCATATACCTAATCCTATGGTGGAGCTTCCTTGGAGGAGATCCTCCTTAGTTATACAATAAAGAGAAGGTGCTCCTTTGGGGCATTGGAGGATTGAGTGTTTTCTCTCTTGTATCTCTCTTGAAGAGTTCTCTTCTCCTTGGAGTTTTACAATGGTATCAGAGCGAGTGTTTTAATCCAAGAAAGTGGATCACCCCTCTTGGAAGAGCATGAGCTACTGAAACTAAGTAATTTGAGGTGGAGAACATAGTGCAATTGCTAGACATGGGTAGGGCTTTAGAGAGCACTAGGAGGACAATTTCCTACACCTAGCTTTCCATTCTTGAATTTATTCCACATCAAGATTATGTACATCTAGCATGAGAAAATAACAGTATTGCTAGTTTATCACCTTGGAGTGGAATTCATAGACAAAGTGATGAATTCACCAACCCAATGATTCTACATGTGGTGGTATACAACAAAGAGTGGGATTTGAAAATCTACATTCTATTATGATGTTATGGATTTGAATGTACCAAATCCTCACCCTTTCAACACGTAAGTAGAAATCAGTTATGTAGTTAGACCAAAAGTGAGGATTTTGAAGTCCACAATTTTGGTGAGAAATATTATCAATGAGTGATGGCCTCTGAGGTCCCAATAGTAGTCCCTATAGGTTGTGCACCCTCCCGAGTGATCATTCTAACCCTTTATTGAAGTAGGAAGTAGGAAGTGAATATTGATTGTGTAAGAATCATGGATCCGCAATTGCAAGAGTTGATGCAAGGAATGCAGGGAATGTTGAACAATTTTTGAGAAATCAAGATGACCATGGAAGAATTGCAAAATCAAGTACATGTTGTCAAGAAGGATCAAGTAATGCAAGAAGGGGAGTGTCTCAACAACCAACACCAACAATCAAAGTACTTGGAGAGTTATGGAGGCCGATGATACCAATTCCAATCAACAACCAAGCCACATTGTTACTATGAATGAAAAAGACGTGCAACATTGAGCCTTACAAGGGACAACATTCCATGGGAGTAGTGGAAAATTGGATTTCAAGAATGAATTGATACCTTTGATTGTTCACAACAAAGATCATTGATTATTCTATAGGTGTGTTTGTGTGTGGGTACTTGACCGATAAAGCCCTCACATGATATGACGCTTGGGAACAATCATTGCCGGTAGAAGGAAGAGAGGTCACTTGGACAGCCATGCAAGAAGGGCTGGTCAAGAATTTCCAATATGTGGATTCTGTGCAAATGGCTCAAACTAGATTATGGGGGTTGAAACAAAAGAATAGCATACAAAAGTACATGGAGGCATTTCTGGATCTACAGGTTGTGACAATTGATATGAGTCCAGCCAAAGCTCTTGAAAATTTCAAGAGAGGATTAGAAGCACGGATTTGCCAAGAGATAATGGTGCAAAATCCTTGTATTGTTTTGAAGCCATTGCTTGCACCCAAAGAATAGCATGGGCGCTTGGAGGAGGTGAAGTGATAGCATCGATGCAAAACTATCGGGTGGAAACACACCATTTTGGTGAACCAGTACCTATAGAATTGGGTAACATTCAGTTCTAAGAAAGAGGAGCAAGATCTCTCCAAGGAGAATTGGGATGGGATGAAGAAAGGAGAGAAGGAGTCCCATAGGGAGAAGTGGCTCAAACAGAACAACAATGATGTTACAATTATGACAAAATTAGGCACATAGTCATCAATTGTCATGCTCGTCATCTTGAAGGCCCTCGGCCTCCATACAAACAACCTTTGAACCACATGGAGAGATGAATTGAAGAGGACAATATAGAAACCATATTGGAAAATGAAGATCACCAGTAAATGTACTTCATAGTCTTACAAGCTTAATGAAGAAGAGTAAAAGCAAGGGGAGGAAGAGGATGAGTGTGCAAAGAAGGATGAAGATAAATGCACAATTAATTATTGTAAATGGAGTGCTAGAAGGCAATCTGGTGAGAGTGTTGATAGACCTTGGGGCAATAGAGAATTTCTTGTCTTGCTCTATTGCAATAAGATTGGGGATGAAACTAGAGAAGGATGAGAAGGACAAAGTAGAGTGGTCAGATAGAGAGGATTGAGTCGTTACCTAGAAAGGTAATACTCTATATAGGAGTGTATCAAGAAGCAATCAAGTGGCAAGTGATACAATTAGCTCATTATGATGTGATCTTAGGTATGTTGTGGATGGAGCACTACAAACCCACGGTGGATTGGAGAAAGAAAGTAGTGAAAACTAGTCGATAGAAGATCTTTGGGATTAAAGGAAGATCACAAAAGCAAGAGTTACCTCTGTATGTCATAAAGACCACATCTATTGGTAAGAAAGATAGATGTTTCATGGGTTTAATAAGAGAAATCCAAAGTGCTCAACACAATGGACAAATTCCTAAGAAATTGAAAGATGTGGTTAATGAGTTCCAAGATGTCTTTCCAGATGAATTACACATAGCTTTACCACCAAAAAGAAGTAGATCATAAAATTGAGATACATCTTGGGAAGAAACCTCCTTGTAAGGCTCCATATTGACTATCACCTCAAGAGTTGGAGGAATGTCAAGTTCAAATCAAGGATATGTTGTAGAAGAGGTTTATCCAACCCAACATATCACCATATTTGGCTCTTGTCTTGTTTGTGAAGAAGAAGGACGGAGTAATGCACATGTGCATTGACTACCAGGGATTGAATCAACAAATGGTGAAGAACAAATATCCATTACCTTGCATGGATGACTTGTTTGATCAACTCAATGGGGCAACGCATTTCACCAAACTTGATTTGCGTAGCGGTTAAACTAAATTAGGATTGTGGAAGAAGACATACACAAAACAACCTTTTGAACAAGGTATGGTCACTTTGAGTACTTGGTGATGCTGTTTGGCCTCACCAATGCTCCAACCACTAACCACTTTCATGAGTTTGATGAATGACATATTTTGTCCATACATGGATAAATTTGTTGTCATTTTTCTTGATGACATCTTAGTCTATAGTAGGATGCTGATAGAGCACAAGCAACATCTATGAGAAGTCCTCCAGATTCTATGACAAAATCAATTGTATGCCAAAATCTCAAAAAGTGAGTTTGGCAAATTTAAAGTGGACTACTTAGGGCATAGAGTAAGTGTGGAGAGTATCCAAGTGTTAACAAATAAAATAGAGTCAATTGAGCATTACATTATCATCAATTTTTCAAAGACTTCTCCAAGATTGCACAACCTCTAAAAACACTATAGGGCAAGGGGAAGAGGTGGATATGGAGAACCGCACAAGAATTGGCCTTTTAGGAATTCAAAGATGCATTACTACATGCATCAATCTTGAAATGGTATGACCCAAAACGTCCAATCAAGATGGCTATAGATGCATTGTAGCAATAGGAGAAGTCCAACAAGAATAGCAAGATGATAGCACCCAATTGCATATTTCTCTCATAAGTTGTTACCAGCAAAATGCAATTATCACACCACCAAATGAGAAGAGTTGGTCATTGTCTTTGCAACCAAGCATTGGAAGCACTATTTGAGTGAGAAGGCATTTGTGGTAGAGATGGACCACAAACCTCTAGTCTACCTCAAGACACAAAAGGATCTTTCTCATCAACAAATTTGATGTGCATAATGAAGACAACAATTCAACATGACAATCAGATATGTGGAAGGCAAGAAGCAACTTGTAGATGCATACACCCAAATGCTGATGGCAAACAATTTGGTGGTGGAAATCAAGATGAACCTTGAATTCTAGCCCAAGATTCTTACTAATACAAAAATTGATCCATAGATTGTAAGTGCTCAATCATCCAAAGGCATCACCAGCACCCAAGGACTCACCTTTAGTGATGGTAGGTTGTGGATCCTAGATGATACGGATCTACAAACCACCATCCTAGTAGAATGTCATGATTTTGCCATTGTAGGTCATGTTGGAATGGACAAGATCTTGGATGCAATGAAACACCATTACTATTAGCCGAAGATGAGCAATGATGTGATGGAATATGTCTGGAGCTGCCTACTTTGTCAACAAAATAAGGCTTCTAATCAAGCTCCCACAAGACTCCTCCAACCTCTCCCCACTCCTACACAACGTTGGGAATAGGTAAGCATAGATCTGGTTTGTGAATTGCCCAAGACCACCTCTGGGTTACATTCCATTGTAGTCTTTGTTGACCAACTCAACAAAATGATTCATGTATATCCTACCACCAAGAATGTGATAGCCCTGAAACTAGCTCAATTGTACTTTGATGCAATCTTTTCCCATCATGGCTTGTCTCAAGTGTTCATCACAGATAGAGGCACTCAATTCACTAGTTTGTTTTGGAGAACACTCTTTGGGTTCTTCAAAACCAAATTGGCTATGTCCATAGTTTACCATCCACAGACTGATGGACAAACAGAGAGGGAAAATCACACTATTGAGACATGGTTTTTTACTTTGGATGAGCTAGAGAGTTGGGATACCTTACTCCCATTGGTGGAATTTCTTACAACAATTCAATGAATGCCTCCACACAAGTCACACCATTCTTCCTCATGTATGGAGAGTCTCAACACTTTTGTTTCTAGAATCAAACAGGGGATGGAGCACGCCAAGCACAAGTTGTAGAGTGTCCAAAATTGGTAGAAGCAGTATGCAGATGCACACCACCAACACATGGAGTTCAATGTGGGAGATCAAGTTTGGCTATCAACCACCAACCTCAAGTTAGTTAGTTCTCATAAGCTCAGATTTCATTTTATTAGACCTTTCTCCATCCTTCATTGCATCGGAGCCATGGCCAATCACCTCAAGCTACCACCACATATGAAGATCCACTTGGTGTTTCATGTTTCCTTATTATTCCAATATGCTTCCTGGCCGCTCCACTTCTCTTCCATCCAAGAAAGTCAACCTTGTCTAACCTTGGTTGATGACACAAAGGAGTATGAAATCAAATGCATTCTCCAAAAGTGCATCCGGGGTACTCACCATCCACGTGTGGAATACCTGGTACATTGGACAGGGTACCTCTTGTGTGAGGCAACATGGGAGCCAACAACCAACTTGACCCACACACCAGTTTTAATGAAATCTTTTGAGCAATAGCTTCACAACAAGGACGATGCGTCTTAAAAGGAGAGAAGTTTGTAATACCAATAACTAGATAGATGATCTAGACATGAAATTTGGTTTGGTAACATCTGGAAGGATGTTATACATGATGGACTAAGTAGATAAGCTAGAGGTATCATCAAAAGAGTACTTCTCCTAATAGGCCAAAAACCAAAACATGCTTGGAAACTTTAGAATCAATAGCTAGGCGTATCACCTAGAGGTGAAACTTGGAGTGGTGACATCTAGAAGGATGTTATACATGATGGAGAATGTAGATTAGATATAGGTATCACCAAAAGAGCACTTGTACTAATACAGAAAAAGCCAAAATAGGTCTGAAAACTTCAAAGGTAATTCCGGAGGCCTAAACGGATGAATTAGGCCTCAAAAATATTAAAATTCTGCTCCTAATAGAAGTAAGGCTGGCCTTCCCTCCCCCTTGGTTTGTATTTCCAAGAGCTTTCCAACAATACCTCATCCCATGTGATTTTGAGATTCTTATAAGAAGATTCCCTAAAAGATTCCCTCATATCAAAGCTTGTTTGACCAACCAGATGGGACCAAGATCGACATGTCACCCATCCAAGCAAGTAATCTAAGGGCGGAGCTTGCTGACAGGTCACCTATCCATGTACCTAATCCTATGGTGGAGCTTCCTTGGCTATATAATAAAGAGAAGGTGCTCCTTTGGAGCATCAAAGGATTGAGTGTGAAATCTATGTTTTCTCTCTTGTATCTCTCTTGAAGAGTTCTCTTTCTTCACAAGAGAAAGTATTCCAAGAAACATGCCTACTAACTAGCACTCACTCATCCTCCTCACTCTAAATCTTGTCCTCTGCTTTGTCATCCTAAATATATGTCCTATCTAGATCCCAGACTATAGTGTCATAGTTCGACTCTCCCTCATCTATAAATCTACTCTCCATGAACACATGATGAAAAATTGACCCACAAATATCACCTGGTATTTCCATCCATTTGGCCAACTATAATGTTTCAAGGACAAGAGAAACCTCAAGAGAAACACAAGGTTTCATTCTTCAATACTCCAATGCCTAAAATGAGCACCTTGTCTTTATTATGTAACAAAGAGGATCAACTCAAAGGGAGCTATATCCTTAGATCAAATGTATGGATTGGTGATATGTCAGCAAGCTCTACCCTTAGATTAGCTGCATGGATTGGTGATATGTCAATCCTTGTTCTATTTGGTTGGTCAAACAAGTTTGACCTAAGGGAATCTTTGGGAAATCTTCCTTTAAGAAGTTTAGAACAAACATGGATCAAATATCATTGGAAATCTCTCAACAAGACAAACAAGGGAGGAGAAAGCAACACCTTTTCCTATGCAAAAGGGAGAGAGGATTCCTCCATTTTTTGAGGCCTAATTCATTTGTTTTGGCCTTCAAAATTAACTTTGAAATTTTTGGGATGTTTTTAGCCTCTATGCTATTATCGGAAGTACTCTTTTGGTGACATCTCTATCTAATCTACTTAAAACATCATATATAAAATCTCTAAAGATATTACCAAGCTAATTTCCACCTCTAGATAATTTGTCTCGGTAATGGTATTACACCAATGGATCTATTTTGTAAGAAGACCATTTTTGCATTGACGGCTTGGAGCACAAGTTGGACCTGATCATAATTCTCTCTAGCTTGTTGTAGTGTACCCCAACACTCTGTACCTTCCACTTCACCATAATGGCAAGATATCCATGCTTCACCTTTGGCCAATGTGTAGGGACAAGTAAATCAACCATCACTAGAAAAAATGGCATCCATGCTAGATAAACGCATGCCAAGCCATGTAGCTCCTCACAACATGATCATGCACAAGAAACCAATCCTACACCATAGAATAGGGAACAAAGATATTTCTATTTGTGTGGTGTGGATCAAAGCTTGTTGCACATGGAGGATTTGATGAGGGCCAAAGCCTCATGGTTGATCAGATAGTTCAAGAGTTTGTAGATGTATTTTGGGATGATTTGCCAAAGAGGTTACCCTCTTATCATGGTATGCCCTTCAAGATCAAGTTGTTGCCAAGAAGTACTCCAATGAGTAGATCAATCTATTGGCTATCACCAAAGGAGTTGGAAGAGCTTCAAACAACATTGACTGAGTTGTTAGAGAAAGATTTCAAACAACTTAGTACATCTCCTTAGGGAGCAACAGTACTATTTATCCCAAAAAGAATGGAATAGTTTGCTTCTATATTGACTAACATGGCCTCAATAAAAAAACTATGAGGAATGCATATCCTTTGCCTCAAATTGATGACCTGCTAGATCAATTGAGTGGAGAACATTACTTCTTCAAGTTGGATCTTTGAAGTGGCTTTTGGCAGATTCTCATTGATAGGGAGGATATGCATAAGAATGCCTTCCGCATTAGGTACAAGCATTTGAATAGAGAGTTCTACTATTTGGGCTCATTAATGCTCCAACCATCTTCATAGATAAGATGCATTGAGTATTGGATGGGATGTTGGATCAATATGTAGTGGTGTTCTTGGATGATATTTTAATCTATAGCAAGACAAAAGTAAAACACATGAATTACATACAAGAAGTCCTAAGATGAGTACATTAATGGAAGTTTTATAGCAAAAAATCAAAGTGTGCCTTTTGGCAACAAGAAGTTATCTTCTTGGGTCATAAGGTCTCATTGGAAGGGATCAAGATATAAAAAAAGAAAATCAAGGCCATTATTGATTGGCCTACTCCAAAGGATGCCATAGAAATGCAAGCATTTAGTGGAATGGCAAGTTTTTGTCGATGATTCATCCAGGTCTTATGCTCATGTGGCTACATCACTAACCAATATCTTATGGAAGACACCAAGATTTTAATAGACAACCAAGCACAAAGAAGAATTCAAGAAATTGAAGCATATGGTATCCTCACAATCCATCTTTCAACCATATGATCCTCAACTACCTTGTGGTTGATTTGATGCTTCTAACTTTACCATTGGAGTGGTGTTGCAACAAGAATTTCCATCTAGGGTACATTTCATTATCTTTATGTCTTGCCAACTAAACCATTAAAAAAAAGAATTACTCTTCTTAGGATCAAGAACAACTAGCAATAATATATACCACCAAGGTATGAAGGCATTACTTGGGAAAGCAAGTGATCATGAAAACCAATCACAAACCTTTGTTGAAAATATTACATTTGGAGCACATGAAGAGTTGATATCATTGATAAGAGGAACAACTACAATTATTTTACATCAAGCTTAAGTACAAGCCCATCAAATTTCATGTCATCCTTAATGCACTATCACAATAACCAGATTTGAAGACTCTTCTTGAATCTCTCATCTTGGCAACAACTATGGTAGTGTCAAGCAACTTGAAGGTCCAAACCAAGTTTAGAACCACTTTATAACAAGGTCTCTTCTTTCAATTGGTACAAGGTCATCTTGCAACACATGATAAAGAGTACAAGAAATTTTCACTCAAAGATAGACTTCTATGTTCCAAATTTAGGTGATCTATGCTTAGTGTGACTTCAAGAGGCACATGACTTACCAATTTTAGGACACATGAGGATAGACAAGACCTTGAGTACTCTACAACAACAATGGTGGAGGCCAAACATGACATGTGAAGTTTGAGACTTTGTTCAATCTTGTGAGAGTTGGCAATGCAATAAAGCTAGCCACCAAAGACCAGGTGGACTACTTCAACCACTTTCCATCCCATGTGCTTGATAAGAACATGTGAGCTTAGATGTGATCACATCCTTGCCAAGGACAAAGTAAGGTCATATAACAATTGTGGTGTTTGTTGATAAGCTTAGTAATTAAATCCATTTGGCACCAACCTTTGATATAATGGATGCTCCAATAGTGACCTAGATCTACTTTGACAATGTCTTCAAGCATCATGGGATGCCTTGTGTACTCATCTTTTACCATGATCCTTCATTCATTGGTAAATTTTGGCAAGCGCTCTTCATGTTACTTGGCACCAAGCTTGCTTTGTCCATGGCTTATCATCCTCAAATTGATGAGCAACCAAATGTGAAAATTGCACCTTGGAGGATATGCTTTATGTCTTTGTCAATGTTCACCATACCAATTGGGATGAATACCTTGTGGTTGTTGAGTTTGCCTACAAAAGCTCCAAGCAGCCAAGCATCAAATTCTCTCCCTTCTTCATTATTTTAGCTAAGACCCACTTGTTCTAGATTCTCCTCTTGCTCCCCTACCATCTCACATTCCTCATACTTCCACCTTCTTATTTAAAATATCTCACTCCCTATAACAAGCCAAATCTTATCTCACATTTCTCATACTTCCACCTTCTTGTCCACAATATCTCATTGCCGATAACAAGCAAAATCTCTCCTTGTTGCTCAAAATCATTGAAAACAATTCACAGATTAGCATTGTCATGAATCATCTTTCAATAAGGTGATAAGGTCATGCTTTCTTCTAGTAACCTACCCCTCCCACTTGGTACCCAAGTTTTTAAACTTGCTCATAATTGGATAGGAGCACTTGCTTTATTTGATGTCACCCAAATCATTTCTCTTGTTGCTTATCAACTTGCCTTGCCTAGTCATATGAAAATCCACCTTGTCTTTCATGTTTCAAAGTTGAAACTCTTTATTTCTAGTCCATCTTCCTTTTCCACTTGTGTCCATCTCCTCTTCTTCCCATCCTTGTCAATGATTATGAGGAGTATGAAGTTGATTATATCCTTGCATGTCATAACATTCAACATGACCGCCAATAACACATTGAGTACAAAGTCCTTTGGAAGAGTATCCCCTTCATGATGCCACCCAAGAACCTCTTTCTCATGTTCACAATGCTCAAATAGTGATCCAAGATTTTGAAGCTTTCATGGTGATAAGGACGTCACCAACTAGGGGTAGGGAAATATATAACAATATAGAGTTTACAGACAAGTTATTCAAAACTAAAAAAATAACAAATAGGCCAAATTAGTCAAGAATTATTGAAATATTATAGAAGTATCTAGGAAGCTTCTTGGTTCCTTCCAAGTATTGGGTAGTGTGCATGCCAGTAGGCAACTTCTAAGAAGAAGCTTCTTTGGAATCTTCTAGATTGGCTTAGCTTGCATGCCAAGTAGGGGGCTTCTAGAAGGAAGTTTCTTGAGAAGCTTCTCAAATAGTTTAGCTTGCATGCCAAGTAGGTAGATTCTAAAAGAAAGCTTCTTGAGAAGCTTGTTTGTGAGCTTAACTTGCACTCTAAAAAGATAGCTTTTAGGAAGCTTCTTGAGAAGCTTCCCAAGAGCCCTATATGTCCTTTATAAATGCCAAAGTCCAAGTTGATGCTAAGCATTGACACTTTACTTTATTCAAGATTCCCAATGTGATCTTCCACTCTAGTCTTCCATTCTCTTATTTCTCTCCTTGGTCTTTTACAAAAGGGATCATGGTGCAAAATCTGAAGCTTGATGACATAAGTATTTGAGATTGATAAATCATGAACATGGAATATCTCCCATTTAAACTCTTCTTCTTATGCTTTAGCTCCCACACTCTACTATAACTCTCACTCTCCCAACATCCTCTTCTCACTTGATACTCCCTAAACTCAACACCTCTTCTCCCCTGTCTATCAAGTTTCTATCACCTATATACATCAAAGCCCTCAAAAAAGACAAGATCATAATCCACATGGCCAATCACTTGAATCTATATAGATTTCTCACATGGTAATAACTCAACCATGTGATCCGTCATACAATCCACTCCAACAATATGGAAATAAGCAACACTAAATTAATTTTTCATTTGCTATGCAAACCACAATACAACACTATTGTTATATCATGGACTCTCCTTCCCTTAGTTTGATAATATGAACACTCGTAATTGGATCTATACTTGGATGACATTATAGCTTAACCATTTCTTGCTCTATTTCTTTTATTTTGTAATCATTCTTTATTCCTAATGACCCTTCTTCTTTGTTATGCATTCCTAAGATGAAGTCAATGAAAGCTAATATCTTCAACTATGTCCTCCTTTGTTTAAAGATAAAGATCTCCTTGTCTTCTTCTTCTTCTAGTCCCTTCTTCTTAAACAAAAGTAATTCCTTGTCTATATTGTTATTGGATATTGATAACACTCTACTTTGTTTGAATTTGTTCTACAATCTCCCATGTTCATCTCATTGTTTTGTGTAGGTGATGAGATCCAAATGAAGGAGTCATCACTTCTTGCATTTGCTTTATCTAACAAGGTTTCTCTCCTACTTGTTCATGATATAGATTGACCAACCTTACCCATTATTTCAAGTTCCATGTTATTTCTTGAGGCTTCTCTACTTACACTCTTGCAAAATGAAACATTGATCATTGTCGTGGAGTTTAGTTTCCAACTACCAAAAGACCGGAATCCTTGCTAAACACAAGGAATTTTTTGCTATAATTGCTAATTTCATCTAATTAATTCTCAATCCTTCATTCATTCCAAACGAAAATGTTTGAAATGTATTGGAACACCCTTAGTTCAAGAAATTTATTAAACTCAAGATATTTACAAAGTATAGATTTATTCACAATTGTATGAAGTATAATGTCACTTCCCTCACTTCATGTTTATATTGAAAAAATCCTTTATTATTATCAATACCTATTAACAAGCCTTCATGTCAATCCCAATCAAAATAACTCTTGGAATCCTCCAACCTCTCCTTCAATTTGTGTCAATTGAACCAAAACTCTTGAAACTTTCCTTTCTTCCTATGTCAATCACAAATCCTTGAAACTCTCTTTTCTTCCTCTGCCAATCAAGAGCCCTCTTACCAAAGACCATCCTTGATTCCTTGATCTATTGATTAAAACTCTTCTTGCCAAAACCCACTCTCTCTAAACATCCAATCAAAATCACTTTAGAACTTTGTGCTCCTTAAAATCTCTTTCTTGAAATCCTTGTTGATTGGTTACGAGACCTTGAACCCTCAAACCCTCTCCTTCAACCTTGGTCCATTGACAGATCAAGAACTCTTGAACCTCAATCCCTACCAAATCCCTAATCTCTTTCCTATTGAATCATGCAATGCTTCTCCAAAGCATTCCAAAGCAATCTTAAAGAATTGCTCAAACCTACCATAAGTGAAAATATAACCACTTGACATCAACCTCAACTCACCAAAAGTCCAGCAATTATTGTGTGATAAGTATCAAGCCAAAAGTGATTTCGACATTTAGGTGTGCTCTAGGCAAAAGGTGTCATTGTGTCATCCCCAAAGTTACCAACCCAAAGGTGTATTCAAATGGTTATAACTTCAGTTATAGAGCTCCAAATGCCACACCTTTGATATCAATGGAAAGCCCTTAAGAAGAAACTCTTAACAAGGTAAATCACTCTTGATTTGAACCCATAATAATGGAGATATCAACACCAAAGTGTGAACTCTAGTGGTTTTTACCCAAAGGTGTGTTCCATGCAGAAGTTGTTGTGGTGTCATCCCAAAAGCTACCAACCCAAAGGTGTCTTCAGATGATATAACTACTACATAGTTACAAATACCAAGATTCAAGTCTCTTTAGAAAGCTCTTAAGAAGGTGCTTTCAATGAGATAAAGCACACCCAATTTGGATATGTGATCATAGAGATATAAAACTCAAAGTGTGCATAGAGAATACTCATTCAAGAAAAACTCTTCCATGCCAAAGGTGACTTCTTGCTTAAAGACATCACCACAACATGCAATTTAGAAGTTTAGAAAAACCATATGTAAACTTAATCAAGTTGGTTATACCATGAGTAAATGGTCCACTTCACACATTGCTTGAACAACTCATTTTTGTTTCTTGGAAGCTTGAAGCTTGCTTCTTACCATAGGATCCTTCTTGCAAATAGTTATCATGTTGTATGTTTTGGCAATGCGCACAAAATTCTTTGTACAAGCAAACTCTTTTCTACCTCAAGGCATTTTGGTATTTCTTTGGAAAGTCTGGGTGTCCACTAAATACAAGGTGGTAGAAGTGGCTAGGCCATATCTCCTTTTGCTCTCCCATCAAGAGGTTCATCCCTATGTAAAAATGTAAAGGAAGAAGAGACTATGATCATGAGTACACCTTAATCATGTCTCAAATAGCTCATTGACTGTTCCCAAAACATCCTAGCCCAACTTACAAGTTCTTGTTAATGAACAAGCTAGAAGAAGATTGCATGATTTAGTTTCATGATCCTTTTGATGCTTCATGATCCTTTTGGTAACAACATGTCAAGCTGGATCCTTGAGATCCTTTATTTTGTATCTGTTTGTCAACTTCCCACCCAAAAATGGATTGTTGATTTTGTCCTTCAAACTCTTACACAAATGGCAATGTGAAGTGTCCATGTATATCTGGCCAAATGGAGAGCATTCCTCTACCAACCCTTATTGCTAGTAGTATTCTGTCCACAATGCCAACCTTCCTCTCAATGTCTTCTCACTCATATTGGGGTTACTTTGAATTTACTCTAGCAAGGAGATTTTTGACAAACTCCAATCCCAAAGCGAGGACTCTAGATTACAATTCTTTAAGGAATCAGATATATACCCTACTTGGAAATTTTTAGAGGTTTTTTTAATGATTTTGATAGATTTTTCTTATCTTTCCTCCTTTGAAGTTTGTTGGGCCATTGCTAAATATTTTGATTTGAGAATCAACCTGGTCACCAACACCCTCTTACACAAAATCTCAAGTCTTTGCACTTTGCTGACAAGTAGTTGAATGGATTCCTATGCAACAAAAAAAAATTTTAGTTGCAAAAAAATAAAAAATAAAAGATCTCATTGGGTATGATCACCATTATATGGTCTTGAAGAACCAGTCAATCCTTCATTCATTGCAAAAATTGGTGAAAGGTCACAATCAACTCCCAAACGAGTGTTTCTTGGTGCTAAATTATCATGAGTATGTTTTCTAAAGGTGCATTCATGTGCGGGTGCATGAATTTGGTATCTGGTGCATTTGGTGGCACTTCATCTCATGGTTGAAGTTTTTATTGACATAAATTTGTGTCCATTGAACTTCATAACAAAAGAACTTTCTAACAAAATAACATTTGTTGTCTTTGTATTCTTAAAATCATTTGTATTGCTGATCTTTGTAAAAAAAAATAGGCCCTTGAAAAAGCACTATCAAGATACAAACACTTGATCTTTGTGCCATTGAAATAGGTTGTAATCATTGTATGAGGGATTTGCTCATTTTGTGAGGTGTTTGTTTAACAACTAATACCATTTGTTTGGCTTTGTTCACAAACTTTTGCATTACTACATACTTAAACTGCTAAACTTATAGAAAAAAATGATATTTTGATCTAGTGAGGCAAAGATGGGTCACTACATACCCCTCTTCTCAAATGTGAGCATCCATATGAACATTAAGTGCATGAATTATTGGAAAAATTATTTAATTTATAATAGTGATATTTACGCACACGCCATCCATTCATTTTGGTGGCAAAAACACTACCTTCTAGATTTGGCATTTGTAATGATCTGTTTTCATATACCTTATCCAACTTATATGGTCCCATCCACTATAGATGCAATTACCTAGAAAGAGCCGATGTTTGTTATTGTAAAGAAGTACAAAATCACCATTGGTCATAATATGTACTCATTAGATCTACTTATTTTGATGCTATTTTTCTTTATTGTTGTTGTTTCTTCATTTTTGTAGAAGAATCAGTTTTCTTTTCCTCCAAGAACATCATCTGTTGTATATAGGTTTGCTAATTGTCTTCCTTGAACATGTGATCTTCACAAATGTAAAAGACCGAATCCGAGGAGAGAAATAGGAGAATGGAAACTCACATTGGGACACTTGAATGAGGGAAAACTCCAAGTGCCTAGCATGAGCTTTGGCTTTGGTATCTATAGGTAGCATACAAGGCCCTTGAGAAGCTTCTCAAGAAGCTTCCTCAAGCCGCTTTCTTAGAGTGCAATCCAAGTTAACTAGGAAGCTTCTCAAGAAGCTTCCTTCTAGAAGACGCCTACTTGGTGTGCAAGCTAAGCTAGTTGGAAGCTTCTAGAAGCTACTTACTTAAGGTGCAAGCTAAGTTAACCGGGAAGCTTACCAAGAAGCTTCCTAGATACTTCCGGAATATTCTAGGCTACTTTGTCTTATGTGCTACTTCGTAAGCCCGACTAACTTCGTTGCTAAACTCCATATTTTTACATATTCCCCTACCACTAGTTGGTGATGTCCTCGTCGCCAGTGAAGCTTCAAATTCCTGGATGGCCGTCTGTGCATTCTAGAGGTGAGAAAGAGGCTCCCAAGTGGCATCATGAAGGGGATACCCTTTCCAAAGGACCTTGTACTCCGTATGTTGGCGACGGCCTCATTGGATATGGCGACGTGCAAGGATACAATCAACTTCGTACTCTTCATGATCATTGATAGGGACAGGAAGAGGGGGAGGTTGGACTCAAGAAGAAAAGGAAGAGGGGTTAGGAACAAAGGGTTTCAACTTGGAAACATGAAAGACAGGATGGATATGCATGTGACAAGGTAAGGCAAGTCGATAAGCAACAGGAGAGACAATTTGGGTGATATCAAAGGGTCCTATCCAGTTAGGGGCAAGTTTACGAACTTAGGTATCAAGTGGGAGAGGGAGGTAATTGGAGGATAGCATGACTTTATCACCAACTTCAAAGGTGAGATCATGACGATGGTGGTCCGCATATTGTTTTTGGCGATTCTAAGCAACAAGGAGGTGAGACTTGGCTTGTTAGAGTGATTGGGATATAGTGGTCAAGAATGTGGAAGTATGAGGAAACTGAGATGGAGGGGAAGCAAGAAGAGAATCTAGAACAAGCGGATCTTGGCCAAAATTGAGAAAGAAGGGAGAAAATCCGGTGCTTGCCTGTTTGGAATTGTTGTAGGCAAATTCTGCAATTGCAAGACATTCATCCCAATTGGTATGGTGAGCATTGACAAAGGCCCGCAACATATCCTCCAATGTATGATTTGCACGTTCAGTTTGTCCATCAGTTTGAGGATGATAGGCCGTGGACAAAGCAAGCTTGGTGCCAAGTATCTGGAAGAGTGCTTGCCAAAACTTCCCGGTAAATTGAGGATCACGGTCAGAGATGAGTACACGTGGCATCCAATGATGCTTGAAGACATTGTCAAAGTAGATTTGCGCTAAGGTTGGAGCATCCACGGTATCATAGGTTGGTGCCAAGTGGATTTTCTTACTAAGCTTATCCACAAACACCATGATTGTGGTGTGTCCTTGTTTTGTCTTTGGCAAGGATGTGATGAGATCCAAGCTCACATGCTCCCAACGAGCGGATGGAATGGCAAGTGGTTGAAGGAGTCCACTCGGAGTCTGGTTACTGGCCTTGTTATGCTAGCAGCTCTCACATGATCTGACAAATTCTTGAACATTTTGTGTCATGTTGGGCCACCACCATTGACGTTGGAGGGTACCCAAGGTCTTGTCCACACCCATGTGACCAGTGATAGGTAAATCATGGCTTCTTGAAGGCGCACAAGTTGAAGATCACCTTTGGCTGGAACATAGATCCGGTCCGCATGAAATAGAAGGCCTTCCTTGAAGGAGAAGGTGTTGTACTCCTTGTCACTTGTTGTTAGACGACCATGTACCATTTGGAAGAAGAGATCTTGTTGTAGAGCTAATCGAAACTCGTTATGGATCTTGGGGTCAATTGACACCGTCGTAATTGCTGCCGCGATGAGAGGAAGGGACTTCAAATCAGGTCATCGTGATAGAGCATCAGGGATGACATGGAACCAACCTGGTTTGTACTCAAGTTTGATGTCAAACAATTGAAGTTGCTCTTCCCATTGATGATGTCGACTCTTCATGTGCTCTAGGTGTAAGGTCTGCAACAATGGCTTGTGATCAGTTTGCATGATCACTTGTTTCCCCAAGAGATAATGCCTCCATACCTTGGTGACATATACCATTGCAAGTTGTTCCTGATCTTGAGCAGAGTAATTTCTTTCAGCTGTATTTAGTCGGCAAGACACAAAGGAAATGGGATGTAGTCCATCTAGAAATTCTTGTTGCAACACAGCTCCAATTGCAAAGTTAGAAGCATCAAAATCAACCACACAAGGTAGTTGAGGATCATATGGTTGAAGAATGGGTCTTGAAGACACCATATGTTTCAACTTCTGGAATGCTTCTTCATGTTTGGTGTTCCATTGGAAGCTCAAGTTCTTTCCCAAGAGGTCAGTCAATGGTGCAGCCACATGAGCATAATAGTGGATGAACCGCCGGTAAAAACTGGCCAATCCATTGAATGCCCGTACTTCTGTAGCATCCTTTGGGGTAGGCCAATCAGTAATGGCCTTGATCTTCTCTTCCTCTATGTTGACCCCCTCTGATGAGATCTTATGACCCAAGAAGGTAACCTCCTTCTGCCAAAAAGCACACTTTGACTTCTTGCAGTAAAATTTCCATTGTCGTAGTCATCTTAGGACTTCTCACACATGATTCATGTGTTCTGCCTCTGTCTTGCTATAGATTAAGATATCATTCAAGAACACCACCACTAACCAATCCAATAGTCCATCTAACACCCAATGCATCTGATCCATGAAGATTGCTGGAGCATTAGTGAGTCCCAAAGGTAGAACTCTCCACTCAAAATGTCCATACCTTGTGCAAAAGGTAGTCTTTTGCACATCTTCTCTATCAATCGGAATTTGCCAATAGCCGCTACAAAGATCCAACTTGGAAAAGTAACGTGCTCCACTTAGTTGATCAAGTAAGTCATCAATCCGAGGCAAGGGATATGCATTCTTCACGGTGTGCTTATTGAGCCCACGGTAATCAATACAAAAATGAAGTCCTCCATCCTTCTTTGGAACAAATAGTACCGGTGCTCCCCAAGGAGAGGTACTATGTTGTATGAAATCCTTCTCCAACAACTCTATAAATGTAATTCACAACTCCTCCAACTCCTTTGGTGAGAGCCAATAGATTGGTCTATTTACTAGAGTACTCCTTGGCAATAACTCGATCTTGAAGGGCATACCTCAGTCGGAGGGTAATCCCTTTGGCAGATCATTCGGAAACACATTTGCAAACTCCTGAACTATCCGATCAACCATCGCTTGATGCGGCACTTGGCCCTCCTCAGATTGTTCTTGTGCAATTGGCTTGATCCACACCGCGAATACAGACTTATCTTCCTCCAAAGCTTGCTCTATGGCTGCTTCCTTAACAAACTTCCCTTCTAGGGACTCATCTCTCTTCCAAGCTTGCTCTATGGTTGCCTTCCTGGCAAACTTTCCATCCTGGGACTCATCTCCCTTCCAGATTTGCTCTATGGCTACCTTCTCGACAAACTTCCCATCTTGGGATTGACTATTCTTAGGTGTCTTACTCAGAGGTGCCAAACAACCTAATTGGAAATTCCTACCTTGGTGTTGTACTTGAATTTGGCGTCGGGTCCAATCAAATTGAACCTTATGATATTCAAGCAAAGGTAGACCCAGAATGATATCATAGTGTAGAGGTACCACTACAAACCTCATACACTCCAAATACTCCTTCCCAATCTTGAAGGTAACAGGATGCAAGGTGTGGAATGCAGAACCCTTTCTACCATCCGCCATCATCAAACTACTTCCAATCCCTGGCTTGATAGGAATACCCAGTTCCTTTGCTACTTGCATAGACATGCAATTCTACGAACTTCCAGAATCAACCAAAATCCTACAACCCCTATTAGATATCATACCTTGCAAGTGAAGCAAACTTGCATAGGTCAAGCCTTCAATCCCATTGGAACTAATCAAGCTCCTAGTAGGCAGCTCAAAATCTCCTACTTGGATTCCTTGTTTCCCTGATCATTCCGCTCCACAACCTCCACTTGGCAACTTGTCAAGGTCGTCCATTCTTAAGTGGACATTTAGCAATGCGATGCCCCAACTGGCGACAATAAAAACAACCACCATTTTGTTGCAATTTCTCCCTGTCTGCCAAGCCCAATGGTCTTCGTTGAATTGCATCAATCTCCATTGGTGTTGGCTCCTCCACTTGTGTGTAGTGTATTGGAAGGCTTTGTGGGGGTCAAGGTCGAGACCAAGTTGTTGCCACCAAGGAATCAAAATGTTTGGCCAACCGCATGGCTTCCTCCAAGTGTTGTGGCTCTTGCATGGTTACCTCTAATTTGGTTCTTACCTTCAAGCCCCTCACAAATTGATCCAGAGCTTCACCTTCCAAAATATCTGGGATTTGGATGATGGTGTTTTAGGAACTACGTGATGTAACTTCTTACAGAGCCAATCTGTTTCAACTCTACCAACTTATCTCGTGCAGCTCGTGTGGCATTTATAGCTTGGAACTGACTGATTATTGCGCTCTTGAATTCTGCTCATGTCAAGATTGGTGCAACCATTTGTCGTTTGGCTCGCTCCACTCAAAATCTCCACCATAGTTTTCCTACTCCATCCAATTGGCTAGAAGCCAAGAGAATCTGTTTTTGCTCATCTTGTAGATTGGTAGCTTCAAAATAACGTTCACAATCAAACAAAAAATTCTCCACTGCACCCGGGAGATTCTTGCCTTCAAATACCTTGGGTTTAGGGAATCTGATCCAATCTTCTCTTTCTGGAATTGGTACTCTCTCCACCTGCTCTTGTCGTTGAAGATCTTGTTCATCCAACAATCGAGTAAAGTGCTCGATTTGTTGTTGCATAGCAAGGATAACATCAGGTATTGCCGCCATGGTTGCTCCTCTATCACACCACTCCCAATCTATCTAATTTATTTACACATAGAAACAACACGTCCACCATTCTCCATAAGTTACAACCGGAAGCACCAAGGGTTCCTCAGATATGGTGATCATATGCCAAAAATCTTGTCCAAAGTGCAAGGTGATGAAAAGTGTGAAATGATGCTTGGGTAATATTTGGACATGAAAATCTCAATGGTTCGGTGGAAGTGGATTTGGTGGTCCATAAATTCCATCCATCCCATTCCTGCTCTGATACCAATGTAAAAGACCGAATCCGAGGAGAGAAATAGGAGAATGGAAACTCACATTGGGACACTTGAATGAGGGAAAACTCTGAATGCCTAGCATGAGCTTTGGCTTTGGTATTTATAGGTAGCATACAAGGCCCTTGAGAAGCTTCTCAAGAAGCTTCTTCAAGTTGCTTTCTTAGAGTGCAAGCCAAGTTAACTAGGAAGCTTCTCAAGAAGCTTCCTTCTAGAAGCCGCCTACTTGGCGTGCAAGCTAAGCTAGTTGGAAGCTTCTAGAAGCTTCCTTCTAGAAGCTACTTACTTAAGGTGCAAGCTAAGTTAACCGGGAAGCTTCCCAAGAAGCTTCCCAGATACTTCTGGAATATTCTAGGCTACTTTGTCTTATGTGCTACTTTGTAAGCCCAACTAACTTCATCGCTAAACTCCATATTGTTACAATAGATGATTTTGTAAGATGGTATTTCAAATGCTACGTGCAGGATTGGATGTAACCTATACATAAGGAAGTAAGGAGTTTGCTTTGTGGTGATCTTTTCTATTGTAAAATATGCCCATAAGGCTATTGGTAAATTTATATCCCAATCATAGGCTTAGTTTACCTTGACCTTGTTGAGAATCTTGCACATCAAGCCATTAGCTTTGTCAATGAGATTGTTTGCCTTTGTGTTGTCTTCCAATATTTAATCTGGAAGTACTTTGTGAGGGCTTTTAGTAGGATATTTATATGTTCATGATGGTCACTAACAAGCTCTAATGGACATCAATACCTAGAAATAATGTTGGGGAAGAAGAACTCTACAATGGTATCAACATCATCTTGTTGTGTAAATTTGGCTTCTACTATCTTTGTTGCATAATGTAGAGTAAAATGCATCTTTTTTGTGGTCTTTTTAGTAGGCTAGATTGGTCCCACAAAGTCAATTCCTTATTTTTTGAATGGTGCTAAAGGTAAAATGGGTTGTAATGGCAATTGCAACATTGGAGTTGGTCTTCTTGTTTGTTGACATGCATCACATCATTAATGTATTCATGTACATCCTTGTATACGATTGGCCATCAATACCGAATCATCAAGATCTTTTTCATTGTATTTTTGAGGGTGAAATGTCCTCCTAGAAATTCCAAGTGGAGGGATTGGATGACTCTTCATCCTTTATATGATTCTAATTATCATTAGACAACTTCATTTCCACTCAACTTGAATAGAATGTTTGATTTCAAATGGTAGGTACCCATTATATGATACTCATTGTTGAGGATCTAATCCTACAAGCATTGTAAGGTACAAAGGTACATGTACTACTCCATGTACCTTGTAGGTTATTTGCTCATGATTTGGAAGCTCTCTTCATTAGGAAAGTCATTGTTAAGGATATCTGATTGATCTTCAATTTTGAGTCATGATAAGAATTCAACTTTTTTGTAATAGGCTTCCTTTTGTACTTAATAGTGTATATGAAATATGTTCAAATTTTGTCCAAACAAATCTTGATTGTGATGATTCAGATTCTCCTAAAGATGGCTACTTCACTACAAAACAACTTCACCTCAAAATTTCATTCCACCCCTCCATTGAACGCACAACTTCCTCAACCAAAATTACTTCACATCAAACTCACGCTACACTCGCAAATGCAGAATACTACCAACACTACAATTCCAATCAGATCTCTCAAGGCATTGCTTTGATTGCACTTCACTCAAGATCAAACATATAGCATGAAGATCAAGGCTACAAAATCCAACATACAACAAGTACACTGACTTGCACTTTGAATTTCTCCATACACTTACAAGTACAAACACAAACTTGATACTTGAAATTAAGCTCAAGTTACGAGCATTCAGAATCAACACTTCACTTTATCTATCTTCAGAAATTATGACTATTTAACAAAAATATAATGAAAATGCCTCCTTTAAATAGGCTGAGCACTGACAGTTTACTAACTACCTTAAGTACTTCCTAACAATCTCCAAATCCGAAATGGCAACCCACTCCTTCATATCTATCAATTCCTATCTCAAATCTATTACTACTCCAATCTGATGTCTATCTCTACTTCTGCTTCCAAACTTGAAGTAACTTCCTTTGTGCCTTGCACTTTGGATCTGTCTATTACCACTAAATCTTCTACCACTTTTATTGTTTCTTTAATCTGAACTACAATTAAAGACATGGGTGGGTAAACTATTTACATCCTATCTTGCAACCCACTTTCTCCTAATGTCTCAGATAGTGTAATGTCCAAAGACACTTACTGTTTGATCTGAACTTTGGGTTCATTTTCATTACTACTACTACTACTCTTTCAATTCCTATCCTATTGTCAATCTGAACTTAAATTAAAGTCATGGGTATCCTAACTATCTCTTCTTTATTTGTCCTAACTATTTTAGATGTTTCATATATCTGACCTGACGACTCATGCATCTAATGTCTGACTACCTTGGTTGGGTCACCTTTGTTTTGAGGTGAAGTCTCTTGACCCAAAGTTGTGTAAACCCAAAGTCATATAAACCCAAAGAACCCAACCTGAAGTCACTCAACTACTCCATACATCTACTTCAGAAACTTCAAATGCTTGTAACTTCTGATACAAACTTCCAAAATTTGCAATTTTCTGGAAAAAAAAGCTCTAAAAAAGATGCTTCCAATGAGACATAACATGCATGATCTGGACATGTGTTCACTAAGATATAGGCCCTACAATCATCTTGACCTCCAACTTCCATTCTGATACAAATTTCCACTGCTCCTAGTCCAATTCTCCTTTGGATCTACCCTCCTTTTGGTCCAATCCAAGTTCTTCTTCCTTTGAGACAAAGTCAACTTCCTCAAGTTGGATCAAAACATAGGCTTCTCCTTGTTCTTCTCCATTTGGGTTCAATTTGGTTTCAACAATGCACTTCTTCTTCAAAACTTGTCAAAAATGAACAATGTGGGTACCACACTTCCACTTGGGTTCCATATAACCATGGTCTTCCAATGAGTATTGGGCAATTTGTCTCTATTACCAAGCAAAGAATGATGTAGTTGAGATAGAAGGTTACTCCACCAATGAGAGTTGGAACCTTAGTCAACATACCTAAAGATCTGATCTCATTTGATCAGCAAACTTGAGGATTCATGGAGCAAGCTTGAAAATAATGTAGCTAAGATTGTGAACCATCTCCTCCATCATGACATTCACTCTTGATCTTGAATCAATGGGATCATGCAACCATTGATGTCTACCAGTCCTATTTGGTAGATAACAAGAAGGTCAGATTGCCTTCCTTTCTATGTCCACCAAAGGAAAATTGCTTTTTATACAACTTCTTATCTTCCCTAAATTGCTTGATAGTTATATCTGCATTGGAAGATCCTAATGTTATCCCTAATAATAAGCAAACTCTTTGGGAGTAATACTTCCAATTCTTCTTCAGAGTATTCTTTGTAAGTGTAGTGGTTTGTATTGGTGATTTGTGTGCTCCTTTTGTATTGGATGGTGTTTTCTTCTTGTAAGGAGTCAATATCATGCCAAGGATTGTTTGAGCAACTGATTGTGATGGGGAAAAAGCTTGGGCCATCTATGATATAGAGTTCAATTCTCCATAATTTCTTCTATTTGCTAAAGTATTTTGATTGCACTAAAGGATGGTCATTCTTGGATGTGGATTCCAATCTATTGTGACTTGCTATTTCTTTTAGATTTCCTTTGCAAGGAGATTCTTAACTTCTCTTTGAATATCATGGAGTAGCCTATAGTAGGCATGCTAGATGCCTAAGCCACTTAAGCTTCCCTTGTATGAAGGTTTCTCTTTCATATATTTTTATTATTACTTCTTCTTAGTGTTTCCAATTCTCTCTTTGTTTGATTTGGCCGGAAGTTTCATGTCCTTCTTGGATAGGATGTTCCTAGGGCAATCCCGCTTCCTCTTTGGTTTGGGAGAATGATCTGATTTTAGGGTAGGCACACTTCTTACTTTGTATTGTGATTGAGTATCTATATGGTTTACCTCCAAATTAGTCAACCAATTGTTTGTCTTTTTGCTCCAATGTACTCTTCTTTGCACATGGATTATGGATGACTCAGACATGTTGTCATGTTGTGGTTTGCATAGCCCATAAAGATGTGACTTATCATGATTAATCTCCACATTAGTGGGGTGGGTTGTATGCTAGATCTGACAGATGAGATGCTGCCATGTGAGCAATCTATGTACATGTATGTGATTGGCCATGTGGGTTACAATCTTATCATGTTTGAGGGCTCTAATGTACATAGGTGAGGGAGAGTGGAGAGACAAGGATGTGGAGTCGAGGAGTCTTGAGAAGGAGGAGGACGTTGGGAGTGAGAGTTGTAGCGGAGCGCAAGTGTTAGAGCATTGGAGGAGGCATTTGAGCATGAGATGTCCCATGCTCCCAATCTACCACTCCTGACTCCCTTTCTCATCATGCTTCTGATTTTATACCGAGACAGCTTACGGGACTAGATGGTGGCACATTTTGGGGTGGTGTTCATGGAGTCGGTGATGAGAAACCCGGATCCTATCATCCTTCCGGTGCTTACTTATGAACATGTCTAGGACTTGACAATCTATGTGCTTCTATAGTTGGGGAATGCCTGAATTTTTGCTCATAAGCTTCAAGGTGAAGTTGTGGGGTCCATTTGTCAAAAAGTGAAGAAACTACCTCACAAATTTCAAAGAGATTGGGTCCCAAGAGGAAGAGTCCATAGTTTTTGATAATCATGGGAGTTCGAGGAGGCCATTTGAGGAGTGGAGACTATGGTTGGAAAGAGGAGCTAACAAACTACAATCTGAAGATAGAAATCATAAATTTTGAGTTGATTTTGGCAGGGATATCTTCAATTGAATCAAGGGGGGGGGGTAGAATTCATACCTTGGAGCACAAAGTAGGCAATTGAGAGAGATTCTTGAGACATTTTCACTATCTATTAGTGGGATTAGAAAGTAGACATAGTTCTTACAGTACTAAGTGCAAGAAATTTTGGTTCTAGATCAACCTTGGATTAGATCCAATTGATTGAAGTTGAAGCTTTTTGGAGTTTTGGTCACTCCCCAAGTTGTAATTCAAATTACCTTATGAAAATTTAAGGTGTTGTTTGTGGATACAATTTTGTGGTGCACACATTTTTTGTTTTTTTCAAAATAAAGGAGAAGAAGTGTATAGAGAAGTCGGATTGCGCCTATATGGCCGAAGTAGGCAAAGAAAAGAGTCTTCGGGGTGAAACCCAAAGTAAAGTGACTTTGGGTCATAAGGCAAAGTACTCGGAAATGCCCTATCAGCATACAACCCAAAGTAAAATGTCTTTTTATTGAGGGGAGCTCAACCCAAGGCAAAGACAATCTAACAACCTTTCGTCGGTGAGAAATTCAAGAAGGAGCCGTTTAAAAACTGGCGGCCCATACACATGAAGGTTTATTGACAGTGACAGGTGCATGCCGGAGGTGTGATTTCTTGGTAGAAACTTGAAGTGACGGAAGACAAAGAAGCGCAACTCTATAAAAATCAAACTTCCAACGACAAAATGTCGAGTAATTTTCCTTTGCCGTTGAGAAGTCATCTTGCAAGTGATCGGGGGAAGGGAAATAGAGTTGGAATCGTGTTAGTGCGCAAGGGAGAAGTCGCGAGAGTGAAATCGAGAGAGAGTGAAAAAGTAGAAGAGATGGGAGGAGGAAAGAAGAACTCCGAATTTGTAGTGAGAAATCATGCAATTCGGAGGTTAGACGTGATAGCAAAGATCAAAGTCTTGAGCCGACTTCGGATCACATTTCTGGGATGGAACTGGAATGTAAGTTTTCCAGGATTCATGATAGAAATCATCAAGAGTAAGTGTTTTGATGGACCCAAGGAAGAAGGGAAGAGAGGAAATCCGGCTCGCTGGATAGAGTCGGATTGGAGACTGGTACTCGAGAAGGAAGCAGGCTTGGAGCAGGGAGCCATGTTCTTGGGGAAAGGAGAGATAGCTCAAGAAACTCAGAAGGTGAGAGACGCTTTCTCGTCGAAGAGAACAAAGAATGGGTATAAAGTTGAGAGTTACAAGGATCCAATGAAGAGAGGGATTGTGAGTGCTCTCATGGCAATCTTGAAGCCAGAGAGAACAACTTATGTGATGAAATACCAAGCGGTGTTCTTCCATAAGTCGTTTGTAGGAGAACCTATAAATTGGGCGAGGTGCTTCCATGGGAAGACGAGACAGATGGTGTGGAATTTGCGGGATAAGTTGCCACCACACTACATCGTGTCGTTTGCAGCACATTTTTACCTCGGATTGAATTTGCTCAACTTGGCGGAGCAAAACAGAATGGTATCTTACTTCCATCCCGACTTGAGAAGAGAAGTCAACGTGGAGGAACAACAATACATTCTCCAAATCCGCAGCACGGATGAATACTACATGAAGGCGGGTAAGAGCGTGGAGATAGAAGCAAGCACTCCAAAATCAAAGAAGAGGAGTCGGCAAGGAGAAGCCAAAGACAGCAAGAAACCTTGGAAGGTGTAGAGAAGTAACCCGAGGCAAAGTATGATGGTGATTGAGTCGGAGGACGAAGACTCAGAAGGAGAGACCGAGCTCAAAATGGGAGACTTGGAACATGAGGAGGAACTTGAGCTAACATTGCAAAGCGGAGATACGAGCAGTGATAGTGATGAAGGGAGAGAGATGACATTGGTGCTGGCGGCTGACAAATACAAAGATGAAGTGCAAGCCGAGATGGAGGCCGAAGACAACACACAATTGGAAGACGAAGTAACTGTGCCCGAGGAAAAGAAGATCACCGTACAGCGAGGAATTTGCTCGAGACGTAAGGCAAAGTGTGAAGCGGGGCCAAGTAAAGTGAAGGAAGAGGTAGGAGAAAGCTCGGGAAGTGAAGCGTCACTTCCGATACAAAGACTGTAGAGAAGAAGGCGGGTATCGGATGAACACGAAGTACGAAGAGAAGTGGCCACACTAGAAGAAGTAATCCCGAGTGATGGAGTGGAGTACTTGCGGGAAGTGGTGTGTCCGTTGTTGGTAAAGTTAGAACATAAGAAGAAGGAAATGCAGTCAACATGTCTGGAGGTAAAGACTGTATTGCAGGTGTTGGCGAGATTAGAAGAAGAAAACTTGGAGTTGAAGAAGAGTATAACCCGAGGTGAGGAGGAAAGAGAAGTATTGCAAGCAGAGGCAGTAGTAAGAAGTCAGGTAATCGAAGACCTGAAGAGAGAAGTAAATTATCGAGAGGATCTTGTGAAGAAGAGTGCTACAGCAAGGGAGAGACAAGTAGCTGAGTATGAGATCTTGAAGCAGCAGTTTGCTAATTCAAGAGTAGAAGTAATCCATGCTATGGTGAGGGTAGCAGCAAAGGATCAGGAGCTCGATAAGGTGATGGAGAGTGTCGAGGAGAAGAAGCAACTCTGGCAAAGAGAGTTGGCAGCATGATATAGGGAAGAAGAAAAACTACGCAAATTACTTCGTAATCAAGAGGAGAAGATTGTACAGAAGGAGAAGGAGAAGGAGATGGTGAAAGCTGAGTTTGAGGAGGAGTTGGCAATGTATAGAGAGGACTGGCTTGCAGATCAAGAGCGAGAGAGGAAGACCAGATTGGAGCCAATGAAGGAAATTGTCCTCGGAATGAATGCGATGCTAAGTACAGAAGCCAGTATTCGGATTGAGGAGACAAGGCTACACAAGTTGAAGTTGTTGGTGCAAGAGACAAGGAAAAGACAAGCAAAAGACACAACGCCTTGTTGATTAGTCTCAAAACTTGGGTAGATAGGAAGATATTAGAAGTAGAAGACAACATTTCAATTAGATTAGACTTAGTGAAAATAGAGATGGAAAAGCTTCGGAAAGATGTTTTAACAAAACCCGAAGTAAATAACGTAGGAGTACAAATGTCTTTGGAGTTACCAATGGAGACATTAGAGAAGAGTGGGTCAAGAGATAAGGAGTTAGAAAGATTACCCACTAGTGGAATTTCAGATCAGGAAAGAGAATTGTTGGATCATGTAGAAGAATTAGAAGTTGTGAAACTCAAGGACAGAGTAGTAGGAAGTAAAGTTACTTCAGGTTCGGGTTTGAAAGCCGAGGACAAAGTAGACATCAGATTGGATTAGTAACAGATTTGAGATTTGAAGAGGCAGATATGAAGAGGTGCATTGTCATTTTGGATCTATAGGTTAGAACAGTTGTTGTAGAACGGTATAGTTGTTAAGAACTGTCGATTGCTTCACTACTTAAGAGTGGCATTCGCAGTCAAATGTTGTTCAGTGCTCATAATTTCTGAGAATAGATAAAGCAAAGTGTTGTGAAGCAGTGCTCGTTGCTTGAGCTTGATTCCGAGTATCAACGTTGTACTTGTATTTGTGAGTGTGTGGAGAAATTTGAAGTGCAAGTCAGAGTGCTTGTTGGATGTTGGATTCCACAGCCTTGATCTTCATTTTGTGTGTTTGATCCTGAGTGAAGTGCAATTGAACCAATGCCTTGACAGATCTGAGAGGAATTGTAGTGTTGGTAGTATTCTACATTTGTGAGTGCAGTGCAAAGTTGATGTGAAGCAATTTCAATCGAGGAAGTTGTGCCTTCAGTGGAGGGGTGGAACACAATTCTAAGGCAAAGTTGTTTTGCAGTGAAGTGCCGTTTTTGGGAGAGCCTGAATCATCACAATCAAGATTGTTTGGAAAGATTTGATGGAGTTGTGATTAAGGAGTGTGAATTTGTGACAAGATTGAGAGTCAATGGTTGTTACTCTATTTTGGGTGTGATTTCTACCTGAGAGATTAAAGATGCAACCAAGAACAACTGAAATTGTTACTTTGCTTTGTATTTGAACATTTCTGACTCGTATCTCTGCAGGAACAAACTTTACTTACCCGATTACCACAAAAGTGATATTTGCCGGGTTGTCACATGATTTTTGGTGCCGCTGCCGGGGATACAAATCTTGGAAGTGGAAGAATACAAAGCCAAATTCAAAACTAGGTATCAACACAATATGAATGTTTGCATTGAGAGAACAATGGGAAGAGAGAGCTTGAAGACAAGCACTTCAGCATGAAGAAGATGAACGTCTGAATGTCCCATCCATCGTGGACAAAACTGAACGAGAGGCGTTGGATTTTCAACTCCTTCATGAAGTGCAAGAAGCCCTTCGAGAACTTGACCACAAGAAACACGAAGGCGGTTGGCAAGGCTACTTTGCATCTCCCTCTTCTTCCAAGAAGAAGAAAGAATCGAGTGGGCAAACATATGCATTGCGGCCCAGTACACCAACTTCTCCTAGAGCTATAAAGGAAGTTGTGTCCTTGAAGAACTTTGTTCGAGACAAGACAACACAAACACTTACTAAAGACGAGTGTCAACATCTTCTACGAACGATTCCTCGGTTGTCCCGAAGGAACTTTGAAGAACCAATCAAAGGTGTTGATCCTAAATCTTCCACTCGGGTTGAAGTCAACACCCTCATAGCAGAAATTGTCAAAGAAGACCCCACCTTGAATTTGACAAATTGGAATCCCTGGGCTGACAACACGGCGTCAATACCAGCCAATCCTTTAGTTCCGTCAAGTTCAACACTACCTCAGCCGATCCCAGTGCATTGAACAATGACTTTGCTGCCTATCACCTGACACGCCTATCAGAAGTACAAGGGGACAGAACAAGACAAAGACCCCGATGAATTCATCAAAGAATTTGAACTCATCTCCTTTGCTAACAAGGAGCATGACTCGGCAGACCGACTGAGAATTTTCCCAAGTTTGCTCCGCAAGAAAGCTCAGAGTTGGTACACTCATTTGACCCAGAAGGGGTTTGTACCAATGGACTGGGCAGACTTGAGAAAAAACTTCTTGGAACAATTCCGGGAGGTTGATTATAACACGAGTGTCTTCGCGGCACTCAATGATTTGGACCGGGGCAAGAAGGAGAAGTTGAGAGACTACTCTGAGCGGTTCATGGCCCTATTGAACCGAGTTCCCAAGCAATCGGGGGTGGAGGGTTACTCCGATGCCCAAGCCATTACCTGGTTCCTTGGAGGACTGTCACCTGAGATACAAATCTTTGCAAGGGAGAGGAATGTAACTTCCTTGGACAAAGTACTCAAACATGTGGCTCGTTACGAAGTGGCTCACTCTCACTCTGCCGGTAACCGGAGAAATTGGGAGAAGAAAGGCAAGAAGCCCAGAAGGAGAGCTTTGCGCAGTACATCCCCTTCTTTGGAAGAATCCTCCACGTCTTCAAGCTCTTCTTTGGAATCCAAAGAAGAATCAAAGCCAAGACAAGTCAGAAGACGTGGATGCAAGAAACCAGTGACTCCTCCAGCAAAGAGTGTAAATAAGGCGGATACCAAGCTGGATGCACTCATCAAGGAGTTCTCAGATTTCAAGATCTAGATGATTGGGACCAAAGATCAAAGGAAGGCCCCAGCGTTTGGAAGATCTAATGTATGGTGCACCGCATGTGGCAAATCAGGCCATGCCAACACAGAATGCAATACTCGTAATGCATTCCCGGTGTAGCAAATTGTTTGGGTTCCGGGATGGAACCAAGATGAGGACGATGAGGCTGTGTACCAAACGCAGGACGTACAGCCTCAAGCAAGCACATCTTATCAAGGTCCGAGGTATGGACCTAGGGAGTATAGGCCCAATGCTCCTCCACAAAGACCACCAATGAGCAACCAGAATCGGCCTCAGAATGTTGCACCCGGAGCCTGTTATAATTGTGGCTCGATGGGACATTGGTCTCCAAACTATCCCGAGCCAAGAAGGCAAATTGGGTACGTTCTCTTGTGCAGAAATTGTAAAGGATTGGGGCATACGGGCAACCAATGCCCTCACCCACCAAACCCAAAGCCGCCTGTAAAGTATGTACAGACCCCCGCTGAGCGTGCAGCACTTCAGCCAAAGGGGGATACTAATGTAAATTGTATTACTCTTGAGGAGGAAAGACCTCAAGAAGGGAGTCCGGCCCCGTAAGGAGAATGGCTGGACCTTGAAATTTTGAAAGTTGAGACACGCTCCAGCAAGAAGAAGTGTGATCCCGAAGAACTGAGTACAACCTCGTCATCTTCCAGAAAGGCAAAGAGACTGCGCCCAAAAGCAATTCTTTCTGCTAAGGAGGAAAAGATCCTCGCAAAAGCCAAAGCTAAAGCCTTGCAGAAAGAACTAAAGGAGGCACTACTCAAGACTCGGGAGGAGACGAAGATGAAGTAATTTTCCTTTGCCGTTGAGAAGTCGTCTTGTAGGTGATTAAGAGAAGGAAAATAGAGTTAAAATCGTGTTAGTGTGCAAGGGATAAGTTGCGAGAGTGAAACCGAGAGAGAGTGAGAAAGTAGAAGAGATGGGAGGAGGAAAGAAGAACTCTAAATTTGCAGTGAGAAATCATGTAATTTGGAGGTTAGACGTGATAGCAAGGATCGAAGTCTTGAGCCGACTTTGGATCACATTTCTGGCATGGAACTAGAATGTAACTTTTCTAGGATTCATGATAGAAATCATCGAGAGTAAGTGTCTCGATGGACCCAAGGAAGAAGGGAAGAGAGGAAATCCGGCTTGCTGGACAGAGTCAGATTAGAGACTTGTACTCGGGAAGGAGGCAGGCTTGGAGCAGGGAGCCACGTTCTTGGGGAAAGGAGAGATAGCTCAGGAAACTCAGGAGGTGAGAGACGCTTTCTCGTTGAAGAGAACGAAGAATGGGTATAAAGTTGAGAGTTACAAGGATCTAATGAAGAGAGGGATTGTGAGTGCTCTCATGGCAATCTTGAAGCCGGAGAGAACAACTTATGTGATGAAACACCAAGCGGTGTTCTTCCATAAGTTGTTTGCAGGAGAACCTATAAATTGGGCGAGGTGCTTCCATGGGAGGACGAGACAGATGGTGTGGAATTTGCGGGATAAGTCACCACCACACTACATTGTGTCGTTTGCAGCACATTTTTACCTCGGGTTGAATTTGCTCAACTTGGCGGAGCGAAACAGAATGGTATCTCACTTCCATCCCGACTTGAGAAGAGAAGTCGACGTGGAGGAACAACAATACATTCTCCAAATCCGCAGCACGGATGAATACTACATGAAGACGGGTAAGAGCGTGGACATAGAAGCGAGCACTCCGAAATCAAAGAAGAGGAGTCGGCAAGGAGAAGCCAAAGGTAGCAAGAAACCTTGGAAGGTGCATAGAAGTAACCCGAGGTGAAGTATGATGGTGATTGAGTCGGAGGACAAAGACTTAGAAGGAGAGACCAAGCTCAAAATGGGAGACTCTAAACATGAGGAGGAACCTGAGCTAACATTGCAAAGCGGAGATACGAGTAGTGATAGTGATGAAGAGGGAGAGATGACATCAGTGCTGGCGGCTGAAAAATACAAAGACAAAGTGCAAGCCGAGATGGAGACCGAAGACAACACACAGTTGGAAGACAAAGTAACTGTGCCCGAGGAAAAGAAGATCACCGTACAGCAAGGAATTCACTCAAGACGTAAGGCAAAGTGTGAAGCGGGGCCGAGTAAAGTGAAGGAAGAGGTAGGAGAAAGCTCGGGAAGTGAAGCGTCACTTCCAATACAAAGACTACAGAGAAGAAGGTGGGTATCGGATGAACACGAAGTACGAAGAGAAGTGGCCACACAAGAAGAAGTAATCTTGAGTGATGGAGTGGAGTACCTGCGGGAAGTGGTGTGTCCGTTGTTGGTAAAGTTAGAACATAAGAAGAAGGAAATGCAGTCGACATGTCTGGAGGTAAAGACTGTATTCAGGTGTTGGCGAGATTAGAAGAAGAAAACTCAGAGTTGAAGAAGAGTATAACCCAAGGTGAGGAGGAAAGAGAAGTACTGCAAGCGGAGGCAGTAGTAAGAAGTCAAGTAATCAAAGACCTGAAGAGAGAAGTAAATTATCGAGAGGATCTTGTGAAGAAGAGTGCTATAGCAAGGGAGAGACAAGTAGCGGAGTATGAGATCTTGAAGTAGCAGTTTGCTGATTCAAGAGTAGAAGTAATCCATGCTATGGCGAGGGTAGCAGCAAAGGATCAAGAGCTTGATAAGGTGATGGAGAGTGTCGAGGAGAAGAAGCAACTCTGGCAAAGAGAGTTGGCGGCACGATATAGGGAAGAAGAAAGACTACGCGAATTACTTCGTAATCAGGAGGAGATGATTGTATAGAAGGAGAAAGAGAAGGAGATGGTGAAAGCTGAGTTCAAGGAGGAGTTAGCAATGTACAGAGAGGACTGGCTTGCAGATCGAGAGCAAGAGAGGAAGACCAGATTGGAGCCAATGAAGGAAATTGTCCTTAGAATGAATGCGATGCTAAGTACAGAAGCCAGTATTTGGATTGAGGAGACGAGGCTGCACGAGTTGAAGTTGTTGGTGCAAGAGACAAGGCAAAGACAAGCAAAAGACATAGATATGAATGCCTTGTTAATTAGTCTTAGAACTCGGGTAGACAGGAAGATATTAAAAGTAGAAAACAACATTTCAATTAGATTAGACTTAGTGAAAATAGAGATGGAAAAGCTTCGGAAAGATGTTCAAACAAAACCCGAAGTAAATAACGTAGGAGTACGAATGTCTTCGGAGTTACCAATGGAGACATTAGAGAAGAGTGGGTTGGGAGATAAGGAGTTAGATAGGTTACCCACTAGTGGAATTTCATATCAGGAAAGAGAATTGTTGGATCTAGTAGAAGAATTAGAAGTTGTGAAACCCGAGGACAGAGTAGTAGGAAGTAAAGTTACTTTGGGTTCGGGTTTGAAAGCCGAGGACGAAGTAGACATCCAATTGGATTAGTAACAGATTTGAGATTTGAAGAGGCAGATATGAAGAGGTGCATTGTCATTTCGGATCTGCAGGTTAGAATTGTTGTTGTAGAACGGTATAGTTGTTAGAACTGTTGATTGCTTCACTACTTAAGAGTGGCATTTGTAGTCAAATGTTGTTCAGTGCTCATAATTTTTGAGAATAGATAAAGGGAAGTGCTATGAAGCAATGCTCGTCGCTTGAGCTTGATTCCGAGTATCAACGTTGTACTTGTGTTTGTGAGTGTGTGGAGAAATTTGAAGTGCAAGTCAGAGTGCTTGTTGGATGTTGGATTCCACAACCTTGATCTTCATTTTGTGTGTTTGATCTTGAGTGAAGTGTAACCGAAGCAATGCCTTGACAGATCTGAGAGGAATTGTAGTGTTGGTAGTATTCTGCATTTGTGAGTGCAGTGCAAAGTTGATGGAAGCAATTTCGATCGAGGAAGTTGTGCCTTCTGTGGAGGGGTGGAACACAATTCTGAGGCAAAGTCATTTTGCAGTGAAGTGCCATTTTCAAGAGAGCTTGAATCATCACAATCAAGATTGTTTGGAAAGATTTGATGGAGTTGTGATTAAGGAGTGTGAATTTGTGACAAGATTGCGAGTCAGTGCTTGTTATTCTCTTTTGGATGTGGTTTCTACCTGAGAGATTAAAGACACAACCAAGAAGAACTGAAATTGTTACTTTGCTTTGTATTTAACATTTCTGACTCGTATCTCTGCGGGAACGAACTTTACTTACCCAATTACCGCAAAAGTGAATTTTGCCGGGTTGTGACAAGTTTACACCTCTATGCAATAGTTTCATGTGAATTCTTCAAATAGAGAAAATAAGGTCTTGGATCAAGTATACTTGGGTCTATAGAGCTCACAAGTTAGCCCAAGAATTGATCCACATCTAGGGACTGACGTTGTGTTATGCTACCAAAATTTTCATGAGTTTAGACAAGGACACAATCAGCTATTATGGAAAATTTGGTTTGTTCTAGATCTATGAAGCGTGAGATCTGATGCAAAACATTCTATTGAAAATACTGGCATAAGCTCGGTAGAGCAATTTTACCTTGCATCTTGAATTGATTGCATCAATTATCCTATCTTGTGACTATGATTGAGGGTATCAGGTTTCTAGAGTGTTTGAGAGGATCAAGTGTGTTTCTGAATCAAAATCTGGGAAAAATTTGCCAAGAACCAGGAGCAAACCCTAAAAAGGGGATTTTGAAATTAGGGTGCAAGTTGCAAAAACCTGGCCAATTTTGAGAGCTTGTCTGAGGAGTTGTAGTGATCTTATTGAAGTCTACTTTATATCATTGGAAAGCTTATCTTACAGGCTTTCTATTGAATTCTATAACAGTTGAATCCAAGCTATATAAAAATAGTTATGTTCATATGAGCTGCACAGAGTTTTTCCCATCAAAAAGACATAGAAAATCCCCACCTAGAGTAGGAATTTGTTGAGATCTGAAGTACAGATTGGAAGAGACTTGAAGTATAGTTCAAAATGAGCTTGATGACAGAGCAAGAAGGCTCTAAAGCTCTTTTCTGACAAAAAGCACAAAGAGTTGTTGCTTTGTTCTTGTGATTGGATCCTCTTTGTGCTTGTATGCCTATTTGTACGCCCAATTGGCTTGGATTGGTGTGCATGCATTGTGCTTAGTTTATTTCCTTCTAGGAGTGCTGTGTATTTCTCCTTGGTAATATTGGAAGTGATGACCAGCAGACAAGGAGTGTGTGTTGTGATGACAGGTTAGGTTGCTCGGTTCTACCCTTCCCGATAGCAAGAATATTAGTTACAAGAAAGGAAGGTTCCGACGGTTGGGTCACATGCATGTTCAGTCAAGTAGTTATGGGTTTACCTCTAGCCTTTGATCTGTAGTCTCCACAGCTAGGCACCCTATGTGTTCCCAGAGAGAGAAAAGAAGAGGGAAAAGAAAAGTATGACAACGTAAGAGAACCACCTCAACAAAATAGGGCAGAAAGCACCGAGCAAGCTTCTTCTCCTTTGCTTGCACTTGCAAAGACAATCAAAATGTTTGCATCTATCTATCATTGTTTGGCCTGCAAGGATGGATGAGCTATTTTGCCTCCTCTCCCATCCCATCATGATGAATGGATATTGATGTTTATTCATTTTACTTGTTTGAATTATTTTTGACTTCAATGATAACATCCAGGTTCATTCTATCTTTTATCTACAATGGCAGTAAAAGATGACATTTGCCAGTTCACTTACACCTATTGCATGAAATCACTTCTTCCTTGCATTCCTCTCTTGGGATTTCTGTTTCTTTTGTCTTGGTATTGTAGTAGTTTGTACTCAAGTCAAATTTTGGTTTAGTTGTGATACCTTTTGAAGCTTATGGGTACCATATTGCCACTTCACAAATGGATGAGAGACCCTGGCATTACATGGACATCTATTCTATTTCTATAACATCCATATCTAGGTCAATACATTGTTGGTAATGAGAGATCACTACTTATATCAACTTTGCATCTCTACATATGTTGTGAAGCCCTTCAAAGGAGGTAATCAAGGTTGCGTGATGAATCTATAGTGGTTACAATGAAAACTTGGATAATTGTCCTCCTCAAATAGAAAAGGGTCCCCTTCTCTTAATTTATCAAAAGTGACATGGTGAACCTTTGCATCTTTACTAGACTTTGGAGGTATAGTCACATACATTACAAGAGGTTTTTGCACTAGTGGTTGGGAGCAATTAGCTTGCATATGTGCTTGTCCATTGCAATTTCTACATAATAGGACATAGGGTATCGGCTACAAAGCTCAAGATAATTGGAACCCCAATCTCCTTGCCCTCTATAATTGTAACATGAACCATGCATAGTGTTTTTTTATGGTGGCAAAACTCTTGGTTGTGGCATATTAGTAGTATATTCTCTTGGTATGAAGCAAGGGATCGGGAATGCCAAGGTAGGAGATGCCTTTGGGGCAACATTCTACACCACAAACACTTGGTCTTCCTCTACCACATAGTATAAATGCTCTTCCTATGTAGGAGCTCACTCCAATTGGTGTATTAAGGAAGAAGGATGATTACTCATACACTCAATGTTAGCATGTCCAGTCTTTCCATAGGCCATGCACTAGATATTGGATGAGTATACAAAGGTGGTTTACACCTTTCCCTTCCTCCAACTAGTTGGACCTTGAATTTGGAAATCTCTTTGATGAATTCTTCCAATTTTGTTCCCAATTGCATAGATGCCTTAGGAATGGTCACTACCACATGAAAAATGGTGTCCTTTTTGTTCCTTATGTCACTCTTTCTTATCTTCAAAGGATGAGAATTTTGACAAGGAGGTCCTATTAGATGATTTTCATGAAGACAAATCATGCCTTTTGCTTTGATTCCTTTTTTTCCTCAAACTACAACCATGAATGATCTTTCTTGAGGGATTTAGTCGGGCTGATTTGTACAACTAAGCCAACTTTATCACCCTTGTGAATGTATCATGCTCTTATTCCTTGGCAAACATACAAAGTTCTATGGGAAATCCACCCAAGAACCAGGCCATTGCTTGCATGTTTCAGTAATCTAAGGTGTCACCTCTATTTGGTACTTTGCTTCAAAGACTTTGGAACTTCTATGTATAATGCTTAGTTTATTATTTCATTTTGCTCTAGATTGTTGAGCATGGCAAACATATTTGCTTTGTAGTCTAGCTCATGGGAACATCTCAAGAATTGACTATCAATCATTTGCCAATCTACTATATTCATTGGATCTTGGCTCACGTACATGTACCAACTCCAAGCTTTCTTCCTTAATGAGCTCACAAAAATATGCAATCAGTTAGCATCATGTTGTGAGTATATACATTGCTCCATAACATACATTGTTGTCAACATCATACACTATAGAAGCACAACTCACACATAAGTCATACATATACTCTAAAGTGCCACAATTAATCAGATTGTTTACAACTCTTGAATCAACTCAACTTAGATCATTACTTGATCTATCACTCTATAAACTACCAACAACTAGGCAATGATCACTGTCAAGCCACACCCACTCTAGCTAAGAGAATCCAGGTGATGCTCGCCGATCTTTGGCCATCATAGCCAGGAACTCGAAGGCTCAACATCAGAGAAGTGAGCTCTCTAGAGCTGCACTTCAAAAGTATACCCTTGGACTTGAGCTAGGTCTGAAACCCTAATGGTCCTACTAATGGTACACTTGATGGTGTGAATGGTGCAAAGTGAAAATGGGCCCCACCGTAAATTCAGTACCCCAAACATGAAATCTGTCCATTGGAAAGTAGTCTATGGGCAACTACTGAAATACCTCTAACTATTATCACTGCAATTCTAGTGTCCAAGCAATCTAGATGTGACACTACAAATGGTGTGACAATCATCATCTTCTCTATTGGTGACCAAAATAACTTTGAATTCCCTTAAGAAAGTATCAAAATCATCCTCCTCATCCTACCCTTTGAACTTTTGGTAGTTCAAAGGGTAGGATGAGGAAGATGACCTCGATAAGGAAGCATGATTCAACATGGTCAAAGATATTGAGCTACAATCACTATGTATTCTACACCATTCTTAATGTAAATGGTCAATGTAGAAGCCTTGTTGGAAAATAAGAAGATGAATCTCTTATAGTACCCAACCATCTCCAAGAATTGGTATAACTTTGTCAAACTTGAAGGGAATGGAAGCTCTAAGGATTTCCTTACCTTTTTAGAATCCATTTCTATTCCATCCTTAGAAATAATATGCCCCAAAAATAGACCTTCTTCATTACCAAATATGCACTTCTTTGGGTTGAGTGATGCATTTGCTTCATCCAAGCATTGCAAAACTTTGATCAAGTACTCAAAGTGCTCCTCTTTGCTCCAATAGACACAAAAGTCATCAATGAAATCTCTCACAAATTTCCCAATGAAAGGTTTAAACACCTTGTTCATAAACTATTGGAATGTGGCTGGAGCATTACAAAACCTAAAAAGCATGACCCTGAAAGCATAAGTTCCCCAAGGTGTGGTGAATGCGATGAGTTGTTGATGCTTTGATGCAATCTTGATTTGGTTATAGCCATTATAACCATCTCTAAAATTGTACCTCTCATGACTTGCAACCTTCTCCAAGATCTAATCAATGAATGGCAAGGGGTTAGTTGTTCTTCTTAGTAATAGCATTGAGCTTCTTATAATCAACCATTCTTCATCTTCACAATCACAATTGGAGACATCTATTTTGAATTCTCCACCTCAAAAATAAACTCAGCCTTCTTGAGCTTATCAATCTCCTCCTTCACAACCAATGTTGTTGGTGGGCTAATGCAATGTTGCTTTTGGCAGACTAGTATTGCATGTGACTCCACCTCTATCCAATTTTCCTCCAAGATGACTTTCTTGATATCCTTGTAATTGAAAGCAAACACATAGATAAACTTGCATAAAATCTCCTCAAATCTTACCTTCTTCTTCTTGGTAACATTTGGACCACACTTGATGGTAGATAGTCTCCTCTCTATCTCCTCTAGTGTCAATGGTGATTTATCAATCTTGGAGGCATATTCACAAGCCTTCCATGGTGTTGGGTTTGCATCTACCACCCCATTGATATTGGAGCCTTTGCTCTCTTTTTTCTCTTGCTATTTGTAAACTCAAACCACCCTTAAGCTCCTTCCTCAAGGTAGAATTTTTAATCAATCAGTTGCCCCACCATGATGTTGGCCTTGTGATTACTTACATCATCCAACACATTAGAGCTCCATTGTTGCTTTGAGATCAAGAAATCATCCATCTCCAACATCTTCCTTGGAGTCTTTGTTGATGGGACTAAACTAGTAGTGCAAGTACACCTTGTGTGCATTGGACTATCCTTGCTAGGAGTGAATTCTTGAGAAGACTATATATCATGCACAAAATGGGCTCTCTTCTTCTCTTGTGCCAAAAGCTCCAAATTAAGACCTTTAGAGTTTGAGCATTCTCTCTTCACATACTTGCTCTCCAACACATCTATGGATGTTATCCCCTTACCTCTTTTTTGCATAGGAGGTACTTGGGCTTCACTACCTCCCTCTTTCTCTCTATTATTCCCCTCATAACTCCTTCTTCCATGGTACATAGAATTTGGGCAATTCTTTTGGATGACCTCTACCTCCACAACCAAAACAATTTCTATCATTGAAATTTCTAGTTAATTGGCCTCCTCTATATGGATAGTTTTGATAACCACTGGGCTCCCTCTCAACATTCTGGTCTACCTTTCTCTTTTATCATAATTGCATTACCTTAGTCTTGAGATCTACAAATTGCTTTGTGATAGTTTGAAGGAGATCTTTTGGCGGAGGCACAAGGACAAGAGAAACTACTACTTGTGGTGCCACCCTTTTCACCAAAGGATCAAAAACCCCACCATACTTGTAGACTTGTGGAGGATTCACAACCTCCTTCACCACTAAATCACTCTCATCTCCTTCCAAACTCTCCTCCATACAAATTGCAATCTTGATAACTTCCACCTTGGAAGAAGGATTCTCACATCTCACCTTGCTTTAAATTTGTGGTTTTAACCCTTGCACAAAATTCTTGGTGAGCATGGTTCCTATCCCAATCATGGTAGTCTCCACATTTTCCTTGCTCATTGTCCTTACTCTTCCTCAACACTCTATGGAACCTAAACTCTAACTTCTCCACTCTTTTGCATAGATTTTTGCTTTCTCTCCATCTCCTTGTTTGAGGAATGCAACCTCACTCATCAATCTCTCATAAATCTCATTTGGAAGAAATTTCTCAATGAGTGCTATAGTCAAACTCTCCCAAGACTCCTCTTGCCATCTCTACTCTCTCTCTTGGTATTTTGACTCATACCATGTAAGATTTGCATCCTCAAAGAAATCCAATAGAAGTGAGGCCCACTCATTCTACCTCCTCTCATTGTTTTGTATGCAAGCTCTCTTGAAGTCGCTCACAAAAGCCTCCATGTCCTCTCCATTCTTGCCAAAGAAACCAATTTTTTTCTCATCTTAATCTCTTACTACCCTTCTCTTATTTGTATATGTTCTTTTGTTTATTTTCTCTCACTCTATGACTAATAGAATACTTGACTATCACTATTTAAAGAGTAGTACACTCTAGGTAGTACAAAGGTTTCAGGTTGCTCTATGATTTCTATAGCACAATCAAACCCCAAGGTGAAAATTAAACAACCTCTCATGGATATTTTATCCATCAACTAAAAGATTATCTCCATCCTTAATCTTGAGAATTTTTTGATGAAGGTGGTGGTTTCTTTGTAGCAATACTATGACTCTCTCCAAGATTATTCAACAAGGTCTCCAACAATGTTAATGCTCCTTTACACTCATGGCTCTTTGGAAGTCCTTCCACTCCTCACTTCTGACACAACTCCTTGGTCCTAGATCTCCTCCCTCCCAATCTTGGCGAAGAAGGTCCAACATGCAATCCCAAGTCAAGTAAGCCTCTCCTTTCTCTCAATCTCTTGCTCTAAAGACTCAATAAACATGAACTTGCCTTTTGTACCTTCTCTCCACATAAAAATCACTTAGAACCACTCTTTCCTCCAAAAAGTGAAGCTCTTTGAATCCTTTCAACACTCTCTTCAAATTATACTCTAAACACTTTTTTCTCTGAATCAACCACTATTATCACTTCAACCCCTTGAGGGAACCTAACATAACCTTAATTTTCACTCATGATGTGCTTCCATGCTCCCAAGATGAGTCTAAATATTTAAACATACTTTTGGTCAAACATACACTCTTCATTCATTCACTATCCTAAAATGACCCCTTCTCACAATGTCAACCAATTCTCCCAAATCATAACTTTTAGAGCTTTGAAATTTTTCACAATTGATTTGCACCTTAGTTTGTCATACTTTGTAAATATCAGCCCTTTTCATCAAGAAATTTAGCCTAGCATCTTTCTATTTAGCACACATCTTACAGATTTGGTCTAAAAACTACTCCCCTCACTTTAGAAATTTATAACTTCATGTGAAAAAATTATCTCTCCCTAATTCTTAAGCAAGAAGGTATGATATCTTGCAGTGAATTTTCTTGGAAAGTTTCAAAACAATCTAATAAAAACTAAAAAAATGAAAAACTCTGCAAAAAATTCCAAAGAGCATATACTTTGTAAGAATAGTTTACCCTACCGCCTTCTAAATTTTCTAGCTCTTTCTAGCTCTTAGTTGAGTGTAGTACCCCTTACAATAATTTCAAGTGTCTCAACTAAAAGATTCAACAAGCTATTCCTTATGAAAATTTCAAGTCCAAATCTCAAACTTGAGGTGTTGTCCAAAATCACCAAAATCTCCAAAATCTGCAATACACCTCACAAATTCTTTCAAAATCCTCTCATGTGTATAGTATATATAACATCACCTCAAAAATATCATAATGATTTATAGTGTATACAAATGGGTCCAAGTTATCTAACATAAGTTTAGCCCTCTCCTTCACTAATGTTCTCTCCAAGTAAGCTCTCATATCCTCCTTCTGCCTAATATAGAATTGTACACAAAATACTATCTTGCCTTCTAGAGGGGTCCCGGCAATGGAACCAAAAAAGTGAGCCAAGATGTCTCTCAATCAAGATGAACCTTTGATGGTTATTAAGGTAACGCACCATGGACTAAGAAGGCAAAAAACCCCAACTTCATCACACTCCACCAAGGCTAGAACTCCAAGGCACCTCCAAGACTCAAGACATTACTCTCAATGAGAGAGAAATAATTGCAAATGATAAAATAATGAATACATCCTCACTCCTAGCTTATATACTTGTGAAAAAGTTACACATCAAAGTTATAATTACCAAAATAACTCAATTTATTAGGCTAAAAGTCTAAAGGAATATCCAAGCACATGGGAATAATCCAATGGGTAGGTGGTCTTATACTCACCTACCAACTAAGTCAAAAACTCTTTCACATGGGCTATCCTTGGACTATAGAAAATACACACCAACAAGGCTTGTGGGCACAAGAGTTATCAACTCTTTCCTCAAAGTCAAATAACTAAAAATAATACAAAGTCAATACACTAGAATAAAATATAGTAATACTCACTTTGTTTTCTTCCTCTAGAATAGTGTCACCTTTATCTTAATTAGGAGTAACTCTAGCTAATCATGATCAATGTAGAAGCTTTAGATAAACTCTATATAGATAATATATCTCCACAACTTTCAATCCAAAACTTAATATCCCTAGAGAGCATACATGCAACAACAGGTGTTACATAACAACCATATCTCCTTGCAAAAAGCATCTAACTAGGTGATCACCTTTCCATGAGTAGCAGTTTGACCGCTATTGTACTCAATCCCATTGTCTTGACATATAACCAAAAGGGTACTACCTATACTAAAGAAATTTTTGCGTATCCAAATCTTCCCATATGTCCATAATGGGTTGTTTAGCTAAGTGATAATGCATTAATGCTAGGTAGTTAAAATTTCATGCCATTTGTAACATTGCACCTAGATTGCATGGACTCTGGAGTAGTAGTGTTGGTAGTATAGAATATTTTGGTAGTTACTCATAGACTACTTGTTGATGGACAAATTTTGTGTTTGGATTACTAACTACATGGTGGAGCCCATGGTTACTTGCATTGTTCAGACCGTTGGGTGTGCTGTCAACAGGAACATCAGGGTTTGAGACCTAGCTCAAGTCCAAGGGGTATACTTTCAAAGTGTAGATCAAGAGAGCTCACTTCTCTGATGTTGAGCCTTTGAGTTCCTGGCTATGGTGGATAGAGGTCGATGAGTGTCACCAAGATCCTATTAGCTAGAGTGGGTGTGGCTTGACTGTAATCAATGCATAGTTGTTGGCAGATCATTGAGTGATAGATCAAGTGTTGATCTAATTCAATGTGATTCAAGTTGTGTAAACAAAATGATTATTGTGGTACTTTAGAGTCCATGTATGACTTATATGTGAGTTGTGCTTCTCTAGTGTGTGATGTTGACAATGATGTATGTTGTGTAGCAATGTATATATGTACAACATAGATGAATGTAAAATGGCTACCTTAGACACTTAGTCAAAGTCTTGTCTCACATCTAATAAATCTTCAAAGGTAGCAAGACATCTTCTTGACATAGTATCAACATATGATGAGTGCTACCAAATCTATGGATTACTTCAAACTCATACTCTTGAAGTATGAGTGCCTAACAAACTACCTTGCTGGTAAGCTTATTGTTGATCGTCAGCCACTTCAATGGTTGGTGATCAATGTACAAGGTGAAATTGTGTAATAGTCCAAGGACAAGAGAACTCTTCAAGAGAGATACAAGAGAGAAAACATAGATTTCACACTCAATCTTCCAATACCCCAAAGGAGCACCTTCTCTTTATTATATAGCCAAGGAGGATCTCCTCCAATGAAGCTCTACCATAGGATTAGGTACATGGATAAGTGACTTGTCAGCAAGCTCTAGCCTTTGATTACTTGCTTGGATGGGTAACATGTCGGTCTTGGTCCATCTGGTTGGTCAAACAGGCTTTGACCAAAGGGAATCTTTAGGGAATCTTCTTGTAGGAATCTCATAATCACGTGGGTGAGGTACTATTGGAAAGCTCTAGGTGAGACAAAACAAGGGGGAGGAAGGTCAATTGTAAATCTTTGGGAGGAGGATTTGCATATTTTTGAGGTTTAATTCATCTGTTTAGGCCTCCAAAATTGCCTCTAAAGTTCAGGTTTATTTTAGCTTTTGCCCTATTAGTAGAAGTGGTCTTTTGGTGATACCTCTATTTGATTTACATTCTCCATCATGTGTATCATCCTTCCACATGTCACCACCCCAAGTTTCACCTCTAGATCATATGCCTAACTATTGATTCTAAAGTTTCCAAGCATATTTTGGTTTCTAGTCTATTAGTAGAAGTACTCTTCTGGTGATACCTCTAGCTTATCTACTTAGTCCATTATGTACAACATCCTTCTAGATATTACCAAACCAAATTTCATCTCTAGATTTTCTATCTATCTATTGGTGTTACAACTTGGTGCTATAGAGGTAAGGTTTGAAATGTACAATAGCCCACATACCAACAAGACACTCACCCTCAAAGGAAGAGTAATTGCTTTCCACCTTGTTGTTGCTTCAAGGTACACAAGCAATGACATACTTTTTACCTTCCTCACCAGTTGACCCAAAATTGTTGTAATAAGATGGAGTTAGGAGACAAGTTAATAGAAGCTAATGAGTTAGTAGTCTAAGTTAAATATAACAAAAAGAAGTAAAACTTCTAGATGTTCAGGAAGCATCAATACAGCTTGTGGGTAGAATATTTTAGATGCACACAAGAAGCTTCTACAAACTTTCAAAGGGAAGAGTAACTTGTATGCCAAGCTGATGGTTATCTTAGCTTGTATGCCAAGTAAATGGCTAGCTTAGCTTGTGCTCCAAGTAAAGCGGCTCCTAGAAGGAACCTTCCTTAGAAGCTCCTTGGGAGTCTCCAAGTTCTCTCCTTGTCTCCAAGTTCCCTATAAACTTAAGCTCGGCATTTGGAGTTTCCCTCACTTGAGAGTCTCAATATGATCATCCACTTTGGTCTTCCATTCTCTTATTTGTCTCTTCAATCTTTTATATTAGACTTAAAGCATGAATAGATGGATGGAATATATAGACCACCTAATCTATTTCTCCCAAAAAATTAGGATTTATGTATCCATGTACTATTTGATCATCATTTCATGCAATTCATCATTTCACACTTTGGATAGAATTTTCTAAACACAATTACCTTGTCCATTGAACTATTGATACTTCTGATTGTAACTTATGGTGAGAAGTAGACATGTTACATCTACATGTGAACTTAGATAATTGCATGTAGGTAGGTTGATAAAGTAGTAGTCATGGCGGCAATACTTGAAGTTATCATTACTATGCAACACCAAATTGAGCACCTTACTTGATAGTTGGAAAAGAGAGGTCATCAATGACAAGAAAACACATAGAGAGTATCATTTCAAGAAGGAGAAGAGCAAATTTGATTTCCAAAACCAAAGGTATTTGAAAGCAAGAATCTCTTGCATGCAATGAAAAATTTTTGTGTTTGATTATAAATGTTATTTTGAAACTACAAATCCTTAAGATAAATAGAGATAGATTCTCTTGGCTTCAAGCCAATTGGAATGGCAAAACTATGGTGATAATTCCAGGTGGAGCAAGCTCAAAGGTAGTTTGTTGCACCAATCTTGACGTGGGAAGAATTCAAGAATGCAATAATTTGGAGATTCTAACTAGTAAATGTTGCGAGAGTTGCATGAGAAAGATTGGAAAAATTGAAGCAAATTAGTTTTGTGAGGAGCTATATTACTTAATTCCAAAATACCATAATACAAATTCTAGAGATATTAGAAGGTGAAGCTCTAGATTGATTTTTGAGGGGCTTAAAGTCACATATCAAATAGAAAGTGACCATGTGGGAACCCAAACACTTGGAAGAAGCGATACAATTGGTTGATCACTTTGATTCTTTGGTCGCTACAAACTTGGTCTCAACCTAGACCTCCAAAAAACCTAAAAATACACTACATACAATTGAAAGAGCTAAAACCAATGAAGATTGATACCATCCAACAAAGACTACTTGGCACTATAGATACAAAAAGATTATGACAAAATGGTGGTTGCTTCTATTATCATTAGGTTTGGCTTGGCTTGAATGTCATAAGCTTCAATCGATTGGACCTGATAACAAAATTCAAATACAACACCACAGTAAGAATTAATGATTAGATTGTCTAGCACTGGTGAGTAAGACACCTAAGAATAGTTAGTCCCAAGATGAGAAGTTTGTCAATATAATAGTTATAGAGCAAGCTTTGGAGAAAGATAGTCCCATTTTTGTTATGTGGATCAAGCCAATTGCAAGGAGAATCTAATGAGGGTAAATAGAGTCAATAAGCAATGGTTGATAAGATAGTGCAAGATTTTTTAGATATGTTTTTGGATGAGCTCCAAAAGGGTTATCTTTTGATCAAGGTATGCCTTTCAAGATCAAGTTATTGCCCAAGTAGTATTCTTATGAATAGACCAATCTATATACTTTCACCAAAGCTTCAAATAATACTAATTGAGTTGTTGGAAAAGGATTTCATATGACATAGTATATCTCCTTGGGAAACACTAATACTCTTTGTACAAAAGAAAAATGGAGGATTTAAATTCTGTATTGACTATCATGGCCTTATTAAACAAACCATGAAGAATCCATATCCTTTACCTCAAATTGATGACTTGTTGGATCAATTGAGTGGAGCACCATACTTCTCTAAGTTGGATATTTGAAGTAGCTATTAATAGATTCACACTTATATGGAAGATGTGCAAAAGACTACCATTTGCACAAGATATGGGCATTTTGAGTGGAGAGTTTTACCTTTTGGGTCACTAATGCTCCAATAATTTTTATGGATAAAATGCATTGGGTGTTGTACTAGTTAATGGATTGATATGGTGTGGTGTTCTTGGATGATATTTTAATCTATAATAAGATAGAGGTGGAATACAAAAATCATGTATGAGAAGTCCTAAGATAACTCCACCAATAGAAGTTTATTGCAAGAAGTTCAAGTATACCTTTTGGCAAAGTTACCTTCTTGGGCTGTAAGTTCTCATCAAAGGAGATCAAGATACAAGAAAAGAAAAATCAAGTCCATGACAATTGGCCTACATCTAAGGATTCCACAAAAGTATAGGCATTTAATGGATTGGCAAGTCTTTACTTATAAATCATCCAATACTAAGTTCACGTGACCGTATTGTTGAATGACCTCTTGAGGAAGACATCAAGCTTTCAATGGACCACTAAGCACAAAGAATAAATCAAGAAATTAAATTATATGGTATCTTCATCCATCTTTTAACTGTATGATCCTCAACTACCTTGTGTGGTTGATTTTGATGATTCTAACTTTGCTATTGGACCTAGTTTGCAACAAGAATTTTCCATTGGATTACATCTCATTGCTTTTGTGACTCACCAATTAAAAACCATAGAGAGGAATTACTCAACTTGCAATCAAGAACAACTAGCAATGGAATATATCACAAAGGTATGGAGACATTATTTCTTGGGAAAACAAATGATTATATGAATTGACCACAAACCTTTGTTGTAGATCTTATATTTGGAGCACATGAAGAGTCTACATTATTCGTGGGAGGAACAACTATAATTATTTGACATCAAGGTTGAGTACAAACGTAGCAAGTTACATATCATCCTTGATGCTCTATCACAACAACTTGATTTAAAGACTCTACTTGAATCTCTCATAATAGCAACAATTGTGACAATGTGAGCTCACTCAAAAGTCCAAATTGATTTTAAGACCACTTTACAATAGGACTCCTTCCTTCAATTGGTACAAGGTTTTCTTATAGCACATGACAAGGCATACAATGTTTTCTCCTTCAAGGAAGGCTTTCTATTCTCTGAGAACAAGATCTATGTTCCAGCCAACAGTGATCTACAACTTGTGCAACTTTAAAGGACCAATCATGATGCTGATACATGACTTACCAATCATTGGTCACATGAGTATAGACAAGACCTTGGTTACCCTACAACATCAGTGGTGGTGGCCCAACATGGCACAAGAAGTTCAAGAGTTTGTTTGATCTTGGGAGAGTTGCCAATGCAACAAGTCAATAACCAAAAGTTGAATGGACTTCTTCAACCTCACACATAACTAAATAATTCCATTTACCCATTAAGAACATCTAAGCTTAGACCTCATCATATCCTTGCCAAAGATAGACTAGGGCCATTGTAGTGTTTGTTAATAAGCTTAACAAGTAGATTCTTTTGGCTCCAACTATAGATATGATTGATGCTCCAACATTAGCCTAGATCTACTTTGACACTATCTTCAATGTAAAAGACCAAGACCGAGGAGAGAAAAAGGAGAATGGAAGCTCACATTGGGACACTTGAATGAAGGAAAACTCCGAATGCCTAGCATGAGCTTTGGATTTGGTATTTATATAGGTAGCATACAAGGCCGTTGAGAAGCTTCTCAAGAAGCTTCCTTGAGCCACTTTCTTAGAGTGAAAGCCAAGTTAACCAGGAAGCTTCTCAAGAAGCTTCCTTCTAGAAGCCATTTACTTGGCATGCAAGCTAAGCTAGTTGGAAGCTTTTAGAAACTTCTTTCTAGAAGCTACTTACTTGAGGTGCAAGCTAAGCTAGCCAGGAAGGTTCCCAAGAAGCTTCCAGAGTACTTCTAGAATATTCTAGGTTAATTTGTCTTATTTGCTACTTTGTTATCCCTACTAACTTCATTGCTAAACTCCATATTGTTACATATTCCCCCACCGCTAGTTGGTTACATCCTCATTGCTAGTGAAGCTTCAAACTCCTGGATGGCCGTCTGTGCATTTTGGAGGTGAGAACGAGGTTCCCATGTGGCATCATGAACAGGATACCCTTTCCAAAGGACCTTGTACTCCGTATGTTGTTAACGGCCTTGTTGAATATGGTGATATGCAAGGATATGATAAACTTTGTACTCCTCATGATCATTGATAGGGATAGGAGGAGGGAGAGGTTGGACTTGGGAGAAAAAGGAAGAGGGGTTAGGAACAAAGGGTTTCAACTTGGAAACATGAAAGATAGGATGGATATGCATATGACAAGGCAAAGCAAGTCGATAAGCAACAAGAGAGATAATTTGGGTGACATCAAAGGGTCCTATCCAATTAGGGGCAAGTTTACAAACTTGGGTATCAAGTGGGAGAGGGAGGTTACTAGAGGATAGCATAACTTTATCACCAATTTCAAAGGTGAGATCACGATGATGGTGGTCTGCATATTGATTTTGACAATTTTGAGCAACAAGGAGGTGAGATTTGGCTTGTTGGAGAGATTGGGATATAGTGGTCAAGAATGTTGAAGTATGAGGAACCTAAGATGAAGGGGGAGCAAGAAGAGAATCTGGAACAAGCGGATCTTGGCCAAAATTAAGAAAGAAAAGAGAAAATCCGGTGCTTGCTTGTTTTGAATTGTTGTAGGCAAATTGTGCAACTGCAAGACATTCATCCCAACAAGTATGATGGACATTGACAAAGGCATGTAGCATATCCTCCAATGTACAATTTGCACATTTGATTTGTTTATCAGTTTGAGGATGATAGGCCATGGACAAAGCAAGCTTGGTGCCAAGTATTTGGAAGAGTGCTTGCCAAAACTTCCCAATAAAGTAAGTATCATGGTCTGAGATGAGTACACATGGCATCCCATGATGTTTGAAGACATTGTCAAAGTAGATTTGCACTAAGATTGGAGCATCCACGATATCATAGGTTGGTGCCAAGTAGATTTTCTTACGAAGCTTATCCACAAACACCATGATTGTTGTGTGTCCTTGCTTTGTCTTGAGCAAAGATGTGATGAGATCCAAGCTTACATGCTCCTATTGAGCGGATGGAATGGCGGTGGTTGAAGGAGTCCACTCGGCTTTTGGTTGCTGGTCTTGTTACCTTGGTAGCTCTCACACGATTGGACAAATTCTTGAACATCTTCTGTCATGTTGGGCCACCACCATCGACATTGGAGGGTACCCAAGGTCTTGTCCACACCCATGTGATCAGCTATGGGTAAATCATGGGCTTCTTAAAGGCGCACAAGTTGAAGATCACCTTTGGTTGGAACATAGATCCGGTCCTCATGGAATAGAATGCCCTCCTTGATGGAGAAGGTGTTGTATTCCTTGTTGCATGTTGTAAGGCAACCATGTACCATTTGGAAGAAGGGATCTTGTTGTAGAGCTGATTGAAACTCATTTTGGACCTTGGCATTAATTGACACCATCGTAATTGCCATTGTGATGAGAGAAAGAGTATTCAAATCAGGTCGTTGTGATAAAGCATCAAGGATGACGTGAACCAACCTGGTTTGTACTCAAGTTTGATGTAAAAACATTGGAGTTGTTCCTCCCATCAATGATGTTGACCCTTCATGTGTTCCAAGTGTAAGGTCTACAACAAAGTTTGTGATCAGTTTGCATGATCACTTGTTTCCCCAAGAGGTAATGCCTCCATACCTTGGTGGCATATACCATTGCAAGTTGTTCTTGATCTCAAGCAAAGTAGTTTCTTTCAGCCGTCTTGAGTCGGCAAGACACAAAGACAATGGGATGTAGTCCATATGGGAATTCTTGTTGCAACACGGCTCCAATTGCAAAGTTAGAAGCATTAAAACCAACCACACAAGGTAGTTGAGGATCCTATGGTTGAAGAATGGGTCTTGAAGACACCATATGTTTCAACTTCTGGAATGCTTTTTTGTGCTTGGTGGTCCACTGAAAGCTTGAGTACTTCTCCAAGAGGTCAGTCAATGGTGCAGCTACATGAGCATAATAATGGATGAACCGTTGGTAAAAACTGGCCAATCCATTAAATACTTGTACTTCTATAGCATCCTTTGGAGTAGGCCAATTAGTAATGGCCTTGATTTTCTCCTCTTCCATCTTGATCCCCTCTGATGAGATTTTGTGCCCCAAGAAGGTAACTTCCTTTTACCAAAAGGCACACTTCAACTTCTTGCAGTAAAATTTCCATTGTCATAGTCATCTTAGGATTTCTCGCACGTAATTCACATGTTTTGCCTTTGTCTTGCTACAGATTAAGATATCATCCAAGAACACCACCATGTACTGATCCAATAGTCCATCCAACACCCAATGCATTTGATCCATGATTACTGGAGCATTAGTGAGCCCGAAAGGTAGAACTCTCCACTCAAAATGTCCATACCTTGTGCAAAAGGTCATCTTTTGCACATCCTCCCTATCAATGGGGATTTGCCAAAAGCCAATGCAAAGATCCAGCTTGGAAAAGTATCATGCTCCACTCAATTGATCAAGCAAGTCATCAATCCAAGGCAAGGGATATGCATTCTTCATTGTTTGCTTATTGAGTACATGATAATCAATATAGAAATGAAGTCCTCTATCCTTCTTTGGAACAAATAGTACCGGTGCTCCCCAAGGAGAGGTATTATGTCATATGAAGTCCTTCTCCAAAAACTCCGTAAGTGTTGTTCGCAACTCCTCCAACTCCTTTGGTTAGAGTCGATAGATTGGTCTACTCACTAGAGTACTTCCTGGCAATAACTCAATCTTGAAGAGCATACCACGATTAGAGGGTAATCCCTTCAGTAGATCATCCAAAAACACATCCACAAACTCTTGAACTATCTGATCAACCACTGCTTGATGAGGCTCTTGGCTCTCCTCAGATTGTCCTTGTGCAATTTGCTTGATCCACACCGCAAAAATAGACTTATCTTCCTCCAAAGCTTGCTCTATGGCTGCTTTACTAACAAACTTCCCATCTAAGGACTTATCTCTCTTCAAAGCTTGCTCTCTGGTTGCCTTCTTGGCAAACTTCCCATCTTGGGGCTCTTCTCTTTTCAAGGCATACTCTATGGCTACCTTCTTGACAAACTTCCCATCCTAGGACTGACTATTCTTAGGTGTCTTACTAAGAGGTGCAAAACAACCTAATCAAAAATTCCTACCTTAGTGTTGTACTTATGTACGAATCAAATTGAACCTTATGATGTTCAAGCCAAGGTAGTCCTAGAATGATATCATAGTGTAGAGGTGCAACTACAAACCTCATACACTCCAAATACTCATTCCCAATCTTAAAAGTAATAGGATATGAGGTATAGAATGCAGAACCCTTTCTACCATCCGCCATCATCAATCTACTTCCAATCACCAGCTTGATAGGAACCTCAATTCCTTTGCTACTTGCATATACATGCAATTCTTTGAACTTCCAAAATCAACCAAAATCCTACAATCCCAATTAGATATCATACCTTGCAAGTGAAGCAAACTTGCATAGGTTAAGCCTTCAATCCTATTGGACCTAATCAAGCTCCCAATAGGTGGCTCAAAATCTCCTATTGGGATTCCCCGTTTCCTTGATCATTCTGTTCTACAAACTCCATCTGGGCAACTTGTCAAGGTCGCCCATTCCTAAGTGGACATTCAGTAATGCGATGTCCAACTTGGCAACAATAAAAACAACCTCCATTTTATTACAGTCTTTCTCTATCCATTGTACCAAATGGTCTCCGTTGGATAGCATCAATCTCCATTGGTGCCAGTTCTTTCACCTGTGCGTAGTGCACTGGTAGGCTTTGTGTAGGTCAAGGTCAAGACCAAGTTGTTGCAACCAAGGAATCAAAGCGCTAAGCCAATTGCATGACTTCTTCTACATTTTGTGGTTCTTGCATGGTCACCTCCAATTTGGTTCGTGACTTCAATCCCTGCACAAATCGATCCAGAACTTCACCTTCTTGTATATTTGGAATTTGCATGATGATATTTTGAAATTGTATGATGTAACTCCTTATTGAGCCAATCTGCTTCAACTCCACCAATTTATCTCAAGCAGCTCAAGTGGCATTTATAATTTGAAATCAACCAAGTATCGCATCCTTGAATTCTACCCATGTCAAAATTGGTACAACAATCTATCATTCAGCTCGCTCTACTCGGAATCGCCACCAAAGTTTTACCACACCATCTAATTGGCTAGAAGCCAAGAGAATCTATTTTTGTTCATCTTGAAGATTGGTGGCTTCAAAGTAACATTTGCAGTCAAACACAAATTCTCCACTATGCCCAGAAGATTCTTGCCTTCAAACACCTTGGGTTTTGGAAATCGAATGCGATCTTCTCCATCTTGAACTGGTGCTCTCTCTATATGTTCTTGTCGTTGCTAGTCTCATTCATCCAACAATTGAGTAAGGTGATCAATTTGTTACTGCATCGCAAGGATAACATTTGGTATTGCGGCTATAGCTACTACTTTATCCCACTATTCCCAATTAATCTGGTTGATTAACACATAGATGCAGCACGTCCACCATTCTCCATAAGTTACAACTGGAAGTATCAAGGGTTCCTCAAACAAGGTGATTATATGCAAAAAATCATGCCCAAAGCGCAAGGCAATGAATTGTGTGAAACGATGCTTGGGTAATATCTGGACATGAAAATCCCAATCGTTTGGCGGAAGTGGATTTGGTGGTCTATAAATTTGATCCATCCCATTCCTGCTTTGATACCAATGTAAAAGACCAAGATCGAGGAGAGAAATAGGAGTATGGAAGCTCATATTGGGACACTTGAATGAAGGAAAACTCTGAATGCCTAGCATGAGCTTTGGCTTTGGTCTTTATAGGTAGCATACAAGGCCCTTGAGAAGCTTCTCAAGAAGCTTCCTTGAGCCACTTTCTTAGAGTGCAAGCCAAGTTAACTAGGAAGCTTCTCAAGAAACTTCCTTCTAGAAGTCGTCTACTTGGCGTGCAAGCTAAGCTAGTTGGAAGCTTCTAGAAGCTACTTACTTGAGGTGCAAGCTAAGCTAGCCGGGAAGCTTCCCAAGAAGCTTCTAGAATACTTCTAGAATATTCTAGGCTAATGTGCCTTATTTGCTACTTTGTTAGCCCCACTAACTTTGTTGCCAAACTCCATATTACATTCAAGCACCATGGGATGCCAAGGGTTCTCATCTCTAATCAAGATCCTCACTTTATTGGTAAATTTTGGCAAGCTCTTTTAAAACTTGTTGGTACTACACTTGCATTGTCTACAATTTATCATCCTCAAAATGATGGATAAATAAACAAGAAAATTTCACTTTGGAGTAGATGCTACTTGTTTTTGTTAAATTCACCACACTAATGGGGATACTTGTCTTGTACCTACTAATTTTACCTACAATAATTCCAAGCATGCAAGTACTAGCTTTTCTTCCTTAATTATGTCCAACATCCACTTGTTCTAGATTCTCTTTTTGCTCCTCTGCCATCTTAGGTCCCACATACTTCCACTTTCTTGTCCATGTTATCTAAATCCTTCTATCAAGCCAAACTCAAAATTAGCAAAAGCAATATGTTCATAAACATCATCACGATCTCACCTTTCAACTAAGTGATAAAGTCATGCTTTTTTCTAATGACCTTCTTGTTCTACTTGATACTTAGATAGGTCCATTTGAGATTACTAAGATCATTTCTCTTATTGCTTACCAACTTGCTCTCCCTAGTCATATGCAAATCCATCCTATCTTCCATGTTTCAAAGTTAAACCTCTTTGTCTCTAATCCATTTTCTTTTTCTACTCATGTCCAACCCCCTCTTCCTCCCTTCCTTGTCAACAATCATGAGGAATATGAAGTTGATTGTATACTTGCATCTCGTGACATCAAACATGGCCTCCAACAACACATTGCAAATAAGGTCATTTAGAAAGGGTATCCTCCTCACGATGCCACATAGGAGATTCTTTCTCATCTCCACAATGCATAGACAACCATATGAGAGTTCAAAGATACCATGGTGATGAAGACATCACCAACTAGAAGTGAGGGAATATCATAATATGGAGTCAGTGGATGGGTTAGTAAAAATTCATGAGCTAGTAGTCTAAGCTAAATATAGCAAAAAGAAAGAAAACTAATATAAGAATGTGTTATGAGCATCAAGAAAGCTTGTGAGTAGAATACTTTAGAAGCATGCATAAAGCTTCTTGGTGAGAAGCTTCTAGGAGTTTTCCAAGAGTAGAGTAACTTGTATGGCTAGCTTAGATTTTACACCAAATAAAGGTCTAGCTTAGCTTGCACTCCAAGTAAAGAGGCTCCTAGAAGGAACCTTCCTTGGAAGCTCCTTGGGATCTTGAGGTTATCTATAAATACCCAAGCCAAGCTCAAGCTAGGCATTTGGAATATCCCTCACTTGATAATCCCAATGTGATCTTCCATTCTTGTGTTCCATTCTCTTATTTCTCTTCTTAATCTTTTACAATACCAAGAACACTTTAATCTATATGTAGTATTAAGACCTTGCTGAAATCAGGTCTTCTAAGTATTAGGTATTCTTATAGCTTCTCCTTGAGTGCTTAGAAAGCTACCTAAGCATCTTGGTTCCATGTCCAAGTGACATCCTTCTTTAGTAATGCATAGAGAGGGTGTGCAATGGTACTAAAATTGTTGACATAAATCTGGTAGTAGTAACACAACCAAATGAAACTTCTCATGTGCTCACATTTTTGGGGTTGTGTATCTATAAGATAAAAACTACTTTGACCCAATCAGCAATAACACCATGAAGAAGAATGCAATGTTGTGGTGCACACATTTTTTGTTTTTTTTTTGTTTTGTTAGCGTTTTGAGAAGAAGTAAGCAAGAAAGCCAAATTGTGAAGAGAAGAAGGAATGGGAGTGTCTTTGGAGTAAACTCAAAGAAGTCGAATTTGGGTCCGATGATGGAATTACTCAGAAAGGGAGTACAAAGAAACAAGTCTGAAGACCATCATCTTTGGATTGGGCAGCAAACGCCAATACAAAGACCGTCTAACAACCTTTCTACGAGGCAAGAAAGTACACTTCAAGAAATGATAGAGGCAGAAGAAGCATGTCTTGATAGTGATAGGGCATCAACACATAAAGGAAAGAGGAGTCAATTTTGAAATTGACTGAAGAATGACTACAATTTGGGGTGATATAAAATTGTGATTGCGCAAGGGAAAATTGAATATGTCAAGTAAATTTCTTTTTCCTCTGAGTAGTCGTCCTGCAATAATGTGTATCAAGAAGCAGATTGAGAGTGAAATTTTCCAAAGTCCAGAAGGGGTTAGAGTGTCTCATCTAGGAGAAGGAATAGTCTTCCAATGCCAAAGAGTGAAGAGCAGATCATGGCGAAGAAGGTCAAGAACACAATAAGAAGTTTTTCAATTCTGAGGTTGGATGTCATAGCAAAAATCAAGGTCTTGAATAGACTTTGTATTACTTTTTTAGCTTGGAACTAGAATTGCAGTTTCCCAAGAGTCATGGCAAAGATAGCTGCCAGTAATTGCAAGGAAGGCTCTGAAGTCAAGGGGAAGAGAGGAAATCCGGCTCAATGGACTGAGTCGGATTGGAGGTTAGTGTTGGGGAAGGAAGCAAGAGAACCAACGGGGATCACCTTCTATTGGAAGTGTGATTCAGCAGAGGAGACTGCGCACATATGCAATTTGTTCTTTGCTCCATGTACAATGAATGGCTACAAGGTGGAGTCCTATTGGGACCCGATTAAATGAAGCATTGTGGGGATGATAATGGTGATGTTCAAACTAGAACAAATGACTTACGTGAACATGCAGTAGGTAGTCTTTTCCACCATATGTTTGTAGGAGTGAAGGTGAATTGGGCGAAGTGTTTCCACTAGTGAATGAGGCAGATGGTTGTAAATTGGAGGACAAATTCACCTCCACCTTATTTTGCACCGTTTGCATCACATTTGTACTTCAAGTTAAGTTTGCTGACAGCGCAGGAGAGGTGTCGCATGATGTCACATTTTCATCCTGATTTGAGATGAGAAGCGGATGAAGAAGAACAACAATACATGGCACACCTGCAAGCCAGTGATGATTATTTCTTGAGAAAAGGACAATGGGAGATGGAAGAAGTCATAAGCCCAAAGATGAAGAAGTGGAATAAACCTGAAGAAGTAGAGATGTCTCTGGCTCAAAGAAAGACCCAAAGACTCGTTCTGTGGGGTAAGAAGGCGGTGAAGATGAACCTTCAAAAATAGAGTTTGAAGGGGAGATAGAGTCTAGAGGAGAAGACTCAGAAGAAGCAAAACTCATGTTACAAAGTGGGGAATCCGGAAGTGAGAGTGAGGGTGAAGACAAAGTTCAACAATCAGTTGAAGCAGAAGAAGATGATGATTTTCATGCAATGATTGATAGTATAAACGGAAATGCTAATCCTTGTGTAGCACTAGTCATGGAAGAGAAAGGGGCTGAGTGGAAGAAGCAGTACCCTGCGGACCTAAGTTCAATAGGTAAGGAAGAAGGAAGCTCGGATGTAGTATTGCTGAAAGTATGAAGATCAAGACTTTGGAAGAAGGAGCCGGTAGAAGAGGCAAAGTACGAAGATGGGGCTGAAGACAAAGAGCACTTTGGAGGAATACAATATTTATTGCATGTTGTAACTCCACTATTGGAGCTATTGAGAGAGCACAAGAAGGTCATCCCACAAGATCATATGAAGGTGAGGAATGAGTTACAAGTGGTGAAGTATCTACTGGCTGAAGTGAATGGATTGCAGGAGCGCGTAACCCAAAGAGATAAGGAAGTTGAAGAGCTCTGGAAGGATATAGTCTTGAGGAAGAAAAATTTTGAGAAGTTGCAAGAGAGTTTTGAGTCAAGAGGGAGAGAAATGCAACGCCAAGCCGAAGAGTTGAAGGAGCATGTGATGTTGCTGACCAAGATGAAAGAGGAGGTAAGAGAAGTGCGCATCAAGAGTATTCACGTGAATGCGATGCAGCAGTGATGGAGCAAGAGTTAGAAAGCTTGAAGAAGAGTGCATTTGGGAAGGATCAAGCATGGCAAAGAGAGTTGGCGGTCAGACAAGAAGAAGAAGAGAGACTGAGAGAGTTGGTGCAAAGTGCTGAGTTACAGAGTTCTCAGTATGTGGAGGAGAAGAAGATGCTCACTGTTGAGTACAAAGATGAGTTGAAGATGTACCAAGAGGAGTTGCAGGCAAAGTGATCTTGAGGGTATGCATCGGAGTCAATAGGAGACATTGTGGGAAAATTGAGAGCTATGATGTGCACTAAGGCTGAAGGAAGATTGGAAGAAGCAAGATTACATGAGTTAAAGTTGCTTGTGCAGGAAACTCAGAAGAGAAGAGCTAAAGATGTTCATATGAACACTCTACTAATCTGATTGAGGGAGCGAGTAGATAGAAAGATGTTAGAAGTGGGAGACAATGTCAATCTCAAATTAGATTTAGTGAATTCAGAGTTAGAGAGAATTAGGAGTAGTGTGATAGAGGAGAAAAAGTCAGATGTTATAGAAGTAGGAATTTAGGTATCTTCAGACTTGTCTTTGAGACATTAAAGAAGAGTGAGTTGCAAGATAAAGAAGTAGATGGATTACCCATGACCTCAATTTTAGTTTCTAGTGAAGAAATAGTAGAAATAGTGAAGGAATTGGTAGTTGAAGATATACCTAAAGAAGTAGAAGTGGTAGGAAAATCATCAGGTTTGAAAGCCAATGAGGAGGTAGACATCAGATTGGAGTAAAAAAAGCATTGAGATTTGAAGAGGCAGATATGAAAAGGTGCATTGTCATTTTGGATATGTAGGTAGGAAGAGTTATTATAGAACGGTATAGTTGTTAGTAACTGTCTATTGCTCTACTATTTAAAGGAGGCATTTGCATTATTATGTTGTTCAGTATTCATATTTTTGAAGATAGATAAAGCAAAGTGCTGATTTTAGTGCTCATCACTTGAGCTTAATTTTGAGTATCAACTTTGTGTGTGTGTTTGTGAGTGTGTGGAGAATTTCAAAGTGCAAATCAATGTGTTTGTTGGATGTTGGATGTTGGATTTTGTAGCCTTGATCTTCATTCTATGTGTTTGATCTTGAGTGAAGTGCAATCAGAGCAATGCCTTGATGGATCTGAGAGGAATTGTAGTGTTGGTAGTATTTTGCATTTGTGAGTGCAACGCAGTGTTGATGTGAAGCAATTTCAATTGAGGAAGTTGTGACTTTAGTAGAGAGGTGGAACACAATTCTGAGGCAAAGTTGTTTTTTAGTGAAGTGCCATCTTTGGGAGAATCTGAATCATCACAATCAAGATTTGTTTGGATAGAATTTTCTATGTTGTGATTATGGGTGACAAATTGTTGTGATGAGACAGTGAGTCAGTGCTTGTTACTCTCTTTTGGGTGTAGTTGCTACCTAAGAGATTAAAGAGGAACCCAAGAAGAACTACATGTTACTATTTGACTTCATATTTGGATATTTCTAAATTGTATTTTTGCGGGAACGAACTTTACTTACCCAATTACCGCAAAAGTGATATTTTCCGGGTTGTCTCAAATGCCCAAGGGAAACTAATGATGAGATAGCAAACTCACATTTCTTGGGATGGATTTTCATATCCACAATAGTCAACTTCTTTAATAGCTCTTCTAGATGAGTCAAGTGTTGCTCAAAATCCTTGTTATGGACTAGAACATCATCTATATAACACTTCAATAAATTTTCACCTTCAAGTACCTTATCCATGACTCATTGAAATAATGTTAGGGAAGTCTTCAAGCCAAAAGGCATCACCAATCACTTCCATAGTCTATTACTTCCATGGAATGTTGTTTTCTTGTGATATTTTGCACAAAGCAAATTTGGTTAAGCCTTACCATAGATCCACAATGGTGAAGATGTCAAAGTTCCCAATGCTATCAAATAGCTCCTTTGGGATGCACATGGGGTATCTTAAGGTGTAGATTCAAAGGTCTATAATTCACATACATCCTCTTTTTAGTCCATAATCCATTGGAGTCCTTCTTTGCCAACATGACTATAGCCATTGCACCTTCAAAACTAAATGGCTGAATAATACTAGCTTCTTGGAGCTCTTTGCACCTTTCATCCATAAGCTACCACTCAAGCTTGCTCAAATGATGCCTCCTTTGGTAGAAGGGTGTCTCATCAATCAAATCAATGGAGAATTGCATCACCTTACACTTGCCTAAGTCCTTCATTGAGAAAGCAAACACATTCTCATACTTGAGTAGCAACTTGAAAACCTGATCCTTTTTCTCCTTCCTCGACTAATTTCCCATGATGAATTCATAATTAGCTACACAAGGGATAGAGCTCAAGGAAGTGCTAGCTTCTCCATTGTCCAATGTAATGTTAGTAATGTTGTGAACTTGCTTCACCAGACCTTGATGTAGTTTCAGATCTAAACTGATCCATATGTGGGGTCCCTAGAGTGGATTCAGATATATCAAAAGCAAATTCATTCAGATTACATGGTAACTCCTCCCCTCCCCGGCCCCAATACTTTGCATGAAGTATAAAGTGGTGAAGATTGGCAAATGAACTTCATTTATATATCATATGCACAAATGGCATAATTGAAAGATTGAGGAAAAGATGTGGGACTGTTTTACATATGAAAGAGTATACATTTGACCAAATGTCATGTAAGAGCCTTCAGGTTCATTCCTCTTCCCAATAGAGCATTGCATTCAAATCTAGTCACCTTGGAACTCCATGGCCCTTTCTCTTTCTTAAGGGCTTGGTTCATCCCATGTACTTGTTGAATGACAATACACCAAACCAGGTTCATCTCCTTGGAAAGCATCTGCACCTAAAAATGCCACAAAGTTTGGCCAAGCACCTTTTGGTTGCCCAATGATATTTGTCAAAAGCCATGGAGCTTTCTCCTTGCCTTATAATTGGTTGGAAAGAGCTATCACCATCCAATACCTAAGAAACTTGGAGATTAGGGTCTTTTATGGTGTATCTCAAGGCTAATTTCAGAATAGCAAGAGTTGCAAGGTTGGTCCATAAGTTCTACAACTAATGTGCATGGGAACCACATTGCACTACATCAATTAGAAGTGGTTTCCCAAGGTAATGTTGCACCAATATAAAGTGTTCTTGGACCTTCTCTCTTTGCTCATACTAAGTAGGAATATTCTCAATCACATATCTAAGAGAATTGTAGAGTGCTTGGGCCCATATGATCATCCATACCATGTCCATGAAGAGATTGGATCTTAGATCACTTAAATGTTCTCCCAAACCAACAATTGAAAATCCTTTATATTCCTAACCTACAGTAAGTAACTTCAAGAATCCAAGTAGATCCAAATGCCCTTGTTGTATGAGCTGAATATCAAAGTGGAAGAATGTGAATCTTGCAATCCATGCATTAGTTGGGAATTGCTGTGGATCCTTGTTGTTGATTGAATCATGTTGAATCCTTGGCAATCAGCTCTACCATGCAGAATTTTGCTACCCTCCTTGCAATTGGGTTGATTTCTACATGAACATACTTATTCACCGCCATCCCTGACTATACTAAGGCCTCTAGACTTGTATAGATCCCATCAAAGAGCTCAAGTAGTATGGGCCATCCTTGGATGGTATCCACATGATTACCTTGCTCAACAATGGTTGAATCCAGTCTTGTTGCTCTCCATTACTTCAAAATTTTGCATAGTTATGACCAAGGACTCATGAGCTACTTTGAGTCCTTGGAGCACCTCTGGTCCATGAGCAATATCAATGGAAGTAGCTCTTTGGCTTTTAGGCACTTATGCATTGGAAATCTCCATCTCATCTTCTTCCACCCATTTGTGACCAACTTGCATTATGTAAGAAATGGTATGAACCTCTTTGAGCATAAAATGGTGAGCCCTAGGATTATTTTCTCCATGTAAATCAAGGGTAATTGATTTCTTTGAAGGAGCTTAGCAAAACAAACAGCCTTTAAATGATCCTCCTTACCACAATAATCACAAAAGAGATATGTGGATGGATGTTGCACTCATTAGCCTTGTGGTCAAGGTAACCATAATAGTTGCAAGAAGGGAGAATGGGTGCAACAAAATGTGCTTGTTTGCCTTTGTGAAATGAATGAGTAGACTTGGTTGGTGTTGTTGGTTGGAGCTATGAGCTAACTTCAACTTCTCTACAATGTTGTAGACATCCAACAAGGTAGTCACCAAACTTAGAGAAAACCCATTTGCAAAACTTGTGAATGAAGTGTTGAACTACCATTGAATGCACAAATAGATTGGTGAGTAGCCTCTAGGTCTATGATTCTTTGAATGTCATCTTTCAACTTGAGAAGCCACCTATAGAGCATCTTTCAAAGTCTCATATTTTTTCATGCCAATGTAGCAAGCTACAAAAAAGTTCAGAACTCTTAACTAGGAACTCTAGCTCCAAAACCTAGAAGTATTCACTCACTAGGTCAGCTCTAGCAAGTTGCATTGATAGTAGAAGGTATATTGGCTATAGTTGTAGCAAGTTCTTGTGGAGTAAGAGCTATTGAAGTAGGGGTTGGGGCTGGATTATTTGCCTTTGCACTATGTAGTTGAATGGCAGTTTGCAAAGTTGCTTGAAAATGTGATAGAAATGGCAATAGCATAGGCTACATTAGGGAACAATGTGGTGCCCAAAATCTGAAGAGCACGTTGCTCATAAACATCCAAGGCTTCATAGTACACATACCAAGCCAATTGCTTGAATGCAAATGCTTGAGTGAAAATTGCACCATACTTCAACTTCAACTTCAATTCAACCACCACCATTGAGAATGTGGCCTTTAATTCCCTCAAGGATGTAGTACTTGGCCCCCCACTAAACACTTCTTAATCCTTCACAATGAACTTTTGACCTCCATACTATATGTTGGTGGTGTTGGAGTAGCTTGAAAGAAAGAAAAGGTGAAAGGCCATACCCTACAAGCTGAAGTAGGGGTACCCCACACTCTTGCTCCTCTCCAAGTGCCTTTGTGTGCTCCCGAGCTTGAGTATCCTAGCCCTAAACTTGAAACTAAACTCTAGGTAGGTGTAGTACTAGGAGACACTAAAGGAGTTGTTGGATGTGATCGTTGCCAAAATAATCTTGAGTCTAATGAGATTGGAGTAAATGATAGAGTGTCACTTATTAACTGTCTATAGGTTGGTAGTTCAGAAATGTTGCTAGTGCTACCCTCATCAGAGGATATGCTTTGCTCTTGACATACTCAACAATGTAGTCATACCAAAATCTCCTAGCAATGGATAACTAAATGGTGAAATGCAGAATGAATCTGCCTTTTGGGACATATAGAGTCAAAACCTAAACCAAACCTAGTGAAATTTGCATAGTTTGATAGTAGACTTCAATAGCTTTATAACAACTTCAATAGCAAGATTTTATGCTTTATACTTTGGAAGAAATGTTTTTTTGAAGTCTAACTGAAAAATATTACTCTCAACTAAGTATAGTAGCCTATAATTGGCTATTTTCAAATGGAGCCTATTCATAAGCCTGGGAGCTAGCACTAAGCATAAATAAGCTCTAGCTGATTTCACTTCAAGATGTGATGCAAGTTTGCTTTAAATCTAAGTAACAAGTGGAGCATTCACTCACATTGCCAAACCTAGCATGCTAAAACAACCCTTTGGTTCACAACTACTAAGTATACTGACCACAAGACCACGTACAATATACACTATTACAATGATAATTGTGATAGGAGAGGTGGACTTTTTTTACTCTATTTTTTCTGTGTCCGACAAATAGCTCTCTTTGTCAAATAGCTCCCTACGTCGTTGGAATAATAGGATCAGTTTCTGATAGCAACTTCTTCCTTTGTCGTTGGTGTAGTTCAACATAGATATTCAGATCTCGCTAAGAGAATTGATATATCCAATGTATCCACTATATTCTGAAAGTGTTTGAGGACTTCAAATATACTGAATATAGCACTTTTGATGTATCAATTACATGACTTTGATATATCAAGACTTATCTAGACTGTAGGTGATATCGAGGCTCTTGATATATCGACCACATGTAAGACTCCTTATATCTTGAGGCTTATAGAAACGGTAGGTGATATCAAGACTCTTGACATATCGACCGCATGTAAGACTCCTTATATCTTGAGGCTTATAGAAACGGTAGGTGATATCAAGACTTATCGACTGACAGTAGGACTTCTGATATAATGGGACTGGTTTTTAGTCAAATTACATTGAACTTGCGCAAATTTGCTCCCAACAAAAAGTATCAAGCTCTTGACATATTGATTGACAGTAGGACTTCTGATATATTGGGATTGTTTTCTAGTCAAATTCCATTTAACTTGCTGAAAAAGAAGTATCATGGTAGAAAAGGGGGAAGAGTGTCATGTGAATCACCAAGGATTCTCTCCCGTAAAATTTCAAGAAAAATAGTCTAGGAATAGAAAACAGAAAGGATTTGCATCGTTGAGTATAGAAAAAAAGTGAAGTTCACAATAAAAAGTGGTGTGAGGAATTGTTGTCAAGAACAACGGGGTGAATTTGAAACTGAGAGAATTCATGTTCTCCAATAGTCGAGAAGCCCAGAAGGTGGAAAGCAAGAAGCATGGGAAACCATATAAGAGATATACTAGATATATCAACTAAATTGAGTTGATATTAATACCCAAATATCTGGGATATTGGAAAGGGAAAGTATTGAGGAGTGATCTATTCTAGTTATAACCAGGGAGAAGCAAGTAACGCCTGTAAGCTTGATGAGAAGGGAAAATTCCACTTCCAAGGTAACAAAGGAGAATATAAAACTTCAATTTACTCGTTCTTGGAATAGATCACCTTCACCACTAGGTCATCTTCATGTGGTAGGGGCACACAATTCAGTAGTGTAACCTTTGCTGCTACGACCTCCTACCTGTCCAACTAGCTGGGTAAACTTTTGATTCCTGCCAAGGCTAGAAAGGTTCATTTCAAGTGCGGAGGTACTTCCAGGAAAATAAATTCCTATGTTGTAATGTCTTTACTACTATCTGCCATAGTAGAAAGATTTGAGCTCTATGATCACTCAAGCAGTTTTTCTAGAATTAAATCAAACTGAATGAACTAAATTGAATCAAACTGAACTGAATGCTCTGAATGAAATGAAAGAACTGGATGTAACTGTGGGAATTGCAATATCTGATTGTGAGCATCTAGAAATCACATTGCAACTCAAAGCAATGTAGGTAAGCTTCATGGCTCGGTGCAAATTCTAGAAAAACAGCCAGAAAAGGTCATGCTCTGCCCTGCTCCACTACTAGGGATGTGCTCCTATCAAAGGTACTTTGCTATAAGAAACCTAAGAATACCACAAAAGAACACCACATTATAATGTGCATAGCTTACCCAAATAACACTCATTTGGGAAGCCAAAAACCACACACAAACTTTGCAAACACAATGCATAGGTAAGATATATGCCCAACATGCAATGAGTGCTACGTATCTCACCATTAAAATGGTTTATTTGTAAAAGGGTCAATTTTCCTCATAATTTCTTTACCTTTCTTGTTGCCCAACCAAATTCTTGACTTCCATTGTTGAGACATTCATAAATACTACAATCTGCACTCACATCACAAAGATCTTGTCATATAAGATCAACAATATTAAGGTGTCTTATAGACAATGTCCTAGAAATTATGAACTAAGAGAGAGTAAGATCTCCCAATGGTCCAATCACTCTTACAACTACAATGGTGGCATAGCATTCCATACTTTCAAAAAGCACAACATCATAGGACTCTTGAATGACTACACTGCTGAATCTTATAGGTTAATGTTACTTTGTGATACTCCATATGTTTGACAACCTAACTCTATATTGTTCTTGACATCTATAGACCCCTTAGAGTTGCATACTCTAGTTCAACATGAATGATTCTCCTCACTCAAGTGTTTTTGCTCATACATCAAGATTCCTCACTCCCACTCAATCAAGCATGTAATCACTCATACAAAGTGAAAACTAATACACATACATTGACTCAAGAGTCTTGATGGTATTAACTTAGTAAACTGCAAAAGAAAAATATATCAAATGGAAATAATGAACATTAGGCCTAAGCCTTTTATACATTTCATACTTAGCTGCAAAGAAATCCAATGGCTACAATGTGCTAGAGATTTTCTTATTACATCCAGTCCTTAGTAATCTTATCCTAAGCTGAACTTGAGTAGGTGCATCCCATGTGGAAGTACCACCTCAGCTTTGTGTCATTTATTGCTATTTTGACAATAAACATGCTAACACAAGATCTTTGTATCGTAGACTAACTGACCATGTATGAAGTATGTATAAATACAAAGTGTTTTGTACTATAACTATGAAAACTACCCTATCCTATCTATGAGATGGCTCTTAGTTTTTCTTAATAAAATTGACCATTGCTCTTTTTGTATAAAGTTGTCATGATCATTACTTGTCTGCAAGATAACATAGCAGCACTTGTGACAAACTACATGCCCCTTTTCATATTTGAATAAGCTCTACAAGCTCCTTCTTTCAATTGTCAATTACTTGGATGAAGCTAGTATGTGTCTCCTTAAGCTTGGAGTTAGTATGGCCTTGCAGCTTGATAGAAAATGCCTTGAGTTGCGTATTGTATAGACCCCCCTCTAGTGTTGTCAATCTAAGTTCTTAAGTCCTTTAGCTTTGTATGTTGGGGATTCTTGTTGGCAATGTGTGCTAATTGTTACAAAAGTTGAGTTGCCATATGTCTTGTCATTGCAAGCAGCCCCATCCAATCATTCTCCATATTTATTCATTCACTTTGGAGTTCATTATATACCTCATCTCATATTCTTGTTTGTTGCTTGTCCTCCCTCTCTCATTGGCATTCAAGACTTGTATTAAGGTCCAAAATACAAAGATCAATCATCTTCTTTAAGCTCTCATATCATGTATCTACCATTATTATCCTTGTATGTGCCTCCTCTAGCTTAACTTGTAGAGTCGTCAATTGGTCATCACATGCTTGTAGTTTGTCTTTGTGTTGGTTTCATTGGTGGAAGACTTTGTTACCAAGGTTGTAAACTTTTGATTTTAGTTGAAGTATAACTACCTCATTTTGCTTCTTTTCTACGTGTTTGTCTTTTTGGAATTTCTCAAGTATCTTGCCTTTGAGGCAATTGCTTCCTCTTCAATCCATTTTTGTTCATTCTCCGCTATTTGACTAAGCATTGGTAGACTAATCTTGATTATCCTCCCTTCTTTCTTTGTTGGTTATGGAGTTGTTGTCAACCTCCTCTATTATCAGGTCATTGTCCTAGCATGGACTCTCCCTCCCTTAGGTTGACTATGTATGCACTCATAAGTGTCTCCATACTTTGACACCATTTGATTTAGCCATTTTTTGCTCCGTTGTTTGTATTTGTTGTTGTTCTTTGTTCTTGACCATACTTCTTTGTTATCCATTCACAAGGTGAAGTCAAAAAGCTAGTATCTTTGATGGTTTCTTCTTCAATTTGGAGATAGAGATCTCCTTGTCTTCTTCTTCTTCTGGTCCCTTCCTCTTGAACAAAAATAACCTCATGTGTGTATCATTATTTGATGTTGGTAACAATTATACTTCATCATATAATCAATTGGGGTATTTCTTCTTCTTTTATTTTGTCAAGAGATTGAGGTATTTCTTCTTCTCTATTTTTGTCAAGAGGTTCATCCCTATGTACAAATGTAGAACAAAGAACATAAAGGGCTACAATTGTGGGTGCATCCTAAGTCATGTCATTCAATAGCTCACTAACTTGTTCCTGAAACATCATGGCCCAACTTATAAGTTGTTGTTTGTGAACAAGCTAGAAGAAGATTGCTTGATTTAGGTTCACATATGCTATTTTGTTTTTACTTGAATAACTTCATGCTCATTTTGGTGATGACTCATCAAGTAGGATCCTTGAGATTCTTTATCTTGTATCTGTTTTTCAACTTCCCACCAACAAATGAGTGGTCAATTCTATCTGTCAAACTCTTACTTGGATGGTCATGGATGTGTTTATGTGTATTTGGCCAAACAGGGAGCACTCATCTTCCAACACTCATTGCCAATGATCTCTTGTCCACAATGCTAGACTTCCTTTCAATGTCTTGCCACTTACATCAAGGTTATCACAAATTTCTTCTAGTAGGAGACATTCAATAGACTCCAATCCTAGAGCAAGAATTCTAGATTCTAATTCTTTAGTTAATTGGATATGTATTATAAACCCCACTCGGAAATTTTTAGAGGTTTCTTATGATTTCTGTAGAGTTTCCTTGTCTCTCTTCCTTTGAATTTTATCGTGCCATTATTAAATATTCTGATTCAGGAAACTACTCCATCACCAATACCATCTTACACAAACTCTCAAGTTTTTGCACTTTACTAATAAAAAAAGTGATTCCTATCAATAGTGGGTATGGATTCTTGCACAATGCAACAAAACTTTAATTGCAAGAAAAATGAAAAGTAAAAAAGTTCTACTAATTGGGTGGGATCATCATTTTATAGTCTTGAAAAAACCAATCCATTCTTCATCCATTGTGGTAGTTGGTGAAAGGTCATGGTCACCTCTCAAATGTGTGTTGCTTGGTGCCAAACAATCAAGAGTACATTTTTTGACAGCACATTCATACAAGGGGCGCAAATTTTTGTGGCATGGCATTTAGCTGTGCTTTGTCTTCCAATGGAAGTTTGTATTGATATAACTCAATATCCATTGAACTTTGTAACAAAATGGCATTCATTGTCTTTGTATTCTTAAGATTGTTTGTATTGTTGATCTTTGTAAGAACAACAAGCTCTTTAGAAAGCCCTATCAAGATATGAACACTTGATCCTAATGCTATTGAACTAGGTCATAGTTGTCATATGGGGGATTTGCTCACGTTGTGAGGTGCTTGTTTAACAACCAATGCAATTTGTTTTGCTTTGTTCGCAACCTTCTGCATTACTCCGTACTAAAACCACTAAACTAATAGAGAAATAAAAAATTTCTCCAAGGAAGCAAAGATAGTTCACTTCACCACATTTATGCTTTGTTAATTCAAATTCCTACATCAAGGATGTTTTGTCGTAAACTGCTGAACCTCTTATCTCTTGTATTTTATGATATTATTAGTGCGTAGCCTAAGATTGTTCCTAAACTGCTTAACCCTTATCTCTTGTATTTTATGATATTATTAGTGCGTAGCCTAAGATTGTTCCTACTGATTTTGTCTTTATTGATGAATACCGCACATCTGAAATATACTCAATTAAGTTTTCTTTTAGACTATGAGTGTCCCATCCTTCACGTACAGATATCATCCAGATACACATGCGTGCTAATAATGCATGCGTATGTATTAAAAATTGAAAAATTGCACCACACGAGAAATCTGCACTCAAAGTTCACCACGATACGGCATTAGCGTTAGTTTAGTTCAGGCCTTTTGGACAAAATTGTCAATCTTGCACGCTAGAAGAAGTAGTCCCTATTTTCAATTTTCTTGATTTAGAAGTTCTACAGATGCGGGTTTCTGAAATTGTAAACTATAATCAGCACGAAACTGGACGATCTTGCTGTTCCATGTGCTACAATAATGTGATTTGTTCGTGTCTGCATATTATTATACGTGCCTCCTTTTGTTTCTTCCGAGTATTTGCAACCAGAAAATAAAGGGAGATTGAAAATACAACGAGGACGTTTGACTTGTAAATTTCATTATCTTCAATGGCCAATGGCAGCTCTTGATACAAAGGGAAACTTGAACCTTTTGAACTTGAACATAGATAAAGTTGATTAGTACCAAGGTTTCCCGGTATTAAGAATATTAAAAGAAGAAGACAGACTCAATACTTAGCATTGACAAACTATAGAACGAAATCTCTTAATTAGTATAATTGTGGGAATTATCGAATGGCCAAGTCAAACGCATACTAAGTATTTCGCTCAGAATGATAACTCGCAATCTCAATTGTAATTTACAAGCGCATTTAGAACGAGCTATTTATTGTTATATTCTAATGAAAAGATTAGAAGTCAATTCAAGTTACCAAATCAATTCACTCGTATCAAAATTTTATATTTTACGCGCGCATTTAGAACGAGCTATTTATTGTTTTATTCTAATGAAAACATGATTAGAAGTCAACTCAAGTTACCAAATCAATTCATTCGTATCTGAGTTTGTATAGGTTTCCTTTTCCCTGTAATTTGACACTGATATAATATAAAAGGGATGAGTGATAGAAAACGTATATAATTAAATTTCAAGTCAAGAGAGCTAATTGCTGGTTTAATACGTGTTGGAATAACTTAACAATTTAGATTAAGAGGGATATCTATAATATATACTGCCAAATGTGGAAGGGACAAGAGACACATACAAGACACGAGATTCCGTGTTCTCACTTTCGTGTTCGTCTTTTCCATTGTTTTCACTTTTTTAGACGTTCTTAAATAGGCTCTGTTCTTTAGGTACACGAACCGGCAAAAGCTAAGGTAGGTTGTTGATCGGAATGTTCAATCCAAAAAGGTGACGACAGTGACTCCCGATAACATACACTGTTGGGAGTAAAGTGAGTAGTAAACTGAAACTGAAGCTGAGTAACAGTAACTGGGTGGGGACGTTGGGTCTTGCTCCGGAACTGTTTGCTTTACTAGGTTTGTTTCAACCCAAAAAACGTGATAAATTGAGGAGAACAAAACGAGGTCAATTTTCCCCTTTCCTCTTGCTGTGCACATAAACGCACAAAGTAATAGCACGAGGTTGAGAACAGTCCAGTTCACTGGTCCCATAAAGTCGCCAACCGTCGAGTAAGGCTTAAACTGCGATGACATTGTTTGTTTTCTTGGCAATTCAAATTGAAATCGTCAATGAAGAGGCAACCTGGTATATGGAGAGCACTTGCATCTCTCAGCATAGTTGGAAATCTTAATCACTACGGTATAAGTGAGGAAGGGGCGACCGCGTAGGATAACAAGAAGGTGTGTTCGTGTTCTCTACGCGGTCGCCTTTTTCTTCGTAGGATAACAAGAAGGATGGAATGGTGCTAAACCCCAAGAGTGTCCGTACGAGAAATCTGCCTTACAGTATAAGTTGGCACTGTCCATTTAGTTAAGAGGAGCTAATTCATTGCTGGTTGACGCGTCGAAGTATTCTCTTCAATACCATAGTAAGTGTAAATCTCATTAACTTCTGCATATTACCCTCTACTTCTTGTAGGTGAGATAAGAGGTTCTCACTTTTACCTTGACTCAAGTTTTATCTCCAAGTAGAAGAAGAGGTTGCAGAAAGGCGACTCAATTTCTGTATCCAACATTTGCATGTGGAACGAGGAGGAGGCTTACCTACAGAGTAGCAGAAGCGTCATATGTCAAGTGGTCCGTTCTTCCTCATATTGAATGGGGTGTTTTATCTTTTTCCTTTATTTCTTTCGTGGATTTTGACTGTTGATTTAAAGAAGTCATGCCCAACAGAGAAGCGCCACATTTGTATGCATTAAAACAGAGAAAGGTTATTGATTTATAGTCATGTATGGCGAAAAGACTGGAAAAGACTGTCGTAGGGAATCAAGGAGGGGGTATGTGATTGTTTGGATGTCATAAATGGCCCGGCGTGACTGAGATAGACTGGAAAAGGGTATTCCATTCTAACGGTGTCGTGGAATCACCAAGAGACATTCCACCCGGACATGCTTCGCCTTTATACATTCATCGTGGGTAAGGTTTCAACTTTAGAGGTGGTTCGCTTTCAATCAAGCTCCTACAATCAAGTCTCGCGATTGGCAGTAAAAGGTTTATTCCTCGCCTGCTTCACTTGAAATATTCTCAATCCACTGTAATGTACTGAGACCCATTTCGGGACATTGCCCATTGTGGAGTCCTGCAAATGAAGTAAAGTACTGGGATCGCGCTTGAATGTTCTCCTCAGTTGGCTCTCTTTCAAATCCAACTCTTCATTTTCTAGGGATTGCGTGCACGCGGTGTCTTTGCTCAACAGATATCCGGGTCTACTTCAACTGCAATGCAAGTACTGTATTGGAATTCCGCTCTTAAAAACCAAGGCTCCGTTGCCTCGGTTTCGGTCAATCTGATTCCTCAATGTCCTCACTCGGTTTCTTGCTTCAACAAGTTCAGTTCTCCATTAAAAAGAATTCCAGACGGAGGGATTCTTTTCTCTCCATAAGTTATTCTGATTGATTCCAGATGGTTTATCCTCACAAGCAAGGGAGGACTTTCCATCCTTTGCTTGCAGTCTTTCTTGATATAGCAACAGTGTCAACATCTATTACATTCTCTCTTAGTTGATCCATCCATTCCTTGGGTTACTAGAGCACGTCTTTGCTCTTGCTCGTGCAAGGGTGCAAGCTCTTGGATTTTAGCTCAACCGTACATTAAGGTATTTTGATGCTACTTTCTTTCCGAGGATGATGTTCCACCTAGGTTTGGTACACCCGTGTGCATATTCATTTCTCACTTGTGAGTGTGGTTCTACACTAGATGCAACAACGGTCCATATAACACGGTGTCCTTTTGGAGGATAAATGATAGTTACCCATAATGCCATCAAGGGTATAGTGTTTGCTATGGCACGAGAGTGTGGATACCTTGCTTGGATAGCTCATATGCTTTACAAATGACATGTGTTAGAGTAGACTTAGACTTGGTCTAAGATGATCAGGTGATAGTGGCAGATGTTGTGGTAAAAGACTCTACACTTGATGCAGTTTTGGAGGGAGTGATTACTCATCCCCTAGATGGGCTGCAAGCGGAGCAGCAACACACAAGATCTCCAAGTATAGGGGTATGCAACAAGGTCACCTTTTTGTTCCTCTAGTCTTGGAATATGGGTCTATGGACATGGCATGCGACACATTGTCAAAGAGTCCACAAGAGTTTATCATATGAGAAGTAAAGGAATACCACTCTCACTCTTATGTTCTGTAACATACTTTAGACAACATATGTCCTTTGTCTACCTTGATGTCATCCATAGGAAAACAATCACACTAGGTGATGCTTCTTCAATAGTTTGTTTTGTAATGTACTTTAGATAACATGTGTCCTTTGCTCTACCTTGATATCACACATAGGAAAACAATCACACTAGGTGATGCTTCTTCAATAGTTTGTAGGACCTATAGACTTGCATAGTTTGGATATCTTAGGTGAAATAGGGTAAATTTCTCTTGTCAACTCAATTAGAACCTAGCGCTATTTTATCTCTTTTGTCTCTTCCTTGTACTGCTTGATGTGGTCTTCCCATCCTGCTTAGTGTTTGCAACGCGCTTGCCTTTTCCCCTATACATCTACATACTCAAAAAGTAGTCCTTTTCATTATCTAAGCTACATTTATTCCATTCAAGCCTCTCCTTGAGATTGCCATTCTCTATTTCTGCACACAATGTCAACTGGATTAATTTTGCAATCTGTTGGAGCATAATAATACAAGTGCTTGTGCAATCCATCCTTGATGGCTTGGATCCAACTATAATAATTTTTAATTAAATTTATACAAGTTATAAATTGTAATGTATTTCAAAGCCAGGATATTCAATTCAAGCCTCTCCTTGAGATGGTCATTCTCTATTTCTGCACACAACGTCAACTGGATTAATTTTGCAATCTGTTGGAGCATAATAATACAAGTTCTTGTGCAATGCATCCTTGATGGCTTGGATCCAACTATAATACTTTTTAATCAAATTTATACACGTTACAATTTGCAAGGTATTTCAAAGCCAAGGGTAAGGAGTAAGGGAGCTCGGATTCCATAGTCTAAATTACTCTTTCACTCACACATTGCAGTATCAAGAGGAGGAGTAAATAGCAAGGGCAAGGGGGAGCTTGCATTCCAAATTTGCATTCACATTGCCCTGTATGGTCAATCAAGGGTAGATAAAAAATTAATCTTCCTTCTGTGGACTCATGTCGAAATCGAACCGCAGAGGGCTTCTCGTTAGAGACTAACCGGAAAGAGAGTGTTCAAGGTTCACACTACTGGTTTCATGCTCGAATGTATTCGGTACAGTATTATTTTTGTCCTCAAGTTGGCTCTGTGCGTACCGTAGCTAGCTTGTAACTTGAGTATTCTGATTCGGGTTCCACTTTTCAATCTGGGGTCACAGGCATGATCTCAACGACGTTTATCTCGAGACATGTTGATTTCCTGTCAGTCTGGGGACTACAGTGAAGATGCTGCCGGTACCTTCGGAGCTCAAATGATTCTCATTGCATGTCCGGGAATGGTTTTCACGAAGGTTTTCACTGGTGGCACCGTTCTACTTTAACCAAGCTAATATCTCTACACGGGAGCATAAGTCCCTCTTTATGAAGTTTAAAGACAGTAGGTCCACGTAGAAGGTCAAGGCACCGAGTTATAAGCCTTAGCTGTCTACATCCTCCCCATCAACGTACTCGAATAACTCGCCTTATTCGAGCTCAGTTGGGACATAAACCCCATGATGGACGAGGTTACACGATACGAATAAAGGGAAAGTCAAATCATCGAGTTATTATGATTAGTTGTCTCTTCAGATTTAGCTAAACGTACTACTCCTGACATTTGTAGAGGTGTCAAATGGGGTGAACTATAAGATGAAACATAACTTTCAGGACAACGTGGCTTTTATTCACGCATGAGTGCTTGAACATGGATACGGTCTTGTATCCTCCATTATCGTCTTTGACATATCAAGGTCGAAAAGCTGGTGTCAGATAAATAATTCTGCTGGCTATCATCAACGAATGCATGGTCGCCCTAGGAGGAATGTCAATAATGAAATGAGATTTTGCACCATCCAGGCAACCGAATCACGAGCACATAAAGCATCGTTTGCTTGTAACTTAGCAGGTGGTGGTTCCCTTGCTCACTCGAGACCCATACATGCATTGGCTGATCTGTGCTGAAGCCTTTTGTTTTGCAAAAAGTTTATCTTCTTTCGCGGAGCTGATATGCAACCATAGGATTTGAGATTGCTCTGGTTCATAGAAACAGGTTTCATATTTCAACTCTACAGATTCTTTCTCTTGCGTAAAACCATCTCCGTAAACACATTCTCATTGTCCCTCGCGTTAAAAGTCTTTATAAGAACTTCCTTCCGATCACATCCCGAACTCGCATGAAGTCATGATTGCCTATTCTTCGAGGATGAACTGATTCAACAGTTATTACTAAGGTTGGGATAAAAACTACTGTATGGCCGATGAACAAAAACAGCTCCTAAATTAGTCTGAGAACCCTTGTCTGACGTTCACGATCATGCTTTGAGTAAATGGGCCCACTGATCCCGGGAGTTTGAAGCTAACAACAACGGAGTGCAGAAGCATTTCGGACAAAGTGGTGTCGTAAGAGATGCTACTATACATCTCCTTGCTGGAAGTCAAACCGACTAATTCTGGTCACGGTATGGTTTATAAACGAAATGAAGTCGAGAGAGTGATGTTGGGACCAGGTATGACTGATATGTCATCTCAGCACGAGGCCATTGGAGAGCACGTTACCTTTATGGCTGTCGTGAGTCATCTATGCGTCTAAGAAAGGTCATGCTTTATCACAATAGCGAGTACAAACCACCCAGGTGTAGTGGCCAGCCTTTCCGGATCCACCTCAGTGTACACTGTTTACTTTACAAATACTGGAAAGGGGAAACCTATCCCGCACACCATGCAACCTTGCCACTAAATTGCGGTATTTCCAGAAATTCGAGGTCCCGATCACTTCCACATCGTAAACCAGAAAGGAGTTCGCCAGCTCCGTCATTTCTCAAGTCTGGTCTACTGCACATACTGAAATTTGCAGCAAATGACTAACTGAAAGTCAACACAATCAGCAAATGAATAAATTGCATCTTGGTTGTTTGTGCTATTTAGTTGTCCTCCGATTAAGAACTTGACCATGTCCAATCTATCCTTTCTGCCGTGGAGTACGGATGGTTCAATGCATAAGATTAATCATATGGTAAACGCATAAACCCAAAAGGAATGCTTGCTTTCTTTTACATGTTGCAAGTGGCAGTCACAAGGAAGTCAGATAAATCAGATCCATTCGACCCTAATTAAGTTCAATCCAGTAGACGGATAATGCTAACCGGGGCCTTAAATTACATGCTAAGTGGGGGCACTCGGGCTTACGTTGGGATAGCCTTGCATAAATTAACGCCGAGAAGGTCGGCTGTCCCCTCAAAGTTTCCCAGGTCAAATTCGGAATCACTTAACTTTGAAGTTTCTCTGTTGATGCGTGAATCTACATCATCGCGTGAACTTATCTCAGTTTATTCAACCAGCATAGCATCTACATCTCTGCCGTTGACAAAGTTTGGTCAGTAATGCTCAATCTTCACCATTCATTCTTCCGGAAAGGCACCGCCGACAAGCACCCCTGTTTCGCTGGTCTATAGGTGGACGTCCAATCATCGCTTGAATCAAACTTGATCCCATCATTAGCTGAAGGAAGTGAAAGACACGCAGAGGTTACCAGCAAATCGTGTTCAATGCTCAATCCACAGCAAGAAAAGTTGCTCTTGTAAAGTTCGACACAGAATATAAATTCCTCCCGGATATCTGACTATCCTCATATAGACTCTATTGGGGCTTAGCCCCATGTTACCTTTTTTTGTCTCTTCATTTTTTGTCTCTTCCTTGTATGGCTGCTGGATGGAGGTTTTTCCATCCAAAAGATTCAAAAAAATTTAAAAATAAAAATACCTCGGACAATTGATTATCCACTAGGAACTTCGCGAGTACCCTAAACCTCGCGATTGGAATCTACAGTGGCATCTATCTATCTGGTGAATTGTTTTAATCCACTGTTTGTAATTCATTGATAAAGGTCTGTCCAGATCAAGTGCCTAAAACTTTGGTACTGCATGGGACGACTTCCTAACCCAAATCTGATTTGCAGCCTTTGGTCTTCACCTGTGCTTGCGCAGCAGCTAGACACGTCAAAGGACCACCTCTACTACAACTTGGAGTAAACCCTTGGAACGTCGTCGAGCATGAAATTTGCCAAGGTGGCAAAAAATATGTTGAGTATGAACCGATAAGAAGCAGAACAATCAATTTGACGTTTTACCCACACCGAGAATAATGCAGGAGTTGTGAAACTCACAAAAGAATCTGGACGCGTTCTATCAATAAAAAAAATCAAATTGATCAAATTAAAAGATTGATCAATTAAAAATCATCGCTGGTTACCATACCTTGAAATTCTACGGAACATGCTTGTCGCTGGATGAGTCATGCAGCTGATACAAATGACCTCTCTCGTTCATGTTGATCTTGCAGATGCACAGTACTCGGGAATAGAACTTCAGAAAAGATGCTGTTGTTCGTGAGATGGAATATCTACATCGAGTTGGTAGTAGCAGACTGATGCCCAAAGCCACAAGCAATAAGGTCTGTTCATGCCAAATATCTTCCCTGTTTAAATCGTTGTTAAGATCGTTGATCGCCATATCGCCTTATCGTGAATTCTTCTTCTCGATCATGAAAGTGCAGAGAATTCTTTAAAGTGTAAGATCGATGTCTTGAACCTATACAACCGAACCGCGTGAGAATTTGAATTTCAAGGGAGTCGTGTAAGCTGATTTTAGCGCCGTAAGCTACATGACGCACACACAGCTACAAATTTTCCCATGTAAACCTTGTATCTCAAACAGTGCCCCACATCTAAAAAAATTTGATGTTAATGTTATGAATCAAATGCTGGTTCAGTCATGGAAAGTAAACACGGAAATGGACACAAGATTTGTTATCGAAATTCACCTAACTTGTGCTACATCCCATGTGGAGACATTTTTATGTGAGTTACACTCAATAGAAATGTGAGTGTTACAATCGAGCATTGTCCAAGAACTAACAAAAGAACGAATTCCTTTCTCTCTCGAATAGAATTTTCCTCTTCTCTTCTCTATACAACACACCTAGTGTTTGTATAGTTAGTAATCAACACCAATCGAAACAAAAAAGTACTATGTATAATAAAACTAGCCCTAAATGTTGCCACTACGGTGCTCACCCTAAGCCTAACGCTAAAACCACATTTAAGTCATGTACATTGCAACCCTCAAAGGCTCGTACTCTTTCACATGTAGAAGGAATCTAATGCTCAACAAAATTTCCCCTCAACAAAACTTCCCCTCCAAAACTCATGTGAAAGACTTCAAAAAATATGAAATTTTTATTTGATAATGTATGTGTCTTTGCAATTTTTCTTCATCAATTTCATGGAGCAATACCCATGCAATTACTAAAAAAGAACATGTTTTTCATTGTCTACACCCTTGGTAAACATATCAGTAAGGTTCTTTGAGCCGTCAATCTTCTCCAATTTCAACTCATTATCCTTGTGTTGACCTGATGAAAAGATATACTCTTTTGATACATCTAGTCCTAGAGTGATAAGCAATATTTTTTGCCAAATGTACCTCTTTGACTGTCATTCCATAGAGTACTTACTGGCTACTTTTGCTGTAGTTCTTCCATATAATCTTATAACCATATGATTTCTTTTGAAACTTTTGTGATCGCCACATACTCAGCTTCTATTGTTGATAGAGCCTCTATCTTCTATAATTGAGACATCCAACTTATAATTTTACCTCCAACTGTAAAGACATCCTTGGTGATCCTTCCACTATCTTGATCACCCAAATGATCAGCATCTACATTGCCTTGTATTTCCAAAGTTTTCCCCTCAAAAAAAAGAGCATAAGTAGATGTACCAACTAGATACCAAAGTATCCAATATCCTTACTTGGATTATGCATATGTCTGATAATAGGTCTTATTGTATGCACAATATTTTTTCTTGTACTCACTAGATGTACCAACTAGATACCTAAGTATCCAACATTCCAATGCTCCTTGCTTGGATTATGCATATATATATAGAGGCTAATAGCTCTTCTTGCATGCACAATATTTTGTCATGTTACTCACTATTTCATATATCAAATTCTAAATTTCAATTGATTGATTGATAAGGAACCTTGGCCATCTCATCCATTGTGGCTTGAGTGCTTAGGCACAAGTCTTTGGAAGTTTGAAATGTCTTCCCGGAGGAGTTGACAAGGGTTTACCATTGCTCATATTGAATCTCTTCAACACTTTCTTCACATAGTCGTCTTGTGACAACCACAACTTTTTGTTCTTCTTATCCTTGATGATGTGCATGCACAATACCTTTTTAGCTTCACCCAAGTCTTTCATAGAAAATTTGGATCTCAGCATTTTCTTTAGCTCTACAATCTTCTTTCTTTTGGAGCTAGCTACTAACATGTCATCCACATATAAAGAAAGATATAAAATATCACCATCACTTGATTTTTAAAAATAAATGAAATGATTACCTTCACGTATGGTAAAACCTTTTACTTGCATGAAACTATGAAATCTCAAGTACCATTGCCGCAAAGCTTGTTTCAATTTGTATAGCCTCTTCATCAAGCAACAAACTATGTGTTCTTTGCCTTTTGCAGCAAACCCCATTGGTTGTACCATGTACAATTCTTCATCTAACTCACCATGTAGAAATGCCATCTTTACATCAATATGTTCAAGATGAAGATCCTCCATAATGACTATGTTCAATAACACCCTAATGGATGTCATCTTTACCACTGGTGCAAGGATCTATTTGTAGTCAATTCATTCATTTTGAGAAAAGCCTTTAACCATAAGCCTCACCTTGTATCTTATGCTACCATTTGCCTTTGTCATGATTCTATACACTCATTTGTTCAACAATGCCTTTTTGCCAGTAGGTTGTCCTGTTAGTACTCACTTTTTATTTTGATACAAAGAATTCATCTCATATTTCATGGCATGCTCCCATTTCATATGAGATGCATTATGTTTTTCTTCCTCATATGTCTTTGGCTCCCCTAAGTCTGTATATAAGACATGACTTAAAACTATATTTACAGATGGATCAAATATTACCTTTGCTTTTCTCACTCTTGTGCATCTCCATGGTCTTGGAACAACTAGTTCCTTAAATCCTTTGTGCTCTTCCTATTGTACTTCTTGTTCATTGGATCCCTTATGAATTTGATCTTGAAGTGCAATTTGGTCTATATGAGACTTATTCTTAAACTCGAGATCCAAATCAATATACTCTAGTTCAATTGAATTTTGGTGTGCATTATGAAAATCCTTGTACATCTTGCTTACTTGGGATATCACATTCTTGCTACATTTTACTTTGTTCTTCTCACAATCCTAGAGTCTACAACCATACTCATCACTTTTGTAGCCAATGAAGATACACCTTTTGGACTTGGTTTCAAGTTTCTTCCCATCCTTGTTGTTGATTAGGGCATATGCTATGCAACCAAACATCTTTAAGAAGGAATAATTTACCTTCTTACCTTACCATGCCTCCTCTGGTGTTGTTCTATCTAGCATACTAGATGGACTACTATTGATCAAGTACATAGTTGTATCAATTATAATAGCCCAAAGGTGGAGCACTAATCCTATGTGTAATCTTATAAACCTTGTTTATTCCAAGATTGTTTGATTCATCCCTTTTGCTAGACCATTAGGGCATTAGGGTATATGTTATGCAACCAAACACCTTTAAGAAGGAATAATTTACCTTCTTACTTGACCATGCCTCCTATGGTGTCTTTCCATCCAATGCACTAGATAGACTTTTGTTGATCAATTATACAATTTTATTAACTATAGCAGCCAAAAGATGAAGCAATAATCATGTGTGTAATCTCATACTTCTTGCTTTCTCCAAGATTGTTTGATTCATCCTTTCTACTATACCATTTTCTTGTGGAATTCTTGGAACAGTCTTTACACCATGTATGCCCTCTTTGGAAACTTTGTGAATTCTTGACTTGTATACTCACTTCCATTTTCAGATTTAAATGCTTTAACCTGACAACCTATATCTTTCTTGACCATTGCTTCCACATCTTGAACATGAAGAAAACTTCGCATTTTTCATGAAGAGCATGAACCAATGTCTTCCTTGTTGCATTATCAATGAAGATGGAAAAATATCTCTTTACTCCATATGAAAACTCTTGTGCTAGACACCATACATTGGTGTGTACTAGCTCCAACTTCTTGCTTTTGTTTTTTGTTGACCTTTCAATTTAAAATTAACTACTTTATACTCTCTATAGATGCAAGCTTTACAAAATACTAACTCAACCTTCTTCAGACCTAGCAACAAGTTTCTTGTGTATAACTCCTTAACACCTTCTTCACCCAAATGCCCTAGTTGTTGATGCAATAGTGTAGACGGATTTCTAAAGCCACAATAGCTATAACATTATCATCAATGCTATCTCCCTAGAGTAGTTACAATGTACCTATACTCTTTTCATTTGATACAACTCTTGCTCCATATGTTATCTTCCATTCTCTACTTCCAAACATTGTAATAAACCTTCCTCATCAAGTTTGCTACTTGAGATGAGATTTTTTACCAATTGTGGGATGTGCCTTGTCTCTAGTAAGTCAAAATTTTGAATCAAGAATCTTGATCACAACCATTCTCTTTCCAATTACAAGACACCTTTGACCATTTCCCACAACCACTTGTCCAAAATGTCTATTGTAGTAATTACCAAACAAGCTTGTCTTTGAGTTACAGTGAAAAGAAGCTCATGAGTCTACAAACCACTTGTCCATAGCCAAATCAAAACCTATAGATAAACACAAATTTTCCAAATAGATTTCTTTGCTAACTAGATTTGCATCTTCTTTCTCTTCCTACAATTCTTTTGTAGGCTTCAATTTGATACCTTTTGTATCCAGGTTGGTGGAAATACAAACATTCATTGTTTGATAGAGCTTTCTCCTCTATTTAGACTTTGACCTACCACAACCATCAGTTTTGCATTGCTATAACTTCTTCCACAATTTTCCACTACTAGTGTGGTGGAAGATGTAGATGCTAAGTGACTATCTCCCCAAAAGCTCTTATCCACATCTTTTTGTCCATGATACTACTTACAACAATGTCAAGTGTTATATCATCTTTTGTGCTGCTAGAAATCCCTTGCATAATCATGTTGTAATTGTTTTGTAGAGAACATAGAAATGATAGAGCATGTAGCTTCATATCTAGATCTATGCCTGCTGATTCCAACTGATTTGCAACCTACATAAAGCTATTAACATGTTCTACTAGAGACCCATTGTCACTCAGTTTTGTTAGTTAAAGAATTTATTTTGATGTAGAGGGCTTCTCATACATATTTGTCAAAATTTTCATTGCTTCTTTTGTCAGTCTAGCCTATAAAATGTGGTAACCTATCTTTTTCATCAATTGCACCGGGTGCTTTTTGATCAAGAATCTTCCATTTTGCCTCCGCCACTAGATCAACTTCTGCACTTTATGGCTTCACACCCTAAAGCAGACCATACATATCCTTCTAGTATAGATAGTCCTTAGTCTGAAGTTTCTACATTCCAAAATCTTATTGATCAAATTGCTCAACTCTGATTTTTATCTTCTGCCATTCTTATCTACCTTTGAATCTAGCAACACTAATGATTCTTGGAAAAGAATATCTTTATTCAAATATTGCTTTGATGCAAATTGTTATGAATCAAATGCTAACTCAATCACATATAAGAAAGTAAAAAAAGAAAATGGAAACAAGATTTGTTATCAAGGTTCACACAACTTGGGCTACATCCATACATAGAGATACTTTCATGAGAGTTCCATTAAACTCAATAGGATTGTTACAAATGAAGATTACCCAAGAACTTACAAAGAAAGAATTGTTTTCTCTCTAGTAAGAACTCTTTATACAACACACTAGGTGTTTTGTATCATTGGAATCAACAATCAAGTGAAACAAAGTACTACTTATAATAGAATTAACTCTAAATATTGCCGCCAACTAACCCTAAATGCAAACTACGTCTAAGTCGTGCACATTAGGAGGTTTCAATAAGAGGGTTTCGGGGATCTGTAGAGATCCTGTAATTATTTTTTGTTGAAGGTCTATGGGATATCCCATAAACTTGTATGGGGTGCGGAAGGTGAGAAATTGGACTTTATGAGGATTTTTGCCATAGCCATAGAATAAACTTATGGGTCCTGCAAAATGTGATCTGTGAACTTTTATGGGTGGTTACAGGCATTCCATAGTGATTAATGAACTAAAATTCCAAAAGCTTATTTGAAACTGTATAGTTTACGAATTGTGTTCACAGTTGACCTAGACTTGAATTACTTCTAGGTCCCATAAAATCATTTTCGGGAATTATACAGTAACGACCGAATTTCTGTATGCTCCCTATTTTGAAACCCCCTATTGCAACCACCAAAAGCTCATGCTCTGTCACACGTCAAAGGAATCCAATGCTCAACCGTCGGACCTCGGGAATCTATCACGAAGAACACAACCGGGACAATAATGTCGATCTCTTGAAATTTCTTAGGATAATGTCAATGTTTTAGCTGATTATGTGGGGACAAGAGTTAAGATCTTTTTGTGATGCTAATCAAAACACGTCAAAAATACTGGCTTTCCAATGAAATGACAAAGTTTGAATGCATTGAAGTTCATCATGGTCGAATTTCTCAAAGCAACCCTTCGAGAAAGTCTGTTGTAAAAAGATAAGCATCTACTCTTATCTTCTTGGATCATGCAGAAACTTCAATTGTGTACTACGGACAAAGGGAATGTTCTCTTTTTGGACTTTGGAAACAGAGGCGCATTATGAATCTTGACGATAGCTATGCAAAGCAAATCAGCTCAAGGTTCGGTCAAAACGTGGAACATCAATAGACAAACGAAAAGGACAGACCACTGCACAGTGGCGTTGAAGGTAGTCAACAAGATGGAATCAAAACGAGCAATTCTATGACAGTTGAAATCCACGGGAGCGCCTCGAACGTTTAACGTCGACGCGTATGACAATACAGTGCTTAAGAAATATGACCAATCCTCCAACTAACTTCGACGAAAACAAGCAGGCGTCCTGATGTGAATAGAGTCGCTGCTTGTCCTAACAAGGTTTAGAGCTTGTTACATAGGACTTGCATGGTGGAGCTTTCCGCAAACGATGAGAACCTTAATCATGAAATGGAAAGAACGATCATGTCAAATCCTGCAACGTAATTTCTCTTTGGAACAAACTAAATTAGTGATCTCGTTGTGAGGAGTGTCATCTCTAGTGGTAAATTGAGCTAGCCAGTTACAATTCCGTCACCCTTGCTATATCTATACATTGCAATGGAAGATTTTGTCTACTGGACAATCCAAGGACTGGTCTAAAAGTGGACATATGTAAACATCTTAACAAAACTTAGAGAAGGTTTTAGCTAACTTCTTTTTTGTCATTTTGAAATTATATTCTCATTATTATATGTATGGTATGGCTAAGAACCTAAATATGGCATTGCTAAGCACCCTTCTCGAGAATGGGAGTTGAGTAGAGTTTAGAACATAGCTCTCTTAATTCGCATCAACTCACATATCTTCATCAGTGGATTCTTCGTTAGTCTTATCTGCAAATTGAAAAATCAAGAAACGTCATAATCATAACTAGAAACAGAGTATTGAGGATATCAATTGAGAATTACAATCCATGAGATGATGGACCCGGTATTTATTATAAGTTAAACAGGATCAAAACTTGGCAGTAAAAAATATAAGTCGACGTATAATTTCTGACTAAGCACCAATCTACAAATTTGATTTTACAATTACTTTTATGCTACAGCCTTTTACTAAACAACTCTCCATGGAGTATGAAAATGTTAATAAGGAAAACAAGTTAACATAGAATACAGAGCTTTATATCTATTTAAATTTATTAAGAAAATTATTCTAATTCTGAAATTACAAAGATAAATGAGGTCAGGAACGTTTGAATATCTTATCTGAAAGTGTAACTCAAGTCTTTATCTTCTCAAATCATTTCCGTATATTGTTGATTAACATAAGTACCACAAAACCATATTAAACTATGGTCATCTTGAGAAGTTTAACCATCCATGTATTAGAGTTGAATATGGATGTATTAAGTTCTAGAAAATTATATTACTTTTTGGACGTTTCTATTACAGATGATGCTCTTCACATAATATCAACTCGTAAAATGCTTCTATGAAGAGTATATAATACTCCCCAAATAATTCTTAGAAGAGTATTTTATACAATAATTTAGAATTTGAAGGAATAATGAGGTCAGTATATCTGCGTCTTTTAACTAGAATTGTATTCAAGTTTCTATATTCTCAAATCATTTACATAGATTGACAAATATACTAGAAATCCATTAACTAGAGTGATAGGTTACCCATCCCAAGTTTTAGAGTTGAAGTGGATATTCTAGATGCTATGCTCTTAAGGAAGTATGGATTATGAACTACAAAGGATATTAATCTGATCTATCTGAAATCATCAAATAACTATTTGGTCCGATCTGAGGTACGGATATTGTAGAGAAAAATGCATCATTTTATTGATCTTATTAAAAAAATATAGCAAATAAAATACATATTCTCGTGATATTTATTATTAAATAAATATGTAAATTCATAAGTAGGTAGGCCACAGGAAATATTTATGTTCATATTTATTTACAATAGTGATCTAAAATAATTTTTAAATTAAAATTTTGTATTTTACTTGATCTTCTGGATTTATAAGACACCCTGCCCATGCAATGCATGCGCACACAACGGGTTTACTAAGTAGTTTATCTATGGTATGGCTTTAGCGAGCTCCTTTGGAGAGCCAAACGCATCGCGTATGCTCTTTCATTAAAGGGAAAAGTTCAAAATATCGATGAAAATTTCATTACTCGCTATTGCATGTAAACCTTTTGTGTTCTGTCGTATGTAATCAAAAGAGGAGACAACGCGAGGTGTGCTGAATGAGATGCCATGCATTTTCTTTCAAAAGCTGGTTCGGCAGTTGCCTTCGGAAATTCAGAAATTGATATTGTGGGCACCGTACCCAACTTTTCCACCGAGTTCTTTGGTTTTGGTTGACCACGGCAGGAGGCAAAGTCCACGGCTTATGTATGTAAAAGTTATACAAATGTCACTTTGAAGTCAAAAGTCAAAGATGAGGTGACCAAATAACAAGAACGATGGGAAGATCTCATCAAGCCATCCAAGGAAAAGACATAACGGTATAATGGGGTTAGACTTTAAGAGTTTCCTTGAGAGGAATCTGCTTTATTGCACCTAAAAGATATAAGGGTAATGTAATACCAATAGCTATATATATTATTTGGAGGTGAAAATTGACTTGGTAACCTTTAGAAGGATATGAGGTATAATGACTAGATAGATCATATAGAGGTGTCACAGAAAGAACATTTTCACTAACAAAGTAGAAGCCAAAAATAACTTGAAAATGTAATATCAATAACTAGACATATGATCTAGAGATGAAAATTAGATTGATAACATATGGGAAGATGTTATAGATAATGGACTAAATAAATCACATACAGGTGTCACCAAGAGAGTATTTCTACTAATAGGGTAGGAGCAAAGAATAGACTAAAAACTTCAAGTAACAATAGGCTAAAATGATTGATAGATCAAGGAAAATGGCAAACCTCTAGTCCAATTTGACGGTAAGGAAGCAAAGGATGGAAAGTCCTCTCATGCTTATGGAGATAGACCATCTTTCATTTGCCACAATAACACCAAGAGAGAAAAGGATCACTCCTCCACCTTGGTCACATACATCTCCAAGATTGGCCTATCAACTAAAGTGTAAACCTTTTGTCCAATTTTGAAGATAGAGAAATAAAAGATGGAATGTACTCTCATGCTTGTTGAGATCGACCATCTCTTGTCTGCCACAATAACACATGGAGAGAAAAAGATCCCTACTCCACCTTGGTGACATACATCTCGGAGATTGGCTTATCAATAAGGTCTTCCAAAGTGCAGAATTCTGCTTTTCGCATGGGATTTCTGCTTTTTAACCATTTTATGAACTTTTTGCATTGAAGTAGAAGTATCCCCATTTATTTTCCAAGTTTGTGTATATTTGATTTATTACCTTAAAAATCCTAAAGTTATGGCATCTCTAAAAGATATCACTCAATGATCCTCACTCATTCATCTTAATTCTTGGCATTCTGATTTTCAAGCAAGAATGAAAATCAATGATCTTCACTCCCTTGTTTTTGTTATATGTATAAGTACAACTTCACGTTTTTGTCCCTTCTCCTTTCAAGCAAGAATTGCAGATTTAGTGATCCTTACTTACTTGTTTCTTTCCTATGGTGTAAGTACAACTTCATATTAACGTGAGAACCATACAATTCACTCCAGAACATGGTTTGAGCTATAAACAACGGGAGTGGAGGCTTGTAGACTACATCTAACATTACATGCAAAAGGTTTGCCTAAGCATCGAATGAGGAATTTTTCTCTATAAATGAGAGTGTTGTCCATTTTTTAAGAGCCATCCATTTTGAAGAACTCACATTGTGACTTATGCACCAAATGATAATTGATCATTCACCTTAACAATAAATTTTCTCTCATCTAAATGTAAAACATTGTCCGCTTTTGACCTCCACCTTTCAATCATTTCAAATCTGCAAAACTTCCACTTTTATGAATGTTATATTTTGCACTTTGGAAGACCTTGCTTATCAACAATCACAAAATGAGAGAATAGTAGAGGTGCCAAGAGAACTCAAGTACCCAAAAACATTATAGGTATCGTCTCCTCCATAGATAGTAGACCTACCCTCCACACAAGATTGATAGAAATATTTTTGTACTAAATCCACTCTTACACACTCAAGCGCCTTTAGTCTAATGATGTCACCAAAGACATCCATAATCCTCTTATCATAAGCTCTCAAACTTAATATGACGATCAGAAAGAAAAACTTTGTATGAAATGCCACAAGAATCTCCTAGCAGAGAGATCATCCACATGAGAATATCCTCGGCCAGGACTAGACGGTAAAAAGGACTAGACGATAAAAAGAACTAAATATGAAATCAACATCTATATTAGTGTGTAAGAGATTATTATTGTCAAAGAAATGTGGGACTAAGATCTATAAAAACTACTCCAATCTTTCTAAGTTTAGATGAAATTTTAAATTTTCATCATTTGAAACCCCGAGTTGATCCCAATAGGTATGTGAAAAAGATTAGATCATAATTTACCTCTCGATTTTTATTTTAGGCTACTTATCTCCTATTGGCTAATTGAAATTTGCTTGCTTATAAATAGCCACTAAATTGGAAAAATAAATAGTCTCACGACATATCTTTCAATCTGCCTTTGTTCTTTATTTTCTATCAATAAAACTCTATCTTTAATTTCCAAGCTAATAAAAGAATAAAGTTGCGGATAGACTATCGACATGTATACATTTTATCACATCTTTCTTAGTGAAGGTAAATTCTCATAATTGAAGTAAAATTTATCACGTGAGAAATATAATTTCAAATATTACAGGTATTTTATAAAATTATTTTAAAATGAATTTATTTATGAATTTGGATTTGAGTAAATCTAATAAATTTCCATTCGTGATGTTCAATAAAAAGTTTTCATATCTAATTATCCTTTAATTGGGTCATTTTTTGTGATACATATTTGAATATTGTATATAGATACTATAAAAGATCTATAATATCTATATCACAATTATTAATTTTCATGTTATTATGTATAGCATGATGTCTGATATATTGAATAAATACACAATCGTGAACTAAATTCACGATTAAATTCAGATCCAATGATGATCAAAATCTTAACTGAAAATTTTGTCCCCGATCATCTCTAAGTTAATAAGTACCTGAACCAAAATATAATTGAAACAAACAGAAAAAAGTTTCCAGATCATACGTAAATTGACAAGTACCTGAATCAAGATAAAAGAGAAATAGCCTAAATCTTTCTCTAATTAGAGCAGTTCTTGCTTTTTCCCATTTCTTGTCAAAGATTACTTGTTTGGTCCGATCTATTTGATTATATTTTCATGCCTTTTTTCTGTTCAAAATTTATTTTCTTTCTCAGATTGAAAAAGTTCATTCTTCTACGACAAATTAATCTTTCCTTGGCACCGCCACCAGCTAGTCGAAATTCAATATTGGATAAACACGAAGATACACACTGCGCAACATCACAAAATTGAATCTCCTGACTTCTAGGTCATTGCTTAAAATTAGTTTCTCGAAGTAAATGTACTGCATTCGTATCTGAGTGATGTCTTCTACCGTTGGAATTTAGCTTTGAAGTGGACATACCTCTGATTATCAGACTACGACAGGGGCATCCATTCTTTCTCGGATTTCTATCTTCCATTTAATTTGTAACGTCGCGTGGCCATCATAAGATTTTATCAGATGTTGTCAAGTCAATTCTTGACAGTCTAGAGTTCTCCTTACGGGTATCGAGCTTACGTAGTTCGAGCACCCACCTGTACAATGTTCCAATCTCGTCCATTTTGGCCAGAGAATCACACTACTTTGTGCAGATACCTCAAGCGTCAAGCGTTGTTTTCGAGCGGCCTCGCGTGGATCACATGTCAAGATCAATTGCGAGAGTCCATGGACGTTATTCCTCTAGTAAGATTCATGTCGAAATTCGTGAAATAAATAAGTACGCTGATTTGATCCTTCAGCAAATCTGATTTACCCTTCATGAACAAATTCATGCCTCATGTCTACCAGTGAGTGTCATTCAAACCAAAATATATGACGGAGCGCAAATTTCCGCACGAAACAGGTAATGACTACTACAGTATTCTTGAAGTCAAGCCTTCATATCCATGCGTCCAAGGGAAAAATTTACTGTATAGTTCATGTTGCTGATTATGAACACCTCCATGTGCGTGAGCCTCTGGCCGTTTCCCCTTAATTAAGCATATCTCTACCTTATCTTTGTAGTGCTCATTCATTCCACACACACGCAACAAATCATGCCCTTTCTTTGCGAGGAGAGATCTGCACGACAATTGAATAATCAGTAGTGGAGGTACGGGGATACTATGATTGAAATCGTTTGCTTGATACGGAAGAACCACGCCAATATAGCAGTTATCTCGAATTAAGCGACTGTCAAGTGATTAACACTTTCGTCTTTGACTTCATTTGCGCATCAACCGCAGTCATTCAGAGCGGAGTCAATGCACCTGACTGTAGTACGGTACTTCAAGCTCACTGAACCTCCCTTTACTCTCAACTTACGGACGGAGCTCGAGCACTATCCTACTGTTAGAATTAACGGCCAGATGTTATATTACTTTGTCTTTTGGAAACATTGTAAAGGGTGAATTTAGACAACTGTTTGAAAATCCAGCGATGAGCACTTTTACAAGTTACGACCGGTTTGACCTTGGTTTGAGGGGTCGACAAATCATTCTTTTATGTTACAGTGTAGTACACATCTTGATCAGAGTTCCTCTTAACAGTATGAAATCGCCTGTACGTTACTGCACTAGGAGAACAGCATATGGGTTAAACATGTAGACCTGCGCTGCTGACTAAACGAGAGGATTATGTTGTCTTCTCGTTCAGTCACAATGCATGAATTTATTTATCGAGTGACAGTCTACCAGAGTTCACATGTGTAAGATTAGAGAAAAGGGTGAACGCGTAGAAAACTTGAAGGATGGTAAGACCCCATCAAGCCATACAAGGGTGAGACAAAATAGGTGAAATGAGGCTAAGCGCCAATAGTCATATGAGAAATTTGCCCTTTTGCATTTAAGATATTCGGGAGTGAGACAAAAGAGGTGAAATGGGGCTTAGCGCCAATAGTCATATGAGAAATTTGCCCTATTGCATTTAAGATATTCGAGGTATGCAAGTCATACGGTCTACAAACACAAGCATAGTGAGCATCCAAAGTAACATCACCTAGTGTGCTTGCTCTCCTATGGATTGCACCAATCACTTCGCTCTAGAACAATGGACACAAAGTCTAAAATGTCTAAAATATGTTACAAAGTATGAGAGGGAGAGTGGTGTCTCATGGGGCCTAACATGATAAGCTCTCGTGCACTTCCTAACAAATGTGTCGACCGCTGTGTCCATCACTCCATATAATTCCAAGGCTAGAGGAACAAAGATGTGATATCGTTGCATACCCCTATCCTTGGAGACCTTGTGAGCTACTGCTGCACTCATTGCCTTTCCACTAGATGGGTAATCACTCCCTCCAAAATTGTATCATGTGTAGGGTCCACATATCAAAAGTACACACCACGGACATCTGCTACTATCACCTAATCATCTCGGACCAAGAATAAGTATGCCTTGACTCATGTCATGTGCAAAGCATACGAATGCTCCATAACAAGCCAAGTATCCACTCTCTTGTGCAATAGCAAAAACTATGTCCTTAATAGCATCATGGGTAGTTGTCCTATGTCGTCCAAAAGGACACCGTGTCATATGGACCGCTCTTGCATCTCGTGTAGAACCACACTCACAAGTGAGTAACAAAGATGCAAAAGGGTGGACCAAACCTAGGCAAAACCTCATCATTGTAGAGAAAGTAATTGGTGTGAGTTGGAATGTCCTAATGCACGGTCGAGCTAGGATCCAAGAGCTTGCACCCTTGCTAGAGCAAAAGTGAAGACATGCTCTAGTAGCATGAGGAATGGACAAGTCAACTAATAGAGAATGTAGCATATGCTGATATTGTCGCTCCATCAAGGAAGATTGTAAATCTCTGGTCCAATCTGACAATAGTGAAGCAAAAGATGGAAGGTCCTTGCGTGCATGTGGGGATAAACTATCTCTCATTTTCCGTAATAACATTTGGAGAGGAAAGGATCACTCCTCCACCTTTGTCACATAAGTCTCCAAAACTGACCTATCAACAACCCCAAAATGAGAGGAAAGTAGGGCTATTGAGAGAGCCCAACTACCCAAAAATACTACAGGTGTCATCTCCTCCATAGATAGCAAGCCAACCCCTCCACATGAGATTGGTAGAGATGCCTGTTTACTTGCCAAATCCCCTATCACACACTCAAATGTCCATGGTCCAATAATATCACCAAAGACTCCCATAATCCTCCTATCAAAGGCTCTTAGACGTGATACAAAGGTCAAGGATGGGGGAACTATGCAAATGAGGTAAGTCAGTCAACAAGCAATACTAGACGAGAGTATACCAAATGCCACCTATGGATCTCCTCGTAACAAAAGGTCATCCACATGGAGAACATTCTCTACAAGGGCAATGTCTAAGAAGCATGTGAAAAAATCCTTGGATCCTATTGGCACTCCAAGAACATGTAGTCCATTTGTAGAAGTGATACATCCCTTTAGAAGCTCAAGGTGGGGAGGGATATCTAAAGGGGACCATGCCATGCACTTTGACACCTTGACTCTCAAGCCTACAAGATGTATCTTGGTAGTCAAGTGGTCAAAGACTTGCCTAATATAATCTACAAGTGTATCATCCGCCAAGGAGGGAAATACAAAACCTAGCATAGCCAAAGTAGTAGATAAGAGGGCTCTAAAGTGAGTCATGGCAAATTAGGGTCCCCCTAAAGGATCTCCATGATATGTACCAACAACTTACTCCAAGATAGTGATTCACTCCTTGAACAACCGTGCTGGTAGTAAATGGAAGTAGGAGAACCATAAGAAGACAGAACAAGGAATAAGGAATAAAGGAATAAAACCCGCCAAAGATCCACCAGCCTCCTTAAGCTCTCTAAAGATGGATGCTTGTGAGACACTATTAAAAGCATTCTCAACATCCACCCATAGGATGACCCACTCTGGATAGATATCTAGGAGTGCCCTAATACCTAAAGATATGGCCTCACATCCTCCAAGTGTAGCTACTCCAAATTGATGTGGATTGAGGTGATGTTGGAAGTGAAAACAATGTTGAAGGATGATGGTGCAGCTAACCAAATGCAAATGGATATCTCCAATAGCAATCAGTTTAATGCCCCCAATGTCCTTCTCCATTGCAAGAAGTCAACTAGCACCAAACACTCAACTAACAAACATAGGAACGTCTCTTCTTGTAATTGCTACAACCACCTAAAACAACTTGGTAAAGCCATTAGAAGGATCATCTGCCTAAAAGCAATCTCTAAGATACTCATATACTATCCTTGACAAGCCTCCCGAGGAAAGGTGAGGGGCAATGCACAATGCTTGTGCAAAAAGTGACCTGTCAAGACATAAAGGCTGCTCAAGCTGATGATCTAAGACCTCTTGTGGTAATCCTTCTCTTGCCATAGGATGTAGTGAGCATAGGGAAAATATAGTCTCATTAGTAGGACTAGCCATAGACAAAGGATGTAGCGCTCGTGTTGCTTTACTAGACTCTCCCGCTTGACCCAATGTCCTACACCGCCGTAATCGAGTGGACTCTGTGGTATCCTATGGAAAAACCTATCTCTTAAAACGTGCAACCCTAATAGACTCCTCTTGTAGTGCCGCCCAATCCCAGCTTGAAATGAATGAAATCTAACAACCACCTCTCTATGCCCTGCACTTCTCACTCTAGCATCACGAAGACACCATCGAGGGAGTAAGAAGAATACGAACCATGCTAACTTACCCAAGGGATGTGCTAGATGATCAAGTGGTAGGCAAAAAGCTTATCTAGCCTCATCATGGAGTGTACGGGGTAGCATATGGAATAGATATGGACATGGAAAACTAGTCTCAAATTACCATAAAATGAGAAGCTAACCACTCCACACGACTCAATTGGTATCCTTGGAACGGTCAATGAAGGGATAGAGGAAGCAAGTGTAATCCTAATTGTGTTGATGTGGTCGCTCGCCTCATGTGAACCTCCCAAGTCGTCCAATCATAACCCTTGTGCATCTTTCCCACATGGATCTTTACTCCTTGCGAGGTAAAGCGGTGATGACACACCGAGCATGGTTTATCCCGGGCTGCTCTAGACAGCTCCACATAGGGAGGTGTAACCATGGCCAAACAAGAATAACGATAGTAACACATGATGCTCATCTCCATATCTTCCCATACTTGCAAGACCACAATTCTCTCACATGAGAAAATACAATCTCTCCAAACCCTACAAACAATAAATTCTCATAATTTTCAATTTTTATTTTAAAAGTTTTCATACTAAGTTCCCATAGAACTCAATCATGAAAACCAAAAAATTAAAAATTAAAAATCTCGACCCTTCACTTTCAATGTGTAATGATCGCTCTAAACCCTAAAGAACCTAAAAATACACATCTTTCTATTCAATTTTCCATAATGTTTGACCTAAATACCAATGGAACTGAAATTGATAAACAAACAGAATCTACTGTTCACTCAAATACTACATATTAGAGAACCCTCAGAAAAATATATCTCTCTCCTCTGCCATCTCTCCCTCTACTCTCCCGCATCACTCACCGCTTCTATTCTGAGCCGTATAAGGAGCTCCACCTTTAAGTTTGGATGTAATTCCTCCTCAACAATGTTATTCGAAGAGGTGGGAGCCAAGATTTCTCTCGATGTACTTGTACTCCACTATAGGGACTTAATAGACGGAAATCACTCATGTGTAAAATTACGGGTAAGTTACCCCTTTCTTTTCTAGGTGGTGGACTACTACCCACATGCATGTCCTTGAGAAAATGCCGTAATATCCATCCCACACTGAGGAAGACCGTAGAAATAACTTGACTCGAGTCCATGACATGTGTAGGGATGGTCACCCAAGTGAAGACTAAACCCTTGAGAGGGGTCTGGAATACCGTGTAGGAGACGGGAGTCCGAAATTCAAAGTGGAAAGCACAAGCGAACAAGTTTTAGACCGCGTGCTCGAACTGCACAACTTCGAGTCCAACGAAGGCAACTGAAACAAGCAACAACCGGATCTCGGATTTGTCTCAAGGACCTCGGATCCGCGATAATGAACTTCAATGTAAAAGTGCAAAATATAGTAGTAGCTTGCGGAGGTTGGTTTCGAGTGCCTTGAAATTCGGATGCACCCATCTCTGTGCTGAGCAATCATTCTCCGTTTTAAGTGATGCAATCAAATCGGCAACTAAGAAGGTGAGCGTGATTGGATCATGCAGTCTTTCACCATCAATGAAGCCGTCAGCATCATACTTTGTCCTTTCTAATTCCTGCTTCATTCAAATTGCTTGATAAACTACTGGAGTTCGGAATTACCGTGGAGGCGAAACCAGAAACGCGAAATGGGGCCTACCAATTATGGGGAGGGGTCCTACAAAGAGGAGATGGGGAGTTTGCGACGCGCAATCTCGGCGCTTAGATATGACAGATAAACCAATTGCATAAAAGGTTGAATACGTGGGCGTGTCCACATCACAGTGACGGGTGGGGACTTTGGATCCGTCGCCTTTAAAGGTTGCGACTTAAACTCCTGTCGCGACCGAAGGAGTCCGTGGGACAAGATGCTCGGGAAATATGCCTCGCCTTTATCTACAACCCTGAGGGCGGATTCCCTACCGACAACAGACCCCAGGCGGCTATAAACGTTGTCCGTCGACTAAGACAACGGCCGTTCAAAGTAACACCGACTTCTACCGTCAGACCAAAAGTGAAACTGCGGATCCCGACGGCAGAACTCTGAAACTTCCACCGAACTCGATGAGTCTGTCGAAACACGTGGCGACAGACTCGAGCGAAAGCTTTTGCTCTCTATGGTGCTGCCCATCGTGTACACGTGGTGATTAGAATGCGAGCTTCCTGCCTTGAGTGGTCTGTGATTGGCTCAGTCTTTCTTGTCCTAGTCTCAGAGCGGGTCCAGAGGCCCCGTACTTTGTCAGTTCAGAGACTCGGAAATTTAATGACAATAGCGCCTCGCCTCGAGAAAGGATTATATACTGACACTGAATCGTGGAAATTCCTCTCGACGATGTTTGATAGGAAGGCACCACGAGTGTTACTACTGTAGACAGGTTAGAGAGATCATCGTCCGGCTCTGTTTACAGATGCCTCGTCAGAGAATATCGAATCGGTTCGTTTGCTGCCTGAATTGCCTACATAATGTCACTTGTGGATGATGATAGTGAGTCCGTAAAAGTCAGGTAGACCTTGGGTATCTTGTCTTCCTCGTAACGAATCCACAACCGAAACCATACCGTAACTCATGCTCTCCACAACTAAACCTCAATGTGGAAGTTCATCGATGTTCTTGTTGTTGGCCCTACTCCTAGGACTTAGAGGAAAGCTGCGTCCCGCTGAAGCTTCTTCTTCACATCAGAAACTGAACCAAGAACGAACAATTCGTTTGCTGCTTCACTAAGCTGTTGCGTGTGGTACCCAGTCTTATTTTGTTTAGGACCCTCTGTCTCATAGCTGGGTGGAAATTGTTTCGCTGAGGAGAGAAAACTTCAGAGTTTGGGGAGGTGGTGAATAACGAGTTCGGAAAATGATATCGACGCGGTCCTACGAATTGAACTGCTGCAGCTCTAGTTCCTCGGCACTTGGGTCGGGACCCAAGTGCGAGTGTTCTGATTTCAATGCCGAAGTAGTGGTAGTAGTATTAGTTTGTGCTGCAGCATTTGAGAATTTTGTGATCGTGTAGAATTTGGAGGAGCGAAGATGGGTAGGGAAATGCCAACTACTCCAGGTAGATTGTTTCGTGGAAAGGAAACGATTAACAGTCCGAGCAGGCTATTTCGACGTCAGTCGATGACCAGGGGTACTGCTAGTGGCTTACCGGAAGGATATCAGCGGATTCTGATAGCTGTCAAAGTTGCGGAACATGGTAGGGAGTTGATCCATTGGGCTCTCACACAAGCGGCTCGAAATGGAGATGCGTTGACGGTGTTGCATGTCACGGAACCACCATGTGAAGCGGCAGAAACATCAGCAGGTTTTTACCTCAGTCCTCTGATGCATCGCAAAATGTATCCCACAGTTCTCTCTTGACGCTTGGCATTCCTCCCTCGCACTGGTGAAATCAGTCCGTCGTTTGCCTCCCATCTTTTTCATCTGAAGTATGCTCCAGTTGGTGTCGCGTTACTGTAGCCAATTACGTTGTTCACTTTCACATGGCCTTTGTCTTGTAAGTTTCATAACAGGGCGCCGTAGAAGTTGATTATTATCAGAGACTAGGCTCTTGCACAGAAAGAATCTGCACCTTAGACTTGTTTCGGTTGTACAAATGACGCAGAGATTTGTGAGGCACCAAAGGAGAAATTACTCGACACATTAAGCGCAATGGTTTTGGCTTCTCGAGTTCTATCTACAGCTTCACCAAAGGTTCGCATTTCACTACAAATCCCACTGCTGTCCGTAGGACAATTCGATCATGCATGTAACATGTGGTGCCCTATTTGTCACCTAAATCTTTTTCATCGTTACTTGCAGGTCACAATAACTGTTGAACTTGTAGAGTCTGACAATGTGGGCAAGGCAATAGTGGATGAAGCACGACACATGAAAGCGACAATGGTTGTCCTTGGCAAGAGTGAATCACAGATGCCTTTACCTCAGAAGTACGTATAAGTATACACAAATTTGGTTCCATAGACCTCGACAAAATTCAATGTGCAGTTTATCCATACTCATCTTGAAGCTGAGAACTGATTGGGTCTCGTGGGATTTGTGTAGGCGTATGACAGAGCTAGGAAGGCTCTGCGTCAAGAGTCTTTCGTCTTATTGCTATGTCGCAGTGGTGCGTAAAGGAAAGATGCTGGTTTCTAGGCCTGGGACTGCCAAAGGTATGTACCTATGCGAAGTAACGCTTCTCGTAATTTAATTGCAGTAATTTGCTTCCAGTGCGTATTCTTATGGTATGCTGGTCTGTGGGATGGATAACAGCGGACATTCGCCAGTCTCTACGGGTCCTTTTGAAGGCGGAAAGAGAATCGATGTCCGATATGCAGTATCTAGAGGCATTAGAAGGTGAGGAGGATTTTCAGTTAGAGCTGTTGAGGCGAAGCAGCTTCGGTTCCCTCATCTTCCGAGCTACTGGTCTAGCGGAGTGTGATACTCCTTCTTCCACCTCAACACTGCACAGCCGCGCTAGCTCAATGGTTTCTGAAAAGAGCTATGATCGTACCAGCTCCTCGAGTAACTGCACCACAAGTAATGGGTCCCCAAATAGTGTCCTGGACCGTTTGCCTAAGGGACAACTGCAGAAATCAGACGTGGACAAGGTGAACTTGCCTCACCTCGACCAATTCCTGGCCGATGCCGCATGCATGAGAAGTGATCGATCATCATCTTCCATCTCTTTCTCTGAGTCTCTGGAGGATCCATCTCCACCAATATGCTCCTCTGAATTTGAAGGGCCACGCTTCAATCTCGGTTCTGAATGCAAAGGGCCCTTACAAGCCGTATCGGAAGAAGTTGGATATGCAGACGAAGCAGCTGAGATAGACCTGGTTAACAGTCTTACTCCACCTTGTCTTGCAAAGGCTTGTTCGGATCGTAAATACAAGCTCACAGAAGACGGACTGCGTTTACTCGAGAGGGCCATCGAGGAGCAAATGCCCTCTATTCGAAGATTCACTCACGAGGAGCTCAAGGAGGCAACCAACAACTTCTCTCCTGGTACGAAATCGTCAATTGGTTTATTGGAAGTAGAGCTCAAATGAGGTGACTCCATGGAGTTGATTCACAATTGACTCTGCAACCTTGTGATTTTATCGATTCAGATAACTGGCGAATGCGCCACCACGTACTACCAGTGATTGAGCTTTTGGTCGTTAGACATTTCCAACAAGCTGATCCATTGTGATATCTTTCTTCGAGCAGAGAACTTGGTTGGAACGGGAATGGCAAGCAGCGTTTACAAGGGCCAATTGGACGATGGTAGCTGGGTGGCTGTGAAACGGCTGGAGGACAAGACGTGCGTCGGGGAGAAGGAATTCATGATGGAGATCATGATGCTCATCTGCACGCACCATCACCCGAACCTCGTAACTCTGCTCGGGCTCTGCGCCGAAGGTCCCAGCCGCCTGCTCGTCTACGAGTACCTCGTAAGAGGAAATTTAGAACAAAATCTCCACGGTAAGACTCGGTCCAAATTTCAGCAGAAGAATCGATCTATTTTCGGGCTGTGAAAGCTTACAAAGTCCAAAACCAGAGATTGATTGTTTGTTCGTGTCAAAGCAGGAGAAGCGGCATGTTCGGTTCTAAGTTGGACAGAAAGACAAAAGGCTGCGATTGGGGCTGCCACTGGTTTGGCCTACCTTCACCACTTCAAGCCTCGGCCTATCATTCACCGTGACGTCAAGAGTCAAAATATACTTCTTAGGGAGGACTTTGAAGCTCAGGTACGCGGCTCCCTCATCCACAGTCTCCTCCATTAATGACCCATAACTCTTTTTCACTCGTCGACATGTTGTTCCATCGCATCAGTCTGTAGAGTAATATCTGATAAGCCGTTGTGGTGATTCGCAGGTATCTGATTTCGGCCTTGCCAGATGGTTCTCGGATGGAAGCTTTGATGTTTCGGTTCAAACTGTTGCCGGCACGTTCGGGTAATTTGTTCTAGCGAAATCTCTAGTGATCAACTCCCTGAAAAATTCGGTTATGTCCAGGTTGATGTTTCCGGACACTAGTTCAAATTTCTCAGTATGTTGGCCGATTGGCAGGTATATGGCACCCGAATGTTTCATGTACGGCAATTTTGACGAGAAAACGGATGTGTTTTCATTTGGCGTCGTACTACTTGAGTTGATATCTGGAAGGAAGCCCATCGACAGGAGATTCCCCGAGTCACAGCAAAGTCTTGTACAATGGGTAAGAAACATTTGTTGTCTCGCCTTCGAGCTTTCGCCTGTGACGATATTCACTGAAGCTTTGACACGTTCTTAGGTGAATAGCAACGGTATCTAATGGTGATTGTAATCATGCAGGCGAGAATTCTGCAGAGGAAACGGGAAGTATATAAATTAGTAGACCCGCGCTTAAGAGATATCAATCCTCATCAGTTCAAGCGAATGATGTACACGGCTTTCCTCTGCATCAAAAGCTCCCCGGAAGAGCGTCCTTCGATGGAAAGGGTACGCTCTCCTCTTAGTCCTCACGTGTCTATATCCAACTCACTTAGGGGCATTGATAACGTTCTTGGTCTATCCGTGCATCAAGGTGCTTGTGGTGCAAAGGCATAGTCGATGTATTCCTATCATCATGTCGGGTGATATTTCATATCAAGTTGATAGTGCGACTCTCAATCTCAGACTCGATATGATGATGGCTGTGCACCACGACAAACCTCATGGGACCAGTCCAACAAAGTAAAGGAGGGCAGATTCTCTCCTGGACGCACCATACACAACCTTTAATGTGCTCAATTTGGAACCCCTTCTCAACATGGTTGGTGTAGTACTATTAGAGTTCCTCATGAGATTCCTACAGCCACAGATCTCGACAACGGTAACGATTGTGATGTCCGCGTAAAAGTGGAATGCGCTTATTACCCTCTTTTTGGTTTCCCCAAGCTGATAAACTTGGCTCCATGTCTTATTGTGTGTGTGCAGGTCGTCAAATTACTAGACCCTCAATGTGAGTATTGCGAGGAGCCCCTCCTTTTCGCCTACACAGCCTCACCGTCACCCTACGGCTTGCCGATGCACATGCCATGATCATGATCATGATCCGACTCCGCCTCTTCATTGCAGAAGTACTTCACGTCTAACCATGCAAAACAGTTGCGAGTCTTACCCGGCTAGCTAGCCATTGTCAAGCTTCTGACCTCAGATGACACTTCTTGAACGACATCAGGATGGGAGAGGCACACATTTCCTTTAGAAATGAAGTTCAGAAATGGGAAGAGAGAAAATATGTTGTAATTTGTGTACAGTTTAGAGCATGTTCGTTAGGAACGTCTTGATGTAAAATTTAGTTCCCAATTCCCTTCCGGTTTGCTGTTTCTACCAACGACCATAATAGATAAATGGTCCCTTTTTCTGACGTTTACACCACATATGTGTTCGTGTCATCGAGAAAATAATTCGTGATCTAGTTGAGGTGACAAGTCAATTTGGTCCGCGGATGAGTCGTTGATTATCTCTGGACTTCTTCCACGTCGCTGACAATGTCGGGATCAAGTCGCCGCATGGAGTAGTCACCCAATTTCAGAACTACAATCCACTACATCTGAAATAAAATAAATAACCACTTGGGGCGTTGCGCAAGCCTCTGGGTTCTAGAGAAACACAGAAGCTTTAGTCCGTATGTCATTACGTGTTATTGAATGGGTATTGTGTCATCTCGAGTCCTCGGAAAATTATGGCAAGCAATACAAATATTGTTCGACCAAGTGTGGGACCTTGGGGTTGCTTGCGAGCATGGGATTCCTGGTCGTCATTTCGTGATCGTTCGGCCATTAGCCCATGGCGCTGATTGTGGTGGCCTCCGTGTGGGTCTTCTACCACTCCAGTCCTAGAACTCTACCATGACGGTGAGCTGCCAGTACGGCATCCTCTAGTGCAGACGACTAAGCTTGTATTCAGTCAATCTACTCCCCTCCCCTCTCTGCATCATCAACTGATGGTGCTCCACCGACCTATACGAAACAAGTGCTTTGTCAGTCCCCCCACTGTGGTCTATTGCCTCCTCCATCTGTCTGCAGGCCTATTCATCGTTCAGAGATACAGCAGCTGAGGAGGCGATATACATATGCTCTACGAGGAAAGAATCAACCACTGAAAGTGGAAAGAAAGCCATCTGCTGCTGATCGACTCCTGTTAGGCCCACCACGAAGACTACACTAGGACAAACATCTCGATCTTTGCTTATTGTTGGTGGGCAGCAGCACCCGACAACGACACAGCGGGTGTGGTGCTGGAGGAGTGTAGATATTTTTCCCTCCATTTGGATCTCTCATCGTTAACTTTGGACGTTCTGTATATGTTTCTGAGTAAGATATATGTCGTCACCCTTCACGTCTTCACAGTTGAAACTGATTCTCTGAAAGCACTTTCAGCATCACGAATTCAGCTAATTTGACCGGAACAGTTATAGTTTCCTTTTCCCAGTACAAGATATGTTTTTAGGAATTTGATACAATTTTATATCTACACCCCTCCAGTATATGCAGTGGAATTTGCTCCAAAAACATTGCTCCAATTTGCTCCAATTGCTCCAATTGCTTCATATGACCATTACGGTAGTTCTATTCTGCCCAAGTCATACTTTCCATTTCTAATCCATTCGATACTTGCACTCTGGTAAAATTCTTTTGTATACTCGAAGATTGCACAGATCTAGTACCTTCCCCAATCACCTTTTAGCCGAATTGCACATCGTTCGTTAAATTCTGTCAGAACTTAATAAGGTTTTGATGGGAGTCAACACAAGTCAACAAGCTAGTTGCTAGAGATCTTATGTCATACAGTAGGTAGCAAACAATGTTAGCTGTTAGTTTCAGTGCAGATACCGCACTAAAAGATGTACATGAACCCGCCCGCCTCCCCACCTGACCAGAAGGATATGTATTGCCATAGATCCAATAAAAGTTTGTGATGGTACACCATCTGACATGTAAACAAGGAGTTCGTTACAACCAAAGATTGAGTGCAGAGTAGCGGCAGGACCAATCAGACAATGTGTCAATAATTACACTCGTCCATCAGTTGTTATAGATTTGCAATCAGGCCCACCAAGGCCCACTTGATGTAGCAAGAAACCACGGCAAAGAGATCACATGAGTTCAGAAAGTCCCGGTAAAGAACCATAAGGACGGTTAGTATGCAAAGGAGGAAAAGGTGGGTTAAGGCCTTCACCCTTGTTTTGTTCCTTAAAAGGACAATCCATCACTTCATTACAACCTGCCTCCAGCTTGAAGCGTGGCTGCATGTTCAATCGCAAGTTTCCATGCTTTTTGTATCCAGGAACGCTTACTTGCCAAGAGCTTCTCATATGAGTAGGCTTATCTATATATTTGGAAATATTCAGTCGTGAGTTATTTTATGAGAAATACGACACTTCTGCTCTAAGAACTCCTTTTGAGGAAATTTTCGTCTTTCAAAAGTGGCAAAGCATTGGTATCGTATCCAATCAGATTGCAATCGTGAAGTGCAGAGTTTCTACTCTTTCTAGGTTCAAAGTCGTACATGAACAGGAATTGGAACAGGAATCAATGTCATATTAACCTTACCATTGATTGCTATTTCAAATCTATTATATCAACATCCGGCTACACTATATTCCCACATGTGCCGCATCCCCGTCACATGCTAAAGTTTGAGAAAAGAGAAGTTGGGACTCAACTTTGACCATGCCTTCTGTGGTAGTATTCTTCGAGAACCCCATGTCTATATATATTCGACAACATGAAATGACATCTGCAAAATCTTCAAACCCTTTATCTGAAAATTCACTGCAGTGAATTTTCAGATCGTCTTACATTGAAAGAGCTATTTTCATTTTGGATTGTTGCAAATTTAATTCTTGAGACAGCTGAATAGTACTATAAGGTTGTGGTTTTTACTTTCTTCAAAAGTCAGCACTTCTTATCCGGTTGAGAGGAGGTAAAAGTAAGCAGAAGTGCGTCACATAATACGTTTTCCTCTTTTGAGAGATTATGCTTAGTCCTTGTGTCTCTATCACTAACCTTTTGGACCATCCCACCTTTTGAGGAGAGGTAAGATCAAATTGACCTTGGACCTTGTGCTACCAGATGCCCCTTGTTTTAACACATTGCTTGCTCGAAGCATGATTCTGTTGACATCGATTCCAAAACAACAAGGGAGTGTTTCTTGGTTATAACTAGTCGAGCAAAAAACACAATTACAGTAGATGTCTACCTCCTTCGTTTCATGTTGCTTACCAGAGAAAACATCAAGCAATTTTCCAACTTGAATAATCTATACCTAAGTCGGAGCTTTGACCTTTTAGATAAACCATGATATGACTGTTTCTCCCCATCCTTAAATATGTGTCTGGAGACCAACCACCTTTAAACATGTACTCCTGTGAGCTGAACTTTTGAGGGCTTCAAAGTAGGCAAGTCATCGACTCACGAGTAAACTAGTAATAAGAGAATATTAGGCAAGTCAGACAACCATATGCCGCCTAGGACTTTAGATCCCAACTGGGAACGCTCCTCTTATCATATCAGAACGACTAAAATCCAAAGTGTAGCAAAACATCGCTGCTTATTTATTCAAGTATGGCGACCACAAATTGTAGACATGCTTGCATTGCAACGACAATTATCCCGTGAACGATCACAATCAGGGATGTAAAGAATCTTGTGAGCTAAAACGATACAAGGACGGGAACTAGTCTTATTGCAGATCACTTACATATAAATGTACATCAGAGGAATTTTCACTTGTAGTCAGACCCCTGCTATGAAACACTCTGGCACCTAAAATAGCTTTTCCAGGCCTTCTTTGGTTGTACTTACATTTAGTTCCAGTGCCGCGTAATTGCAGGAGTGACAACATTGGATTCAGCTACCATGAGCCATAACATAGAGCGTACACTCCGGGAGCGGATGAGAAGAAGCTCCGGAATGGATCTTGTCAAAGTCAAATGTCTACTTTGCATATGCGCACTATCTAAGCTGAACTTGCTGACATTAAAGCTCGTGACATCATGAAGCTCGCGCAGTTTATGGTACTCTTAGCTCCTTTCAGGACCTCCCAAAATTTCGGCTCTACCTCCTGCCATCCTCTCCGCTTTCAAGCCACGTTCACCTATTCCGGAGAGATACTTCTTTCAGGACACACTATGCATGGGTTTATCGGATGATCACAAGCCCCACAATGTACACACTTTCTACGCTGAAATATTCCTAAGAACACTGCGGAGAACTTCAAAGGTTTGAAGGGCCTCAAATCTTACCAGTTCGGACTCTCACCACATCAGCAACAGGGGAGACTGAAAGCAGGCCAGGTCAAGATCTTGTCAATAGCTACAATAATGGATTACGTTGAACGCGTCATAGGGTCTTCAACCAATTTCTGGTAGCTACGACAAGCATGCTATGAACTGCAGTACTCTTAAAGCTTCTCCTTACCCTTCGCACGAGTGCGCCTAATGCATGAGATCTCTCTGCCTTACCATTTACATCATTTTTCAATGTCTGGTCCTCGGAACTGAGATTGCAGAGTATGTTGCCAAGACACCCAAAGCTAGTCCCACATTCTAAAATATAGTACCGGGAGATAAGACACGCACGGCAAACAGGAAAGACTTTTAGTTATGCAGTCTCTTGTCTCTTGAGTGCTTTGATGTTTAATCTGCATCAGAAGAGATAGGGGGCAGCATGAATAAAAGATCTTGGTAGAACTTACTAAAAATTTTCCCGTCTCCAATTTCTCCTGTTCTCGCATTGTCTGTGATGGTGTCAACGACTGCTTCTACCTGGAAAACAATGAGAACTTCATAAGAGGCGCAATTGGGACCTAATTGCCCAAACAGTGTCCCTAACCCAAGTCAATATATTAGAAATTGATGGCTTCCATGGATGAACAGCAAGCTCATAATAGAGGTTTGCATACCTTCTCCCATACTAAGTTAACACAATCGTCGCCAATAACGTACCTGATCGAACGACACAACAATCTCAAGCTTCACTTTCGTCACAAAGCTGTCCTCAGTGAACTCCGACCCTGTCACACGTCCGGTATAAACAGCACGGAAGAGCCCTTGATAACCAAGGTTGCTTGATAGAGCATTTTATGGGGAGTGGCATCTACTGCAAGAAAATGCTCAAGATCCAAAACAGGCTACCGTATGTAATCAGACAAGACTTGTAGAGCCTAAATATTAATTAGACAAAGAAACAACATTCTGCAAGTCATACACATCTCCTCCTACGAGTAAGTGAATGCTTGTTCTTCCGGGTGACTTCTCATGACTCAGCATACTACATAAGAAAAAGAACATCCACCATGCTTACCACCGAATAACATCTGGAAGAGTTGCCATCACTCGTGGAAAAGCTTTGCTCGACCTCATTTAGACCGTAGCTGGAACCTAAAAAGAGAGATTACAGGAGAGTAAGGTTTGTCTGGGAAACCTGCATATCTTTCGCGGGCTCCACCCTGGGAGCCAAAGCCTCGTACATCGGATACTGTCACTCCCCGAATTCCCATCTTGATTAGTGCCTGCAACCATTAGAAGTTATACAGGGTCATCCTACAATGTATTTGACTGTCGATCGATGATTACTTCAAAATTACAAGGGCAGGAGCTCCTTTATGTAACCGTGGACATCTGCTCTACAAAAAACTATAAAGCCTTCAACTAATCATACAGGCAATATGGTACAGGAAGGACAAATACCGAAGCAACATGCGGAAGACGCCAAGGCCTGACGTAGGAGCTCCAGGTAGAGAGCACACAAGCCACGCACCAACTTGATAAGCTCAATTTGTGTACATCTACACACGTACTCTTTAACTCTTTAAACTGGCCACTCTCTCTATCTGTCGATCGATCCTTTGTGAGTAAATGCAGCTCATGTGAGGATTCCAAATGTCTTACCTCACGATAGCCTCAACTTTGTAGAAGTCTGATTTAGGACTATACCCTGGAACAAGCATAAGGAAAAGTAAGTGTTCGTATCAACTATGGGTTCAATTTCAGACCTCACAACGTGATTCATCTCCTCAAATAGATATTTGGGATACTCTTCTCATCATGGATTGCAAGTAGAGAAAAATTTACGTATTTCTACAGACTCCAATGTTTTAGGACACATCGCAAGATTATCTGGTGTGAGATACTTAGTGGTTGAGTAGATATGAAAGTCTAGTTAATCAGAAAGTCAGCACTCTGTCCTGTTATAGATCAAGTTCCTCCGTATGGTTGGCATTGTACTGGCACACTTCTGTGCAAATCACTTCTGCTGGTTTTGTTCCTGTCTTAAACGTCTCAAGCTCGCAAATGACTTAATATCGATGACTAAGAGCTATGACGAAGTACATGAGAGGAACTCGTAGGATATGAACCTCAGAGTCACTTGGTAAAATTTGAGTGCCGTAAAGTGCTTTCGTGCAGAAGTACCACTCTCGAGTGCTGAGAGTTTAGGATTGAAATGATGTCTTCTTCTGCCATATTGAAAGAAGATATTCAGAATAAACTGAAGAATACTTTCTTAGCTCTTCAGTGAAAGATTGTAAAGCTTGCATGTTTGCAGACACTACAACAGTTAAAATCTGAGTGGTTTTCGGCAATCTTGCCGATGACTCAAGGTACATTGAGAGGACTTGCGGGATCCTCCAATAAGTTATTATGTCAATCCAGACTCCAGCCCTACCGGTAAGAAGAAAGTTTCAGTTGCATATACTGATAAAGACGAAAGGGCTAGAAGTATGCAAAGGAACAGAGCTATACCCTTACTGATGAGCTCGAGGAAAGGCAATTGTTTTCACAAACAATAGCCAATGCTTCAATAAATTACGCTATATAGCAGGAACCTCCATTCCACTTAAGTTTAAAACCAAACCACACAATAATTCATAATAACTGGCCACCGTCATCCGCGAAATAAAATTGAAAAACAACTGTGCAAAGGCGCCAACCCGGCTCTTGAGGTTGAGCACCGCTAGTATCCCGTCCATTGCTCGCTCCAGCTAGGACGCAAAATGCACCACTGCTGCTGCCTCTCTTGATCCTTCGTGGACGCGACTGTATCACCAAATCACGAGGACCTACGAGCGAAACTCCCTGAGGAGACGAACATAATCCGCAGCTACTTCTTCTGGTGCCCGAACCGCGTACCGAAAGAAAAACCGGGGAGATCGCAAAGGCCGATGCAGCAGTAGCCATTGTTGTTGACGATGATGCCACAGAGAAACTAAGTTCGATCGCTGATCAATCAATCAATCGCTGCTGCATGAAGAAAACTATTGCTGAAACACTCACTGGGGCCTTCGGGCCGGCCACGTTGCACCATCTACCCACTCCCATATAGCTTCATCCTGCTCTCGTTTGTAGTTTCTTGGAGAGAGGTGTCTTCATGGCCCCAAGGCTCACTATCTCTTTACTCCGTTGTACATCCTGCGGAGGCAAATACGATTTGTCTATTTATTTGAAATCAAGAATATTAGTATGAATTTTTAAATAATAAATTTTTCGATAGTTAAGACATCTCAAAAGTTTAGTTTTTGGATTTTTAAAATTTTTAACCATTTTTATTACAAAAATAAAATAAAGTGTTAAATTATGTATTTTAAAATTTAAAATTTATTTTTTAATTTAAAATTTTCATAAACATTGATCATAAAATATACTTGACAAAAATCTATTAAATTTCATGAAACCTAAATAATTACTTATAAACAGGAAAGATCGTATGTATATTGAAACGGGAAAATAATAGGAAGGAGATTACTAGAGATTAAAAAACATAATTATTTTGAAAAAAATTTGATTGGAGAAGGTAATTCGTGGATTGTTCCACGAGAAAAACTGAAGCATAAACTAGAGACATTTTTTGAGAAAATTAAAAATTTTACTGGCAAATACAAAAATCAGTAAAGAAAGTGAAAGCCAAAAGAATTGATTGACCACATAGAAATAAAGAGCATAATGAAAGTAAATTTTAAATTAAATATAATATAAAAATACCTAATAAATAAAGTGAACAAGTTTAGACTATAACATTTTTGAGAGTTATAAAGATCGGATTATCAGAAATAAACGAAAATGCATTTGTTGGAGCTCCAAGTGGGCGGTGTGAATCCGTGGGACAACAAAGAAATGAAACAAACAAATAAATACTCCATAATATTTTAATTGACCAAATTACGGAATAAACAGCATAGTAAGACTAAATTCTCAAATAAATACAGTATGCAAATACCTATGAAATAAATTGAACAAGTCTAGACTATAAACTTTTCGAGAAAATAAAGATCAGATTACCAACAATAAAGAAAATGAAAATCGGGAAAATTTGCATAGACCAAATTACAAAAAGCAGAGCAAAGTACAATTAAGATTTCAAATAAGAAGCTCTCTCACAGATCCGGACGTGAGAAATTTCTCTCTCATCCGGATCCGGGTCCCATAAGAGACTAGAGCATATAAGATTTATACGTTCAGTCTGAAGTTATGTACAAATAGAATTAAGTCCAAAGTTGAGAAAATCCAAGCAAAGGAAGAATCAAAGATGTTAATGGCAGAATCAATAAATCCAAAGCTTAAATTCAAAGAGAGGAAAAAGAAATCTAAACTCTTTCATGTTGCATTTATAGAATGTTTGAGGGTTTATAGAATGCATTTATATCCATGTACTTTTGAGATTGATTTTGTAGGTAGTGATGATTCCAAAATGTAAAATATGTAATGATAATAAAAATAATTCAATCTTTTTGTACAAATTTTCAAGATTGTTTTGAATCTACGTGTTGTTAGTCCCAAATGTTAGCCGGGTTTGAAGGGGATTGCAAAGGTTTGTTGGTTCAAGATTGTGTGGAATTTGTGTGTTGTTATTCCCAAATATCAGCAAGGTTTGCTCTCGGGTTTGCATGAGGGAGGTTGTAGGTGGTTTGTAGGTTCAAGATTGGGTTGAACCTATGTTGTTAGTCACAAATGTCAATTGGGTTTGCAAGGGGTTGCATGAGAGGGGTTATAGGGGGTTTGTAGGTTCAAGATTGTGTTGAATCTATGTGTTTTTAGTCCTGATTTTCAGCCAAGTTTGCGTGGGGTTTGCATGAGCAAGGTTGTAGGGAGTTTGTAGGTTCAAGATTTTGTTGAATATATGTCATTAGTCCTAAATGTCAACCGGGTTTGCAAGGAGTTGTAGGAAGGTAATGAGCACCAAGGGAAGTTGTAGGGGGCTTGCAACTGAAACCTCAAGCTTAGGTGTAACCTTACAAGGATGAAATATGTTGATATTTCCGTTCATGCAAATCTGAAATCTGAAATACCAAGCTAGACATTTTGAAAATACAAAATGGTCACTACTTTTGATTGCTACACTCCTCTTCATCTTGATGATCTGAACTTGAAAATTAGGAATTAGAAAATTGGAGTCACTTTTGAAAGCAACACTTCATCTAATCTCTCACAAACATTTCAAAATTGGATCATCACTTTTGACTACTTAAATTGGATCTTTGAAAAGCCATACTTAAATATACACCTGCAAATGTATACGCCAACATACACAACCATCATTCATTCATACATCATGGAGTACATTGGGAGAAATAAATGTTTTTATTCACTATCATACACAATTCCACCAACTTCTTGATGCAATTTGAGCAATTCTTCCATGACAACCCCATGTAAGCCATGCTCTTGATGAATAACCGGCTTTTTAGTGTCCATATCCTCTAAGAATGCATCATATTCCTTAGTCCATGGATCATGTTTGTTCTTGGATCTGATTTCTTGGAATAAGTGCCATCAAGCCTTCAATATCCCAATTTAATGTTCATTGGCTACCCTAGTCTTTGCTACATATTTATTAAATTTTTGTTTTTCAATGATACAAGCATTAGGAAAGAATGAACAAGATGACCCATGGAGATGTAGGCTACATCTATCAATAAGTATTGTCCACTATCAAAGGAATTGAATTTTCCATTGTGGTTCAAATCACTAATGAGTATTGATATCTTCAAACAAGTCATATCATGACATGATTTGGCATTCTTGAACCACAATAACACCTCAAGTAATTACCACTTCATGGAAATCTAACTCAATAAAGTCCCAAGAAACTCCCATGTTTATGCACATTATTTGCAACAGGAATGAAAGGAGTGACACAAGCTTATGCATGAGAGTCAAGTTATGAACATAAAGAGTAGTGACATAGACATGATTAAACACAAAATGGTTCTAAAAACACTTACCTCCCACAAAATGTATGGCTTTCTTTTGTCATTGTAGATAACTTGGCCTTTGATGGACTATGATCCTTTAGGGCTAAAATAAATTTCCCCGTCAACAAAGGATCTTTGTGTTAAGGGGAAGAGAGCCTTGTTGACTAATCTTACACACCCGCAAAACTCCCTTCTCTACAAACACGACACAAATCCTTGATTTTCCTCTCAATGCGGCCGTTGCACCTCTCTACTATAGACATCTCATATTGCTTGCATCACTCTTTTGGTATAAGCTATTGTACATCCCAAACCAACATCCCAAATATTCACGCCCCTTGACACACTACCTCCATGCCCTTGATGTCCAAACAGGTCAAGAGCTATACCAAGTTATGTCCAAATAAGTTTATTATTTCTCTCTTTTTGCTTCTTTTGAAATATAGGATATTTTGCAAGGATTTCCCCCAGAGGAAAAAAATGAAACTGTATCCATGTAGATCAATTATTTGTAGGAAGTAAGGTTAAGTTCTTTGAAATATTCTTTGAAATATTCTTTACAAAATTGGTAGTAGGAGAGTTTGAATGTGTTGTTGGAGATACCTATCCATTTGTACATTCTCCCACCACATACAAAAGAACTCTATGGTTTCCCCATCTTCACTCATCTCATCTAAATCATCTTGCAAATCCCACCCCAAATCAATATCCCATGGATCAACACCAAGGTCAAATTCATTATTATCAAGTTTATCCTCTGCCATTAAAATCTGACTTGTTTCATGCATGTATTTTTCAATGCGCTTTTTGAGTAGCATTTGAAAGCTGATTCTTAGCATCTTGACAACCACCATGTGCTCTCTCTATGATATTCAAGACCACCCAACATTCTTTGCTTTTCTCAAAGCTAACTGAAAATTTTCATTTCACAGTCTCCTTCTATTACCTTCTCTCCTCTCTTGTCTCTCAGTCTCCCTATTGCACTCCTCTTTTCTTATTCTCCTAATTTCTGATTTGAATTTGGATTTCTCCTAACTTTGCTAGTGGATTTGAATTTCTTCTTCAAGACATCCATAGAGTAATCGCAAGCCTTTCTACCTTACATGTGTCCACATCCTTTCAAATCCAAATTTTGTATCTTTAATGGCCACTCATTAAAAATTTATGGATATTCACAAACCCTTGAAGCCTCTAAAATTTTATGATCAGCTTTTTGCGGACCTTGAATTTATGGCTATAGTCTCTGCACATAAATCTCCCGTGTACCCCTAAAGCATACTACCCTTTTATGGCAATTTATGGGTACCCATAAGTTGCCAATTGAAATACCCTATTAGAGTGTTTTAAAATTGAGCTTATCCAATTAGATTCGTATAAGATTCCTGGAGAAATCTATAAACTCCGTTCAAAGGCACCGTGGAAGTAATAAGATTTTATAGGCATTCATAAGATCCCCATAGAAGTCTATAAACCCTGTAAAGAGGCACCGTGGAAGTAACAAGACTTTAGGGGCAATACCCAAGGTCACCTTTTTTGTATCCCATAAAATTTTACTGGGTTACGGTAACCTCTAAGAATAGATATCGGAGGAGAAACTTAAACCAAAAGTTTCGGGTTCATAATGTTCTTTTCAAATTTTCCGGATTTTCGTAGGGAACTGATAAATTCTTCATTTGAAACGCCCCATCACTGGATTTCAGTTACCCCATTTTAAATAGGGTGTTTCAGTGAACCCATTTTCGCGGCCCTAAAACATTTTACAGGAAATTTATGGGATTGTTGCAAGTCATGAGAGTAAAGTCGTTGAATTTGACAGGGGCACCTTTCGTAACCCTCTCTGCACTCTCTGAAGGTTAACGGGTCACGCTTCTCGGAACCCATAAGCTTTTACAGTCTATGGAGGTTCCATAGGCCATCGTTTGCAAAGTTGACTCAAAATGTATATCTAAACGGTAAATTATATTTCGGCCCCGTTCATAAAGGAACTAAACATGTGGAATTACTCACGGGAGACTTACGGGAGGTGCCCCTCTACTGTAAATTTAGAAACTAAAACCCACTATTGTGTAATATAGGTCGGGTTTACAATAGTCTATGCAAGGGTCAAAAAATTGCTTATCCAAACAGGGCTCATAAGATTACTCCGACCTCCTAAATCATCTATGACATTGCTCACTCGCTCGATAGCATTGACCTCTACATTACTCATTACCCAACGATATTACGCAAGATTGAGCAGTGTTTGCTTAGCTTCCGAATATAACGTCCATTCCATTCAACCTAGGGCATGCTTTGACAACTTTTTGCTCAAATGTAATCCCCTACGAAAGCTTTGCTTCAGACAATCCAGCTCCGTTGCTAACAAAGAATGTTTTAATATTCTTGTATTCGGCAATAGTGGGCTTCAATTGGGGGTTCGGAATTCCATTGCGATTATCCGCAATTGAAAACCTCTAAGGTATCTCCCTCCACTTTCTTTCGGAGCACATCTCCAGCCATTTTAGTAAACCCTCGGTTCCCCAAAACGATCACCATCCGCCGATACGCCTCAAAATTTGACGAAGTTTTTGCACCCACGTTCGTCTTCTGCCCATAACAATGAATTTCAAAGTGTTTAGGGTCCTCAATGTTTTCTACGTCTGTTTCGTGGTGTGGGCTTAACCCCATTTTTATTTTTATTTTTATTTTTCTCTCCCTTGTACGGCTTGATGGGGTCTTCCCGTCCTTCGGTTTTCTACGCAGTCGCTTGCTTAACAACGAGCGTGCTAATTCCGATGTCTGCTGAAATTGCGTTAAGGATCTATACTTCGCCGAAGGCGACCGCTTGTGATAACAAGAAGAGTGGAAAGACACCCATCAAGCTGTACAAGGAGAAGACATACATCCATCAACGTGGATGTATGTCTTTTCCATCCACGTTGATTTGCCGAACTTTCAATCATGATTTAAGCTGATTGTAATCATGGTGTCGGGTAACAGAAGAAGGGCAAATTCAGGCTGCAAAATCATTTGCGCGGCCGTTTAGTTTCAGGTTTCATAGTCACCATGTTAGATTTTGACTCCTCTCCGCTTAGACTATAAAATAATTTGTCGCTTCGTTCATTCTAGCAGTAAAATTCTAACGGGTTCTAGCAGTAAAATTCTAACTGCTAAGTAATGGAAGTAAGAGATGGATGTCCAACTTCCTTAGTTTGTGTCCAGAAATCCCCCAATTCGGGCATAAAAATCGATAGTGTGGTCTATTGGACGATAACCTTTTTTTGGAAAGGTGTGCTTGTTTAGTTAGATCTAAAATAAAAAATGAAGAGAGTTCCAACCCATCTAAGTTACACCACAAGGGAGAAGTGTTAGAAAATACAGTCCCAAGGGACCTCTCGCAATAGCACATCATAAGGCCCATTAAACATAAATCAGAGGACTAACAGGAAATAACATGGTTCACTCCCTGTCCCAAAAGCTACCTCCACGGCTGAAACAGGCTCACACCAACCTTCGAACCTATATTTCCATTGCATATATATATATGTATATATATATATATATATATATATATATATATATATATACAAAACACAGGGATAGTCCCTCTGTCATCTGTCTAAACTCCTGAATATAGACATGCATGACTTCTTGAGTATTGACCACTCAAGATATCTAGTCACTTTGATACTCAACCTTAGAAGTGACTGAATATATATCCGCATGATACAATAAGGAGTTTCCATCAGTCAAGTTTTGCTCTTGCTCTTGATAGGCAAGTCACTTATAACAAGCCAAACATAACAAACTCCACCTTTTGCTTGTATCCACCCTATCATCCCAAAGAGCAACATTGAACGTTGAGCAAGTTCATGCATAACTTGAACTTCTCAACAGGAACAGGTCTAGTAAACATATCAGCTGCGTTTACCCCTGTGCCAATCTTTTGCAAATTGATTTAACCATTTGTCACAGCTTCCCTGATAAAATGATGTCTCACATCAATATGCTTTGTCCTTGAATGATATACTTGATTCTTTGCCAAGTGAATAGCGCTTTGGCTATCATAAAAGAGTGTGGACTTCATATTAGGGAGTCCTATATCCTTGGCTAATCTTTGTAGCCATATTGCCTCTTTGGCAGCCTCAATTGTTGCCATATATTTATCCTCTGTAGTAGAAAGAGCAACAATAGATTGGAGAGTAGACTTCCAACTTACTGCACGCCACTTCACAACTTCCCAATGTTGTTTCCCCAGATTTGCCATGTATCTACTCACCATGCTAACAACATATGAGATGTCTGGTCTAGTGCAGACCATAACATACATTAAGCTCCCAACAACACTAGCATAAGGAATGTTGGACATTACTTTTCTCTCCTCCTCATTTGATGGACATTGCTCCAATGATATCCTGAAATGACTTGCCATTGGAGTGTTCATTGGTTTTGCTTTCTCCATGCCAAACCGAGCAAGTAATATTTCCAAATATCTCCTTTGAGATATCCATAACTTTCCCTTGCTCCTGTCCCGGTGGATTTCAATCCCAAGTACCCTCTTTGAAGAACCCAAGTCCTTCATATCAAACTCCTTACCAAGTTGTGCTTTCAATTTCTCCACCTCAACCATATCCCTTGCAGCAATCAGCATATCATCCACATATAGTACCAAGATGATTAAATCAAATACTCTAGGTCCATGTAACTTCTTCATGTACACACAACAATCTGATTCACTTCCCTTATATCCTTGCTTCAACATGAAAGCATCAAATTTCATGTACCAAAGTCTTGGACTTTGCTTTAGTCCATATAAAGACTTTTGTAACCTGCAAACCAGGTTCTGGTTCCTTGGTATCACAAAACCTTCAGGTTGATGCATGTAAATCTCCTCCTCCAATTCTCCATGTAAAAAGCAGTTGTAACATCTAGTTGCTCCAACTCCAAGTTATGCAATGCAACTATTGCCAATAGTGCACGAATTGAAGAGATTTTTACCACTGGTGAAAAAATCTCATTGAAATCAATACCTTCTTTTTGGCTGTAACTCTTTGCTACAAGCCTTGCTTTGTATCTATCTCCACCTGATTTTGGAAGTCCTTCCTTCTTCTGAAATATCCATCTGCAACCAATTGCCTTCTTTCCCATAGGCAATTTTTCAAGTCTCCAAGTTTGGTTCTTGGCCAAAGACTTCATCTCTTCTTCCATTGCACAATGCCACTTTTGACATTCTTGATCTTGCATTGCCTCTTCATATGAAGAAGGCTCACCATTCTCTATAAGAAGAGCATAAGCTACAAATGAATCATCAAATCTCTTTGGAGGCCTTCTATCTCTATTTGGATACCTATGTTCATGAATCACTTCTAGGCTTTGCTCTTCTAATGGTTCACTTGGTAAATCTACATGAGGTGACATGTCTTCATTTCCAAGATCAATATCTATCTTAACAAAATCTGACTGAATTTGTTTTCTCTTTTCTTTTGCTATAGCAATAGCCTTCATTGTACTAGTCTCATCAAAAACTACATCCCTACTCACAACAAGACAACACCTTTTTGGATCCCATAACCTATATCCCTTTGTATCCTTCTCATATCCCAAGAATATACATTTTCTAGATTTGGGATCTAACTTTGTCCTTTGTTCTTGTTGAATATGAGCATAAGCTATGCATCCAAATACTCTAAGTGAAGAGTAATCAACATGCCTACCTGTCCATTTTTCCATAGGTGTCTTACACTCAATAGCAGTAGAGGGAGAAATGTTTACCAAATGACAAGCCGTATTTATAGCTTCTACCCAAAAACTCTTCTCCAATTTGGTGTTGCTTAACATACTTCTTGCTTTCTCCAAGAGTGTACAATTTATCCACTCTGTCACACCATTTTTTTGAGGAGTACCCCGTATAGTAAAGTGATGGATTATCCCTTCACTCTTACAATATCTATCAAACTCTCCAGATTTGTATTCTCCACCATTATCAGACCTCAAACACTTCACTTTCCTTCTAGTTTGTTTCTCCATCATCACCTTCCATTGTTTAAAGATAGAGAAGACCTCTGATTTTTGCTTCATGGTGTAGACCCATACTCTCCTAGAGTAATCATCAACCAAAGACACAAAATATAATGCTCCAGATTTTGAAGCTACAGGTGCAGGGCCCCAAACATCAGAATGCACATAGTCTAAAATTCCCTTTGTGCAATGAACTCTTGTGGAAAAGCTTACCCTCCGTTGCTTTCCTATTACACAATGCTCACAAAATTTTAACTTACAACTTTTAAGGCCCTTCAGAAGTTGTTGCTTGGACAATTCACTTAGACCCCTTTCACTCATATGACCCAAATAGAGGTGCCATAACTGAGTAAGATCTTTGGGATCTTCATTTTCAGAAGTAGTACTTGCCACTCCTCCAGTGATGGTCTCTCCAACAAGCTCATAAAGGTTTCCTATCTTCTTGCCCTTCATTACAACCAATGCTTCTTTTGATACCTTGAGTGTTCCATTTTCTGCTCCCCACCCCCAACCATTTGAGTCCAAAGTGCCTAGTGATATCAAATTCTTCCTTAAATCAAGAACATGCCTCACATCAGCAAGAGTCTTCACAATACCATCAAACATCTTAATGTGTATTGTACCAATGCCAATAGCTTTACAAGCCATGTTTTTCCTGGTTATTACAAATCCTCCATTGAATGATTTGTACTCATGAAACCACTCCTTATTTGGATACATATGGTAAGAGCAACCTGAGTCCAATATCCATGACTCCTCAAATTGATCTTTGTCTTGGGTAACACATAGAACATCATCCATAACTCCACATGACTCAGCAATGCTTGCTAGATCTGAAAGTTGACCTTTATCCTTGTTGGACTCAAGCCTCTTGTTGTTATAATCCTTCTTGAAATGTCCAACCTTCCCACAAATCCAGCACTTGCCTATGAAACCTCCAGTTCTAGACTTGGATCTTGATTTACTCCTGATCTGATCTCTCTCTCTTGTCCTTCCTCTGATAAATAGAGCCTCTGAATTTGTCTTTTCTAGGTTGGGTCTTTTTTGCATCTCATTGGACAATAATGCTGAAGTGACCCCCTCACAGTTTATATCATCCTTCCCATATAGAAGAGTTGTGACTAGATGCTCTTATGATGGAGAAAGTGAAGTCAATAACAGCAATGCCTTATCCTACTCTTCTAACTTAACCTCTATGCTCATCAACTCACAAATGATTTTGTTGAAAGCATTGAGGTGCTCCATAATACTCTGGCCTTCCTTCATCCTCAACATATACAACTTCTGTTTAAGAAACAGTATGTTTGTCAAAGACTTGGTCATATAAAGATTTTCCAGTTTGGCCCATAGTTTTGGTGCAGATTCCTCATTCATAACATTGTATAGCACTTCATCAGCAAGGTTCAACCTAATAGTGCTAATAGCTCTCAGATCTGCATCTTCATCTTCCCCATCCTCATCACTTTTGTCCTCCTTTTTCTTCTTTAGTGCTCCATGCAGTCCTTGCTGGACAAGAAGGTCCTTCATCTTCAGTTGCCAAAGTCCAAAATTGTTTTTCCCATCAAACTTCTCCAATGCAAATTTAGCATTGGATATGGATATCACCCCTGCCATTACTTTGCTGTGGACTTGCTTTTGGACCCACTTCCCTGCATCCTCAGATCTCAAGACCCTCTTAAGGACCAACTACGCTCTAATACCAATTGTTAGAAAATACAGTCCCAAGGGACCTCTCGCAATAGCACATCATAAGGCCCATTAAACATAAATTAGAGGACTAACAAGAACTAACATGGTTCACTCCTTGTCCCAAAAGCTACCTCCACGGCTGAAACAGGCTCACACCAGCCTTCAAACCTATATTTGCATTGCACATATGTATGTATGTATATATATATATATATATATATATATATATATATATATATATATATATATATATATATATATATATATATATATATATAGGGAAAGTCCCTCTGTCATTTTTCTAAACTCCTAAATATAGACATGCGTGACTTCATGAGTATTGACCACTCAAGATATCTAGTCACTTTAATACTCAACCTTAGAAGTGACTGAATATATATCCGCATGATACAATAAGGAGTTTCCATCAGTCAAGTTTTGCTCTTGCTCTTGATAGGCAAGTCACTTATAACAAGCCAAACATAACAAGGTATGTGTATAGATATAGCATCTTAGATCTGAGTTATGGAGGCATAGGGAGAGAGAGAAAGGGGGCCAACGTATGAAAGGATATTCTAGAGTTTTAGAAAGCTCCCTTGCATATCTCACATGAGTGAATAATAGATTCTGTTTGTTTTTCAATTTTTGTTCCATTGGTACCTAAATTGAAGGCTATGGAGAATCAAGTAGAAAGTTATGAGTAATTTAAGGTTTTTGAAGGTTTTGAGTGATTACTTCATATTGAGAGTGATGGGTCGATTTATAATCTCTTGGTACTAATGTTTGAGTTCCATGTGAATTTAGTTTAAAAATTTTTGAGATGGAAATTGAAAGTTAAGAGAGTCTATAGTTTTTAGGGTTTGGAGAGATTGTATTTGCTCATGTGAGCTGGGATCTGAAGGGTTGTGTTTTGCGGGTACGGAGAGATATGGAGAGGAGCATCTTGTGTTATGATTGTTAATCTTGTGCTAGCCATGGCTACACTTCCCCATGTGGGGTCGACCACCTAGACCAGCTCGGGATACACCATGCTTGGTGTATCACCAAGCCTCTTTATTTGTGGCTTTTTCAATGGAAATGCTACATAACTTTTGTGCGGTGCCGCATTTAAGCAAAATATCTTGCATAGAAAATTAAAGAAGCAAGCACTAATATGTTTTATCGTGCGTATATACATTGCTACACAACATACATCACTATCAACATCATACACTATAGAAGCACAACTCACACATAAGTCATACATAGACTCTAAAGTGCCACAATAATCAGATTGTTTATCACTCTCAACTCAACTCAACTCAGATCAGTACTTGATCTATCACTCTATAAACTGCCAACAACTGGGCACTGATTACAGTCAAGACACACCTACTCTAGCTAAGAGAATCTAGGTGATGCTCGCCGGCCTCTGTCCACCATAGCCAAGAACTTAAAGGCTCAACATCAGAGAAGTGAGCTCTCTGGAGCTACACTTCGAAAGTATACCCCTTGGACTCGAGCTAGGTCTGAACCCTAACAGTCCCGTTGATGGCATACTCAACGGTGCAAATGGTGCAAAGTGACGGTGAGCTCCACCGTGAAGTTAGTATCCCAAACACAAAATCTGACTGTCGGAAAGTAGTCTCTAAGAAACTGCTGAAATAACTCTAACTATTATCACTAGCACTCAAATGTCCTGTAACACCCATTTGTGCATGTGTGTGGTATTGTGATATTTAGCTTGGTATTACAAGTACTTAAGAGATATTATTTATATAGAGATAAAGGATGGTTCTATATTAGTCATGGTTAGCTAAATTTAGTCATAGCTAAGATAGAGGGGACCTTACTTTAGAGGAAGTAGAAAAGATGAGCACCACTATTTTGGATTTTAGTGTGTTGACTTGGTATTATTCCTAGGTGTTTGGCTTTGAAGAAAGAGTTGAGAACTCTTGGGCCCGCAAGCCTTTTTGTTTTGGATTCTTCTTTAGTCCAAGGATAGCCCATGTGAAAGAATCCTTGACTTAGTAGTTGGGTCTAGATAAGACCACATGCTTAGGGGAATATGCCCATGTGAATGGATATTCCTTTTTACTTTTTGACTTTACTTGACTTTTAGTCTAGTAACTTTGGTACGTAACCAAACCAAAGTAACTTGAGTAAAACCAATAATAACCAAAGTAACTTGAGTTACTAATAACCAAAGTAACTTGAGTTACTACGGTAATTAGTAACTTTGGTATGTAACTATTTCACAAGTATATAAACAAGGGGTGAGGAGGTACTCATCATCCTTTCATTTGCAACTATCTCTCTCTCATTGAGTTCTCTAGTGAGTAATGTCTTGAGTCTTGGAGTGTTAGCCTTGAAGGAGTATGATGGAGTTGTGGTTCCTTGCCTTCTTAGTCCATGATGCGCTACCATAATAGCCATCAGAGGTTCATCCTGAGTGAGAGACATGCCGGCTCACATTTTTTGTTCCGTTGCCGGGACCTCTCTAGAAGGCAAGATAATGTTCCGTGTTCAATTCTACATTATGCAGAAGGAGGCTATGAGAGCTCACTTGGAGAGAACATTAGGAGAGAACATTAGGAGAGGAGAGGGCTGAACTTATGTTAGAGAACCAAGATCCATTTGTATACCATGTAGTTCATTATGATGTCTTTGAGGTGATTTTGTACATCTTGTACACATGGGAGGAATTGGAGAGATTGTGTGAGGTGGATTGCAGATTTTGGGGATTAAGGTGATTTTGGGCAAAATCTCAAGTTTGAGATCTAGACTTGAAATTTCTACACATGATAGCTTGGGTTATATTTCAGTTAGCACACTTGAAATTATTGTGAGAGCTACTATGTGCACTGGGTTAGAATTTTTGAAAGTTGATAGGGTAAAGTGCTCCCGTAATTACATGCTCTCTAGAAAATTGTACAGAGTCTGCCATTTCTTCAATTTTCAGTGAATTGTACTGAAAATTTCCAAGAAAATTAAATGCATTGTATCCTACCTATTGCCACAAAAATTAGAGACCGATTGTTCTTGCGCATGGAGTTATGAGTTTTTGAAGTGAGGGGGGTGGTTTTCAAACCGAATCTGAAATATGTGTGCCGAATAGAAAGGTGTCTAGGCCAAATGGCTCAATGAAAAGATTTGAAATTTTGCAGGGAAGGACGCCCTAGAGTTGTGATCAAGTGTGCAAAATTTAAAGGACTATGACATATTGGTTGGGAGATTTGAGTGACACTGTGAGGAAGGGTCAATTCTGCAGAGTGTAGATCTCATGCATGAGGAGTTTGAGATCAACAAAAAGTATGTTTGAGTGTTTAGATTCATCTTAAGAGCATAGAGTGTCATCAAGAGTGGAAATTGAGATTATGCAAAGTTCCTCAAGGGTTTGAGGTGATTGTAGGGGTGGATTTGAGAAAAAGAGAGTTTACAATAAAATTTGAAGAGAGTGTTGAGAGGATCTAAAAACCTACACCACTTGGAGGAAAGAGTGAGTCTAAGTGCTTTCTATGTGGAGAGAAGGGACATAAGGCAAGTTCATTTCCATTGACCTTTGAGAGCAAGAGATTGAGGGAAAGGAGAGGCTTACTTGACTGGGTTTGCATGTTGGACCTTCTTCACCAAGATTGGGAGGGAGAAGATCTAAGACCAAGGAGTTGTGTGAGGTTTGTGGAGTTGAAGGACTTCCAAAAGGACATGAGTGTAGTGGAGTAAAATCACTTTTGGAGACTTTGGTGAAGGATCTTAGAGAGAGTCTTAGTACAGCTACAGAAATACTACCACCTTCATCAGCTAGTTCTCAAGATTTGTGATGGAAATAATCTTTCAACTTATGGATAAACTATCCATGAGGGTTCGATTAATATGCACTCTAGGATTTGATGTTGCTATAGAAATCTTGGAGAAACTTGAACCTTTTGTTTTTTCTAGGGTGGATTACTCTCAAATGGTGTTAGTCATGTATATACTCTATTAGTTATAGAGTGAGAGAAAAGAAAAGAGAAAAAGAAAAATTGAGAGAAAAGAAAGATAGTGAGAGGTTAAGATGAGGAAAATTCCGGTTTTCTTTGGCAAGGATGGAGAAGATGTGGAGGCCTTTGTGAGAGACTTCAAGAGAGCTTGCATAGGAAACAATGAGAGGAGGAAGAATGAGTGGGCCTCATTATTACCAGATTTTTTTGAGGATGCAGCACTTACATGGTATGAGTCAGAATACCAAAAGAGAGAGAGAAGAGATGGGCAAGAAGAGTCTTGGGAGACTTTGACTTCAGCACTCATTGAGAACTTTCTTCCTGATGAGAGTCATGAGAGATTGATGAGTGAGGTTACATTTCTCAAGCAAGGAGTTGGAGAGAAAGTGAGAGTCTATGTGGAAAGAGTGGAAAAGTTAGAGTCCAGATTTCGCACGGTGTTGAGGAAGGGTGGGGATGATGTGGAGACTACAATGATTAGCATAGGGGCCATGTTCACCAAGAATTTTGTAGGAGGGTTGAGACCACAAATTAGAAGCAAGGTGAGATATGAGAAACATTCTTCCAAGGTTGAAGCTATCAAGATTGCAATTTGTATGGAGGAGAGTTTGGAAGGGGATGAGAGTGATTTGGTGGTGAAGGAGGTTGTGCATCCTCCTCAAGGCTACAAGTATGGTGGAATTTCTGATACTTTGGTCACAAGGGTTGCACCACAAGTAGTAGTTGCTCCAATTCTTGCACCTCCACCAAAGGATCCACTTCAAACCATCACAAAACAACTTGTAGATCTCAAGATCAATGTGGTGCAACTATGGGAGAAGAGAGAGATGGATCAGAATGTAAGGAGATGACCTAGGAGTTATGGAAACTATCCATATAGAGGAGTTCAACCAGCCAACAATTTCAATGATAGAAATTATTTTGGTTGTGGAGGAAGAGGCCATATCCAAAGGAATTGCCCAAATTCCACTTACCATGGAGGAAGGGGTTATGAGGGAGCCAATAGAGGGAAGGAGGGTGGTAGTGAAACCCAAGTGGCTCCTAATCCAAACAAAGGTAAGGGGATAGCATCCATAGATGTGGTGGAGAGCAAGTATGAGAAGGGATAGTGCTCAAACTCCAAGAGTCTTAATTTGGAGCTTTTGGCACAAGAGAAGAAGAGAGCTCGTTTTGCAGAGGATGTTCACTCTTCTCAAGGATTTACTCCAAGCAAGGATACTCTTATGTCTACTAGGAGCATTTGCACCTCAACACCATCAAAAACAAAGACTCCAAGGAAGAAGTTGGGGATGGAAGATTTCTTGATTTCAAAGCAACAATGGAACTACAATGTGTTGGAGGATGTTGGTAGTCACAAGGCTAACATCACAATGGGCCAATTGATTGCTTTGAACCCTACCTTGAGAAAGGAGCTTAGAGGTGGTTTGAGTTCTACAAGGAGCAAGAGGAAGAAGAAGGCAAAAGTTCCAGTATCAATGGGGGTGGTGGATGCCAAGCCAGCACCATGGGAGGCTTGTGAATATGCCTCCAAGATTGATGTGAGAGTGAATGGTCACAACATCAAGGATGAATTGGTTGATGGAGGATCAGCAGTAAATGCCATGTTAGAAAGGTTGATGAAGAAGTTGCGTATGATACCCTCAAGACCTTCAACATTTGTGGTGAGCATGGAAAACAAGCAACAAGTTCAACCAGCAGGGGTGATGGATAAAGTGGTACTTTTCAGTTATGGGAGTTCAAAATCTCATGACTTTTCAAGTCTTGAAGGATTCAAGCTATGACTTACTTCTTGGGAGGCCATGGTTGAAAGCAGCACGCACAACTTATCGATGGCACAAAGGGTACTTGAGGATTGGGCCATCAAACCATAGAGTCATAGTTCTTGTGACTAACACCACCAACACTTCATATTCGGATGCACCATCTTCTGATTATTGGGAGTTAGATTTTGAAGAAGGAGCTTCAGGTGTGGACACAAGCATAGAAGAGGAGACTTCCACGGAGGAAGATGAATCTGAATCTGATTCAGATGTGTATCCTTTGTGTGCTATGGATTTTGCACCTAAGCTAGAGGTTTTGAAGGACCCATATAAATCACCATTGACACTTGAGGAGGTATAGAGAAGGTTATCTACCCTCAAGTATGGTCCAAATGTTACCAAGGAGGAGAAGGTGAGATTTGAGGAGATTTTCCGCAAGTTCATCCATGTGTTTGCTTTTAGTTACAGGGATTTGAAGGAAGTCACCTTGGAGGAGCACAAGATAGAGGTGGAGTCACATGCAAGACCAATCTGCCAAAAGCAACATCGCATTGGCCCACCAATATCTTTGGTTGTGAAGGAGGAGATTGATAAGCTCAAGGAGGCTGGATTTATCTTTGAGGTAGAGAATTCAGAATGGGTGTCTCCAATTGTCATTGTGAAGAAAAAGAATGGCAAGTTTTGGGTATGTGTGGATTACAACAAGCTCAATGCTGTTACCAAGAAGGACTACTACCCATTGCCATTCATTGATGAGATCTTGGAGGAGGTTGCAAGTCATGAGAGGTACAGTTTTGGAGATTTTTATAGTGGATATAACCAAATCAAGATTGCACCAGAGCATCAACAACTCACCACATTCACCACACCTTGGGGAACTTACGCTTTCAAGGTCATGCCTTTTGGGCTTTGCAATGCTCCAGCCACATTCCAACGGTTCATGAACAAGGTATTTGAACCTTTCATTGGGAAATTTGTGAGAGATTTCATTGATGACTTTTGTGTCTATGGGAGCAAGGAGGAGCATTTTGAGCACCTAATCAAAGTCTTGCAACGCTTGGATGAGGCAAATGCATCACTCAACCCAAAGAAGTGCATTTTTGGATGTGAAGAAGGTCTACTTTTGGGGCATATCATCTCCAAGGATGGAATAGCAGTTGATCATGAGAAGGTGAGGAAAATCTCAGACCTTCCATTCCCTTCAAGCTTGACAAAGTTATGCCAATTCTTGGGGATGGTTGGATACTATAGGAGGTTCATCTTCTCATTTTCCAACAAGGCTTATGCATTGACCATCTACATGAAGAAGGGTGTAGATTACATGGTGATTTTGGAGGACAAGGAGGCTCTAAAAGCTTTTGAGGAGCTCAATCAATCCCTTGTTGTAGTCTAATTCTTGCTAAACCTGATTAGAGTAAGCCTTTCATCCTCTACAATGATGCTTCTAATGTAGCTATAGGATGCACTCTTAGTCAATTAGACCAAGATGGGCATGATCATCCAATAGCTTATGCTAGTAGGTAGATGGTTTTAGCAGAGAAGAACTACTTTGTCACAGAGAGAGAAGGGTTGGCAATGATCTTTGGTCTCAAGAAGTTTAGACACTACTTTATTGGAGGGAAAGCCACCATTGTCATGGATCACAAGGCTTTGAAGTACATCTTCAACAAGCCTAATGTTGAAGGGAGACTAGCAAGGTGGATGATACTCTTGTCTGAGTATGACTACACCATTGGTGATAGGCTAGGAAAGAAACATGCAAATGCGGATTTGTTATCTAGAGCCTTTGATTATGATGGAGATGAGCCAATGGATGATTCCTTCCCAGATGAGGAGCTCATGACAATCTCAATCAATCAAGAGGTTCCAATGGAGTACAAGGAGATTGTGGATTTTGTGACAAGAGGTAATTATCCAGAAGGGATGCATGCTAGGGAGAGGAAGGCCCTTGCAGCAAGATCTAGACCTTACACAATGGTGGAGGATATTCTTTTTCACCAAGGAGCAGATGGTCTACTTCAAAGAGCAGTGGGTAAGGAAGAGTCTATCCTACTCATAAAGGAGTTTCATGAAGGTTTAGTATGTGGAGGACACTTTGCAGGAAAAGTGACTGCTTTCAAGATTCTAGATGCAGGTTACCATTGGAGAAGGATTTTCAAGGATTGTCTTGATTATTGCAAAACTTGTCATGTTTGTCAAGCTTTTGCTAGAAAGTCTACATCCACTCCATCACTTAGATCAATTCCATTGCTAGGACCTTTTGAGAAGTGGGGAATTGATTTTGTAGGTCCTCTCAATAGAACTCCAAGGAACAATTGGTACATTGTGGTAGTTACTGACTACCGTACCAAGTGGGTTGAGGCTAGACCATTGAGGGACAAGAATGAAGATGAAGTGGGTAGATTTCTTTATGAACGCATTATCACTAGGTTTGGATGCCCTTTGGAGTTGGTTTTTGATAGAGGAGGAGAGTTTACAGGAAGCATTACTACAGCCATGCTACGACATTTCTCTATCACACATAGAGTAACTACATCATATAAGCCAAATTCCAATGGCTTGGCAGAGAGAACCAATCAGACCTTGTGCATGATGTTGGCCAAAGATGTAGAAATGGAGGGGGCTAAACATCATTGGGACAAGAAGATTCATGCAGTTTTGTGGGAGTATAGGACAACCATGAAGACTTCCACCAGATATTCTCCATTTCAATTGGTGTATGGTATTGAGTCTACCTTACCTATTCACTTTGATCTTCCTACCTTCCAAAGCATTCATAGGAGATTGAAGAAAGCACAAGGAGGTGATGCAGAGAAGTCAAGGAAGGATCAACTCATGGAGTTGGAAGAGGCAAGAACAATTGCTATGGTTCGAGTGGAGCAAGCCCAAAGGAAACAAAAAGAGAGCTATGACAAGAGGCCAGGCAAGAAGAAGGTGGAGACTTTCAAAAAAGGTGATTGGGTAATGTTGTTTGATTCCATTCAATTCAAGAGAGTGCAAAAGAAGTTTTTGCTTAAGTACTTTGGACCTTTCATAGTGGAGAAGGTGTGGGGCAATTACACCTATGATCTCAAGGAGTTGGGAGGAAAACACTTTGATAAGATTAACCATGATAAGTTGAAGATGTACCATAGAAGGTAGAGAGACCTTCACTTTGAGGACAAAGTGAAAACTTAATCCGGGGGTAAATGTAACACCCATTTGTGCATGTGTGTGGTATTATGATATTTAGCTTGGTATTACAAGTACTTAAGAGATATTATTTATATAGAGATAAAGGATGGTTCTATATTAGTCATGGTTAGCTAAATTTAGTCATAGCTAAGATAGAGGGGACCTTACTTTAGAGGAAGTAGAAAAGATAAGCACCACTATTTTGGATTTTAATGTGTTGACTTGGTATTATTCCTAGTGTTTGGCTTTGAGGAAAGATTTGAGAACTCTTGGGCCCACAAGCCTTTTTGTTTTGGATTCTTCTTTAGTCCAAGGATAGCCCATGTGAAAGAATCCTTGACTTAGTAGTTGGGTCTAGATAAGACCACATGCTTAGGGGAATATGCCCATGTGAATGGATATTCCTTTTTACTTTTTGACTTTACTTGACTTTTAGTCTAGTAACTTGAGTTACTACAGTAATTAGTAACCTTGGTACATAACTATTTCACAAGTATATAAACAAGGGGTGAGGAGGTACTCATCATCCTTTCATTTGCAACTATCTCTCTCTCATTGAGTTCTCTAGTGAGCAATGTCTTGAGTCTTGGAGTGTTAGCCTTGAAGGAGTATGATGGAGTTGGGGTTCCTTGCCTTCTTAGTCCATGATGCGCGACCATAATAGCCATCAGAGCTTCATCTTGAGTGAGAGATAGGCTGGCTCACAGTCCAAGCATCTAGATGCAACACTACAAATGGTATGCCAACTGTCCTATGTATATACATCGCTAGACAACATACATCACTATCAACATCATACACTATAGAAGCACAACTCACACATAAGTCATACATAGACTCTAAAGTGCTACAATTGCCCCCCTAGTTGGTGGTTAGGTCCCTCTAACTCTAGATAGCAATCTACTCTAAGTATATGGTATACCCTATAATGGGCAAAGATCAAGAGGCCGGGTGCTATGGATCTCCATCGTTAGTCGCCTGTCTGCAATCTATACCATATAAAGAATGAACTAGCTATAAGTCAAGTACATCTAGGACATAACCACTGTCCTTGAGGAACCACCATGAGGGGAGGAGTCATACATACCATATGCCATCCTCTCAAATAGCTATCACACACAGTAGCAGCTCCACCAAAAGAGCCACATAACATACACCTCAAGCTTGCATGTACAAGTGCCAAGCTTGGGTCCATAGTACCATCAATGTTTGGGAGGTGGCATGGCGTACAATTGTGCACATGATCCTTCCAATCAACACCATCATGTCCTTCTAACACAAGGACTCCAGATGGCAAAACTTCACGCACTCTCAAGATAGTGCGGCCTGTTGAAATATCAAGTGTTGTCGGTGTTGTCTATTGTAGATATACATAGTCTCATGGATGAGATTGACGGATCGAGGGCCTATAACCTCTTCCTTGGATGGTAGCATAGCATAAAGTATCTCTATGCTGAGCAATTGCCAAGTTCTCAAAGGCCATTGACATCTTTCTCCAAAAGATCTCTGCCCGGTGAGAACATGTGCTCATCCATACATTAGGGTCATACAAGTCCAAAACTATAGTAGCATCTTGACGAATGGCTGCAAGTAAATCTGGATCTCATCCATAAAGTAGAAAGTACGGAGAGAAGGATTTTAAGGAGGCTTGCCGGCTGAACTAATAGCCAATGGCCAACCAAGGTAACTGGAAATCCCATTCTCCAAAGTGGCCTCTCTACAAACCATACTTTTGCAATCCTCTCTTCACCGTCTGAACCACTCTCTCTGCTAAGCCATCTGCCTCAGGGTGATCTCGGGAGGTAGTATGGTGATCAATCAACGCCTTGTCACACAAGACCTTAAACTCCCCCAAGAACTCTATACCTTGATCAGTCAAAACCTCAGCTGGTGCATCAAAATGACTAAGAACTTGATCCAGGAACAAGTAAGCTGTCCCTTCACTAGACTTGTCAAGAAGTGCCACCAACTCAATCCACTTGGAGAAGTGCTCTACCATTCCCAAAACATACAAATGATGTCTCACAATCAGCGGTGAAGGTCCAGCAAAGTCCAAACTCCAACGGTAACCCAATCCCATGATAGGTAATTGGTGTAACTGTGGCATAGGAGCATTAAATGATGCTCTAACTCGGTCACAAACCACACATTCTGGCAACAAAATATTGTACCTTGGTCTGCATACCGCACTACCAATAATGACTTTGGAGTAAGCTATATGTACGCTTTACTCCAAAATGTCCTAACTCCTCATGAGCATGACAAACCAACTGTGGTCTCTGAGATAGAGTAGTACGTCCTAACTCCTCATGAGCATGACAAACCAAATGTGGTCTTTGAGATAGAAGTAGTACTACTCACATTCGACCATCCTCCCATACATGCAAAAGGTGTCTACCCTCCAATCTGAACCGTCTAGCTCGCTGAAGAACACGGTCTCTCTTCTTGGACCCAACTATGCCACCCATAACACCAATGCAAAGATAGTCCATCACTAAGACATAATCATGAATGTCTTGCTGAATTGTACCAATATCTTCACTCTCTGGATCTATGACTTCAATAACTCCTCCCATACACACTGAGAGAGATACCACCAAAGCCTCTAAAAACATACATAGAAAGGCCAATGCATGCCAACCATGCACCATCTCCTCATCTGTCTTACCATGCCAACGTGCTCCGGTCTGATCTTGCTGGTTGGGACATGGGTTTCTACTCAACCCATCTGCATCACGGTTCACCACTCTAGGTCTGTGAACAACTATGAAATCATACTCTTGTAAAATCAAAGCCCATCATGCAAGCTTCCTTGAAAGCTTGTCGGACTCCATTAACCACTTCAGTGGCTGATGATCAATGATGAGAGTGAAGGGGTTACCAAATAGGTAACATTGGAAATGCGCTACTGCCCAAACTGATGCCAAGCACTCTCCCTCATATGAACTATACTTTGCCTTTGCTGAATTGTTGGAGCGACTAGCATAGGCCACCACAAACTCCTTCCCCTCATCATCATGCTAGGTGAGCACTGCTCTAAGCTCCAACATACTCCAATCAATATGAGCCTGAAATGGTCGTCCTTTGATCAGTCTCCTCAAAACAAGAGTAGATGTCAACCTCTCCTTGAGCTCTACAAAAGCTCTCTCCTACTCATCTCCCCAACACCACTCTTGTGTAAGCTTGGTAAGCATCATCAAGGCCTTGGCAATGGCACTAAATCATCTAACATAGCGGCGATAGAAGTTTGCCAACCCAAGGAATGCTCGCACTCTACTCACATCCATAGGCCAAGGAATACGTGCAATAGCCTCTACCTTGGTCTACTAAACACCAAGTCCTCCGGGGTAGATAGTGTGACCCAAATACTCAACCTGCTTCTGGAAGAACCTACACTTCCCAAGATGTAATTTGAGTCCATGAGATCTCAACCTCTCAAATACCTCCAACAACTATCTCTCATGCTCCTCCACAATAGTGCTATAGACCAAAATGTCATCAATATAGCACCAAGAAAAATCCAATCTAGCTAGGATCCTATCCATGACCCTTTAGAACTCAGCATGAGTGTTCTTTAACCCAAATGGTAAGAACCTCCACTGATATAACACATCCTTGCCTTGAGGATCAATAGCCCAAAATGCTATCTTGGACTTATCCTCCTCCTTGATTGGCAACTGATGATATCTCGCTCAAAGATCCAAAGTACTAGAGATCTTTGCATGCCCAATCGCATCAAAAATTTCCTCCGGTGTAGGCATGGCATACCAATCAGCCTTGGTATGTCGGTTGACAGGGGTAATCTCCACACATCCACCTATCTGTGTAGTTGCCATGCATATCCTTCTTGGTTGGCATCACTATTGCAAATGCATACTCTTTATGTGAAATCTCCACCAAACCAACCTCAAAAAGGTCACTACTCTGGCTCTGAATCAAGGTCCTCTCCATCTCACTATATCAATAAGGACGTCAGAAAATTGGTGTATTGCTAGTCAGCTCAATCCGTATACCAAGTCTTTTCAGAGCACCCAAATCCTTCATACTGAAGGCAAAACAACTCATATGGCACCTCAAGAACCTCCAAACCCTCCGCCTTTCCTCTCCAATAAGCTTGGGTCCAAGATCTGGCTCCCAAGTATCCTCTGTAACTATAGTAGAAGTGGAAGACGTATTGGCTGGTTGCTACACTGGGCCCTTGGGAGCAATAGTGTCATGCCTCCGACCACTAGAGGTCCTAATCTCTATGTGAAAAACTCCCTTTACTCTGGCTGCAAGCTCCACATGTCCTCTAGATGCATCCCAAGTGGACCAAGGGTGTACTCCAAGTAGCCCACGTTCACTTGGATGAACTCTAAGTAGACCACTCTCCCTAGTAGCTACTGGATGTGTCCCAAGAATACCATGTCCACTCGGTCCATTGCCCCCAGCATGTGCCTGAATTATCTCGATAGGCACATGGCTCACAAGTGTTTGAGTGGTGATGCCTATCAAGCGCATCCTATGCTGCACTGCCAAGCCATGGCTCACAATCCAGGTCAAACAGTTCAGATCCATAGCCTTACCTAACACCTAACGCCTAACGCCTAGATGGCTTTGACACTACTAGAACAACGGTAATACCGGTGCAAAAACCCATCGCCCTCTCTCTCTCATCAGCATTGGGCTCTACCAATTGTTATAACTATGAGTCCCAAACAAGTCCAGGTCCTCTTTCTTGAAAAGCATGAGAGCATGGGAAACTCATGAGTGTGGGAAATGCAGCTCTAGGCTATCTAACTAGGTTCACCACTGCCATAGGTGACTTATCAGCCACTACCATTGTTTGAGACTAACGCCCAACATCCAAGATATCATCAACAAGGATGTGGTTAAGTCGCTAAATCCCATCATAAGCATGCTGTAGAACCTCTCTAGGTAAGAGGTTCATCCACCAAAGATGAAGATGATGAGCTCGTGATCCCACTCTGGCTACATCTAACAATACAACAGGTCCCATCCAAGAATGGACATGATGTGTACTCGCCACCACTCTGGTGCAAGAATCACCCATCAAAGGAACATTCTCCAAAAGGAAGCTAGAGAAATAGACAGATGAACCTAGAGATGTCGTAGTATCTGTAACATCTCCCAAAACACACCAAAACAAGGATCTTGACCACCCAAACCTCTACCAACACATGTATGTCCCTAACATGGCCATCCAAAAATTACCAAGTGAATAGGCCCATGTCTCTCCAGATCATGCACCCCTAGTAAGGAAATGTCTACTGGTAGGGCCTTCTGGTAACCTCTGACTACTGACATCAATAATAACTCCGGATATCAATAGGCCAAGTGTGCCATATGATGTAGAGAGACTCGCCTAGCAGTCTCATCTCTCTCTACATACAAGTACCTCTGTACTTGTATACCTGCCTGTAATATCGCAGCTAGTCCGGTGCTAATCACACCGAATAACTCCAATAGACATATCCCCTCTACTGGATGCTGCAAAGCAATGAGTGTGGTATCCAGAGGTGTCAAAGTAATTGACTCTGGAGGCTCATCCTCACACTCATCTCCTGATGGTACAAAGGCTCCACTCCAAGCCTACTGCACCAATTGATCTACATGCTGCTGCAATGCCTCCTTTGAACTCCACAATGGAACATCCAAGGTGGATGGAGCAATCCCACTCGTACTCCAAATCTGAGTGATCTCATCTGGTACTAGAGTATCGTCTACATGGGTGTTCCCCTCCAACAAGTCACTAGGCCAAGTAACTGCACTACTGAAAGCTAAAACTAATGCTGCCATGGTCTTGGACTGTAGTGAGCCAAGACTGCTACTACTGAAGCGTACTGGTAGGCAACATACTTGTCCCTCACCAGATTGCCAACCTGGTCTATAGGAGGCTGTCTCCTCCCAATAGTCAATACTGAAACCCATGGGGTATAACACTACTCCCCCAACTAGCACATCATATGACTAAGCTATTGTCGCAATAGCCGGAGCTCTCACCACCGAGCTATTAGTCGGATGACCAAGCTGAACCTAAAAAACAAGCTCCCTACGTGTGATGTACTTTGTTGAACCACCACCTAGAGATGTCTGGATCTGAAATGGACACCTCTCCACATTGGTCTTCCATAACTCCAGACCGACAATTGCAGCTTTCCCCAACATAAAGGGTTGTGCACCAAAGTCTAACAAGACTCTCTGTGGTGTATAGACCTTCCTTGAAGGTCCCACCAAATGGAAAATCCTCCTCTGGTTATCCAATAGGACAACATCAAGTGTGAACCGTGCTCTCTCAAAGGCCGGTTTAGCTAGCAACTCCTCCATTCTAGCCACTACTACTTGCCATAAACCACTGGTTGCTGAATGGATCCCATGCTCCTCAACCAAGTCAGCTCCACTACCAACCACCTCTGCTCTAGTAGTAAGAACGGCATCATCCCTACTCTCACACAACGTGGCAACCAACCAGAACACTGGGGTTGGGTCAACTCCCAATGTAAACATGTCACTAGCCAAAAACAAAGGATGCTGCATAATCAGCTAAGCCACTCCCAACATCATGCTAGACTCAGTCTGTGTAGTAGTAGGTGGCTGACTAGCAGGAAGTCCATTATGTACTCTATCACCACCTACTACACCTACATTGGGACATCTAGGAACCATGGATGTCGTCTATAATGCCTCAGATAGCATGAAAGACTGGGGAAGTCTGACCTGTCTCCCAACCTCTCCTCTCTGTGGGTCCAACTCTACCGATGCTCCTCTAGGCTCTGGAGCACATACTGCACTCCTAGTCATTGCTGCAGATGCATCCACCTATGCTGCTCCACACATGAAGTCCAAAGCATCTCTATCACCAGCATATGAGGTGCAAGCATCAACACCCAAATCTGATCTCCTCTAAGCAATAGCCATACTAGCCAATCTTTGCTCCAACTGCTCAATCCGAGTAGCCATAGTTGTATTAGAAGTAAGGGCAGGTATTGCACCCCTACTAGGTGTAGATCCTCTACCACCTCATCTTCCATGAATTGGAGCTACTCTACTACCTACCATAACAGCCCTACCACTCTATAACTCTAGGTGTAGGTCAAAACACCGATCACTAGTGTGAACAAATCTGTGGCAATGCTCACACTGCCTCTATAACAATATGGAGTTTAGAGATAAAGTTAGTCGGGCTTACGAAGTAGAGAATAAGACAAAATAGCCTAGAATATTCTAGAAGCATCTAAGAAGCTTCTTGGGAAGCTTCCCAACTAGTTAACTTGCGCCCTAAGCAGGTAGCTTCTAGAAGCTTCTAACTAGCTTAGCTTGCACACCAAGTAGGCGGCTTATAGAAGGAAGCTTCTTGAGAAACTTCCTAGTTAACTTGGCTTGCACTCCAAGAAAGCGGCTCAAGGAAGCTTCTTGAGAAGCTTCAAGAGTCTTGTATGCTACCTATAAATACCAAGGCCAAAGCTCATGCTAGGCATTCGGAGTTTTCCCTCATTCAAGTGTCCCAATGTGAGTTTCCGTTCTCCTATTTCTCTCCTCGGTTTCGGTCTTTTGCAGCCTCTATGCTGGGTGTGATGCACCAGAGGTATTAGGTCCGCTGCCCTGAGTACACTCTCTTCTATGGTGAGGTCCACTATAACTCCAACAAGCAAGACCACTACTCATTGGTTGCTATTGATCCAAAAATGAAGGTAAGTGTCTAACTCCACTAGGCCCTCTACTCGCTCCATAGGACCTAGGCTGTCCACCTTGTCCTCAATAACCAACTAGGAGTAGTGCACTCTGCTGCACTCTAGAAGAAGTCACAACCGTGGATGAGGTCTCCCTACCAAATCTAGATGTCACCACTCTGTCCTCCACCATGTTGAGTTCAATACGCTCAACCAAACCAAAGACCACTGCCAAAGTAGGCAAAGTAGCTTGTAACAACGTAGCATCACAAACTCTAAGTCGCAACTCCTTGTCCAGTATCCCATACCAAAATTGAACTGCCTGGGCCTCAGTAACTCCCTAAGTGAAACTGATCAGCCGCCTCATGCAAGTGTATGCCTCACATAGGCTCTCTTTAGCCTTCCGTTGGAACTTCTACAAGCTCCTCAGCTCGTCAGTCCATACTCCTTGGTAGTTCTGCCTCAAACACTAGAAGAACTCCACCATGAGGTTAAACCCCAATACCACACCACCTCTTGTAGCGGTACATCCACTTGTAGTAGCACTATCTCTAGCTAGTGCACCTCCACTAGCTCCACCAACACTACTCAAGCTAGAACTCATAGGTACAACCAATCTACTCTTGGCCACCAAACCTGAAGTGATAGAGACATAGTTTGGAGATCAATACTGTCTCCATAATTCAATCTCCTCAAAATGAGCTCTCCTAAACTCATGGTAGTCATCCATTGGCAGACCCTCCAGATGCCAAAACAATCCCTTCCATGCCATGAAAGGTGTAAACAAAGTCGGGTTCCATATTTGCTACAGATCACACCAACTATCAAACTCCTGGATGAAGTCATCCAACTCAATGATACGCACTATACTAGAGTAACACCTAGGGCCTTTGGAGGCCCAATAAATCTTGTCCATGTCCCACAACAATGGTGCGGACACACCAAGTGCACTCTCAATTGAATCAACTCCTGTGTCAAACTCCAATTCAAAGTCAATCTCCTCCCTCACTGAGACCTAAGATACAAACTGATACCAAGTACCACTCTAAGTAAACCCACTACGTACTTTAGGGCTATCTCCTCTAGAATCCCCAAAGAACTCCGTCATGACAAAGTAACCGCAACTACGAATTGTAACAACAAACCAGAACCACAAATTGCAACCACAAGTACCCCACCAAGTGCCAACACCAACTAAGTACCACCCAATAATGTAACTCTAACCAAAATACTACACTAGAAGAAAGTGCAACCTGCAACTTGCCATCACAACACACACTCTCACGGTCTGCAGGTCATCACTTCCTGCCTCACCGGAGAGAAACAAAGACAGTTTGACTAGTCATCACTCTAGCCTCACTATCGAGAGCACACCAGAGCACCAACGCTCAAAAGTCAGGAACCTCATACAAACCTGGTACACAAACAAGAAGCATAGAATGGAGGGGGTCCAATCACAAAAAATCTAAACTAAAACCCTCCATCTCATAAAACGACATAGGACTGACTCTCTACCATTTGGCATTTGACATAAGAGAAGTTCATATCTAAGTCCTAAGCTACCAGGATCACCAAGAATGAGATCAAACTGCCTCTCCTAGCCAAAACTACAAGTGTATAGATAATAGTGGCATAGTCACTTTGACAACAAGTGAGGGTGGACCAGTTGGCTAGGGCACTAGTCTAGGAACAAAAGATCTAGGGGTCAAAACCTGTTGTGCACAATCTAGCAGGAAAGGAAAATTTTTCCAACCAATGACCAAGATCTACTCTAAACTAGTTGGCTTTCAATCCCTTCTAGGCCTTTGTAGCCTCCCACAACCCTATGCATTGAAGCCTCTAAACACCGAAATTCAACCAAATGAGGCCTTTCTTCTTGCCACTTCAAACCTCCTCCAAAATTTGGCAAAACTCCTCCAAACTTGCAAAAGTTCTCCAAACTAGCAAAACTTCTCCAAATTTGGCCAAATAGCAAAACTCCTCCAAATTTGGCCAAACTCTAACGTAAAATCCAGCCAAAATCTGATGTAAAATTTGACATAAACCCTAAAGTTAGCTAACCGCCAAACCCCCTGCTAACTCTTCACTCGAGCCAAATTGAAAACATAGGTTTCTCCAAATCACAAATTTGCAAGAATAGCTTCCCAACCCACCTTCAATTTTACTTTTTGAGCCCAACTCGCAACAAATTGGTCATGCCTTCATGTCTTGAGCTCAAAATCACAACCACTGCTCAAAATTTGCTCCTTCTGTGCTCAAAATTTGGCCAGCACTTCCGCACACAGTCTGCCTTACTGCCAAATCTCCATCAAGCAACGAGATTCTGCACACCAAGGAAAAACTGAACTTCAATCAAGCTACCAACAATCCACCGAGCTTGGAGATACCACCAACATTCAAAGTTCCTGCACCCAATTTCCCCTTGATTTCACTTCTCTTATGTAATCAAGTTATTTACCACTCTCAACTCAACTCAACTCAACTCAATACTTGATCTATCACTCTATAAACTGCCAACAATTGGGCACTGATTACAATCAAGCCACACCACTCTAGCTAAGAGAATCCAAGTGACGCCTGCCGGCCTCTATCCACCATAGCTAGGAACTCGAAGGCTCAACATCAAAGAAGTGAGCTCTATGGAGCTGCACTTCAAAAGCATACTCCTTGGACTTGAGCTAGGTCTGAACCCTAACGGTCCCGCTGACGGCACACTCGACGGTGAAAATGGTGCAAAGTGATAGATGGGCCCCACCGTAAAGTCAGTATCCCAAACACAAAATCTGACCGTCGAAAAGTAGTCTCTGAGAAACTACTGAAATAACTCTAACTACTATCACTGGAACTTGAGTGCCTGAACATCTAGATGCAACACTACAAATGGTGTGACAGTTTTGATCACAACCCCAAACCCCGCTCCAAATATTTATTTTCTTGAAAATAGCTAGAAATACACTTGGTTATTGATCATTCTCTTGTAATGTTGTGCTCTACTTCATTCAAGAAGGAACACTATTTGTAGTTTGGCATCAAAATCTGCAAGCTTGATGTTGAGAAGAAGGTAGTGATGTCAGTCTCTTTCATATTCTGCATTCACTTTGGCCGTGAGGAGAATATTGGTGCAAAATATAGTCTGACAACCAATGTCATGTATTTCAAGAAACCATTTCATGCAGACATGTACTGTAGACACTTGGACACACAACATCTCCTAACACTAGAAGGACTATTCACACTCAACAATTGCAAGAAGACAAAATTTGTTGATGACAATGCTCTTGTTGTTTTCCGCAACATCATCAAACCACACATTGGTGGTTCACAAGCTCATGTTGATTTGTTTGTGAACAAGGATATTATCTATGTTATCATTGGCAAATTGTTTAATGAGCAAGATGATGGTAATGACACCAATAAGGAACGCTCTCTCAGTATCTTTGAAGATGTCCTAGACGAATTGGAGGCCATGGATGGTATTGGAGTTGATGTCACTGAGATTGAGGAATTGAGATACCGGATTAGATATTGGATTAGATTGAGGAATCCTGCTCAATTCTACCTCATTTCTGATTATCTCAATGTGAGAGTGTCCTTCCAAATAACTGCATGATTTCTGATTATGAATGGGCAAAGCACCCCTTGGCTCTCTCTTTGATGAAAAGTAGTTGCGTATGTCAGATATGTGTTATGCCTTAAAACCTTCAATCAATACGGGATCTGCTCAAACGGGTGTAGATATTTCCGTTGCGGTGGACATGTCTACTCACATGACCACCTCATACCTTGATGTTCACATCAGATTGCATTGGAAGGGTGATATTTTTAATTGCCACTTGCTTGCAATCTTGATGCTCACTCAACACATGTTAGAGAATATATAGTTGCATGTTATGAAAGCTCTGAACGTGATTGTACCAAGCTAGAAGAATATGATGGTTTCAATTTCTATTGATGGTGAATGTAAGATGATAGGGCGCATCCAAGGTGTGGTGTCTCGCTTCGAGCAGGCTACTTTACCTGGTTTTTACTGCATTTGGTGAGGTTTGCACCAACTTGACCTTCAAATTCAATAATTCTTCACATCCCTGATGGGAAAGGATTTCTATTACAAGCTCCCAATGTTGATCATGTATTTTGCATAGGCAAAAAGAGTTTACTGGGGTTGAAATCAGAGCCACCAATTGTTGCTAAAACTCACTGGGAGTCTATGAGCAAGGTTGCATCCTAGTTCAAGAAGTATTGCATGGAGGTTATGGGATAGCTTGATAGAAAGAAGCTTGCCGTGGCACCCAATTCATCTTGGTGGATTGTGATGATGTTCATTGAGAAAATCTCACTGAGGTGACAACAAAATTTTGCAACCTTGAAGGGCTTACAACCTTAGTGTCACAACAACGTGAAGCATTGCAAAATTTGCATGGTACTTATGTACATTGGTTCAAAGCAATAGGACCACCATCTATTGCAGAGGTAGACGCAGTTGATCTAGAAGCTGCCATTGTCTTCGATGATCATATGTATTCATTGCTTACTTTCCCATGTCAAGGCAATGCTCAAAGACCTTGGCGGTTTTGTGATCAACAAGTTGGAAGCAATTGACAATGAAAACATGGCGGCACTTCTAAGGATCTTGTTGATCGCATAGTTTAGCATGATTTTTGTTGTTGATGAGCATGACTCATCAAAAGATGTTGCCAAAAAGATGCCTCTTGTACTTCCACATCAATTGATAGCAGTTCAAGGTCAATAATTTGCCAATGTTGTGAAGGTTCACATCCGTCACTTGCAGCATAGTTGGTCATCAATAGAAATTGATGAGATCAAGCAAGAGTTCCAAGACCTTCAGGTGGCGCACCACTATGAGAGCAGTTTTAAGGTTGTCTTGGATAACTATGATCATCAAACCTCTTTCAAAGGCGGTTGGAAGTTGGCCAAAGATCACTTCCTATAGCTACGTGAATTTTGCAATGTGCTTGTGATAGCATTTCCCAACACATCTATTGTTGAGAGTGATTTCTTGATTGTCAAGTAGGAAAAAGATGATGCTCAAGCCTCTTTAAGTGACTTCTTGCTTGAAGGCATTCTTCATTCAAAATAGTTCAAGAAGTTGCAAGCCATCAAGTTTTATTAAGAAAATAAATAAATATATGTGTTGTTTTCTATGACTGCCATATTTAACCGCATTTAATTTCCTTGGGGGCTTTAATTAGCTTTTTTGCAGTATTTGAGGCCCATGCCACAAATAAAGAGGCATGTGTATCAATGATGTTTACCTCACAAGGGCTAAAGACCCATGTGGCAAAGATGCTCATAGACTATGATTGGACCACTTGGGATGCTCATGTACGGCAAGCAACCACATCAACGATGATGATACTTAGGATTATGTAGGCTTTCTCTACCGTTCTTTGACCATTCCAAGGATACTGATCAACTTGTGGAAGTGGTTAGCATCTTAGGCAAGTTGTATCTTGGGGTTATTTGAGATTAGTTTTCCATGTCCACGTCTATTCTATAAGCTACCCCGTGCACTCCATAATGAGGCTCGATAGGCTTTTTACCTACCACTTGATTGTTTGGCACGTGATCCCTTGGACACGGTTCTTAACCTCTTACTCCTTCAATGTTGCCTTTGTTATGCTAGAAGAAGACATGTGGGGCATAGAGAGATGGCTACTAGATTTTGTCAATTCCAAGCAAGAGATTGGGTTGCCCATTAGGAGGAGTTAGTAATGTTGCATGTTTTTGGAGACAAATTATGCCACAAGATACTACAAATTCCACTCAATTACAACAATGTAGGACATTGGGTCAAAAGTGAGAGTTTAGTAGAGCAACACAAGTGCTACACACTTTGTCTATGGCTAGTCCCACTAATGAGACTATCTCTTCCCTATGCTCACTATATCCTATGGCAAGAGAGTGAGTACCATTAGAGGTCTTAGGTTATCAGCCTAGGTAGCTTTTATGTCTTGATAGGTCACTTTTTGCACAAGCATTATGCACTACCCCTCATAAAACTTGTCAAGGATGGTATATGAGCATCTTAGAGATTGCTTTTAGACCAATGATCCTTCTAGTGGATTTACCAAGCTATTTTAGGTGGCTGCAATAGTAGCAAGGGGAGATATTCCTACATCAGTTACTTAGGTGTTAAGGGCTATTCAACTTCTCACCATGGAGAAAGACACAAAGTGCATTAGACTGATTGCTACTGGAGAGATCTTTGCACTTGGTTAGCCGGATCATTATCCTTCAATATTGATCTCACTTTTGAGAGCAACTTAGTCCATATCAGTTTGGAGTAGCTACACTTGGAGGTTGCGAGGCTATTTCCCTAAGCATCATGGCACTCTTAGTGTGGGTTGTCCTAAAAGTGGTTGTTGAGAATGCTTTAATAGCATCTATTGAGCATCCATCTTTAGAGAGCTTAGGGAGGCCAGTGGATCATTAGCGAGTCTCATTCTCTTTGTGAAATTATTCTATGGCTCTCCTACTTCACTTTACTACTAGCATAGGTAGTCACAAGAGGGAGTCAATTGTTGGTACACAACATGGAGATCCTTTAGGGGGACCTTTGTTTGCCACAACGTACTCTTATCTACTAATTTGACCAAACTAGATTGTGTATTTCACTCCTTAACAAAACAACATACATTATGGGCCCCATAGATCAGATTAGGCAGGCCTTTGATCACTTGACTACCGAGCTACATCTTGTAGGGTTGAGAGTCAAGGTGTCAAAGTGCAAAGCATAGTCCCCTTCAGGTATCCCTCCCCACCTTGAGCTTTTAGAGGGGTGTGTCACATCTACAGATGGACTATGTATTCTTGGAGTGCAAGTAGGATCTGAAGATTTTACCACATGCTTCTTAGATGTTGCTTTTATAGATGATATTCTCCATGTGGATGACCTTCCTCTATTAGGAGATCCCTCATTGGCATTTAGTATACTCTCCTCTAGTATTGCCCATCCATTGACTTACCTTCTCCGCATGGTTCCTCCTTCCTTGACTTTCCTATCATGTCCAAGAGCTTTTGATAGGAGGATTATGGCAGTCTTTAGGGATATCATCAGACCATGGACATTTGAGTGTGTGATTGGAGATTTTGACACATAGACAAACATCTCTATAGATCTTTTGCGGAGGGGTGGACCTATTATCTATGGAGGAGATGGCACCTATAGCATTTTTGGGTAGTTGTGCTCTCTTGGCACCCTACTATCCTCCCTTTTTGTGGTTGTCGTTGATAGGTCATTTTGGAGACATATGTGACCGAGGTGGAGGAGGGATCCTTTTCTCTCAAAGTGTTATTGTGGTAGACAAGAGATGGTCTATCTCCACATGCATAGGAGAACCTTCCATCCTTTGCTTCACTATTGTCAGATTGGCCCAGAGGTTTGTAGTCTTCCTTGATGGAGCAATAATATCAAGATATGCTACATTCTCTCTTGTCCATTCCTTGGGCCACTAGAGCATGCTTTTCTCTTGCTCCGGCAAGGGTGCAAGTTCTTGGATCCTTGCTCAATCATGCATTAGTGCATTCCAACTTGCCACTAGCCACTTTCTTTACAATGATTAGGTTTTGCCTAGGTTTGGTCCACCGGCTGCATCTTTGTTACTCACTTGTGAGTTAGTTCTACACTAGATGCAGCAATGGTCCATATGACACGGTGTCCTTACGGAGGACAGAGGATAGCTACCCATGATGCCATTAGGGATATAGTGTTTGCTATGGCATGAGAGAGTGGATACCTTGCTTGGAGGGAGCGTTCATATTCTTTGTAGATGACATGTGTTAAAGTAAACTTATACTTGGTTGGAGATGATCAGGTGATAGTGGCGGATGTTGTGGTTATAGACCCTATACATGATGTAGTTTTGGAGGGTGTGATTACTCATCCTCTTGGATGGGTGATGAGCAAAGCAACAACACGCAAGGTCTCCAAGTATGGAGGTATGCAGCAAGGTCATCTCTTTGTTCCTCTATATGAAGCGATGGACATGGCGTTTGACACATTTGTCAAGGAGTGCATGAGAGCTTATCATATTAGATGCCAGGGGTATCACTCTCACTCATACTTTGTAGCGTACTTTAGACAGCTTTTGTTCATTGCTCTACTGAGAGCATTGGCTGGGGCAATCCATAGGAAAGCAATCACTGTAGGTGATGCTCTTCAGATGCTCTTCAGATGCTCCAGTAGTTTGTAGACCTTATGACTTGCATAGCCAGGATATCTTAGTTGCAGTAGGGCAGATTTCTCAGAACAACACTATTGGGGCCTAGCCCCATTTTACCTTTTGTGTCACCCTTGTCCGCCTTGATGGGGTCTTCCCTATCCTTTTTGTGTCACCCTTGTCCGCCTTGATGGGGTCTTCCCTATCCTTCATGTGTTCTATGTGGTAGACTTCTTCGTCAATGTAGCATCTTCCGCATTGATTAGATTAGTTGTAGAAATAACCAAAATTTTAAGTGAGCCCCGATCCCCATCCCCATCCTTACTTGTCACTGAGGATTCCAGTGCTAAGTTGGAGGTCGTGTTTGTTTTTGGAATCAGTCAAAGAGGGATCCTTAAAATATCCCCTCCACCAAATCCACTAATCCTGTGGTAAATGATGTCGTCCGTTGACAATGATTGACATTAGTGTATGACAGGGTCCTCCCAGAATTTGTAGCAGAACTCCACATAAGTCTCCTGTGGGAACCATGCTAAGAGAGTCACTTGCGAATGACATATGATTCTTTGACATAGGCGGCATCTCTTTAGTTGCAAGATTCGCCCACAGGCGAATGATTTGGCTCATTCGCCATGACTCATGAGAGATATGGATTACAGCTGCTGCAGATCACAAGAGTGTGCTGCAAGACCTCAGCCGGCACCTAGGAGCTATATTATGTACATCTTCAAAACTTGATTCCATAGGTGATGACTGGAAATACGCTTCTTCCACGCCGTGTGCTCTGTAGAGTGCCCGTTTGGGTTAAATTGTTTTGGTGTACGTTTAGGAGGCATCTCCTTACCTCAGTATGCGCCGCACAATGTCCGTTATTCGCCCTTTGGCTGAATTACAAAACAGCGGGGCAGGAGGGAATGTTAGTCTACTGTATATATTCTGAGCGGGGAAGTCGCGGAATTTTGGAAAGATTTAGATGAAAAGCTATAGTACAACTACATATGTTGGCCCAATGCTGTCGAACACAGTGTCAACAGAACGCTTGCTACTCCGTTATAGCGTTAAGATGCTAGTACTGTAAGGTCCCTTGTAGGTTACGTAATATATTACTAGTGAACCGTCTTCGTTCACCACTTCTCCACTGATTTTCTCGACATTGATGGATGGAGCTTCAACTTTACGGTAGGACTAGTAGCAGCAATCAACAGCAAACCAGACTGAGGACACACGATCCGGTTCTGGAGCAGACACAGATTCTGATGTGGTTCAAACTTTCACGGACCTTGAGTAATCTGAGCAGATTGTTGCACTTCTCAGTGACGTCTAATATGTAAGCTGGCCAGCCAGTACTGAAATGTAGAATCTGGGGTTCTTCATCCTTACAAGTATAATCCTCCTCGAATTAGACATTTGCTCACAGAAAGAGCTTCGGTAGATGGGAAATAGCAAAAAATCGAAACCTACGGAAAGAGTTAAAGACTATCTTCAGGATTCTGATAGATAGAGCACTGAAAGATCAACAGGATTGAAGCGAGAGGGAACTGGACAAGCACCTTGACACCGAGGGAATGGGATGATAGCTGACAAAAATGAACAACTTTAGCACCAAAGATTTTATGGGCCTGTTTACCAATCTAGAATGAATCATTCCAAACATAGGTCAGAACAAGCTTTCTGATTCTAAAGGAGGCTATAGTTCAGGAAATCAGGTAGGGGTTATGTAGCGCAAGGTGTGAATTACCAAAGCACGGATCGCATTCTACCGGAGAAGGAAAGACAAACATTGGAGGTCATGGATGCAGGATAGATTAGTTACAGTCCCTGACGCAATCCCACGTCAATGTCAATTGAATTTTGGATTAAAACCTTTATCGAGCTTTCGCTTTCGCTAAATGAGACAAGCAGGGACCGAGTCAATCTCCCGCGCAAAGCTGCAGTAAAGCGGACAATCTTGAATAAACTTGTTGCGCCTTCATAACTTCCGTGTTGTCTTTGCTATTCGCTTGACGGGCCTAGAGAAGTGAAGATCTCTCTAGCCATGACAGACAAACGGAAGTGTCTTGATATCCCAAGTTCTTGTACATGTGGTGGGTGTCAATAAACACTGTAGCTAACAAACGTTCTTCTCAAAATTTTCCCCAAAGGGGCATCAATTTAGTAATTTACCACTTCTTTTGTTGTTCATCGACCTCGTGTCACTTTACTTCTGCAATCTCTACGTACACTCCCGACGAAGCTGTTTGATTCTCATTTTCCATCTGGTTCCTTCTCCGACTGAGAGACGATACGTATTGACAACTGCATGTAAGTTGCCTGTGTGCATGTTTGGAATGAAAGGAATTAGTTCAAATTCTCACGTATACGAAGTGAATCATAGAAATAATTCCTGAGCTTTCATGTGATCATATTTGTATCTCACTTCAAGTTACTCGTTGGAATTGAGAGTACAGTAAACATATACCCTTCTTTCCACACGCACAGTTATCTCAAACACATGCCTTTGTGAACGCTTCCTCGAGGATTTCGAGTAAAATGAGATTTGGGTCTTACTATCGGTACGGTATGTCGACCACACTGTCTATCCACCTACAACTGCCAACGGAAAGTGTTGTAGATCTTTAAGAGCTTTTCTGAGAGGAGATGATAAAATCCACAATCAGTATCAGCACGTGGCAGGCACAAGCTGCTCTATGGAACTCCCGATAATACGTCGGGATCTTTGTTCCGTTGCTACGATGTGAGAACGTCGTCGGGGGTCTATCGAGAATTTGGGTACTGTGAACCAATAACACACCTAGTAACAGAAGAGCTGGGGGATTGATTCGAGGAATATAATACTACTTCTTTTATACAAATGAGTGGACATAGTTTCCTTGCTGTAAAGCAAGACATGAGTGTGCACGATCATCTTCTCTTCTTGGACTGTTCTCGTCCAACTGATATCCAGTCCAGTTCACTGTGGATAAGTGAAATGGTTCGGGCCAGACATAAGGTTGCACTTATCGAGATTTTGTATACATGGAATAAATCAAATCAAATGCTAGTTTATTTAGAGGAAAGTTCTCCATAAGTACAAGACCCTCTTAATATGGAAGAGAACAACTCATCGTTCATCCAATTTATACGAACGTGAAAAGACAAAAGGATTCTGAAACGAGACATCTTAAGAAAATTCTACTCATAAGGATATTCCTCGGAAGTTCTTTTCTGATGTGGTGAATTGCCAAATAGTTTGTTTGCTACGGAAATTAGATGGAGTTCGTTGCACTTGTGAAGGGTGCAAACATTCTGCCATTTGTGTACTTTCTTAGGGTAACTTTGTCTATTGCAATAAGAGTCTGATTTCGATCTTGAGTTTCTTTCGATTTTGGGGAACCCAAGATCTTGATACCTCTCTTGATTTGGCATTGGAGCTCAATTATGAAGCAATCTCATGAGCGTTCTACATGAAGAGCTGCGAGTCAGAGCCATTTTGGTTACTGGTGCTAATTTCCTATTCTGTTTCTGCTCTTCTCTGATATGGAAATACTTTTGTATTTTACGTAAGTAGAAGTTTGTCGCTCCTCTTTAAAGCTGCTCCGAAGCAGCTGATCACAAGTCAAAATGTTATACAAGTGCGATTAATGTGCAGACCATCAACTTGCAGTACAAAGAAAAAGTCCTCCTTATTAAATATGCAGACTTTTACTTGTTTACCTTTTTTCTTGTCAACTTCTCCAGGCCTATCATGCCAGACAGGCCAGACGCGAAATATACGGTGAAATGTTTATGATCCTTCAAGGGGTCCAAACATACATGAAAAGAATTTAAGTAATAGCGGGTTAGATCTATATATACATACGAAGAGAATTCCGGAGGGGTGGAAGGGGAAAATACGAAAGTGATCATGCATTCTCATAGAAGATCAAGAAATCCGTACGTTATATAGCATAACACTTCAATTTTGATACCGCTTCCTCAACTTTGCCTTTGCTCCTACTTCTGATCCTTGTCGACTTTGAACGCCACCCAATCAATCAGAAAAGTACATGTTTGATACCATGCAGCAGAGAATCCATTTTGATGCAAATTCAGATAATGCAGAGCCAGATCTCCTGTTTCTCTCACATCTCGGGTACTTGAATACCTGAGAACCTTGATCTTTTACTCCGGTCCGTAAAAGGCCAGTCGCGTGAGTGCCACCGGAGGAAGCCGAAACGTTCAGTTCTTAAATCTGAGTGCACAGGGAGGAAAAACGGAGTAGAACGTTCATCGTTGACTGTTCCGCAATTGACAGTACCGTAAAGGTTTCTCGTTGCTCTGAACAGCACATGCTGTAATGAGTGTCAAAAAGCTCCATGCAGTCTGGTTATTGGGTAGCGCAGCCACTGCGATGCTCCGATACAACCGACGGGTCTGTCAGGATTACCGAGTCTCACATTATTATCATACCAACCTACAGTTCCTACATTTCCAGGCTCATTGACTTGTATTAATATCAGGCTCCTCCGCGTTTTCTACCATCTGGGCCCATTCCCCTCACTCGACCATTATAACACAGGTTCCACTCCGAACGAAGCTTCTACAGTAGAAGAGTGATAACGAAGCCCGTGGTCTTGGCGAATCGTCGAGCATTTCAAGTGCATTCTTGCTGTGTGAAGGAGTTTGAACACCATGGCGGGGATCAAGTCTCTTCTTGAGTTCATGGTGATTATGATGGCTTTGAGCTGCCATTGTGGGGGAATCCAAGCGGCGCTGTCTTCGAATTACTATGCCACTACCTGTCCTCAGGCGGAAATGATCGCGAGGAATACATTTAGAAATCAGATAAGCCTGCTCAATGTTCTTTCAGCTTCCGCTTCCATTCTTCGACTCGCATTCCACGACTGTGCTGTCGACGTGAGCTCCTCCACTCCATACAGTCAATAGCTGCACTAAGAACATTCATTTCCTTTTACAGTCCCAAGGCAATGTGCTCGTGGATTCCAACATCCTACACGTCTGGAGTCTGGGTTTTGCAACCTTGGAGTCCCACTTCCTCACTGCAGCCTAAATGAGTGCAGCATTTGGCTCTCATTGTAGGGCTAAACGCTGGAGCTACACTGCGGTAGTTTACTGGGTTTTCTCTCGGAACACGGAATACGCCCATTCTCTTGCAGAAAAAGCACTTATGCTTAAAATGGCATTCAGCGAGCAAGTATATAGTCATGTTTCCGATATCAAAGGCGCTAACGTATCTTAATTCGTGCAGGGTTGCGAGGCTTCGGTCATGCTGAACTCTGACGGTGCAGGTATCACCGACGAGAAGGATGCCGAGAGGAACATTGGAATTGGCAACACGAATGTAATCGATGCGATGAAAGACGACTTAGAGACTGCCTGTCCAGGCGTGGTCTCCTGCGCTGATGTGATCGCCCTGGCCGGTCGCGAAGCTGTAAGCTTGGTGAGGATCCCATATACTTCTGCTGTTAGGATTACTTTGAAGTGAATCGGGGAAGAACATAAGCTCGTTCGCTATGTGGTTTTAATAATTATCTCTTGTCAGGCTGGAGGCCCGACTATCCCAATACTTCTTGGACGTCTCGATGGGAAGTCGGCTAGCACCGCCCGCGCCCAGGCTCAACTCCTTCCTGCCACAGCATCCGTAGCTCAAGTATTGAAAGCATTCCCGGGGCTCAAAGCTTCAGAGGTTGTTGCGCTACTTGGTAAGTCAGCTCCACGCATCTTATTGATTATTTCAAACTAAATACTGGATATGTTTGTGAATAACCTTTTACTGATGGACCTCGTGTGTATCATAATTTAACCCAGGTGCTCACACAATCGGAGTCTCCCACTGCGTGAATATTGAGAATCGGCTTTACCCTACGCCTGATAGTACTCTCCAACAAAATGTTCTCTTCGCCACCGGTCTCCGTGTACAGTGCCCTCAGGGTATCAGTAATCCGAACACCCTCGTCCAGAATGACCAGACCAATATTCGCTTTGACAATCAGTATTTTAACGATGTCCAGAATGGAAGGGGATTGCTGAGCATTGATGATGCCCTTGGCAACGATATTGGGACCGCTCCAATCATCCAGAGGTATGCAGCCAGCTCGAGTGATTTCTTCAATGAATTCTCCAGCGCTTATAACAAGTTGACACAATTCAACGTTCTCCCTGCTGGTCAAGGTGAAATTCGAAGAAATTGCAGGTCTGTCAACCCATAGAGAGCATGGACAACGAGTGAACTGAAAGACGGTGTGCATTAGATAGGAGTCAGTTGTATTGATACAACTCCACGAACAGATGGTAGTGCTGAACAACATGTCTTCTAAGAGTTTCGTCGAAATTAGCTCGAAGCTACTCTTCTGCTTCTTCCATTGGGTAAATTTGACATTCGAAAGAGTGAATTGAAACCGTGACTATGGTCTTGATGTTAATCCAAAGAAGGGTTGGCCGTTTAGCTGAAATTACACACATTCATTTTGTAATATTTCATCTTGGTGGAATTCAATCTGCTCTTGATTTTGATGGCCTAGGAGCTACAATCAATGTACCGTTAAAAATTCCACCATCAATTATGAGATGTTTCTTATTCTCGGCATTGTCACTAAACTCAAGAATTCGGTGTAAAGCCGCTACATCTTTGCGTATATACGACAGTTTCACATAATACCGAAAAAGATGTACAGTCTTGGTACCATGTCTGATCACTTAAAACATGTTCACCACCACTTGCTATTATTCTCGAGAAAACATGTTGTACGAATATGAGAGGTAACGTGCCAAGTCCAATTTATACTTGTGTTACCCTTCGCACGCTTTGTACCGGAGTTTATGGCACTCGCTAACGTTGTTAAAGCTGCACGGTAGTACCAGGTACAGTTCATGATAGCTGCTCAGAGAAATCTCCAGCAAACTCTCATGAAGACAATAAGAGTAAGAAACAATATAACATCATCTGCTGATGTAAATTCCGATCTCATACAGATCAGCTGCAATGCAAATTTCGATCTCAGTGAGGCCACCATAGTACACAATGGACACTACACTTCATAGGCAGTCATCTGGAATGGAACATTAACTGCCGCCCATTCACTTACCAAATATTGCACGTCATCTTACTCTCGATACATCTTCCTGTATGATCCCGTCTACGTTTCTGCTCGGTCTTTTTAATTTGAAGAAGCAGATCTGCTGGACGCTACACCTAACTTTGGCGGTAGAAGACACAGCTGCCAAATTAACTAGAACTAGAATTAACCCAACAGTCATAGTAGCCTCTGAAATTTACATTCGAAGATGATAAATCAGGTCTTGATCAGCACTACATACATTATTGTCTGGTATGGACGACCTCTCCTTCGTCTCTTTTCTCGTTTAGAAGGAGACCGTAGAGTCACGAAGTGGACGGAGGTTTGAAACTGGTTCGAGCATTTTGTCACTTGGGCCGACGAGGACAGGAGTCAGAGCAAAGGAAGAAACATTGACCATGTTGCCCGCTGGCCACGGATGTCTGAATCGTGGACAAGACATCCTCGACATCTTGTTGAGAAGTACGCGGCGGTGTAAGAGGAGAGATGGAACGGACTTATGGAGCACTGTAGCAGCCAACATAACTAAACGACCAAATTTTAGTGACAAAGATGAGGAAGGCGCGATGGTCGATGCAGAAGCGGAGTCTCAACTCTAATTACAAGTTTTGTTTTAAGAACCACACAAATATATCCCTCGAAGGAAAGCGAAAACGTGTACAAAGCAAAGGGTGCCAAAGGGAAACAGAACACGGGGCCCAAAGTAACCTAGGGGACAAAAGTGGTTGTCAACCCGAAATTTTCCCCTACCATGGTGTGACTTAAGGCCCCTGCCCATTATTCCTTTCAAATTTATGTACCCGGATCTAGAGGACCACTTCAAGGATTCAATATCATATTACTTTATTTACATTAAGGAGAGTCTTTCCACCATGTGAGTTTACTGAATTTTGTTTTGAAAAGGTGCCATTCTATAGTTCTCGCGAAAAGTTGAGTTACACTCTTGAATAATATTAATAAAATCGTCGAGAGGAAATGCCTAGAATACAATTATTACAGAATTCCTACCACAAATATATGGGAAAAGAGATGTGGCATTTTTAAAAGTGACGGATCGACCAAGAAGATTCACCCAAATTGTAAGGTTCTGGGGTTTAATATGACGATAAGTCAAAAAAGAAGTTAGGAGAAAGGGTTACACCTTCTATTACCTCAAATATCTTTATTAAAATTGTGGGAAAATAATTTTCAAATAGAGTTCTCAGATAACAACTAGTCTTTATCCCCATCTAACTTGTCCAACCTATTTGGCTGCGTGTTTCGACTTGGGAAATGAAGATCGTGCCCATTGAGGACTCTACGGCTGTGTGCGGGTGTTCTTCTACTGACATCGTAGAAAATCAGAGTTGAGACACCAAAGGTATGCTGGTAAATATAGAAGTAAATCTCTAACAGTAGACACTGTCAGAATGTTGGTAGGTGGGTAGAATTCACTCTGCAACAAACCGTTGTGTTATTACTTCACAGCTGCGGCTGTGTATGCTCACGAGGATTTGCAGGACCATGAACAATGAGAATCTTCTGACATCTATTTGATGCAAAAGCTCTTGGGGCTTCTTCTCACAGAAACAGTATTTGGCTTTCCTGTCAATCTCAAGAGATTTTCTCCGAGTTACAGCTGTTATCACTGAACGCAAGATTTGACTACGGTACTGATAGTCTCACTGAAAAAGCATTGCTTATCCACCGCGTGATCCCAACCATGGTGAATGTTGATGGCAATCTGTGTCCACTGAACCACTTTAACACCGGACAAAACAATTTCTTTCTAGATAGAAATCTCGGTGCGTTGTGCAGATGGAGTTTCTTTCACATATATCGGATATTTACACATTTTACATCTTTTGTCTCTCCCTTGGATGGATTGATGGGGTCTTCCCCATCCTTCGTGTTTGCTACGCGGTGGCCTTTTCCATCGATATTTATGTATATAGAATAAAATAAATTTGGTTTCGGGTTTGTTTATTCTTGCCAGTTCACGAGATTCGATTACGTTACCGGAAATTTATTACCGGAAGTATTTTGACGCGAGCACTGCCATTTTTTTCAGCATTTCTGAAACATCGCGTTAATCCGCAGCTCATTCCAATGAGAACTAGATTTCATCCCGTGTGTAGCTGATATGTGGTAGTTTGCTGTCCTGAAGTCACAACGTATATCCATATCACGACTTGTCTCGAATATAATAATAAAATATGTAAGGTTTACGTTCTTTTATGCTGGACTAAAATCGATGGGTTCTTTAGATTTAAATGTTGGATATGTGTCCCTATTTGTGATATTTTCTTTTTGGAGTCTAGCTGGGCGAGTAATTTCAAGTATGCTTTCTTTGGAGCGTATGCCGTTCAAATGGTTTTCACAAAATTTTTCATAAAATTGCTTTCTTTGGAGCGTATGCCGTTCAAACGGTTTTCACAAAATTGTTCATAAAATTGCTCCAAAGTTCTCATAAAATTGCTTTTGATATCTTATGAGATCCGCAGGTACGTAGGTTCTCGCAGTTTTAGCGAAATTGTCATAGCATGAACGCGAGTATATATGTGGTCTATGTATATAGATAAAGATCTTGAATTTCTTAAGTTGATTTAGATCGTAATCCATAAAACATGTAAGCAATATTGTATAACATAAGATATATAATAATGATTGAACAGAAAATTCAAAATATTACACCAAATGATCTTATCCGACTCTCGACTCTCGACTATTGAGACAGTACCAGAAATTGCTTGAAAATTATTCCTGACATATAGAAAAATACACACAGATGATCTGATGCATATGGAAAGATTACCGGAGGAAGTTTGATACTATAGGTGAACCTAAAACACGTTCAACATTCTCCATGGCAGAAATCAATTAAACCTTGAAAAAGGGCGACCGCGAATCAATTAAACAGGACATCAGGAAATTAGCTTTTCTGTCAATCTCAAGAGATTTTTACTTGGAGTCACACATCACAGAACTTCTCCGAGGCATTTGTGCAGCTGTTGAACTGGAGCATGTCAACCACAGTGAATGTACTGGAGGCCCAGATGGAATTCGACGAAGTATCAGTTGAGATTGATTTGTGCACGATGCGGTAGGGACAGGATATAGGGGTGGACGGAGAGCTCCGACACCGACTGGCTTCGATCGTGCGCGAGACATCGCACATGAAGAAATTAAGAGTACGTTTAGTGAGGTTCAGTTCAGTAATTGAGCTTAACAGATTTCAGCGGGTGAAATTACTTCCTCCGCAGCAAATGGTTTTGAGGTCAATTTCCATCATTACATCTCCTTCCAGAGTAAGTGAGATTTCAGATACGCGCGTGAGAATTTCATTCCTCTCGTCGACAGCAGCGAGTGGTAGTGGGCTTTCTTGACTGTGCGTGTGCATGTGCATGGTGCTTCATGACTTTGAGTATCTAATAGTGATTATGAGTAGTCTTTAATCAAGGGTAGCATGGGAGATTATTCTCCAGTCCGAGGTTAGGGGTTTCGACAGGCTCAGATTGATTATTATAGCTTTTTGAGTACTGAATCACCTCAAAGGGAAAAATGGAGAAGAGAAAAATGACAATCTAGAAGTGCACACTCTCCATAGTTAAACAATACACTACAACAAGGTGACACCCAAGGAGCGGGCATAATTAAGAATGCAAGGTATAATTAGTGACTTCAAGCATAATTAGGGATTACAGGTTACAATTAGCAAGATCATGGCCAATTTCAGGGTGTCATGGTATCCTCTACACGGGACCACTATGAAATCATTGCAGATAGGGGGGATTTTTGGCAAGGCTCTAGGAGCCTACAATGACCCCACTTGGACCGATTTCATCCATGGCAATTGGGATCAAGGGCCAAGCACTACTAGCATGGAGGTGCAGTCTGCCTTGTATGTGGACTGGGAGGCAAATGGAGATCTCGGGCTGTCACATATAGGTATAGATTCAAGGGCCAATCCAAAGACCCACCTAGGAGGACATCATCTATAGGGCAGCTTGGAGTAGCTTTAGGAGCCCATTGTGTGACCCACCTTTGCGGACTTCATAGCCATGCACATCAGATTGGAAGCCAAGCATGCTAGCATAGATAGGCGGTTGGACAAGTATGCGGATAGGACATTGAAGGTACAGAGACATCTCTAGGGGTTGCATACATGCTCTTCTCACATCCCTTATTTGCTTCTTGTTCTATGTTCTCCATCCTTTCTCATTTATCTCTTTTGTGTTTGGAACGTTGCATTTAGCTGCTATATCTTGTATTTTTGTCATGACAATTTCTTTGCACTCTTGAGGGTGTATACCTTATCAATAGCCTATCTCTCAATGCTTCCATCTTGTTTTTGGGCATGGGCGTTTAGGGTCATAGAGGGACTACCTTAGGTGTCATCTGGCATCCCCTAGCCCATATATGCAAGCAGTGGTAGACCCTTACATCACCATTTTACACACCCACAATTGTTGAGGTTTATCCAAATGTATTCCCTTTGATCCCCAAGTTCCATACTTCTCTTATGCCAATGGAGCACCTTACAAGGGGATTCCTCTATGGAAGATGCCCCATCACTTGTCCTCCTTATCCATTATCCTCATGTCACTGACACTCCACACCCTCTATCCACCTTGGACCCTCCTTCCACCCTATTGCCCTACTACCTCTACATGATCATTCTCTTCTACTTGTGCACTCAACACATCTTTATATCTCACTCCATTAGCATCCCATACAATCTTGTTTGGATTGTCTATGGGTAAGGATTAATCTAGCACAACACAAAGAGATACCTCATTGTTTGCATATGCAGTGTAGCCTCCCATCCATACTCCACTAGTATCTCTAAAGGATCTCCCAACTCATATTTTTGGTTACACTCTTTGGACCCTATGCAAGCATTCATACTAGGTTTGCCATGACCACGGATGTATACCAAGATCCTTGTGTCTTTACATCCTCTCATTGGATCCACACTCTCCCTCCTAGTATGTGATATTTGGGTTGATGACCATAAGAGAGATGTCTCTACTTGGACATTATTGGATATTACTCCTTCTAACCCATGGAGGTGCTTAGGACATTGAGAGATTGACTTTAGGATTCATATGTTTTTGAGAGTAGATTGGGCAACCCTCCATGAGGATACACCATTAGGGCTTATATCACAACCAATTGGATTGCAAAGTCTCCATAGCCCCATGCCCTACCTTTAGAGCAGTGTTGCCTCTATTTTTACTTGATGTTAGTTTATGTAGAGAAGTACATGCATGTAGCCCAAGCACTCTTATTTTCACATCCATTAATCTTCTCATCTAACACTTTATCAAACTTATAGACCCAACATCCACCTACCGTTGAGGACCTGCCTTAGTTCCTCCATGATTATCAGCTTGCTAAGGAGTTATAGCTTATAGAGTCATACTTTGCCCATGCTCTACTCCAATGTATGTGTCTCCTATTAGGTGGGTCATTGGGCCTTTCCAATATGTGGTTTGAGAGTTTTGAGCTCCCCTTTGGGACAAGAGGATTTTTATAGTTTTTACAAATCATACATCTTAGTATAGTACATATTCCATGCTCACCTTCTCCCATGGTTGGAAAATACCCAAGTAGTCTATTTTATTCTTACTTGGTGTCACCTTCTCAGGGCCTCATATTTTGCATATATTTTCTTGCCTACAAAGGATTTATTGCCACATTTTGCAAATGTTTCACAATATTACCCACCATACTTTCTCCACTCTATTTGGGCCATGCATGGTCTCATAGCTATAGATGAATGGCAATAAATAGCTCTCTTTATAATCATAGGTGGATGTAGTCTCATAAGGCAAGAGCCACAACTCCATCAACATATATTGGAGCATGGACTCTGGTGGTTCATTGTTTAACAAATAGGTTATTACATGGGGGCCATCCTTTTTTTGGGACCTTTCAAAATAGGAGATTTAGGCACTCATGCTTTCCAAACATATCTTTGATTGGCTTGCATTTTATTGCCAAGCCTTGCTATTGATGGTAAAAAGGGAGCCATGTTTAAGGTAAGAAATGTCTTCTATAGGATTGTACTAAAATACAAAATAATAAGTTGTTGCAAGAATGGCAAGACAATGAGAGATGTGGGAAAAGGATCTATTGCAACATCCAATTGTGTGGGATGTGTGGGTAGAGCTACCTAGGGGCCTAGTAAGTGGAGGTGGTGGATAATTCCTCTATGGGATGTATATTAGTATTGGATGAGCCCTCTATAGGACAAAGCATAAGTGAAGTAATTAGGTAGACAATTAAAGCTAAGATAGTGCTCTAACTATATCAAAGTTGTAATCTATTATAGATGAAAGTTTGGAGCAAATTTGCATCAATGGTGGTTATCCAAGGAGGAGATGGCGGCCATAATAGAAGCAATTATTAGGAGATAAACTTTCTTTTTATGGTTAGGATTACTAATATATAAGGGAGCTTGCACCACTTAGTGGGAGTTTGTCCTCCTTGGAATCTAACCATCATTCTTTGTGTCAATGTAATCCTCTAGTGTGAGTTTATGGTTCTTATTTTGTCTTTTAGGAGAACCTAGTTTCATTAAGTCAAATGTAAGTTAAGTTCATTAAGTTGCCAAGGGACTTATGTAATCATTGGGTCCACATATTGAAGTGAATGCCAATTGTGGTTGTAAGAATGCACAATTTGACTTATTGTTGGCTTAATTGAGTAATGAAGGTTGTAAAGAAAATCCATTCGATCTATTAATGTTTCTTGAGTGTTGTGTCACATTTCTAGTTCACAAATGTATATTTTGTGTAACTGATGCTTCTTGTTGCACTCATTGCAGTCTTTTTTACAAGGAGATTGACAAGGAGAGTGACAACCAAGGAAGCCAAAGGACTCATAGGGGATAGGCCTGCAAGTTGATTCTTAGGTTAAGTGTCCAAGAGTAAACCCTATCCCATAGTTGAGCTAGGATCACTATGGGACATTTGCCCTCATATGGCTCTGGGAACTTCTGCCCGTAGTGCTCAATAGGGTTGTCCTATACTTCCCTTGCCCCATAGCATCCCATACCCTTAACTATGGGACTGGACATACCAATTGATATTTTTGGTCCCACTCATGATTGATGCATATGTCCTCTCCTCTCCCTTTTACAACTGATTCATGCTGCATATATTCAACACCAACAAGAAAGGGTGCAGGTATTTTCAGTTTGGAGGAAGCACTACCTCCTATCTCTTCAAGTAGGATTTCTTTCAATCCGGAGGAAGCATTACCTCTCGTGTCCTCAGATACAACTCTCAATTTGGGAGAAGCATCACCTCCTACTTCTATAGGTCCTACTGATCCCAATCCAAGGGGAGCATTACCTCCCATGTTTACAAGCACACTTTCAAGTCTTTAGAGTGTGGCATTGCTTCCGTTCATGGCAAGCATTTCTACCCAATGAAAACTATCAACTTTGACACCACACCCTATGGCTACATAAGTACCAACTAATTCAGCCCATGCTGCCCTTGTAGCTACCATAGCATGGGATTGACCTCAAGAGGAGCAAAGCTTTGTATACCTCCTAAAACATTAGTGTTCACATGGTGAGAAGATTTTGAATCATTCCTTTGGATGTTTGAAAATATTTATATGGCACAAAATATCATGGATGATATTGCCATGGCACAAAAAATTGGACAATGTGTCATGGGCATCATGCAATATTGGTTAAGTGGCTTGTGACAACCTAACAAGTATCACTTTCACGGTAATCAGCAAGTAACAGTCCATTCCTATAGAGATACAAGTGAGAAATGGTCAAATACAAAGTAAATAGTAACAAATCAATTCTTCTTGATTTTTTCTTTAATCTCTTGGATAGAAATCATACCCAAAAGAGAGAAAAAGTACTAAACCACAATCTTGTCACCAAAAAATCACACCTATAATCACAATTCATCAAATCCTTTCAAAATTGACATTAATTGTAATGATTTAGTTCTCTCCAAGAAGACTACTTCACCACAAAATGACTTTGCCTTGGAATTGTGTTCTACCGCTCCACTGAAGGCACAACTTCCTCAATCAAAATTGCTTTGCATCAATCTAGTGTTGCACTCAGCAATGCAAAATACTACTAATACTACAATTTCTCATAGATTTGTCAAGGCATTGCTTAGATTGCAATCCACTCAAGATCAAACACCCAGAATGAAATCACAGTTGTAGAATCCAACATCTAACACACTCAGACTTTCACTTTGAACCTCTCCAAACACTCACAAACACACACACAAAATTGATACTCAAAAGTAAGCTGAAACAACAAGCATTGAGTTACAATACTCAACTTTAGGTCCTTTGCGTCCCTTTTGGGGTCTAGACCCATTGATTGAACAACAAAACACTACAAATGCCTCCTTTAAATAGGCAGAGCACTATGATAGTTATTTAACTATGTACCATTTCAATTGCTACTTTACCAATATATAGATCCAAAATGACAATCCATCTCTTCATATCTCAATTCTGTTACTAATCCAATCTGATGTCTACCTCAACTTTGGCTTCTACACCCGATGTAATTGCAATTGCTTCCTCTCCTTCAGGTTCAACTACAACCTGCTCTTCTATCACATCTTCAATCTGAGTTGCAATTGAAGTCATGGGTCTACTAATTATTTCCTTCTTCTTTATTACAACTACTTCTAATGTCTTAGGTGACTTACCCAAAGATACTTGCACTCCTAATTTTGCTATTTGCACTTAGGTTCTTCATTCTCACTACTCCAAAGTTTGTTTAAATCTGATCTAACTAAATCTAATTTGAGACTCACATTTTCTCCTACTTCTAACATCTTCCTATTTGTCCTCTCTCTCAAGAAAATCAACAAATTATTCAGTTTAGTGTCCTTTGCCTTTTTCTTCCTTGTCTCCTGCACCAACAACTTTAAATCATGCAATCTAGCTTCCTCCATCGTCACTTCTGCTTTTGTACTCACCATTGCCTTCATCCTCTCGACAATCTCTCCTACCAATTTTGATGCATACCCATGAGTTTGCTCTACCTTCAATGATGCATACCCATGAGTTTGCTCTACCTTCAACTTCAAACACGAGTTTGCTCTACCTTCACTACATCTTCAATTTGTCTTTGTACTCAGCCACCAGCATCTTCTTCTCCTTTGCATATTGAGCCATCTGGCCTTTTGCACTTCTTACCAGACCTTGTAATCTTTCCTCCTCTTGATTTCTGCTTGTCAACTTGCATTGCCATGCTTGATCTTTCTCCACTACACTTGATCTTAAACTTTCCAACTCTTGCTCCATTTGTTGTGATTGCTTTCAAGTGTATTACTTCAATGCATGCTTCACCGGCTTTGCTCTTTATCTTTTCAACCACTACCTTCTAATTCTTCAATTAATTGGCTTGAAAATCAAGATCTCTCTTGCACTTCTCAAAATTCTCTTGCAAACTCTCAAGAGTCTTCTTCCAAAGTATTGCATCCACCCAAAGTTCTTTGGCTTCTTCTACTCTTTGGGTTAACTTCTTCTTCAAATCCCATGCTTCTTTGCTAAGATACTTCATCAACTACAACTCATTTATCACCTCTAGATGATTTTTCTATATCTTCTCCTTCTTCTTCTTCAGTTGCAACAACAAAGGACAAATGATTATTGACAAATCTACCCATCAAACTCTTGCACCTTGTACTCATGGTCTTTGTACTTAGCTCTGACAGGTAAATCCTCCTTTAGTGCCTTACCCCAAAGTTGTGATCTTTGTACCATCAAAGTCAGCTCTTCCAAGTTTTCTCCTTCTTCCTTACTTGACTCTGTCTGACCTTCAATTGCAGTCTGCAATCCTCTCCTTGACCTTACTCCCTTCTGGACTACCACCTTTGGTTCTTCATCCCGCTCTTCTTCTATCTCCATTGTAGGTAATTCCAAACAAGAGACATCTCCTTCTTCACAATCACTTGCTGCATGGAACTCCTCATCCTTTTCTATAGCCACTTTGTCCATTGACTAATAGACTGCAGGCTCACTTTCACTTTCACTTGACTCCCTAATCTACAAAGTGAGTTTGAATTATTCTTATTAGTCCTCTCCCTTAGACTCAACCTCACCTTCAGATTCTACTCCCAAAGATAGATCCATCACCGCTACCTTAACTCTCAAGTTCAGTCTTCTTGTCTTTCATGGCTGAACAAGCGACACCACTTTTTTGGTCTAGTCCGCTTCTTTTCCTTTGGACTAGTCACTACCACAATTTTCTTCTATCTCATCTTAGCAAAATGTTCATCACTTGCTCAAATTTGCAAGATATAACGTTGCTTGTCTTCATCTGCTTCTCGATCAAAATTTGGGTTGAAATGCAAAACCATTCTCTATTTCTCTTCCATCATCAGCAAGTTTAAACCTAGATAGAAATATGCAACAATAACACAAAGTAGTGCGGCGTCATATCCATCCTCCAATTAATAATCATTTTTCTCATCCTCTGGTGAAAGCATTTTGCCCAATTCACCTTCTCTCCTACAAACACTTGATAAAACAACTGCCTGATTCATCATCCCGTACATGGTTTGCTTGGGTTTGAACATCACCATCATCGCTCCAACAATACTTTGCCTTATTGGGTCCCAATAGGTATCCACCTTGTAACCATTGTTGGTATGTGGAGTGTTGAAGGAATTTCTCACTTTTGCGGTTTCTTCCAAAGACTCACACTTTTGATAGAAGATGATTTTAGCCGCATCCCTTGCTTGCTTTCCAATGACTAACCTCCAATCCAACTCTGTCCATTGAGCTGGATTCACTCTTTTCCGCACTACTTCAAGGCCATCCTCATAATTTTTGGCAACTATCTTTGCCATGAACCTTAGAAAACTCAAGTTCTAGTTCTAGGCCAGAAATGTAATCCAAAGTCTACTCAAGACTTTGATCCATGCCACTACATCTAACCTCCAAATTTCAAGACTCCTTACTGCAAGTGAGGAGCTCTTCTTACCACCCTTCCTTGCCATCATGCACTCACAGACTCTAGGTTGTTGGAACACGTTCACCTCTCCTAAACGTGTGATTCTAATTCCCTCTAGACTTTGGAAAATTAAACTCTCATTTGGCTTCATGACTCACATTCCTTCAAGACAGCTACTAAGAGGAAGACTATATCTTCTTGACATTTCTGATTTCCCTTGGAAAAGTCTTCATTTTATAGTGCTCCAAGATGCAATCATGCTTTAGTCAATTTGAATTGGACACTCACAACTTCTTTGTGTTTGTTTCCTATCACTCTCAGATTATCCTTCTCAAGACTTAGTTGTTTCTTTAATTGTACCTTCTTGACTGGCGTGACTCAAAGAAAAATTGTTACAATTTCTTTGGATTGGGTTGAGCTCTCTGATACAAATTTGCCTTACTTTGGATCTACCACTCCGTAAGTCCAATCCAAATACTTCTTTCTTTGACCCAAATTTGACTTCTTTGGGTCTCCTCCAAACACACAATTCTCCTCTTTTCTTCTTTATTTGGCTGCAATTTGGTTTCAACAATACACTTCTTTAAACACATCAAAAACAAAAAAATGTGAGTACCACATGGCTTAGCTCACACCACAAGAATAAGGTGCATATTGATATCAATGAGTGGAAGGGTGACAAGAATAAATTTTGTCAAGGCAACAAGAACAACTTAGGGACAAGATACACAAACTTCACAAAGGACATAATGAAATTGTGTAAGCATTTATTCAAAAATTTCAATACATATCATCAATGATTACACCATCTCTAGAGCCTACTACAACTCTCAATTGGTTTAAGGGTGTGCTACTTGAGGATATCTCAAAATTCCTTATCTACAACAAAGCTATTACTTTAGCTCAAGCATTTGAGGAAGCACAATGTTGGGCTCAGGCTTACAAGCAAGACATGACCTTACTAGACCCTTGCTTTATAATACCAAGATTTAAAGGAAAATTAGTGCACAATCCCTTTGCTATTACTCAAAGATTCCAACAGTCAAGATACTTCTATGGAGGAACTCCTGCAATGGTGCCAGCTCAATACACAATACCACAATCATATGCCTATAGCAATTCCCACAGTTATTCATGTAACCCTTTCAGATTATGCAAACATATTGCTCCCATAGTTGCCAATGTTCTAGTAGCAATGTTCCTCTATCTGGTAAAGTTAGGACAATTGGAGAATCTTCACTTAGCACAACAACCTCAAGAGAGGAACCAAGTGAACATTGCTGCTTGGAGAGAGATTATTTATGCATGTTGTCCAAGATGAGGGCACAAAAATGCTCAATGTGCCACCCTAAATATTCTTAATTATTTGTCCATTATGGGAAGTACAAACATATCATGGTTCACTATAGAACACTCAAGAGATGCCAAGAACCTCAAGAAGATAGAGCACATGATGTGTATGTTGCCCTACAAAAAAAAACTTCAACCAGCCCTTGTGAGCTCTTGCCCTCCAAGGAAGAAGAGGCAAAGGACCTCCCAAATATATGCTATCATATTAGTAATGAGAATCATTATGCAAACCTGTGCCCCAACAAGCTGGCCTATTGCACATTCTACTCCAAAGCACATACCATGGCACAATGCTCAAACTTCTAGAACTTTATTACTCATACTAGTGGAGTGCACATTTAGGATGAACTGAATGATAATGGTAGATCTCATCAGAATGTTCATTTCATAGCAATTGAGGAAAGTGCTCTTACAAGTGATATAATAGCAACCATTGGAAGTGCTATCACAAAGGCAAATGTATTCCTCACCATGTGTGCTTGCACTTATGTAATTCTTCTAGACAACAACTCTAGTTTTGAGAGTTACTCCTCCAAAAGTATAGATGAAGAAGCTACACATGAGGAAAATCCTTAGCCCACTTAGGAAATGTATAGAGCCACAATTCCTATGTTTAACATACTAGCAAAACAACACACTTCTATAATATATGACTATGACATTGTTGTTGATCTAACTAACCTTAGAGCCAATATCAATATCAAACAACTTTGTAAAGTTTCTCCTATAGAACGAAGGAAGCCTACAAAAAGAATAACCCATGGTGTGCTTCAAGGATCTGCTAATTGGGAGTGTTCATCCTTAAGGACACAATCCTATAGAAATACCACACAATCCAACTTTGTGAATCCTACACATTGTTATGGTTGACACAATTTTGACCAATCCTCATGTGTTCTACACTAAGGTTCACAACTCAAATATTCTCATAACCGTCCAAGGGAGTGTCATCCCAAATTGTCACATTGACTTGAGATCCTTGATGAACATCATGACCAAGAGTGTGATGGTAAAATTAGGCTTGAAGTGTATTGTTCAGAACTCCATTCTTCTTTGAATGGTTGATAGGAGAAGACATTGCACTCTTGGACTATTGTCCAAGGTCCCTACACTAATCAGAAAATGAGTGGTCATATCATATAACTCCATGATAATAGCCCATTCTTCCAGCAAGTCCATGAAATGTTCTTGACAAGCACACTTCTATGGCCCTAAATGAAGTTTCCTTGGACTCAAAGGACAAATTTTATAACACTAACAATGGAGTTTGCCACCATGCTCTATTCCCACTACCTTACACCTAAGAACATATTGAGGAAACCTTGACTACCTCTTGCTTCTATATCAAAGATGATATTGTAAGTCAAGATGAAGAAATGGACAAGGAATGCTTCTATCTTGATGGTATTCTCCCCAAAAACATTGTTATTCCTTTACCCAATGAAACAAATCTCATTGTGAGTGAAGAAATTTTTTCCAATTATTATGGAGACCACAAGTCCTCCATCTTACACCACTACTATTGATACCATGGGCAAACCCACAAAGAGACTTGAAAAGGAACAAGAAGTCCATTGGACAATACTCAAGGACAAGTTGCAACAATAATTCTTAGAAAAACCTCTAGAGCAGTCTTCTAAGACCATTCTCCTCCACTTATAGATTGTAGACAAGTTTCATGATCTCAACATCTTGCAAGCAAACAAATTGCTAAATATGTGAAGATCGGCACTAATGCATCCATGAAGGAGGAACCCCCCTATCAAGCCCTTTGCTAAGAGTTTCAAGATATGTTTTCCTAGGACTACATAGAACTTTTGGGTATGGATCCCTAAATATGCTAGCATTGCATCTTACTTTGATCATATGCCATTTTAGTAAGATCCAAACCATACTGGCGGAATCTTACTTACTCTCAAAAAGTGTGGGAAAAATTAGAAAAATACTACTAAATTATGGGTTTATCTATCCCATAGGAGAGACCACAATCTTGGTTGTCCCTAAAGAGGATAAGGAAAGATGCACATATGTGTGGATTTCTGAAAGCCAAATGCAAAAACCATCTTGGACCCATTCCTAATTCCATTCACATATATACTACTAGATAAAGTGGCCCATAGTCAATGCTTCTCATTTATGGATAGGTATTTTGGCTACAACTAGATTGTCATTGCTCCAAAAAATCAATCCAAAACTCTTTTCTTCATGGAATGGGGCACTTATGCCTACTACATGATGCACTTTGGATTGTAGAATGCTCCCTAGCATTTCAACACTACACAATGAACTCCTTCAATGCAATAAGGAAGTACGTGGAGCTATATCTTGATAATGTGTGCACAAGCTCCAACAACAACCATATCAGTGTGCTAAGAGCTATTTTCACATTTATAAGCAAGTAATGATTTCTTTAAACCCACAAAAGAGCCTATTTTCTATCACTTGTGGGCCTCACCTTAGTCATCTAGTCTACAAAAATGGAATAATGGTGGACCTAAAGAATATCTAGGTCATTCAAGAGTACTCCAAAGACCGTATGAGAGCTATGAAGTTTCTTAAGTTATATGGGATATCATAGGCAATATGTTCATATGTATGCTAAGATTGCCTCTTCACTAATAGGCTTCTTGTACACCACAATCAAATTTGTGTGGATGTACAAATGCATAGATGCATTTGGTTCCTTAAAGCAAAAATTGGCCTCTACTCCAATTTTGGCAGCACCAAACTTGGAGTATATTTTCCATGTTTTGGTAGAAAACTCTAGCACCATTATGGCCATTGTTATAGCTTATTATGACAAAAATAAATGTGAAAATTTGATCCACTATGCTAGTAGGAAACTCAGCTTGGTTGAAAGAAACTATTCAACAACCAAAAGAAGTGCCTCAGGATGATTTTTGCTGTCCAAAATTTTTGACATTACTTGATAGGCAACAACTTTGTCTTCCATGTAGACCATGAAGCCCTCAAATATTTAATTTATTAAACCATATTTTGTGGGAAGATTGGCCTGTTGGATGCTCTTCCTACAAGAGTTTTCTTTTATGTTGAAATAATATCAGAGAAAGTCTCGTGATAACACAAACTTCTTATCTTGTATCCTCTAACTACCCATTGTTTGCTCTTAGTTATAGATCTCATAGACTTCCATCTTTTCTATGTGCGGAATTGTTTAACTACACAATCATCTTGGATGACCCAAATCATGCACTATCTCTCTATGAGAGGTGTATCCTTTGACTTACAATGGGCTGAACACAAAAGGTTTTATATGTTTGCACTTCCTTTTACTATTTTTCATGGAGATCTCTATTGGATGGAATAAGATGGAGTACTTTGGCACTTTATTAGCCCAAAGGAGGTTCTTGTAATATTAAAGGTGTGCTACTTGGATGAATCAAGAAGGCACTTCTTTGGTGAGTTTACTTCACGCAAGGTTTACTTTGTGGAGTATTGGTGGCCTTCTAATTTGGCAAATGACAACCAATATGCTTGCATGTGTGATGCTTGCCAAAGAGTTATCAAACCCTTTTCACAAGACCAGATGTACCTCCATCATATTGGCATCTCAACCATTCCAAAAATGGGGTCTCAATAGTCCTTTGGAGAGGAGAAGACAAAGGGAAAAAGAGATTTTGCATTGCACAATCCAATAAAAAAATGTTTAAGAGTAATCTATGTAGTACACCACTCAAGCTAAGTGGAAAACTTACTTCAATTGCAAAACCAAGGAGGTCCCACTTTACAAATAGGGACTTTGTGTTATAATTTAATTTGGGCCAATTTCGAAACAAGTTTGTCGAGAAATAGCTAGGTCATGATCAGGTCTAGGAAGTGTTAGAGAATGGTTCAATCCAATTGGAATGTTGGACGGAGAACTCTTGGTATCTCATACCAATAGCACCAAGTGCAGACCATACATCTTGCACTACATCTTGCTAAGGGACAAAGAAGAAAAAATATCACGGGAAATCCAATGCTTCTTCATCACACAAGAAGAGAACTTGGGAACACCATTGCAAGAGGACCTCCTCTAGAATTCAAAGGACTTCTTGAGAAACTATGGGATTGTCTATGGGCTCCTCCCTATTTTAGAAAGTTCTTTTTGGACCAATAGTCCCAAAGGACAAATTCAAATGTGGCTACAAGAACCATCCATATTCCAATTTCATATTCAAAGGCAAAATAGCACCACACAAAGGAAAATTCATCTTTGAATTCTAGATGGCAAAATAGGTTTAATGTTCTCAATCCAAGTGCTAAAAATGCCAAATTTATGAAGCTGTTTCCACTCTTGGAGTAGGATACTATGACATATGTGAGAATCTAAATGCAAAACAAGAAATTACAACATTCATCGAAGGTGATCCAACCCCTATAAAAACCCTTGTAGAATTCCTTAAACCCTTTAGTTTGCAATTCAAACTTTGAAAAAGACTGAATCACAAAGTAGTTGCACCAAACAGCAATAAGTCAAGTGATTGTGCTCATATTGTTGAAGAAAACTCAAAGTTAGCAAGAAGTCAATGATTCTACCCAAGAGGAATAGCAGTTCATAACCAGACTGATTGATTGAATTATCTTAGATATGCTAGACAGATAGGTCAAGAGAACATCATGGTAATTTTCAAATTCTGACAAGAAGTAGAGAAACACCTGGTTGATAAAGTCTTGCAATGCAAAAATTGGAGAAATCTTTTGATAAGTTGTCCAAAAATTAGAAAATTGTGCAGATTTAAAATAATCTGTGGGCAAACTAGTGAAAGAGGTAAGCAAGTTCTACAAAGGTTAGATGGAATGGACCCTATCTATATTCAGTTGGGCCACTTGTGCAATTTTAGCAATGTGGACTCTAAGACAAGGCGGAACATGGAAATGGGCTACAATTGAAACATTGTGGCCCACAAGTTCTTTTTGCCAAGGAAACAAGGAGTTATTGCAAGTGTTGAAATGATAAAGATTCAAATGGATTCAAAAGTGATCCACTTACTAATTTCCATAGTAGATCCTCAAGCAAAATTTATCCCCATGATTGAGGACACAATATGGGAATTATTCTTGCTGTCAAAAAGGTTTGAGGACATCCTCTTGGCGTGGAGGGCATTCTAGTTTTTCCCATAGCACCTACAATGGCTATTTTTCTTTAAAAATATAGACAACTCATCTAGAACCACGCACAAGAAAGGGTTCTTAATGGTAGTGGTGACATATTTTCCATTGTATTTCTCCATGAAGAACTTCCATTGGCTCATCAAAGGCTAAAGGAACATGTCATATCTGATAGCATCCCTCACAAATGCTCTCATCTAAAGTGTCATTTATAGAGAAGCATCCAACTATGCTCCCATATTGTTCACAAAGCTATGAGAATGTTGTATGGGATTCATGAAAGCATTCCAAATGGAAAGGACAAAGGGAGTTAAGACTTTTATGGGGCCGATACAAATGGAAATTGTGGAATACTTGGCCCTAAGCACCTTCCAGTTGAAGGAAAATCTTATCAAGGAGATAACTATGATGTGTCAGATGCCAATTTTCAAGAAGAGCTACCAAGAAATGACAATTTGGATAGGAACACACTATGTGATCCCTTACATGACAACCTAATTGGTCTCCTACTTCACGAAATGAACTGGTAGAGAGTGGGAGAATCTTCTAAAATTGCAAATTCCCACAACTCTGGGAGCACAAGAAGCAAAGCTATGGTAACCACTCAATCTCATAGAAATTGAGGCTACAAGTAGTAAAAGAAAGAAGACAACTAGCCCAAAGGATGGTGTAACCATATCCCCTAACTCAACAAAGAAGAAGAAGAAGCTAAGAGTAACAATGAAGAAGCCCACCAACAATGGTGAGCAAGCAGAACCATTGCAAGGCACAAAAGATCTCTAGGAATACCAATTGTGTGAAAAAAGCAAGTGCATGCTAACATCTAAAGATGTGGGAATAGAATGAATGCATGAATGTATAGTAGCTAGGAGAAAAATTGTAATCAATAGTTCAATGTTATGTTGATAGATTAGGTTGTGTACATCTAGAGGAGTATAACCACTTGACATTTATGGCACGGGCTGCAAAACAGGCTATGACCGCAATTAGTATAGTGCTTAGGGTAAAAAATAAATTCTTTTTAGGGTTAGAGCTGCTATTAAGAGGAGATTGTCCCTTCTTGTGAGAGTAATATTCTAGCTTAAATACATAATAGTGGAGGATTCCCCAAGTAGAAGAGAGACTTATAGAGTTGTGATCTTTTTACTTACAAGATGGATTGATTAGTGTAACTAGGGGAATCAATCATCCTTTTCTTGATGGGATTGTAAATTACTCTATGCTTTGAGGTTGATATGTCAAGGCTTAATATGAAAACCATAAAAGTCCTATCCTAACTCTATATATGATGTGAATGAATAAAGGCATTCTTTTGGAAGTTATATGGTTTGCATTATAAATCAGTGCTCCTTGGTTACTTGGCACACTAGTAAGCTAAGAAGGAGGCTATATTGGGAACCTCACTTCAGAATGTATTACATAAGTACTAAATTAAATAGCATGGAGGCCAAAGGGTTCATGTGAGTGACAGACCCTCAAGCCATCTCCAAGACTAAGTGTCTATACGAGATTCCTATCCTTGGAATTACAACCAGCTATGAGAATCTTGACTAAAATTCCTTCCCAAGCCAAGTAAATGGTTGGGCTTGCAAGGACTATACTATTGCTTTTCTTCTCTTGTAGCATACCATTTTCTATATTATGGGATTAGACTAAACTGGCAAACATTTTTGGTGCCATTGCTAGTTGATTTGTATGCCCTCTCCACTTCATTCTACAATATGCTCTAGTTATGTCTATTCCTCACCACCCCACAAGGCCATGATAGTGTTCTATTTGGGAGAAGCATTACCTCCCTTATCTACATACAACAATTTAAGTTTGGGAGAAGCATCACTTCCCATTTCTATACGTTCCTTGCTTTTCAATCTAGAAGAAGCACCACCTCCTTCATTTGCTAGTACTTTTGCTACAACTTAAACCTAAGTAATATTTCCATTGATGGGAAGCACTTTGTCCCAAGGAATCCCATCTATCTCAGCCTTGCATCATACAATTGTGCACACCTCTTCCACAACAACACTTGTTCCACCTCTTAAAATCCCAATGGTCCCAACTACAATGGGTTGGATATCAAAATGATGAAATAATTGTATACCTCTTGGGACCATAGTGTTCAAAGTGCAGGAAGATTTTAAATCATTCTTATAGATGTTTGAGAATGTTTGCATGGCCTGGAAATCATTGATGATATTGCTATGGCATGAAAATTTGGCCAATGTTTCATTGGTGTTGCATAACATTGGTTCAATGGCCTAACCCTAGCCACAAGAGCAAGTTATGCAATGATAAAAGTAGAAGGATACCAAGAATCAATCTCTCCAAGACAACAAGAACAACTCAAGGACAAAATAAACTGACCTTATGAAGGATACAAAAAAACCATCAAAGCACTTATTCAACAAGTCAAATACATATCATTGATGATCATACTAGCTTCCTACCCTACTATGGATCTTGATTGGTTCAAGACACACTACCTAAGGATATTCAAAATTTCTCATATACAACAAGGCTACAACTCTAGACCAAGCATTCAAGGAAGCATGTTGTTGAGCTCAAGCTAACAAGAGGGATATGGCTTGTGAGCCGGCCTGTCTCTCACTCAGGATGAACCTCTGATGGCTATTATGGTAGCGCACCATGGACTAAGAAGGCAAGGAACCCCAACTCCATCATACTCCTCCAAGGCTAACACTCCAAGACTCAAGACATTGCTCACTAGAGAACTCAATGAAAGAGAGATAGTTGCAAATGAAAGGATGATGAGTACCTCCTCACCCCTTGTTTATATACTTGTGAAATAGTTACGTACCAAAGTTACTATTTACCGTAGTAACTCAAGTTACTAGACTAAAAGTCAAGTAAAGTCAAAAAGTAGAAAGGAATATCCATTCACATGGGCATATTCCCCTTATCTTGACCCAACCACTAAAGCAAGGATTCCTTCACATGGGCTATCCTTGGACTAAAGAAGAATCCAAAACAAAAAGGCTTGCGGGCCCAAGAGTTCTCAACTCTTTCCCCAAAGCCAAACACCTAGGAATAATACCAAGTCAACACACTAAAATCCAAAATAGTGGTGCTCATCTTTTCTACTTCCTCTAAAGTAAGGTCCCATCTATCTTAGCTATGACTAACTTTAGCTAACCATGACTAATATAGAACCATCCTTTATCTCTATATAAATAATATCTCTTAAGTACTTGTAATACCAAGCTAAATATCACAATACCACACACATGCACAAATGGGTGTTACATTTACCCTCGGACTAAGTTTTCACTTTGTCCTCAAAGTGAAGGTCTCTCTACCTTCTATGGTACATCTTCAACTTATCATGGTTAATCCTATCAAAGTGTCTTCCTCCCAACTCCTTGAGATCATAGGTGTAATTTCCCCACACCTTCTCTACTATGAAAGGTCCAAAGTACTTAGGCAAAAACTTCTTTTGTACTCTCTTGAATCGAATGGAATCAAACAACATTACCCAATCACCTTCTTTGAAAGGCTCCACCTTCTTCTTGCCTTGCCTCTTGTCATAGCTCTCCTTTTGTTTCCTTTGGGCTTGCTCCACTCGAACCATAGCAACTGCTCTTGCCTCTTCCAACTCCATGAGTTGATCCTTCCTTGACTTCTCTACATCACTTCCTTGTGCTTTCTTCAATCTCCTATGAATGCTTTGGAAGGTAGGAAGATCAAAGTGAATAGGTAAGGTAGACTCAATACCATACACCAATTGGAATGGAGAATATCCAGTGGAAGTCTTCATGGTTGTCCTATACTCCCACAAAACTGCATGAATCCTCTTGTCCCAATGATGTTTAGCCCCCTCCATTTCTGCATCTTTGGCCAACATCATGCACAAGGTCTGATTGGTTCTCTCTGCCAAGCCATTGGAATTTGGCTTATAGGATGTAGTTACTCTATGTGTGATAGAGAAATGTCGTAGCATGGCTGTAGTAATGCTTCCTGTAAACTCTCCTCCTCTATCAGAAACCAACTCCAAAGGGCATCCAAACCTAGTGATAATGCGTTCATAAAGAAATCTACCCACTTCATCTTCATTCTTGTCCCTCAATGGTCTAGCCTCAACCCACTTGGTAAGGTAATCAGTAACTACCACAATGTACCGATTGTTCCTTGGGGTTCTATTGAGAGGTCCTACAAAATCAATTCCCCACTTCTCAAAGGGTCCTAGCAATGGAATTGATCTAAGTGGTGGAGTGGATGTAGACTTTCTAGCAAAAGCTTGACAAACATGACAAGTTTTGCAATAATCAAGACAATCCTTGAAAATCCCTCTCCAATGGTAACCTGCATCTAGAATCTTGAAAGCAGTCACCTTTCCTGCAAAGTGTCCTCCACATACTAAACCTTCATGAAACTCCTTTATGAGTAGGATAGACTCTTCCTTACCCACTGCTCTTCGAAGTAGACCATCTGCTCCTTGGTGAAAAAGAATATCATCCACCATTGTGTAAGGTCTAGATCTTGCTGCAAGGGCCTTCCTCTCCCTAGCATGCATCCCTTCTGGATAGTTACCTCTTGTCACAAAATCCACAATCTCCTTGTACTCCATTGGAACCTCTTGAGTGACTGAGATTGTCATGAGCTCCTCATCCGGGAAGGAATCATCTACTGGCTCATCTCCATCATGATCATAGGCTCTAGATAACAAATCAGCATTTGCATGTTTCTTTCCTGGCCTATCCTCAATTGTGTAGTCATACTCAGACAAGAGAATCATCCACCTTGCTAGTCTCCCTTCAACATTAGGCTTGTTGAAGATGTACTTCAAAGCCTTGTGATCCGTGACAATTGTGGCCTTCCCTCCAATCAAGTAGTGTCTAAACTTCTTGAGACCAAAGATCACTGCCAACCCTTCTCTCTCTGTGACAGAGTAGTTCTTCTCTGCTGAAACCATCTGCCTACTAGCATAAGCTATTGGATGATCATGCCCATCTTGGTCTAATTGACTAAGAGTGCATCCTATAGCTACATTAGAAGCATCAGTGTAGAGGATGAAAGGCTTACTCCAATCAGGCTTAGCAAGAATTGGAGCTACAACAAGGGATTGCTTGAGCTCCTCAAAAGCTTTGAGAGCCTCCTTGTCTTCCAAAATCACCATGTAATCTACACCCTTCTTCATGTAGATGGTCAATGCATAAGCCTTGTTGGAAAATGAGAAGATGAACCTCCTATAGTACCCAACCATTCCCAAGAATTGGCGTAACTTTGTCAAGCTTGAAGGGAATGGAAGGTCTGAGATTTTCCTCACCTTCTCAGGATCAACTGCTATTCCATCCTTGGAGATGATGTGCCCCAAAAGTAGACCTTCTTCACATCCAAAAATGCACTTCTCTGGGTTGAGTGATGCATTTGCCTCATCCAAGCGTTGCAAGACTTTGATTAGGTGCTCAAAGTGCTCCTCCTTGCTCCCATAGACACAAAAGTCATCAATGAAATCTCTCACAAATTTCCCAATGAAAGGTTCAAATACCTTGTTCATGAACCGTTGGAATGTGGCTGGAGCATTGCAAAGCCCAAAAGGCATGACCTTGAAAGCGTAAGTTCCCCAAGGTGTGGTGAATGTGGTGAGTTGTTGATGCTCTGGTGCAATCTTGATTTGGTTATATCCACTATAACCATCTCCAAAACTGTACCTCTCATGACCTGCAACCTCCTCCAAGATCTCATCAATGAATGGCAATGGGTAGTAGTCCTTCTTGGTAACAGCATTGAGCTTCTTGTAATCCACACATACCCGAAGCTTGCCATTCTTTTTCTTCACAATGACAATTGGAGACACCCATTCTAAATTCTCCACCTCAAAGATAAATCCAGCCTCCTTGAGCTTATCAATCTCCTCCTTCACAACCAAAGATATTGGTGGGCTAATGCGACGTTGCTTTTGGCGGATTGGTCTTGCATGTGACTCCACCTCTATCTTGTGCTCCTCCAAGGTGACTTCCTTCAAATCCTTGTAACTAAAAGCAAACACATGGATGAACTTGCGGAAAATCTCCTCAAATCTCACCTTCTCCTCCTTGGTAACATTTGGGCCATACTTGAGGGTAGATAACCTTCTCTCTACCTCCTCAAGTGTCAATGGTGATTTATCTGGGTCCTTCAAAACCTCTGGCTTAGGTGCAAAATCCATAGCACACAAGGGATACACATCTGAATCAGATTCAGATTCATCCTCCTCCGTGGAAGTCTCCTCTTCCATGCTTGTGTCCACACCTGAAGCTCCTTCTTCAGAATCTGATTCCCAATAATCAGAAGATGGGGTATCTGAATGTGAAGTGTTGGTGGTGTTAGTCACAGGAACAGTGACTCTATGGTTTGATGGCCCAATCCTTAAGTACCCTTTGTGCCATCGATCAGTTGTGCGTGCTGCTCTCAACCATGGCCTCCCAAGAAGTAAGTCATAGCTTGAATCCTTCAAGACTTGGAAAGTCATGAGATTTTGAACTCCCATAACTGAAACTACCACCTTATCCATCACTCCTACTGGTCGAACTTGTTGCTTGTTTGCCATGCTCACCACAAATGTTGAAGCTCTTGAGGGTATCATACCCAACTTCTTCATCAACCTTTCTGACATGGCATTCACTGCTGATCCTCCATCAACCAATGCATCCTTGATGTTGTGACCATTCACTCTCACATCAATCTTGGAGGCATATTCACAAGCTTCCCATGGTGCTGGCTTGGCATCCACCACCCCCATTGATATTGGAACTTTTGCCTTCTTCTTCTTCTTGCTCCTTGTAGAACTCAAACCACCTCTAAGCTCCTTTCTCAAGGTAGGGTTCAAAGCAATTAATTGGCCCACTGTGATGTTAGCCTTGTGACTACCAACATCCTCCAACACATTGTAGTTCCATTGTTGCTTGGAGATCAAGAAGTCCTCCATCCCCAACTTCTTCCTTGGAGTCTTTGTTGTTGATGGTGTTGAGGTGCGAGTGCTCCTAGTAGACATAGGAGTATCCTTGCTTGAAGTAAATCCTTGAGAAGAGTGAACATCCTCTGCAAAACGAGCTCTCTTCTTCTCTTGTGCCAAAAGCTCCAAATTAGGACCCTTGGAGTTTGAGCACTCTCCCTTCTCATACTTGCTCTCAACCACATCTATGGATGCTATCCCCTTACCTTTGTTGGGATTAGGAGCCACTTGGGTTTCACTACCTCCCTCTTTCCCTCTATTGGCTCCCTCATAACCCCTTCCTCCATGGTAAGTGGAATTTGGGCAATTCCTTTGGATATGGCCTCTTCCCCCACAACCAAAACAATTTCTATCATTGAAATTGTGGGCTGGTTGGCCTCCTCTATATGGATGGTTTCCATAACTCCTAGGCCCTCTCCCTACATTCTGATCCACCTCTCTCTTCTCCCATAATTGCACCACATTGATCTTGAGATCCGCAAGTTGTTCTGTGATGGTTTGGAGTGGATCTTTTGGTGGAGGTGCAAGAACTGGAGCAACTACTACTTGTGGTGCAACCCTTGTCACCAAAGTATCAGAAGTTCCACCATACTTGTAGCCTTGAGGAGGATGCACAACCTCCTTCACCACCAAATCACTCTCATCCCCTTCCAAACTCTCCTCCATACGAATTGCGATCTTGATAGCTTCAACCTTGGAAGAAGGTTTCTCATATCTCACCTTGCTTCTAATTTGTGGTCTCAATCCTCCCACAAAATTCTTGGTGAGCATGGCCCCTATGCCAATCATTGTAGTCTCCACATCATCCCCACCCTTCCTCAACACTATGCGAAATCTGGACTCCAATTTTTCCACTCTTTCCACATAGACGCTCACTTTCTCTCCATCTCCTTGCTTGAGAAATGTAACCTCACTCATCAATCTCTCATAACTCTCATCAGGAAGAAAGTTCTCAATGAGTGCTGAAGTCAAAGTCTCCCAAGACTCCTCTTCCCCCTCTCTCCTCTCTCTCTTTTGGTATTCTGACTCATACCATGTAAGTGCTGCATCCTCAAAGAAATCTGGTAATAATGAGGCCCACTCATTCTTCCTCCTCTCATTGTTTCCTATGCAAGCTCTCTTGAAGTCTCTCACAAAGGCCTCCACATCTTCTCCATCCTTGCCAAAGAAAACCGGAAGTTTCCCCATCTTAACCCCTCACTATCTTTCTTTTCTCTCAATTTTTTTTTTTTTTCCTCTTTTCTTTTCTCTCACTCTATTACTAATAGAGTATATACATGACTAACACCATCTGAGAATAATCCACTCTAGGGAACACAAAAGGTTCAGGTTGCTCCAAGATTTCTATAGCAACATCAAATCCTAGAGTGCATATTAATCTAACTCTCATGGATAGTTTATCCATAAGTTGAAAGATTATCTCCATCACTAATCTTGAGAACTAGCTGATGAAGGTGGTAGTATTTCTGTAGCTGTACTAAGACTCTCTCCAAGATCCTTCACCAAAGTTTCCAAAAGTGCTTTTACTCCACTACACTCATGTCCTTTTGGAAGTCCTTCAACTCCACAAACCTCACACAAGTCTTTGGTCTTAGATCTTCTCCCTCCCAATCTTGGTGAAGAAGGTCCAACATGCAAACCCAAGTCAAGTAAGCCTCTCCTTTCCCTCAATCTCTTGCTCTCAAAGGTCAATGGACATGAACTTGCCTTATGTCCCTTCTCTCCACATAGAAAGCACTTAGACTCACTCTTTCCTCCAAGTGGTGTAGGTTTTTGGATCCTCTCAACACTCTCTTCAAATTCTATTGTAAACTCTCTTTTCCTCAAATCCACCCCTACAATCACCTCAAACCCTTGGGGAACCTTGCATAATCTCAATTTCCACTCTTGATGACTCTCCATGTTCCCCAAGATGAATCTAAACACTCAAACATGCTTTTTGTTGATCTCAAACTTCTCATGCATGAGATCTCCACTCTGCAGAATTGACCCTTCCTCACAATGTCATTCAAATCTCCCAACCAATACGTCACAGTCCTCTGAAATTTTTCACACTTGATCACAACTCCAGGGCGTCCCTCCCTGCAAAATTTCAGATCTTTTCATTGAGCCATTTGGCCTAGACACCTTTCTATTCAGCACCCATATTTCAGATTTGGTCTGAAAACCACCCCCCTCACTTCAAAAACTCATCACGCCCTGCGCAAAAACGATCTCTCTCTAATTTTTGTGGCAGCAGGTAGGATACAATGCACTGAATTTTCTTGGAAATTTTCAGGACAATTCACTGAAAATTGAAGAAATGGCAGACTCTGTACAATTTTCCAGAGAGCATGCAGTTGCGGGAGCACTTTACCCTATCAACTTTCAAAAATTCTAGCCCAGTGCGCATAGAAGCTCTCTCAATAATTTCAAGTGTGCTAACTGAAAGATAACCCAAGCTATCATGTGTAGAAATCTCAAGTCCAGATCTCAAACTTGAGATTTTGCCCAAAATCACCTTAATCCCCAAAATCTGCAATCCACCTCACACAATCTCTCCAATTCCTCTCATGTGTACAAGATGTACAAAATCACCTCAAAGACATCATAATGAACTACAGGGTATACAAATGGATCTTGGTTCTCTAACATAAGTTCAGCCCTCTCCTCTCCTAATGTTCTCTCCAAGTGAGCTCTCATAGCCTCCTTCTGCCTAATGTAGAATTGGACGCGGAACATTATCTTGCCTTCTAGAGAGGTCCCGGCAACGGAACCAAAAATGTGAGCCGGCCTGTCTCTCACTCAGGATGAACCTCTGATGGCTATTATGGTAGCGCACCATGGACTAAGAAGGCAAGGAACCCCAACTCCATCATACTCCTCCAAGGCTAACACTCCAAGACTCAAGACATTGCTCACTAGAGAACTCAATGAAAAAGAGATAGTTGCAAATGAAAGGATGATGAGTACCTCCTCACCCCTTGTTTATATACTTGTGAAATAGTTACGTACCAAAGTTACTATTTACCGTAGTAACTCAAGTTACTAGACTAAAAGTCAAGTAAAGTCAAAAAGTAGAAAGGAATATCCATTCACATGGGCATATTCCCCTTATCTTGACCCAACCACTAAAGCAAGGATTCCTTCACATGGGCTATCCTTGGACTAAAGAAGAATCCAAAACAAAAAGGCTTGCGGGCCCAAGAGTTCTCAACTCTTTCCCCAAAGCCAAACACCTAGGAATAATACCAAGTCAACACACTAAAATCCAAAATAGTGGTGCTCATCTTTTCTACTTCCTCTAAAGTAAGGTCCCATCTATCTTAGCTATGACTAACTTTAGCTAACCATGACTAATATAGAACCATCCTTTATCTCTATATAAATAATATCTCTTAAGTACTTGTAATACCAAGCTAAATATCACAATACCACACACATGCACAAATGGGTGTTACAGGCTTTACTAGACCCTTGCTCTATACAACCAAGGTTTAAGGGAAAGATGATGCATAACCCATATGCTGCAACTCAAGGATTCCTTCAGCCAAATTACTTCTAAGAGGGAGCTTCTGCAATTGCACCAGCCCATACATAGTACCACAATTACTACTTGTATATGATCATATGCCTACAACAACTCACACAATTCATTCCATAGTTATATTGGGATTGCTCATTCCCATAGTTGATAATATTCTTGCACCTAACACCAAGATGGAAAACATCTTGATGAAGTTAGAATGATTAGAGAACCTTCACCTAGCACAACAACCACACAAGAAAAATCTAGTAAATACTACTACTAATGGAGAAATATCCAATACATTTTGCATGGGACAAGGGCAGACTAATGCTCAATGTGCCATCCCAAATATTCCAAATTTCTAGGTCCATTGTGGAAGGTAAAGGCATGTCATGGAAAACTATATAATGCTATGAAGATGCCACAAGCCTAAAGAAGAAAGAGCATTTGTTGTTGCTATTATCTTGTAAATAATAATTTCAACCAGCATCTATAGGATCCGCCCTTCCATGGAGGACAAGCTAATGGATGAGGTAGAGGCCTTCTTGGACCCAAGATATGTTGTAATATTTGTAGCAAGAATCACTATGCAAAACAATGCCTCAATAAACCTATTTATTGCATATTTTGTCCCAGAGCACATACCATGGCATAATGCCCTGATTTTGACCTTCATAACTCAAATAAAAGGACCAACCATGGAAAATGAACCACCAAACTACATTGGCCCTAACAAGATTTCCACTTTATTGCCATCAAAGAAAATTCTACTATGGGGAAGAAATTTGACTAACAACATTGTTATGATAGATGGGGACATGTTTTTCATAGCAAGGTCTTGCACCTATGAAGCACCTACCTTGGGCAGAAGTTCTAATTCTGAAATCTATTCCTTTGGGAGCTCAAATGAAGATGTTACATGCAATGACATCTTGCAAACCGCTCTAAAAATGTATAAGATTTTAGTTCACATGCTTGACATATTGGCAAAACAACCACCAAACTCAATCATACATGATTATGACATCATTGGTGATCTAGCCAATATAAAAGCCAATTTCATTATGAAGCAATTGTGCAAAGTAGCACATATAGAGCACAAGAAGCTATATAAATTCTTCATAAAGCTACCACTCATAATCCACTTCAAGGATCTTCTTACGGGAGACTCTATCCCCAAAATAGTAGACCATTCCCCTAGGAACTTGACCTACTCCACATAGGAGCACACCGCACACCCATCTCGGAGTCTTGCACACTACCATGGTTGAGTAAAGGACCACCATGTGTTGTACACAAAATTCCATGACTCAAATATCCCCATGACCATCCAAGGAAGCATTATCCCAAACTGCCACATCAACTCAAAGTCTTCTATAAACATTATAACCAAGAAGGTAACTCTTGGTTTAAAAAAGATGCTCAAAATTTCCACCCTCCTTTGCATAGTAGATAGAAGACAACATTGCACTCTAAGCCTATTGTCCAAGATGCCCATCCTTATTGGAGAACAGACCTTCTTGGTTAATTACTTGATCATTGATATGCCTATTTTGGCACAATTCCCACTCTTTTTGGTTGGTAAATGCAAATGTCATCACCTCTTAGCAAATTGGCAAGCTAGAATTTGGGAAATAGTCAAAACATGCTATACTCCCTATGTATCTAGTTAAACATCTGTCCAGCTCAGATCAAGAAGGAGAATCCACTTTCAACATTGATGAATGGAGACCTACCCATGTTGATATCAGATAATGAAGAACTCATGGATACCATCGCCAACTATATTTTTATGATGGAGGAAGAAATGAGTGGTCATGCCTTGTAAGTAAAGGATGACTCCAAGAAATACTTCCTTTTCATTGGTGATAAAGCCTTCCGCTACACCATGTTTTGCCTACAATATACCAAAGAGCATACACATGCAGCTTGACTACCTCTCATTTGTATATTGATGATGATATTCATTGTCAAGACAAGGAATCATTTAAGGAATATCTATATCTCATCCTACAAGAAAATATCATTATTCCACAAGTTAGTGAAAGGAAGCCTATGGTAGGCAACAAAGTCTATTCCTTTATTGCTAATAGCATGAGCTCTCCATTTCACTATGTCATAACTAATCCTGTGGAAAAACCTACAAAGAGGATTGAAAAAAAATGTGAAGTCCATCAAAAAATACCCAAAGAAAGCTTACAATGATAATTTATGAAGAAGCCTCCCAAACAATCATCTAAAACCATCCTACTATAATAACAGGTGGTGGATAAGATCCACAAATTGGACATCTCAAAGGTAGAGGAGGCACCAAAATATGTAAAAATTAGCACCAATGTAAGTACAAAGGAACAAGAAGCCTACCAAAACCTCTTCCAAAAATTCCAAGATGTTTTGCCTATAACTACATAGAACTTATGGGTATTGACCCAAAGACATGTTAGCACTGGATATTGCTACATGAAAATGTTATTCCAATCTAATCCAAACCATATAAGTTGAACCTCACCTACTCCCAAAAGGTGCAAGAAGAGCTAGATAAATTACTCAAGTGTGGGTTTGTCTATCCCATATGAGAGAAAAAGTGTGCATCCTCAATTTTAGTGGTCCTTAGAAAGGATTCAAGAAAAGTCCAAATTTATGTGGATTTTTGTGAACTAAGTTCTCCAAACTATCCCGAACTCCTTTCTAATCCTATTTATAGACACCCTACCAGACCAGGTAGCACGCAACCAATATTTTTCCTTTATGGATGGCTACTCTAGCTACAACCAAATCACTTTTGGTCCTAGGATCAATACAACACGACCTTTGTCACCAAATGGTGGACTTATGCCTACTAAGTGATACCTTTTGGACAAAAAATGCTCCCACAACATTTTAGTGATACATGATGAATTTCTTTAGGGGAGCACAAAAGGAAATTGAGCTCTACCTGAATGATACATGCATACATAGTTCCCACACAAACTATGTCCAATCTATGGGCTATTTTGCATGTCTAATCTCTATGGGCTATTTTACATATCTATTGGCAAGTCAGAGTTTCCTTGAATCCTCAAAAGAATTAATTCACCATCTTGTGTGGACCCCTCCTAGGCCACCTAGTCTATGTAAATGGCATTATGATAGACCCAAAGAAAATGCAGGTTATTTTTCAGCTGCATGTACCCAAGACAATATGCAATTATAACAAACCATTTTGCCATAAAATTACAAATAAAGTGCAAATACAATTTATTCCAAAAGAGATTATATTGAAATGGCTATTTAGCACAAGTAAAGTGAAAAATCAAGTTTGAATTGGTACATCTTTGACTTCTTGGGTCAAGATCACACCTAAAAGAAGGTGTTATTACCACTTTGGCAATTCATAATGAAATAGAAAAATAAATTCACAATTCTCTTCAAGATTTTGGCTTTATTGCCCTGGGAATTTGAATTTATTCAATTTCTAAAACTATATCCTTAGAATGTCAAGAAGCAAAGTTTTACTTCTAAGAGTCAATTTTTTGAAGATCAGGTCCTAAGTTTCTCAAGGGTAACCTTTGACACATTCTTACTCTAATGTTGTATCCATTGCCAAGGCAAAAGAACCCCTCCCAAGATGATACTACTTTCTGGAGACTTTTGGTTCTAGCCTATTTCCTTGAAAGTTCTTTTCTTTAGGGTAACTCTACAAAGTTCAGGCAAAGGTCTCCTTTCTAGAAGTTTCTTCTTCCTTGTTGAAGTCTCCACCCTCAACAACAAAGTCCTAATTTGATTCTTATTACTTATCACTATGCAATTTTTGACAACTCAACACTACGGATTTCTTCCTCAAGGCATCATTTGTAGGTATTTTCAAGATCACATACACAAAAATATTTTGACAGAATTTTGAAACAAAAAACTCAAATGCAAGATGATGATAAGCTAGACATAAGATAAAAAAAGAGACAATTACTCTTTTGCATCTTCATTTCATGTAAAATTGAACCCCTAGCAGATAAATCTGCTCCTTTTTATAATTTGAGGTCTCACTTAAAACATCACCCTCAAACATCACAACCCTTGAAATCCTATTGCTCCTAACAATCACAACATTCAATAATATCTCCTACTTCCTTGCTTACTACCTAACTTGATCCCTAGACATCCTAAGAGTTCTTGTATATTCCATTATTGGTTACAATCTGCTCTAACTTTCTTCTACCTTCTTTATAGTAAATTTAATTTAATCCTTTGTACTCTTTCTTTCTGGTCAAATCTTGCTGCAAAATTAACTACTTCTTCCTCCCACTTTTTTTTGTGACTTAAATTTAATCTTTTCTTAAGTTTCCAAAGCAATTTAAGCTCATCATCTATCAAACCATAATCTACAAATTTATCAATGAGCCATGCAATCTTTGACACAATTACTCCACTTTCTTCAAAAAGGTTCCATCTCCTTGGTTTTTGATGATTATTTCCCTTTGTGTCAATCCCGTTCTCCATGATTTTTGTAGACCTAGTCTCTTTCATATTTGTGATTTGAAAAGTTGCATCCTTCAATTTCTCCTTTAATTCTTCCAAGCCCTTATCCTTGGCCTTCATTATGGATTTCCATGAACTTTTTTGCTTCAAGGTAGTTGTCTCCAATTCAATAAACTTCCCTTGAATTGCAACTAACTCTACTTGCAAAATTTAAATAGCCAAAGTATTTTATTCTTTCTCAATTTGAAGTTTGAGGATTATTGTAGCAAACTCCTTCCTAAGCTATCAAATTTCACCTTTTTTTGTCTGATTGCAATAGTAAATTCCCACTAATCCTCCTAGCTTCTTGCAATTTTGCTTCTAATTTCTTGATCTTCTCATCATTCTCTTTGACTTCCTTCCTTTGAGAATCATTGTTCTTCTTTAGATCAGCACTTGCGGTATTCTCCCTAACTATTCTATTAAGATACTTATGCAATTCTACAATCAATTACACTTGAGGATAATATTGATGCAATTGTTCCAAGAATGTTGAGCAATGAAATTAATTCTCTACATGCTCCCATCTATCTATAAATTATCTTCTTTTCCTTCCCTAAATTCTGGTTTATATCTTATTCAATCTTGGGTGACAAAGATTGCTCTAATACCAATCCTTCCCAATCCTCCAACCTTATCATCTTTGATTTGGTTATATACGATGTGCCAAATTTGCCAAATTGTCTTCTTTTCCTTCCCTAAATTTTGGTTTATATCTTCTTCAATCTTGGGTGACAAAGATTGCTGTAATACCAATCCTTCCCAATCCTCCAACCCCATCATCTTTGATTTGGCATATAACCGCTCAGGACTTATCAGAAGTAGCTTAATGGACACTAAATCTCTTTCAAAAATTGGTTCCTCCTTGATTTCCTCTACAATCTCTCTAGATCTTTGTTTTTTCCCATCTCTTCTCTTTTGGCCTTTCCTCTTTTTTGTAAAGTTACTTGTTTTAGGGACAAAACAACCTTGCACTTCCTCAAACTGATTTCTCCTATAGGACTCATAGGCTCTTCTTTGGAACTTTTGATTCTCCAAATCCTCACTCTTCTTGTAGTTAGCATCTTTGTCCAAAATCTTCTTCATCATTAAATCCCATGTAGGTTTTTCTTTTATTTATTCTTTGTCTATTTTGTGATAGAGAAAATCCTCTCTCTCCTCATCACACAATAAGTCATGAGCAATATAAAAATGAATCAAGAAAGGCACTATATGATGCGGTCCCTTTCCTTAGATACCTTTTACCATCTATTTTGTTCACTCTTGGAATGCATTTGCCCAATCCATAGGCTCCTCTACAAAAATCTCCTCATAGAACAATATCTAACTAATGTTTAGAATAGGAACTTGATGGGGCTTTAGTAGTCTAAGCAAGTTCAAAAAAATGTCTCTTCTCATTAGGTCCTTGTTATCCCATGCTCCATCCGTTATGAGTATTGGGTGCTCTTGCAAATAGATGCCCTATCAAATTAACTCTTATCTTTGCATTTGGATTGGGATATCCCACTTCCCTTCACCATTCTCCCTTAAATCTGGTCCAAGTATTGCTTTCCAGTACTCCTATGTCCACATAATTGGATTTCCTCTTAGAGTGTCCACTTTTTGATAGATCTTGCTTTGATTTCCATGCCAATTTCCTGCAAGGTGTACTCCTAGTCCTAGAGCAAGAATGATAGATTCTTTTCCCTAAAAGGTTCCCTCCTTGCCAACATTTCCAATTCCTTCCTTGCAAACAACTCTTGCCTCTTCATGCTTTTGATTGGTCATAAACTATCAAATCTACTACAATTCTATTTCCTCACCTCAATTCTTCTCACCAACTTGAGTTTGAAAATTTCTTTTTGAGCAGTTCTCTTTTTGAAATTCTTTCCTTATGTTTTTGCACTCCTAAACATTTGCATCATTTGGCATTCTCTTAGAAAAGGGTTCTTTTTTTTCCTACTTCAATCAAATTTCAAATTTTTGAGCAATAGCTCTAACTACAACAAACTTCTTGCTAGAGAAATTTCCCTCTTTCTTGGTAATGATTACTACTAGTCATGATTAATTGCTCTTGTAAGAGTATACTTCTACTTCCTTACTTTTAAGTTTTCTATAAAGGTTCCTCTTTTAGAATAGCCACTAGAGCTCTTTTAAACTATTTCACTATTTCCCTTTCCACTCTTTTCTATACACATTTCAGTCACTTATCCTTGAAGGAGTTCAATTTGGCTCAAAAATGAGTATCACAATGACCTTAGACACTTCTTAGGTTGTACGTGATATTACCACCAATATGTCCATATGTATGCTAAGATAGCTACTAGGCTAACTGGGCTACTACTCTATAATTGAATCTCTGTGGACCAAACAATATATTGAGGCTTTTAAGACCTTGAAAGTAAAGTTGTCCATTGCTCCAATTCTTGTAGCACCTAATTAGGAAGTCACTTTTCATGTCTTCATGGATACCTCCAACATAGCAATGGGTGTTTTCCCAGCACATTGTGATGAGCAACACAAAAAACATCCCATCTATTATGCTAGCTAAAAACTCAACTCCATAGAACAAGACTACTCTTCAACCAAATAGAAGTGCCTCGAAATGATTTCCTCTATGCAAAAATTTTAACACTACCTTTTGGGCAATAGTTTTGTGTTCCATGTGGACCACAAAGCTCTCAAGTACCTAATCAACAAACCATGCTTGAAAGACAACTTGCACTATTGGTGCTACTCCTCCATGGATTTCCTTTTATGGTAGAATACCATCCCAACAAGTCTCATGATAATGCGGATTTCTTGTCCCACATTCTCAAAGATCCCTTAACAAATTCCCTCAATATCATCAACATTGTAGATTTCCATCTCTTCTAGGTATGGGACACAGTGACAACCCAATCAACATGCATTAATCAAATCAAACATTACTATCTACATGAAAGTGTCATCTAATTTACCATGAACAAACTAGAAGAGTTTTCATATGTCAGCTCTTCCTTTCATTATTCTATAGGGAGATCTCTATCAAATGGGAGTAGATTGAGTACTTTGGTGTTGCATCAGCCTTGAAAAAAATTCCTATAGTATTAAAGGCATGCCACTTTGATGAATCAGGCATGCACTTATTAGAGGAGCTTACTTCTCACAAAATCTATCTAGCAAACTATTGATGCCATTGGTTGCACTTGATGCCAGCTGATATGCCCGTATGTGTGACGCATGAAAATGGATTGGTAAACCCACTTCCCAATATCATATGTACTTCCACCCACTATTGGTAGCACAACCATTTTAGCAATGGAGAATTGACTTTATGAAGCCTATCAATCTTGCAACATGCCGGACTTGACATTGCTACCTCATAGTTGTAGTTGACTACATTGCAAAATGAGCAAAAATAGAATCTTTTGTCAACAACTCAACCATGTTGCCATTCAATTTTTCACAAAAACATCATATGGCAATTTGGTGTTCCTTTATCCATTGTCATAGGTAATGGGTCACATTTCATCAATGAAGTAGTACATGATTTAACAAGTGCTATGAGATCCACATAAAAGTTCTACCTTGTAGCACCTTTAGGGAAATGGTAAAGTCCAATGCATTAATGGCATATTTTCTTACCATTCTAAAAAAATGGTCAAGATAAACCTCACCAATTGGGATCAGAAGTTAATAGGTGCACTATGGGCTTAGAGCACCACAATAAAGCTCATGGTATGATTCACCTTATTTCAACTCATCCATGGGCAAGAGGCTATTCTGCCAATTGAATTTTTAGTTCCTCCCCTTAAAATCCTTACCAATAGCTTGATTAGGACGTTTCAATTTGAGGAGGGAGAAACCACAAAGGAAATTATTTTTGCGCTTCATGATCTAAATAAAATAATGTTTATGAGCACTATATACGCAATACACCACTCAAGCCAAACAGAAAACTTATTTGACAAGAAGACAAAAGAGGTTCTACTTTACAAAAAAAACTTGGTGCTCAAGTTCAAAGATCAGGTTGGCCAATTTCTTAGTAAATATACCAAGAAATGGCTTGGCCCTATATTTTACAAGAAGTTGTTTGCAATGGATCCACCTAGTTGGAAACATTAAACAAAGAGATCCTAAAATACTAAATCAAAAGTTCAAAGTGTAGACCCTACAACCCCCATTATATTCTCTTATGCAGTCAAGAAAAGAAGGTGTCATGGGAAAATTGTTGTTTCATTCTATCACTCAAGGACTAGTCTATGGGATATATGTCACAAGAATGTCTTCCCTTGAGATTCAAAAGACTTTTGGAAAGACTATAGTATTGAGTGTGGGTTCTTGTTTGTGACAAGATATCCTATCTTGTCACTAAACCCCAAGATTTAAACTCAAAAAGAAAAAAAAAATAGGCAAGTGACAAAAATCTCTATGAGAATCCACTATTTCTTGTAGGATACAATGATTGTGATAGTTCCAAGAAAGATTGCATCATGTTCATGATAGGTTGCATCCAATAGAGAGATGGTGCCACACATGCAATGTTTTGGTTTTGAACACAAAACAATGCCAAGTGCCTTCATATTTGAGTGTGAGGCAATGTACTTCATGTGAAAATTTATATCATGGTGAGGATGTAGAATGAGTGACAAGGATTGTACTCCAACAACACCTTTTGATGAACCTAAGTTTTACTTGTTCTATCATTCAAAGCTTACAAGTTTTCAAGTTGTCAAAACTTGTTCAAGCAAAAAGACCAAAACCCAAATCATTGCAAAAAGTGACAACAAGAAGTCAAACTATCAACCAAGAACCTCTTACAAGAACATGACTACCAAGAAAAATTTTGGGAGATATATGCATAGTGAACAAGAATTCACAAGGAGGCTGATGTTGGGAGCACTCTTGGATTGACTAGATTGAATGAGGAAAGAGTCAGTTGTTTATAGTGCTTGCAAATTCTATCTAAATGTAGAAAGATATTGAGTAGATATAATTTTTCCCTTGAACATCCTTGAAGGAATTTACAATTGGATTGTGAGGTATTGGAGATTTGTGCTGACATTGAACAATTTCAAGAAATTGAAATAGCAAGGTGGGACTAAATCTTACAAGCCTCAAGCAAATAAGAAGTAATGGTGCCACAAAAGAACCTAGAGGTAGAGGCACCAATCTACATACAATCAGGCTACTTGTGTGATTTTAGGAATGTTAGATCCCATGGCAAAGGAAAACATGGAGTGCAGCAAGATATGGAATTTTGTAGCTCAAAATTTCTTTTTGCCAATGGATGAGGAGCTTCTTAGGATTTTGGAAATAGCAAATAAGATACAAGTGGAGTCTAAGGTGATGTGTCTTCCACTTCCTATAACTGACTCCAAGCATCTTCCAACTATCTTTGTTATTGAGGACACCAAAGGTATGTATTCTCTCTTGGAGCAAGATCAAATGATATCTCCTTGGCTTGGATGGAGTTTAAATTTAGCCCACAACAATTACCAGGGCTTCTATTCCTTAAAGCATCCAACAGTCCAATAAAATAAGAATGGGTTCCTAATGTCAATAGGTCAACATTTACACACTCATCGCTCTTCTCTGCCATGAAGAAGTTCTATTGGCTCATAGGTGGATAGGGAAATGTATCTTTCTTAATTACATCATTAAAAAATGCCTTAATCAAAAGTGTGATACATAAGGAGACATTGAATTCTGCTCCTATAATATTCACTAAGCTACAGACATGTTGTTTTGAGCTTCAAGAAGGCAATCCTAATGAATAAGGCAAAAGGAGGAAGAACTTTTCTTATAAGGCCCATATTGATGGCAATCCTCAAACATCTAGCCCAAGGTTCCATCCAAATGAGAGAGAACCTTATAGAGAGAGTGTTATCAACTTCCCATCTACCTATATTCAAGAAGAGTTACCATGAAGTGGTAAAGTGGTTTGGAGGCCAAGGGCCAAAACCTGCTAATGAGTCCCCATATGACAGCCCTACTAATTTCCAATTTCACAAAGTGGAATGATCAAGAGCAAGCAAACCGCTTGAAACTATAGATAGCCCCTATCACCGTGGTATAGGAAGAAGAATTGTGGAAATTAGACCAATCTTGCAGAAGAAGAAGTTGCTACAACAAAAAAAGGCAACCAGCCTCAATAAGGGTGTAATGGCATCCCCATCCTTGTTGAAAGAGAAGAAGAAACTAAGGGTGAGGATAAAGACTCCCACCAAAGGGGAGAAGAGGCAGACCTTCTTGTATCCAAGAGGAGATCAACTCCCTCCAAAGGAAAAGGAACCAAGGCTGGAAACCTAGAGGTTCCAACCCCCATTTTTGAGAGTAGGATGGGTTACAAAACATTTGGACACATAGATGTCATCCAATTGAAAGACAACTCATCGAGGTCTAAAGAGTGCTATCTTAAATTCACAAACCAATTTGGAAAAATTCTTAAGACTTGACAAAGGGCTCAAGGTAAGTCTCTTCTCTCATGCCTTAGCTACAAATACTATGGCCTTTCTGATACATGTTTATGGGACCCTATCTTGTATCATTTACATAGAGATTGCAAGAAGACCATATAACAAGATAAGCTAAGAGCATCATCTCACATGATGTACATCCATATCACTAGTCTAGTAAGTGGGAATGCTTTGATAGGTGGGTAGAACACCTTGACTAGGCAAGGAAACTTGGGGCATAATCTATTCTAACGTACTTGAGATGTGGAAAATTGGCCTGCAATAAAATTATGGAACTATGGAGCAAACAAGAGCATTACCAAGGAGAAATCTCCCATGAATTCTAGGAGGCAAAACTGGCTTGGGCTCAACTACAATCTGAGTGGCAAAAGGAATCTATCAAAATTGCAAAGGAGTTGGTAAAGAAAAAATTGCAAGTCCAACTCACCAAGGTAGAGAGTTCCACTTTGGATGCCAGATTAACCTATGCCTAACTAGAGAAGAAGAAGAAAAGGGTTAAATTTCAATCATTATGAGACCAAGCAAGTCACATTAAGGAAGACTCCAAAGCCATAGTAGAGAAGATATGGGAGTTGATTGAAACTAATGAGAATAGCCACAAGGTAGTGCAAAGGTTGAAATTTTCCCTATTGGCATTGGAGGCAACTATCTTGACCTTGAACAAGGACAAGAGTAGTTGGGAGAAAGTTAGAAAAATCTTGAAAGGAGAAGTAGCTTCCTTTTGGTTGATGATAAATGAGCTAACTAGTGAGAAGGCTTGGTATCAAAAAGATCTCCTCTATTATAAGGAGATGAGGCAAGAAGAGCATGTAAAATTTAGAGCTCAACAAAAATCCCAAACAACCTTACAATCTAGAACCAAAATATTAGAGCAAAGAGTAATCCAATTTCTTTGGTTTATCTTGTTATCTAGTTGGCATAACAACTAGATAACAAGTTGGAGATGCCCACAGAGGAAGAGGACTCTGAAGCATAAAAAAATGAGGAGAACAAGGAAAAAGAACAAGGATAATGAAGGATCTACAAATGAAGGATCTCAAAAAGAAGGCCTTGGAGATGATGGGGTAGGGTTACTTAGTAAGGGGAGCCCCACAAGAGTTGGATCCCCTACCTCTAGTTCATCCTAGCCTACTACCTTGTGAAGTGGAATCAACCAATCCAAGTTCTCTCCTAGAAAGAAAGCAGGAAGTAGCCTAGTCCAAGATAAGGATTTGGGAAGTAGTCATGTACATAAGGAAGTTACAAGGAGAATATCTCCAAAGAGAAGTGATGACCTTGTAAGCAGTGGAATTATGGGGATGGTGAGGTCACCAACTAGATAAGGTCTGATTATCAATGAATATTAGAATATGGGAAGCACGATAGAAGTCACCCATATAGTGGATGTACTTGAATTGGTGGGGAGGAAAGGGCCTCAAAATCTACAAGAAGCCACCATTCAGGAATTATTGGAAGAAGAGATGAGCCAGATAAGTCCTCAAAAAACTTGGGAGATGTTACAAGACCCTCTATGGGACCCAAAATTATCAATCGGAATCGTACAAGAGGAGTGAAGACTAAAAAGAGGAATATTGTGGGAACTCCATGCCTTCAACCAGCAAGAGAAACTGAAGAGGAAAATTCTTGACTTCTGGAACAAGGGATCAAGTGGGAGCCCAATTGACCCCAAAGGCCATGGAGCTAGTAAAGCAGTTTGTAGAGAGTACAATCACTTGGGACAAGGAATTGTTTTTCTTCATGACTACATCTTAGGCCTCAAAATCTTGAGAGCTTTTTTAAAAGGTGATTATTGCCCCGCACATAAGAAATATAAAAGGGTTATAAAGTTGTCCCTTACAAATGATAATGATCCGAGCACTATAGCTAAGAGTGAGCCCATCATGAGAGCTTGTGAAGCACATCCCACAAGATTCCCATTACTTCAAAGAATGGTTATGGTTGATGATTCTATCCACCCATAGGTCTAATTTCCATCACCACGCACCAATTATCATGACATTCTGCAGCCCATGGATAATAAAAGTGAATCAAAACAAAGTAGTAGCTACAGCGTTTTATAAAGTAGACAAGGAGTGCTTGGCCCAATATCCCTTCCTTCCTTGGAAAATTTGATGCAAGATATGTAGAGGAAGGTATTTACTTGTTTTAGTTGGTTATAATGGAAACATTGGTGATTACCTTGGTAGACAAGATCTATTATTTGGACTTGGTCTTTCTTACTACAAGAGCAACCATTAACCAACATGTATCTCTATGGGTAACAATTAGCATGGAATAATTTTCCATACTTTGGGCATATAAGATCAACTCTTAGTAACTTTGGAGGACTTGATGTGTAATAGCCAAGGCCATACCATAATAGGATCTCCAAATGGAAAAATCATCACAAACTAACCTATGTGGTAGTAAATCTTGTGTACTTGACTTTGAGGTATTTGGTAGACTGATTCAAGTTTGTAAATCAAGGGTTGGCATTGAAGCCAAATGTATGTGCAACACAAGAATATATCAAAATAGCCCAAGTGTACAATAAGGAGGTTGCTAGGATCTACAAGGACACCAGACTATAGGTCAACCACAATGCCACCATCAAAAGTGATCTCGGATCACTAAATGTTCAAATCAGCACTATGATCCAAGAACTTAAGACCGCTTTCAAGCAGTTCAAGCCGTTGGGAGAAAGAAACCAAACCAATTTTGCTCAGGTGGTAGGTCAACCACTCATCATCTTGGAAAATTGGCTAGAAAGCAACCAGAGTTATGCCTTCAAGTACTCTTTAACATATGATACAATTAGCAAGCCAACATATGGAGTTGCCACCTAGGTAGTACCTCAAATTTGGCACATATGGATGGGTTCATTGATGTACAATATACCAACTTCAAGGATTATCAAGAGAGGGATCATATAGGAACCTTTTATGAGATGAAGGCTCAATTCTTTTGCCATGGAAATAAAAACTAGTCTTTCTTGGAGTGCAAGGACTTAGGAGAAGGCTATATCATAAGGCAAAAAAGGTCTTCTATAGGAATACCAATCCTATGTGAGAAAGAACCATCTAGGGACAAATAGCAAAAGTGTTGGCCAATGTCAAAAGATGCAAGAAGAGAAGGATTGTGGGAATGTATAGTAGTTAGAAGAAAAATAGAAATTTAGAGTTTAGTGGCATCTTGATAGAGTAGTTTGTATACATTGAGAGGAAGAGCATCTAAGGAAGGAGAACCACTTGACATTTATGGCATGGGATGCAAAGGAGATGGTGGCTACAATTAGTACAATGCTTTAGGGTACCCACATTTTTGTTTTTAATGAGTTTTAAAGAAGAATTGTGTTGTTAAAGCCAAGGGAAGGCTAAATGGGGAAGAAATAAGAAAAATTGTGTGTTTGGCATAGACCCAAAGTTGACCTTGGGTTAGAGTCAGAAGGACTCGGTCAAACAGATGGAAGTATGAAGCCAAAGATAGAGGACTTTGTATCAAGATGTGCAACCCAATCCAAAGAACCTGTAACAACTTTTCCTCAAGTTCATCCAATCAAGAAAGTATGTGTAAAGAAAGCAACTACCTTGGGATCAAGGTGACATTGAGGGTGACAAAAAACAGACACGCAAAATTGTCGTGTCAATTGAAGATTGACTGAAGAACAAACACTCAACAAAGGGCTATAAAATTGAGACTTTTTTGCAGCCATTTTGAAATGTAACAACAATATCCCATGCCTCTCAATGGTTGTCTCAAAGGAGTTAACATCTCATGTTTTTGGGGAGGTTTGATCTTTCAAAGACCAAGAGTGAGGAAGCATATGATGTCTCCAAAAGGAAATAAGCATAGTGTGGTAAGGAGTCTTGCAACTTGTAGATTAGATGTAGTGGCAAGGATCAAAGTCTGAAACAAAATTTGCATCACATTTCTAGCATGGAACTAGAATTTGAGCTTTCCAAGTTTCATGGTAGAAATTGTTACCAACAATTGTAGAGACGGGCCCAAGATAGAAGGGAAGAGAGTAAATCCAGCTTGATGGACTGATTTTGATTGGAGATTAGTCCTAGAGAGAGAAGTAGGGGGAGTCACCTTCTATTGGAAGTGTAAGTCTTTAGAAGAAATTGTAGAGGTGAAGAATTCTCTTAGTAGACCTTGCACCAAGAACATGTACAAATTGGATAGTTATAAGGACCCAATACAAAGGAGGATCATCAGTGAAATGATGGCCATGTTAAGCCAGAGCTTACCACCTATGTAACAATGCAGCATGCGGTGTACTTTCATTATATGTTTGTAGGAGATGTGGTAGAGTGTGCAAGGTGTTTGCACCAGCATGTAGAGCAAATGATCACCAATGGGCAAATGGATATGTCATCCCATTACTTTGTACCCTTTGCAGCCACTTCTACTTCAGAATAAACTTACTCAGCTCGGGGGAGAGAGGAAGGATGGTGTTCCACTTTCACCTCAATTTAAGAAGAGAAGCGGATAGCAATGAGCAATTTTATATCAAGCGGGTTCAAGAAGGCAATGACCACTACCTCAAGAGCAAGAAGGAGAGGATAGTATTAGTGGACATCCCCATGCCAAGAAAGAGAAGTAAACCCAAAGGAAGAATAACATTGATATAGCCATAAAAGATAAGAAGGTTGAATCCAAAGCCAACCCTAGTAGTGAAGGAGCCATCTTTAGAGGAAGAATTGGAAGGAGAAACCAAGTCAAAGTATGAAGACTTGGGAGTGGATGAAGATTTCACTCTATAGAGTGGGGATTCTAGTAGTAAGAGTGAGAGAGAGCTCAAAGTTTAGTAATCGGGAGAAGAGGTTGATGGAGAAGAAGAATGGGAGTTCCACGAGGTGATTGACCATATGGACGGAGGAGATGAGCCTTGTCTAAAGTTACTTGTATTTGAGTTAGAAGAAAAAAAGCAAGAGAGGTTGCCTTGGTATTTCAAGGGCAGCAAGATCAAAGAGAAGTACTCAAGCTGTAGTTGTAGGTCCAAGCAAAGTCAAAGAAGAAGGAGAGAGCTCAAATGGTGTGACGTTGAAGGTAGATAGGTACAAAGATTGTGCCTTCAGGGTAAAGCATCAGCCAAAGAAGTGCCTATCCAAGACAAAGATGTGGAAGACAATTAAGGAAGATATATTGGCGTTAAATATCTATCAAAGATTGTTCATCCTTTGTTGGTGCAGCTAGAGAGAAAGAAAGCAGAGTTGAAGAAAGATTATCTTGGAGTGAAGGATGAGTTGGAAGTAGTAAGGCTAGAGTGAAGAGACCTTGGAGTTGAGGAGTAAGCTAACCCAAGGAGAGAAGGAAGCCAAAGAACTTCAGGTTGAAGTAGTTCTTTGGAAGAAGAGCTTTGATACTTTGCAGGAGAACTTCTTGAGGCGCGGTGAAGTGCTAAAGGAGCAGAAGGCATTGTTGAAGAAGATGAATTAGGAAGTTGTTGATGCAAGAGTAGAAGTCATACACTCAAAGGCAATTGCAGCAGTGATGGAGCAAGAGCTAGAGAGTGTGAAAAAGAGTACAGCAAAGAAGGATCAAGCTTGGCAACGAGAGCTAACTATGAGACATCAGGAAGAAGAAAGATTGCAAGGTTTGATCAAAAGTGTAGAAGCTCAATTGGTCCAATAAGTGGAAGAGAAGGAAGCACTGAAGGCTAAATTTGAGGATGAGTTGACAACATACTAAAACAAATTGAAGATAGAACAAAGTAAGGATAAGATAGTTTTCAGTATGAAATCTGATTTAGTAAGAGCAGTTGTTGAGGAGTTGAAGATAATATTGAGTACTGATGGCAAGGGTAAGTTAGAAGATGCAAGGCTGCATGAATTAAAAGTGTTGGTGCTAGAGATGAGAAGGAGGAGGGCAAAAAATGTTGATCTGAATAATTTGTTGATTCACCTGCAAGATAATGTAGAGAGAAAGATGTTAGAGGTAGGAGACAATATTTGTCTCAGATTAGATTTTCTTAGATCAGACTTGGATAAATTTTGTAGTAAGATGAAGGTGAATAAGAAGCCTAAAGTTGTAGAGGTAGGAGTACAAGTGTCTTTGGGTGAGTTTCCTTGGACATTAGGAGAGAGTGGGTTAGAAAATGAGAATGTAGATGGATTAGCCATGATTTCAATTTCAGTTCAAATGGAAGAAATAGCACAAATAGTAGAGGAAGTAGTAGTATTAGATGGACCCAAAGAAGAAGAAGAAGTGATAGTAGGAACCTTGGGTTTGGAAGCCAAAGTTGAAGTAGATATTGGATCAGATTAGTAACAGATTTGAGATATGAAGAGGTGGTTTGTCATTTCAAATTTGTAGGTTGTTAAGGTTGTTAGGAATGATATTTTAGTTAGATAAATATCAATTCTCTGCTTATTTAAGGGAAGTATTTGCAATGTTTTGTTGTTCAATATTCATCTTCTTGAAGTTGAGTAAAGTAAAGTACTTTAACTCAATGCTCGTCATTTTAGCTTAATTTCAAGTATCAATCTTATTGGAGAAAGTGTGTGGAGAAATTTGAAGTGCAGTTCAATGAGCTTGTTGGATGTTTGATTCCATAGTGATGATTTCATTCTATGTGTTTAATCTTGAGTGGATAGCAATTGAAGTAATGCCTTGACAAATATGTGAAGAATTGTAGTGTTAGTAGTATTCTACATTTTGGAGTGCAACATTGTATTGATGCAAAGCAACTTTGATCAAGGAAGTTGTGCCTTCAATGGAGATGTGGAACACAATTCCAAGGTGAAGTCATCTTGTCAAAAAGTAGCTTTCTTCATGAAGAGTTTGAATCATCACAATCAAAGTTTCTTTGGAAAGATTTGATGAATTGTAATTATGGGTGTGTAATTTGTGATAAAAATTGTTGTTGAGTGTTTTTTATTCTCTTTTGGGTGTGGTTTCTACCTAAGATATTAAAGAAAAAACCAAGAAGAACTATTTGGTTATTGTTTACTTCATATTTGACCATTTTTTACTTGTATCTCTGTGGGAACAAACTTTACTTATTGATTCCCACAAAGTGATACTTGTTGGGTTGTCACATGCTTAGGGTAGATATTAAATTATTTTTAGGATTAGAGCTACTATTTAAAGGGGACTATACCCTCTTGTGAGGGTAATCTTCCAACCTAAATATGTGACAATGGAGGATTCTCCAAGAAGAAGAAAGACTTACAAAGTTGTGATCTTTGTACCTATGAGAAGAGTTGACCAATGTAATTATGGGAATTGGTCACCCTTTTCCTAGAGGGATTGTAATGTTACTCTATGCCTTGAGGTCAATGCAGCCAGGATTAATATGAAATCTATAAAATTCCTATCCTAATTTTGTGTATGATGTGAATGAACAAAGGAAATCTTTTGGAAGTCATGTGTTTTTTGTTGTGAATCAATGCTCCTCAATTACTATACCTTATAGCATTTTGTAAGGTAAGAAGGAGGTTGTTTTGGGAACCTACCTTTAGAATATGTTACACAAGTATTAAGTGACATATCATGGAGGCCAAAGGGTTTGTGGGGTTGATAGACCCTTGAGCCATCCCCAAGGATAAGTGTCTATAGGAGATTTTCCATCCCTTTGTGATATTACAACCAACTACAAGAACCTTGACTATGATCCCAAGCCAAGTAATTGGCCAGCCATGCAAGAATTGTACCATTTCTCCTATTGCATCCCATATTCCTACTATAGTGTTGGACTAACCCGGCCAACAAGAACTAGCTTAGGCCAAGATGAGTGGCTCTATTGCCAAGGGAAAGAAGGTGACAATGGAAGCTCCAAGAAGCCCCACCAAGCACAAGTAACAAGATAAGGTAGATATCATCAACTTGGAAGATGATTCACCAAAACCTCATAGAAACATGCCTACCCCACTATGGAAAAAGAAGGTAATAGGAGGGTCTCTCCAAAAGGAGTGAGGTAGCATCACCAACCTGATTTTGTCGTTAAATGATGATATGGAATTTTTTGGCATAAGGACTTCCTCACCGCCAATATCCTTAAGGTATAGGTTATTTCTTGTCTTGGAAGCCACTCCAATTTTGCACTTGATGCCCAAGGAGGGGTTAAGTATTTTGCAAGATGCCAATGCAATGATAGAGGGACTATAGGAATCTGATCTTGTAGAATAGAACAAGTTGGAGTCATGTACCCAAATGATAGACACCCTTGTCAAGAACTTTGTATGTAGAGAATACTACATCCCAATGGCTAAACAACCCTAACTAAGTATGGATGCTTGGTTTGGTTTCCATATTGATGGAGCTAAAATGTGGTCATTATACCCATAGTGAAGTGCAATCACTATGAGAAGAAGCATAACGTGTAATACAAGAGAATTCTCATAAATCCCAAGACGCAAAGCTTAACTAGGTAGAGAAGGAAGCTAGGTCGTAGAAGCAATTTTTCATTGCTGAAAAGAGTTAGAGGAAACACTAACTTAATTTCAAGCTCTTTGGACCAACAAGGCAACTATCAATCAACAATTGGAAGCTCAAAAGTTGAAGACCCAACATCTAGAAGGAGATCTTCACACCCTACGCGACCAAGCATCCCATGTAAAAGAGGACTCCAAGGTAGTTGTGGAAAAGATACAAGAATTATCCACAACTGTTGACACTTCCTACAAGGAAGTGGAAGAATTAAAGTTATCATAGTCTACATTAGAAGCAAAGGCCACATTCTTAGAGAAGAGAAAAACAAGTGCAAGACATTAAGGGAGGTTTTGGAAGGAGAATTTGCATCTCATTGGTTGATAATAAACAAGCTCACTTTAGAGAAGGTATGGTACAAAAAGGACCTTCTTTACTACAGGGAGAAATTTACTACAAGGAGAAAAAGGAGAGAGACGCAAGCAAAGATCAAAGCACACCATAAGTCCAAGAATGACTTCACACTATAGAACCAAATGTTAGAGCAAAGAGTAAGCCAATTACTCTAGTTCATCAATCAGCATAAATTAACAGCTCCCTTGGAGGCAGAAGACTTTGAAATAGAAGATGAGCTCAATGATGATCAGGGAGAGGATGAGCCAAAGGTATTTGTAGGGGTGGATTATAGAGAAGGAGACCCAAGGATACTTGAGTATGTCCATCTAGGACACAATTTGGAGGCAATCCTGCATGTGGGAGTTCATCTACCGCCAACTCTTCAAGACCTATACTCTAGGCAATACCGTTTGTAGTAATAAGGGATTGGGTCCCAACTCATCTAAAGAGGAGGCCTGAAGTCATCAAGGAGCTCCAAGAGGAAGGTTGATGGTAGTCTCATAGGGAAGGGAGCTATGGGAGACAAGTCCTCTAGGGAGGAGATCAATGGGATTGCATGCACTAGCAATCCCATACTGAAAGGAACTACAAGACAAGAGGTATTAGTCAAAGAAGAGCTAGTAATTAACAAATACTATAATATAAAGAGCATCATAAAGGCAACCCATATAGTGGATCTCTTGGAGATGATCATGGAAGAAAAGCCTTAGAGTTTGCATAAGGAAGAAAAAATTCTTGACATCCTAAACAAGGAGATGAGCTACTTAAGCTTGTTTGAAGATGGGAAAGAAGCTTCTATAAGATTGACATTACAACAATATGGGATGACAGATTGTGGGATCTTATGTTGAGAAATAAGAGTATCAGCTAGATCTCAATATGGTGGGGCTCATCAAACAATGGGTAGAAAGAACATGTTTGCTATCGTTGGGAAAATAATCTACATGTTATGTTAGTGCTAGTTAGTATGACAAGAATTTTGAGAGTTGCAAAAAGAGTAGTGGTAATGGGTTAGAACGGAAAGATTATTGGAATTAAGGGCTAGTGATCTAGAGTTTCATGTGCCTCAGGACTTATTTTATGTTACAATGGGAGTATTTTTTAAGTTGCTATAAGCTCTGAAGTTTCTAAGATTATTGTAAGCTCAGGAATTAATTTATGTTACTATGCCTCAAAATTTTATTTTTGTGTTACTGTAAGCTCGGAAGTTTTTTATGTTATAGTAAGCTCAGAAATTATTTTATGTTTTTGTGCCTTGGGAGTTTTATGTTACTGGCAGCAAGGGATAATATCTCAAAGAGAGAGAGTTGTGGAAGAGGAAGAGAACAAGGAGGAATCTCAAAGAGTAGGGGTTTGCGGGTTAAGAGAAATATCAAAGAGAAATGCTTGGACAAAGATAGGAGAATCTATTGAAGGATAGGGGGTAGAAAGGAGAAGGGAAAGAGAAAAGGAAAGAGGGTGACTTCATATCCAGAGGAGGAAGCCTTCATTCAGTACCAGCCGTTGGGACAAGACAAGAAAAAGAGTCAGCTGAACTCTCGGGAGGGGGTTTTTGACAGAAGAGGAGGACAAAGAAGGAGAAGAAGAGACATCAAGAGAAGGGGTTTTGCCTTTGGATTGTTACATGACAGAGAAAAAGGGGAAAAGCATCAAGAGAAAGGCTGGAGAGAGAAACTCAAAGGACTGGCCCGGCTGTGCAAAGGAGCGGGAAATTCAAAGAAGGACTAGTGTGGCCTTAGGAATAGGAAGGAAAAAGCATCAAGAGAAAGGATGGAGAGAGAAACCATCAAAGGACTAAAGGGTTGATAGGACAAGTTGGAGAACATTCAAGGGAAGAGGTCTGATGTCTAGACAAGGGAACTCTTGAAAGGAAGGTCTAGACAGGTCAGAAACTCCCGAGAAGAAGATTGTGGATTAGTGACGGGAAACAAAGAGAGGATTTTTGAGAGAAGCATCGTGGATAGAGGAAGCTGCATGAAAAACATTTCGAGAGAAAATAAATTTTTTTAGGAAAGAAAAGATCAAGGGAGGTCAAGAATTGGAGTGAGAGGGAGATCTCAAAGAAGTTTTCTTGCATATGCAGTGACATCTTGAAGGAAGAACTGAGAAAAGTAGGGAACAATAAGGGATCAAAGGAAGGAGAAGAGGGGGTTATTTTTAAGTGACTGGGAACAAAGGGCAGACATCTAGATAGTGCTTTGCCTAGACAGAGAGAGGGAAACAAGAAGAGAGAATTCTTGAAGTGCTTTGCATGAGATTAGTGAAGAGAACCTCTTGAAGGGGTTCTTGCAGGACAAATTACTGAAGAGAGAATTCTCAAAGGGCTTTGCAAGAGATTAGTGAGGAGAAATTCTTGAAGGGGTTCTTGCAGGATAGATAATTGAAGGGAGAATTCTTGAAGGGTTTTGCAAGACATTAGTGAGGAGACAAATTCCCAGAAGGGGTTTGACAAGAAGGTTGAATTATCAAAGAGTTGGATAGGAAAATTTCTCAAAGGAGAAGAAGAAGGATTTGGACAAAGAAGGAGATTTTTTACAGAAGGGCTGGACATCAAAGGAGAGTACTGGCCTGCCTATGCAGAAGTGAGTAGAGATTTGAAGTGAGTGTGGCTTTGGGGTTACAAGAAAGGAGAGGCAACATTGAAAGAGGGGTTTAGCCTGTACGGAGGAAGGGAGACATTATAATGAGAGGATAGGGCTTTGATTTGGCCTGGACAAAGAGAGGATTTTTAAAGGGAGAGGTTTGATTTTGACAGGACAGGAGGAAGAAATCTCACAAGGGTTTGGCTACAAGACAGAACTTTTGAGAGGAGAAGTGCTGGATAGGCAGAATTTTTTGAGAAAAGAGCTTGGCTTGGACTGGACAAGAAGAGACAGAGGGACATGCAAGAGAAATCTTGAATTTAGCTTTGGCTTGGACAAAGACATAGGAGAAACCATTGAAGGATAGACAAGAGTTGTTGCAGCAAGAGAATTCTCAAAAAGGGCTTTGGCATAATAGAGAGTTATTGTGTTGTGAAATATTGTTAGAACATAGTTGTGCTTGGTTTTTTTCTTCCTGCTTGAACAGTTGTAGAAGCTTAGGTGCGTCATTGTATGGTCTGGAATTTTTTAGGTTCTCCAAGTGTGTTTATAAATTGCAAAGTTTGTCATTGTGTGAATGCTATGTGGTCCTTGGTGAGTGAATTTGCCCATTCTATTCTGTGAAGAGTGTCAGGGGAAGAGGACTCCAGTTTTGGAGCTTCTAGTCCAGCTTATGCAAATGGATCAAGTCACTGATCTGGTTTCACGGATTTGAGTCCGGCCATACAATTTGTGGCCAGTTCTACAAACCCCACTAGACCCAATTCTACAAACCACACCAGACCAGAAAATGCTAAACACAATAATAACAGACCATGAACAATAGCTAGTGATACATGAAGGACAACACTAATCCAAGAAGCTCAACAAAAATAGCCATTGATAAGATTCTACATCTAGGAGCAGTCGTAGGCAAGTTACTCCAGCAAAAGGGCTACTGCCATCATATTTAAGAGTAGAGCCAACATCAGATTGGGGGAAAACTTCCAGGTCATTGACAAATAGTGCAGCCTAAGTGCAAGCACCCAGGTGCTTGGCGTATTCTTGAGACCATACAATCCCCATGACACCACTAGCACCTTAGTTCCTATACTTCACATTTGCCACACAAGCCTGGAGTTCCAAGAGCCCTAGAAAAAGGTGATAAATTACTCCGTAGATGTAGAATATCCAAGGGTTGAAGACTTGTGCCTAGGAGGTGATTGCCTTACAATCACCGGGTAGGCAACCTCCCCTACAGCTAGAATAGTTGAGCCAAGTCCCTTAAAACACTCAAGACTTGCAAGAATGGTTGAAGCTGGCCATTCCTCTGAACCATAGGTCTACTTATAAACTGATTGCAATAATAGCTCTCTCATTATTCATGAACTTCTGGACTCCAAGATTGATTAATATGGACCAAGTGGAGGAAGTTGTAGAAGCTTTGTGCAAAGAAGATTAATGTTTAGCCTTGTACCATGCTATCTATTCCAAGGAATAGCTAGCCTGGTCACAAGAAGAATGAATATTCTTCTTGTGACCATGTTTGACTTGGGATACATAGAAGGAAGTATGTGTTGCTTTTTCTAGGTTGCAACATGAAGCATTGATGTTCACATTTGTAGAATAGATCTGCTAGTTTGATCTCACCCTACTCATTATGGGGATGATAATGAATTGGCATGTAAAGCTAAGAGCCAAAGTCAGCATGGAACAATTCTCCATCTCACATGGAATCAAATTTTAGGAGCTACAAAAGACCAAGTATATACTACTAGAGGCCATTATATATGGTGATATCCAATTGAAACACATTCAAAAAATAACATATATAGCCATTTATCTCTCATACTTAACCTTGAGGTACCTAGTGGACAAGTTGAAGTTGATCAACCTAAGATTGGCAATTAGACCTCAAATGCATCTCGCAAAGGAATACATCAAGGTGTCCAAAGTATCCAACAAGGAGATTGATATGATCTACAAGGATGTAAGTTTACAAGGTGCACATAATGCCATGATTAGAATTAACCCATATGCATAGAAGGTGCATATCATCCACATCATGCAAGAGCTCAAGGTAGCCTTAGACCATCTACGAGAAAAGATGTGAATAATTTTCAACCATCTTGTGGATATGTTGTTCAAAAATTTGGAGAAACATGTCTAGTCATTTAGGAGTAGCACCTTCAAGTACTTCTTGACTTTCAAGGCCTTGAGTGCATGCACAATTAAATGCTATGACAAGAGGCATGACTCTAACATCAATCAAGGCAATAATGACTCAGATGACTCAAATGGGGATTTGGCCATTTCATATGTACTAGAGGGAAAGAAGCCCAAAGTCAAAGCACTTCCCATCTCATATTGACCAGATTGGGAAACCTGGGTAAGGGATCCACAAATTCCCGTAGCCATATATTTGATGATTTTCATTTGATATGATAAAGTTCTTCCTTTAAGTATATGTTTCTATGGCCATGCATGAATAATGGTGCCTATGGACACTTTGTTGTATTTTCTATCATTAGGTTCCTAAGGTCCCACACCAACTGTCACTACAGTAGCAAACATGGAGAGAATAGACCTTCTTGCACCTTTGGACTCCATTCTTAGAGTATTGAAAGAGAGGCTAAACAAGAGATTGGATCTAAGGATATTCCGATTAGATCATATCAAATACTTGAGTATGGGATGAAGCCTCATGCTTGGCCTTGTGTAGAAAGACATCCAAAGGATTTTGAGAGACCATGGGAATGCTAGAGGATTGCTAGCACAAATGGTGTATGACTTAGGATCCCATAGTTTTCTGAGCAACTATCTCTTGTAAAGTCCTTGACCAAGTATATCATTGTACAACTTAGTGCAACACCAAGGAGGAGATTGCTTTTAGTTCCTTTCATCAAGAAATCAAGTGCATGCTATTACTTTGTGGTTTGCATAACTGTAGTATAGTTTATCTCCATATTATTGGAGTAGATTGTAGAATGGATCCCATGGTTGAATTAATGTTATGTGAGAAATCTATGTATATGTATATGTATACCATTACCAATAGGGATTATGTCCTCTTTGAAGGCTCTTATGTAGATAGGTTGTGAAGAGTTAATAAATGGGTGTGTGTTTTTAATTTTAGGAGTTTCAAGCAGGAAAATGGAAAGTGATAGTTATAGCATAGCATTGACCCTAGAGGATTGGAGGAAGCCTTTGAGTAAGAGATTTATCATGCTCCTGATCTTAAATCCTTTTCTCATCTGGCTTTAGATTTTACATCATGATCAACTTTGGAGTTGGATTGTTGTGTAATTTTAGGGGCTACAATCATGGAGTTGATGATAGAATGCCCAGATCTAATTATTCTTCTTATGCTTACTTCTGAGCAGGTCTAGGACTTAAAAATTTATGTACTACTATAGAAGGAGAGTGGCTAAATCGACATCAAGGGCTTCAAGGAGGAGTTGTGGGATCCATTTCTAAAAAAGAAGAGGCTAAGTGATAATATTCCAAAGGATTGGGTCCCAACAATGGAATTCTAGAGGTTTTCAAGGATTGATGAATTATAGGAAGGCCATTTGGGAGGGAGACCATGATTGAAGAGAGGAACTGACACTCTATGATTTAAAGTTAAAAACCAAGAGATTTGATCAAATTTTGAGGAGTTTATGCTCAATTGAAGCAAGGAGGATCAAATTCATACTGTGTGTACAACTTGGAGAATTCTAGGAGTTTTATCATATCTTCTTTTTAATCTGTTGGTAAGGTTAGACACTAAATAAATTTTTGGTAATATTGAGTGCAAGAAATTCCGTGTTTGGGTCAATCTCAAATCCAATCTGATCAACTGAAGTTGGAGCTTTGGAGATCTAGGTGTTAGGGAAGAAGATTAGAATCAGGTTTGGGATTTTGGACATTTCCAAAATTTGATTTGAATCAGCTCCAATTTTCCAATATTTTTTATGGTTAGATTTTTCATCTTTTTAAAAAGGTTTCATGTAAATTACTCAAATAGAACATTCAAGGTCTTGATTTGAGTATACTTGGGTCTGTAAAGCTCACAAGTTAGCCTAGCTTGGGAAATTAATCTATATCTAGGGATTGGTGTTTAGTTAAATTCCAATTCTTCCAATTGTGACTTTGATTGAAGATTTAAAATTTCGGAGTGTTTGCAAGGATATTTTTACTGTTGGGTCAAAATAGTGCAGAAGAGTTGCCAAGAATCATGAGTTATTAGAAATGCAATTATATAATATATTTTTTGTTTTGGTATGACTCTAACCATTCCAAGAGCAAGAAAATTAGTTAATCATTGACATATTTTAATAAATTTTGATATAATTGATAAATAAATTTTTTAAACCTAAAGATATTATTCCTATGAAAAATAGACAAAAATCTCAATCAATGATTACAAAAAATTTAACTTTTTTTCAAAAATAATCCTCAAACATGGATTTCAAAATTAGGGTTGAAGCTACAAAAATCTGGCCAAGTTTGAATTCTTGTCAAGGAAATTGTAGTGGTCAAATTGAGACTTGATTTATATAATTAGAAAGCTTATCTCACAAGATTTCCATTGATTCCAAACACATCCAAATCTAAACTATATAGTAAAAGTTATTCCTATTTGAGTCTCACAAAGATTTCCCTGTCAAAAGTTATAGAAGTTCCCCACAAGGAATACTAATTGGATGTAATTTGGAGTCTAGATTGGAATCAGCTTGAGGATAGACAAGGAGACTTTGAAGCTTATTTTTGCTAAAAAGCATAGAGAGTTGTTGCTAAATTCCTATGTTTGGATCCTCTCTATGCTTGCATGATTGTTTGTACACCCAGTTGGCTTGGATTGGTGTGTTGTCATTGTGCTTAGGTTCCTTCTAGGTATGTTGTGTATTTCTCTTTGGTAATGCTAAAAGTGATGATCACGTGTGTGTTTCCTTTTACTTCCCTACTCAATAGAAGAAAAACTAGAAATAAGATTAGAAGGTTAAAATGATTGGGCAAACTATCACACTCAAACTATTAGTATTTGTTCTACATATGACCTCTAATATATAATATCCACATCTAGGCATGTGTTCATAGAGAGAGAAAGGCAAAGTAAGACAATGCTCTTCATGTACCTCTTTCAACAAGCAAGTTTGTGGAGATGTCATCTAAGAAGAGCTCTAGAGTTGTCCTATATGGATGGTACATAAACATTCAAGATTCTATATTAAGGGACCACCAAGCAAAAGATCTTGCCGAACCTTCTATACAATGTGGAACAAGTTCTTCTCCTATGTAGTCAAGGGCAAGAATAGGAGGTAGCATTGGAAGGCTTTCACATAGTGCAAGGATTTAGAAGAGGGTTGTGTTGATGGTCAAAAAGGAGCTAGGATTAAGGTAATAATCATTCTCTATGGGACTATACCAAAAGCACAAGATAGTGAGTTGTCATAAGAATGCTAATAGTGAGAAATGTGAGGAAAAGATCAATTATGAGATCCACTTGTGTGGGATGGGTAGGTAGAGCCACCTACGGGCCTAGTAAGTGGAACTGCAAAAGAACTCCTCTATGGGCTGTATATTAGTACAAGATGAACCCCTTGCGGTACAATGTATTAATGAAGTAATTAGGTAGGTAATTCAAGTTAACATAGCACTTTGACTATGTCAAAGTTGTAACCTATTAGAGATGAAGGGCTAGGAGCCAATTGGCATTAATAGTGAAAATGCAAGGAGGAGATGGCGGCCATAGTAGTAGTATTAGGAGGTAGAAAAAAAATTTTAGGGTTAGGATTCCTAGTATATAAGGGAGATCATGCCACTTAGTGGGGGTTTGTTCACCTTAAATTATAACCATCAATCTTTTTGAATCCTTGTTATCCTATAGTGGGAGATTTTTGTTCATATTTGGTCTTTGGAGGGGAACTATATTTTTGGATAGAGTCAATGTTAGTGAGTTGTTGAGGCACTTATGTAATCTTTGAGTCTACAAACTGAAGTGAATACTATTTGTGGTTGTAAGAGTGCCTAGTGTAACTTAATACTAGCTTCTTTGAGTAGCAAATGTTATAAAGAAAACCCATTCTATCATTGATGTTTTGAGTGTTGAGTCCTATTTCAATTCACAAATGTGTATTATGTATAAGTGATGCTCCTTGTTTTACTCATTGCATTCTTGTCTAGATCTTAAAGTGTTCACAAGTATTGCCTATAGAATCTCATTACTTACCTAGACGATGATAATCAAGGATGCCAAAGGACTCATATGGGTACGAACCTACAATTCAATTCCTAGGTTTAAGTATCTAAAGGTTAACCTTGTCCCATAGTTGGGCTTGGATCACTATAGGATCTTTGTCAATATGCCATTATGGGAACCCTACCTACAGATCACTATGGGAACTTTTTCTTGCAATGCATGACAACGTCCTTCTACATTACAAACATTCCATCCATTGGCCAAGGAGGAGCTTCCTTATTTTCTCCATGACCACTAGCTAGATAAGGCTTTAACTTATGAAGTCCATCTTCACCCATGCTTTACTTCATTCTCAATGTTTCTTAGGAGGTGGGTCATCAAGACTAGTCTTCAAGCACCTACATGATTGTCTTTCTCTATACACATTAGATTTAGGTTTTCCCTTTCTCTTTGCTTTTTATCAATGTAGTGGTTTAAGTATTCTGCCCCTAATAGCAGTGCATCTATTTTTGCATCTTATCACCTTGCTCTATCAATGAGGCATTTAGTTTCTACCTCATTGCTATTGAGGATGTCTTTCTTTGTTTAGTCTCTTGTTTCATCTACTTATAGCTACAAAATAGTTCTTTTTTTCAATTTTATCTCCACATCAATTTGTTGTGGCCACTCTAAGTGGTTGTGAGATGGTTATTAATGGTAATAAATCACCCTTTGATCTCCATCCCAATTGGGTGCTAGTCCAAGTGGAAGTCTTTAATACTTTCAATACCATTTCTAAATTTTTTTTGTGCTCTTTGCTCAAGGCATCAGATTCTTTGATTCCATTTGTCCGCACATTCTATAACATAGAGACTCCTTTGGTGTATAGTCACCACACTTCCACAAGAGATTCCACACAACATAGACCTATTGAGGGTATTTTATAAGGAGATCCCTTGGAGGGCTTTTCTTTTCCATAGCTCACTACATTGCTTTGCAAGATATCATATCTCTTTCCATCCATCTTTGATAACATTCATATCTTAGGCCCTTTGGAAGATGTGTTGCATACCATAATGGCTTTCACATGTAGCCCATAGACCTTGGGTTTATGATTCTAGACTTAAAAATGATTAAAAATGCAGGGTATGGAGCCCATGTGCAATTCTCACTCCCTCAAATTCAAGTTCTCACTCCCTCCACCAAGGTTCTAGTTCCCAATAGGAGGCATGAGAGTGTTGGGGTCTCCACAAGGGATGGAAGATTATTCCATCATATCCATCTTTGACACATTGGTGCAGATGACAACTCATGTTTACTTACTCTCTAGGTTGAGGAATGCATACGTAATCTACTCCATCTTAGTAAGTGGCTATCTCTCTTGAGGCCCTTCTCTAGTTTGCAAACACCCTCCTACATAAGCACTTTTGCCATATTTATGCTCTTTTTGACAACACCATATACCATACCTTCTCCACTTTCCTATGTATGCTTCCATAGCTATTAAAGGAGTGTTGTAGACTATAGGTAGTCCTACTCATAGCCATGAGAGGATGTGATCTCATACTACAAGAGATCATTGCACCAATAGCTCAAGTGGCTCCTTGTTTAGCTATGGCAAGGAGCCACTTGAGCCACTATAAGTGCATGGGCTCAAGTGGCTCCTTGCTTAGCTGATAGGTTCTTACACCATGTTCATCCCTTTCTATTGGCACATACCAAAATAGTGGATTTCAGTACCCATGATTTTCAAATTTATCTATAGTTAGCTTGTGACCTTTTACCAAGTCTTGCACACACAACACTCCCAATGTTTAATGTTTGCCAATTTTTTTACACTAGAATCTAGGAAAATTCAAGAAAAGATTAGTGAGCATGTGTGCACCTACACCATTACCATCATTCTCACTAACATGCCGCTTTTTGATAGAGCTAGGATTATTTCTTGTAGAGGGAAAGGGTTTGGAGCTTGGCTCAATACCACCCCTTTGATAGAGGATTTTTTATTCACATCAAAGGAATTCTACACTACACTCCAACTTTGTTTAAGTCTCTCTCATCAGGTTCTACTAAACCTTCTCAACCAATATACCTATGGTTCTACAGATGACACACATAGCTTACATTTATTATGATGTGTTGTAGGTGGAGAGCCTACTAGAGTTCATGATGCCATCTTAGATACAACGGCTCAACTCCTTTGATCCATGCAGTCCCAAGTACAGATCAAGCAGTGGTTGGTCTTACCATGACCACTCCCATGTTGGGTGAGAGTAGATATCATCACATTCATAAATGGTTGGTATACTTTGTATAATGTGGTAGTGGAAAATCCCTATGAGAAGAGACTCTAGCATGAGTAGAAGTACATGGAGGGGTAGCGGTGACAATTATAGCTCAAGGAAAGGAGGATCATTATGTATCTCAACTTACACCCAATACCTTTGTTACTTTGGTTGTGGAGATTTTTTGGGTACCTTTATCACCAATTTGACGGATTGCTTTAGGAAGCAGCACATGATTCTTTGTAGAGGAGAGTGGAAATGGTTGTCTCCCAAGCCATGCTAACTCCTTAATTCTAACAAAGAGTCTTCATCACACTACAACACTTTCAAGCATGTGCGTTCATAGTTGGGCAATAGTAGTAATGCACACCATGTTTGGAACACTTTCTCCTCAATTACCACATATACCACATTATACATATACTCCTTTTCTCTTTTGTTTGGGATATATATTTTTGAGTGTTTTAATTCACCCATATATCTACAATCTATCCGTAAATCTAAATCTAAATTCCTATGGGTTTCAATAAAACTAAAATTGAAAACCTCTATTATTTACTCACCTCTATGACACATGTGTCCTATAGATCATGGTTTTTTCTCCTAAGACACTCTAGAGACTTGGAACCTTGTCCCACTCTATTATTTTGAACTTTTATTTCAATTTTGTACATTACCATCTTGTCTTGAGTAAGAAGATGTGGACTCAAGAAGATGTGGATTAAATATCTAATTATCTTTGGCTAGAATTTTGAATTATTGTATGGTTACTACTTTCTTAACCAATTTTAATGCATTGAATTTGCAAAGACAACTCTTTTTGAAAATCTAAACCTTCTCAATGGACACTCAAAACTCACTTACACAAATCTACAAATTCTATAGCATACTATGTTATAAGAAGCATGGATTTTTATTACAAAAAAACTAAAGAAAGAGTCCAAGATTTAAACAATACAACACTATAAATTGATATGCTTGCCTTACATGCAAAATCACTACCATTAGATGGAAGTATAGAATCTAGAATCTGGTCAACTATGAGTACACCAAGTGGCCATACAATTACTGTCTAAGTACATGTGAGTTTAATCAACTCCTTTTGAATTATATGTCAAATTTGGTAAATGAATGATAAATCACCAATGCTTCAACCTAAATACCAAGTTTAGACACTAAGTTTGACTATAGATTTTTTTAACTTATTTGCAAGTAATCTCTTTGTAAAGATGTCTGCAAATTATGGCACCTTAGATAAGTAGATATGAATTAATTGTCCTGCATCTATACTTCTTGAACAAAGTGAAACTATACAACAATATGCTTAGCTTGCTTGTGGAACTCTGGATTTTAAATAAACTATATTGCTCCATTGTTATCTATGTTCAAAATTATAAGGCTTGTCTATAATACCAACCAATACTGGTTGTAACCAAACCAACTTCTTTGTCATAGCGCATGGATAGAGCTATGTATTCAACCTCTATTACAACATTGTCATTGATGACTACCTCTAGCTTGATCAATCTTTTGGTCCATCTTTTAGCATGAAAATTTATTCACTCTAGGATCATCTTGCATATCCATTTTATAGTTAGGATCACAATATCCCTCCAATGTATGTTTACTATCACTAGAAATATAAAACACCACATAATCTATGGTATAGTTTATATATTACATCAACTTATTCATGGTATGTTAATTCTCATGACTCATGTTCAAATTATATTTGGCAAATATACTCAAAATATAAATGTCAAATTTGGATCCCATCATTGTCTATATCTTCTTGCAAAAGGAAGAGCCCAAAATTCTAATTAAAAATTTTATGGATAATGGTCTTATGTGCTCTTGTGACAAGAAGAAGAATTAGGATGGGATGAATCATCTCAACAAACATTTGAAGGTGACATTGAGTTGTGTTGAGTACTTTATCAATCTTCAAATCATTAGAGACTACAAAGAGGGGTGCTTTGTTTGATCCAAAAGCATTACATCTAAAAAGTAGTAAGATTTTATGGCATTTTAGATTCTCAACCAATCTCTATTTCAATGGATCCAAACATTTCTTTGGAACAATAAAAGAAGATGAGATGAAGGATGTACATAGGAAGTCTCATATCAAGAGGCAATTAGATCTATGATATGGTAATAATGGGAATTAGATTTCTCATTGAATTTTATAAGGTGTCACTAATGGTTACCTTTTACTTGACCAAGTTTTGGTTTACAATCAACATTCAACATCAAGGTATATCTACTCTGGGATCATCTCATATTCATATTTTTTACATAGTGAAAGTCAAAATATCCTTCTAATCTATGTTTACTTTCATTCAAAACATAGTAAACCACATAATCTACAATAACTTTCATATACCAAATTAACCACTGAGAACATAGTCATAGAATATGCAAAGACAAATGGGTTGGTTGTAATAGATACAGGTTTACACTCCCAGGCAACTCTATAAACCTCAATTCTAAACATGAGACAATTGCTTTAGATTGTAGATACAACACAACAACAAGTAGACTAACTTCTTCTTCTCCTAGCCTTTTGGCTATTGCATGAAGATGGTCTCACCCAACTTTGACTTGATGAAGGCAATATTCATATCAAATTGTAATATCTCCTTGTCTTTTGCTATTACAATGGATTCAAACCCTACAACTTATAAGTAGGTCTTGTTGTAGTCAATATTGGTAATTTTTGAGTAATACTTTGCTACTAACCTTGTCTTGTAGTGAGCAACTACTCCATCCATCTTCAGCTTGGTCTTATAGACCTAATTACTCCATATCACTTTATGCCTAAGCAACAGCTTGATGAGCTTCCAAGTCTAGTTCTCTATGTGCACTTAGAACTCTTTATCCATACTAATTTGTCAATACTTGGCACTACTTGAAAATCTATGTATTCTTTTGTCATGTCCACCATGATTTCAAGAGAGCCACATATGTGAACCAAGTTTGCAACTCTATGTCATTGGGTTTGTGTTTGAGTTCACAATGGTTGCCTCTACCAATTTGTTTATTATTCTAAATATTTACTCTACCAATGAATTGGTAGAAATATTCAATAATTGGTAGAGTAAATATTTACTCTACCAATTGATAAATTATACACACCACTCATTGATTCAAGAGCTTCTAGAGATTTAGTAATATCCTTCTTTGATCATCAACTGTAAATTATTTGGCTTGAATTGTGTCCTTTTTTCTTTTTTCTTTTTTCTTTTTCTTTTTTTATTTTCTTTTGTAACCACTCCTCAAGTGCTCCATTATAATGATTAATGCTTTCTACTGGCATCTGCTTCTGATTTAACAAGTCAAAAATAATTTCCATCTATTACTCCACATTGTCAAATACTAGACGGTCAAGAGCATTCTTATCTCAAAGTTTGCTTGAGTTAGGCATTCATGTAAGATTACCTCTTGACTTTAGCTTACCTTCCTAGTGATTAGCTATCATAGTTGATAGGTTTTTGTATCTTGATAGTAGCCAACAAGTTTCTTCAATCATTGTTTGTGGAAAAAAATTAAGCATCACAACCAAAAATTGTAGTCGCTGATGGTTTATTTTGTACCCATATTTGTAAGGAATATTCTAATATCATGTTCTTATTGACATTCTATTGACTACATGTGAGATTGTATTTGTGGCCTCTGTTCATAAAGCATCTTCTAGTCTTGATGGGTGGAGTCACATCCTCATGCATTTAGAGATAATATAATTCTCCAATTTATTATCAGCATTTAGTAAACACTGAAGTTGAAACTTCATGTCAAAACTACATCATATAGTTTATTTGAATTCCTTGCTCAAGAATGCATCACCTTGTTCATTTTTTATTTTTTTATTTTTGCAAAATCATCAAGCTCCATTTGCATCTCTTTTTACAATTACTTGAAGCTTCTAGAGGTTCAAAATTATTCATCACAAAGTAGATGAAAAAATAACTTATGTAATCATTCTTGAATAGTAAAAAGTACTTAGCCTAATTAATTGATGCATTGTTCAAAACACACAAACTTATAAGTAACATCTCTCCATTTTTTGGAATTTTTTATGTTCATATGCACCACCAAGAAAGAGTTGATAATGTACACCAAGGTCACACCTTGTAAACAACTTAGATGGTTTAATAAGTTAGTTGGAATTTCATTTATGAACATTTCGACATTTCTTTTACTCATTTTACAAATTGTTGTTGGGTTAAGGTGAGCAAGATGTTGATGCCACAACATCATTCCATTGCTAAGTGCTAAGATTTCAATGAAGAGCTAGTTGTAAGTAATTATAAAATTCCTCTTCATGATCTATCCTTTTTTATACGTTTGACTAGTTGGGAGAAACCATAATGATGTTAAAATTATATAACTGTTATGGTTAGACTACATCCATCAACATTTCTTACACCAACAATCATATTGTAACTTGTCTTAGAGTACAAGGTGTTTATTCATTTCTTAATTGTCTATCACATTGATAAAAGATGTGTACATAACTTACATCCATGTAAAATATTCTCCAAAACACAAGTATAATACTTCCTTCTCACCAGGCATGTAATGCAAGCATCACCTTTGCCAACTGCACATAACTTCCTATGAGCCAAATTCCCATGTTTGAAACCAATTGTGCTCATTGTTCATGTGATTGCTAGCTCTCTCATCCACATACCAACCAATCTTTTTCTCTGGTGATCTTTTCAACATGAATGTCTATTGCTCGGCTTTTCCTAGGCTAAGGCTTGTTCTTTCAACTTTCAACTTACTATCAACTTTTGTTCTTGGTGTTGGTACACTTTATCATTTAATATCCAACCTCTCCGTAAGTGCAATATTTGGTTTTTCTTTCAATTTTTGGATACTATTTTTCCTTGTTACCTCACACTTTTCATATGTAATGTCGTTATTTCTCTTCATACTACAACTTTAAAAAGATTATGTGATTCAAAATTCTCAATCAAGGAGAAATTAGGGATAAAAGGAGGATGATTAGGATGATCCTACTATCCATAATATCTTCTACTCTCATTTCAAAATTGCAACATTAGGGATAGTTAGAGGATGATGCAATTGTTGTAGCTAGTGTTGCAATTTGCAATGTCTTATTATCATCTACAATGCCTTCAACTTGTTCTTTGTAAAGATAATTACCCATCTAGAATTTCCAAAGCTACCAATCTTTGTCATTTGTAAGTCTCAAATGCCACCAATATCTTACACAATGTTATCTATCCTATTACTCATCATGAATTGATAAAAATAGAGGATAATCAAATATAAATTTATGTAATCCACTGATTTACAAAGATCTAGCAATACCAGATTAGAATAAACTCTAAGGTAATCCAAAATTATACCCATAACAAGTTCTTGCAAGTTGAGATCTTAAGTGTATATTTTTTTATTCTTTGGCCCAATATTCTCTACCAATTATTTCTTTGTAATCAAATATCATTATCTATCTCATCAGTGAAATACTCTTAACCCAAGTTGGCACTTTGTGGTAATCAACAAGCTTGCCCCAATTTGCAGATCAAATTGAAGAACTAAATGGAAAAAGAAACAAAGCATTATTCCTAAAGTGTTAATCATAAATACATTCTTTGGGATCAAAGTTATTACACCGTGGAAAATGAGAGGTGGAGATACCAAAGAATGATCTGCGTGACACAAGTCTTGCTCCAGTATATATGGAAAGGTATACAAGTATGTAGTCTCTTTTCACCGCACTTTCTAAATAGTAACTAACATAAAATGGTGAATAAAGAAATATTTCCCGTGTACACTAGCCACTAGGAAAATTAGCTTGTAATTCTCTATCAACACTCTCTCTCAAACTAACGTCACTATCTTTGATGCCTAGATGATATCACAAATATTCAAATTTATTTCTAAGTAAAGCTTTGGTGAAATCAACTTGATTATCTGTAGGAATAAATCAAAGTTCTATTTCTTAAGCTAATTCCTTCTCCCTCATAAAATGATAATGAATCTCAATAATTTTGGTCTTTGCATGAACTAGATTGCTAGCAAGTTTAATACTCCTTATTTTATCTATATATAAGATTATGGGATCATGAAATGTATATCTCCTGTAAACGAGTGAAGCCAAATTGATGCACATATAGCATTGGTGGCACCCTTATATTTTGCTTCTGTTGATGGTAAAATCATAGTATATTGCTTCTTTGACGACTAATTAATTTTATAAATAATAAAAAATATATACAATTATAATCTATGGAGATCTTCTATCTTGAGCACTTCTTGCCCCACACGCATCAATAAAACTTATAGAAGAGGTATTGATGCGGATTGGGCAAGAAGTGCTCAAGATAGAAGATATTTATCATCATTACAAGTACCTATCAACTCATTATCTTTTGCCCTTAACTTCAAAAACGTTGAGAATGGAGTAAAAATTGTTTTACGTGCTATCATACTAAACTTCTTCAACATGATAATTGAATATCTTATAGATAAAATATAGTAATTTAATTTAACTTGGCATTCTAAAGAGAAAGATACACTACTTAATTAGCATGTTTCTTCCTAGCATATACATCAGGAGCACTCGCTGGATAAGATCAAACAATTCTTTGCTTTTCAAGAAAGCAAACATTCTGTATTTCCGTATTGAATTATTGCTCTTTGTCAATGCCTCACCCTTGATGCCACCATAAGTATCTAATTTAGTACTCATGGTATAAATCAATAAAATTAGATCACTTAGCAATTGAGACCATCTCACCAATTTGAACTCAAAAGGCTTTCACAATCTTTCTACTTCTGCTCTAATACCGTATTACTTAGTGACAAATAAGAGGTAAAAATACCAAAATTCACTACAAATTGATCTCCGGGATACGAGTCCTGCTCCATTATGTTTATATATTTATATTTATATTTATATTTATTTATTTATTTATTTATTTATTTATTTATTTATTTATTTATATATAAAGAAAAATATATACAGGTATGTTGAATTTCTCCTCACCGTAGATTTAAAATGGTGACTACAGATTACCTCTCCCGCTTACACTAGCCCCTAGTAATATTAGCTTATGATACTCCATCAGCACAAGTCTTATACATATAGATCTGGAAGAACGTTTCGTTCTTTAACATCGGTCCATTATCGACATTATATAATTTTATTTATATGTGTATACATATGTGTTTGAAGAATTCTTCAAGAATGATTACGTTTAAGATTCTTTTCTATGAAAGAAGGTTCTCGTCTTTCTAAGGAGCCTTTGTTCCTCTTTTCAAATAACTTTCGGCTCTCTTTCTAGCGACAGTAAAAACAGGGGAAAGGAAGGTACACCGTGCAAATTACTTGCTCTTAAAAAGGTGTTCTCTTAGGACGGACAGCTCCGTCCTGAGAGGGGTGCATATGGTTGTAGAGGCAGGAGGCCTAGTTACCAGGGCCCTACACAAAGCCCGTTGGAGAATAAGTCACCAAGACGTAGTACGCGCAGACATTCTATACCGGACGACTGCTTTTCTGGAGAGTATGGCCGGTTCCGACAAACTGCCTTGAAAATGATGAACACGAGGAACGTGAGCTCAAAAACTTTGGCTGGGTTCAAGTTTCACAGCTGTTTCGTGACGCTCCGCTGGGAAATTGGTTACTGATCTCCATTGCGTCTCCAAGCTATTGTAACTTAAATGTGTCAACTTCCGTGTACTATCTTCGTTCCAAGGTAGAATGTTGACCAACGAAGAGACCGATGAAGAGATCTATTGATATACGAGAACAGAAATCGTTTTCGAAACGGTGATCCAAAATTCATGAAATGCAAGTAATAGATAAACAATATGTACATGATCCGCAACGCTAGTAGTATTAAATCCCGAGAGTAGAATGCATGGAAGGTAAGCTGCACACAATGCTAGAATACTTAAATTAAATCCCTAGGTTCAAACGCATCGAAGGTAACCATCCGATGCAGTGATGTATTTTGCAAAGGGATTCCTTCTACACTTCTACTCGTCGGGGCGAAGTTGTGTCTCTACTACTGGTCATTGTTGTGAACGCTCGAATTATTGAGGTCCGTAGACAACAGGTTTCACAGCTATTGATCGTTTGCTATGCATGCATAGAAACAGAACAAATGGGACTTTTCACAGCGCAATTTAATGCAATTTACAAGGGAGCGCATTTTGCGCGCTGGAGAGGTCACATCGAGGAAAGAACCTGATATATTCCAGGTGAAGTTGGTTCACTCCAATCCCACAAAGAGATTTGGGAGCAGACAATATCTACCTTCTACTGCGCGTGGGGGTTACCAAAAGGTGATGAACAACGGTCAATTTCGCGTCCTTGCGAATCCGGTTGCCCTAAATTCTTCTCTCCCCAATCGGGTAGGAAATGAAGCTGGAACTAAAATTCTTCCACTCAACCGGCTAATGCTTCCTACTTTCTTGGTTGGGCAAGTTAAACTCCAGTACTGTATCACCTCGACTCTGTGCACCTAAAGTGTGTTCGAAGACTCTGGGTTCTATACAGTCCCGCATTTACAGTGCATGTTCGACTTAATATTTACTTCTTTGACATTGGGTAGCCTCTGGTTGTTGATGAAATAGAAAAGGACAAAGAGAACGAGAACCACGACGGAAAGTGACTAATCCTTATGTCATGTCATGCTATCGATAAGAGACGCTCTCATCTCATTCACGATGGCACTAGGCTGGGCTTCCCTTAGCTTGAATACACTTTCGATAACCGAGAGCTCTGTGGCTGTAGTATCGATTCCGGTAAAAGCTGTCCAGTCGTTTACCACCAATCCAGCACCAATAACTTCGCTACCTCGGTTGACTGTACCCGCAACCAATGGCACTTGCAGAAGAGAAGACAACTCGTCTAAGTCTTCGATTGAAGTGTGTGGGTGAACCTGAACAAGTGAGCAAATGGGCGAGGCGACACCATCAAACCATAAAACTTGTTAAAACTCGTAATGGTTCACATTGGAGATGATGCCAATATGCTACACTACCTTACGCATTGCCAGTAATCCAGTGACGAAATAATCCAGCAACAATAACGCATTGATAATATGCTGAGGGGTGAATCCCAGTTGACTTACCAAGCCTCCCCTGTTTGAAAATACGCAGTAGCTTCCAACAAGAATGTTGCCAGCGATTGTTTGTCTGAATACTTCTACCCCAAGTACATCAGCAATCAGCTCCTCGGTTTCCTGGAGAGTTCAAAGCATCAGTTTAAGAAGGTAACCAATACAACTTTAACAAGTACGAGCGGTATTAAGGTAACGTTCAGTTTATTGCTAGTGTCATTAACCGATGCTCAGGGAATACAAACTGCATAGAGATTCATTCACAAGACATGAAGTCTGTGTCCTCATGTTCAGTCATCTTTGCACCGTCACATACAACCTACATCTTGCACAGACAGCGTCAGGATGGCGTTTAGTGCTGAGGGAATACGAAATGTACAGTGATCCATACCCAAAACGTCTTCGTCATTAGTTTGATTCTTTTCACATCGTGCACCATAGAATGAAACACAAACTCTACATTTCGCAGAGACAGGTCGGGTAAACGCTCAATTATCAGGAATAGAAACTGATCAAGATTCATTCACAGATGTGATGCCTGCATCCTCAGATTTGGTCCTGGATATCTTGACATGGAATAAGGACTCAACAGCTATTGAAGACAGGATGAGGTCAACAATCAATGCTCAGGGAATACAAACTGTACAGAGATTCATTCGCAGACGTGATGTCTGCGTCCTCAGAATTGGTCATCTTTGCATCGTCTTGTACATTGTAAGATTGAACAAGGACTCAACAACTGCTGAAGACAGGATCAGGTCAACACTCAATGCTCAGGGAATACAAACTGTACAGAGATTCATTCGCAAGACGATATGACTGCGTCCTCAAATCTTGTCATCTTCGCATTGTCCAAAGCTGGCGTGGTCAGTATGGGTGTCGCGTAATGACATGCGGCGAAATACAACATATTGAATTTCTGAAGTCCGCCTCGTGATTGACCCTCACTCTATTCAAAGTAACCGACGGATGCAGTTTTCGTGTGTATGCATGACAGGCACACGTCATAAAGGTCTTAGGCGGGACTGAACCTCCTATAGGTGCAAGGAACTTGTAACTCAGACAACGGATAATTGAGGAAAGTGAGGACTAAACCTGCCTCCCCAGAGGAATACAACTGCTCCAAGAAATAATTAGGCTACTGGTGAAGTGTGTGCGTTGTCAGGACTTACATACCTTGTCCAAATCAGTATGAATAAGCGCGACGTAGTCATTGCATGTAATACAGTTCCCCAAAGCCGACAATCTTTCGTCGATCCTCTGGACGACCACGCTGTCTGGTAGACAGTTCCTCATGTGAAGAAGTTCTGGAAAGAAATCGACAGAAATTCTTAGCATCAACTGAGGGTAGGAATCGTCATGGATGCTGTGCGATGCTTGCAGTGATGGCAACCCCAAAATCTCGGGAGACAGTTAAACAACTATTGTAGAGAAGACGACTAGAATTAAATTAGTCTATATCTTATGAGGAAGCTATACCTTGATCGGTGGTCGAATTTGGTAAAAGTAGCCCATTCTTGTTACCTGCGGCAATAACGTTTAGGGTTAATTCTCCTGCTCCAAGAAATTTATGCTCGCTCGTACTACTACACTTATATAGGACCTCGAGAAGTATAGAACAAAAACAACTTAGCTAAGTCGATCCACATGCATCTGGGAGCTTCATAGGTAACTACTGCTGCAGTAGGAATAATGAAACACCGAGGGTCCATAAACGTCGTTTCCGCGTGGTTCTGTGAGAAGGTACAGATCATCAAATTTCATATACGCGGATGGGGGTGAAAATGTCCTCAGTGACAAAGCAATGTACCCACACCATTGAGCGGTTGTTATCCAGAAGTCAATGGAAATGAATTGATGAGTTTGTGATTTACGATAACACCCACTTACCAACACACATCCGTCCGATGACTCTGGTGCCTGCAATGGAGGCCTTCACGACGGGGACAACATCCGATAGCTCGGACTCGAATGTGCTGCACACGAAATCAGATGTAAGAAATGAAACAGGTATCTGCCAAACACGCTATTTCCATCATCGATGGTAATCCCACTGAAACTAGCACAGGGCGATACAGCAGGTGTGCGAAATATGAAGCGGTCAGTCTTCTTATCTAAAAGGTCAGGTTGGAAAGTACCTGTAGAAGTTCTCTGCTCCTCCAATCGCAACAAGACAATAGGCATTGGTTAACTTGGAGAAAACACCAATTTCAGGGCTGTTCTCGAACTGCGACCCTGTAGTCACGCGCGGAAAAAAGTTAAATTCTCTTTAACTAACAACCATACAGATAAGTAGACTCCAATATGAGAGAGGCCGAATTAGAAGGTCTAAAGAATGGAAATATTTTATCTACAACCCTAGAATTCTCAGATGCAATTCCCGATAGACTTAGTTCAAGACGCTAGTAAGGTCACATTTCGATTACAGGGTACCTGAGAGGAATTAGTTCATCGAGATCGTCTACAGACCACCATTTCCTTTCAAATTAACTAACTTGCACATACATGCAACGGGTTTTAATGCACATCTAAAATACTACCATAAACTTCCTACCAAATATTCAACATCTTATACCAACACCGCACTTCCGCAAGCAGTCATCTCCAACACCACGTTGCTCTAAAACTTGGATTCATCGAACACAGCCCAAAAATTGTATTCCAAGAAGCGCATTCATAAGAGACTCACGTGTCGCCATAGTGATTCCCTTCGGGTGACGCCTGCAGTGCTTCACTCAAGTTGATCCGCGATGCAGTTGTAAAATATCGGCTCTCAAGATGTTCGGAACAGATGGCCCTATGCAGTGCAAAAATTCGAGCTGACAGTTTCTGATGTAGCTTAACACTCTCGGGTGTCCAAGATCTTACCTGGAGTGAGTCAAACAGACTGAAAGGAGGAGCAAACGTTTTCTCCTTCCAGCGGCCCGTCTCCGTCAGATGGAGGGTGGTTCGATAACTTTAGGGTTTGGGGCTCAGCAAGCAAGAATATGAGAAAACAATGAAAATTCGAAATCTTAAACGTTGTCACCATGTTGTGTCTCCGTCTGTTGCAGCCTGTGTAAACAGGCAGTAACGTAGGCCGTAAGCTTAGATACGATTGTAATTCCCATAATTCCAAGTGGTAACTTGGATTCGGTCGGGGTCAAAGTAGAAGGCGACCGCGTAGGGAAAACGAAGGATGGGAAGACCCCATGAAGTCGGGGTCAAAGTAGGAAATATAGCAGATGAAGTTTGAGAAAATATTTAAAATAATATTCGATTAATATTCGATCTTATTATTATCATATCAAAATCGCGATTGCAGAGATGTCCACTGCCAGGTGCCATCCTTCCTGTTTACATCACCTGTCGAATCTGAATCACAAGCGACAAATTCCTCAAAATGAAAGCCCCCGCATGGCCCACTATCGAAACGATGGTTGTACGTTTAGTGTCAACGTGACAGGAAAAGTACTACCTGGTTCGAGTGGAAGTTCCACGACCATTTCAGCGGTCGGTTTAGATCGCGTGCATCGGCTAACCTTGTCACTGGATCATGAAGGAATAATGAAGGACATATATATATAATCTGTATGCAAAATAATAATATGTATTTACCACTGTCCAATCAAATCATCCCAACTTAGACAGGAATTAAAGGGTTTGATATTTAGCTGTTATTCATATTTAGTTTCTATGTGTTCCGTAAATATCTGTAAACAAATTATAGTAACCCCTACAAGTTAACCATGCAAGTTTTATTGTGCAATTAGGTCCCGAGAACATAGAAAATTAAGGGTGTCTCGTCAATGGCAGTAGATGTTTTAAACGATTTCTAAATTTTCACCCGTGAGTTATGTGGGTTATGTGGGTTATGGGTTTTTACGGTTATGGTTTTTCAGTAATTTTTAAGTGGACTCATCAGAAATTAAATATACATTAACGGGTATAAACCCGCTTGAAATTGAGTCCCTCTAATAATCGCCTTCATAATCGCCTTATTATGTAGTACTTTCGCTTAGTGAAATACCGTCCCAATGGCTCTTACAACACACAATGATCATTCTCAAATTTGGATTAGGAATAGAGAACCCCTGAATACTGCATAGCCTTCACCCGCTTAGTGAATTGCTCTCGAATTGCTAGACTCTCGCAACTCTCACTTAACGATTCACACATACTCATAGTCATACAATTTGATTAGTTATAGGTTTTGATTAATGAGTTTAGTGAATAGAAGTGACTCTCACAATAATTCCATGCATCCATTGCCACGCACAAGTACTCCTCTACTTCTTCATCACAAAATCATGAAATAGATCAAAATGGTAACAAAAGAGATGACGAGGAATGGCTCTAATGACTATTATAATTGGAATTAAGAGGACCAAGAGGGACATATTAGATTTGTTATTTAGGTGGTGGAATCTCAAAACTTACTTCTTGCTATTTGCAATACAAGATTTAATCTGCTCACAGTTATGAGTCTGCCCACAGCTTAAATATATTTTTTAATTAGATGCGGATGTATTCAGGCAACTCACAAGGATGGACATATTTTTCATTTCAAGCTTTAGTGGATGCTTAAGGGCTATTGTGTGTTTCAGATTTCTTCTGGTAAAAGCCAGACTCCAATGTGGATCCAACTTGTTCTATTGCTAGATATATTTGGGCATTATGTGCACAATGTGGATCCAAGTTGTTCTATTGTTAGATATATTTGGGCATTATGTGCACAATGTTGCCGTAGCAGGAGTTTAATAATTGGTGACTACTGTTGGATTCACATTGAGATTAATTGATGAGTAATGACAACAATAATCCCTCTCCTTGTGGAAAAGGTGATGTGGTCTGATAGTGAGTAGGGAGTAATAATATTATCCTTGTTCTCATTGAAAGTGCTACCAAGAATTTTCAGTGGTAATCAATGGTGCACTTTTTCTACTTGCTTAGAAAGCTACTATTGATGGAGAAACATATTTCAATAGAAAGCGTTTCACTCTATAAATGGTCAACTAGTTTGTGACAAAAGACAGAGAATAGTCCATTTTGATAGATGTAAGTTTGATTGTTGCTTTGAGCAAGTGATTCCAATACTGTACATTTGATCTTTTTCATTTGAAAAAGTCCACTAAATTATATATACTAATCATTATATTTTGGTATGGTTCTCAATTATGTCGGGATCATGCCATGATATAGCTTGCTTCAAGAGGTCTCACATTTAGAGTGATTAAAATACCCAAGGAGATTGTACTTTGTTTGAGAAATTCCAATATTTGTTATGAAATTATGGTTATGTGCAAATATGTCACCTTGTTCCATCCTTCAAAGGAGCACATTCTCAAGATAAATCTGATTTCAATATTTGTGTAGCTTGGACCTATGTAATGTATGAGTATTGCATAGGAGCTCTAAAGGCAAGATGGCATTCATTGAGAGAAATAAGAGTTCAATTGAATAACCCATCAAAGAATTCATATTTATTAAAGTTTGTGACAACATGCATAATTTTACATAATTTCTTTATCAACCTATCTAATATATGGGAAGATATTGATTCAAAATATGAGATAGATTTAGACATTGATATTGGGCTGGAGGTTCATTTGAGCCTCACAAAGAATACCAAAAAGAGATTAGAAATGGATTATTACATCATGTTTTTGCATTTAATCATCAAGTAATTAGTTTCTTGAATCCAAGGGTGTAAACATAATTCCAAGTGGTCTCTTGGAATGCAAGCTTGTAAATAAACTATATATGTTGTTCATGCAATGAAAATCAAATTCAAATGGATGATTTAATTTATTACATGTGAGTATTGGGATGCTTGCAATACTCAAGCTACTTAGGGTGCTTTGGCTACTCAAGGAATCAAAGTGCACAAGGTGCATATTTCCAAATTCCATTTGTTTCAGAAGGTTTTGAATTTATAATTCTATATTTTTCTAGTTCTTTGTATAAATAAAAAGATATGTGTAAAGATATATCTAAAGATTTGTGGTCATGAGTAGTCATTTTGTGCTATATAAAAATTGGCTTTCTAAAAGTTACATCAAAAGAAAAGCTTTAGAAGGAGATATCCATAATTGGGGAAGAAAGAGTGCTCACAGTTTTGGAGGAATGAAATTTTAGGCTGGAGAGTTTTGAGAAGACAAAGCTCAGAGTTTGGGAGAGGTTTAGGTTGGAGAGTTGAGTATCAAAAGAGATTCCAAATTTAGGATGCATAGGTTGAGTATTATGGATACGGATCAAGGAAGTTTTGAGAGGAGTTTTTTGGAAGTATTGTGGGTTGTTCAAGTTGCAAGATGAGTTTCAAGTTGTAGAGATCATGTTTTTAGGGAAGTTTTGGGAGTGTAAGAGTTACAATTTAGATTTCAAGTTTAGGTACAAGATCAAGTTGGAGTTGTGGGAAGAGAGTTGGGTGGGAAGAGAGTGGATTGTAGTGTGCTTCAAGCTAAAAGTGTTATAAGAAAATTCTAAGAATCTGTAAGAGGTCAAGGTTGAGAGTGACGGTTCTAATCAAAACAAAATTTTAATTAGAGTGATAGAGAGAGATAAAGAGAGAAGAAAGTTATGGAAAAGAATAGAAAGAGATAGGTTTCCAAAACCTTGCTCAATTTTGGAGGACGTAAGTGATAGAGAGAGTTTGGTAAGAAGAAGAATGTGACAAAGAAAATTTGAGAAAAAAAGAGATAGGTTTTTTAAGAATAATTACAAATAGAGCTTGTGAAGAAGAGACAAAGGGTTTAACTGACAAAGAAACAATTTGGGAGAAGAAGAAGGTGACATATTGAGTTTGGGAAACTAAGAAGTTGGGGAAGAAGAGATGGAGGGTTTTAAGTGACAAAGTAAGAGTTTTGGAAATAAGAGTTTGGGAGAAGAAGACAGAGATAGAGAAACAAATGGGAAGAGGAAAAAATTGGTTTTTGAAGAGGATAGTGGTAAAGAAAGTTAGGAAAGAAGAGAAGGAGATTGGGATGGGCATTGAAAAGGACATTCAAAAACCTTTGGCAATCAAAAATCAAAGACAACTACAATGGCAATGGAAAATTACCAAAGAGTTATTGAGGAGGATGAGATGGAAGATATCAATGAGTGTTCTTTCATGATAAATTTTTACACTCTGAAGGATTACATGACATTTATGGCATGGTGTGCATGGCTTCCAAGACATAATCCATGTATCAGTCATGCAAAAATAAGGCTCTTCCTTAAGCTTGCTAATAAGAGCACACACTATTTATGTACCACACGTGAATGCAAATTTAGAAGGAGTACAAGTCTGATGAGAATGCATTTCTATCCCACTAGTCCAAAACCTTTTAGTGACTCTTGATATACTCAAGGTTTGAGTCCCCATATGCGCTACAATATCAACAAGAGGAGATCTCCTAGCCTCTACCCTATGATCATTTGTCCAAGTCCCCACATGCAAAAGAGGAAATGTCTAAGAGTATCATTACCTCTCCAACTCAAGCCAAGACGTCACCGCTTCACATTAACCCTCTAGCTCTATCTTGGTAGTGGCTAAATCCATCTGGGTACTCTCCAAAGTCTCCATTGTAGATGTATAAATTAGGTAGGGTCACTCAACAATATATTTTTCTCTCTCTCTCAAGGAAATTCGAAGCCTCTACAATATCCTACTATCTCACAAGTCTATCCAACTCCACTATTGTCTTGGTCCCATCACTAACCTTGGCCTCTCTCTCTCTCAAGCATTATGTAGCCAAACCAATACACATGGAGAATTTTCAACACACACCAAGCACAAATTAGGCCGTACCCATACACATATTTAATAGTAAATATATAAGCACTGAATAAGATACATTATTTTATTATGAGAGTATATATCTAATACAAGTGATGTGATATGAAGAAAAAATAACATTCTATTTTCTACACTAACTCTCACTCACCTTCCTCTACATGATCATCCTCTACCTCTACCTTATGCTCCTTTGGATCATAGATGAAGATCTCTTCTTCCTCACCTTAGCTTTGGTACACCACCTCATTTCCTCACCCAAAAACCCTCTCTCCAGTAACACATAAGTGAGGAACTGTCTTAGATATGTGACCTTGAAGTAACATTCAATGGATGGTAAATATGCCTTTGTATAACAACCAACTCCTACTCAACAACATGTAGCATCATCTCCATCCAATCATAATCCTCAAAGGTAGATCTTGTTATCTTATTTCTCACTTCCAAGATGATGTTCCCATGTACTATTTCAGTCGATGGGAAGGAATAAGAAGGCAAACAAATCATGAAGGAAAAATTCTCTCAATGCACTATATGCGCACTATTGTGCCAAATACCCCATAGTAGTGTGGTCTCTCAAAGGAAACCAATCTCTGACCAAAGTATGGAGTATTGGTGTCCTCCTTCCCATTCTATTTCTTTCCACACAAAAGGCCTCTTATACCATTTTTGCATGAAGTGTGAGCCTCTTCCCACCCACTCTTTGTGATTGTGTGTCCTTGTGCCATGAACTTGCAAATTTTGTGCAAGATTAAACCTACAAAATGAATAATACACGATAGATGAGAACAATTTCTATTCCCCATGATACACAAACTGTGCAAGCTACAAAATTTATGGTCTGCATAGCCTATTCAGTTTGCACATGCTACATGTAGGGTTTTGCAAGAAGGTTGCACAAGAGACTCAAGACACCATTGTGATAAAAGAATGATAAGTTTGATGATAATGACAATTTCAATTTCTACAAAATCATTTATTCATATTGCATAATGAATTCATATTGCAGATTGAATTGGCTTGAAATCTTACATGTTGGGGCTTGGATACTATATGCAAATTTCCAATTTGAGTCCCAAGGCATCAAGATCAACTTCTATGATCTGGCTCATTGATTGTTTGATTTGGTGCTTATCTAGCCAACATTAGATGATCTTGCACTCCTACCTCAATTAAGAGGTACTAGTAAGGAGACATTATGGCTTTAGGAGAGGAAGGTATCTTTGATAGATGAGGTATCTAGGCTCACTAAATTGAGAGAGAGTATTACGTGAGACTTCCTACTCATCCTAAGCTCTTGCAGTGGTGCACAAAGATCATGAGGAGAGGATATGCTAGTACACTACAAGTAATACTTTGTGTTATATCTTCCATCTTGGACTTATAGAGTTTATTGAGAATTGTTTGACACATTTTGTGGTTATCATTTGGACTAGTGGTCCAAAGAGTGAGGGAGCAACTACTTTGGTCCATGTGTGAACTGGATTTTCTACCACCATGTGTACACACTGGTTCTTGGTTCATGGCATGCCTTGGTGAGAAGGATGCATATTTGAACAAGTAAAGAGGTTATATGGTGAGACCTTATAGTACATTTAATTCTTTAGGTATGTTGTTTAGGTTTAGGTATTAGGGACATATTGATAATTGATAGTGCTACTTTGCCTTATTTTTTAAACCACTTCCATGGTGTTATCTATCCTCCTAAATTTAGTCATATTGATACTTTTAGTATCTCATATATTTCATTATCATATTGCCTTGTAGCTCTTCTTGATAGATTTAGAGTATCCACAAAGCCTACTATTCTGTTTTTTGAGAGTAAGTGGTCCTCCAGTAGATTTATTAAGTGTATTGAAGATCCTTATGATAGTTTAGCATTGGGGTTTTATGAGCCTACCCATGCATCTGGACAAGAGGTTGTGGACATGGACATATAGTCCTTTCTTTATACTTTGCATCCTCTGTGAGAGACTTAGGGATGCATTATTATGTTATGGTATTCAGTCATGGGCATAGCAATCCTCTTAACCTTACTTATTTATATATGATGTGTACATAGACTATCTTTTATCACTAAAAAATATATATTCCATCATTCTTTGTTCCTTGTTATTATTATTATTACTATTATTATTATTATTACTATTATTTCTTCTAAGCTTTAATCTTATATATTTTACCTTTATGTTAGTGAACTTGTGCATAAAAAAGAATTATCCTTCATAGAAAAATATAATCATATAAGAGAATGCTCATTTATGTTATGTAGCATATTTAGGAATGTCTTGATAGAAAATTATAATCATATAAGAAATTTTTTTGAACACCTCTAAACAAAAGAATTCTTTGCTCTGAAATAAAGAACAAGAAAGAAAGCACAATGAGAAGCAATGCATGGCACATAGCCTACATAGACCACATAGTGCTTGAAAGCTTAGAAGAGTGCTTTAAAATGTATATTTTTTAGTGCTTTGGTGCTTGTAGAAGGAGTTCATGGATTATGCTATCAAGATCAAGTACATGACCAAAATCCAAATCAAGGATATTAAAAAATTTATGATAGGAATTGTAAGATGAATTGACAAGGATTACACTACAAGATGGGTTGAAAACCCCAAGTGAGTTGAAAATGGAGAATGTAGATTAATTAATGTAGAGCAGTACGTAATGTCAATTCATGAATGGAGAATAATACTCAATGTAGTGGAATTGGTGAATACTTAGTTTAATTTTAGATGTTTTTGGATATCTTTTTCTTTGCTTTACTCTATAATAGACCTCTACATATCATTTTAGTCTTCATAATCAAAATTGTAATCTGGTACAAAGAATTTAGTATCTACTATTGCTAACTACTACTAACACGTGTGCCATATCCAAGATAGTCTTATTGAGACAATAGAGTAATTATACTCTTTAACTTGTTGGGTGTCTTCCCTGATCTAGCTAATTCAAGAGTCATGGAATAATAAATTATTTTTTTTCATTCCTCTCCTTGATATAGAGTTTCTACACTTTAGACCTTGTTTTCTCTATATGAAATATTTGCTTAGCTTTCACTTGTCTCTTCTTTGCTTCTACAAGATACTTGTGTTTTTGCATCTTGGTAAATTTCTCAAGCTCTATCTCTGCTGTTGTATATTGCTTTTACTGATTCACTCTTTCATTTATTGTGTTTTGCTAATCTTGGACAAAGTAGCCACTACAAGAGCAATATTTGTATTCAATCTAGGGAGCTTTCTTCTCTTGTGAGGTTCAATTTCTCCTTCTCAAGATACATCTCTCCCTTTGGTCTGCTTGTCTCCTCAAGTCTTTGTGTCTCCTTGGGTGGTGGAGCTCCATCTTTTAGCACTAATATAACTCCTTATGCTTGGCTCTCCTCCTTAAACCCATCATGCAAATCTAGCCCTTAAGAACTTGGGATTGTGAATAGAATTGAATCCACTTCAAGCTTGTACACCATTTCTTTTTCTTTAGCTCTATTCTCTCTACAATGAGGGCTTGAGTGTGCTAAATCCTATTCAAGTTCATGCACTACCTAAACATCTCCAATATTTGATACAACACCATCACCAATACTAACTAGGGGCAAGAGGATATATATTTGCATGATTTCCAACAATAAATCCATGCCATCAAAGAAAGGACAGAAATTATTTAACTTGTTCTCTAATTGTGTCTATCCTTGTTTAAACTCCTTGTTAGTAAGTCCTTTGCTTATGCTTTTGGTTTTCCATGCAATCATTTCCTTGTAAGATTTCATTTACCTTTGCCGCTTCTTATTCAATTTATTACAAAGATAAAGTAGAGTTGTAAATCCTCTCCCATGGCAGACCAAATAGGTTGCCATATAGCTAAATGTAGTCATCTTTGATTAAAATGCTCATCTTCCTCTAAGTAATCCATGATTTATGCTTATTGACTGCCAATCATGCAAAAATGTTCTTCTTCGCCCTTCACCTCCTCAACTTTGTTCCCATCTAAAACCATCTTCAGCTCTTGGAGCTCTTAGAATCTTGGTGTTGCTTGCAACACTGAAAACTCAGGTAGCTATCTTTTGTAGAGCTTTGGTGAGTAAATTTGTACTAGACATTGGTACAGCAAGAGTAATGGAATTGCCATTGCTTGATCCCATTATAATCAATTGCAATTCCAAGAATTGCAAATGTTTTGGGGTGACTCTTACTGAAGTCATGTATGTGTCTTTGATTGACTTCCCCCTAAATATTAGTGAAGGATATTGCTTTGTTCTCATGAGTGGTTTTTATGTATGGAATGATTCTACCCGGAGACCAAAAGACAATATCCAAGAGAGGGAGGAACATTTTGAATTTTGAATTTTGAATTTGCACAAGAACAAGAAGAAATTGCAGAAATGTTGGAAATTTTTGAATTATGCACATTAAGGCAAAACCACCCCTCTTAACCATATAATTCCTATTTGACATGTATAAATCACAAGTTGATAATGTCTATTATCAACTAATCTTTATCTATTATCATTGATGAAAGTATTGATTTTGGCTGGCTTGGTCTCTACCTGAAACCCCCACCCCATAAAACAATTCTTGTCACTTGTGTCTTGATTTATAGGAGCATTCCACTTCACTTGGTTTGCTTTTTATGACCACCAATCACTCTCTTTCTAGATATCACAATACCCATCACTTTTTAACCTATAACTCCTTGTATGTTCTTTGTTTATACAAGTTGAAAACCACTAAAGTACACTTTTTTTTTAAATAGTTTATTTCCCTATAAGCTCCTCTAGAAAGGTGCAACTAGGTGTTATTGGAGTGAATTTGGCAAGATCAACAGGATCAAAGTTTCTAAATGATGGTATTTCAGCATATGAAGCTCTACTAGATACAATAAAGGCTTCTAGCTCTAGTGCAAAAAAGAGGCTTTTGGAAATATACAAAATTACTTTTCTTTAAAAATATAATACTTCTCAAAACAAAGTAAGTTTACTTTATGGAAGTTTGGACCTTTACATAATTTGAAAGATCAATGATATGAGTTTCACTATAGTTGGTGATGTAAGGTTATTATGATAAGTCATTACCATACAGACCTTTTATTCATTTATTGCACAATTCACTTTTTTATCATCTTATGCTCTTTAGAATCCTTTGAAGCTTATAATCCACAAATTGCAAAGAATGTAACTATAATCAAAATCATCCTCTTGGTAGAATAGCTAAAATCCACATACTAAAATAGAATGATCTTTTAATATCTCTTTCTTTCCCAAACTATCTAACCAATAATCAGAGTAGATCATGATAACTCCATAATGAATCATAAATATAATTGGTGCATAACTTGGATTAAAATCTTAACTAACAAGGTACTTAAAATTTTGAAACTTTTTGGAAACAAAATCAAGCATTTTTAATAGAAGCTAACTTAACACATTGTACTCAAGAAAATGGAAAACAAAAAAGGAAAACCTAAGGAAGTATAATCCTAGCATATTAAAAATTATATCAATCTTTATTCACCTCAATAAAAAAAACCTTTTCTTTTACTTCTTGTAAAGAAATTTTCAACAACAATAGGTGTGACATGTCTTTTATAGTCTAAATTTTTATATAAGGAGAAACATTCTAAATATCTTGGATCCTTGATGAGAAAAAGTTAGACTATAGACTCAATTAAGAAATATATCTTAAAACAAACATGAACAGGCATCAAAATTTAGTTTTATTTAGTAGCTTTAAAATGTCTTTAAAAAAATAAAATAATTTTAGTATTTGAAGACATGCTATCTAATTTGAGTCTTTAGATTACAACCTTTAGGTTCACAAAACTTAAGGGATTTTCTAGATGTTTATGAACCATTGTTTGTGCAAATAAGCTATGAGTGTGATGAGATTGGATACCACATATAAGACTTTAACTTAAAAAATTAGTATCATTTTAATGCTACAAAAGTGTGATAATTAATACTACTAAAGAGTGTTATTATCACAAGTTAGACTTGAACTAAGAACTAACATGTGATATCCAATTTTATGCTACTCATTGATTATTTGTACCAACAAAGGTTCTTGGACATTTAAATAATCCTTTAGGTTCTTGTAAACTTAAAGGTTGGAGTCTTAGGACTCAAATTAGATATTATATCTTTAATTGGATGTGAAATATATAAATATATAAATAAATAAACAAATAAATAAATATATATATATATATTTGTATATTTGAGGATATAAATACTATAATATATATCCATTATTATTTAGCTTGTTAGAAAGATTTATAAAAATTACTTTAACTAGACTATAAGTTGGTCACAAAACTAAGCAATTAACAAATTAAAAGCAATAATTGTAAAAATCTAGACCAAGATTTCACCAAGACCAAGATTAACATAGGTGCATAAGTAAGTATGGAAAGATTTATTTGAGTTACAACACTAATTAATTTTGTATTTTCTGAAACTAGGACATGAATACACATGAATACAAATGACTATATACATACATATATTGGTACTATAATTAGACCAACAAATCTAAAAAGATGAGCAGTCTCAAATCATTTCAAGAATCTCATCAAAAAAATTATGCTCAAAACTATGAGTAAAAGTCCTTAGAATGTTTACCCATTTATTTAAAGATATAATTTTAAAACATCAAAAGAGCAGTTCCAAACTATAAATAAGAGATCAGGTCTACAAGTTAGCTTGGAATCCAAATTTAACCTTTTTAAACATTGAGAAGTTATCTAAGTACATGAGTTTGATTTTGGGATTGGATTTGTGTATCTCTACTAGCCTGAGGCGTGTTAGGATTCAAGAAGTGATACCTTATAATGACATAGGAAATTACCATAACAATTTAGCAAAATTTGGCATATAAATGCTTAAAAACTCCAAAAGATATTCCAAAAAGTACTTATTAAGTTTAGAAATGAAGATTTAAAAGACAACTATGAACCTTCTTGGGATATAAGATGTTGAGAAAATTTCATAAGGATTAAGTAGCTTGGTTGAGAAGAAAGTTAATAGGAAGTGAAATGTGTTAAGAAGTTGACCATTCACTTTGTAAAGAAGCAAGTTTATACCCACTCTCTAGATATAATTAACAAGCTCAAGGCCATCTTTGGCAAATCTGTGTTCATCTATTTAGTTTTTTTTATCCAATCTCTTTTATCCTCCTTGTCTCTCTCTTTAATTTGTGTCTTCTACATTAGTTATAGAGTAAGAATGCAATAGACACAATCTCTTGAATAAGAATCTTTTGAATAATAATCTTTAAATCAATAAGATGCTGCATCTTTATGAGGTTGAAGTATTATTCTCCTCATACATGATATATTGTTTTGGTTAGACTTTCTTACTTACTGTCCCTAAATATAACAAGCCTTAGGTGCTTTTGATTATCACTTGTAGTTAGAAATAGATGTATGTTATTCAGATTTTAATATAAAATCATGTTTATTGACTTTTATTACAACAAAATATTGAATAACCTTGTAATTCAAGTAATATAATAAAAAAGCATCTCACTCAATTATTGGAAGCCAATACTAATTATAAAAAATGAAATGTGTAGCATTCAAAGGACAAAAGAGTTGTATACATAGTCTTCATCCAAATCTAATTGATGCACAACTACTTCTAAATAGAATGGAGATTTTTGTGTTAAATAATCAATTACATTTTCTAGCTATCTTATGCATATATAAATTGTTACACAACATACATAATTGTAAGCATCAAACACTATAAACACATAAATCATACAAAATTCATATAAAAGTCATACATAAACTCTAAAGTACCACAATAATCAATTTACACTCAACTTGAATCACAAATTAATTCTCAATTCCATGATCTGCCAACAACGGATGTTGATTACAGTCAAACCATGCACACTCTAGCTAAGAGACTACAAGTGCCACTTGTTGATCTCTATCGACCATAGCCAAGAGCTCAAAAGCTCACATGAAAGAAGTGAACTCTTTGGAGTTGCACTTTGAATGTATATTGTTTGACCTAGATCTCTAGCCCTAATGACACCATTGATGGCATATCTGACGGTGCAAGTGATGGTGGGTCTTAAGGTGTAATCAATAATCCTAATACAAAATTTAGCTTTTGCTAAATAGTATTTAAGAAACTACTAATATAACTTTGACCGCCAAGACTATCATTCCAACAACCAAGCAAACTAGTTTGGCATTGCAAATTTTGTGATATTATTATGCATATATACATGATAAAAAAATAAATCATTGTGAACATCATACACTATAGAAGAAAAACTCATACACAATTCATACATAAACTCTAAAGTACCATAGTTGCTTCCTAGTTGGCAATTAGGTCCTCTTAACTCTAAATAGCCATCCTTTCCAATATATGATATACCCTATGGTAGGCAAAGATCAAGAGTCCAAGTGCTATCAAGCCCTATTTGTAGTTGCCTATTTGCAATCTATATTACATAAAGAGTGAACTAGCTAGGTCAAGTACACAAGGTCATAGCCATTTTCCTTGAGGAACCATTGTGAGGAGAGGAGTCTAACATGCTATATGCCATCCTCTCAAACACTATCACACACCAACACAATAGTAGCTCCACCAAAAGAGCCAAATAACATACACCACACGCCAAGCTTGGGTCCATAGTGCCATCAATTTTATGGAGGTGGTATGGTACACAACTCCACACATGATCCTTCCAAACAACATCATTACATCTTTCCAACATGAGGACTCCAGAAGAGAAAACCTCATATGCACTCTCAAGATGGCATGGCATGTAGTCACATCAAGTGTAGTTAGTGTAGTTTGTTGTAAATATACATAATCACCCAAATGAAATTAACTAACTGAGGATCTATAACCACTTCCTTGAATAGTAGTAAAGTATAAGGTAATCCTACGCTAAGGAATCATTAAGTTCTCAAAGGCCATTGGTATCACTCTCTAAAAGTTCTTTACCCATTGAGAATATGTGCTCACTTATATGTTTGGATCATCTAGGTCTAAAAGTACAATAACATCACAACAAATGGTTGTAGGTAAATTTGGATCTTGTCCATAGAATAGAAAGTAAGGAGAGATAGATACTTAGGAGGCTTGCTGTAATACTAAGAACTAACCATATGATCTAGATGTGAAGTTTGGTCTGGTAACATCTAGAATGATGTTATACATGATGGTCAAAATAGATCAGATAGAAGTATCACCAAAAGAGTACTATTAATAGAGCAGAAACTAAAATAGACTTGAAAACCTTAGAACCAATAGCTAGACATATGATTTAAAGGTGAGAATTGGTTTGGTAACATTTGGAAGGATTTTACACATGATGGACTAAATATATCAGAAAGAGGTATCACCAAAAGTGGACTTCTACTAATAGAGTAGGAACCAAAATATGCTTGAAATCTTTGAAGGCAATTTCAGAGGCCTAAATGGATGAATTAGGCCTCAAAAATGTGAAAATTTCTCCCTAATGGAACAAACGATTGGCCTTCCCTCCTCTTGGCTTGTCTCATCAAGAGATTTCCAATGGTACGTTACTCACATGATTCTAAGACTCCTACAAGTAGATTCCCTAAAATATATTCCTCTGGTCAAAGCTTGTTTGACCAACCAAATTGGACCTAGACCGACATGTCACCCATCCAAGTAAGTAATCCAAGGGTGGAGCTTGCTGACATGTCACCTATTTGTGTGCCTAATCCTATGGTGGAGCTTCCTTGGAAGAGATCCTCTTTGTCTATATAATAAAGAGAAGGTGCTCCTTTAGGGCACCAAATGTTGAGTGTGAAATCTGTGTTTTCTCTCTTCTCTTGTCCTTGGAGAATTACAATGGTATCAGAGCAAGTGTCTTAGTCCAAGAGAGTGGATCACCCCTCTTGGAAGAACACAAACTATTGAAACTGAGTAATTTGAGGTGGAGAACATAGAGTAATTGCTAGACTTAGGAAGGACTTTAGAGAGCAGACGGGATGGATGCACCGGGAGAACAATTTCCCGCACTAGGAGGAAAATTTTCTGCACCTAGCTTTCCATTCCTGAATCCATTCCACATCAAGGTTATGTACATCCAACGTGAGCAAATGAGGGTATTGCTAGTTTATCACTTTGGTGTAGAATTCATGGATAGGGTGATGAACTCACCAAACTCGATGATTCTACCTATGGTGATATATGACAAAGAGTGGGATTTGATAATCTACATTCTATTACGATAATATGGATGTGAATGTCCCAAATCCTCTCCCTTTTAACACTCAAGTAGAAATCCGTTATGTAGTGAGACCAAAAGTGATGTTTAGAGATTTTGTGGTTAGGAATTTTGGCGAGGAGTATTTACAACAAGTGGTAGCTTTTGAGGTCCCAATGGTAGTTTCGATAGTTTGTGTGCCTTCTAGAGTGATCATATTGACTCTGTATTGAAGTAGACATTAGCAATTGAGTGTTGTAGGAACCATGGATCCACAATTGCAAGAGCTGGTGCAAGGAATGCAAGGGATGTTGAATGAATTTTGAGAGATTAAGATGATCATGGAGATATTACAAAGTCAAGTGCAACTCCTCAGGAACGATCAAGCCATGCAAGAAGAAGAGCCATCTCAAAACCCAGTACCTACAATTTAAGTACTTGGAGAGGCACCTGTGCTTACGAACCCTATCAACAATGAAGCCACATTGCTACTCCGGATGAAGAAGACTTGCAACATCAAGCCTTACAAGGGGCAGCATATGATGGGAGTAGTGGAAAATTGGATCTTGAGAATGAATTGATATTTCCAATGATTCTCAATAGAGATCACGGAGCATGTTGCAGGCATGTTTGCATGTGGGTACTTGACCAATAAAGCCCTCACATGGTATGATGCTTGGGAACAATCTATGTTGGCAGAGAGAAGGGAGGTCACGTGGACAACAATGCAAGAAGGATTGCTAAAGAATTTCCAATCGGTGGATTCTATGCAGATGGCTTGAACCCAACTATGGGGATTGAGACAGAAGAATAACATACAAGAGTATGTGGAGGCATTTCTGGATCTACAAGTTGCAATAACCAACATGAGTCCAGCAGAGACTCTCAAAAATTTCAAATAAGGGTTAAAGGAGCGGATTTGCCAAGAAATCATGGTGCAAAATCCTTGCACGGTATTTGAAGCCATTGCTTGTGTGCAAAGAATAGCAAGAGCATTGGATGGAGGTGAAGGAGTAGTTCCACCTCAACATTATTGGGCAGAAATGCCACACATGGGTGGACCATTACTGATGGAATTGGGCAACCTTTGATTTTGAGATCAAGGAGCACGACCACTTCAAGGGGAGCTTGAATGGGTAGAAGAACAAAGAGATGGAGTCCCACAAGGAGAAGGAACTTGAGGAGAATAATGCTATTGTTACAATTGTGGCCATATTGGGTACATATCTACCAATTGTTGCACTCGTTTCCCTAGAGGCCCTCGGCCTTCATACAGGCGATCTTTGAACAACATGGAGAGGCGCATTGAAGAGGAGGAGGTGGAAATCACTTCAAAAAACAAAGATCACCAATAAATGTACCTTGCGGCCTTACTGGCTCTATAAGGAAAAAGAGAAGTGAGGGAAGGAAGAAGACTAATGCGCAAAGATTACGAAAGGCAACCTCACAATTGATTTTTGTGAATGGAGTCCTAGAAGGCAATCAAGTGAGAATATTAATTGATCTGGGAGCAACAAAGAATTTCTTATCTTGCTTTGTTGCAATAAGATTGGGAATGGATCTAGAGAGAGATAGGAGTGAAGAAGTAGATTTGCCTAATGGGCAAACAAAGAGGATTGAATTGTTACCTAGATGGGTAATACTCTCTATAGGAGAATATTAGGAAGCAATTGCGTAGCGAGTGATACAATTAGCTCGTTATGATGCAATCTTAAGCATGCCATGGATGGAGCATTACAACCCTATGGTAGATTGGAGGAAGAAAGTAGTGATAACCTACCAATGGTCAATCATTAGGGTTAAAGAAAAATCACCCTAGCAGGATCTGCCTCTATATGTCATAGGGACGGTAAATGTATGTAAGATTGATAGATGTTTCACGGAGCTAATAAGAGAAATCTAGAGTGCACAACTTGATAGACAAGTTCTTGAGAAACTGAAGGCTGTGGTGGATGAATTTCAAGATGTCCTTCCCCATGATCTACCCTCAAGATTACCACCAAAAAGGAGAGTAGATCATAAAATTGAGACACTCTTGGGGAAGACACCTCCTTGTAAGGCCCCATATCGCCTATAACCTCATGAGTTAGAAGAGTGTAAGACTCAAATTGAGGAGATGCTGTAGAAGAGGTTCATCCAACCTAGCATATCACCATATGGATGTAATACTCCAAGGACAAGAGAAGAGAGAAATACAGATTACACACTCAACATTCAGTGCCCCAAAGGAGCACCTTCTCTTTATTAAATAGACAAAGAGGATCTCCTCCAAGGAAGCTCCACCATAGGATTAGGCACACAGATAGGTGACATGTCATCAAGCTCCACCCTTGGATTACTTACTTGGATGGGTGACATGTTGTTCTAGGTCCTATCTGGTTGGTCAAACAAGCTTTGACCAGAGGAATATATTTTAGGGAATCTTCTTGTAGGAGTCTTAGAATCACGTAAGGTACCATTGGAAAGCTCTCAATGAGACAAACCATGGAGGAGGGAAGGCCAACTTTCCTCTATTGGGAGGGACACATTTTGGAGGCCTAATTCATCCGTTTAGGCCTCTAAAATTGCCTTCAAAGATTTCAAGCATATTTTGGTTCCTACTCTATTAGTAGAAGTCCACTTTTGGTGATACTTCTTTCTGATCTGATTAGTCCATCATGTATAACATCCTTCCAGATGTTACTAAACCAATTCTCACCTTTAAATCAGATGTTTAGCTATTGGTTCTAAGGTTCTCAAGTCTATTTTGGTTTTTGCTCTATTAGTAGAAGTACTCTTTTGGTGATACTTCTATCTGATCTATTTTGACCATCATGTATAACATCATTCTAGATGTTACCAACCCAAATTTCACATCTAGATCATATGGCTAGTTTGTGATATTACAGACCTCCCTCCTTTTAAGATGCAACGTCCTTGTTGTGCAATTGTTGCTCAAATGCTTTCACCAACACCGGAGCATGTGTCAAATTGGCAAAGGGCTCCCATGTTGCTTCATAGAGGGGGTTACCTTTCCACTGTACAAGATAGTCCACTTGCAGATGGCAAATACTACACATGCATTTTTGGAGAATACGCTCCACTTCATATTCTTCTGTGTCATCAATGAGTGTCGGACATGATCGAATGTCTTGTGTGGAATGACCTTGGCCTGATTGGGGAGCATATCTGCATAGAAGGGAAACATGGAACACTGGACGGCTCTTCATGTGTGGTGGTAGCTCAAGGTGATAGGCCACAACGCCGACGTGATGAAGAATTGAGAAAGACCTAATAAAATGAGGTTTGAGCTTACAAGGTCCAACTAATGTGAGGTTGGTTGTTGATAGCCACACTTGATCCCCAATATTGAACCCCATCTGCCTACAGTGTGCATAAGCATTCTACTTTTGTCGATTTTGTGCAATCTGTAATCTGTGCTTGGCACTCTCCACACCGTGTTGGATTCTAGAAACAAATGTGTTGACGACATCGACCTTGGTAGCCACTGGACGGATCTTCATCAAGCTAGAAGGTGTGAAGAAATGCTCACCATACATAAGGAAGAAAAGAGTGACTTGGGTGGATGTATTCACTAAATTATTGTTAGAAAATTCCACCAATGTGAGTAGGGTGTCCCATCTCTCTTGCTCTTTTAAGGTGAAGCCGCGTAACATGTCTTCAATTGTGCAATTAGCCCGCTATATTTGGCCATCTATTTGTGGGTGATAAGCTATGGACATGGCCAACTTGGTTTTGAAGAAACCAAAGAGTGTTTTCCAAAACAAACTGGTGAACTGAGTGCCTCTATCGGTGATAAGTACTCTAGACAGACCATGGTGAGAGAAGACTACATCTAAGTATAATTGAGCTAGTTGTGGAACGGTCACATCCTTGGTGGTAGGGCATACATGAATCATTTTGCTGAGCCGGTCCACAAAGACCACAATGGAGTCAAACCCTGAGGTGGTCTTGGGTAATTCACACGAGATCCATACTCACTTGTTCCTAACGTTGGGTAGGCGTAGGGAGAGGTTGAAGGAGCTTGATTAGAGGCTTTGTTCTGTTGATTAAGTAGGTAATTGTGCATGTAGTCCATCACATCATTGCTCATCTTGGGCCAATAGTAATGGCACTGGACTGCATCCAAGGTCTTATCCACTCCGACATGACTTGCAATGGCCAAATCATGACATTCCGCTAGAATTGTGGTGAGTAATTTTAGGACATTTGGGATCCATAATCTACCATCACAAAAGGTGAGTCCTTGGGTGCTGGTGACACCTTTGGATGATTGTGCTTCTACAATCTACGGATAAGTTTTTGTAGCAACCAGAATCCCTAGCCAAAATTCAGGGTTAATCTTAACCTTTGCCACCAAGTTGTTTGCCATTGGCATGCAGGTGAATGCATCTGCAAGTGCTTCTTACCTTCCACGTAGGTGATTGACATGTTGAAGCATTGTCACCACTCTGCCCACCAAATCTAGCGACGAGAAAGATCCTTTTGCGTCTCAAGGTAGACTAGAGGTTTGTGGTCTGTCTCTACTACAAATGCCTTCTCGCCCAAATAGTGCTTCCAATGCTTGGTTGCCAGAACAATGGCCAACTCTTCTCATTTTGTGGTGTGGTAGTTGCGCTCTGCCGGTAACAACTTTCAAGAGAAATATGCAATTGGATGCCATCCTTCATACCACTCTTGTTGTAGGACTGCTTCTATTGCTATGCTTGATGCATCTATAGCCAACTTGATTGGTTGTTTTGGGTCATACCGCTTCAAGATTGGTGCATGTAGCAAGGCGGCTTTCAAATTCTTGAAAGGCCAACTCTTATGCGGTTCTCCATGTCCACTTCTTCCTCTTTCCAAGTAGTGTCGTTAAAGGTTGTGCAACCTTGGAGAAGTCCTTGACAAATCTACGATAAAATCCCGTCAACCCCAAGAAGCTCTTAAGTTGAGTTTGATCTTTTGGAGCACGCCATTTTTGGATGACCTCTATTTATCTGTCAATACTTAAATGCCTCTGCACTTACTCTATGCCCCAAGTAGTCTACTTCAGACTTGCCAAACTCACAGTTTGAGATTTTGGCATACAATTGATTCTATCTTAGAATCTAGAGGACTTCTCATAGTTTGTTTTTGTTCTATCATTGTGCTACTATTCACTAAGATATCGTCCAAGAAGACAATAATAGACTTATCCAAGTATGGATGAAATATGTCATTCATTAGACTCATGAAAGTGGCAAGTGCATTGATGAGGCCAAAAGGTATCACAAGATACTTGAAGTGGCCATACTTGGTTCAAAAGGCAGTTTTGTACACATCCTCCTCTACAATTCGGATTTGATTGTAACCACTCCGCAAGTCCAATTTGGTGAAGTATCTTGCTCCATGGAGTTGATCAAACAGGTCATCCATGCAAGGTAAGGGTATTTGTTCTTCATTGTTTGCTGATTGAGACCTCGATAGTCAATGCACATGCGCATTGTACCATCCTTCTTCTTCACAAACAAGACAAGAGCCCCGTATGGTGATATGCTAGGTTGGATGAACCCCTTCTGTAGCATCTCCTCAATTTGAGTCTTACACTCCTCCAACTCATGAGGTGATAGGCGATATCGGGCCTTACAAGAAGGTGTCTTCCCCGAGAGTGTCTCAATTTTATGATGTACTCTCATTTTTGGTGGTAATCCTGAGGGTAGATCATCAAGAAAGACATCTTGAAATTCATGTACCATAGCCTTCAATTTCTTAGGAACTTGTCCATCGAGTTGCGCACTTTGGACTTCTCTTATTAGACCCATGAAACATCTATCGGTCTTACAGACAGTTGCCGTCCCTATGACATATAAAGGCAGATCCTGCTTGGGTGATTTTTCTTTAACTCCAATGATTGACCATTGGTGGGTTCTCACTACTTTCTTCCTCCAATCTACCATAGGGTTGTAATGCTCCATCCATGGCATGCCTAAGATTGCATCATAACAAGCTAATTGTATCACTTGCTACTCAATTGCTTCATGATATTCTCCTATAGAGAGTGTTACCCGTCTAGGTAGTGATTCAATCCTCTCTATTTTCTCGTTAGGTAACTATACTTCTTCACTCCTTTCCCTCTCTAGATCCATTCCTAATCTTATTGCAACAAAGCAAGATAAGAAATTCTCTGTTGCTCTTAGAATCGATTAATACTCTCACTTGATTGCCTTCTAGGACTCCATTCACGACAATCCATGGTGAGGTTGCCTTTCAAGATCTTTGTGCATTAGTCTTCTTCTTTCCTTTGCTTCTCTTCTTCCTTATTGAGCAAGTAAGGACGCAAGGTACATTTATTGGCAATCTTTGTTTTTTGAAGTGATTTCCACTTCCTCCTCTTCAATGCGCCTCTCCATGTTATTCAAAAATTTCCTGCATGAAGGCCAAGGGCCTCTAGGGAAATGAGTGTGATAGTTGGTAGATATGTGCCCATTACGGCCACAATTATAACAATAGCGTTGTTCTATTTGAGTTCCTTCTCCTCGTGGGACTCCATCTCTTTGTTCTTCTACCCGTCCATGCTCTCCTTGAAGCGGTTGTGCTCCTCAATCTCAAAATCAAAGGTTGCCCAACTCCATTGGTATTGGTCCACCCATGTGTGGCATTTCTGCCCGATAATGTAGAGGTAGAACTACTCCTTCACCTCCACCCAATGCTTTTGCTATTCTTTGCGCAAAAGCAATGGCTTTGAATACTGTGTGAGGGTTTTGCACCATGACTTCTTAGCAAATCGCCTCCTTTAATCCTCATTTGAAATTGTCAAGAGCCTTTGTTGGACTCATATCGGTTATTGTGACTTGTAGATCCAAAAATGCCTCCACATACTCTTGTACGCTATTCTTTTGTCTCAATCCCCATAGTCAGTTTTGAGCTATCTGTACAAAATCCACCGATTGGAAATTCCTCAGCAATCCTTCTTGCATTGCTGTCCACATGAACTCCCTTCTCTCCGCCAACATGGATGGTTTCCAAGCATCATACCATGTGAAGGCTTTATTGGTCAAGTACATGAAAACACGCTTGAAGCATGCTCTGTGATCTCTGTTGAGAACAATTGGAAATATCAATTCATTCTCGAGATCCAATTTTCCACTACTCCCATCATATGTTGCCCCTTGTAAGGCTCAATGTTGCAGGTCTTCTTCATTTGGAGTAGCAATGGGGCTTCATTGTTGATAGGGTTTGTAGGCACAAGTGCCTCTCCAAGTACTTCCATTGTAGGTACTGGGTTTTGAGACGGCTCTTCTTCTTGCATGGCTTGATCGTTCTTGAGGATTTGCACTTGATTTTTTAATGTCTTCATGGTCATCTTAATCTCTCAAAATTCATTCAACATCCCTTGCATTCCTTGCACCAGCTCTTGCAATTGCGGATCCATGGTTCTTGCAACACTCAATTGCTAATGTCTACTTCAATACAAAGTCAATATGATCACTCTGGATGGTGCATAAACTATTGGAACTACCATTGGGACATTCGAAGCTATCACTCGTTGATAATACTCCTCGCCAAAATTCCTAACCACAAAATCTCTAAACATCACTTTTGGTCTCACTACATAACATATTTCTACTTGAGTGTTGAAAGAGAGAGGATTTGGGACATTCACATCCATATTATCATAATAGAATGTAGATTGTCAAATCCCACTCTTTGTCATATATCACCACAAGTAGAATCACTGGGTTTGGTGAGTTCATCACCCTATCCATGAATTCTGTGCCAAAGTGATAAACTAGTGATACCCTCATTTGCTCATGCTGGATGTACATAACCTTGATGTGGAATGAATTCGGGAATGGAAAGCTAGGTGCGGGAAATTGTCCTCCCAGTGCATCCATCCCATTTACTCTCTAAAGTCCTTCCTAGGTTTAACAATTACTCTATATTCTCTACCTCAAATTACTCAATTTTAGTAGTTTGTACTCTTCCAAGAGTGGTGATCCACTCTCTTGGACTGAGACACTCGCTCTGATACTATTGTAATTCTCCAAGGACAAGAGAAGAGAAAAAACACAGATTACACACTCAACATTTGGTGCCCCAAAGGAGCACCTTCTCTTTATTATATAGACAAAGAGAATCTCCTCCAAGGAAGCTCCACCATAGGATTAGGCACACAGATAGATGACATGTCATCAAGCTCCACCCTTGGATTACTTACTTGGATGGGTGACATGTCGGTCAAGGTCCTATTTGGTTTGGTCAAACAAGCTTTGACCAAAGGGAATATGTTAGGGAATCTTCTTGTAGGAGTCTTAGAATCACATAAGGTACCATTGGCAAAACTCTCGATGAGACAAACTAGAGGGGAGGGAAGGCCGGCCTTTTTTCTATTTGGGGGGGGGGGGGGGGAAACCCACATATTTTTGAGGCCTAATTCATCCATTTAGGTCTCCGAAATTGCCTTCAAAGATTTCAAGCATATTTTGGTTCCTACTCTATTAGTAGAAGTCCACTTTTGGTGATACTTCTTTCTGATCTGTTTAGTCCATCATGTCTAACATCCTTCGAGATATTATTAAACCAATTCTCTAATTTAAATCATATGTGTAATACCAAGAGCTAGCCATATGATCTAGATGTGAAATTCGGTTTGGTAATATCTAGAATGATGTTATACATGATGGTCAAAATAGATCAGATAGAAGTATCACCAAAAGAGTACTTCTACTTATAGGGCAGAAACCAAAATAGACTTGAGAACCTTAGAAACCAATAGCTAGACATATGATTTAAAGGTGAGAATTTGTTTGGTAACATCTAGAAGGATGTTACACATGATGGTCTAAACAGATCAGAAGTAGGTATCACCAAAAGGGGACTTCTACTAATAGAGTAGGAACCAAAATATGCTTGAAATCTTTGAAGGCAATTTTGGAGGCCTAAACGGATGAATTAGGCCTCAAAAATGTGTAGATCCCCCCCAACAAAGGAGAGGCTGGCCTTCCCTCCTTCCTGCTTTGTCTCATCAAGAGCTTTCCAATGGTAACTTACGTGATTCTGAGATTCCTACAGGAAGATTCCCTAAAAGATTCCCTCTGGTCAAAGCTTGTTTGACCAACCAGACATGTCACCCATCCAAGTAGGTAATCCAAGGGTGGAGCTTGCTGACATGTCACCTATCTGTGTCCCTAATCCTATGGTTCAGCTTCCTTGGCGGAGATCCTCTTTGTCTATATAATAAAGAGAAGGTGCTCCCTTGGGGCATTGATTGTTTGAGTGTGAAATCTGTGTTTTCTCTCTTCTCTTGTCCTCGGAGCATTACAATATGTCTAGCTATTGGTTCTAAGGTTCTCAAGTCTATTTTGGTTTTTGCTCTATTAGTAGAAGTACTCTTTTGGTGATACTTCTATCTGATCTATTTTGACCATCATGTATAACATCATTCTAGATGTTATCAAACCAAATTTCACATCTAGATCATATGGCTAGTTTGTGGTATTACAATGGAGCTCCTATCTTGTTTGTGAAGAAGAAGGATGGTACAATGCGCATGTGCATTGACTATTAAGGTCTCAATCAACAAAAAGTGAAGAACAAATACCCGTTACCTTGCATGGGTGACTTGTTTGATCAACTCCATGGAGCAAGATACTTCACCAAATTGGACTTGCGGAGCGGTTTCAATCAAATCCAAATTGCAAAACAGGATGTGTACAAAATTGCCTTTCAAACTAGGTATGGCCACTTCAAGTATCTTGTGATGCATTTTGGCCTCACTAATGCACCTGCCACTTTCATGAGTCTAATGAATGACATATCTTTTCCATACTTGGATAAGTCTGTTATTGTCTTCTTGGACAATATCTTAGTATACAAAAGCATGATGACGGAACATAAACAACATCTACAAGAGGTCCTCCAGATTCTAAGATAGAATCAATTGTATGCCAAAATCTCAAAGTGTGAGTTTGGCAAGTCTGAAGTAGACTACTTGGGGCATAGAGTAAGTGCAAAGTGCATTCAAGTATTGACAAATAAAATAAAGGATATTCAAAAATGGCATGCCCTCGAAGATCATACTCAACTCAAGAGCTTCTTGGGGTTGACAGGATTTTATCATAGATTTGTCAAGGACTTCTCCAAGGTTGCACAACCTTTAACGACACTACTTGGCAAGGGGAAGAAGTGGACATAGAGAACCGCACAAGAGTTGGCCTTTCAAGAATTTGAAAGCCGCCTTGCTACATGCACCAATCTTGAAGTGGTATGACCCAAAACAACCAATCAAGTTGGCTATAGATGCATCAAGTGTAGCAATAGGAGTAGTCCTACAACAAGAGTGGCATGACGGATGGCATCTAATTTTCATATTTCTCCCAAAAGTTGTTACCGGCATAGCGCAACTACCACACCACAAAATGAGAAGAGCTGGCCATTGTTCTGGCATCCAAGCATTAGAAGCACTATTTGGGCAAAAAGGCATTTGTAGTAGAGACAGACCATAAACCTCTAGCCTACCTCGAGACGCAAAAGGATCTACCTCATTGCCAGATTTGGTAAGCAGAGTGGCGACGACCCTTCAACATGTCAATCACCTATGTGGAAGGTAAGAAGCAACTTGCAGATGCATTCACCCGCATGCCAATGGCAAACAACTTGGTTGTAGAGGTTAAGATTAACCCTAAATTTTAGGCAAAGATTCTGGTTGCTACAAAAACTGATCCATAGATTGTAGAAGCACAATCATCCAAAGGCATCACCAACACCCAAAGACTCACAATTTGTGATGGTAGATTATGGATTCCAAATGTCCCAAAATTACGCACCACCATTCTAGCAAAATGTCATGATTTGGCCATTGCGGGTCATGTTGAAGTGGACAAGATCTTAGATGCAGTCCAATGCCATTACTATTGGCACAAGATGAGCAACAATGTGATGGACTACGTGCGCAGCTGCCTCCTTTGTCAATAGAACAAAGCTTTTAATCAAGCTCCTGTAGGGCTCCTTCAACCTCTCTCCACGTCTACCTAACATTAGGAACAAGTGAGTATGGATCTCATCTATGAATTACCCAAGAGCACCTCATGTTTGACTCCATCGTGGTCTTTGTGGACCGGCTCATCAAAATGATTCATGTATGCCCTACCACCAAGGACGTGACTACTCCACAACTAGCTCAATTATACTTAGATGCAGTTTTCTCTCACCATGGCTTGTTTAGAGTACTTATCATTGATAGAGGCACTCAATTCTCAATTCACCAATTTGTTTTGGCAAACACTCTTTGGTATCTTCAAAACCAAGTTGGCCATGTCCATAGCTTACCACCCACAAATAGATGGCCAAATAGAGAATGCTAATCATATGATTGATGACATGTTACGCGGCTTTACCTTAGAAGAGCAAGAGAGGTGGGACACCCTACTCTTGTTGGTGGAATTTTCTAACAACAATTCAATGAATGCATCCACCCAGGTCACTCCATTCTTCCTCATGTATGGTGAGCATTCCTTCACACCTTCTAGCTTGATGAAGATGAGTCCTCTGGCTACCAAGGTTGATGCAATCAACACATTTGTTTCTAAAATCCAATATGGTGTGGAGAGTGCCAAACAAAGATTATAGACTGCACAAAATTGACAAAAGCAGTATTTTGATGCACACTGTAAGCACATGGAGTTCAATGTTGGGGATCAAGTGTGTCTATTAACAACCAACCTCACATTAGTTGGACCTCATAAGCTCAAACCTCACTTTATTGGGCCTTTCTTGATTCTTCATCACATCAGCACTGCGGCCTATCACCTTGAGCTACCACCACACATGAAGATCCATCTAGTGTTCCATGTTTCCCTACTATGTGGATATGCTCCCTGATCAGGCCAAGGTCATTCCACACAAGACATTTGATCTTGTCTGACACTCATTGATGGCACAGAGGAATATGAAGTAGAGCGTATTCTCCAAAAATGCATGCGTGGTACTTGCCATCTGCGGGTGGACTATCTAGTACAATGGAAAGGTTACCTCCTCTATGAAGCAACATGGGAGCCCGTTGCCAATTTGACACATGCAACGGTGTTGGTGCAAGCATTCGAGCAACAATTGCACAATGAGGATGTTGCATCTTAAAAGGAGGGAGGTCTGTAATACCAAGAGCTAGTCATATGATCTAGATGTGAAATTTGGGTTGGTAACATCTAGAATGATGTTATACATGATGGTCAAAATAGATCAAATAGAAGTATCACCAAAAGAGTACTTCTACTAAAAGAGTAGAAACTGAAATAAACTTGAGAACCTTAAAACCAATAGCTACACATAGGATTTAAAGGTGAGAATTGGTTTGATAACATTTGGAAGGATTTTACATATGATGGACTAAATAGATCAGAAAGAGATATCACCAAAAGAGGACTTTTACTAATAGATTAGGAACCAAAATATGCTTGAAATCTTTGAAGGCAATTTCAAAGGCCTAAATGGATGAATTAGGCCTAAAAATGTGTAGTTTTCCCCCAAAAAAGGAAAGTCTGGCCTTTGCTCCCCCCTTTGTTTGTCTTGTTGAGATTTTTCCAATGGTACCTTACTCACATGATTCTAAGACTCCTACAAGAAGATTACCTCTAGTCAAAGCTTGTTTGACCAACCAGATAGGACCTAGACCGACATGTCACCCATCCAAGTAAGTAATCCAAGGGTGGAGCTTGCTGACATGTTACCTATCTGTGTGCCTTATCCTATGGTGGAGCTTCCTTGGAGGAGATCCTCTTTGTCTATATAATAAAGAGAAGGTGCTCCTTTGGGGCACCAAATGTTGAGTGTGAAATCTGTGTTTTCTCTCTTCTCTTGTCCTCAGAGTATAACACTTGCCGGCTAAACTCATAGCACATGGCCAACCAATGTAATTGGAGATTCTAATCTTTCACGTGACCTCTTTGAAAACTATACTTATGCAATCCTCTCATCATTTTCTGAACCACTCTCTCTACTAAGCCATCTACCTTACTGTAATCTTGGGACATCCTATGTGACCAATTAAGGCCTTGTCACACAAGACTTGAAACCCTCCCAAAAACTATATTCCTTGATCAGTCAAAACCTCAATTGGTGCACCAAATTGACTAAGAACCTAATTCAAGAACAAGTAAGTTGTCTCTTCACTAGACTTGTCAAGAAGTGCCACCAACTTAGAGAAGTGCTTCACCATAACCAAAAAATAACAATGATGTCTAACAACCAATAGTAAGGATCCAACAAAGTCCAAACTCCTATAGTGACTTAATCCCATGATAGGTAATGGATATAACTATGGCATGGAAGCATTAAATCATGCTCTAACTTGGTCACAAATCACACATCTTGCAACAAACTAGTGTACATTGGTTTATATATCACACCACCAATAATGACTCTAGAGTAGCTATATGTATGCTTTACTCCAAAGTTTCTTAGCTCCTCATGAGCATGACATACCAACTATGGTCCTTAAGATGAAAGTGGTACTACTTGCACTCTACCATCTCCCATACACAAAGAAGGTGTCTGCTTGACTCACTAAAGGACATAATTTCTCTCTTTGGTACCAATTGTGCCACCAACAACACTAGTGCAAAATTAATCCATCATCAAGATACCAATCATGAATATCTCATTGACTTGTACTAATATCTTCACCCTTTGGATCTATTACCTCAACAACTCCTCTTGTATATGTTGAGAGAGATACCATCAAAGTCTAAAAATATATGCATAGAAAGGTAGATATGTGCCAACTTCTCTTCATTTAGCTCACCATGCCAACATGCTCCAATCTGATCCTACTAGTTAGAACATAGGTTCTATTCAACCCATTTTCATCATTGTTCATCACTCTAGGTCTATTAATAACGATGAAATCATACTCTTATAAAATGAGAGTCCATTGTGCAACCACTTCAATGGTTGATGATCCATGATGAGAGTGAAGGAGTTACCAAATAGATAACATCACAAATAAGCTACTACACATACTACCACTAAGCACTCTCTCTTATATGAACTATACTTTTCCTTTGCTAAATTTTTGGATCAGTTAGCATATGCACCACAAAATCCTCCCCTTCATCATCCTACTAGGTGAGCACTACTCCAAGCCCCAACATACTCCAGTAATTATGAACCTAGAATGATTGTCCTTTAATTGGTCTCATAAGAATAAGGGCAGATTTCAACCTCTCCTTGAGCTCTATAAATGCTCTCTTCTACTCATTTCTCCAACACCACTCATGGGCAAGCTTGGTCAACTTCAAGCTTGATCATAAGGCCTTGGCAATGATACTAAATCCTCTAATATATCAATGATAGGAGTTTGCCAACCCAAAGAATACTCATACTATGCTCACATTTGTAGGTCAAAGAATACATGCAATAGCCTCTACCTTGGTATGTTGAACACCAAGTCCACCAGGGTAGATAGTGTGACCCAAATACTCAACCTGCTTGTGGAAGAATTTACACTTCCCAAGATGTAATTTGAGTCTATGAGATCTCAATTTCTCAAACACCTCCAAAAAATATCTCTCATGCTCCTCCATAGTAGTGTTTTCGACCAAAATTTCATCAATATAGTACCAAGAAAAATCCAATCTTGCTAGAATCATGTCTATGATCCTTTAAAACTTGATAGGAGCTTTTCTTTTCAAATGGTAAGAACCTCCATTGACATAATACATCCTTACTAGGACGATCAATAGCCCAAAATGATATCTTAAACTTTTTTTACTCTCTAATTGGTAAGTAATGATATCTTGCTCAAAGATCTTAAGTACTTAAGACATTTGCATGCCCAATTGTATCAGAGATCTCCTTTGGTGTAGGCATAAAATATAAATAAGCCCTAATTTGTTAGTAGATAGGACACTAATCTCCATACATCTACCTTTCCATGTAGTTGCCAAGCATATCCTTCTTGGTTGACATCATTGTAGCTAAAGCATACTCTCTATGTGAAATCTCTACCAAACTAGCATTAAAATGTCTATACTCTAGCTTTGAATTAATGCTCTCTCCATATCACTATATCTACAAGGATGTCAAAAAATTGGTGCATCACTAATAAAATCAATCCAAATACCAAGTCCTTTCAAAGCACCCAATCCTTCATACTAAAGGCAAAATAACTTGTATAACTCCTCAAGAGCCTCCAAACTCTTCAATTTGGGGCTTTTTTCCATCTTTCCTCTCTTGTAAGCTTGGATCTAACAATTGGCTCCCGAGTATCCTTTATAATTGATGTAGGAGTGGAAGATGTACTGATTGGCTGCTAAAATGGGCCCTTAAGAGTAGTAATATCATGCCTCCAACAACTAGAGTCTCCAACCTTAGAGAAAAACACTCCATCTACTTTGGCTGCAAGCTCATACATCCTCTAGCTACATCCCAAGTAGGCCAAGGATCTACCCAAGTAAACTATATTCAATTGGATAAACCTTAGTTAGACCACTCTCACTAGTAGCTATTTTTTATGTCCCAAGAATACCATGTCTACTTGGTGCATCACTCCCAACATGTGTTTGAATGTCTCAATAGGCATACAACTCATAAATGTTCAAGTAGTGATGCCTATCAAATGCATCCTACACTATTTTGCCAATCCAAGCTCACAATCTAGGTCAAATAGTTTAGGTCCATTGCTTGACCTAACACCTAATACCTAGATGCCTCTAAAACTACTAAAATGGCAATAATATTGATATGGCACATTATTCTCTCTCTCTCTCTCATTGGCATTGGGCTCCATCAATTGCTATAATTGTGAGTCCAAACAAGTCTAGTACCTCCCCTCAAAAAGCATTTGAGCTTGGGAAACTCATGAGTGTGGGTAAAGTAGCTCTAGGCTGCCCAAAAAGGGTCACCATTGCCATATGTGACCTATCAACCACTACCTTTGTTTGAGATTGGTGCCCATCATCCAAAATATCATCAAAAATAAGATGGGATAGTTGTTGAATCCCATCATAGGTACATTATAAAACCTCTTTAGGTAACAAGTTTGTCCACCAAAGACAAAGATGTTGGGCCCATGATCCAACTTTGGGTGCATCCAACAACATGGTAGGTTCTATCCAAGAATGGACCCGATGTGTACTTGCTACTACCCATGTGCAAGAATCACCCATCAAAGGGATATTCTCCAAAATCTAGGCTAGAGAACCTAGAGATGTTGTAATATATATAACATCTCCCAAAATATGTCAAGAAACTTATAGCACACACAAGAGAAAGAGAGTGGAGATAAACCAAGAGAATAAGGTAGGTAGGAAATATTTCTAATATATACACAAAACTTAGGATAGAGTGCAACCCACAAAGGAAAGTAGGCACCAACAATAGTTGCACCACATAGTCAATGGCTTTCTAACTAACTTCATACCACTAAGTGAGAACTCAATGCCGTACAAGTTCAATCTTACTCTAAACTAGTTTACACTTATAGAAGGCTTGGAGTCTCAACACTCTCCCTCAAGCTCCTATCAATATGCTATATGCCTAACTGATCCTCAAAGATATCCAATCTTTTATGAATATATTAGCTACCTGCTAGTCTATACCTAGAAATACAAGATCTCTCTCACTTGCTAGTATGTTCTCCCTAATGAAGTGATGCTACACCTTAATGTGTTTCATCCTAGCATGAACCACAAGATTACTAGCAAGTCTAATACTACTCTTTTTGTCTGCATAGATAACAATTGCACTAGAGATAAGAATACCAATGTCAACAAGTAATCTACAAAGCTATACTGCCTCACATGCTAAATTGGTTGCACCTCTGTACTTTGCCTTGCAAGAAGACATGGATACCATAGCTTGCTTCTTTGGGGACTAGCTAATAAGTGCACTTCCCAACTTGAAAGCATAGCCAGATCTGGACCACTTGTCAAATGAACTCCCTACCTAATCTGCATTTATTAACCCACACAATTGCATGCTCTTTGCGGCTATGTAATGAAGTCCAATTGTATAGTGAACTTCACATACCACGTGATTCTCCAAACTACATCAAGATGTGGCTTTCAAGGAATTTGCATGAGCTAACATAGCTCAAATTTGGCCTAATGATGAGTGAGGTAGATCAAAATTCCCACCATTCATCTATACATAACCGGATCTACAAGCAACTCCCCTTAAATAGAACTCAAATTAAAATTCTATTCTAAGGTGTGGAGATTGGCTTACAACCCATCATACCATACTTGGCAAGCATATCAATAGCATATTGTCAATACAATAGCCGCATATCTTCACCATCCATGATGAACTCAATTGCAAGGAAATATCTCAACTCTCCTAAGTTCTTCATGTTGAACTCTACCTGCAACCTATGCTTAATTTGCTAACTTTGCTTCTCACAACTCCCACTCAATATTAAATCATCTACATAGATTATAATGATAACGCAAGAATTTGTTGTACTTAGCACATAGAGTGAGGAGTTTGAATCACACTTTCTTAACCCAAGCTCTTGCAAAACACCAATATTTTTATCATACCAAGCTCTAGGAACTTGTTTGAGTCCATATAAGGCTATTTTCAATTTTCACATTTGAGCTAACAAAATTGGTTCTTCATGCAAAAGTGGTTGTACCATATACACCTCTTCTCCAAGATCTATATTGAAGAAGTTGTTCTTCACATCCATTTGATGCAACTTTCAATGCTTCCTAATTGTTGCTACTATTGTTTGAATAGTAGCCATCTTAGCAACAAGATTGAATGTCTCATTATAATCAATTCCATGCTCATGTGCATAACCCTTGACTCAAATTGGCCTCCTTGTACCTACTCACAAAACCATCTTGATTCACTTGATCTTGTAGATCCATCTACAACCAATTGCCTTCTTACTAGGTGGTAAGTTGACTAACTTTCATGGTCATTATTGGCTGAGGGCAATAATCTCCTCATCCATGGCTACCACCCATTTCTTGTTTTGCAATGCATCTTGGATAGTATTTAGCTCTTATTCTTGGAGCACATTTGCAATAAATGCATGATGAGAGGCAAGGAAAAACTCATGCATGAATCATTAAATTGGATGTTTGACTCTACTTGAATTTCAAGGTGATTGGTCCACTTTAGAACTATCATTGCTTATTCTTGCATCTCTAGGAAAATCTAAAGTGTGGGCATCAAAATTTTTACTATGGCTAGGTTTAGGTTCCTACTCTGGTTGATAATCTACTCTACAAGACCATGGCCATTGTTTATTTGAAACTTCTATTACTCCACTATTGTCAATAGTGGGTTTTGTCTATTGGGAAAATACTCCTCCTTAGTAGACAATTGAAGATCAAGAAGATGTTTTGATGGCACATACCATGCCTTCCACAAATCAAACACAACATCTCTAGATATATAAAGCTTTTGCGTGGATGGATCATAACATCTATATCCCTTTGCAAGGAGAGCATAACCCAAGAAGACACATTGTAGAGCTTTAAGATTGAGCTTACTATGCTTTTCATCTAAAATGGCATACAAAACACACACAACCAAGGACTTGTAGATGGAGAGTGTAGTACCTACATTTTTCATTTTGGACTAGTTTTGAAGAAGTGCCTTGCTAAAACTAATTTGAATCCAAATGGAGAATGAACAAGGAGAAACTTGTGTTTTGATCTGGCCAAGAAAGTTGACTTCATTTAAGAGGAAGGACTTGGATTGGATCAGAGTCAAAAGAGGGCAAACTTGAAGGAGGATTAGATGGAAGGAGGGTTTCTTTGCATCAGAATGGAAGTTACAAGTCAAGATTACTGCGGGGCCATATCTCAATGACAAAAAGTCCAAATCATGCATGTTATATCTCATTGGAAGTGTCTCATCTAGGGATTTTTGCTACCACCAAAATTGTAGAGTTTAGAGATCCGTAGTAGAAATTACAAGCATTTGAAGTTTCTGTAAATGTATGGAATAGTTGAGTGTCTTTGGGTCTATGTTCTTTGGGTCTCTACGACTTTGGGTCAAGAGACTTTGCCTTAAGATGAAGGTGACTAGATGTGAGGTAGTCGGACCTTAGAGTGCAGTGAAGGTGACTTCAAGAGTCTTGCCAAAGGCATAAGAGGAAGTTAGAGTAGGGAAAGAAGTTATTTATGATACTCATGACTTCAATTCCAGTTTTGATTAAAGATATGATAGAATTAGAAGAGAAATAGTAGTAGTGAATAAACTTGAAGTGCAAGATTAGACAATAAGTGTCTTTGGGTTAGTTATATGAGCAATTAGGGGAAAGTGGGTTACAAAGCATAGATAGTATACCCATGCTTTCAATTACAATTCTTGATGAGGATATAGTAGAATTAGCAAAGGAATTGATAGTAGTTAGACCCGAGGTAGGAGAGGTAGGAATGTAGGTGTCTTCAGATTTGACACTTGACACTTTAGAGAAGAGTGGGTTGCAAGATAGGGAGGTACAAAGATTACCTAAAAGGTTGATTGTAGATCAAAGTAAAGAAATGTTGGAATCGGTAGAGGACTTAGGCATTGTAGAACCCAATGACAAAGAGGACATAGCAGTACGTGAAGTTACTTCAGGTTTGGAAGAAGAAGTAGAAGTAGACATTGGATTGGAGTAGTAACAGATTCAAGATTTTGAAAGGCAAATATGAAGAGAAGCATTATCACTTTGGATCTACAAGTTGGTAAAGTTTTTAGGAAACAATTCAGGAAGTTAGATAACTGCTGAAGAACTTTGCTTATTTAGAGGAGGCATTAAAAATATGTTGTTATTCAGTGCTCATAATTTTGAGAATAGATAGAGAAATTGATGTGAAGCAATGCTCGTCATTTGAGCTTAATCCCAAGTATCAACTTTGCATTTGTGTTTGTGAGTGTGTGAAGAATTCTAAAGTGCAAGTTAGTGAGTTTTTTTTATGTTGGATTATGTAGTTGTGATCTTCATTTTGTGTGTTTGATCCTGAGTGAAGTGCAATCGGAGCAATGCCTTGATAGATCTGAGAGGAATTATAGTGTTGGTAGTATTTTGCAGTTGTGAGTGTCATGCAATGTTGATGTGAAGCAATTTTGATTAAGGAAGTTGTACCTTCAGTGGAGGGATGGAACACAATTTTGAGTTGAAGTTGTTTTACATTGAAGTAGCCATTTTTGGGAGAGATTGAATCATCACAATCAATACTATTTGGAAAGATTTGATGGAGTTGTGATTAAATGTGACATTTTTTTGTGATGAGATTGCAATTCATTGCTTGTTACTCTCTTTTGGGTGTGGATTCTACCCAAGAGTCTAAAGAAGAAATTAAGAAGAACCACATTTGTGACATTTGACTTTGTATTTGGAAATTTTTGACCACTATCTCTATGGGAACAAACTTTACTTACTTGATTATCGCAAAAGTGATATTTTTTGGGTTGTCACAAAGAGGTTAGGCTTGGTGCTTGTAAATACCTTTGTGGAGGTGCAAGAAGGAATTGCAACAAACAAACATCTATTGATAAGGTAAATTGCACATGTAATAGCTTCTACCCAATAGATTTTGGGCATATATGTGTAATACTAACTATATGATCTAGATGTGAAATTTGGTTTGGTAACATCTAGAATGATGTTATATATGATGGTCAAAATAGATAAGATAGAAGTATCACCAAAAGATTACTTCTACTAATAGGGCAGAAATTGAAATAGACTTGAGAACCTTAGAACCAATAGCTAGACATATGATTTAAAGGTGAGAGTTGGTTTGGTAACATCTGGAAGGATGTTACACATGATGGACTAAATAGATCAGAAAGAGGTATCACCAAAAGGGGAATTCTACTAATAGAGTAGGAACCAAAATATGCCTAAAATCTTTGAAGGCAATTTTGGAGGTCTAAACGGATGAATTAGGCCTCAAAAATGTGCTAACCCCCTTCCCAATAGCAGAAAGGCTGGCCTTCCCTCCCCCTGCTTTGTCTCGTCGAGAGCTTTCCAATAGTGCCTTATTCACGTGATTCTGAGATTCCTATAGGAAGATTCCCTAAAAGATTCTCTCTGGTCAAAGCTTGTTTGACCAACCAGATAGGACCTAGACCGGACATGTCACCCATCCAAGTAAGTAATCCAAGGGTGGAGCTTGCTGACATGTCACCTATCTATGTCCTTAATCCTATGGTGGAGCTTCCTTGGAGGAGATCCTCTTTGTCTATATAATAAAGAGAAGATGCTCCTTTGGAGCACCGAATGTTTGAGTGTGCAATTTGTGTTTTCTCTCTTCTCTTGTCCTCAAGGTATTACAATATGTCTTGTTGAGCATAGCATGTGTGACTTCTACAGTATGTTGATTCTTGCATTTGGCTACTCAATTTTGCTATGCATTGTAACTATAGCTCTATTGATGTTGAATACCATGATGTTGTAAAAATGTTGTGAATTCCATGGATAGGTATTCATGGCCTCCATCTAACCTGAACTAAAGGATATGGTGTCCAAATTGTTCTCTGCAATAGTCTTAAAGTTTTGGAAGATATAAAACACTTCAAATTTTTGCTTCAAGAAATATTTTTTGCCCAAGTGAATATAGAGAAATCATTGATAAAAGACACAAAGTATTGAGAACCATTCAAGTTGGAGGTCAAAGTTTTCCATACATCATTGTGCACCAACTCAAGGAGCTGGGTGGCATGTTTACCTTGATAATTGAAGTGTTGCCTAGCATTTTTTTCTAAATTGACAAGTGGGGCAAATCTCTATACTATCACTACGTGTAAATTGTGGAATACCTATAACTATATTAGTGTTTGGTAGATTCTTCTGTTTTTATACATTCATGTGGCAAAGGCACTTATGCCAAATCAACATATCAATCACTTGGGATTCATGTTGTCCATACATTATTTCCTAAATTGGAGGCATTGTGATAACTAGTTTGAAAAACCTACCACATCTAGTCCTTGTAGCTATCACAACCTACATAATTATACTTTGAATCACACAACCATCTAGAGTAAACAAAACTTGATAATTAGACTCTACTAGTTAGCCTACTAAGACAAGATTTTGAGTGATTGTTGGTACAAAAATAACATTACCTAGTGCAAAAATCTTGGATTTTGAAGCAAGAACATGCACTTTATTGTTATGAGTGATCTGAAATTGGGTATCACTGCTTATAACAACAATAGTGTAATGTGGAACTGATTTGAGATGATTAAACCAATCTTGATGGGCTGTCATGTGATTGTTGGCTCAGGAATCAATATACGACTCTTCAGCAAGTTGCACCATAGTCCACATGATATAGATTATTTTCAATAGGCTCTCTTCTTTAAGATCATCATAGGCATCAAAGTCATAGGATAAAAAATTCTATTGAGCAACATAGCCTCAACCAAGATTATCGTGTTGTTGTTGCCACTTGTGATAATCACAAGCATAGTGCCCTTTTGTATCACATTGGGTACAATGCCTAGGGAGAATATAACCTCTGCTCCAGTTTGAATCTGACTCTATTGTGGTTGGGCTAATCCATGATTTTGGTAATGACCTGGATGTGTTGTTGATGTGGATGTCCATGAGCACCTCTACCATTACCATTATAATGAAAAAACTCATGTCCAAAAACATGTCCATGGCCTTTGCTAGCACTTGCATATGGAACTTGATCTTCTTATTGAAAATTGGAGGAAGAAAATTAGATTTCTTGTCAACTGCATCTCTTCAATCACCAATAAGAGAGTCAAATCTTGAGTGATAAAAAAGTCTCATGCACAACTATCTATTTTTGAAAAATTTGGTACCAATGACCCAAGCCTTGTAAGGTGATCATGCTCAAATTATCATCATCTTCTATTGCCAAGTTGGTCAACAATACTCTTGATGGGGAGAATGTACTTTTTCACTCATTGTGACACTTTCTTGCAACATTGAGCTTCTATTTTAATTGTAACTTGCACACCTTGGTAAATGTTTAGAGCACCTTGCCAATTGCCTCCCATGCACCTTGTGGTGTCTTTGTATCTTGAACATAGCCATACATTGAGGAAGAAATAAAAATTGTAAAGTAATGCAAGACTAGGTTGGCTCACTTCTTTTATTCCATACCTCTAGGCTCTTATCTTCTCTTTCTAACTTAATCTCTTCCTCAATGACAAGCCCCAATAGTTCTTGTCTCAAAGGAAATACTTCATGCATAGTTTTCATACAACATAGTTTCCTTTGTCAAGCTTCTTGCCTATGATGGAACTTGTAGTGAATTCAACCATTGTGGATTGGTACTAAAACTCTATCTCTTGCTTTGAATGAGCATATCTTCCCTTATGCACGATAGTAACTTTGCACTCAACTTTGTACCTCTTTGAACATGCATGTTCATTGACCCTAAAGGACAAGAAGTCAAGAATCTATCATAAATAAAAGAGAACTATTCAAAGTAGAACTAATAAAAAATGACCTCTATGATGGTGATTGAGGGCAAAAGATGCCAAAAATTCCAAGAAAACTAGGATTTTGAGTTTGAAGTCATAGAATCCAAGTGACTCCTTAAAATGCTAGATTTTTTTGCCAAATTTGCCTATGTGGGTGCTCCTAACCTTATTGCTACTCCCCTTATCATTGGTGTTATTTCCTACATATAGAATCTATGGAGTTATCTTTTGAAAGATATTTACCTTCAAAGAATTGATTGTCAAAAAGCTCCAATTGTGTTGAAATTTGGTGAACAACTTATTCTAGCTTTATGAACAAGATGACTTTATAGAGGCTCACTAATGTTATTTTGGTAAAAATACATTGTCTTGGCTCTCAAAAACACACTAGACATTTTGACAAGGCATATTATCATCATTGCTCTTCACCATCTTATGGCAAATGAAATTTTGGGTTTAGTAGCATCTCTTACTACTGCACCATAGCAAGGTTTTATCTATCCAAGCTGCATTTCTCTAGCTCACCTTGCATTAGCAAGCATGAAAGGCTCTCCATGCTCCCTATCACTCTAATACCATGTTAAGAAACTCCTAGCACACACAAGAGAGAGAGAGCGACTGGAGATAAACTAGAAGAATAAGGTAGGTAGGTAGCACTCCCTAGTATATACAAAACTTAGAATAGAGTGCAACCCACAAAAGAGAGTAGGCACTAAGAACAATTTTACCACATAGGTGGCAACTTTCTAACTAACTCTATACCAAGTAGACTAAGTAAGAACTCAATGTTATACAAGTTAAGTCTTACTCTTAACTAATTCACACTTGTAGAGAGCTTGGGATCTCAACAAAACACACCAAAATAGGGATCTTGTAGACCTTGATCTTGGCCAACACAAATATGTCCTTGACATAGCCATCACCAAATGAAGAGGACCATATCTCTCCAGATCTACACCCTAACAAGAAAATGTCTAATGGTATGATCTTTTGGTAACCCTTGATTGTTGATATTGGCAATAACTCAAGATACCAATAGGCCAAGTGTGCTACATGATATAAAGATACTTGTCTAAAAATCTCATCTCTCTCCACATACAAGTACCTCTAAACCCCTATACTTGAATGTAGTACCACATCAAGTCTAGTGTAAATCCCACCAAAAAACTCCAATAGGTATATTCACTCTATGAGATATTTTCAAGCAATAAGTGTGGTCCAAAGGTGATAAGGTAATAAAATCTGGAGGCTCATCCTCATATTGGTTTCCAAGTGGTAAAGTTTCCACTCCAAGCTTGAACTGATCTACATGTTGCTACAATGCCTCCTCAAAAGTCCATAATGGAACATCCAAGGTAGATAAAACAATCCCACTTGTACTCTACATTTGAATTATCTCTTATGGTACTAGGGTATCTTTTGCATGGGTGTTCCCCTCCAATAAGTCACCAAGCCATGTAATGGAACAATTGAAAGCTAAAATTAATGCCATGGTCCTTGACTATAGTGCACCAAGACTACCACTACTAAAGCATATCAATAGACAACACACCTATCCCTCACCCTAACTGCCAACCTTTTCTATTGGAAGTTGTCTCCTCCCAATAGTCAATATTAAAACCCATGGGATACAACAATACTCCACCAACTAGCACATCATATGACTTTTCTATTGTTGCAATAGCTTGAGCTCTTACCATAGAGCTATTAATTGGATGATCAGGCTGAATCTAGAAAATGAGCTCAACACATATGATGTACTATGTAGAAACACCTCCTAAAGATGTGTACATCTGAAATGAACATCTCTTCACATTATTGTTCTATAGCCCAAGATTGACCATTGTAGCCTACCCCAAGATAAGTGGCTATGCACCAAAGTCTATGATGTATATTCTTTCCCTTAAGGTCCCTAAACCCTTAATGGAGAATCCCACTTTGTTTATCCAATACAAAAACTCCAAGTGTGAATTGAGCTTGCTCAAAGGTAGGTCTAGTTGGTAACTTCTCTAACCTAGTTGTTGCTACCTACCATAAACCATTAGTCATTGAATAGATCTCATGCTCCTCAACCAAGTCTACTATCAACCACCTCTGCTCTAGAAGCACAAACCACATCATCCCTACTCTCACAAAGTGTAACAACCAATCAAAACACTAGAATTGGGTCATTTTTAAGTGCAAACATATCATTGGTTGAGAACAAATAGTAGTGGATAACCAATTGAGCTGCCCCCAACATTGTGCTAGACTCAATTTGTATAATAATATGTAGTTGACTAGTATCTAGTCCATCATGCATTCTAGAATGTCTAGAGCCATGGATGTTGTCTTTGGTGCCTCAGAGAGTGAGAAAGACTAGGGAAGTCTAACTTGTCTATCAACCTCTCCTCTTGGTAGGTCCAACTCTATTGATGCTCCTCTAGGCTTGGGAGCACATACTACACTCCTAGTCACTACAAAAATGAACTTACTTATGTTACTCCACATATAAAGTCCAAGATATCTCTATAACTAGCACAAGAAGTAGAAGATTCAACACTTGATCTGATCTCCTTTGAGCTATGGCCATTCTAGCCATTATCTACTCCAACTACTCAATTAGAAAAGCCATGGTTGTATCAAAAGCATGAACATGTATTGGGTCTCTATCAAGTGTAGTTCTTCTACCACCACCTCATCTTCCATGACCTAGAGCTCCTCTACCACCTACCATAACAACACTACAACTTTGTAACTTTGAGTGGAGGTCAAAGTATAGATCATAGGTGTGACCAAATCTATGACATGGTTCATATTATTTCTATGTTGGCTACGATGTACCAGAGGTATCATGTCTATTGCCTTGAGTGCACTCTCTCTTGTGGTGAGGTCCACCGCAAGTCCAACAAGCAAAAACACCACTTATTAGCTACTTTTGACCCAAAAATGAAGGTAAGGGTCTAGTTACTCTTGGCCTCCACTTGCTTCATAAGATTTGAATTGTACACTATGCTCTCAAAAGCCAACATGGTGTGGTGTAACAACTTTGGATGAAATCTTCTTACCAAATCCAGATGTCACTCTCTCTTCTACCATGCTAAGCTCTTCTACCATGTTGAGCTCAATGCACAAATCCAAACTAAAGACCATTGCCAAAGTAGTTGAGGTAGCTTGTAACAACATAACATCATGTATACTATGTTGTAACTCCTTGTCCATGATCCCATACCAATACTAGACTGTATGAGCCTTAGTAACTCCTTGAGTAAAAAAAATCACTATCTCATGCAAGTATATGCCTCTTGTAGGCTCTTTCTAGCCTTCCATTGGAACTCTTGCAAGCTCTTCTACTTGTCAATCTGCAATCCATGGTAGCATTGCCTCAAATACTGAAAGATCTCCACCATGGGGTTAAACCTTGATATTGCACCACTTCCAATAATGGTAACTCTACTCATAGTAGCACCATCTTCAACTAGTGCACCTCTATTGGATACACCAATGCCATAATAGCTGGAACTCATGGGTACTACTAATCTACCCTTAGAAACCAAGCCTAAAGTGATAGAGATGTAATTTAGAGACCAATATTTTCTTTATAGCTCAATCTCCAGTTATGCTCTCTTAAAATCATGGTAGTCATCCATTGGCAAACCTTCCAAGTGTTTAAAAAACTCCTTCCATGCCATGAAGAGTGTAAACAAAGTTGGGTTCCACATCTGCTACAAATCATACTAACTATCAAAGTCTTGGATGACATCATCAAACTAGATAGTACTCATTATACTAGAGTAGCACTGGGCCTTTGGAGCCCCATAAATCTTGTCCATGTCCCACAATAATAGTGCAAACACACCAAGTGCACTCTCAATTGAATCAATTCTCATGTCAAACTCCAAATTGGAATCAATCTCTCCCCTTATTGGGACTTGAGATATGGGCTGATATCAAATGTCACTCTATGTAAACCCACTACACATTGCAAAAAAATCTCCTCTAGAGTCTTCAAAGAACTCCATTGTGATGATATATGGCAAATTGCAATTGTAAGCACCAAGAACCATTCACTAATGTAACTCTAACTATGAACTACACTAGGAGGAAGTGCAACCTATAACCTATCATCATAATATGCACTCTCACCATATGTAGGCCATCACCTCCTACTTCATTGGAGATAAATATAGGTAATCTAATTGGTCATCACTCCAACCTCATTACCAAGAGTACACTACATCACCAATGCCCTGAATATCAAGGCCTCTCACAGAAATAGGAAGTAGAGAATGGAGGAGGTCCAATCACAAGAAATAAAAATAACAACACTCCATCGCACAAATCAAAACTAGACTGACTTTGTTACCATTTGGCATTTGACATAATAAGTATGTCTATCTATTCATACACTACCAAGATCACCAAGGATGGTATCAAACTACCTCCCTTAGCCAAAGCTACATGACTATATATATCAGGCTACCAATCACTTGGACAACAAGTGAGGATGGACAAGTTGGCTAGAGCACTAGTCTAGGAACCACCAATGGAGGTTCAACCCTATTGCATACAATCTTGAAGTTTGTGCAAATTTTGCCAAACAACTACCAAAAATTCAACTAAATTAGTTAGCCTTATACCTTGCTAGCCCCAACTTGTTGACCCTTCTAGGCCCTTGCATTTTCTTTAGCCCATAACACTCAAAGCCTCTAAATCCCAAAATTTAGCCAAATGAGACCTTTCTTCTTGCAAATTCAAACTTTCACCAATTTAGCTAACCTTTGCCGAATCTAATACACCTCCAAATCTGGCCAACCTCTACCAACTTAACCTTTGAACCTAGCTGACCTTCACCATTTCCAACACTAATTAGAGCGATTTGAGCAACCTCCAATTCTAGACAACCTCCTTCACCACCAAATCTTCCGCTAACTATCAACTTGGGCCAGATTGAGAAGATAGTGATCTCCAAAGTTCTAATATGAAGAATAAGGTTCTCAAATACACTTCCAAATTTTCACTTCAAGTCCAATTTGCAACATTAGTGCCTCTAATTCCACTCTCTTGCTCTCAAATTGAACATCCATTTACTCAAAATCAACCTCAATTTTGAGAAAATTTGATAACACTTCTGCATATTGTATGGTCCATTGTCAAATCTTTAGTAACTTGAACAAGGCCTTTGCACATGATTGAAGGAGAATTTTGGGTAACAACTATTGCAAATACTAAAAATCCCACCAATACACTTAGTTTTTGAACCCGATTTCCCCTTTGCCAATTTGGCTAACCTTTGCTAAATCTAACACCTCCAAATTTGGCCAACCTCAGCCAACTCAACCTCTGAACCTAGTTGACCTCCACCAACTTAAGCGCTAGCTAGGGTAATTTGGGCAACTTCCAACTCTAGACAACCTCTTCTATAATTGGTTGACCATCTGATCCTCCGTTAACTAACTTGGGCCAAATTGAGAAGATGGGGATCTCCAAATTCCTAATTTGAAAGGTGAGGTTCTCAAATTTGCCTCCAATTTTGCACTTCAAGTCTAATTTACAACACCAAGGCCTCTAACTTTATTCTCTTGCTCTCAAATTGAACATCCGTTGACTCACAATCAACCTCAATTTTGAGAAAATTGGATAGCACTTCCACACATTGTATGACCCATTGTCATATCTATAACAACTCAAACAATTTTTTTGTACACAATCCACACAATTAAAGGAGAATTTTAAGTAACAACTTTTGCAGAGATTAACAAACCCACAAACCTTGGAAATATTACCAACACACTTGGTTTTTGAACCCAATTTCCTCCTTGCTTATTTGGCTAATCTTTGTTAAATTTAACACACCTTCAAAATTGGCTGACCTCTACCAACTCAACCTCTCAACCTAGTTGACTTCCATTAACTCAAGCACTAGCTAGAGCAATTAGAGCAATCTCTAACTCTTGACAACCTCTTTTATAGTTAGTTCACCACCAAATCTTCCTCTAACTATCAACTTGGGCCAAATTGAGAGGATGAGGACCTCCAAATCCCTAATTCAAGTGGTCATGTTCTAAAATGTGTCTCCAATTTGCAACACCAAGGCCTTTGATTTCACTCTCTTGCTCTCAAATTGAACATCCATTGACTCAAAATCAACCTCAATTTTGAGAAAATTGTGCAATGCTTTTGCACATTGTATGTCCTATTGTCAAATCTATAGCAACTTGAACAAAGCTTCCACATACAATCCACATAATTGAAGGAGCTCAAAGGTTCACATAAGAGAACTAAACTCTTTGGAGTTGCACTTCAAAGGTATATCCCTTGCTCAACCTATATCTCTAGCCCTAATGGCACCGTTGATGGAATATTTTACGGTGCAAACGGTGCAAGTGAAAATGGGTTCCATGGTGTAATCAATAGGCCTAATACAGAATCTGGCCATTGCTAAGTAATCTCTAAGCAACTATTAATATAACTCTAGCAGCCAAGACTATCACTCCATCGTGCAAGCAAACTAGCTTCAACACTACAATTGTAACAATATGGAGTTTAGCAATGAAGTAAGACAATGCTAAGAAAGTAGTAAATAGGCCAAATTAGCCTAGAATATTCTAGAAGTGTCTAGAAAGCTACTTTGTATTCTCCCAAGTTTTGGGTAACACGCATACCAAATGGTAACTTTTGGGAGGAAACTTCTTGGGAAGCTTCACGGCTAGCCTAACTTGCACCCCAAGTAAGTAGCTTTTAGAAAGAAGCTTCTAGATGTTTCCAACTAGCTTAGCTTGCATGCCAAGGAGATAGCTTCTAGAATGAAACTTCCTTGAGAAGCTTCCTGGTTAACGTGACTTGCACTCCAAGAAAGTAGCTCAAGAAAGCTTCTTGAGAAGCCTTTGAAGGGCCTTGTATGATCCTTATAAATACCAAAGCTGAAGCGCATGCTAGGCATTTGGAGTTTCCCACACTCAAGTATCCCAATGTGATCTTCCATTCTCCTATTTGTCTCCTTGGTCTTGGTCTTTTACATTGGTATTAGAGCATGAATGGGATGGATCCAAATTCATTTTGGCCAAACCATTGGGATTTTTATGTTTGCGTATTACCCAAGCATCATTTCATATAGTTCATCACCTCACACTTTGGGCATAATATTTTGAATACAATCACCTTATTTGAGGAACCTTTTGTACTTCCGATTATAATGTATAGAGAATGGTAGACATATTGCATCTTTGCATTAATAAATTAGATAAATTGGGAGTAGTGTGATAGAGCAATAACTATGGCAATAATGCCCAAGGTTATCATTGCTATGTAGTATCAAATTGAGCACCTTACTTAATTGGTGGATGAATAAGACCATCAACAACAAGAGCACGTAGAAAGAGCACTAGTTCAAGAAGGAGAAGACCAAATTTGATTTCCAAAACCCAAGGTATTTGAAAGTAAGAATCTTTCAAAGGTAGTGGAGAATTTATTTTTTGACTATGGATATTATTTTGAAGCTACCAATCTTCAAGGTGAATGAAAATAGATTCTCTTGGCTTCCAGCCAATTAGATGGAGTAGCAAAGCTATGGTGGCAATTCCTAGTAGAGCAAGCTAAATGGTAATTTTTTGCACTAAGCTTGACTTGGGAAAAATTCAAGAGTGCAATAATTAGTCAATTCCAAACTATAAATGCCACATGAGTTGCATGATATAGATTTGTAGAGTTGAAGTAGATTGGCTTTGTAAGTAGTTACATCATGCAATTTCATAACACCCTCATGCAAATTCTAGATATACTAGAAGGTGAAGCTTTGGATCAATCTAGGAGGGGCTTGACGTCATGAACCACATTAGAAGTAACTATGCAAGAGCCACAAAACTTGGAAGAAGCCACATGGTTGGCCAAATGCTTGATTTCTTGGTGGAAACAACTTGGTCTCAACCTTGACCTCCGCAAAACCTACCAATACACTACATACGGGTGGAAGAGCTAGCACCAATGGAGATTGATGTCATTCAACATCCGCAAAACCTACCAATACACTACACACGGGTGGAGGAGCTGGCATGTAACACCCATTTATGCATGTGTGTGTTATTGTGATATTTAGCTTGGTATTACAAGTCCTTGAGAGATATTATTTATATAGAGATAAAGGATGATTCTACATTAGTCATGATTAGCTAAATTTAGTCAGAGCTAAGATAGAGGGGACCTTACTTTAGAGGAAGTAGAAAAGATGAGCACCACTATTTTGGATTTTAGTGTGTTGACTTGGTATTATTCCTAGGTGTTTGGCTTTGAGGAAAGAGTTGTGAACTCTTGGGCCCGCAAGCCTTTTTGTTTTGGATTCTTCTTTAGTCCAAGGATAGCCAATGTGAAGGAAATCTTAACTTAGTGGTTGGGTCAAGATAAGATCACATGCTTAGGGGAATATGCCTATGTGAATAGATATTCCTTTCTACTTTTTGACTTTACTTGACTTTTAGCATAGTACTTGAGTTACTCTAGTAATTAGTAACTTTGGTGCGTAACTATTTCACAAGTATATAAACAAGGGATGAAGGGGTACTCATCATCCTTTCATTTGCAACTATCGCTCTTTCATTGAGTTCTCTAGTGAGCAATGTCTTGAGTCTTGGAGTGTTAGCCTTGAAGGAGTATGATGGAGTTGGGGTTCCTTGCCTTCTTAGTCCATGGTGCGCTACCGTAATAGCCATCAGAGGTTCATCTTGAGTGAGAGACAGGCCGGCTCACAAGCACCAATGGAGATTAATGTCATTCAAGAGAGACCACTTGGCACCACAAATAGAGTCAAATTCTAACAAAATGGTGGTTGTTTCTATTGTTCCCAAATTGGACATTGCATTGTTGAATGTCTACTCAAGAATATGCAACCTTGACAAATTTCACACATGGAGTTTGTGCTGTAAAATGATCTTGGAAATAAGGAATCCCAATGAGAGATTTCAAGCCACCTACTAGGAAATTGATTAGTTCCAATGTAATTGAAGGCTTGACCTATGTAAGTTTGCTTCACTTGCAAGGTATGATATTTGATTGTGATTGTAGGATTTTGGTTGATTATGGAGGTTTAGAGAATTGCATGTTCAAACAATTACCAAAGGAATTACATATTCATATCAAGTCAATAATTGGAAGTAAATTGATGATAGAGGATGACAAAAAAGCTTATGCATTCCATACCTCACATCTTGTTACATTCAAGATTAGGAAGGAGTATTTGGAATGTATGAGGTTTGTAATAGCACCTCTACACTATAATGTCATTTTGGGTTTGCCTTGGCTTGAACGTCATAAGGTTCAATTTGATTGGACTTGACATGATGTCAGTCAGTCCTAAGATGGGAAGTTTGTCAAGAAAGCAACCATAGAGCAAGCTTTGAAGGAAGATAAGTCTCAAGATAGAAAGTTTATCAAGAAAGTAGCCAAAGAGCAAGCATTGAAGGAAGATAAGTCCTTCCTTAGATGGGAAGTTTGTTAGTGAAGTAGCTATAGAGCAAGCTTTGGAGGAAGATAAATCTATTTTGGCGGTATGGACCAAGCCAATTGCACAAGGAGAATCTAAGGAAGGTAAAGAGCATCCTCAAGCAACGGTTAATGAAATAGTTCAAGAGTTTGTGGACATGTTTCTAGATGATCTGCCAAAGGGATTACCCTATGATTGTGGTATGCCATTCAAGATTGAGTCAAGGAGTACTCTAGTAAGTAGAACAATTTAAAGACTCTCACCAAAGGAGTTGGAGGAGTTGTTAACAACACTTACGGAGTTGTTAGAGACAGATTTCATGCAACATAGTATATCTCCTTGGGAAGCCCCAATAATATTCATTCCAAAGAAGGATGAAAGACTTTGTTTCTTTATTGATTATTGTGGGCTCAATAAACAAATAGTGAAGAATGCATATCCCTTGCCTTGAATTGATGACTTGCTTAATCAATTGAGTGGAGCACAATACTTTTCCAAGTTGGATCTTTGTAGTGGCTATTGACAAATCCCCATTGATAGGAAGGATGTGCAAAAGATTACCTTTCACACAAGGTATGTGCATTTTGAGTTGAGGGTTGTATCTTTTGGGCTCACTAAAGCTCTAGTAGTCTTCATGGAGCAAATGTATTAGGTGTTGGATGGACTATGGGATCAGTACGTGATGGTGTTCTTGGATGACATTAATCTATAGCAAGATGGAGGCAGAACATGCAAATCATCTGTGAGAAGTCCTGAGGCAACTATGTCAATGGAAGTTTTAATGCAAGAAGTCAAAATGTGCCTTTTGGCAGAAGGAAGTTACCTTCTTGGGTCACAAGATCTCATCAGAAAATCAAGAAAATCAAGGCCATTACTAATTGGCCTACTCCAAAGGATACCATAGAAGTGTGAGCATTTAATGGATTGGCAAGTTTTTTACCAATGGTTCATCCACTATGATGCACACATGGCAACACTATTGATTGACCTCTTGAGGAAAAACTCAAGCATTCAATGGACCACCAAGCATGAAGAAGTATTCCAAAAGCTGAAACATGTAGTGTCTTAAAGACCCATTCTTCAACCATATGATCCTCAACTACCTTGTATGGTTGACTTTGATGCTTCTAACTTTGCTATTGGAGTTGTGTTGAAGTAGGAATTCCTAGATGGGTTGCATCCCATCACCTTTCTGTCTTGCTGATTAAACACCATAGAAAGGAGTTACTTTGCACAAGATCAGGAAAAACTAGCAATGATATATGCCACCAAGGTATGGAGGCATTATCTCTTGGGAAAACAAGTGATCATGCAAACCGATCACAAACCTTTGTCATAGACATTACATTTGGAACACATGATGAATTGACATATAGATGGGAGGAGCAACTAAAAATTGTTTGATATCAAACTTGAGTGCAAACCCAGTTGGTTCCATGTCATCCTTGATGCCCTATCATGACATCCTAATTTTAAGTCTCTTCCTCTCATCACAACAACAATTACAATAGTGTTAGTCGACTCCAAGGTCCAAATTGAGTTTAGGATAGCTCTACAACAAGATCCCTTCTTTTAGATGGTACAAGGTCATCTTGCAACATGCAACAAGGAATACAACACCTTCTCCTTCAAGGAAGGCCTTCTATTCCATGAGGACCGGGTATATGTTTCAGCCAAGAGTGATCTTCAACTTGTGTGCCTCCAAGAAGCCCATGACTTACCAATCGTTGGTCACATGGATGTGAATAAGACCTTGTGTACACTCCAACGCCAATGGTGGTGGCCCAACATGAGATGAGATGTTCAAGAGTTTGTCTGATTGTGTGAAAGCTACCAACATAACAAGGCTACCAACCAAAAACCAAGTGGAATCTTTCAACCACTTCCCATTCCATCTGCTCAATAGGAACACATGAGCTTGGATCTCATTACATCCTTGCCCAAGACAAAGCAAGATCACACAACAATAGTGGTGTTTGTGGATAAGCTTTGTAAGCAAACCCATTTGGCACCAACCTTTGATACCATGGATGCTCCAACATTGGCACAAATCTACTTTGACACTACCTTCAAGCATCATGGGATGCCTCGTGTACTTATCTTTGACTATGATCCTCAATCCATTGGAAATTTTTGGCAAACACTTTTCCAAATACTCAGCACCAACCTTGCTTTGTCCATGGCCTAACATCCTCAAACTGATGGACAAACTGAATTTTTAAATTGCACCTTGGAGGATATGCTTTGTGCCTTTGTCAATGTTTATCATACCAATTAGGATGAATGTCTTGCAGCTATGGAGTTTGCATACAATAATTCCAAACATGCAAGCATTGGATTCTCTCCTTTCTTCCTTAATTTTGGCCAAAATCCACTTGTTCTAGAATCTCTTCTTGTTCCTCCTTCATCTCATGTCACTCATACTTCCACCTTCTTGACCACCATATCCCAATCCTTCTAACAAGCCAAATCTTATCTCCTTGTTGCTCAAAATTTTCAAAAATAATATGCAGACCACCATCGTTGTGATCTCACCTTTCAAGTTGGTGATAATATCATACTTTCTTCTAGTAACCTACTTGATACTCCAAGTCCATAAACTTGCTCCTAATTGGATATGACCCTTTGATGTCAAATAATTTATTTTGTTGCTTATCAACTTGCATTACCTTTTCATATGCACATCCACCCTATCTTTCATATTTCCAAGTTGAAACCCTTTGTTCCTAATCCATCTTCTTTTTCCTCTTGTGTCCAACCTCTTCCTCCTCTCATCTCTATCAATGATCATGAAGGGTATGAAGTTGATTGGATCCTTGCACGTCACCACATTCAACAAGGTAGTCAACAACATACAAAGTAGAAAGTCCTTTGGAAAGGTATCCCCTTCATGATGCCACTAGGGAGTCTTTTTCTCATCTATAGAATGCATATCTATGGCCATCTAGGAATTTAAGCTTCAATGGCAACGAGGATGTCACCAACTAGCAATAGGGGAATATGTAATAATATGGAGTTTAACAACAAAGTTAGTCAAGGCTAACAAAGTAGCATATAGGCCAAATTAGTCTAGAATATTCTAAAAGTATAGAGGAAGTTACTTGGTACCATCTCAACTATTGAGTAACATGCATGCCAAGTAGTAACTTCTAGGAGGAAGCTTCTTGGGAAGCTTCTCGGCTAGATTAACTTGCACCCCAAGTAGGTAGCTTCTAGAAAGAAGCTTTTAAACACTTCCAACTAGTTTAGCTTGCATGCCAAGTAGGCGGATTCTAGAAGGAAGCTTCCTAAGAAGTTTCTTGATTAACTCGGCTTGCACTCCAAAAAAGCGGCTCAAGAAAGCTTCTTGAGAAGCTTCTCAAGGCCCTTGTATGCTCCCTATAAGTACCAAAGCCAAAGTTCATGCTAGGCATTCAGAGTTTCACACACTCAAGTGTCCTAATGTGATTTTCCATTCTCCTATTTCTCTCCTTGGTCTCGGTCTTTTACACAAATGTTGTGATAACTATCTTATTCATAACATTTCCTAACATACAAGATGATGATTATAAAATTCTATGTTTTGTAAGTCAGTCAAAATACATTACAAAATTATGATAGTAGTATCAAATGGAGAAAGACAATTTATTATTTGTAGACTCAATTGATTCTTAATAATATTTTAAGAGAAAAACTTAAATAGGCTAGTCTGGTAAGTAGATAAAATAGAGTTATTTAATCCAATTTTAAAATACTCTAAAATTAATATTTATTTTGGAGATTCATGAACAATAAGCATTAAATCATTTTTAACTCAAGTTGAATCCTTATATAAAGATGGAGATAATCACAAGGAAGCTTGGGTACTTAAAGGAAGCTACTTAGATAGCCAAGAGATTTTACTCCATTGTCTCCTTGATACTAATGTATCCACAACACCACAAGTCATTGAAGACTACCATACATTAAGAAATGAAGTAATTCCTATTGAGATCAATATTATAATGAACTTCATTATCAATATCAATAAAGAATGTTCACAACAAAATGAAAGATTTCTCTTTATTAATATAGTCTATGCATTGCAAATTTTCCAAATTACACAAGACAAACCTTAATAATTGTATAAGCTAAATACTTGGAGGAGTTTCTAATTAGTAGAACATCAATACCCAACAGTTAGTAAAAGCAATAAAATAGCTTATAATGAGCTTCTTTATTTTAATGAAATTTAGAGCTCAATAAATGCAAACTTGTTTATCTTTCATATATGATCTATGAATCATCTTTGTAAGATTTTGATGAATTTGTTGTATTTTAAAGAATTACATATCAATTTCTTTAATTTCATGTTTCCTTAAAGTTTAACCCTAGTGTTACTTGATCATAACTTCTTGATTTCATATACTTGTTATTGTTCTAAGTCTTGTTAGAAGTATCTGCAAGGTATCATTTCAAAGTTCTCTCCTTATATTCAAGTAGTTCTCCAAATGAGTTTCCATGTTGGATTTGAGTTCTTTAAGGTTCTTATGCTTCTTACATTTGAAAATCTAAGGTCTAAATTGTTCTTGTTGATGCAAGTAAGGTAAGAGGATCATAAAAATAAATTTTGATATATTTTGTAATATCAAAGTACTTGTTTGTAAAAATTGCTCCTTTTGGATCTTCTATCATAAAAAATATAGTATGAGGGTAAGTATTAATACAAGTTAATACAAATTATATCATTTGCTAGCAACTGAAAAAATTCCTTAGTTGATTGCCTTAGTAGTCACTTCTCTCTTTTAAATCTTTTATTTTGAAGCCTACTAAAGTTGATTAAGGTGTTATCTTCACCAAGCAATATGCCTTTGTTGTAGTATAAACATAATTCTTGTTAAATTTATCCAATTCCTGAAAGGTTAATGAGGCTATGCTTTTGTAGTACTCATGAGGTGAAGAAAGTCAACCAATTGTTGCACTTAACCCAAAACTTGATAGCAGGGTTTCTTAGGCAAATCCTTTTTCTTTAAAACTAAGTTTAAAGACTTTATAATCTTAGTAATTTATTTCACTTACATTTTTGTCCAGAATATAATTTTTTCCCTTTTACTTGTATCCAAAGATACAAGCTACTCGTACATTCTCACTCACTCCTTGTACATATACTCATTCAAATAAATGAAAAGGTACTCACTCCTTGTACATATACTCATCCAGATAAGTGAAAAGGTACATGGATGTAACTTTGAGCTATCTCAAGTTGCTTGAATCATAACTTAAAGTTTTTTTGAAGAACATCAATGAAGTAAAGTTGGTTAAGATCCTTGAATTTTGGTTAAGGAAGGCTATTACTTCTCTAGTATCAAGTCAACAAACTTGAAGCTAATGGTTACTTTACAATCTCCTTCTACAAATAAAAGAAGTCCATCGTTAACTAAACAAAGATATTCGATAACATTATAACCTAGAAAGAACAAGGTAGAATTAACTAAAAAGACAAAACAATATCTAGAACATTATGTACATAAAACCTACAAAACCAACAAGTTATAACATAAAGAAAAATTCACAAGAATTTATTAAATATTACAAAATATTAGTCATAAAAAGATTCACAACCAACCAAAGTAGGTTATGTACATACAAATATATCCAAATATGCACACCCTTATGCATAAAATGGTCTTTATAGGACAGAATTCACTAAGAGAACACTTAAAATGCTCAATTATAGGAAAATCCCTACCTAGTTAGTGGATATCCATATACCATAGCCAAATTTCAATAGTTTTCAAGAAGAAGCTTTTTTTTGTAAAAAATTTATATAAACTTTATGGATTGCATGTGTATCACTTAAAATAAAGATAGCATCAAATACAATAGCAAATACTAACTTACATATTTGTACCATCACATATTTGTTGAATCAAATATATGATGTTTAAACAAATTTTGATAGTAAAATTAATAAATATATTTTTGTAAATTAAATATTATAGTATGAATAGAAGAAAATGTAACAAAGATGATTAGAATAGAGTCATACAAATCTAAAAATGTTAGAAATACAAATAAAATTCATAGAGATATTGATATCATTTCATTATCTAAATGTTTTCTTTTACTACTTAAACTCAACATTTATTTCTATGTACTAAATGATTAATTATCTTAAGAAATCTTTCTATCTTAATAATTTATAAGTAATTATGTGATACATTTTCATAAATATTCATAGTTGGTTCATATATATTAGATTAATATGAATATAAATGTTTGGTATGCAATAATATGCGCATTTGGGTTTGACCATTATTCATACATATGTATACATAGAATGATTACCTTCCAGTTACCTGAAAGTACTAATAAATTACTATCCATGATTATGTTTGAAAATACTTGAATATGACTTATTCGTATGATACTTAAATCATCCAACAAATTAATCAAAGTCAATCAAAGTTGTATTTTTTAATTCACTTTATCATTTCTTATATATATATATATATATATATATATATATATATATATATATATATATATATATATATATATATATATATATAGAGTATCATTTGGCTAGTAAAAACTTTCCTTGATCAAAATTATAAGTTAAATTTTTTTATAGATTTGTATAAAAATATTAGTTTAATTTTTATCCTAATATTTTAGATATTCCCATTATCAATTATATACACAATTGATATAATACATAAATTGAGAGAGAGGGAGAAAGAGAGAGAGAGAGAGAAATATATATATATATATACACACCACATACATGAGAATAGAACATATAAAAATTAAAATAAAGAATAAAACAATTAAAAAATGTATGTCGAAGTATCATTATTTATTTTATTTGTATTGGTATAACTAGTTTAATTAGTTAAACATAAGAAATCATAATAATATTAGAAAGGTAAGATTCATGAATGAGTATATATAAATTAAAAAAATTTATGTGAATAATAATAGTTTCAATTCATATTTAAAATTATTTGATTAAATTTTAGTTATTTATCTATAGAAAACATGGATTTGCTTTGAAATTATAAATATATTTTTAATTTTTAAATATATTTGTAAACATAAATTAGTTTTACATATATAAAAAATAAAATAAATGTTAATAAAAACTATCAATCTAAAATTATATCATTTAAAATTTTGTAACATAACTAAATAATAATTAATTAATTAAAATCATTAATTAAGTAAATTTTAGATCCTTAAACTATTATAAAGATAAAACTATCTTATCTGACAAATACGATTTATTTTATTTTATTGGTATATTTTATAACAAAATATAAATATTTAAGTTAGAACTAAATATTAACTCCAAAATTAATTGCCATATAATAGAATTACAATGTTTTGGGTAGTTGTGCTCTCTTAGTTACTCTAATGTACTTGAGCCTCATAATCGATAATAGTCCAATCTTAGAGATATATGTGATCAAGGATATAACCAAAGTATGCATGGACTAGACTGTTTTTGGATAGTTGTGCTCTCTTAACACCTCTAATATATTCCCATTTTGTAGTTGATGATGGGCAAATCTTGGAGATACATGATCAAGGTGGAGGATAAATACTTTTCTTTCCCTGTTTTATTGAAATATACAAGAGACGGTTTGCCTCACTAGCACGAGAGTACCTTCCATCCTTTGCATCCTTATTTTCAGATTGGACTAGAAGTTTGAAATATTTGTTGATGTATTGATAGTTTCAATATAAACTACATTCTCTCATAGTTGACCCATCCATTCTTATTGCTACTAGAGCATATATTTGCTCTTGTTATAGTAAAGGTGTGAACTCATAGATTGTGTATTTGGGTATTCATTATGAGTCGTACCAACTATTTTCTCTATAGTGATGAGATTACACCTAGGTTTGGTCCATCCATTTTTATCTTCATTATTCACCTATGATTATGGTTCTACACCATATACAATAACAATCCATATTACATAGTGTCCTTTTGGAGGACATTTGATAGCTACCCATGATACTATTAGGATATACTATTTTCCATGGCACAAGAGAGTGGATACCTTTCTTGGAGTGAGCATTGGTATGCTTTGCAAAAGATACGAGTCAAGGCAAACTTATATTTGGTCCAAGGTGATCACATGGTAGTAGCGGACATTATGGTTACTAACCCTACACATGATGAAGTTTTGAGTTATTACTCATCCTCTTGGATGGGCGACGAGCAAAGTGGCAATAGGCAAGGTCTCCAAGTATAAGGGTATGCAACAAGGTCATCTGTTTTTTTCTATAGCCTTAGAGTTATATAGAGCAATAGATGTAGTATTTGATGCATTTATCAAGTAGTGCGCAAATGTATATTATTTTAGACATTAGGAGTACCATTCTCACTCTCATATTTCCCAACATACTTTAGACTGAATGTGTCTTTTGCTCTAGAGAGAGCACATCCAAAGGAGAGCAATCACACTTGGTGAATTTTTTTTGGATGCTCTAGTTATTTGTAGACCATGCTACTTGCATAACTTAGATATCTTAGGTATTAGAGGGAAAATTCTTCTTACAATGGTCATCCACAGGAGAGCAATCACATTAGGTGATGCTTTTTGGATGTTCTAGTTATTTGTAGACCATAAGATTTACATAATTCAAATATCTAGATGCTATGGGCAAATTAACCTTACCAGTAATATTGAACTTAACACCATTTTACTTCCCATGTTCTTTCCTTGCATGGTCAATAGAGCCTTTCCAAGTATCCTTCATGATTCTATCAAGGCTTAGACTCATTTTACATCCTATGTCTTTTCCTTGTCTGGCTTGACAGGTCTTCCCATCCTTCTTGTTATCCTTCACGGGTGTACCGCTACTAATGCTTCATGGGTGTTCCACCTTACTCAGGGTTTAGAAGGCCACTTCACATTGCTCAATAATGTATGTCAGTTTTGACATCCCTAAGCCTTTTAAACATTGACGTAAAGAGTATCTCAATGTGTCAATGGAGTGCACAGTCCGTCAATTAACTTGGATATTCAATCAATCACATAAATATACTTGCGATGGCAGGTTGTTTTAGATAATCCACCCATGCTAACAGGTAACCAGCTTTCAAACTAGTGTATGTCAAGTAAGAAGTTTGAGATTTGCAAATATCAATATCTTTTGATTACTATATTTTTTTTGAATAAAAGAGTGCTCATTGTTTTCAATACTCTTTCATATATTCAAGATGGATTTTTGTGATCTCATGTTATTTTGGTTAATGGAATTTGAAACAAAAAATCTCATGGACTTAGTTACATTGTTGAGAGGAGAAACAATGTATGAACAAGAGGAAGATACTACACCAGAGTTGATACTTGATGACAAAGAAATTTGTTTTTTTATCTCAAAAAAGAATACCAAATTTTTTTTGGGTGATACCAAGACAAGACACATGGTGGTTCAAATAAATTATAAAGTGATACCACATAAAAATCCAGATACATTACCTATGTGTTCAAAATTCAGACACATTCAGACACATTGCATATGCATTGAATCTCAAATGTCAAAAATCAAAATTGCAAATCCATTTGCTTGGAAAGGAGAAAGGCTCGTTCATGAATTCAACGAAAATTCATTCAATGTTCAACACGTTCAATGGGAAAATTGATACTTCTCATAAAATATAAATTTTGATAATTCTATTACATGTTGCATCACCAGTCCATTAGCCAAGAAATTTCCCGTTTCGATGTTGCATCACTAGTCCATTAGCCAAGAAATTTCCCGTTTCGAAGGGACTCAAACAGAGCTAGAGTTACCTGATGTATAGACTCCGATGATGGAGGGTCTACTCGTCAGGCAAACCTGACGTGCATACGAGCTCCATCAAAATGATAGCTGCCGGACTTTGTCTTTTAGTGGCCGCCAAAGCCCAAGAGATGGACAATTCACATGGCTCAATGATGTACATCAATTTTGAGGTCCGTCATCCTTTAAAACATTGACTGAAAGAGTAGCTTAATGTGTCCATGAGAGGGCACAGGTTAGGCAATTAACTTGGACGTACGTCAACCTCATGTATATACTTGCGGTGGTAGGTCAGTTTGGATTATTGATTGGCGCTAACAGGTAACCAGCTATCGAACTAGGGTATATCAAGTAAGGAGTTTTGGGTTTGTAAATGTCAATATCTTTTGACTCTCACATTTGTTTTGAACTAAGGAGCGCTCATCAGATTCAGCTTTCAGTCCTTCTTTGCATATTTAAGATGGATTTTTTTCTGGTTAATGGAGTCTGAAATAGAAAATCTCATGGAGTCAACCACATTGCTAAGGGGAGAAATAATGTATGACCAAGAGGAAGATACCTGAGTTCTGGAACTGGTTCTTGATGGCAAATTATTATTTTTTGCTATCTCAAAGAGGAATGTTAAGAGATTTTGGATGATACCAAGACAAAACACATGGTGTGAGATTGTTCATAAGAAAATATGGTCAATGGATACACAGTTTCTAACAATCACATGAGAAAAAATAAAGAATATCATATCATAATTTTAAGAAATTGTTTGATAAAATTAAATCACATGTATCTATACGAATATGCTAGAAAAATAATAGAGTTAAAGAAAAGTATAGTTGTAACTATAAAATAATACAACAGATCCAAAAGTGAGAAAGTTAAAACACATTACATACGCTTCAATCTTGAAACTCAAAATCAAAGATGTATTTGCTTGGAAAAACGAAAAACTTGGTATCGCGAAGACGGCAAGGCGGAATGCTCGTTCTCGGGAAAATTTAAATTTATTCTATTGCACGTTGTATCACCCGACCCGTTAACTTAGAAAATTCGCGATTCAAAAGAACTCGCACAGAGCTGCATGACGTATAAACTCCGGCCGAGGGTCTGCACGTCAGGCAGACCCGACGTGCATATGAATTCCGTCAGCGCTCCGTCGAAATCATGGTTGTGAGACTTTGTCTTTTAGTGGGCCGCCGGAGCCCGAAACTAGCGGGCAAGAAACTACTTTGTTTACCACAGTTTAGTACTGAGTGTGGGTCGACAACTTTAGCAAAGACTTAGGACCAAAAGATATGCGCAGTACAGTAAAGACCTAGCCTAGACGGCAGCTGACTCTCACCAGTTCAGCGTGTGGTCGCGACGTCTAGGGTTTAGGGAAGTCGCAAAGTCAAAGGAGGGCGGGGAGTCACGACAGTTAGGGTTTATCCATGTGCTGTGGAAGTCGGAGAGGTGATGCTGAGTCGCGACGGTTAGGGTTTACTCAGGTGCAATGGACAAAGGGGAGGAGAACGAGTCGCGACGTTTAGGGTTTATGGAGGGGCGTCTTGGCGACTCATGGAAGTGTATAGTACTAATGAGTAGTGACTTACTAAAGTCTTCACGCCGTCCCATTCCCCTTCTTTCCAGTACTACCGAGATCCAGTGGCAGTCATCGTCGAGCTCGTAGCTTCCGCGTCAGGATCGAAGGAAGTCTGCTTCTCACAATTGCCTTCATAGCTGCTCGTTTCTGCATTTCAGAAATTCGTCTGTCGATTGAATTCAAGAACCTCCCATCTTCTCCAGCCTCGACTTCAGGCTGTTGATTTCTTTCTCCTGATTAAATTTTAGAGTCACTCGCATCTCGCCTCCACAGATTCTGTTGTCCGGAGTACTTCTCATGTGAGCGCAATTTCGCCTGCCGTTCGTCAACCCCTCCCCCCATACACTGCACCCGTCGGAATTCAGTTTTTAGCAGTCACCTGTTGGTGCCTTAATTTCTTTTGCTTTTGTTCACCTCCGGAACCAGTCCTTTTCTCAATTTAATTTCGGCTTTTCTTCTCCATGAGTTTCTCAGTTTACTCTGCCTTGCCTCCAGCTGGGCAGCCGGGTTGGGTTTCCTGGTGTTAGAATTCTACTCTCCAGTCGCTGCAAATTGTCCTCTCAAATTGCCTCTGCTACAGAGTTGGAAAAGTACTTACGAGAGTGCACCCTGTGCATGCGTCCTCCACACCAAGCTGCCTTCCCTCTAGGTGGGCAGCTACGTCGGTTTGTGTTGTGTGTCAATTGTGCTCTCTCTATCCATTCTTTTCGTGACTCTTTAGCTCTTTCCTCTGCCATATACCCCTGAATTGCTTTCACAGGAGCTGAACTGGCCTATTTTTCTGCATGCTTTCCCCACGTCACGCTGCCTCGCCTTTAGCTGGGCAGCTACTTCAGGTTTTAGAGGCCGTGAATCTTACTGTGATTGCGCTTGTTGTCAACTCACTACCACCTCACTTCCATCATGTACTTTTTAAGACCGAGAGGCAAGGGGGGAGTTGTTGAGGATAAGAAAGTCCTTAATTCCTCCTTATGGTCATCACTGCACCTGGACCTTGTAGAAAAGGTCTTGACTAAGCTTCCCTTTTCCGCATTGTTGAAGTGTCGGACGGTTTGCAAGAGATGGAATGAGCTCATTCTGTCTGAGAATTTCGTCCCCGCAAATGAAGATCCCCCAAAATGTGTGCTATTTCACTTCACATATTACACCCCAACATGGCATCAAAATCCTTCAGAGAGCCAGTATTTTACTGCTTATGACACCAGACGCAACGCCTGGGTGGAGCTGTCACTTGACTTTTTGAAATTGGACCCAGACTTGGGAAATTGGGAGATGGCTGCATCAGGTGGAGGCCTTCTCTGCCTGGCGAGCAGTTTATGCGAGCAGTTTGTCATCTGCAACCCTGTAACGAAGCAATGGAGACTTTTGGATTTCCCTGAGGATCAAGCAAATCTCCCACCTACTGAAAATGAAAACCACCGCCCTATAGAGCACTTGCTAGTGGGCTTGCTAGTTGATAAGGAGACTGGGCACTACAGGCTTGTTATCGGAGTGACCTATGGTACTTCTGCGCGCCCCACTCTAATTTACGACTCGAAGAAACGCGTATGGAACCAAGGTGTTAATGCACCTGCCTGGGCGAGTGACTGTTTCTCTCGCAAACCGGGTGTGTCCTGCAAGGGAGCATTGTATTGGATTGCAGATGATGAACGCTTAGGGTGTCCTCGGCTTTATAAGTACGACGTGGAAAAGAATTCGTGGACTACAGTTTTACTTACCATTTTTGGTTGGGATGTTCGAATTTTGGAGCACAGGAATGAGGTTATGTTGATGACACCCGACGGTCTGGCCTTCGCGCTCCGTAAGGGCCGACATGTTTCTGGTCCGGCTATGCAATTGTTGCTTATGACAGGGGATGGTCAAACCTGTCATGATCCTGAGGATGACCAGACGATCGTAGTCAAAGAGAAGAAGAAGTTGCCTAAGCCACTCAGAGGAAGGCTAGGCAATTTTGATGGCGTGCAGAACACATCTTGCATAGGCGCAGGAGAACTGATCTGCTTCATTAGGGAGGTGCTTGAGGGAAAGTATCGAACCCGATTGGAGTTCATTGTCCGTGATTTCTCTAATAACACTAGTGCCAGTGCCAATTTGGATTACGGTTACGTTTCTCTTTGTTGGGTCCTAGAGCCATCCTTGACTGCCTTGGCCTGATGATAGGACCGAGCTTAATTTTGGAAAGGGTCTTGCAATTTTGGAGTTATCGAAGGCAGAGAGAAGGCGTGGATGACAAGCTTCCGAGTACCCGGATTTTCAATTTATTGAAGCCGATAGCAAGATTGTGTCTATTCTGTATCAACAAGCTGGCTGGCTGTACCACATTCTTGATAAGGAATACACATATCAGAGTATCTTGCCCTTGTACCCAGAGACAGTGTGATAGTAGAAACGGCCCCGCCTAAAACGAGGCAGGCTTCTCAAAGGAGCGAGCATCTGTACTCGAAAATTGTTCTCCTGTAGAATGTATAGGTGCAGTGGGTTAACGGAGAAGATCCAGTTTGCAAGTTAACATTGCTCGAAGTTATGTAATCATTTGAAGACATTTTAGAACTTCTAATAAGAACAATAGCTCCATAGTACGTTATGAAACAGCAGGCCTGTGAACGGGGTCCTTAGTTTCAATATGTAGCGCTTGTAGAGTTCTCTCTCTCGCTGGCACATTGGATGCGTTCTTAGCTTCCATGCCGTCTAGAATGGGTTTTTGACCGTTCCTATCCATCGATTCGTATCACTTTGCAGGTCTAGAGATCATTGTCGTAGTCAAAGCAACAAGCCTGTTGTATAATGGATATGCTGGCTGTTTGCAGTGCCTGTTTGCAGTGCCTGTTTCCATTCATATTCCCGTCTGTAGAGAGTACCAAGAGTAATAATGGGCAAGATTTTTCTTGTACACTAGCTCGCAATCATGGCAGAGACTAAGGGAGTGTATGACCAGGAAGGCAGTGTGGCTTGTTGTGCTTCGTTGAGTTTGAGTGACCTCACATTTTTGGTCAAGAACACGCTGACTTTAGAGTGTGAAACTTCTCATCTCGAAACAGCCAGCGTTGTTATTCTGTTGCTGAACGCCGATATCCTTGTGTGCTCACTTAATCACCACAGTGAAGTCCTTCGAACTAGTTCTGGAGCAGCAGAAACATCATATACTCCGCATAAACAGTAGGTTCATCAGTGGTGTTCATCATATTCCGCTTACAGTCACTTTGTCACCAAAGCGAAATTTCGTGGAGCCCGTAAGTAGAGCAAATTGCGAATTCATGAGGGTTGTGGTCAAGGCTTGCCGGAGGGGCTCCTTTCACACTATGGGAGTTGGTCATATATTCACGCTTCATGTTTTTTCCCCCAAGGACATGCTAAAATGCAGAGTTGAGGCCCAGGGGGAGGGAATTCGATCCGATCATATCTGCAACATACAAAAAAATGCGTTGAATGCAAAACCTAAGGAGGTAAAGAATGTTAAGGAAGGCGAGCTCCCTGGTGCAGAAACGGCAACTAAGTACTGACAATTCTCACAAGTAGGCTCTCCCGAAGTCTCAGCTGCCTCTGCGGAACGTTTTCTCCAGTGTCAGAACAGAAACACCCATGGTAAGTCCATGACCGTATGCAACTTAAAGTGGATCTTTGGAAGGAATATGCGACCCATTGCCGATCCTTGGAGGATCTGTGTGTCTAACAGTTGGTGAGGAGATCAAGCTTACTGACTCTGGGTTCTAAGAGGTGCTCCTGTGACTAGAAACTTCCCATCTGCTCCAAGATCGGCAACTGCGACCGTAATACATGCGAGTCATGGGAGCCGTAGACCTTAAACAGGCAGTGCGTCACCCAGGTTGTCATTCCTTAGCGGCTCTGTGTGAGCGAGAGTAGAGCTGGTGGAAGTCATCGAATTTTCTTGGATGGTTGGTTTCAATGCTTGAGAAGATACGTAGAGTCCAAAGAGATGAATTCGTTTTTACAATAAGGTAGTAATTATCTGGATCCCTACGACAATGAGCATGGTGTGAGCAGTGGATGCTGGAATTAGTTGCTGTAATGATACAGAGCGAAATGGGAGAACAAAATCGTTTTGGCAGCTTAGAAGGTGACAACTTAAACTTGATGTGAAAGTTAGATGGCTGCAATGTCTTAAAACGAAAATAGAGATTGTTTAAGCTGTCTATCAGGTAAGTAGAGTTAGGCATGAAAGCTTCGGCTTTAGAGCGAAGCTCTTGCATCTGTCTGAGAGAAGCGGAGACATGTCCAAGGCGCTTGTGAGAATAGAGTGATGTACGGAGTAGGTCGATTATCCCTCCTGGTTCCGAGAACTATCAAGCAATCCCGTTCCTGAACGTTTCTTTTGTGTCCTTTATTCCCAATTCGTTAAGCTGGGAATTAAAGAGGATCATTGCTGATCGCAAGCAGGTAATCAAAACTAAGATTGCTTTCTTCCTTTCCCGCTTTCACTTGCGGGCGACAGTTGGAAGAAGCAGGGGCAGTAACTTCTGGATGGACAAGAAAGTGTCAAGAGCCCTTTGTTCGGGCATCCGGGCTATGCACACTTTTCTTCTTCAGTCTCTTTGGCAGCGGGCCTGTCCTTCATCTCACAGCAAGATCCGCCCATACTAGATCTCAAACAGAACGCGTGGATTCACATGAACCATTACCTGCAGTCAATCAATTAAAAGTAATTTTTGGATGCATTTGCCATTGAAATTTCTTAAGTCTGTCAGCATATTGCTTATTCAGTCTCTCTGTCATGCGCAGGGAAGCACCTACATACTTGATGTAGATGATTTGCCTTCTAATGTGGGAGAATTTTGAATTGTCGGTTGAGATCCTCGTCATCTGTTTCATTCAGCATGACATTGTAGCAAAAGAATGCAGGGGGTTGGTTTCAGTTCTGAGCGGAATCATATGCACCAGTTCTGTACTATCTACCTAATTTCAGTGTAGATTGTTTTTCCACCAGCTTTGAACTACTTGAACTCATGTCAATTGCCCTCTCGTACTGAATTTACACCACAGTTCCATGGCTGTAATATACTGTCACCTTAAGCTCATTCTATCCACTTTCGAAAGTTGAGACCCCAGTCTCCTTGGTTCAACGTTCATTGAAGAATATAAATCAATTTTAAGTCATTGTTTACTGATCCACCAACATTTGTGTCTGATGGATTGAAGTAATCAACGCGTAGCATTTACCCCTATAACGTATGCACTTTGGCAGGCTCCCAGTGAAGATCCGAGAATCGCAATGGAGTCGATTGAACCTTCTGAGACGACTCAAGAATGGCAGGAGGGAAGAACATGTGGTGGTGATACAGAGGAGATGCAATTTGGTAAAGAGAGCAGATGGATTGAGCAGAAACCAACCAAGAAGCGCTATTTCCTTGTTAAATACCAAGATTTGCCTGCATACTTAAAAAGCAACGAGTATATCCTGGAACATTACCGCTCTGATTGGCCTCTGAGGGAGACGGTGCTCAGCCTGTTCACCATCCACAACGAGACACTTAACATATGGACGTGAGTGTTCGCGTCCTCAACAGCTGTCATCGTTGAAATCAATTTGTGTTTGTGAAGTTTGGGATGGGGATTAAATCATTTATCTCCCGTCCACAGGTCCTACTGAAGTTATATTTGGAACGGCTTTGCTAGCTCAGTACAATCTGCGAGTAAGTAGAGGAACTGCTCACTTAAAGGCAGTGCCCGCTAGTTCTAGGTTTTATCCAAATTCATACCTGAGGTTCCTGCCAGAGGTTTTGTTCTGGGTTTCTATTTAGTGCACAATGGCGACACATGAGATTGTAATGCAAAGCAAGAGACTCAGGCTAGGTGCCTGTTGAATTTTGGAGAGAGCAAGGCCTGTGTTTAGTCAATATGTTTGTCGGAGCATATTCCTCCTCTCGAGCATTAACTGTCCGGCAATGAGGGCAGAACTTGTTTGGCAGAAAAGATAGTCTGTTGGTCACTAGATTGAACCGTCATACAGAAGTGAAAGTGGATCTGATTATGTGATTCAAGCAGGTCAATCTGAGGACTTGAGCATGGGCTGAACCCTACCTGATCCTCTGATTCGGGTGCACAACAGTGAACTTCGGGCTTATGTTACGCTGCAACGGAAAGACTTGATGAACGTGTTGACTCTTTAACAACAGCATGATTTGACTTCCTCCACTTTTATGATGTGGACCAATTTAATGCAAAGTCTGGTTGTGATCACAGGCATTTGATAGGTTTCTTGATATTTCTGGGACTTGCGGTCTACACCGCTGTGATGCTGCCAAAGCTGATGCAGTTCTCGGAACTGCCGTCAATAGCCAGTCTCCAGAAAATACGATTGGTGAGTTGGCCTCCAAAGTCAGTGGTGCTATTACAACGCAGATGGTTTCAGAATATACAAGTAGATGGCTAGAAGCTCAACGACATCTTACTAAAGTCTTCATTTACTTCATAAACATGCACTCTCAAGGCAAAGATCAGAGGATGGAGATCTCTCAACGTGCTGTCAAGCAAGAGCTTCTCTCGTAAGGTTTTAACCCTAATTCGGTGTGCTTGATTGTTGTGGTCGTTTGGTCGCATTTCAGACAAAAAAGGAAGTACTGGCATCAATTGTCCCTCCGCCTGGAGATCGTATCACAAGATGGCCATTCTTTGTGTTTCTCGGTGGTGCTATGTGCTGTTTAATATTTAGTAGCACGTATCACTTATTGAACTGCCACTCCAAGCGCCTTCATAGCATTTTGCACCGACTAGACCATGCTGGCATTGCTGTCTTGATTGCAGCTTCCTTCTTCCCACCCATATACTATTCCTTCTTATGCTATCCCGTGCTCCGGAGAGTCTATCTGACTGGTGTCACTTTGATTGCCATGACTACAATACTCTTTGCATCCCTTCCTAGGTTCCGCACTCCTGAGTTCAGGAAGTATAGAGCCATGCTGTTCTTCTGTACAGGATTTTCCGGGGTAATTCCTGGTGCTCACAGGCTTGCTATCTACTGGAACGAACCTTTGGCATTCGAAGGCTTGGGGTATGAGGCTGCGATGGGATTTCTGTATATGGTGGGGGCTGTGTTATATGCTGCTCGGATCCCCGAGCGATTGCGACCTGGTCGGTTTGATATTATTGGACATAGTCACCAGATTTTCCATGTCCTTGTGGTTCTCGCGGCTTTGGCTCACTACAAAGCAGGCCTTATCGACTTAAAATGGCGTGATGAGCATGGGTGCCTTTAGGGGTTTAGGTGTTCTTACAAGCGGCTGTGTATATTTTCATAGCTTGGAAGATATACAGTTGTACAGGACCCCAAATAACAATAAACTGAAAATTAGAAGAAACGATTTGTTATATCCTAGAGAAAATGTTCTGGTTCCAACTGGCTCAGAGTGACGAGAACTGTAAAAGTCTCTTTGGAAGACAGAATCTTTGGGCTTTGTGTGTGCTTATTTCCTATTCGTGTGCGGTACGTCATGTCACTCACCAATTGCATGACGGTTAAAATTATCAGGAAGCTTGAAGGTTGCACGAGATAAAAAGGTCTTGCAAACGTGGAGCACTACAGAAAAATGACTCCCCTGTTTGATATCCAATATATTGAAGGTAAGTTTGAAACAAAGAACCTTACATGCTCATATGATTCAATAAGTGGAGAAAGCTTAGATGATGTCTTTACCGAAGAGAAACAGAAGTTGTCAACACTGCAATGTTTCTACCTGGTTGTCACCTTCTTCCTCGAGGTCTTCATTGAACTAGAAACATGTGCTACACTATCGTTTGTCGCGTTTTGTGCTTGCGGCATTGAGTGAAGGTAGATGACTGTCAGCGTTTTGACTTTCGCCGGGGAAGAGAGTTCTGAGTATCTTCACTCACTATAAGCACAAGTCTCCGATTACCAGATGAGCCTGCATGCAAGAAACAAGCTTGATGATCAAAACCTTCACTAAGTTCTTCACTCGAACCTTCAACCTACCGTCCCCTCTGTGTAAGTGCAACTTGGAAAATCACAATGGGATGAGCTGCCTCGCAGAACAGTTCCTCGTACAATGTCCATAAGGAAGCGTTCGTTGTCCATCCTCCATGAAAGCAATGAACTCCATTGACCAACTTTCCAAGTGCAATCCTGCATGTTATTGCAGTTATAAAAGTTTGTTGGTACGAAGTCTTGGTTTTTTGTCTAGCATTGGATTCTTTAACCTCCCATGAATCTATACCTGCAAACTCTGGAAAAGTAAATTTAACCTTCGGATATTTGCCTTTATTTATTTATTTTATCTATCGAAATGACAATTTAAGATCTAGAGACAGATTTAAAGCGCTCAAATCTTGCAAAATCGATATTGTGTTCCATATTACATCTTGCTCAACCGCTGCAGCAGCCTGGAAACAACTCACAACAGGCGTTTGAGCAATATTTGTAGTAACCAAAGTACACGTTAAAGATAGCTTTTACATGATTAAAATTAAAATGAAGGAGCGAGACCACCATCACACTTTAATGTTTGGCATGCTAATTGACTAACTTGGCATTGCTAGGATTACGATGGATTCTAATGAGCAAATAATCAGCCTTATGCAAAGCAAATCTCAAGCCAGTTTTTTCTATTCTCTTAAAAGCAAGGATAACGTGACACAACAAATGTTAATTTCTTATCTACTCCAAGAGGAGATCCTACTTTGTACACCCTCTTGTAAGCGTGGTCTAGCACTTCTTATTAGTCACAACTTCAGATATTCCAATAAAGTTACTTGCTTTTCTTGATCCATCCAATAGATTCCCTCCAAGTTCCTCCTTGACTAACCTTCGCAAACCTCTGCAAATCCCCTTGTGATTCCTCTATCACCCGCTGTTTTAGCTGCGGCCATTTAGCCTACAAAATTCCTCAATACTCAAATGGGCGGAATCAGCCTGCTCTTTCTTATTCTAATTTCTTCTTCCAGTCGTTGTCCTCAAAGACCATCTCCAAGAATGAGAGTTTCACCCATAGTTCATTGAAGCATACCTTGCATTGAGAACATTTGGTATATGGATACTACTACTACCCAGCACATGGCCTATGACTTGCAAAAGTTTACTACTTATAAGCCCATTACGAGCACCTTTTCTTTGTCTGATGTTGCACTATATACAAGCAAGCTTTCCTTGGAGATGACTCCAAAGTACTATTTTATGACTAAGCCTCAACTCAAGTGTTGACTCTTCAGAATAAGCATATTCTCATCATTCATATTTCACACATCCTTGAACTCAACAAATATTTGTTCTTGGCCAAGCATCTAGATGAAAAAAAGTGGTTGGTGCATCACACTTATAAGTTGGTCATAGGATTAAACCTTTATTGGGTCCAACCTCTTCCTAGCTCTTTGCCTCTTGTCTCCATGGAAAAAAAACTTGAAAATAATTCGTTTCACTATCCCTTTACCACTCATATGCACCCTTGGTTCTTGTTCACTCCAACTTGAGAGGCCGGATTCATCCTCCAACGTTTTTTTGGGCATGGAGTATTATGTAACGTCTAGTGATTGACTATTCCCATTTTACCTTTTTTATGGAGGATTTTATAAATGGGCCCATTTAAAATTTTATTTGCAAAAATGGGTGTATTCTAGATTTTATTTGCAAAAATGGGCTTATTCCTGAGTTTTATTTGCAAAAATGTGCAGTTTTGCTTAACGCCACCTGGTGCACCTTTCATTTCACTCTACTATCTATGTCTCTCCTATATACCTCAAAAGCTCAATGTCTCTAAATGTATTTGACGCTTCTGAAACAGTAGATACAATGGATGAATTGCGCTTCTGGCTTTGCCAAATATGCAGCATGCAGCAGCTTCCCATGGAGTGCAGCAAACCCGATAGGATTGATGTTTTCTGGCCCTCTGCCAAGGGTACAACAAGCTTGGTGGATACTTTTTAATCACGATCCGCCCATTTTGCAACTAAAATTATAAAATGTACTATTTAAGAAAATTCTCCTTTGTTTATCTTCTACACTTCAATCTGACTTCTTTAAAGCTTTCAAGTCCTTCCACGAGCTTTACTTTTGTTTGTCTTCTACACTACAAGTTTGACTTCTTTTACTCTTTTAAGTCTCCTCACAAAATTGGCTGAAAAACAAACTGGTTTCGTCTCAACATCTTACACTCCAACAATGGTATCAAGTATCACTCCAAGGTCTTTGATGCCTATTGTGAAGAACATGGACTCCATTGGTAGTACACAATGGGGGTTTCAAATATAGTTTTTGATACTCCATAAAGATTCCATAAATTTTTTATGGAGTTTGACAAGAATAACTATAGGATTTGGCAGGAGAGGTGTTTTTTCTTATGGGGAAATCCATTAAGATTTAATTATCATTCCTAATAACATGTGAATTAATTTGAATTTGAAAATTGACCATGATCACTTCTTCCTCCTATATTGTGGTTTGACTAGCTTCACTTCTTCAATCCTCATATCAATTTTTCTTCTTCTTGCTTGTGAGTTTTGATTCAACTCTTGTGCAAACATACTCAAATTTGATTATGTGCAAATGTTTATTCTTACTCAAATACAAAATTTGAATTCTACAAGATTTGATCTTGTGATCCTCTTTTCTATTGAAGGACTGAGTTAGTTTAGCAAGCTATGCACTTTTCTTATTGTGGGTGTTATTACAATTCTCTTGTAACGCTTAATTGCAAAATTTGTTTCCTTGATCTCTCACAACAATTGATTATAGATGTAAGTTAGTTTTGAGTTGTGAGTTGAGTTAGTTTTATTAATACAAGCATAGATAAATACATTGTCAAGTGATGTACATTCCTCACTAGTGCACAAAACCCAATTTCTACATGAGTAATGTATTGGAATTTTCAAAGCTAGATGGCATGAGTTGAAGGAGTTAAGAATAAAATTGAATTTATGGAGTAGAAATTCATACTTTTTAAAATGGATTAGTTGAATGGGATAATGCATAATTTCTTAATAAACTAGAGTGATATATAGTCTAAAGAAGATGTGTATTTTGGTGTAGATAGCATCAATGAAGGCTTAGTAAAAGTGGTTAGAGGTAGAGTGAATGCATATGACAAAGAGAAACTAGAATAACCACCATGGAAAGGTGCCTTGCTTTCAATTGGGCAACTTAGGAAATTTCTATCCAAATAATAATAATTTTTTTGATGAAAGCTTGGTAAAGATTTATGAGATACAAGCTAGTGTTTTGTTGCAATGTGTATTAAATCTTTTGGATTTTTAAGCTTTTGTTGTTGTTTGAAATATTTTAAGGTGCTATGTGTAGTGTTTTGGTATGTATGGAGCTCTTGTCACCCAAAACAAGCAGACTTCTTCATAATTTATTTTTTATCTTTTGGGTGTTTGTAGGTATTAGTGCAAGGTGAGTGTTTATCCTTTGGGTATACGTGGTGTCCACCACTAGGTGAGTGTTTATCTATAGGTGTTCAGGGTGATGAAGGGTGTGTCTGTGGGGCATGGAAGTGTATTTTGGGTGTATGTAGTTTTTGTGTGCAAGGTAAGAGGTGCTTTTTTTTAAGAGATTTGAATCCCAAAGGAAAGAGAGAGTGTTTGTTTGATAAGGAGACATAAGGAGGAAATAAATGACCATAAGAGATGATATTAGAGCCCTATTTAGTACTGTTCATTCTTCTCAAGTATACTTTTGTTCACCATTTGATTGTAGAGTAGTGAGGAGGCTTGAGAGAGTTGAGTATAATTTCAAGAATCCTTCAAGAGAATACTTTAAAGAAGATTTGAGACATAGAGAATCCATGGAAATGACAAGAGAGTTATTCACAAAGAGAATATGGAAGATCCAAGTGTTGGACCTTGTTTAATTTCCATCTTTGATCACATGGACTTTATCAAGTGGACATGGTTTACAAATTACAAATTAGAGAAGCCATGGAAACAATAGTAAAAGCTGATTTGGATGCAATCGGATTGAAGGTCACCACAAGTTTACAATATTTTGTTCCACATGTGAGTGAACTATCTTTCTCCTTATCAAATGCATTATGCTGGTTCTGTGAGCCGGCCTGTCTCTCACTCAGGATGAACCTCTGATGGCTATTATGGTAGCGCACCATGGACTAAGAAGGCAAGGAACCCCAACTCCATCATACTCCTCCAAGGCTAACACTCCAAGACTCAAGACATTGCTCACTAGAGAACTCAATGAGAGAGAGATAGTTGCAAATGAAAGGATGATGAGTACCTCCTCACTCCTTGTTTATATACTTGTGAAATAGTTACGTACCAAAGTTACTAATTACCGTAGTAACTCAAGTTACTAGACTAAAAGTCAAGTAAAGTCAAAAAGTAGAAAGGAATATCCATTCACATGGGCATATTCCCCTTATCTTGACCCAACCACTAAAGCAAGGATTCCTTCACATGGGCTATCCTTGGACTAAAGAAGAATCCAAAACAAAAAGGCTTGCGGGCCCAAGAGTTCTCAACTCTTTCCCCAAAGCCAAACACCTAGGAATAATACCAAGTCAACACACTAAAATCCAAAATAGTGGTGCTCATCTTTCCTACTTCCTCTAAAGTAAGGTCCCATCTATCTTAGCTATGACTAACTTTAGCTAACCATGACTAATATAGAACCATCCTTTATCTCTATATAAATAATATCTCTTAAGTACTTGTAATACCAAGCTAAATATCACAATACCACACACATGCACAAATGGGTGTTACATTTACCCCCGGACTAAGTTTTCACTTTGTCCTCAAAGTGAAGGTCTCTCTACCTTCTATGGTACATCTTTAACTTATCATGGTTAATCCTATCAAAGTGTCTTCCTCCCAAATCCTTGAGATCATAAGTGTAATTCCCCCACACCTTCTCTACTATGAAAGGTCCAAAGTACTTAGGCAAAAACTTCTTTTGTACTCTCTTGAATTGAATGGAATCAAACAACATTACCCAATCACCTTCTTTGAAAGGCTCCACCTTCTTCTTGCCTTGCCTCTTGTCATAGCTCTCCTTTTGTTTCCTTTGGGCTTGCTCCACTCGAACCATAGCAACTGCTCTTGCCTCTTCCAACTCCATGAGTTGATCCTTCCTTGACTTCTCTGCATCACTTCCTTGTGCTTTCTTCAATCTCCTATGAATGCTTTGGAAGGTAGGAAGATCAAAGTGAATAGGTAAGGTAGACTCAATACCATACACCAATTGGAATGGAGAATATCCAGTGGAAGTCTTCATGGTTGTCCTATACTCCCACAAAACTGCATGAATCCTCTTGTCCCAATGATGTTTAGCCCCCTCCATTTCTGCATCTTTGGCCAACATCATGCACAAGGTCTGATTGGTTCTCTCTGCCAAGCCATTGGAATTTGGCTTATAGGATGTAGTTACTCTATGTGTGATAGAGAAATGTCGTAGCATGGCTGTAGTAATGCTTCCTGTAAACTCTCCTCCTCTATCAGAAACCAACTCCAAAGGGCATCCAAACCTAGTGATAATGCGTTCATAAAGAAATCTACCCACTTCATCTTCATTCTTGTCCCTCAATGGTCTAGCCTCAACCCACTTGGTAAGGTAATCAGTAACTACCACAATGTACCGATTGTTCCTTGGGGTTCTATTGAGAGGTCCTACAAAATCAATTCCCCACTTCTCAAAGGGTCCTAGCAATGGAATTGATCTAAGTGGTGGAGTGGATGTAGACTTTCTAGCAAAAGCTTGACAAACATGACAAGTTTTGCAATAATCAAGACAATCCTTGAAAATCCCTCTCCAATGGTAACCTGCATCTAGAATCTTGAAAGCAGTCACCTTTCCTGCAAAGTGTCCTCCACATACTAAACCTTCATGAAACTCCTTTATGAGTAGGATAGACTCTTCCTTACCCACTGCTCTTCGAAGTAGACCATCTGCTCCTTGGTGAAAAAGAATATCATCCACCATTGTGTAAGGTCTAGATCTTGCTGCAAGGGCCTTCCTCTCCCTAGCATGCATCCCTTTTGGATAGTTACCTCTTGTCACAAAATCCACAATCTCCTTGTACTCCATTGGAACCTCTTGAGTGACTGAGATTGTCATGAGCTCCTCATCCGGGAAGGAATCATCTACTGGCTCATCTCCATCATGATCATAGGCTCTAGATAACAAATCAGCATTTGCATGTTTCTTTCCTGGCCTATCCTCAATTGTGTAGTCATACTCAGACAAGAGAATCATCCACCTTGCTAGTCTCCCTTCAACATTAGGTTTGTTGAAGATGTACTTCAAAGCCTTGTGATCCGTGACAATTGTGGCCTTCCCTCCAATCAAGTAGTGTCTAAACTTCTTGAGACCAAAGATCACTGCCAACCCTTCTCTCTCTGTGACAGAGTAGTTCTTCTCTGCTGAAACCATCTGCCTACTAGCATAAGCTATTGGATGATCATGCCCATCTTGGTCTAATTGACTAAGAGTGCATCCTATAGCTACATTAGAAGCATCAGTGTAGAGGATGAAAGGCTTACTCCAATCAGGTTTAGCAAGAATTGGAGCTACAACAAGGGATTGCTTGAGCTCCTCAAAAGCTTTGAGAGCCTCCTTGTCTTCCAAAATCACCATGTAATCTACACCCTTCTTCATGTAGATGGTCAATGCATAAGCCTTGTTGGAAAATGAGAAGATGAACCTACTATAGTACCCAACCATTCCCAAGAATTGGCGTAACTTTGTCAAGCTTGAAGGGAATGGAAGGTCTGAGATTTTCCTCACCTTCTCAGGATCAACTGCTATTCCATCCTTGGAGATGATGTGCCCCAAAAGTAGACCTTCTTCACATCCAAAAATGCACTTCTCTGGGTTGAGTGATGCATTTGCCTCATCCAAGCGTTGCAAGACTTTGATTAGGTGCTCAAAGTGCTCCTCCTTGCTCCCATAGACACAAAAGTCATCAATGAAATCTCTCACAAATTTCCCAATGAAAGGTTCAAATACCTTGTTCATGAACCATTGGAATGTGGCTGGAGCATTGCAAAGCCCAAAAGGCATGACCTTGAAAGCGTAAGTTCCCCAAGGTGTGGTGAATGTGGTGAGTTGTTGATGCTCTGGTGCAATCTTGATTTGGTTATATCCACTATAACCATCTCCAAAACTGTACCTCTCATGACCTGCAACCTCCTCCAAGATCTCATCAATGAATGGCAATGGGTAGTAGTCCTTCTTGGTAACAGCATTAAGCTTCTTGTAATCCACACATACCCGAAGCTTGCCATTCTTTTTCTTCACAATGACAATTGGAGACACCCATTCTGAATTCTCCACCTCAAAGATAAATCCAGCCTCCTTGAGCTTATCAATCTCCTCCTTCACAACCAAAGATATTGGTGGGCTAATGCGACGTTGCTTTTGGCGGATTGGTCTTGCATGTGACTCCACCTCTATCTTGTGCTCCTCCAAGGTGACTTCCTTCAAATCCTTGTAACTAAAAGCAAACACATGGATGAACTTGCGGAAAATCTCCTCAAATCTCACCTTCTCCTCCTTGGTAACATTTGGGCCATACTTGAGGGTAGATAACCTTCTCTCTACCTCCTCAAGTGTCAATGGTGATTTATCTGGGTCCTTCAAAACCTCTGGCTTAGGTGCAAAATCCATAGCACACAAGGGATACACATCTGAATCAGATTCAGATTCATCTTCCTCCGTGGAAGTCTCCTCTTCCATGCTTGTGTCCACACCTGAAGCTCCTTCTTCAGAATCTGATTCCCAATAATTAGAAGATGGGGTATCTGAATGTGAAGTGTTGGTGGTGTTAGTCACAGGAACAGTGACTCTATGGTTTGATGGCCCAATCCTCAAGTACCCTTTGTGCCATCGATCAGTTGTGCGTGCTGCTCTCAACCATGGCCTCCCAAGAAGTAAGTCATAGCTTGAATCCTTCAAGACTTGGAAAGTCATGAGATTTTGAACTCCCATAACTGAAACTACCACCTTATCCATCACCCCTACTGGTCGAACTTGTTGCTTGTTTGCCATGCTCACCACAAATGTTGAAGGTCTTGAGGGTATCATACCCAACTTCTTCATCAACCTTTCTGACATGGCATTCACTGCTGATCCTCCATCAACCAATGCATCCTTGATGTTGTGACCATTCACTCTCACATCAATTTTGGAGGCATATTCACAAGCCTCCCATGGTGCTGGCTTGGCATCCACCACCCCCATTGATACTGGAACTTTTGCCTTCTTCTTCTTTTTGCTCCTTGTAGAACTCAAACCACCTCTAAGCTCCTTTCTCAAGGTAGGGTTCAAAGCAATTAATTGGCCCACTGTGATGTTAGCCTTGTGACTACCAACATCCTCCAACACATTATAGTTCCATTGTTGCTTTGAGATCAAGAAGTCCTCCATCCCCAACTTCTTCCTTGGAGTCTTTGTTGTTGATGGTGTTGAGGTGCGAGTGCTCCTAGTAGACATAAGAGTATCCTTGCTTGAAGTAAATCCTTGAGAAGAGTGAACATCCTCTGCAAAACGAGCTCTCTTCTTCTCTTGTGCCAAAAGCTCCAAATTAAGACCCTTGGAGTTTGAGCACTCTCCCTTCTCATACTTGCTCTCAACCACATCTATGGATGCTATCCCCTTACCTTTGTTGGGATTAGGAGCCACTTGGGTTTCACTACCTCCCTCTTTCCCTCTATTGGCTCCCTCATAACCCCTTCCTCCATGGTAAGTGGAATTTGGGCAATTCCTTTGGATATGGCCTCTTCCTCCACAACCAAAACAATTTCTATCATTGAAATTGTTGGCTGGTTGGCCTCCTCTATATGGATAGTTTCCATAACTCCTAGGTCCTCTCCCTACATTCTGATCCACCTCTCTCTTCTCCCATAGTTGCACCACATTGATCTTGAGATCCGCAAGTTGTTCTGTGATGGTTTGGAGTGGATCTTTTGGTGGAGGTGCAAGAATTGGAGCAACTACTACTTGTGGTGCAACCCTTGTCACCAAAGTATCAGAAGTTCCACCATACTTGTAGCCTTGAGGAGGATGCACAACCTCCTTCACCACCAAATCACTCTCATCCCCTTCCAAACTCTCCTCCATACGAATTGCAATCTTGATAGCTTCAACCTTGGAAGAAGGTTTCTCATATCTCACCTTGCTTCTAATTTGTGGTCTCAATCCTCCCACAAAATTCTTGGTGAGCATGGCCCCTATGCCAATCATTGTAGTCTCTACATCATCTCCACCCTTCCTCAACACTATGCGAAATCTGGACTCCAATTTTTCCACTCTTTCCACATAGACTCTCACTTTCTCTCCATCTCCTTGCTTGAGAAATGTAACCTCACTCATCAATCTCTCATAACTCTCATCAGGAAGAAAGTTCTCAATGAGTGCTGAAGTCAAAGTCTCCCAAGACTCCTCTTCCCCCTCTCTCCTCTCTCTCTTTTGGTATTCTGACTCATACCATGTAAGTGCTGCATCCTCAAAGAAATCTGGTAATAATGAGGCCCACTCATTCTTCCTCCTCTCATTGTTTCCTATGCAAGCTCTCTTGAAGTCTCTCACAAAGGCCTCCACATCTTCTCCATCCTTGCCAAAGAAAACCGGAAGTTTCCCCATCTTAACCCCTCACTATCTTTCTTTTCTCTTAATTTTTTTTTTCTCTTTTCTTTTCTCTCACTCTATTACTAATAGAGTATATACATGACTAACACCATCTGAGAATAATCCACTCTAGGGAACACAAAAGGTTCAGGTTGCTCCAAGATTTCTATAGCAACATCAAATCCTAGAGTGCATATTAATCTAACTCTCATGGATAGTTTATCCATAAGTTGAAAGATTATCTCCATCACTAATCTTGAGAACTAGCTGATGAAGGTGGTAGTATTTCTGTAGCTGTACTAAGACTCTCTCCAAGATCCTTCACCAAAGTTTCCAAAAGTGCTTTTACTCCACTACACTCATGTCCTTTTGGAAGTCCTTCAACTCCACAAACCTCACACAACTCCTTGGTCTTAGATCTTCTCCCTCCCAATCTTGGTGAAGAAGGTCCAACATGCAAACCCAAGTCAAGTAAGCCTCTCCTTTCCCTCAATCTCTTGCTCTCAAAGGTTAATGGACATGAACTTGCCTTATGTCCCTTCTCTCCACATAGAAAGCACTTAGACTCACTCTTTCCTCCAAGTGGTGTAGGTTTTTGGATCCTCTCAACACTCTCTTCAAATTCTATTGTAAACTCTCTTTTCCTCAAATCCACCCCTAAAATCACCTCAAACCCTTGGGGAACCTTGCATAATCTCAATTTCCACTCTTGATGACCCTCCATGTTCCCAAAGATGAATCTAAACACTCAAACATGCTTTTTGTTGATCTCAAACTTCTCATGCATGAGATCTCCACTCTGCAGAATTGACCTTTCCTCACAATGTCACTCAAATCTCCCAACGAATATGTCACAGTCCTCTGAAATTTTCCACACTTGATCACAACTCTAGGGCGTCCCTCCCTGCAAAATTTTAGATATTTTCATCGAGCCATTTGGCCTAGACACCTTTCTATTCAGCACCCATATTTCAGATTTGGTCTGAAAACCACCCCCCTCACTTCAAAAACTCATAACGCACTGCGCAAAAATGATATCTCTCTAATTTTTGTGGCACCAGGTAGAATACAATGCACTGAATTTTCTTGGAAATTTTTAGGACAATTCACTAAAAATTGAAGAAATGGCAGACTCTGTACAATTTTCCAGAGAGCATGTAGTTGCGGGAGCACTTTACCCTATCAACTTTCAAAAATTCTAGCCTAGTGCGCATAGAAGCTCTCTCAATAATTTCAAGTGTGCTAACTGAAAGATAACCCAAGCTATCATGTGTAGAAATCTCAAGTCCAGATCTCAAACTTGAGATTTTGCCCAAAATCACCTTAATCCCCAAAATCTGCAATCCACCTCACACAATCTCTCCAATTCCTCTCATGTGTACAAGATGTACAAAATCACCTCAAAGACATCATAATGAACTACAGGGTATACAAATGGATCTTGGTTCTCTAACATAAGTTCAGCCCTCTCCTCTCCTAATGTTCTCTCCAAGTGAGCTCTCATAGCCTCCTTCTGCCTAATGTAGAATTGGACGCGGAACATTATCTTGCCTTCTAGAGAGGTCCCGGCAACGGAACCAAAAATGTGAGCCGGCCTGTCTCTCACTCAGGATGAACCTCTGATGGCTATTATGGTAGCGCACCATGGACTAAGAAGGCAAGGAACCCCAACTCCATCATACTCCTCCAAGGCTAACACTCCAAGACTCAAGACATTGCTCACTAGAGAACTCAATGAGAGAGAGATAGTTGCAAATGAAAGGATGATGAGTACCTCCTCACTCCTTGTTTATATACTTGTGAAATAGTTACGTACCAAAGTTACTAATTACCGTAGTAACTCAAGTTACTAGACTAAAAGTCAAGTAAAGTCAAAAAGTAGAAAGGAATATCCATTCACATGGGCATATTCCCCTTATCTTGACCCAACCACTAAAGCAAGGATTCCTTCACATGGGCTATCCTTGGACTAAAGAAGAATCCAAAACAAAAAGGCTTGCGGGCCCAAGAGTTCTCAACTCTTTCCCCAAAGCCAAACACCTAGGAATAATACCAAGTCAACACACTAAAATCCAAAATAGTGGTGCTCATCTTTCCTACTTCCTCTAAAGTAAGGTCCCATCTATCTTAGCTATGACTAACTTTAGCTAACCATGACTAATATAGAACCATCCTTTATCTCTATATAAATAATATCTCTTAAGTACTTGTAATACCAAGCTAAATATCACAATACCACACACATGCACAAATGGGTGTTACAGTTCAGATTTGGCTTGTTAGAATTGAAAGTTTGGATTTTTGAGTTCCTATTACTAGGCCTCTTGCCTTGCACCATGTGGATCAAAAAATTGAGTACTATAGGGACCCAAAACTCATTATAAATCCCTAATTTTGGGTGCTTTCATTTAGGGGTTATCAAGTGGCTCAACACCTGAGCTCAAGGCTTGAGCTTGGTACCCAACTCAAGAGTGACATCCAAATATTGCACCTTGTTGAGTGACGTGCCATATTTGTTTCCTTCCATGCTTGGAGACTTGCTTATCTTCCTTCCATGCTTGGGCATTAACCTCTTTGCTAGCTAGGGTATTTATCTTTTATTTTTGTTTAGGTGTTTAACTTGTTCTATGTATATGTTTAGGAAGGATTCTCAAATTTTTTTATACATTTTGTAAATTTTCACAAAAGCTTCTATGTTTCATGTTTTAATAGGCTTGGAGCATATTTGAGTTAGTGGTGCCTGATTGATATATTTTGCATGATTGTCTCTAGGTTTGTTTTTGTATGGAATTTATAAGTACTTGGGATAAAGATACTTTGATTGGACAAGAGAGGGACCTAAGATTGAGTTTAACCTTGATAAGAGAGGCCTTTGTAATTACTCAAGGAAGGAATGGGAAGAAAACCATAGAGCACAATTTAGTGGAGGATTGGTTCCCAATAAGATATTTAACCTCTAGGAAGTATCTTGTGAAGCAGTGTGTCTACCTTGCTTTGGGGCCTTTCTTTCAGATGTTGACTATAATATTCATTCCTTTAAGGAGACCAAAGGAGGTGCATGCGCCTATCATCCTTTACATGAAGAAAAGATTTCAAGATCTCTTATTGATGGTTATAATTGGGCTGAGCTTATTCTTCTTGTTGTTTAAGCAGAATTTTGTAGGTTAAAGAGTCACTTGAATCATCCCAATGGGAGATGTTTCAAGATGACTTTCATAGGAAAATTTCTCACTCATATTTTCTATGAGATTGGGTTTTTATGTGAAGATAAGTGCCATGACCCACTTTTTCTTTTTACCCCAATTTTTCTCATTTCCTATAGTTTAATAGTGTTGTACATGATATATTAGGGCAATAAGGTAGTACTAAGTAGGATAAAATGATTAGTTTGGGTCTCATCCTCCACAAAGTCCAAATCCAGCCCAACAAATCTCTTGATAGGTGCATGTTTACAAAAAAAGGACCTGAATTCTCTTATTGGGACCAAAAAACAATGACATCATATCATATCCTAACCATGCTAAAAGAAGCTTCCATGACCAATGAAGATCATTCTAGCTCCAACAAAGGAAATGGAACTTCTTGAAATGAGAACAAGTCAGGCAATGATGACTTACTTATGTGCATTTTGTCACCAGATGCCGATAAAAACATCTCAAGGGAGACAACAAACAACAAAGCACAATTATCACCAACACATAGAGATATGGGTAAAAACAAAGGGAAAGCACCAATGGAAGAAATGACAATACTTCCATCATAATTTTGAAGAAGGCACACGTGCATGTAATGATCTTCTTCTTTGAACCTCTCTAGCCTTATAGTCCTACGGTGAACATTGTGAACATCATTTTGGGTGAAAAAACCAACAAAGCAAGATCATCCCAACAAAGTCCTGCAATGACCAAGAAAATTCCTCAATAGACATTGGAAGCAAAAAGTCCAGAAACTAAAAGAAGAAGATTCTACCACAAGCCACCTACAAGAAGGGGATGAACCCACTGGAGTAGCCAACAAAACAATTAGAACATGTCAAGATTGAGAGTGCTCTTCATATCACACCGCAAGCACAATCTCTAGCACAAGGAGATGAGACAAATATGATGGAGAATATTCACTATCATCTAAAGTATGACAACAATCTGATGGCATGGTTGACGTTGGTCTACTTCAAACATGTGATTACTCCAAAAACAAAACTATTGGAGAATATCTTGCCTTATTACAAATAGCTAGACTCCAAGTTGATGAGCCAATAAAGCTTGTAAAGTACCTTCATGACAAGACAATTACAACTACCAAGAACAAGGCCATACTTTGTACCAAATTACCCAATGCCAACAAATGACTCACAAAAGAGACCTCATTGTCAAAAGAGAAGGATCATTTGCTCAAAAAGGAGGAATTGGCATTATGAGAGCAATACAAAGTCATCTTATGATACCTACAAATGGAGGTCAATGCAATGTAGAGCAAAGTCACAGAACAACAAGCCCAACATGAAGAACAAATCAAGGCACAAGGCACAAAGCACAAGGCACAAGACAAAGACTTTACAATTATCAAAATAGAATTAGAGGCTACTAATATTAAGGCATCTATAGCAAAGGTTTGGTACATGAACTTAAAGAAACTTACAGATCTTCATATCTAGGAACTTACAACAAGCCTAAAATGATCATGGGATAAGGAGGAGGAAATCAAAAAAATGTATGAGAGGAGCTGAAGTTAAAACTTCAATGAGAATGTAAGAACTTAACAAACAAGCATGTGGAGCTTCTCATGACATAGAGCACATGTCAACCCAAATCTGGGCCAATTGAAATGGTTGGCCAATGACATAATGAATTGCACAAAGATAAAAGACTTCAAAATGCAGATTGAGGTTCTTGAGAGGAAGGTCTATACAAGTTACCAACTAATAGACCTATCCTTGAAGTTACAAGCCATACAAACTCCAAAGTCAAGGAGGCACAAACAAGTATTGCTAACAAGGTTTTTGGTTATAGAAATGAGCTCATAGAGCTCATTCAAATATGTAAAAGTGCAAGTAACTTATCACCATGTTGCTAGATCATCTTGCAACCAAGTAACAACCCCAACAATGTCTTAGGAACAGAGCCACAATAAAATTCATTACAAGCAATTCATCTTATTGTTGTTCTCAACTTATAATCATTCTCATCTTGTAGTCATCCATACCTCATTGTTTATTACAATATATTGTAGCCAAGGCATGTAGATAGTTCATAGACCTTAGTGTAAATATAAAATCTAAGTGTAACTCTTTATGAAAAATCCATTTAGGTGGCAAGTCCATGTCAAACGGACCCACTTGGAGTTAGATTAGGATAAGATTAAGATAAGATTAATGAGGACTAGATATAATTAGAAGATCTTGAGCCCTTTGTACCCATTGGATCTCTTTGGTGGCTATGTAGGAAATGTATATAGGGCATAGAACCAATTTTTACTATGTTCATTTAGTGATTATTTCATTGCAGTAAATGAGGTTTATACCATAAAGACTATCAAGTTGGTGTATATATATCTGTTTTCTCTTTATATGAATATATGTATACTTATTCATGAGGAATCTTGGCATAGAGGTGCAAGCACTAGAGTGAAGGAATCATTTGTGTGACCTCTAAGTGCTTTACATAGGCCATGAAAAATATTGTAATGGATTTTTGTAGGCCTAGGTATCATTGAGCACCATAAATCAGGAGACTAAGCATCATGAATAATTCTAAACTCTTGTAAAGTAGTGCTTTCTAGGAAGAGTAGAACACTATGTTACAATTGTAGATGATAGAGAGATAGGAACCTTGGGAGATCTGATTCTAATTTACTTTGCATGTTCTATCCTATTACCCATAAGACACTTTCAGAGTTATCTACCTTGTACAACCCAATGTTTGTAATGGTGGTGTAGAGAGTAGATGGTATAATTGCCATTGTGATAATAAGTAAGATTTTGGTCAAGCTAATTGGAAGATGGGAAATTTCTAAGGCAAAGTGACCTTCATTACAAATGATCCATCACCTTCAAGAGTCCCATAGACTATAGTTATAGTGAAAGTGATTCATAATTATTTGTACTTGAATATGAAAATAGGGATGATACTACCTTCTTTTAGGAATGACTTTGCATGAGAGGTTAAACAAAAAACAATAAATTTTCAACATTGTGACTTTTTTACCTTGTTTTTAGTCATATCCAATTGTATCCTCGTAAGGTTGATAGGTTATTATTGCAATATTACAAATCTAAACAACATTGTTTTATTACAGTTTAGATACCGTTGTTAAGAATATGCTCATTAGTGCCTAGACACAAGGAATCATTGCGCAATGAATGTAGTTAGGGAGCCAAGTACCAAGGAGCATTCAAACCCCTTGTGAATGGAGGTTCCTTTTGTGGAACAAGAGAAGAGAAGTTGAAGGATGCATTGCCTAAGAAAGGAAGGCTCAAGATGAAGTTGGTCCTCTTGAGAGAAAAAGAGTGAGAGAGACCAAGTTTGCTTTATGACATCTATCATTGGACCAAGGAGAATTTGGGTTGAATAATGTTGCAAACCACCCACTTATGATGTCTTTAATCTCAACAAGTATTCAATCAACAAACAAGGAGGACAAAGACTTGATATCAAAGAAACTACTATGCAACAAGAAACTCTTCAAAATAAGAATCCTACCTTCTCCTCTCTTGATTTTTAGAAAGAGGAAGGATCTTTTCCTGTAGTCCTCATAGACCTCTTTGTTGCTAAGTTTGTACTAAGCATGGAATACAATAGTACAACTCCCATCCAATTAGAGTCAGAAGAGATAAGTTCACAATTATCTACAATAGAAAAGTCTGACAAAGAAAGGTTTCCATGACTTGTTCCTACATGCTATTTGTGTTGCCATTCCTACAATAGACTAGACTCTAGTCAACAGTCACCTTTATTAGCCATGGCCAATCATACGACCTTCACTCAACAAAACTCTCAGAAGTTCAAAAGGGAAGATGAAGAAGAAGACCTCAATACCTTCCTTAGAGAGTTTGAGGTAATTTTGGCAGCCAACAAAGAAGATGGTAATGTTGATTTTTTGGGGATATTTCAAAGTTTATTAGAAAAGGTAAGTAGGTCGATTAACCCACAATTGGTTTATGCATGTTAGCTAGGATCCTTGGAATATAATAGATTGGTTGACAATGTGTGTAGAGTTCATAAACCACTTCTGCAAATTGTATTATGAGGCCAATTTGTTTGCCATACTCAACATATGGAATGAAGATGAAAGCAGAAGCTAAGAGACTACATAGAAAATTTTCATAGTCTTATGAGTAAAATACCAAGAACTCTTAAAACTCTTACAAGAAGGAGAGCCACCACTCTTAGATGACAATGGATGGCCAAAATTGGACGTGAAAAGAATTAAATATGCATGTAAGAAGGAAAGAGACAAGCACTTCAACCACATTTGAGACCAATAGCTTGCTTGTGCCAAAGAGAAAGTGGATCACTCTAGAAAAATCCTTTCCAAATAAGAGTTGAAACTTTTGGATAAGATCAAACAAAGAAAAGATCAAAAGGAAAAAAAGCACCTCTTGAGTAAGAGATTAGAATACAAAGCAGTCCTAGTAAAATTGGCTATAGCCTATCCTCCTAACATATAAGAAGAAGTTCAAAACTTAATAGAAGAAGAAGTACTGAAGGTACATCTACTAAAGACATTGGTCATTGTAGGGTTGTGTTCTCTCTCAAGAATCAGTATACTTCAGCATGAGCCCAGTACTCAATCAATAAAGGAGAACCATAAAGAACCACCAAGGTTTCTACCTCCACCAAAGGTTGCTACCTCATCCCATTGCACTACTGGCCATGCAAAATATTCATCCTCAACTAAAGAAAGTACCAAATCAAGGAGTAGCTCATGAGACTACAAAACAAAGCATCAAGTCTAAAGGATTCCCACTCTTGATGAGCCTCCTAAAAAAGTGATTGAAAAATGTGGGATTTTTTTTTGCATTCTTCTCATGGAGAAGAAGAGAATTTCATTTGCATTGGAAACTTGTTGTTTCAAATTTCTTACTAAACCTGACCTTATATTGATTGTATGTAGATCATATTCCTTTTGAGAATACTGATTTGGATGTTTCTAGGGATATTTTGGATTTTGTGGAAAGGACCTGTATGTGGATGTTGCTTTAATAGACTAGGTGAAGTTAGAGAGAGATTTAGAGGTGAGAAAGAGGCACAATTATTAGAGAGAGAAGGTCTTGTTATTGAGAAAGAGAGAGTGCTTAGTCCAAGAGAAGGAGGACTATTCTTATTTGGGCAAAGGAATAAAGAAGAGAGATTGGTGGAGTTAGACATTATAGTCAAGGAGAGAGAGAGAATGGAGTGTAGATGCTTGGAACAGATTTATCTTAGGGAATTAACCCACAAAACTATAATCTTAGATCAGACTAGAGCTTGGCTATACAAGGCTAGGGTATAGAGTTCTTGCATTACACATGATGTTGGGATGCATATCATAGTTAAATGCATTCTCATGGAACTTAGACAAAGATGCATACTCTTGAGGCTTAGATAACCATATATAGTCTTATAGCATCTTCATGGAGCTATCCTCAACCCCACTTCCTTTTAGAAATGTGTCTAGTGAATTGGAGTGCTTGAAGATATGAAGTTGGGGATTGGCTCATCCTATCCATTCATTCCTTGTCTCCTTTACTCTTTGGATTTACATAAGAAGATCCTAGTTTTGGACCTATAACACCCATTTGTGCATGTATGTGCTATTGTGATATTTAGTTTGGTATTATAAGTATTTGAGAGATATCATTTATTTAGAGATAAATTATAGTTCTACATTAGTCATGATTAGCTAAATTTAGATATAGTTAAGGTTAAGTCATACCTTACTTTAGAGGAAGTGAAAAGATGAGAACCACTATTTTGGATTCTAGTGTATTGACTTGGTATTATTCCTAGGTGTTTGGCTTTGAGAAAAGAGTTGAGAACTCTTGGACCCATAAGCCTTTTTGCTTTAGATTGTTCTATAGTCCAAGGGTAGCCTATGTGAAGGAATCCTTGACTTAGTGATCGGATCAAGATAAGAGCATATGCTTAGGAGAATATTCTCATGAGTATGGATGTTCCTTTAGACTTTAGACTTTAGACTTTAGACTTTAGACTTTATTTGAATTTTAGGCTAGTAACTTGATTTACTCTTGTAATTAGTAGCTTTGGTGTGTAAATATTTCACAAGTATATGAACTAGGAGTGATGAAGTACTCATCATCCTTTCATTTGCAATTATATCTCTCGCATTGAGTTCTTTTGTGAGCAATGGTTTGAGTCTTGGAATGCTAGCCTTGGAGGAGTATGATGGAGTTGGGGTTCCCTGCCTTCTTAGTCTATGGTGTGTTACCATAATAACCATCAGAGGTTCATCTTGAGTGAGAGACAAGCCGGTTCATAGACCTTAGATATCTAGTGGAAATTATGTCGTATAGTAGCTCTCTTTTCACTTAGTGGTGTTTTTTGACAAAGCAATTTAGATGGATTTCTTATTGAGGCACAAGTAGTTCTAATTAGCTAGGATTAACAATTTCATTTCATATTATATGTCTTCACTTGAGGTTATGATTTGGAAAGATGGTGTGAAGTTGGATGTAATACATCTCCTTTGGTCCATGTGAGATCTTAGTTTCCTCTCAAAGTGATTCCACACAAGTGCACTTCTTATAGGTATATTTATTGGAGTAAATTGCTATTGGATGAGGCATTGAGAATTGAGAGTTAGACCATATGGTGCCTTCCATGAGTGTTTACATTAGTTTGGGATATTTTAATGGTTGATTGTGTAGTAGCTCCATATTTTGTAAACCATTTACATGGTGCTATCCATCCTCTTAGATTTGCTCCATCTCATACTAGGGTAGGTACCTTGTCTGATTCATGTTATGATCTCTTTTTATAACCCTTGGAGAGATTTAGAGTCTTGAGATTCTCTTCTATTGAATCTTGTACCAAGAGGAATGGAAATTTGGGCACTTGAGAGATTATAGCTCAGATCCATATGATGGTTTGGTGGACTTCTTTCAGGATCCACCTTTGCCGCCCATGAAAAGAGTGCTATATGAATATTTAGTCTGAGCTTTGCTTTCTCCTTATATCCACACTTGGATGTGGCAATAGAATGCCTTGGCCACAAAGAGTGTCAAGGAAGGCACAAAGCTTAATTTTGTGATATACTATTATCATATATATATATATATATATATATTATGGTTCAATTTAGCCACATTCACTATCTATTGCCTTTGAATTTAATATTCCTTGCTGTTGTAACAATGAAGACTTTGAGTACACAGTTTATGTTATCACCTTATAGCTATCCAAGTTGATGGTAATTCTTTGGATCAATTTGGAAGTTGGCATCATGTGGAGCCTACTAAATTTACCATATTTTTTTCATTTTGTTTTAGTATTTAGCTATTTTGTTCACTTGATGTCATTGTGTCTCAAGGCTTAGCTTCAGTATATCTGTGCAAACTATAAGAATGCTATCAAGCTTCTAACAACCTGTAGCAGTCAAGTGGTTTCTTGGTCCTTATCATGAGATATGCAGCCATGAAGCTCTCACTATCTTAGTTGGGAAGTAGATTAGTTAGAACAAGGATGAGATACTTGACAAGGCAATATGGAAGGCATACCAAATCATTGGGGTCTACTTTCTAAATTGTGGATAGTCATCCTAGATTGATGGCGTGCAAGTTGTAGCCTACTATGAGTTCAACCTCAACCTCTAGTGGATAAAAAGGAACTCAAATAGTTTATGCTAAACATGATATAAAAAGCATAAGAAACATCACAAACAAGCCTTATTGTCCTCACTCCTCTACATGGCTCTTTAAGGACCATACCAGCCTTGGGCACCCCAATGCTCCTTATGAGCAGCCTTGTGCTCCTCTTCACACTTCTTGCAGCCTACATGGGTTCCTATGCCCTTATGTGCAGCCTCCTCAGCCCCCATGGCCACTTACGGGGCTCTTGCAAGAGTCACAACATTTGGACCTAGATTTTGTAGTACAATACATCACTCAATTTCACTAAAATCAAATCTAATGAAGAATTATGACATTTATCAAAAGATTCCATTCCATAAAAGAATAGAATATATCAAAACATAAATCACTCCATCAATCATTATGAAATGAAGTTTCTTTCTGAAAGGAAGTTTCTAGCTCTCACTAAGAGATGTTTCACCTCAAAGAGAGAAATGGTAAATGGAAAATCATTCTTGAAGCAAATCATTCATACAAAATAAAGACAACAAGAACCAATACACAAGAACATACAATAAAATGAAAGAGAATGAATTGTACTTTCTATGTTTATATGCAATTACAAAATACATGTTGCTCCCATGCAATTCAATCTACTACAACAATTATCCTCACTCCCAGTTCTATCACTTAAGGTAGATGAATTGTAATTTGGCATTGGAAATTTAGGATCAACATAAGTAATATTATTTTTAATAGGATCAAATTGAGATAGCATTATTATTAAACTATTGAAACTATTGATCTTATCAATTGATTTTACTAATTCCTTGCTTTTGCTAATTCTAGTATTATGGAGTAGAAGTGCTTTGCTTCAATTTTGCTTCCCTTTCCTTGAATCAAAGTTTCTTCACTTACAACTTAGTTTCTTGAACATCATCATTTTTTCTACTTCCATCTTTGCTCTTTGCTTCTCTATCTTTACTAATTTATGTGCTTTTATCTCTACTAACTTTCACCTCTCTTATGCTACCATAGGCCCAACTCTTGAATTTTTGTCTGGTTAGCAAGATCTTGCAAAAAAGCTACTATTGTGGGTGCCAATTTTGTATGTTTTCTAGTAACATTCTTCCTCTTTCTTGATTCTCCACTTGAACCTTCTTTATGTTTCCACATATTAGATCTCCTTGTCCTCCTCTTTCATCAATATCTTTCATTCCTTCTTGGCAAATACCCGGTGTGACAACCCGGCAAATATCACTTTTGCGGTAATCAGGTAAGTAAAGTTCGTTCCCCCAGAGATACGAGTCAGAATTGGTCAAATACAAAGTCAAACAGTAACATGTAGTTCTTCTTGGTTGCGTCTTTAATCTCTCAGTTAGAAACCACACCCAGAAGAGAGTAACAAGCACTGACTCGTAGTCTTGTCACAAATTTCACACTCCTTAATCACAACTCCTTCAATTCTTTCCAAACAATCTTGATTGTGATGATTCAGGCTCTCCCAAAAACGGCACTTCACTACAAAACAACTTTGCCTTAGAATTGTGTTCCACCCTTCCACTGAAGGCACAACTTCCTCGATCGAAATTGCTTCACATCAACCTCACACTGCACTCACAAATGCAGAATACTACCAACACTACAATTCCTCTCAGATCTATCAAGGCATTGCTTTGATTGCACTTCACTCAGGATCAAACACACAAAATGAAGATCAAGGCTGCAGAATCCAACATCCAACAAACACACTGACTTGCACTTTGAATTTCTCCAAACACTCACAACTACAAGTACAACGTTGATACTCGAACTCAAGCTCAAGTGACAAGCACTACTTCACAGCACTTTGCTTTATCTATTCTCAGAAATTATGAGCACTAAACAACATTTGACTGCGAATGCCACTCTTAAATAGTGAACAAATTGACAGTTCTAACAACTATACCGTTCTACAACAACTCTTCTAACCTGCAGATCCAAAATGACAATGCACCTCTTCATATCTGCCTCTTCAAATCTCAAAACTATTACTACTCCGATCCGATGTCTACTTTGTCATTGGCTTTCAAACCCAAACCCAAAGTAATCTTACTTCCTAGTACTTTTTCCTCGGGTTTCACATCTTCTACTTCTTCTACCAGATCCAACAATTCTCTTTCCTGATCTGAAATTGCACTAGTGGGTAATCTTTCTAACTCTTCATCTCTCAACCCACTCTTCTCCATTGTCTCCATCTCTAACTCCAAAGGAATCTGCACTCCTATGTTATCTACTTCGGGTTTGGATCTAACATCTTTCCAAAGTTTTTTGATCTCTATTTTCACTAAGTCTAATCTAATTGCAATATTGTCTTCTACTTCTAAGATCTTCATGTCTACATGAGTTCTTAAACTAATCAACAAGGCATTCAAATCAGTGTCTTTTGCCTGTCTTTGCCTTGTCTCTTGCACCAACAACTTCAACCCGTGCAACCTCATCTCTTCAATTTGAACGCTGGCCTCTGTAATCAACATCATGTTCATCCTGAGGACTATCTCCTTCAACAGCTCCAATCTCATCTTCCTCTCTCGCTCTCAATCTGCAAGCCAATCCTCCCTTTACTTTGCCAATTCCACTTCAAACTCAGCTTTCACCGTCTCCTTCTCCTTCTCCTTTTGTACAACCTTCTCCTCCTGATTACGAAGTAACTCTTGTAATCTCTCTTCTTCCCTATACCGTGCTACCAACTCTCTTTGCCAGAGTTGCTTCTTCTCCTCTACACTCTCCATCACTCTATCAAGCTCTTGATCCTTTGCTGCTACTCTCGCCATAGCATGGATAACTTCTACTCTTGAATCAGCAAACTGCTGCTTCAAGATCTTGTATTCAGCTACTTGTCTTTCCCTTGCTATGTCACTCTTCTTAACAAGATCTTCTTGATATCTCACTTCTTTCTTCAGGGCTTCAATTACCTGAGTCCTCACTACTGCCTCCGCTCGCAGTACTTCCCTTTCCTCCTCACCTTGGGTTATACTCTTCTTCAACTTCGAGTTCTCTTCTTCTAATCTTGATAACACCTGCAAGACAGTCTTTACCTCTGGACAAGTTGACTGCATCTCCTTCTTCTTGTACTCTAACTTCACCAACAGAGGACACACCACCTCCCGTAGGTACTCGACTCCATCGCTCGGGGTTACTTCTTCTGCATAGCCACTTCTCTTTGCACTTCTTGTTCATTTGATACTCGCCTTCTTCTCTATAGGCTTCATATTGGAACGGACGCCTTGCTTCTTGAGCTTTCAATCGCTTCTTCTTTCACAGTACTTGCATCGTACTTTGCCTTATGTCTCAAGTGGACTCCCCTCTGAACTGCAATCTTCTCTTCTGCATTAGGTACTTCATCTTCCAACTTTGTGCTGTCCTCGGCCTCAATCTCTGCCTGCACTTCTTCTTCTTCCTCTGCTGCAGCTGGCGCCGATGTCATTTCTCCACCCTCATCGCTGTCACTACTCGTATCTCCACTCTGTAGCGTTAGCTCGGGCTCCTCCTTGTGTTCCGAGTCTTTGGTCTTGCGCTCGGCGTCACCTTCCAAATAATCTTCATCTTCCGACTCAATCACCACCATGCCTCGCCTCGGGTTTCCTCTCCTGGTCTTTCGAGGTTTCATTGTGTCTTCAGCTTCGCCCTGCCAACTTCTCTTCTTTGAGTTTGGAGTACTCACTTTGATCTCCACATTCTTCCCTATCTTCTTGTAGTACTCGTTGGTGCTTCTGATTTGCAAGATGTACTGCTGCTCCTCTACATCGACCTCCTTTCTCAAATCGGGATGGAAATGCGACACCATCTAAGTTTGCTCTGTTGAGTTTAGCAAATTCAACCCAAGGTAGAAATGAGCTGCAAACGGCACGATGTAGTGTGGAGGCAATTTATCCCACAGATTCCACACCATTTGTTGCGTTCTCCCATGGAAAAACCTCACCCAATTAATCGGTTCTCCTGCAAACAATTTGTGAAAGAACACCGCTTGGTGTTTCATCACATAGGTTGTTCTCTCTTGCTTCAGGATTGCCATCAGAGCACTCACAATTCCTCTCTTGATAGGGTCTTTGTAGCTCTTGACTTTTTACCCATTCTTTGTCCGCTTTGATGAGAATGCATCTCTCACCTCTTGGGTTTCTTGGGCTATCTCTCCCTTCCCCAAGAACGTGGCCCCCTGCTCCAAGCCTGCTTCCTTCCCAAGTTCCAGTCTCCAATCTGACTCTGTCCAGCAAACCGGATTTCCTCTCTTCCCTTCTTCCTCGGGTCCATCGAGACACTTGCTCTCGATGATCTTTGTCATGAAACCTAGAAAACTCACGTTCCAGTTCCATACCAAGAAGGTGATCCGAAGTCGGCTCAAGACTTTGATCCTCGCAATCACATCTAACCTCCGAATTGCATGATTTCTCACTACAAATTTGGAGTTCTTCTTTCCTCCTCCCATCTCTCCTGTTTTCTCACTATCTCTTGGTTTCACTCTTGCAACTTCTCCCTTATACACTAGCGCGTTTCCAACTCTATTTCCCTTCCCGCAATCACCTGCAAGATGACTTCTCAACGGTGAAGGAAAATTACTCAACATTGCGTTGTTGCGAGTTCAATTTTTATAGAGTTGCGCTTTCTTTGTCTTTCTTCACTTCGAGTTTCTACCAAGAAATCACACATCCTGCATGCACCTGTCACTGTCAATCATACTTTGCGCGTATGGGCCGCCGGTTTTTGAATGGTCCTTTCTTGAATTTCTTGCCCCGACAAAAGGTTGTTAGACTAACTTCGCCTTGGGTTGAGCTCCCCTCGATACAAAGACTCCTTACTTTGGGTTGTGTGCTGACAAGGCATTTCCGAGTACTTTGCCTTATGACCCAAAGTCACTTTACTTTGGGTTTCATCCCGAAGACTCTTTTCTTTGCCTTCTTCGGCCATACAAGCACAATCCGACTTCTCTATACACTTCTTCTTCTTTATTTTGAAAAAAAACAAAAAATGTGGGCACCACACACAACCCTTTTACCCCTTCTTTCTTAAGGCATGGATCTTTCACTCCTTTTGGATCAATACGTGCATTTTTCAATCCTTTTCTTCTTGTACTTTTCTAGCTTCAAATAAACTTATCCATAGTAACATTTTTCACACAAGTTGAGAATCATCAAGAAATAGACTCCCTTCTTCAAATGCTTGCTTGATATCCTCTCCAAACTCAAAGGTACTGGGAAATGTCTCACTCATATCTAGCATAAGGATGTCATCTTGCAACTCTTTCTTTATTCTTCTTGGATTTTCAAACTAGATCATACTCCAATTCCCTCACTTTGCTCCATTGATATACTTAAATTTGCTTCATTTCCCAACCCCAAACTTACAAGAGAAGGAAGAGATATGTTAGCTATACATCCAAACATAGCATCCATAGGATATATTTTCAATGATTTGGCCCAATCCTATAGTGAGGGTGCAAGATGCTACAAGAATCAGAAAATACTGGGAAAATCTATATAGGATTGGCCTCTCACTTGGTTTGGAGCCAGATGAAGTAAGAATTGTTGTAGCAATTGTAGCTCTACCAAGGAACTGGTTTCACCCTTGGACACTCAACCCAAGAGATAGCTTGTAATTATATCCCCCTATGAACCCTTTGGCCTGAGTAATACACTCACTCTCAAATCACTAACATACTGCTAGAATGCACCTCTACAATTTAGAAAATGGTGTGATGAGCATTGATTTTCAACTTGAAATTGGACTCATAAAAAATCACAAGAATATGCAGAATATGTTTTCTTTATAATGAGAATTTCTTGGTTGATCAAGCAAGAACTATCAATCCCAAGGACACAAGCTAACTCTTACCACCATGACTAGCAGTAGTTCAGTCCATGGGCTCAATGATTATGTTTGAGCAATTGAATCTGCCTACATGAATTAATGATCTAACTTGGATTCTCCTCTAAAATCAGTGAACTAATGGGTAGATAGGTCAATAAGAGAGCCATTGGTTACAACCGGCCAAACCTTCAATCAAACTACACTTGAAGAAAATGAGAACTCCTACTTAAGGGCACAAGCCCACTTATATACAAATAACCTAACCCTAAGAGAATTTTTTTATCTCTTATAATACTCTACTTGTAACTACCACCTCCTTCATGTGCCACTGCCATAAATGCCAATTGACTCCTAGCCATAAATTCTCTCTACTAGATTACAAACCCCTAGCATAGTTAAAGCACCACTTTAGCTTTAATTACTACTTATCTTCTTCTTTATTATAAATTTCCATAGAAGATTAATCCCACACTTGACAAGTCAGCCCATGGATGACTTTCCCTAAATATTTGGTAATTAAAGGATCCCAAAACCATTCTTCCTTCTTCATCCCCTCTCCATCCTACACTTCTTCTATATCATCCTCTGGATAACATTTTCCACACTCAAAATTGGTATTTTTGCCCAATGACATAGCTCTTTCCTAAGTCATTACACCTTAGGCACGCCTCTAAATGCTATTTCTTCTTTTTTCCCCTTATGTGGCCAAGGAAAGAACTCCTTTTGCATTTTTAGTAGAGTCTTGTCTAATCTCTTTCTTGCTAGTCCTTGAAGATAGAGTCCCATGTTTTTATAAAACCATCCACATGGGCTAACACTAGAGTCCTTCCTATGCAACAACCCCATATGTTGGCTTGTTGTAGGAGAAACATGAAAGATGTGCACTTGGTTTCTTGATGAAAAGGGCTTAATGCACCTTCCTCCTTGACATCACCCCAAAACATCCAATGATATACTTGGTACTTACAATACAAAACTATTCCTAAAAGTATGGGATCTTGGGTTGCATGCCATCATTGCTAACAGTCTTTGAGCATTTGCATGGTCTGTCGTGCATATATACATTGCTACACAACATACATCACTATCAACATCATACATTATAGAAGCACAACTCACACATAAGTCATACATAGACTCTAAAGTGCCACAATAATCAGATTGTTTACCATTCTAAACTCAACTCAACTCTAATCAGTACTTGATCTGTCACTCTATAAACTGCCAACAACTGGGCACTAATTACAGTCAAGCCACACCCACTCTAGCTAAGAGAATCCAGGTGATGCTTGCCGGCCTCTATCCACCATAGCCAAGAACTCGAAGGCTCAACATCAAAGAAGTGAGCTCTCTAGAGCTGCACTTGAAAAGTATACCCCCTAGACTTGAGCAAGGTTTGAACCCTAATGGTCCCGCTGATGGCACACTTGACGGTGCAAATGGTGCAAAGTGATAGTGGGCCCCACCGTGAAGTCAGTACTCCAAACAAAAAATCTGACCGTTGGAAAGTAGTCTCTGAGAAACTTCTGAAATAACTCTAATTGCTATCACTAGAACTCCAATGTCTGAGCATCTAGATGCGACACTACAAATGGCGTGATAGGTCTCTCAAACTCCTACTAGGTATCTTTCTACATGGGACTAAGCATGTGGTTTCTTCTTAGAGGTCAAATGGTAGATTGATTTTGATTGGGGTACTTGTAGATCCAACCTCTCCTCAAATCCCCTTGGAATGGAGTTCAATGGTATAGGAAGTCTTATCTTCTCCATATCTACTACCATAGCAATGGTTGGTGCTTAGCAACAAACATAATAAAATATCTATGTGCACCATTATTCTTTCATGGGCCTATGTGACAACCCAATAAGTATCACTTTTGTAGTAATTAGCAAGTAATAGTTCATTCCCACAAAGATATTGTTCAAAAATAGTCAAATATGAAGTAAAACATCAATTCTTCTTGAGTTTGTCTTTAGTACCTCAAGTAGAAACAACACCCTGAAGAGAGTAACAAGCATTGAATCATAGTCTTGTCACAATAACATGTCACCCATTATGACAATTCATCAATCTCTTTTCAATTCAACTTTGATTATGATGATTCAGTTTTCCCAAAGAAGGCTACCATAAAATGACTTTGCCTTGGAACTGGGTTCCACCCCTCTATTGAAGGCACAACTTCCTCAATCAAAATTGCTTTGCATCAATCTTACATTGCACTTGTAATTGTAAAATACTACTAACACTACAATATCTCTCAGATCTGTCAAGGCATTGCTTTGATTGCTATTCATTCAGGATCATACACACAAAATGAGAATCAACATTTTAGAATACAACATCCAACAAGCTCACTAACTTGCACTTCAAAATTCTCCAAATACACACAAACACATACATAGGATTGATACTCACAATTAAGCTGAAATGACGAGCACTAAGTTACAACACTTTGCTTTACTCAACTTCAGAAATATGAACACTAAACATAATACATTGTGAATGCCTCCTCTAAATAGGCAGAGCACTTGATAGTTATCTAACAACATACCGGTCTATAACAACTTTATCAACCTGCAGATCCAAAATGACAACCACCTCTTCATATCTCAAAACTATTACTAATCCAATAAGATGTCTATCTTGATTTTGGCTTCTAAACCAAAGGTTCCTTCTAGCACTTCTCCTTCTTTGGCTCTATCTACTACTACTACTAATTCCTCTACTATTTCTTCAAACTAAATTGGAATTGAAGTCTTTAGTCTTATCTGACTAATCTAGTCTGAGACTCACATTGTCTCCTAACTCCAACATTTTCCTATCTACATGATCTCTTAAGCAAATCAAAAGATTGTTCAAGTCAACCTCCTTTTCCTACCTCTTCCTAGTCTCCTATACCAACAACTTCAATTCATGTAGTCTCACCTTGTCCAACTTAACTTTGGTATTATTACTCAACATCACCTTCAACTCCACCACAATTGCTCCTATTGAATATGGCTCACTCATTGGAACTATCTTCTCCTTACTTCTTTCCGCTTCTAACTCATTCCAATACATCTTCAACTTGTCCTCAAGTTCCACCTTCTATGCTTCTTTCTCTTCCATATAATGGACTAATTGAGCTTCTATGCTTCTGATCAGACCCTGCAAGCTTTCTTCCTCTTGATGTCTAATAGTCAACTCTCATTGCCAAGCTTGATCCTTCTCCATTGCACTCTTTCTCAAACTCTCTAGCTCTTGTTCCATCAAAATAGCAATTGCCTTTAAGTGTATAATTTCTAACTTTGCATTAGCAAATTCACCCTTCATCTTCTTGATTGGTGCCTCTTGCTCTTTCAACTTGTCATTGTGCTTCAAGAAATTATCCTATAAGTTATCAAAACTCTTTTTCCAAAGAACTACCTCCACTTAAAGTTCTTTGGCTTCATTCTCTCCTTGGGTTAACTTAATCAACTTTGAGGTCTCTTCACTAAAGTACCTTACTACTTCTAGTTCATCTTTCAATTCAACATGCTCTTTCTTCAACTCCTCTTTCTTTTTCTATAGTTGCACCAACAAAGGACAAATAATCTTTGATAGATATTTGACTCTAATATATCCTACACCTAGAAGAGAGTAACAAGCATTAAATCACAATCTCATCACAATAACATGTCACCCATAATCACAATTCATCAATCTCTTTCCAATTAAACTTTGATTGTGATGATTCAATTTTCCTAAATAAGGCTACTTCACCATGAAATGACTTCACCTTGGAATTGTGTTCCACCCTTCCATTGAAGGCACAACTTCCTCAATCAAAATTGCTTTTCATCAATCCAACATTGCACTCATAATTGCAAAATACTACCAACACTACAATTGCTCACAAATATGTCAAAGTATTGCTTTGATTGCTATTCACTCAAGATCAAACACATAGAATGAAAATCAGCACTATAGAATTCAAGATCCAACAAGCTCACTAACTTTCACTTTAAAATTATCCAAACATTGATAAACACACACATAAGATTGATACTTGGAATTAAGCTGAAATAATGAGCACTAAGTTACAACACTTTGCTTTACTCAACTTCAAAAATATGAACATTGAACAACAACAAACTATGAATGCCTCCTTTAAATAGGCAAAGCACTTGATAGTTATCTAATAACATACCAGTCTATAATAACTCTACCAACTTATAGATCCAAAATGACAAACCACCTTTTCTTATTTACCTCTTCATATCTCAAAGTTGTTACTACTCTGATCCATGGTCTATCTTGACTTTGGCTTCTACCAACACTTCTCCTTCTTTGGCTCTTTTTTGGCTCTATAATACTACTTAGTCCTCTACTTTTTCTATTATTTCTTCAGTCTAAACTGAAATTGAAGTCCTTGCTAATCTATTTACATTCTCATTTGCTAACCCAATCTCTTCTAATGTCTTAGGTAACTCACCCAAAGACACTTGCACTCCTATTTCTACAAATTTACACTTAGCATTTATTTTCACCTCATTACAAAGTTTATCTAAGTCTAATCTGACTAAATCTAGTTTGAGACTCACATTGTTTCCTATCTCTAGCATCTTCCTATCTACATAACCTCTTAAGCAAATCAAAAGATTGTTCAAGTTGACCTCCTTTGCTTTCATCTTCCTAGTCTCCTGCACCAACTTCAATTAATGCAGTCTTGCCTCCTCCAACTTAACTATGGTGTCAATACTCAGCATTGCCTTCAACTCCACCACAATTGCTCCTATTGAATCCGACTCTCTCCTTGGAACTATCTTCTCCTTACTTCTTTCTACTTCCAACTCATTTTGGTACATCTTTAACTCATCCTCACATTCCACCTTTTGTGCTTCTTTCTCTTCCACATATTGGACTAGTTGAGCTTCTATGCTTCTGATCAGACCTTGCAATCTTTTTCCTCTTGATGTCTAACAATCAGCTATTGTTGCTAGGCTTGATCCTTCTCCATTGCACTCTTTCTCAGACTCTCTAACTCTTGCTCCATCACAATTTTGATTGCTTTCAAGTGTAGAATTTCTAACTTTGCATCAACAAATTCACCCTTCATCTTCTCAAATGACACCTTCTGCTCCTTCAAGAAATTCTCATGCAAATTTTCAAAACTCTTCTTCCAAAGAACTGCCTCAACCCAAAGTTCTTTGGCTTCCTTCACTCCTTAGGTTAAACTTACTCCTCAACTTTGAGGTCTCTTCACTCAAGAACCTTCCTACTTCTAGTTCATCCTTCAATTTAGGATTCTCTTTCTTCAACTCCTCTTTCTTTTCTGTAGCTACACCAATAAAGGACAAATGATATTTGATAGATATTCAACTCCAACGTATCTTCCTTCATCATTTTCCTTGTCTTTGTCTTTGGTCGGCACTTCTTTGGCTTGTGCTTTGTCCCAAAGATGTGATCTTCATACTTTCAAAGTTACTCCATCTGAGTTGTGTCCTTCCTCTTCAACTTTGCCCGGCCCTGTAGCTACAACTTGCACACTTCTCTTTGATCTTGCTGTCCTTGGGAATGCCAAAGCAATCTTTCTTGCTTGTTCATCTTCTAACTCTTTTGCAAGTAACTCTAGACAAGGGTTGTCTCTTCTTCCATGCAATTGATTGCCTCATGGAATTCATGTTCTTCTTCTCTAGCCACTTTGTCCACTAATTGCTAAACTTTGGGTTCTCTTTCACTCTTGCTGCTGGACTCCCCACTTTGCAAAGTGAACTCTTCTTCTTCTCTTGAGTCCTCACACTTGACTTGGCTTCTCCTTTCAGTTTTTCATTTGAAGACTGGTCCTTCACTACCACCATCTTTGGCTTTGGATTCAGCCTTCTTGTCTTTTGTGGCTATAGTGGAGATATTCTTCCTTCAGGTCTACTTCTCTTTATTGCCCTTGGGATGTCTACCAACAATATCTTCTCCTTCTCATTCTTGATTTAGTGGTCATCATCCTCACAAAATCATTGATTTAATATTGCTCATCTCCATCCTCATCTCTTCATAAATTGGGATGAAATTGGAACACCATTCTTCCTCTCTCTTCCTAGCTGAGTAGGTTTAATCCAAAGTAGAAATGGGCTACAAAGAGTATGAATTAATGGGATGGCATGTTCATTCTCCAACTAGTAATAGTCTTACCTACTCACTTGTGTAAACACTTTGCCCAATTCACCACTTCTCTTGCAAACATCTATTGAAAGAACATCACTTGCTACATCATTACATAGGTGGTTTGCTTTGGTGCACTAAATGAATTCCTCACCTCAATGGCTTTTTTTGAAGAATCACACTTTGATAGGAGGTGACTTCTCCTACTTCCCTTGTTTCTCTCCCCAAGACTAATCTCCAATCCAACTCAGGCCATCAAGCTAGAGTCCCTCTCTTTCCCTTTGTCTTAGGACCGTTGTCGTGCGTATATACATCGCTACACAACATACATCGCTGTCAACATCATACACTATAAAAGCACAACTCACACATAAGTCATACATAGACTCTAAAGTGCCACAATAATCAGATTGCTTAACATTCTCAACTCAACTCAACTCAGATCAGTACTTGATCTGTCACTCTATAAACTGCCAACAATTGGGCACTGATTACAGTCAAGCCACACCCACTCAAGCATAGAGAATCCAGGTGACGCTCGCCGGCCTCTGTCCACCATAGCCAGGAACTCGAAGGCTCAACATCAGAGAAGTGAGCTCTCTGGAGCTCACTTTGAAACTATACCCCCTGGACTCAAGCTAGCCCTGAAACCCTAACGGTCCCGCTGATGGCACACTCGACGGTGCAAACGGTGCAAAGTGACGGTGGGCCTCACCGTGAAGTCAGTACCCCGAACACGAAATCTAACCGTTGGAAAGTAGTCCCTGAGAAACAGCTAGAATAACTCTAACTACCATCACTGGAACTCCAGTGTCCGAGCATCTAGATGCGGAACTACAAATGGCGTGACAGCTGTCGTGCGTATATACATCGCTACACAACATACATCGCTGTCAACATCATACACTATAAAAGCACAACTCACACATAAGTCATACATAGACTCTAAAGTGCCACAATCGCCCCCCTAGCTGGTGGTTAGGTCCCTCTAACTCCAGATAGCCATCTACTCTAAGTATATGGTATACCCTCTAATGGGCAAAGATCAGGAGGCCGGGTGCTATGGAGCCCCATCGTTAGTCGCCTGTCTGCAATCTATACCATATAAAGAATGAACTAGCTATAGGTCAAGTACATCTAGGACATAACCACTGTCCCTGAGGAACCACCGTGAGGGGAGGAGTCATACATGCCATATGCCATCCTCTCGAACAACTATCACACACCAACATAGTAGCAGCTCCACCAAAAGAGCCACATAACATACACCTCAAGCCTGCACGTACAAGTGCCAAGCTTGGGTCCATAGTACCATCAATGTTTGGGAGGTGGCATGGCGCACAATTGCGCACATGATCCTTCCAAACAACACCATCACGTCCTTCTAACACAAGGACTCCAGATGGCAAAACCTCGCGCACTCTCAAGATAGTGCGGCCTGTAGAAACATCAAGTGTCGTCGGTGCTGTCTGCTGTAGATATACATAGTCGCCTGGATGAAATCGACGGATCGAGGGTCTATAACCTCCTCCTCGAATGGTAGCATAGCGTAAAGTATCTCTATGCTGAGCAATCGCCAAGTTCTTGAAGGCCATCGGCATCACTCTCCGAAAGATCTCTGCCCGTTGAGAACATGCGCTCATCCATACATCAGGGTCATCCAAGTCCAAAACTACAGTAGCATCTCGACGAATGGCTGCAGGTAAATCTGGATCTCGTCCATAGAGTAGAAAGTATGGAGAGAAGGATGCTAAGGAGGCTTGCCGGCTGAACCGATAGCCCATGGCCAACCAAGGTAACTGGAGATCCCAATCTCCCAAGTGGCCTCTCTGCAAACCATACTTTTGCAATCCTCTCTTCACCGTCTGAACCACTCTCTCTGCTAAGCCATCTGCCTCAGGGTGATCTCGGGATGTAGTACGATGATCAATCAAAGCCTTGTCACACAAGACCTGAAACTCTCCCAAGAACTCTGTACCCTGATCAGTCAAAACCTCAGCTGGTGCACCAAAATGACTAAGAACTCGATCCAGGAACGAGTAAGCTGTCCCTTCACTAGACTTGTCAGGAAGTGCCACCAACTCAATCCACTTGGAGAAGTGCTCCACCATCACCAAAACATACCGATGATGTCTCACAGTCAGCGGTAAAGGTTCGGCGAAGTCCAAACTCCAACGGTAACCCAATCCCATGATAGGTAATGGGTGTAACTGTGGCGTAGGAGCATTGAATGATGCTCTAACTCGGTCACAAACCACAAATCTGGCAACAAACTGCTGTACCTCGGTCTGCATACCGCGCCACCAATAATGACTCTGGAGTAAGCTATATGTACGCTTTACTCCAAAATGTCCTAGCTCCTCATGAGCATGACGGACCAACTGTGGTCTCTGTGATGGAAGTGGTACTACTCGCACTCTACTATCCTCCCATACACGCAAAAGGTGTCTACCCTCCAATCTGAACCGTCTGGCTCGCTGAAGAACACGGTCTCTCTCCTTGGCCCCAACTGCGCCACCCACAACACCAGTGCGAAGATAGTCCATCACTAAGACATCATCATGAATGTCTCACTGAACTGTACCAATATCTTCACTCTCTGGATCTGTGACCTCAATAACTCCTCCTGTATGCGCTGAGAGAGATACCACCAATGTCTCTGCGAATATACACAGAAAGGCTGATGCATGCCAACCTGGCACCATCTCCTCATCTGTCTCACCATGCCAACGTGCTCCGGTCTGATCTTGCTGGCTGGGACATGGGTTTCTACTCAACCCATCTGCATCACGGTTCACCACTCCAGGTCTGTGAACAACCGTGAAATCATACTCCTGTAAAATCAGAGCCCATCGTGCAAGCTTCCCTGAAAGCTTGTCGGACTCCATCAACCACTTCAGCGGCTGATGATCAGTGATGAGAGTGAAGGGGTTACCAAATAGGTAACATCGGAAATGTGCTACTGCCCAAACTGCTGCCAAGCACTCTCCCTCATATGAACTATACTTCGCCTCCGCTGAATTGTTGGAGCGACTAGCATAGACCACCACAAACTCCTTCTCCTCATCATCATGCTGGGTGAGCATCGCTCCAAGCCCCAACATACTCCAATCAGTGTGAACCTGAAATGGTCGTCCCTTGATCGGTCTCCTCAAAATAGGAGCAGATGTCAACCTCTCCTTGAGCTCTACAAAAGCTCTCTCCTGCTCATCTCCCCAACACCACTCCTGTGTAAGCTTGGTCAGCTTTGTCAAGGCCTTGGCAATGGCACTAAATCCTCTAACATAGCGGCGATAGAAGTTTGCCAACCCAAGGAATGCTCGCACTCTGCTCACATCCGTAGGCCGAGGAATACGTGCAATAGCCTCCACCTTGGTCTGCTGAACACCAAGTCCTCCGGGGTAGATAGTGTGACCCAAATACTCAACCTGCTCATGGAAGAACCTACACTTCCCAGGATGTAATTTGAGTCCATGAGATCTCAACCTCTCAAACACCTCCAACAACTGTCTCTCATGCTCCTCCACAGTAGTGCTATACACCAAAATGTCATCAATATAGCACCGAGCAAAATCTAGTCCAGCTAGGATCCTATCCATGACCCTCTGGAACTCAGCAGGAGCATTCTTCAACCCAAATGGTAAGAATCTCCACTGATATAACACATCCTTGCCGTGAGGATCAATAGCCCAAAATGCTGTCTTGGACTTATCTTCCTCCCTGATCGGCAACTGATGATATCCCGCTCGAAGATCCAAAGTACTGAAGACCTTTTCATGCCCAATCGCATCAAAAATCTCCTCCGGTGTAGGCATGGCATACCGATCAGCCCTAGTCTGTCGGTTGATAGGACGGTAATCTCCACACATCCGCCTATCTGTATAGTTGCCATGCATATCCTTCTTGGCTGGCATCACTGTCGCTGATGCATACTCTCCATGTGAAATCTCCACCAAACCAGCCTCAAAAAGGTCACTACTCCGGCTCTGAATCAATGTCCTCTCCATCTCACTATATCGATAAGGACGTCGGAAAACAAGTGTGTCGCTAGTCAGCTCAATCCGTATACCAGGTCCCTTCAGAGCACCCAAATCCTTCATACTGAAGGCAAAACAACTCGTGTGACTCCTCAAGAACCTCCAAACCCTCCGTCTTTCCTCTCCAGTAAGCTTGGGTCCAAGATCTGGCTCCCAAGTATCCTCTGTAACTGTAGTAGGAGTGGAAGACGTACTGACTGGCTGCTATACTGGGCCCTTGGGAGCAATGGTGTCATGCTCCCGACCACTAGAGGTCCCAACCTCTGTGTGAAAAACTCCCTCCACTCTGGCTGCAAGCTCCATACGTCCTCTGGCTGCATCCCATGTGGACCAAGGGTGTAATCCAAGTAGCCCACGCTCACCTGGATGGACTCCAAGTAGACCACTCTCCCTAGTAGCTACTGGATGTGTCCCAAGAATACCATGTCCACTCGGTCCATCGCCCCCAGCATGTGCCTGAATCGTCTCGATAGGCACATGGCTCACAAGTGTCCGAGTGGTGATGCCTATCAAGCGCATCCTACGCTGCTCTGCCAAACCAAGGCTCACAATCCAGGTCAAACAGTTCAGGTCCATAGCCTGACCTAACACCTGACGCCTGGATGCCTCTGACACTACTGGAACAGCGGTAATACCGGTGCGAAAACCCATCGCCCGCTCTCTCTCATCAGCATTGGGCTCCACCAACTACTGTAACTGTGAGTCCCAAACAAGTCCAGGTCCTCCCTCTCGAAAAGCATGAGAGCCTGGGAAACTCATGAGTGTGGGAAATGCAGCTCTAGGCTGTCCAACTAGGTTCACCACTGCCATGGGTGACCTATCAGCCACTACCACTGTCTGAGACTGACGCCCAACATCCAAGATATCATCAACAAGAATGTGGTCCAGTCGCTGAATCCCATCATAAGCACACTGTAGAACCTCTCTGGGTAAGAGGTTTGTCCACCAAAGACGAAGACGATGAGCCCGTGATCCCACTCTGGCTGCATCTAACAATACAGCAGGTCCCATCCATGAATGGACCTGATGTGTACTCGCCACCACTTTAGTGCGAGAATCACCCATCAATGGAACGTTCTCCAAAAGGTAAGCTGGAGAAACAGACTGATGAACCTGGAGATGTCGTAGTATCCGTAACATCTCCCAAAACACACCAGAACGAGGATCCTGAAGACCCAAACCGCGGCCCGCACGTGTATGTCCCTGACATGGCCATCCAGAAATCACCAAGTGAACAGGCCCATGTCTCTCTAGGTCATGCGCCCCCAGTAAGGAAATGTCTCCTGGTAAGGCCTTCTGGTAACCTCTGACTGCTGACATCGGTAATAACTCCGGATACCGATAGGCCAAGTGTGCCACATGATGTAGAGAGACTCGCCTAGCAGTCTCATCTCTCTCTACATACAAGTACCTTTGTACTCGGATACCCGCCTGTAATACCGCAGCTAGTCCGGTGCTGATCCCACCAAACAACTCCAATAGGCATATCCCCTCTACTGGATACTGCCAAGCAATGAGTGTGGTATCCAGAGGTGTCAAAGCAATCACCTCTGGAGGCTCATCCTCACACTCATCCCCTGATGGTACAAAGGCTCCACTCCAAGCCTGCTGCACCAATTGATCTGCATGCTGCTGCAATGCCTCCTCTGAACTCCACAATGGAACATCCAAGGTGGATGGAACAATCCCACTCGTACTCCATAGCCGAGTGATCTCCTCTGGTATTGGAGTATCCTCTGCATGGGCGTTCCCCTCCAACAAGTCACCAGGCCAAGTAACTGCACCGCTGAAAGCCAAAACTGATGCTGCCATGGTCCCGGACTGTAGTGAGCCAAGATTGCCACTACTGAAGCGTACTGGTAGGCGACATACCCGTCCCTCACCAGACTGCCAACCAGGTCTATAAGAGGCTGTCTCCTCCCAATAGTCAATACTGAAACCCATAGGGTATAACACTGCTCCCCCAACTAGCACATCATAGGACTCAGCTATCGTCGCAATAGCCTGAGCTCTCACCACCGAGCTATCAGTCGGATGACCAGGCTGAACTTGGACAACAAGCTCTCCACGTGTGATGTACTGTGTCAAACCACCACCAAGAGATGTCTGGATCTGAAATGGACACCTCTCCACATCGGTCTTCCGTAACTCCAGACCAACAACTACAGCCTTCCCCAACATAAGGGGCTGCGCACCAGAGTCTAACAAGACTCTCTGTGGTGTATAGACCTTCCCTGAAGGTCCTACCAAATGAAAGATCCCCCTCTGGTTATCCAATAGGACAACACCAGGTGTAAACCGCGCTCTCTCAAAGGCTGGTCTAGCTGGCAACTCCTCCAGTCTAGCCGCTGCTGCCTGCCATAAACCACTGGTCGCTGAACGGATCCCATGCTCCTCAACCAAGTCAGCTCCACTACCAACCACCTCTGCTCTAGTAGTAGGAACTGCACCATCCCTACTCTCACACAACGTGGCAGCCAACCGGAACACTGGGGCTGGGTCCACTCCCAATGTAAACATGTCACTGGCTGAAAATAAAGGATGCCGCATAATCAGCTGAGCCGCCCCCAACATCATGCTAGACTCAATCTGTGTAGTAGCAGGTGGCTGACTAGCAGGTACTCCATCAAGTACTCCATCACCACCTACCACACCTGCACTGGGACGTCTAGGAACCATGGATGTCGTCTGCAATGCCTCAGATAACGTGAAAGATTGGGGAAGTCTGACCTGTCTCCCAACCTCTCCTCTCTGTGGGTCCAACTCCACTGATGCTCCTCTAGGCTCTGGAGCACGTACTGCACTCCTAGTCACTGCTGCAGATGCATCCACCTGTGCTGCTCCGCACATGAAGTCCAAAGCATCTCTATCACCAGCATATGAGGTGGAAGCCTCAGCACCCGAATCTGATCTCCTATGAGCAATAGCCATACTAGCCAATCTCTGCTCCAACTGCTCAATCCGAGTAGCCATAGCTGTGTCAGAAGTAAGGGCAGGTACTGCACCCCTACTAGGTGTAGATCCTCTACCACCACCTCTACCACCTCGTCCTCCATGAACTGGAGCTCCTCTACTACCTGCCATAGCAGCCCTACCACTCCGTAACTCCGGGTGTAGGTCAAAACACCGGTCACTAGTATGACCAAATCTATGGCAGTGCTCACACTGCCTCTGTGCTGGCTGTGATGCACCAGAGGTATCAGGTCCGCTGCCCTGAGTACACTCTCTCCTATGGTGAGGTCCACCACAAGTCCAACAAGCAACACCACCACTCACTGGCTGCTGCTGCCCCGAAAATGAGGGTAAGGGTCTAACTCCACTAGGCCCTCCACTCGCTCCATAGGATCTGGGCTGTCCACCCTGTCCTCGAAAACCAACTGGGCGTGGTGCACTCTGATGCACTCTAGAAGAAGTCACAACCGTGGATGAGGTCTCTCTACCAAATCCAGATGTCACCACTCTCTCCTCCACCATGTTGAGCTCAATACGCTCAGCCAAACCAAAGACTACTGCCAAAGTGGGCGAAGTAGCCTGCAACAACGTAGCATCACGAACTCTACGTCGCAACTCCCTGTCCAGTATCCCATACCAAAACTGGACTGCCTGGGCCTCAGTAACTCCCTGAGTGAAACTGATCAGCCGCCTCATGCGAGTGTATGCCTCGCGTAGGCTCTCTCCAGCCTTCCGCCGGAACTCCTGCAAGCTCCTCAGCTTGTCAGTCCGCACTCCTTGGTAGTTCTGCCTCAAACATAGGAAGAACTCAACCATGGGGTTAAACCCCGGTACCACACCACCTCATGCAGCGGTACCTCCACTCGTAGTAGCACTATCTCCAGCTAGTGCACCTCCACTAGCTCCACCAACACTACTCGAGCTAGAACTCGTGGGTACAGCCGACCTACTCCTGGCCACCGAACCTGAAGTGATGGAGACATAGTGTGGAGACCAATACTGTCTCCATAACTCAATCTCCTCCAAATGAGCTCTCCTGAACTCATGGTAGTCGTCCATCGGTGGACCCTCCAAGTGCTGAAACAACCCCTTCCATGCCATGAAGGGTGTGAACAAAGTCGGGTTCCGCATCTGCTGCAGATCACACCAACTATCGAACTCCTGGATGAAGTCATCCAACTCAATGGTACCCACTGTACCAGAGTAACGCCTAGGGCCTTTGGAGGCCCCATAAATCTCGTCCATGTCCCACAACAACGGTGCGGACACACCAAGTGCACTCTCAACTGAATCAGCTCCTGTGTCGAACTCCAACTCAGAGTCAATCTCCTCTCTCACTGGGACCTGAGATACAGGCTGATACCGAGCACCACTCCGAGTAAACCCACTACGTACTGCAAGGCTAACTCCTCTGGAATCTCCAAAGAACTCCGTCGTGACAAAGTAACCACACCAACAAACCCGAACCACCAACTGCAACAGCAAGTCGCAACCGCAAGTGCCCCACCAAGTGCCAACACCACCGCGTGCCAACACCAACTAAAACACCACCCACTAATGTAACTCTAACCGAGATAACTACACTAGGGGAAGGGCAACCTGTAACCTGCCATCATAACACGCACTCTCACGGTCTGCAGGTCATCACTTCCTGCCTCACCGGAGAGAAACAAAGGTAGTCTGACTGGTCATCACTCCAGCCTCACCACCGAGAGCACACCAGAGCACCAACGCTCAAAAGTCAAGGCACCTCACACAAACGTGGTGCACAAACAGGAAGCAGAGAATGGAGGGGATCCAATCACAAGAAATCTAAACAAAAACCCTCCATCTCATAACACAACATGGGACTGACTTTGCCACCATTTGGCATTTGACATAAGAGTAGTTCGTATCTAAGTCCTAAGCTACCAGGATCACCAAGAATGGGATCAAACTGCCTCTCCTAGCCAAAGCTACATGTGTATAGATAACAGTGGCATAGTCACTATGACAACAAGTGAGGGTGGACCAGTTGGCTAGGGCACCAGTCTAGGAACAAGAGATCTAGGGGTCAAACCCTGTTGCGCACAATCTAGCAAGAAAGGCAGATTTTGCCAACCAATGACCAAGATCTACACTAAACTAGCTAGCCTCACGCCAGCAAGCTGGCTTGCTGGCCCTTCTAGGCCTTCGTAGCCTCTCACAGCCCTATGCCTCGAAGCCTCTAAACGCCGAAAAATCTGACGTAAACCCTAAAGATGGATGTCCGCCAAATCCCCCGCTAACTTTCCACTCGAGCCAAATTGACAAAACGGGTTTTTCCAAATCACAATTTCATGAGAAGAGCTTTCCAACTCCACCTTCAATTTCACTTTCCAAGCCCAACTCGCAGCAAATTGGTCCTGCCTTCACCTCCTGAGCTCAAAATCACAACACTGCTCAAAAATTGCTCCTTCTTTGCTCGAAATTTGGCCAGCGCTTCCGCACACCGTCCGCCTAACTGCCAAATTTGCATCAACTACACGAGCTTCTGCACACTAGGGAAACACAGAACCTGAATCGAGCTACCACGATCCACCGAGCTTGGAGATACCACCAACACTCAACGTTCCTGTACCCGATTTCCCCCTGACTTCACTTCTCTGATGTAATCAGATTGCTTAACATTCTCAACTCAACTCAACTCAGATCAGTACTTGATCTGTCACTCTATAAACTGCCAACAACTGGGCACTGATTACAGTCAAGCCACACCCACTCAAGCATAGAGAATCCAGGTGACGCTCGCCGGCCTCTGTCCACCATAGCCAGGAACTCGAAGGCTCAACATCAGAGAAGTGAGCTCTTTGGAGCTCACTTTGAAACTATACCCCCTGGACTCGAGCTAGCCCTGAAACCCTAACGGTCCCGCTGATGGCACACTCGACGGTGCAAAGTGACGGTGGGCCCCACCGTGAAGTCAGTACCCCGAACACGAAATCTAACCGTCGGAAAGTAGTCCCTGAGAAACAGCTAGAATAACTCTAACTACCATCACTGGAACTCCAGTGTCCGAGCATCTAGATGCGGAACTACAAATGGCGTGACACCGTGTTTGCAACTACTGATAGCAATTTTTGCCATGAACTCTAGAAAGCTCAAATTCTAGTTCAATGCCAAAAAGATGATGCAAAGTCTGCTCAGGACTTTGGTCCTTGCCACTACATCTAATAAAAAGATTGCAAGACCACTCACCACATTCTTCTTACTTCCCTTTGGTTGCATCGTGTGCTTCCTCACTCTTGATCTTTGAAAGATCAAACCTTCCTCAAAACATGAGATCCTAACTCCTTTGGGGAAACTGTTGAAAGGCATGGGATATCATCATGACATTTCAGAACTCCCTTGATGAAGTCTCAATCTTATAGTGTTTTGCTAATTGGTCATTCTCCAATAGATCCTCAATTGACATGCCAATTCTATGTGTCTATTTTTTGTCACTCTCAATGTCATCTTGATCTCAAGGTAGTTGCTTTCTTTACACATACTTTCTTGATTGGCTAGGCCTGAGGCAAATTTTTTATAGGTCCTTTGGATTGGGTTGTGCATTGCAGTACAAATTCCTCTTACTTTGAGTCCATACTTCCATAAGTCCAACCTGATTCCTTCTAACTCTAACCCAAGGTCTGCTTCTTCAGGTTCATGCTAAACACACAATTCTTCTCTTTTCTTCTTTATTAACCATCAACACAGCTTCAAAAATACACTTCTTCTTTAAAACTTGTCAAAATCAAAAAATTCAAGTACCACAGCCTAAAAATGGACAATTATAGGGAGATTTGTTTTATCATGTTTAAGTACATAATAAAAATCATCATGTATAGCTGTAGGAATTTGGGAATCCTTTACTTGTATTTCATAATCTAGGTGATATGATACAAGAAGCTCCTTTACTATGTACTTCTTTCTCTTAGGCACAAACAATAGCTCTATCCTCATCAGAGTTCTTGGAGTTGATCTCATCTTGGTTGATGTCCAAGTTTTATTCTTTGTCATGGCATTTAATCATGTATATGCTCAAGGCCTTGTAAGTCAAAGGGTACTTGAAGGTATTATTTTTGAATGACTTGACATGCTTTTCCAACATTGCCAAGGACTTATCAACAAAATGGTTGAAAATAGTTTGTGTTCTCTCTTCCAAATGATCCAAAGCCACCTTAAGCTCCTACATGGCTTGGAAGATGTGCACCTTTTGTGCCTCTGGGTTGTTACTGATGGTAGCATTGCAAGCACCTTGTAGCCTTATATCCTTGTGGATCCTATTGATCTCCTTGTTGGCTACCTATGTTACCTTGATATATTGCCTTATGAGACACAACTAGGGTTTTATTGCCAACCCTTGATTGATCAACTTCAAAATTTCAATGAGGTACTTAAAGGAGAAGTAAGTGAGGTAGGTAGCTTCATATATCAACTTGTGGAGTTGCTCTAATTGGATGTCTCCTTGCATTATTTATTTTGTTAAAACATGCATTATCTTCTTTCTTAAGTCCTAAAACTCAATTCCATATGCCCAAAACATGGAAAATTGCTCCATATCAAAAGCTTGGTTTGCCAATTGATTGTGATCTCCATAATGAGTAGGATGAGATCAAATTGGTAACTTTGCTCCACCAATGCTTCCCATTGCAATATGGAGAAGGTTGCAAACACTTCCTTTTGCATATCCCACATCTGAGTTTGTCAAGGAAGGAATGGGTACGAAGCTTAAGTATTTGTTGTCTTCTTGGCACAAGGCCTTGGTAGCTTCCTCTACTTCATTTTCATTGATGATTCTTGGCTCCAAAGGTCATGAAAAATAGGAGGATTGTGACTACAATGGGATTGTAACTTGACCCATGGCTTGAGAAGATGGCCAATTTCAACCATTCTTGGAACTTGCAAATACCTTGTGGGACTTGACCCAAAAGCTTTGGTTGTTGAGTAGGTTCCTTTGCAAGTGATTTTATTGTAGTAATTTCCCAAGTAAAGCTTTCTAGCCCTTGGATATTCTCCATCTGCAAGGTAATCATCACTTTCTCCATATGCTCTTGCAACTCTAAAACCTAAGAGGCACTCATGAAGTACAGGAAGTCAGATGCAATTACAATTGTACTTTCTACCTATTGTTTTACCAATTCTACTACACTGGGTGGCAATTGAGACTCCTATTCTTGTTTGCATGTTAAGTCTTTAGGACTTCCCATAGAAAATCTTGCAATGTTGTGAACCCAAGATGTTGCTCTTCCTTTTTGGTAGTAACTCCCACTTTATCTACATATGGGCTTATTCAACTCATTCTCTCTTCTAAGGTGTCAAACACTGTTTTTGTCTTCTTGGACTTTAAGGCTCTTCTTCTAATGGCTCCATGAGATCCACTATATAGGTGGATTTTACCATACTTCTCATATTTTGTTATTTGTTGATCACCATCTCTTCTCTAGCCAATACCTCCTTTCCCATAGTACTTTGGGGTTTGGGTCTACTAGTGCCCACATTCTTGGCTATCTCCTCCATCAAGGGCTTTGTAGTTTTTATTCCCAAAGAACTAGCTTTTGCATTCTTCTTTGGATTCCTAGATGACTTTTGACTCCCTTTCTTAGGTGTACTAGGCCTTGTCCTCTTACTACTAGTGGTATTGCAAGAGTTGCAGGCCTTGATGAATTGGATATGGAGGAAATACCACCTAAAGGATTGCTTCTAGACTTCTTCCTTGATAGGCCTACCTCATCATCTCTAAGACCTCTTCTTTTAGATCCACCTCTCATGGATCCTCTAGGCTCATCATCCTCTCATCAAGTTCATCTTTTGCTTTGGAGTCTTGTTTCATGGGAGCTTCCAACTTATTATGACTAATGAATTGCAATTATTAGCTCATTCTTTATTCCAACTTACAATTTTTCAATGTAAGGTCATTTCTTGATTTTTGCTGAGCTTTGACCTTACCTTATTCCTTGTTCCTTTTCTCCTTGTAGTAGGGAAGGTACTTTTGGTACTGCACTTTCTCACTATTGAGCTTGTTTATTGTCAACTAGAGAAAAGCTTTCTCAAGATCTTCTCTTACCTTTCTCCAATTGAGTTTCTCCTTCTAGAGAGCTATGACCTCTACTTCTAGTGTGGATTGAGACAATATCAAGTCTTCTACCTCCTTATGAGAATTCTTAGAGGTAGTGGTCAGTCCATCTATCTTATCTTTTGCTTCCTTAGAGTCCTTCTTGTCAATGATTGCCTAGTCCCATAGTGCTTGAAGTTCCCCCTCTATCTTTTTGTGGTCCAATTGTGCACTCACCAATTGTTTGTCAGTAATTGTTTTCTTGGTCTCAACATGCTAGAGTTGAGGCATCGCTTCCACTAACTTCTTCTCTATTGTGATAGTGTGCATCTATAATGTAGCCACCTTCTTAACCCATGCAAGGTCCACCTCTTGAATTTTACAAGATTTTTCTTGTATGCATTGTTCTTGCTCATCCCATAGTTCTTGTATTTTATTATGAGCTAGATGGCCACATCTCAACTCTAACAATATGGATTTAAGACCATGCATCCCTTCCTGGTTGGGGTTCTCTATCCATTTAGTTAAGTCTTTCTACCTCACAACATTACCAACTAGGGTGTTTATTATTAAGAAAGACATCCCAAACCTATCATATATTGCAAGATCAACTTCTCATAGCCTTCTTGCCAATATATTGGCCTCTTGAGAATGGCTCTTGCTTTGGCACTTCTTGGAAAATGTTAAGTTATCAAGAATTAAAAATAGATTTTTGCTTGGTGATACGAGTGGCAAGGTAGGTCCCTCATGCCATAAAATTGGTGTTATTGTGATGGCACCAAATCAAAGATGCTACTCCTTTCCCTTTGGGTAGAATTGTGTGCTTTTTTTATAGGTTTTGAAGGTCCTACAATATTTCTATGAGGCTTTAAGGAATCATCCTCCAAGTTTATAATATCTAGTTCCTTTTGTTGCTTGGAATTGGTGGCACTTTTAAATATAGGAATTGTGGTTTCCCATATGCTTTTTGTTGCTTTATTTCTTTCTGAAAGAGAGCCCCTCCTCTTTGGAAGAGCATGTTTTGCTTGCTTGCCATCATTATAGACTTTTTAATCATAATTATTAGCTTCTTTTGCTCCTTTACTAGGGTTAGTAACACTATTATACCCTTCTTGGAGCTTTTCACCTTTTTCCTCTTGCTGTCCATAACTTCAACTTCTTCAAAATTGAGAGGTTCCCATAGTTTGGTCTCTTGTACTCACATAGTAACATTCATTTGTAGCTTTACAAGGTTTTTCCACTCCTTGTTACTCCATTTGGAAAATTAGAGACCAATTAGGTTGTCACATGGGGACTCACATATTGCTCCAAGATCTAATTCACTATCTATTGGTAGCTTTTCTTGAAGATTGGCATTTGTGAAGTTGGTGTCAATTCCTTTATAAGATTCTCCATTGACTAGAAGATGCTCATAGCCAAATATTCTACAATTGTCATAAGGATGGGTCCTATAGTGAAGACTTCCTTCCCTTTGTCTTGTTTTTTGGGAGTGTGTAATGTTCCAAGGATAGGAGGACCCCCAAGAGAAACACAAGAGAAGGAACACATGAGAAAGACAAGACTTCATCCCTCAATACTTTGATGCCCCATAAGAGCACCTTGTCTTTATTATATAGCAAAGAGGATCCACTCAAAGGGAACTCTATCCTTGGATCAGATACATGGATTGGTGACATGTTAGCAAGCACCAACTTGAGATTTGTTGCATGGTTTAGTGGTATGTCAATCCTTGACATGTCTCATTTGGTTGGTCAAACAAGTTTGACTAGAGGGAATCTTTGGAGAATCTTCTTATAAGAAACTTAGAACTACATAGGTGAGTTACTATTGGAAAGCTCTCAACAAGAAAAATAGGGAGAGAAGGTGATATCTTTCCTGTTGGAGGAGAGATTTTTCATTTTTGAGGCCTAATTAATCTATTTAGGCCTCTAAAATTGGCTCTAAAGTTTTCAGGGTGTTTTTGGCCTTTGCCTTATTAGTGAAAATACTATTTTGGTGACATCTCTATCTGATCTATTTAGACCATCATATATAACATTTCTCAAGATATTACCAAGTTGATTTCTACCTCTAGATACTATGTCTAGCTAATTGTATTACAAACCTCCCCCTTTTAGGATGTAATGTACTCATTGCAAAGTGGTCGCTCAAAAGATTGCATTAACACCACTGCATGGATCAAGTTAACTATTTTTTACCATGTTGCCTCATACAATAGGTACCCTTTTCAATGGACAAGATATTCCACACACAGATGGTGGGTACCATGCATGCATTTCTAGAGAATACATTTGACTTCATATTCCTCCTTGCCATCAATGAGTGTTGGGCAAGGTTAAACTTCTTGCATGGAAGGAAAGTGGGGCGGTTGGGGTGTACATCTATGTAGTAAAGTAACATGGAACACTAATGGATCTTCATGTGTGGTGGTAGCTCAAGGTGATAGGCCATTGTGCCAATTCAATGAAGGATGGGAAAAGGCCCAATAAAATGAGGTCTGAGCTTACAAGGGCCAACTAACGTGAGGTTGGTTGTGGAAGCCATACTTGATCTCCAATGCTTAACTCTATATATATGCAATGCACATTTGCATATTGTTTATGTTGATTTTGGGTAATTTGCAACTTGTGCTTGGCATTCTCTACACCTTGTTAGATTCTAGAAACAAAAGTGTTGATAACATCAACTTTTGTAGCCATTAGGCAGATCTTTTACCAAGCTTGAAGGTGCAAAAAGGTGTTCTCTATACATGAGAAAGAATGGTGTGACATGTGTAGATGCATTCACTAAATTGTTATACATAAATTCTACTAGTAGATGTAAGGTGTCCCACCTTTCTTGCTCCTCTAAGATGAATCCCCAAAGTATATCCTCAATAGTGTGATTGGACTGCTCTATTTGTCTATTGGTTTGTGGATGATATGTTGTGGACATAGCAAGTTTGTTTTTGACGATTCCAAAGAGTGTTCTCCAAAATAAACTAATGAGTTGAGTGCTCCAATTGATGATGAACATATGTAATACCAAGAGCTAGCCATATGATCTAGATGTGAAATTTGGTTTGGTAAAATCTGGAATGATGTAATACATGATGGTCAAAATAGATCAGATAGAAGTATCACCAAAAAAGTACTTCTACTAATAGGACAAAAACCAAGATAGACTTGGAACCTTAGAAGCTTTAAAAAACCTTAGAACCAATAGCTAGATATATGATTAAAAGGTGAGAATTTGTTTTGGTAATATCTGGAAGGATGTTACACATGATGGACTAAGTAGATCAGAAAGAGGTATCACCAAAAGAGGACTTCTACTAATAGAGTAGGAACCAAAATATACTTGAAATCTTTGAAGGCAATTTTGAAGACCTAAACGGATGAATTAGGCCTCAAAAATGTGTAAATTCCACTCCAACAAAGAAAAGGCTGGCCTTCCCTCTCCCTTGCTTTGTCTTGTCAAGAGCTTTCCAATGGTACCTCACCCACGTAATTTTGAGATTCCTACAAGAAGATTCCCTAAAATATTCCCTCTGATCAAAGCTTGTTTGACCAACCAGATAGGACCAAGACCAACATGTCACCCATCCAAGTAAGTAATCCAAGGGTGGAGCTTGTTGACATGTCACCTATTAGTGTGCCTTATCCTAGGGTGGAGCTTCCTTGGAGGAGATCCTCTTTGTCTATATAATAAAGAGAAGGTGCTCCTTTGAGGCTTCGGAGGTTTCAGAGTGAAATCATGTGTTTCTCATGGTGTATTTCTTCTCAAGTCTCATATCCTCAGAGTATTACAATGGTATCAGAGCAGGTGTTGTCATCCAAGAGATTGGATCACCCCTCTTGGAAGAACATGGGCTACTGAGACAATAATTTTGAGGAGAGACATCCTGGTGTAATTGGTCAATTATGAGTGCTAGAAGAAGGGTGGAATGGAGGCTCCAAGAGGACAATATCCAACACCTTGCTTTCCATTCTTGAATCCATTCCACATCAAGATTATGTATATTTAGCGTGAGCAAGTGAGAGTGTATATGGTTTTTCACTTCAGAGTAGAGTTCATGGATATAGTGATGAATTCACCAAACCCAGTGATTTTTCCTGTAGTGATTTACAATAAAGAGTGGGATTTGACAATTTAGATTTTGTTGTGATGGATTTGAATGTCCCAAATCCTTTCCCTTTTAACACTCAAGTAGAAATTTGTTATGTAGTGAGACCAAAAGTGATGTTTAGAGATTTCCTTGTCAGGAATTTTGGTGAGGAATATTATCAACAAGTGGTAGCTTTAGAGGTCCCAATGGTAGTTCCAATAGTTTGTGGCCCTCCAGAGTAATCATATTAACTTTCTATTGAAGTAGACAATAATAATTGAGTGTTGCATGAAGAACCATGGACCTATAGTTGCAAGAGTTGGTGCAAGGAATGCAAGGGATGTTGAGCAAATTTTGAGAGATTAAGATGACCATGGAGGCATTACAAGATCAAGTGTAGACCCTCAGGAATGATCAAGCAATGCAAAAAGAAGAGTTGTCTCAAAACCCAATACCTGGGATCAAAGTACTTGGAGAGGTACTTGTGCCTACAAACCCAATCAACAATGAAGCCACATTGCTACTCCGGATGAAGAAGACATGCAACATTGAGTCTTATAAGGGGCAACATACAATGGGAGTAGTGGAGAACTGGATCTCACGAATGAATTGATATTTCCAATTGTTCTCAATAGAGCTCATCAAGCATGCTACATGCGTGTTTGCATGTGAGTACTTGACCGATAGATCCCTCACATGGTATGATGCTCAAGAACGATCCATGTTGATAGAGAGAAGAGAGGTCACGTGGACAACAATGCAAGAAGGATTGCTGAAAAATTTCCAGTCGGTGGATCATGTGCAGATGGCCCGGATCCAACTATGGGGATTGAAACAAAAGAACAACGTACAAGAGTATGTGGAGGCACTTTTAGATCTACAAGTTGCAATAATTGATATGAGTCTAGCAGAGGCTCTTGACAATTTCAAACAAGGGTTGAAGGAGCAAATTTGCCAAGAAGTCATGGTTCAAAATCTTTGCATGGTATTTGAAGCCATTGCTTGTGCGTAGAGAATAACAAGGGCATTAAGTGGAGGTGAAAGAGAAGTTCCACCTCAACATTATCAGGCAGAAATGCCACACATGGGTGGACCATTACCAATGGAATTGGGCAACCTTTGGTTTTGAGACCGAGGAGCACAGCCGCTTCAAGGAGAGTGTGGATGGGTAGAAGAACGGAAAGATGGAAACCCACAAGGAGAAGAAACTTGAGGAGAACAATGCTATTGTTACAATTGTGGCCATATTGGGCACATGTCTACCAACTGTTGTGCTGGTCTTCCTAGAGGCCCTCGGCCTTCATACAAGCAATCTTTGAACAACATGGAAAGATGCACTAAGGAGAAGGAGGTGGAAATCACTTTGGAAAACAAAGATCACCAGTAAATGTACCTTGCGGCCTTACTAGCTCAATAAAGAAGCAAAAAATCAAAGGAAAGAAGAGGATGAGAGCACAAAGGTCCCAAAAGGCAACCTCACAATTGATTGTCATGAATGGAGTCCTAGAAGGCAATCAAGTGAGAGTATTAATAGATCAGAGAGCAACAAAGAATTTTTGTTGTCTTGCTCTGTGGCAATAAGATTGGAAATGAATCTAAAGAGAGATGAGAGCAAAGAAGTAGAGCTACCTAATGGGCAACCAAAGAGGATTGAATCATTACCTAGACAGGTAACACTTTGTAGGAGAACATCAAGAAGCAATTGAATTGCAAGTGATACAATTAGCTTGTTATGATGCAATCTTAGGCATGCCATGGATGGAGCATTACAACCCTATGTTAGATTGGAGGAAGAAAACAATGAGAATGCAAAAATGGTTGATCAATGGGGTTAAAGAAAAATCACACAAGCAAGAATTGCCTCTCTATGTTATAGGGACAACAGCTCTCTATAAGACCGATAGATATTTCATGGGTCTAATAAGAGAAGTCCAGAGTGCACAACTCAATAGAAAAATTCTTGAGAAATTGAAGGATGTGGTAAATGATTTTCAAGATGGTTCTCTAGATGATCTACTTGCAGGATTACCACCAAAAGGAGAATAGATCATAAAATTGAGACACTCTTGGGGAAGACACCTCCTTGTAAGGCCCCATATTGCCTATCGCCTCATGAGTTGGAGGAATGTAAGAATCAAATTAAGGATATGCTGCAGAAAGGGTTCATCCAACCCAACATATCACCATATGGAGCTCCTGCCTTGTTTGTGAAGAAGAAGGATGATATAATGCGCATGTGCATCAACTATCGAGGTCTCAATCAGCAAACAATGAAGAAAAAATACCCCTTACCTTGCATGGATGATCTATTTGATCAACTCAATGGAGCAAGACACTTCACCAAATTGGACTTGCGGAGCGGTTACAATTCAGATTCTCCATCCTCCTCTACAATTCAGATTTGAATCTGAATTGTAGAGGAAGATGTGTACAAAACTACCTTTCAAACCAAGTATAGCAACTTTGAGTATCTCTTGATGCCTTTTGGCCTCACCAATGTACCAACTACTTTCATGAGTCTAATGAATGACATATTTTGTCCATATTTGGATAAGTCTATTATTGTTTTCTTGGATGACATCTTAGTATACAATAGCACCATGACAGAACACAAACAACATCTATAGAAGCCTTCCAGATTCTACAATAGAGTTGATTGTATGCCAAACTCTCAAAATGCCGAGTTTGGCAAGTCTTAAGTAGACTACTTAGGGCATAGAGTAAGTGCAAAGGGTATTCAAGTATTGATAGATAAAATAGAGGTCATTCAAAAATGGCATGCACTAGAAGATTAGACTTAACTCAAGAGGTTCTTGGAGTTTATGGGATTCTATTGTTGATTTGTCAAGGATTTCTCCAAGGTTTCATAGCCTTTAACGGCACTACTTGGCAAGGGGAAGAAGTGGACATGGAGAACCACACAAGAGTTTACCTTTCAAGAATTAAAAGCCACCTTGCTACATGCACCAATCTTGAAGTGATATGACTCAAAATGTCTAATCAAGTTGGCTACATATGCATTAAGCATAGCAATAGGATCAGTTCTACAACAAGAGTGGCATGATGGATAACATCCAATTGCATATTTCTCTCAAAAGTTGTTACGGCAGAGTGCAACTATCACACCACAGAATGAGAAGAGCTAGCCATTGTCCTTGCAACCAAGCATTGGAAGCACTATCTAGGTGAGAAGGCATATGTAGTAGAGATAGACCACAACCTCTAGTCTACCTCGAGATGTAGAAAGATTTATCTCATTGCCAAATTTGATGGACAAAGTGGTGACAATGCTTCAACATGATAATCATTTATGTGGAAGGTAAGAAGCAACTTGCAGATGCATTCACCCGCATGCCAATGGCAAACATTTTGGTGGTAGAGGTTAAGATTAACCCTGAATTTTGGTCAAAGATTTTGGCTACTACAAAAACTGATCCATAGATTGTAAGAGCGCAATCATCCAAAGGCTTCACTAACATCCAAGGACTCACCTTTTGTGATGGCAGATTATGGATCCCAAATGTCCTAAAATTATGCACCCCCATTATAGCAGAATGTCATGATTCGGCCATTGTAGGTCATGTTGGAGTGGACAAGACCTTAGATGCAACCCAATGCCATTACTATTGGCCCAAGATGAGCAACAACATGATGAACTACGTGCGCAACTGCCTACTTTATCAATAGAACAAAGCTTCTAATCAAGCTCATGTAGGGCTCCTTCAACCTCTCCCCACTCCTACACAACGTTGGGAATAGGTGAGTATGGATCTTGTGTGTGAATTACCCAAGACCACCTCAAGGTTTGACTCCATCGTGGTCTTTGTGGACCGGCTCAGCAAAATGATTCATGTACGCCCTACCACCAAGGATATTACCGCTCTGCAACTAGCTCAATTATACTTAGATGCAGTCTTCTCTCACTATGGCTTGTCTTGAGTACTCATCACCGATAGAGGCACTCAATTCACCAATTTGTTTTGGCAAACACTTTTTGGTTTCTTCAAAACCAAGTTGGCCATGTCCACAACTTACCATCCCCAAACAAATGGACAAATAGAGCAGGCTAATTGCATTATTGAAGACATGCTACATGGCTTTACCTTAGAGGAGTAAGAGAGTTAGACACCCTACTCCCATTGGTGGAATTTGCTTACAATAATTTGGTGAATGCATCTACCCATGTCACTCAATTCTTCCTCATGTATGGTAAGCATCCCTTCATACCTTCTAGCTTGATGAAGATCCGTCCGATGGCTACCAAGGTTGATGCAGTCAACACATTTGTTTCTAGAATCCAACAAAGTGTGGAGCGTGCTAAGCACAGATTGCAGATTGCACAAAATTGACAAAAGCATCATGCTGAGCATACTATAGGCACATGGAGTTCAATGTTGGGGATCAGGTTTGGTTGTCTACAACCAACCTCACACTCGTTGGCCCTCATAAGCTCAGACCCCATTTTATTAGGCCTTTTTCTATTCTTCATTGAGTCGATGTTGTGGCCTATCACCTTGAGCTACCACCACACATGAAGATCTATCTAGTGTTCCATGTTTCCCTACTATGCAGATATACTTCCCGATAGGGCCCTTGTCATTCCACACAAGACATTTGACCTTGTTTAACACTTATTGATGGCACGGAGAAATATGAAGTGGAGGGTATTCTCCAAAAACACATGCGTGGTACTCGTCATCCACGGATCAACTATCTAGTATAGTGGAAAGGTTACTCCCTCTATGAAGCAACCTGGGAGCCCGCTGCAAATTTGACAAATGCACCAGTGTTGGTGCAAGCATTTGAGCAACAACTGCACAATGAGGACGTTGCGTCTTAAAAGGAGGGAGGTTTGTAATACCAAGAGCTAGCCATATGATCTAGATGTGAAATTTGGTTTGGTAAAATCTGGAATGATGTTATACATGATGTTCAAAATAGATCAGATAGAAGTATTACCAAAAAGTACTTGTACTAGTAGGGCAAAAACCAAAATAGACTTGATAACCTTAGAACCAATAGCTAGACATATGATTTAAAGGTGAGAATTTGTTTGGTAACATCTAGAAGGGTGTTACACATGATGTACTAAATGGATCAAAAAGAGGTATCACCAAAAGGGGACTTCTACTAATAGAGTAGGAACCAAAATATGCCTAAAATCTTTGAAGGCAATTTTAAAGGCCTAAATGGATGAATTAGGCCTCAAGAATGTGTACATATTCCTCCAACAAAAAAAAGGCTGGCCTTTCCTCCCCTTGCTTTGAGCTTTCCAATGGTACCTCACCTACGTGATTTTGAGATTCCTACAAGAAGATTCCCTAAAAGATTCCCTCTGGTCAAAGCTTGTTTGACCAACCAGATAGGACGAAGACCAACATGTCACCCATCCAAGTAAGCAATCCAAGGGTGGAGCTTGCTGACATGTCACCAATCAGTGTGCCTAATCATAGGGTGGAGCTTCCTTGGAAGAGATCCTCTTTTTCTATATAAGAAATAGAAGGTGCTCCTTTGGGGCATCGGAGGTTTCAGTGTGAAATCATGTGTTTCTCATGGTGTGTTTCTTCTTAGGTCTCATATCCTTGGAGTATTACAGCATATGAGGCAAGCCATGGTAAGAAAAGATTGTAGCTAAGTATAATTGAGCTAATTATAGAGTAGTCACATCCTTGTTGTAGGATATATATGAATCATTTTGTTGAGGTGGTTTACAAAGACTACAATGGAGTAAAACCATGAGGTGCTCTTGGGCAATTCACAAACCAGATCCATGTTAACTTGCTCCCAACATAATGTAGGAGTATGAAGGGGTTGAAGGATTCATGCAAGAGCCTTATTAGAGGCTTTATTTTGTTGATATAGTAAGCACCTTTGAATGTACTCCATCACATCATTGCTCATCTTGGACCAATAGTAATAGCATTTGATTGCACCTAAGGTCTTGCACACTTCAACATGACTTGCAATGGCAAACCATGACATTTTGCCAAGATGGTGGTTCTTAGATTTAGGGCATCAAGGATCCATAACTTGCCATCATGAAAGGTGAGCTCTTGGGTACTAGTTATGCTTTGGATGATTGAGCTCATATGATCTATGTGTGACAACCCGGCAAATATCACTTTTGCGGTAATTGGGTAAGTAAAGTTCGTTCCCGTAGAGATACGAGTCAGAATTGGTCAAATACAAAGCAAAGTAACAATTTTAGTTCTTCTTGGTTGCATCTTTAATCTCTCAATAGAAACCACACCCAGAAGAGAGTAACAAGCACTGACTTGCAGTCTTGTCATGAATTAACACTCCTTAATCACAAATCCTTCAATTCTTTCCAAACAATCTTGATTGTGATGATTTAGGCTCTCCCAAAAACAGCACTTCATTGCAAAACGACTTTGCCTCAAAATTGTGTTCTACCCCTCCACTGAAGGTACAACTTCCTCGATCAAAATTGCTTCACATCAACTTTGCACTGCACTCACAAATGCATAATACTACCAACACTACAATTCCTCTCAGATTTGTCAAGGCATTGCTTTGATTGCACTTCACTCAGGATCAAACACATAGAATGAAGATCAAGGCTGTGGAATCCAACATCCAACAAGCACTCTGACTTGCACTTCAAATTTCTCCAAACACTCACAAACACAATTGCAAAGTTGATACTTGGAATCAAGCTCAAGCGACGAGCACTGCTTCACAACACTTCGCTTTATCTATTCTCAAAATTATGAGCACTGAACAACATTTTCCTATGAATGCCACTCTTAAATAGTGAAGCAATCGACAGTTCTAACAACTATACCCCGTTCTACAAAAACTCTTCTAACCCGTAGATCCGAAATGACAATGCACATCTTCATATCTGCCTCTTCAAATCTCAAAACTGTTACTACTCCGATCCAATGTCTACTTCTTCTTTGGCTTTCAAACCCAAACCCAAAGTACTTTACTTCCTAATACACTATCCTCGGGTTTCATAATTCCTACTTCGTCTACTAGATCTAAAAATTATCTTTCTTGATCTTAAATATCACTAATGGGTAATCTATCTAACTCCTTATCTCCCGACCCACTCTTCTCTAATGTCTCTGATGGTAACTCCAAAGACATTTGGACTCCTATGTTATTTACTTTGGGTTTTGCTTCAACACCTTTCTGAAGTTTTTCTAGCTCTATTTTCACTAAGCCTAATCTAATTGAAATGTTATCCTCTACGTCCTATCTATGTGAGTTCTCAATTTGATCAGCAAGGTGTTCATCTCTGTGTCTTTTGCTTGTCTTTGCCTCATCTCCTGCACCAACAACTTTAACTCGTGCAGGCGTGCTTCTTCAATTCGAACGCTGGCTTCTATACTTAACATTGCATTCATCTGGAGGACAATTTCCTTTATCGGCTCCAATTGTGTCTTCCTTTCTTGTTCTTGCTCTGCAAGCCATTCCTCTCTGTACATCACCAATTCTTCCTCAAATTTGGCCTGCACCGTCTCCTTCTCCTTCTGAACTACTTTCTCCTCCTGATTACAAAGTAATTCTCACAATTGGTCTTCTTCTCTATACCTTATAGCCAACTCTCTTTGCCAGAGTTGCTTCTTCTCCTCCATACTCTCCGTCACTGTATTGAGTTCTTGATCTTTCGCTGCTACCCTCGCCATAGCATGGATAAGTTCTACTCTTGAATCAACAAACTGCTGCTTCAAGATTTTGTATTCAGCTACCTGTCTTTCCCTTGTTATGTCACTCTTCCTCGCAAGATCCTCTCGATAGCTTACTTCCCTCTTCAGGTCTTCAATTACCTGACTTCTCTCTACTGCCTCCGCTCGTAGTACTTCTCTCTCCTCCTCACCTCGGGTTATACCTCTCTTCAACTCTGAGTTCTCTTCTTTTAATCTTGATAAGACCTGCAAAACAGTCTTCACCTCTAGACAAGTTGACTGCATCTCCTTCTTCTTGTACTCCAACTTCACCAACAAGGGGCACACTATCTCTCGCAGGTACTCCACTCCATCACTGGCAACTACTTCCTCCTGCGGAGTGGTCTCTCTTCTCACTTTGTGTTCTCTCAATACTCGCCTTCTTCTCTGGAGTCTTCGTATCGGAATCGATGCCTCATTGCCCGAGCTTTCTTCTACCTCTTCCTTCCCTCTACTCGGCCCCGCTTCACACTTCGCCTTACATCACAAGCAAAATCCTTGCTGTACTGCAATCTTCTTCTCCTCTGGCACCGGTACTTCATCCTCCAACGCTGTGTTGTCTTCGGCTTCCAACTCGGCTTGCATTTCTTTGTATTCTTCAGCAGCTGGCGCCAAAGTCATCTCTCCTCCTTCTTCACCATCACTGCTTCTATCTCTGCTCTGTAGTGTCAGCTTAGGTTCCTCTTCATGATCCGAGTCCTCCGTTTTGAGCTCGGCCTTGCCTTCTGAGTCTTCATCTTTTGACTCAATTACCACCATTCCTCACCTCGGGTTACTTCTCTGCATCTTTCAAGGTTTCTTGCTTTCTTCGGCTTCTCCTTGCCGACTCCTCTTCTTTGTCGGGGTACTCACTACGACCTCCACGTTCTTCCCTGTCTTTGCGTAGTAGTCATCCGTGCTCCGGATTTGGAGAATGTATTGCTGCTCCTCGACATTGACCTCCTTTCGGACATCCGGATGGAAATGCGACACCATCCGAGTCCGCTCCGCCGAGTTTAGCAAATTTAGCCCGAGGTAGAAGTGTGTTGCAAATGGCACAATGTAGTGTGGAGGCGACTTATCCTGCAAATTCCACACCATTTGCCTCGTTCTCCCATGAAAACACCTCGCCCAATTAATTGGTTCTCTTGCAAACAACTTATGGAAGAACACCGCTTGGTGTTTCATCACATAAGTTGTTCTCTCCGGCTTCAAGATCGCCATGAGAGCACTCACGATCCCTCTTCTCACTGGATCCTTGTAACTCTCAACTTTGTACCCATTCTTTGTTCTTTTCGACGAGAAGGCATCTCTCACTTCCTGAGTCTCTTGGGCTATCTCTCCTTTCCCCAAGAACGTGGCTCCCTACTCTGAGCCTACCTCCTTCCCGAGTACAAGTCTCCAATCCGACTTTGTCCATCGAGACACTTACTCTCGATGATTTTTGTCATGAATCTTGGAAAACTTACGTTCCAATTCCATGCCAAAAAAGTGATCCAAAGTTGGCTCAAGACTTCGATCCTCGCTATCACATCTTATCTTCGAATTGCATGATTTCTCACTGCAAATTCGGAGTTTTTCTTCCCTCCTCCCATCTCTTCTACTTTCTCACTTTCTCTTGATTTCACTCTTGCGACTTCGCCCTTGCGCACTAACATGAGTCCAACTCTATTTCCCTTTCTACAATCACCTGCAAGACAACTTCTCAGCAAAGGAAAATTACTCAACATTTTGTTGTTGCAGTTCCAATTTTTATAGAGTTGCGCTCCTTCGTCTTTTGTCGCTTCAAGTTTCTACCAAGAAATCACACCTCCGGCATGCACCTGTCACTGTCAATCAACCTTCGCGTGTATGGGCTGCCAGTTTTAAAACAGCCCCTTCTTGAATTTCTTGCCCCAAAAGGTTGTTAGACTATCTTTGCCTCGGGTTGAGCTCCCCCTGATCCGAAGACAATTTACTTCGGGTTGTATGCTGATAGGGCATTTCCGAGTACTTTGCCTTATGACTCGAAGTCACTTTACTTCGGGTTTCATCCCGATGACTCTTTTCTTCGCCTTCTTCGGCCATACAGGCGCAATTCAACTTCTCTGTACACTTCTTCTTCTTTATTTTGAGAAAAACAAATGTGAGCACCACACTATGAGTCAATCTTCATAGCAATAAGATTCTTTGGTCAAAATTTTGGGTTCATCTTGACCTCTACCAACAGATTGTTTGCCATAGGTATTTGGGTGACTACATCGGAAAGATATTTCTTGCCTTCCACATATGTGATTGTCATGTTGAACTATTGTCTCCACTTTGTCCAACAAATTTATGGATGAGAGATCTTTTTATATCTTGAGGTAGACTAGAGGTTTGTGTTCTATCTCCACTACAAATGCTTTCTTGCCAAGATAGTGCTTCCAATGCTTGGTTGCAAGGACAATAGCCAATTGTTCTTGTTTGGTGGTGTGATAATTGTACTTTGTTGGTAACAAATTTTGAGAGAAATATGCAATTAGGTGCTCTTGTCATTCCATAATTATTTTAGGTATTGCTCTTATCACACCACCTGATCATAAAATTGAGCAACTTCTTAGGAAGACACCCCCTTTTAAGACCCCATATTGACTATCAAACATGAGTTAGAGGAGTCCACGACATAAATTGAGGATATGTTGTAGCAAGGGTTTACCCAACCCAACATATCACCATACAGAGCTCTATGTTGTTTGTGACAAAGAAGGATGATACAATGCAAGTATGAATTGACTATCAAGGATATAGAGTACGTGCATTAGGTATCTAAGTGTTAAAAACTAAAATAGAGGTGATTCAAAAATAAGGTGCTCAAAAGATCAGACTCAACTCAAGAGTTCCTTGAGGTTGATGAGGTTCTATTGTTGACTTATCAAGGACTTCTCCAAGGTTACACAACTTCTAATGGCACTACTTGGCAAGGAGAGGAAATGGATATGGAGAATTGCATAGGAATTGGCCTTTTAGGAATTGAAAGATGCAATAATACATGCACCAATCCTGAAATAGTATGACCCAAAATGTCCAATCAAGTTGGCACTCAACATCCATACAAGCAATCTTTGAAGAACATTAAGAGACAAATAAAAGAAGAGGATATGGAAATCATATCATAAAAACAAAGATCACTAGTAAATGTACTTCATGGCCTTACTAGCTCAATGGAGAAGAAAAAAAGTGGGAGGAGGAAGAGGACAAGTGCGCAAAGGTTGAGGAAGATAAACTCACAATTGATTGTTATGAATGGAGTCCTAGAAGGCAATTAAATGATAGACCCTAGAGTAATAAAGAATTTCTTGTCTTGCTCTATTTTAATAAGGTTGGGAATAGATCTAGAGAAGGATGAAAATGAAGAAGTAGAATTACCTAATGGTCAAATAGAAAAGATTTAATTGTTACCAAAAAAGGTAACATTCCGTAGGAGAGTATCAAGAAGCAAGTGAGTGGCAAGTGATATAGTTAGCTCATTATAATACAATCTTAGGCAGTTTGTGTATAGAGAACTCAACTATGAAGGTCAATTGGAGAAAAAATGTAGTGAGCACTTGCCAATGGAAGATCATTGGGGTTAAAAAAGATCACACAAGCAAGAATTGCCTCTTTATGTTATAAGGATAATAATTATTTATAAGACAAATGGATGTTTCATGGGTCTAATAAAAGAAGTCCAAAGTGCACAACTCAATGGACAAATTCCTAAGAAATTGAAGATGCGGTCGATAAGTTTCAAGATGTCTTCCCAAATGACCTACACTCAAGATTACCACCAAAAAAAAAAGTAAATCACAAAATTTAGATACTTCTTGGGAAGACACTTCCTTGTAAGGCCCCATATTGACTATCATCTCATGAGTTGGAGGAATGTAAGGCTCAAATTGAGGATATGCTACAAAAAGGGTTTATCCAACCCATCATATCACCATATTGGGATCTTGTCTTGTTTGTGAAGCAGAAGGAAGGTTCAATGCACATGCATTGACTATTGTTGCCTCAATCAACAAATAATGACCAAAAAATACCCCTTACCCTAGATTCTATGAAAAAATCAATTGTATGCAAAAATCTCAAAGTGAAAGTTTGCCAAGTCTAAAATAGACTACTTGGGGCATAGAGTAAATATAGAAGGTATCCAAGTGTTAATAGATAAGATAGAGAGCTTTCAAAAATAGAGTGCTCTAGAAGATCAGATTCAACTCAAGAGTTTCTTGGGATTGATGAGGTTCTATCAATGATTTGTCAAGGACCTCTCCAAGATCATAAAACCTCTAATGGCACTACTTGGCAAGGGAAAGAAGTGGATGTGGAGAACCACACAAGAATTAGCCTTTTAGAAATTGAAAAATGCATTACTACATGCACTAATCTTGAAATTGTATGATCCAAATGTCCAATCAAGTTAGCTAAAGATGCATTAGGTGTAGCAATAGGAGCAGTCCTATAACAAGAGCTGCATGATGGATGGCACTCAATTGCATATTTCTCTTAAAATTTTTTTACTAATAGAATACAACTATCATACCACCAAAAGAGAAAAGTTGGCTATTGTTCTTGTAACCAAGCATCGGAAGCACTATCTTGGCAAGAAGGCATTTGTAGTGGAGATTGACCACAAGAGACAAAAAGATCTATCTCATCAATAGATTTGGTGGGTAGAGTGGAGACAATGATTCAACAAGATGATCACAAAGGTAAGAAACAACTTGCTAATGCATTCACTCAAATACTTATGGCAAAAAATCTAGTGGTAAAGGTCAAGATGAACCCAGAATTTTGGCCTAGGAATCTTATTGCTACAAAAATCAACACACAAATTGTAGGAGCTTGATCATCCAAAGGCATCACTAGTACCCAAGGACTCAGCTTTCATGATGGTAAATTATGAATCTTGGATGCCAAAGCTATATGATCCACCATCCTAGCAAATATCATGATTCTGCAATTGTAGGTCATGTTGGAATGTACAAGACCTTAGATGCAATCAAATGCCATTACTATTGGCCCAAGATGAGCAAAAATATGATGGAAAATCTTCAAAGTTGCCTACTTTTTCAACAAAATAAAACTTCTAATCAAGCTCCTATATCATTCCTTCAACCCCTCCCTACTCTTAAACAACATTTAGAATAAGTAAGCATGTATTTGGTTTGTGAATTGCTCAAGATCACCTCAAGGTTTGACTCTATTGTCATCTTTGATGATCAACTCAAGAAAATGATTCATGCACATCCTACCACCAAGGATGTGATTGCTCCACAATTAGCTCAATTGTACTTAGATGTCATCTTTTCTCACCATGGCCTATCTTGAGTGCTCATAATTGATAAAGGGACTCAATTCACTAGTTTGTTTTGAAGAACATTCTTTGTTATCTTCAAAACCAAATTAGCCATGTTCACAACTTACCATCCACAAAGCAATGGACAAATAGAGCAAGTTGATCACATTATTGAGGACATGCTTCAAGGCTTCATGTTAGATGAGCAAGAGAGGTGGGACACCTTACTTCCACTAGTGGAATTTGCCTACAACAATTAAGTGAATGCATCTACATAGGTCACACCATTCTTCCTCATGTATGGAGAGCATCCTTTCACGCCTTCAAGATAGATGAGGATCCACCTGGTGCCTACCAAGGTTGACATTATCAACACTTTTGTTTCTGAAATCCAGCATGGTGTGGAGAACGCCAAGCATAGGCTGCAGATGGCCCAAAATTGATAAAAGTAATATGTAGATGCACATGGTTGGCACATAGAGTTCAATATTAGGAGATCAAGTCTAGTTTTCCACAACCAACCTCACTCTAGTTGGCTTTTGTAAGCTTAGATCTTGTTTTATTGGGCTTTTTCCCATCCGTCATCAAATTGGCATAGTGGCATATCACCACACAAGAAGATCCATCTATTGTTCCATGTTTCCTTATTACACAAATATGTACCTTAATATGAACCCCACTTTCCTCCCATATAAGAAATTTGACATTATCTAACACTCATTGATGACATAGAGGAATATAAAGTCAAATGCATTATTTAGAAATGCATCCATGGTACTTTCCATCTATATTTGGAATATCTTGTCCATTGGAAATTGTATCCATTGTATGAGGCAACATAGGAGCTAGTAGCTAACTTGATCCATGCACTAGTGTTAGTGAAATCTTTTGAGCAACCGCTTTGTGATGAGTACATTACTTCTTAAAAGGAGGAAGTTTGTAATACCATTAACTAGACATAGTATCTAGAGGTGGAAATTGGCTTGGTAATATCTTTAGGGATGTTACATATGATGGTCTAAGTAGATTAAATAGAGATGTCATCAAAATGGTTTTTCCACTAATAGGGCAACGGCCAAAAATACTCAAAACTTTAGAGCTAATTTTATAGGCCTAAATAGATGAATTAGGCTTCCAAAAATGAGAATTTCTCCTCTCCAAAAGGAAAGGTATTGCGTACTCCTCTTATGTCATGTTTCCTTATATGTAGATGCATCCCAACCACCCTACTTCCATACAAGAAATTTGACCTTGTCCAACACTCATGGATGGCTTGGTGGAATATGAAGTTGAATGTATTCTCCAAAAACATATCCATGGTACACACCGTTTGCATGTGGAATATCTTGTACATTGGAAAGCATAACTATTATATGAGGTAACCCACCATCTGCATGTGGAATATCTTGTACATTGGAAAGTGTACCCACCATATGAGGTAACATGGGAGCTAGCAACCAACTTGACATATGCATCAATGTTAGTGCAATCTTTTGAGCAATAGCCTTGCAATGAGAATATTTTATCTTTAAAGGGAAGAGGTTAGTAATACCAATAGCTAGATATATTATCTAGAGGTGAAAACATCTAGACGGATGTTATATATGATGGACTAAGTAGTCAGATAGAAGTGTCACCAAAAGAGTACTTCCACTAATAGTGTTTGAATCAAAAACACCTTGAAAAATTTAGAGCCAATTTTAGAGGCCTAAATGGATGAATTACGCCTCAAAAATGGAAAAATTAACCTCCCTTGTCCCCAACTTGGAAATAACCACTAGCCTGCTCTTCCCACTATTTGTCTCATCAAGAGCTTTTGAATGGTACTTCTTCCATGCAATTCTTAGCTTCTTATAGAAATATTCTCTAAATATTCCCTCCAATCAAACTTGTTTGACCAACTTAATAGGACAAGAATGAACATATCACCCATCCATGCAACTAATCTAAGGGTGGAGCTCAATGACATATCATTGAACCATGTATCTGATCCAAGGGTAGAGGTTCCTTTGAAAGAATCCTCTTTTGCTATATAATAAAGACAAGGTGCTCCTTTGAAGCATCATAGTATTGAGCGCTGAAGCATTGCATTTCTTCTCTTGTGTTTCTCTTGTCCTTGAAACATTACAGTTATAATACCAAGAGCTAGCTGTATGATCTAGATGTGAAATTTGGTTTGGTAACATCTAGAATGATGTTATACATGATGGTCAAAATAGATAAGATAGAAGTATCACGAAAAGAGTACTTCTACTAATAGGGCAGAAACCAAAATAGACTTGAGAACCTTAGAACCAATAGCTAGACATATGATTTAAAGGTGAGAATTGGTTTGGTAACATCTAGAAGGATGTTACACATGATGGACTAAACAGATCAGAAAGAGGTATCAACAAAAGGGGACTTCTACTAATAGAGTAGGAACCAAAATATGCCTGAAATCTTTGAAGGCAATTTCGGAGGCCTAAACGGATGAATTAGGCCTTGAAAATATGAAAATCCCCCCCCCCCACCGCAATGTAGGAAAGGCTGGCCTCCCCTCCCCCTGCTTTGTCTCGTCAAGAGCTTTCCAACAATACCTTACGTGATTCTGAGATTCCTACAGGAAGATTCCCTAAAAGATTCCCTCTGGTCAAAGCTTGTTTGACCAACCAGATAGGACCTAGACCAAACATGTCACCCATCCAAGTAAGTAATCCAAGGGTGGATCTTGCTGACATGTCACCTATCTGTGTCGCTAATCCTATGGTGGAGCTTCCTTGGAGGAGATCTTCTTTGTCTATATAATAAAGAGAAGATGCTCCTTTGGGGCATCGAATGTTTGAGTGTGCAATCTGTGTTTTCTCTCTTCTCTTGTCCTTGGAGTATTACAACAGCACTCCACTTGCTCCATAAGATCAAGTTGTCTACTTTGCCCTAAAAAGTCAACATGGTGTGGTACAATTTGTTGCATTGTAAAAGAAGTAACAACTATGGATAGGATCTCCCTACCAATAGATATCACCACTCTCTCTTCCACCATGTTGAGCTCATTGTGCTCTACCAAACCAAAGACCACTGCCAAATTTGGTAAGGTAACCTATAACAACATAACATCACATACTCTACTCACAACTCCTTGCCTAATGTCCCATACCAAAATTGGATAACTTGTGCCTTATTGAGTGAAATTGGTTAACCATCTTATACAAGTGTATGCCTTGCATAGGCTCTCTTCATCCTTTCATTTGAACTCTTGAAAGCTCTTTAGCTTGTCAATCCACATTCCTTGGGAGTTCTACCTCAAGCATAAGAAGAACTCCACCATGAGGTTAAACGTTGGTATCTCACCACCTTGTAGAATAGGTGGTACCTCCATAGATACACTAATACTACTAGAACTAGAACTCATCGGTACTACTAATCTACATTTGAAAATTGAGTTTGAATTGATAAAGATGTAGTTTGGAGACCAATATTGCCTCCTTAATTCAATCTTCTCCAAGTGTGCTCTCTTGGACTCATGGTAGTCATCTATTGGTAGACCCTCAAGTGTTGGAACAACTCCTATGCCATGGAAGGTGTGAATAAATTTGGGGTCTGCATCTATTATAGATCACACCAACTATCAAACTCTTGGATGAAATCATCCAACTCAATGGTATCCACTATACCAAAGTCATGTTTGGGGTATTTGGAGACCCATATCTCATAACAAAATGTAGACACACAATGTGAATTACCAATTAGATCAACTCTTCTGTCAAACTCTAAATCAAAATCAATCTCCTCCCTTGTTGAGACCTAAGATACAAGTTGATACCAAGTGACTCTTGGCATAAACCCACTACATACTACCCCTTTGGTAACCCCATAAAACTCCATCATGACAATATAACCAACCACAACTTGTAATATGTCATCACAACATGCACTTTCACAAGCCAGCCTCACACCAACAAGTTGGCTTACTTGCTTTTCTAGGTTTTTGTAGCCTCTCTAGCCCATAACCTTATGCTTCAAAACCTCTAAATTCAAAATACTGTGTTTTTTTTTTGCCAATTCAAACATTTTTGAGAAGCCTTTCCAACTCCAAAAGACCTCCGCTACATTTAAGCTCACAAATGTAGTAGAGCTAACCTCCATCAACTTGTTAAAATCTTCTTCACTAAAACTCAACACTAAATGAGGCAAGTTTCTACACTCTACTTGCAACTTGAAGGATAGGGACCTCCAAATCCCTAATCTAGATAAATGTGGCCCCTAATTTTGCAGCTAAGCCCAATTTGCAACTGTCACGCCATTTGTAGTGTTGCATCTAGATGCTCAGACACTAGAGTTCCAATGATAGTAGTTAGAATTATTTCAATAGTTTCTCAGAGACTACTTTCCGACGGTCAGATTTTGTGTTTGGAGTACTGACTTCACGGTGGAGCCCACTGTAACTTTGCACCATTTGCACCGTCAAGTGTGCCGTTAGTGGGATGTTAGGGTTCAGACCTAGCTCGAGTCTAGGGGTAAACTTTTGAAGTGTAGCTCTAGAGAGATCACTTCTCTGATGTTGAGCCTTTGAGTTCCTGGCTATGGTGGACAGAGGCTAGTGAGCGTCACCTGGATTCTCTATACTAGAGCGGGTGTGGCTTGACTATAATCAATACCCAGTTGTTGGCAGTTTATATAGTGACAAATCAAGTACTGCTCTGAGTTGAGTTGAGTTGATTTGAGAGTGGTAAATAATCTGATTACATCAGAGAAGTGAAGTCAAGGGGAAATCGGGTGCAAGAACTTTGAGTGTTGGTGGTATCTCCAAGCTCGGTGGATTGTTGGTAGCTCAATTCAAGTCCAGTTTTTTCTAGTGTGCAGAAGCTTGTTCAATTGATGCATATTGAGCAGTAAGGCAGACAGTGTGCAAAAGTGCTAGCCAATTTTTTAGCACAGAAGGAGCAAATTTTGAGCAATGGTTGTGATTTTGAGCTCAAGAGGTGAAGGCAAGACCAATTTGTTGCAAATTGGGCTCAAAAAGTCAAATTAAAGCTGGAGTTAGGAAGCTATTCTCATGAATTTGTGATTTGGAGAAACCCATGTTTTCAAATTGGCTCAAGTGGAAAGTTAGCGGAGGATTTGGCGGCCAACCAACTTTAGGGTTTATGTCAGATTTTGGCTGGATTTTACATCAAATTTTGGCCAGATTTGGAGGATTTTTGATGTTTGGCTAGATTTGGAGAAGTTTTGCTAGTTTGGAGGACTTTCACAAGTTTGGAGGAGTTTTGCCAAATTTTGGAGGAGGTTCAAAGTGGCAAGAAGAAGGACCTCATTTCAATCAATTTTGGTATTTCGAGGCAAAGAGCTAGAGGTATGAGAGGCTACAAAGGCCTAGAAGGCCTTGTGGCTAGCAAGCCAGCTTGCTGGCATGAGGCTAGCTAGTTTAGAGTAGATCTTGGTCATTGGTTGGCAAAATCTGCCCATCCTGCTAGATTGTGCGCAACAAGGTTTGACCTCTAGATCTCTTGTTTGTAGACTGGTGCCCTAGCCAACTAGTCCACCTCACCTTTTGTCATAGTGACTATGCCACTATTATCTATGCACTTGTAGCTTTGGCTAGGAGAAGCAATTTGATCCCATTCTTGGTGATCCCCGTAGCTTAGGACTTAGATACAAGATGGAGATTTAGATTTCTTGTGATTGACCCCCTCCATTCTCTACTTTCTGTTTGTGCACTATGTTTGTGTGAGGTTGTGGTACCCACATTTTTTGTTTTTCTATGGTTAGTCGAGTTGAAGAGGCAAAGTAAGCACGGAAAAGTCGAATTGCGGACAAAGAGTGGACGGAAGTAACTTCAGAGGAAAGCCAAAGAAGCTGACATCGGATCCAATGATGGAGGTACTCGGAAGAGGAGTACACTGGGAACAGTCCGAAGATCATTGTCTTTGGGTTGGAAAATGCATGAAAGACAAAGACAGTTTAACAACCTCTGTACGTGGCAAGAAAGTACATTTCAAGAAACGGCGAGGGCAGAAGAATCATGTCTTGACAGTGATCGGGAGTGCACGCAGAAGAGAGAAATTCACCGACAAAATTGACTGAAGAATGACTACGATTTGGGGCAATATAAAATTGCGACTGCGCAGAGGGAATTTGAACACTCTGAGTAAATTTCCAATTCCTTTGAGTAGTCGTCTTGCAGTAATGCGTGTCCGGAAGCCCATCAAGAGTGAGATTTTCCAAAACCCTGAGGGAGTTAGAGTGTCTCGTCCTGGAGAGGGTCTTGTTTTCCAACAGCGTAGAACAAGAGAACAAATCATGGCAAAGAAGGTGGCCAACACGCTGGCGGTGAGAGGCTTTGCAATCCAAAGAGTAGATGTAGTAGTTAGGATCGAAGTCTTGGTTAGACTTCATATTACATTTTTAGCATGGAACTCAAATTTTAGTTTCTGGGAGTAATGGCAAAAATCGCTGCCAATAATTGTGAGGAGGGTCTCGAGGTGGAAGGGAAGAGAGGCAATCTGGCTCGATGGACTGAGTCGGATGGAAGTTAGTATCGGAGAGAGAAGCAGGAGAGCCGATAGGGATCACCTTCTATCGGAAGTGTGATGCTGCAAAGGACATGGCGGAGATCCGTAACTCATTTTTTGCTCCAAGAACTACGAATGGTTACAAGGTGGAGTCCTATCGGGACCCGATCCAAAGAAGTATTGTGGGGGTGATGATGGCCATGTTCAAGCCAGAATGAACAACCTACATGATCATGCAGTAGACAATCTTTTTCCATCAGATGTTTGCAGGAGTTCCAGTGAATTGGGCAAGGTGCTTTCATCACCAAACAAGGCAGATGGTGGTGAATTGGAGAACAGGCTCGCCACCGCATTATTTTGCACCATTTGCGGCTCATTTCTACTTCGGGCTGAACTTGTTGTCCAAAGACGAGCGTCATCGTATGGTGTCGCACATGCATCCCAATTTGAGGCGGGAAGCAGACGATAAGGAGTGCCAGTATATGCTTCATCTGTGAGTGAATGACGAGTACTTTGCAAGGATGGGACAGTGGAAATTCGAAGATGTTACCAGTCCAAAGACAAAGAAGCATAGCAAACCCGAAGAAGCCAAGAAGTCTCCCATGCAAAGAAAGACTTGGCGGCTGATATATTCGGGGCCCCAAATTGGGACGTCCCTTTTCATGTGTATGTGGACACTTCATCCATGGCCATCAGAGTTGTCTTAAGTCAGAAGGACAAGAAGAAAAAGGACTACCCGGTGTATTATGCCAGCCAACAACTTTCAGTTTTTGAAAAGAACTATTCGACGACTGAAAGAGAAGCCCTTGGGATGGTGTATGCCTACAAGAAATTTTGTCACTACCTATTAGGATACAAATTCATCTTCTATGTGGACCATTATGCAATGCAACACTTGGTCAAGAAGGCAGATTTTTCCGGGCAAATTGCATGATGGATCTTGTTGTTACAAGAATTCACATACACTGTACAAGTAAGGAAGGGAGCTTTGCATTCAAATGCGGACTTCTTATCCAGGTTAGAAACTCAAGACCAAGATTTGGAAATCGATGATTGGTTTCTTGATGAAGAGCTATATCATTTAATGGCTGTGCAAAGTACGCGGTATGCGGAAAAATATCATTATTTGCATACGTGCCATTGTCTTGAGGGGTTGGATCCGGAACAAAGAGCAGTCTTCCTTTGGAAAATGGGACCGTACCAATTGAAACACAACATTTTGTTTAAAATGGGCGAAGATGAAGTACTTCGGAGATGCTTGGAAGCATACGAAGTAGGAGGAGTCATTGAATCCTTGCACTCGGAAGCATTGGGGAGACACTATGCCCTAAAAAATACGGTGAAGAAAATTCTTTCGGCAAGGTATTGGTGGCCTAGGATGTATAAAGATACTCATGCCCATATTCAGAGTTGTGATGCATGTCAAAGAACAAGGAAACTGACGGCGACTTCTCAGTGGCCTTTGAAACCAATTTTGCCTCTAGCACCATTTGAGAAATGGGGAATTGATTTTGTGGGACCTATTCAACCAGTAATCTGTGTCACAAGGAAGAGGTACATCTTAGTATGTACTGATTATGCTACCAAGATGGTGGAAGCAGAGGCAACACAAAGAGATGATGCAAAGATAGTAGCAGAATTTTTCTTTTGAAACATCATTTCCCGTTATGGGTGTCCTCTGGAATTGGTCAGTGATTGGGGAACTCATTTTTTGAACTCAATGGTGGAGGCGTTAACCAAATACTTCCAAATTAAGCATTAGAAGACCACGCCTTACAACCCAAAAGCAAATGGACTCACGGAGAAAGCCAATGGATTGCTGTGTAAAATTTTGAATAAGGTGATAGTCAATTATGCCTATGATTGGGATATAAAGTTACTTGGAGCGTTGTGGGCATATCGAACAACGGAAAAAATTACTACCAAGCAAACTCCTTATTTCCTGACATACGGATTGCATCTTATACTACCAATTGAGTTTGAAGTACCGACATATAGAATACTTTGTGAAGAACGTTTGTCGGAGGAAGAAAGTCAAGATCTTTGGATCCATCAACTGATGTAGTTGGAAGAGAAAAAGGACAATGCAATGCAAACTACAAAGGAAATTCAAGAACAACGGAAAGTTTGGCATGATAAAAGAATCAAACTTGTGACTGTTCAAGAAGGAGATCTGGTATTATTATATGATAATCGCCGCCTATTTTTTCTAGGAAAATTACATTTGAGGTGGATGGGACCGTATCGTGTGATGCACATTTATGATAATGGATCTATTCAACTCGCAGACCTTGATGGCAATCCTTTTGCAACTCGCGTCAATGGTTGGAGGGTTAGAAAATATTGGATCCCAAACCCGACTTTGTATAAAAACCCGGTTGTCGGTGTTTGCGAGGACGCTCACATTTGAGGGAGGGGGTATGTGGTACCTAAATTTTTTGTTTTTCTATGGTAAGTCGTGTTTAGGAGGCAAAGTAAGCACAAAAAAGTCAAATTCCAGACAAAGAGTGGACAGAAGTAACTTCGGAAGAAAGCCGAAGAAGCTGACATCGGATCCAATGATGGAGGTACTCGGAAGAGGAGTATGCCGAGAACAGTCCGAAGATCACCGTCTTCGGGTTGGAAAATGCATGAAAGACAAAGACCATTTAACAACCTCTGTACGTGGCAAGAAAGTACATTTCAAGAAACGGCGGGGGCAGAAGAATCATGTCTTGACAGTGACCGGGAGTGCACGCAGAAGAGAGAAATTCACCGACAAAATTGACTGAAGAATGACTACGATTTGGGGCAATATAAAATTGCAACTGCGCAAGGGGAATTTGAACACTTTGAGTAAATTTTCAATTCCTTTGAGTAGTCGTCCTGCAGTAATGCGTGTCCAGAAGCCCATTGAGAGTGAGATTTTCTGAAACCCTGAGGGAGTTAGAGTGTCTTGTCTAGGAGAGGGTCTTGTTTTCCAATAGCGTAGAACAAGAGAACAAATCATGGCAAAGAAGGTGGCCAATGTGCTGGCGGTGAGAGGTTTTGCAATCCAAAGAGTAGATGTAGTAGTTAGGATCGAAGTCTTGGCTAGACTTTGTATTACATTTTTAGCATGGAATTGGAATTTCAGTTTCCGGGAGTAATGGCAGAAATTGCTGCCAATAATTGTGAGGAGGGTCCCGAGGTAGAAGGGAAGAGAGGCAATCTGGCTCGATAGACTGAGTTGGATTGGAAGTTAGTATTGGGGAGAGAAGCAGGAGAGCCAACAAGGATCACCTTCTATCGGAAGTGTGATGCTGCAGAGGAGACGGCGGAGATCCGTAACTTGTTTTTCGCTCCAAGAACTACAAATGGTTACAAGGTGGAGTCCTATTGGGACCTGATCCAAAGAAGTATCGTGGGGGCAATGATGGCCATGTTCAAGCCAGAACAAATGACCTACGTGACCATGCAGCAGGCAGTCATTTTCCATCAGATGTTTGTAGGAGTTCCAGTGAATTGGGCGAGGTGCTTTCATCACCAAACGAGGCAGATGGTGGTGAATTGGAGAACGGGCTCGCCACCGCATTATTTTGCACCATTCGCGGCTCATTTCTACTTCAGGCTGAACTTGCTGTCCAAAGACGAGCGTCATCATATGGTGTCGCACATGCACCCCGATTTGAGACGGGAAGCAGACGATGAGGAGTGCTAGTATATGCTTCTTTTGCGAGCGAATGACGAGTACTTTGCAAGGACGGGACAGTGGAAAATCGAAGATGTTACCAGTCCAAAGATGAAGAAGCAAAGCAAACCCGAAGAAGCCAAGAAGTCTCCCATGCAAAGAAAGACTCGGCGGCTGATGTTGAAGACCGCCAAAGTTGTAAGAGGGGCATCATCGGGATCAGAGTCTGAAGAGGAAACTGAGTCGCAAGAAGAGGACTCGAAAGAAGAAGAGCTTACCTTGAAAAGTGAGGAGTCTGGGAGCAAAAGTGAGGGAGAGCCAGAAGTCCAACAATCAGTGGTAGTAAGTGAGGCTGGTCAGGCAATGGTGGAGAACACGTCAAGACCAGAAGAGGAGGCAGAGAATCCCGCGGGGCGGAGTTCAAGAGGCCAAGACAAAGACAGTGCCGACACGATGAAGATATGAAGATCACAACTTTGGATGAAGGAGCCAATGACGCATGAGAAGACTCCAGACAAAGATGGCAATGAAGAGGAAGAAAAATTCAGCGGGATAACATATTTGACGAATGTGGTCATGCCATTGCTCGAGCTATTGAAAGAACATCAGAGAGGAATTGCCCAAGATCAAAGGAAAGGGATGAATGAGCTGCAAGTGGTGAAGCATCTGTTGAGAGAAGTGAAGGGGTTGCAGGAGCAACAAGTCCGAAGACATGAAGAAATTGAAGAACTTCAAAGGGAGGAAGACTCAAGAAAGAAAACGCTGAGCTTGTTACAAGAAAGCTGCAAGGTTAAAGAAAAAGAAATTGTAGAGGCAAGCCGGAGAATTGAAGGAGTAGGCGATGTGGCTGAGCAAGATGAAGGAAGAAGTGAGTACAGTGCACATCAAGAATGTTCATTTGAAGGCAATGAACATCATGATGGAGCAGGAGTTGGACAGCTTGAAGAAAAGTGCCGCAACAAAAGATCAAGCATGGTAGAGAGAGTTGGCGTCCAAGCAAGAAGAAGAAGAGCGATTGCAAGAACTTGTCAAGAACGCGGAACAGTAGAATATGCACTATGCAGAGGAGAAGAAGATGCTTGGTGCAGAATACGAAGACAAGTTGAAGATGTATCGTGAGGAGTTGAAGGTAGAACGCTCTTGAGGATATGAGTCGGAATCAATAGGAGAAGTTGCGGGGATATTAAGAGCGATCTTAAGCACGGAGGCTGAAGGAAGATTGGAAGAAGCTTGCTTACATGAGTCGAAATTACTAGTGCAGGAGACTCGGAAGAGAAAAGCCAAGGATGTGGACATGAACACATTGCTGATTCGGTTGAGAGAGCGTGTAGATAGGAAAATGTTGGAGGTAGAGAATAATGTTAGTCTTAGACTGGATTTAGTAAATTTGGAGTTAGAGAAAATACGGAATAGTGTGACAGTGGAGAAGAAATCCGATGTCGTAATAGTAAGTATGCAAGTATCATCAGACTTAAGGATTGATACATTAGAGAAGAGTGGGTCGGGAAATAAGAGTGTAGATAGATTACCAGTGAGCTCAATTGTAGAATGTAGTGAAGAAGTTGTAGAATTAGTAAAGAAATTAGTAGAATCAGTCATACCCAAAGAAGGTGAAATAGTAGGAAGATCATTGAGTTTAGAAGCCAATGATGAGGTCAACATCAGATCGGGATAAAAGTTGATTTTGAGATAGGAAGGGGCAGATATGAAGAGATAGACTGTCACTTAGGATCTGCAGGTAGGAAAGGATGTTAGGAAGCGGTGCCTAGGTAAGCAAGTCTGCCGTTTGCTTCAGTATTTAAGTGGAGCATTTGCAGTACAATGTTATTCAATATTCAACTTTTTGAAGATAGAAAAAGCAAAGTTTTGTTCTTAGTACTCGTCGCTTAAGCTTAATTCCGATTGTCAATTTCATGTTTGTGTTTGTGAGTGTGTGGAGAATTCCGAAGAGCAAGTCAATGTGTTTGTGGATACTGGAATCTGTAGCCTTGATCTTCATTTTGTGTGTTTGATCCTGAGTGAAGTGCATCGGAGCAGTGCCTTGATAGATCTGAGAGGAATTGTAGTGTTGGTAGTATTCTGCATTGGTGAATGCAACACGAAGTTGATGTGAAGCAATTTCAATCGAGGAAGTTGTGCCTTCAGTGGAGGGGTGGAACACAATTCTGAGGTGAAATTGGTCTTTGCAATGAAGTGCCGTCTTCGGGAGAATCTGAATCATCACAATCAAGAGTTGTTTGGACAGAATTTGCTATGTTGTGATTATGTGAGTGTGTATTCATGACAAGTTGTCAAGATTGTGAGCTTGTTACTCTCTTTTGGGTGTAGTTTCTACCTAAGAGATTAAAGAAGACATCAAGAAGAACTACAATTGTGACTTTTGACTTTGTATTTGCCAATTCTGGATAGTATCTCTGCGGGAACAAACTTTACTTACCCGATTACCACAAAAGTGATATTTGCCGGGTTGTCACATGATTTTTGGCGCCGCTGCCGGGGATACAAAGCCAAATTTGAAATTGGATGTCCACGCAATATGAATGTCTGCATCGAGAGAACAACGGGAAGAGAGAGCTCAAAGATGAGCAGTGCAGCGTGAAGAAGATGAACGTTTGAAAGCCCCATACACTTCAGAGTTATTGAGTTGGATGACTTCATCCAAGAGTTTGATAGTTGGTGTGATATGCAGCAGATGTGGAACCCACCTTTGTTTACACCTTTCATGGCATGGAAGGGGTTGCATCTGGAGGGTCCGCCGATGGATGACTACCATGAGTTCAGGAGAGGTCATTTGGAGGAGATTGAATTATGGAGACAGTATTGGTCTCCAAACTATGTCTCTATCACTTTAGGCTTGGTGGCCAGGAGTAGATCGGCTGTACCTACGAATTCTAGCTCGAGTAGTGTTGGTGGAGCTAGTGGAGGTGCACTAGCTAGAGATAATGCTACTACAAGTGGAAGTACCGCTACATGAGGTGGTGTGATACCGGGGTTTAACCCCATGGTGGAGTTCTTCCATTATTTGAGGTAGAACTACCAAAGAGTGTGGACTGACAAGCTGAGGAGCTTGTAGGAGTTCCAATGGAAGGCTAGAAAAAGCTTATGCGAGGCATACACTTGCATGAGGCATACACTTGCATGAGGCGGCTGATCAGTTTCACTTAGGGAGTTATTCAGGCCCAAGCAGTCTTGTTTTGGTATGGGAGACTGGACAAGGAGTTATGATGTAGAGTTTGTGATGCTATATTGTTGCAGGCTACTTCGCTCACTTTGGCAATGGTCTTTGGTTTGGCTGAGCGTATTGAGCTCAACATGGTGGAGGAGAGAGTGGTGACATATGGATTTAGTAGGGAGATCTCATCCACGGTTGTGACTTCTTCTAGAGTGCAACAAAGTGCGCCACGCCCAATTGGTTTTTGAGGATAGGGTGAATAGCCCAGATCCTATGGAGCAAGTGGAGGGCCTAGTGGAGCTAGGCCCTTACCTTCATCTTTGGGTCAATAACAGCCATTGAATGGAAGTATTGCTTGTTGGACTTGTGGTAGACCTCACCATAGGAGAGAGTGTACTCAGGGCAGCGGACCTGATACCTCTAGTGCATCACAGCCAGCATAGAGGCAATGTGAGCACTGCCAAAGATTTGGTCACACTAGTGACCGGTGTTTTGACCTACACTCAGAGTTACGGGGCGGTAGGGCTGCTATGGCAGGTAGTAAAGGAGCTCCAATTCATGGAGGACTAGGTGGTAGAGGTGGTGGTAGAGGATCTTCACCTAGTAGGGGTGCAGTACCTGCCCTTACTTTTGATACAGCTATGGCTACTCGGATTGGGCATTTGGAGCAGAGATTAGCTAGTATGGCCATTGCTCAGAGGAGATCAGATTTGGGGACTGAGGCTTCCACCTCATATGATGGTAATAGAGATGCTTTGGACTTCATGTGCGGAGCAACACAAGTGGATGCATCTATAGCAATGACTAGGAGTGCAGTACGTGCTCCATAGCCTAGAGGAGCATCAGTGAAGTTGGACTCACAGAGAGGAGAGGTCGGGAGACATGTCAGACTTCCCCAGTCTTTCACACTATATGAGGCATTGTAGAAAACATCCATGGTTCCTAGACATTTGAGTGCAGGTGTGGTAGGTGGTGATGGAGTGCATGATGGACAACCTGCTAGTCAACCACCTACTACTACACAAACTGAGTCTAGCATGATGTTGGGGGCGGCTCAGCTGATTATACGGTGTCCTTTGTTTTTGGCTAGTGATATGTTTACATTGGGAGTTGACCCAACCCTAGTGTCCTGGTTGGCTGCCATGCTTTGTGAGAGTAGGGATGATGCAGTTCCTACTATTAGAGTAGAGGTGGTTGGTAGTGGAGCTGACTTGGTTGAGGAGCATGGATTTGTTCAGCAACTAGTGGTTTCTGGCAAGTAATAGCGGCTAGACTAGAGGAGTTGCTAGCTAGACCAACCTTTGAGAGAGCATAGTTTACACCTGGTGTTGTCCTATTGGATAACCAAAGGGGGATTTTCCGTTTGGTAGTACCTTCAGGGAAGGTCTATACACCATAGAGAGTCTTGTTAGACTCTGGTGCACAGCCCTTTATGTTGGGGAAGGTTGTACTTATTAGTCTAGAGTTACGAATGACCGATGTAGAAAGGTATCCATTTCTGGTCCAGAATCTCTAGGTGGTGGTTCGACACAATACATCATACATGGAGAGCTTGTTGTCTAGGTTTAGTCTAGTCATCCGACTGATAGCTTGCTGGTGAGAGCTCAGGCTATTGTGACAATAGCTGAGTCATATGATGTGCTAGTTGGGAGAGTAGTGTTATACCCCATGGGTTTCAGTATTGACTATTGGGAGGAGACAGTCTCCTATAGACCAGGTTGGAAATCTGGTGAGGGACAAGTTTGTCGCCTACCAGTATGCTTCAATAGTGGCAATCTAGGCTCACTACAGTCTGAGACCATGGCAGCATCAGTTTTAGCTTTCAATGGTGCAGTTACTTGGCCTGGTGATTTTTTGGAGAGGAATGCCCATGCAGAGGATACTCCAGTACCAAAGGAGATCACTCGGATTTGGAGTACAAGTAGGATTGTTCCATCCACCTTGGATGTTCCATTGTGGAGTTCCAATGAGGCATTGCAGCAATATGCACATCAGTTGGTGCAACAGGTTTGGAGTGGAGCCTTTGTACCATTAGGAGATGAGTGTGAGGATGAGCCTCTAGAATCAATTGCTTTGACACCTCTGGATACCACACTCATTGCTTGGCAGTATCCAATAGAGGGGATATGTCTATTAGAGTTGTTTGGTGGGATTAGCACCGGACTAGCTGCGGTGTTGCAGGCAGGTATACAAGTATAGAGGTACTTGTATGTAGAGAGAGATGAAATTGCTAGGTGAGTCTCTATACATCATGTGGCACACTTGGCCTATTGGTATCCAAAGTTATTACCAATGTCAGCAGTCAGAGGTTACCAGAAGGCCCTACTAGTAGATATTTCCTTACTGAGGGCGCATGACCTAGAGAGACATGGGTCTATTAACTTGGTGATTTTTGGATTGCCATGTTAGGGACATACACATGCGGGCTATGGTTTGGGTCTTCAAGATCCTTGTTCTGGTGTGTTTTGGGAGATGTTATGGATACTACGACATCTCCAAGTTCATCAGTCCATTTCTCCAACTTACCTTTTGGAGAACGTGCCTTTGATGGGTGATTCTCGCACCAGAGTGGTGGCGAGTACACATTAGGTCCATTCTTGGATGGGACCTTCTGTATTGTTAGATGCAGCCAGAGTGAGATCATGGGCTCATTGTCTTCGTCTTTGGTGGACGAACTTCTTACCCAAAGTGGGTCAACTACGTGCTTATGATGGGTTTTAGTGACTTGACCACATCCTTGTTGATGATATCTTGGATGTTGGGCGCTAGTCTTAGACAGTGGTAGTGGCTGATAGGTCACCTATGGTAGTGGTGAACCTAGTTGGACAGCCTAGAGCCGCATTTCCCACACTCATGAGTTTCCTAGGCTCTCATGCTTTTTGAGAGGGAGGACTTGGACTTGTTTGGGACTCATAGTTACAGTAGTTGGTGGAGCCCAACACTGATGAGAGAGAGAGCAGGCAATGGGTTTTTGCACCGGTATTACCGCTGTTCTAGTAGTGTTAGAGGTATCCAAGCATCAGGTGTTAGGTTAGGCTATGGACCTAAACTGTTTGACCTAGATTGTGAGCCTTGGCTTGGCAGAGCAACGTAGGATGCACTTGATAGGCATCACCACTTGGACACTTGTGAGCCTTGTGCCTATCAAGAAGATTCAGGCACATGCTGGGAGCGATAGACCAAGTGGACATGGTATTCTTGGGACACATCCAATAGCTACTAAGGAGAGTGGTCTACTTGGAGTCCATCCAAGTGAGCGTGGGCTACTTGGATTACACCCTTGGTCCACATGGGATGCAGCTAGGGACGTGTGGAGCTTGCAACTAGAGTGGAGGGATTTTTTCACACAGAGGTTGGGACCTCTAGTGGTCGGGAGCATGACACTATTGCTCCCAAGGGCCCAGTGTAGCAGCCAGTCAGTACGTCTTCCACTCCTACTATAGTTACAAAGGATACTTGGGAGCCAAATCTTGGATCCAAGCTTATTGGAGAGGAAAGGCGGAGGGTTTGGAGGTTCTTGAGGATCCATACAAGTTGTTTTTCCTTCCATATGAAGGATTTGGGTGCTCTAATAGGACCTGATATATGGATTGAGCTAACTAGCAATACACCAATTTTCCAATGTCCTTATTGATAAAGTGAGATGGAGAGGACATTGATTCAAAGCTAGAGTAGTGACCTTTTTGAGGCTGGTTTGGTTGAGATTTCACATGGAGAATATGCATCAGCGATAGTGATGCCAGCTAACAAGGATATGCATGGCAACTACACAGATAGGCGGATGTGTGGAGATTACCATTCTATCAACCGACAGACCAGGGCTGATTGGTATGCCATGCTTACACCGGAGGAGATTTTTGATGCAATTGGGCATGCAAAGGTCTTCAGTACTTTGGATCTTTGAGCGAGATATCATCAGTTGCCAATCAAGGAGGAGGATAAATCCAAGATAACATTTTAGGCTATTGATCCTCATGGCAAGGATGTGTTATATCAATGGAGGTTCTTATTGTCTAGGATAAAGAATGCTCCTACTGAGTTCCAAAGGATCATGGATAGGATCCTAGCTGGATTGGATTTTGCTTGGTGCTATATTGATGACATTTTGGTCTATAGCACTACTGTGGAGGAGCATGAGAGACAGTTGTTGGAGGTGTTTGAGAGGTTGAGATCTCATGGACTCAAATTACATCCTGAGAAGTATAGGTTCTTCTACGAGCGGGTTGAGTATTTGGGTCACACTATCTACCTCGGACGACTTGGTGTTCAGTAGAGCAAGGTGGAGGCTATTGCACGTATTCCTTGGCCTACGGATGTGAGTAGAGTGCAACCATTCCTTGGGTTGGTGAACTTCTATTGCCACTATGTTAGAGGATTTAGTGCCATTGCCAAGGCCTTGACAAAGCTGATCAAGCCTACACAAGAGTGGTGTTGGGGAGATGAGCAGGAGAGAGCTTTTGTAGAGCTCAAGGAGAGGTTGACATCCGCTCCTATTTTGAGGAGACCGATCAAAGGACAACCATTTCAGGTTCATACTGATTGGAGTATGTTGGGGCTTGGAGCGGTGCTCACCCAACATGATGATGAGGGGAAGGAGTTTGTGGTGGCCTATGCTAGTTGCTCTAACAATTCAGCAAAGGCAAAGTATAGTTCATATGAGGGAGAGTGCTTGGCAGAAATTTGGGCAGTAGCAGATATTTTATGTTACCTATTTGGTAACCCCTTCACTCTCATCACTGATCATCAGCCACTAAAGTGGTTGATGGAGTCCAACTTTCAAGGAAGCTTGCACGATGGGCTCTGATTTTACAAGAGTATGATTTCATGGTTGTTCACAGACCTGAAGTAGTGAACCGTGATGCAGATGGGTTGAATAGAAACCCATGTCCCAACTAGGAGGATCAGACCAGAGCACGTTGACATGCATCTGATTTCTATGTATATTTTCAGAGGCTTTGGTGGTATCTCTCTCAGTGCATACACGAGGAGTTATTGAGGTCATAGATCCAGAGAATGAGAATATTTGTATAGTTCAGCAAGACATTCATGATGATGTCTTAGTGATGGACTATCTTTGCACTGGTGTTGTGGGTGGCACAATTGGGGCCAAGGAGAGAGATTGTGTTCTTCAGTAAGCCTGATGGTTCAGATTGGAGGGCAAACACCTTTTGCGTGTATGGGAGGTTTGTAGAGTGAGAGTAGTACCACTTGCATCTTAGAGACCACAGTTGGTCCATCATGCTCATGAGGGGCTAGGACATTTTAGAGTAAAGCGTACATATAGCTTACTCTAGAGTCATTATTGGTGGCGCGGTATGCAGACCGAGGTACAACAATTTGTTGCCAGATGTGTGGTTTGTGACCAAGTTAGAGCATCATTCAATGCTCCTATGCCACAGTTACACCCATTACCTATCATGGGATTGGGTTACCATTGGAGTTTGGACTTTGCTGGACCTTTACCGCTGATTGTGAGACATCATTGGTATGTTTGGTGATGGTGGAGCACTTCTCCAAGTGGATTGAGTTGGTGGCATTTCCTGACAAGTCTAGTGAAGGGACAACTTACTCGTTCTTGGATCAAGTCCTTAGTCATTTTGGTGCACCAACTGAGATTTTGACTGCTCAGGGTACAGAGTTCTTGGAGGAGTTTCAAGTCTTGTGTGACAAGGCTTTGATTGATTATTGTACTACATCTCAAGATTACCCTGAGGCAAATGGCTTAGCAGAGAGAGTGGTTCAAACGGTGAAGAGAGGATTGCATTTAGTATGGTTTGTAAAGAGGCCACTTGGGAGATTGGGATCTCCAATTACCTTGGTTGGCCATGGGCTATTGGTTCAGCCGGCAAGCCTCCTTAGCATCCTTCTCTCCATACTTTCTACTCTATGGATGAGATATAAATTTACATGTAGCCATTTGTTGAGATGCTATTGTAGTTTTGGACTTGGATGACCCCGATATATGGATAAGTGCATGTTCTCAATGGGCAGAGATCTTTTGGGGAGTGATGTCGATGGCCTTTGAGAACTTGGCGATTGCTGAACATAGAGATACATTATGCTATGCTACCATTCAAGGAGGAGGTTATAGACCCTCGATCCATCAATTTCATCCAAGAGACTATGTATATCTATAGCAGATAGCACCAACAACACTTGATGTTTTGACAAGCCGCACTATCTTGAGAGTGCGTGAGGTTTTGCCATCTGGAAAAAGGAGTCCTTGTGTTAGAAGGACGTGATGGTGTTTTTTGGATGGATCATATGCGCAATTGTGTGCCATACCACCTTCCAAACATTGATGGTACTATGGACCCAAGCTTGGCACTTGTACGTGCAGGCTTGAGGTGTATGTTATGTGGATCTTCTAGTGGAGCTGCTACTATGTTAGTGTGTGATAGCTATTTAAGAGGATGGCATATGGCATGTATGACTCCTCCCCTCATGGTGGTTCCTCATGGACAATGGTTATGTCCTAGATGTACTTGACCTATAGCTAGTTCATTTTTTATATGGTATAGATTGCAGATAGGTAACTAATGATGGGGCTCCATAGCACCCGGCCTCTTGATCGTTGCCCATTATAGGGTAGACCATATACTTAGAGTAGATGGGTATCTAGAGTTAGAGGGACCTAACCACCAGCTAGGGAAGCGATTGTGGCACTTTAGAGTCTATGTATGACTTATGTGTGAGTTGTGCTTCTATAGTGTATGATGTTGACTGCAATATATGTTGTCTAGTGATGTATATACGCATGATAGTTGTCACGCCATTTGTAGTGTCACATCTAGATGCTTGTACACTAGAGTTCCAATGATAGTAGTTAGAGCTATTTTAGTAGTTTCTCAAAGACTAATTTTTGATAGTCAGATTTTGTGTTTGGGGTATTGACTTCACGGTGGGGCCCACCATCACTTTGCACCATTTGCACCGTTGAGTGTGCCATCAGCGGGACCGTTAGGGTTCAGACCTAGCTTGAGTCCAGGGGGTATACTTTTGAAGTGCAGCTCTGTGGTGCCCACATTTTTTTTTTTCAAAATAAAGGAGAAGAAGTGTATAGAGAGGTCGGATTGTGCCTGTATGGCCGAAGAAGGCAAAGAAAATTGTCTTTGGGATGAAACCCAAAGTAAAGTGACTTTGGGTCATAAGGCAAAGTCCTCGGAAATGCCCTGTCATCATACCATACGAAGTAAATTGTCTTTGGATTAGGGGGGAGCTCAACCCGAGGCAAAGACAGTCTAACAACCTTTCGTCGGGGCGAGAAATTCAAGAAGGGGCCGTTTCAAAACTGGCGGCTCATACGCGCAAAGGTTGATTGACAGTGACAGGTGCATGCAGGAGGTGTGATTTCTTGGTAGAAACTCAAAGCAATGGAAGACAAAGAAGTGCAACTCTATAAAAATCGAAACTGCAACGACGAAATGTCGAGCAATTTTCCTTCGCCGTTGAGAAGTCGTCTTGCAGGTGATCGGGGAAAGGGAAATAAATTTGTACTCGGGTTAGTGCACAAGGGAGAAGTCGCGAGAGAGAAATTGAGAGACAGTAAGAAAGCAGAAGAGATGGGAGGAGGGAAGAAAAACTCTGAATTTGCAGTGAGAAATCATGCAATTCGGAGATTAGATGTAGTAGCAAGGATTGAAGTCTTGAGCCGACTTCGGATCACCTTTTTGGCATGGAACTAGAACGTAAGTTTTCCAAGATTCATGACAGAAATCATTGAGAGTAAGTGTCTCAATGGTCCCAAGGAAGAAGGGAAGAGAGGAAATCCGGCTTGCTGGACAGAGTCAGATTGGAGACTCGTACTCGGGAAGGAGGCGGGTTCGGAGCAGGGAGCCACGTTCTTGGGGAAAGGAGAGATAGCCCAAGAAACGTAGGAGGTGAGAGATGCCTTCTTGTCAAAGAGAACAAAGAATGGGTACAAAGTTGAGAGCTACAAAGACCCTGTGAGGAGAGGAATTGTGAGTGCACTAATGGCCATCCTGAAGCCGGAGAGAACCACTTATGTGATGAAACACCAAGCGGTGTTCTTCCACAAGTTATTTGCAGGAGAACCGATCAATTGGGCAAGGTGTTTTCACGAGAGAACGAGGCAGATGGTGTGGAATCTGCGGGATAAGTCGCCTCCACACTACATTGTACCATTTGCAGCACATTTCTACCTCGGGTTGAATTTGCTCAATTTGGCGGAGCGCAATAGAATGGTGTCTCATTTCCATCCTAACTTGAGAGGAGAAGTCGACGCGGAGGAGCAGCAATATATTCTCTAAATCCGGAGCACGGACAACTACTATGCAAAGATAGGGAAAAACGTGGAGGTCATGGTAAGTACCCCGATGAAGAAGAGAACTTGGCACGCAGAAGCCGAAGAAAACAAGAAACCTTGGAAGATGCAGAAACATAACCCGAGGCAAGGGATGGTGGTGATTTAGTCAGAAGATGAAGACTCAGAAGGCGAAGCTGAGCTCAAGACGGAGGACTCGGAACGTGAGGAGGAACCCGAGCTGACACTGTAGAGCGGAGATACTAGCAGTGACAGTGAAGACGGTGGAGAAATGACCTCGGCACCGGCGGCTGAAGAATACAAAGAAGAAGTGCAAGCCAAAGTAGAAGCCAAAGACAATGCGGCGCTAGAAGACAAAGTACCGGTGCTCGAGGAGAAGAAGATCGCAGTACAGCGAGGAGTTCGCTCAAGATGTAAGGTGAAGTATGAGGCGGGGCCGAGTAAAGTGAAGGCAGATGCAAAAGACAGCACAAGTAGTGAGGCATCAAACCCGATATGAAGACTTCAGCGAAGAAGGCGCATATCAGGAGAACATGAGGAGAAACAAGAAATTACTCCGTGGGAGGAAGAAGTTGCCAGTGAGGGAGTGGAGTACCTGCAAGAGGTAGTATACCCGCTGTTAGTGAAGTTGGAGAAGAAGAAGAAGGAGATGCAGTCAACTTGTCCAAAGGTAAAGACTGTATTGCAGGTGGTAGCGAGATTAGAAGAAGAAAACTCGGAGTTGAAGAAGAGTATAACCCGAGGTGAGAAGGAGAGAGAAGTACTGCAAGCGGCAGCAGTAGAGAGAAGTCAGGTAATTGAAGACCTGAAGCGGGAAGTGAGCTATCAAGAGGATCTTGCGAGGAAGAGTGACATCGCAAGGGAGAGACATGTAGCTGAATTTGAAATCTTGAAGCAGCAGTTCGCTGATTCAAGAGTAGAGCTTATCCATGCTATGGCGAGGGTAGCATCAAAGGAACAAGTGCTTGATCGAGTGATGGAGAGTATGGAAGAGAAGAAGCAACTCTAGCAAAGAGAGTTGTCTGTGCGGTATAGAGAAGAAGAGAGATTACAAGAGTTACTTTGTAATCAGGAAGAGAAAATCGTACAGAAGGAGAAAGAGAAGGAGGCAGTGAAGGCCGAGTTCGAAGAAGAGTTGGCGATGTACAGAGAGGAATGGGATCAAGAACAAGAACAAAAGACAAGATTGGAGCCATTGAAGGAGATAGTCCTCAAAGTGAACGCAATGTTAAGTACAGAAGCCAGCGTTTGGATTGAAGAAACAAGGTTGCACGAGTTGAAGTTGTTGGTGCAGGAGACAATGCGAAGACAAGCAAAAGATACAGATTTGAATGCCTTGTTGATTAGTCTCAGAACTCGTGTAGACAGGAAGATCTTAGAAGTAGAAGACAATATTGCGATTAGATTAGACTTAGTGAGAATAGAGTTAGAAAAGCTTCGGCAAGATGTTAAGGCAAAAACCAAAGTAGATAACATAGGAATCCAAATGTCTTTGGAGTTGCCCTTAGAGACATTAGAGAAGAGTGGGTCAAAGGATGAAGAGTTAGATAGATTACCCACTAGTGCAATTTCAGATCAGGAAAGAGAATTGTTGGATTTGGTAGAAGAAGTAGGAGATGTGAAACCCGAGGAAAATGTAGTAGGAAGTAAGATTACTTCGGGTTCAAGTTTGAAAGCCAAGGAAGAAGTAGACATTGGATTGGATTAGTAACAGATTTGAGATTTGAAGGGGTAGATATGAAAGGTTGCATTGTCATTTTGGATCTGCACGTTAGAACAGTTGTTGTAGAAACGGTATAGTTGTTAGAACTGTCAATTGCTTCACTAATTAAGAGTGGCATTCGCCGAGAATTGTTGTTCAGTGCTCATTATTTTTGAGAATAGATAAAGTGAAGTGTTGTGAAGCAGTGCTCGTCGCTTGAGCTTGATTCCGAGTATCAATTTCGCAATTGTGTTTGTGAGTGTGTGGAGAAATTTGAAGTGCAAGTCAGAGTGCTTGTTGGATGTTGGATTCCACAGCCTTGATCTTCATTCTGTGTGTTTGATCCTGAGTGAAGTGCAATCAAAGCAATGCCTTGACAGATCTGAGAGGAATTGTAGTGTTGGTAGTATTTTGCATTTGTGAGTGCAGTGCGAAGTTGATGTGAAGCAATTTTGATCGAGGAAGTTGTGCCTTTAGTGGAGGGGTGGAACACAATTCTGAGGCAAAGTTGTTTTGTAGTGAAGTGCCGTTTTTGGGAGCACCTGAATCATCACAATCAAGATTGTTTGGAAAGATTTGATGGAGTTGTGATTATGGAGTGTTAATTTGTGACAACATTGCGAGTCAGTGCTTGTTACTCTCTTCTGGGTGTGGTTTCTACCTGAGAGATTAAAGATGCAACCAAGAAGAACTACATTATTACTTTGCTTTGTATTTGACCAATTCTGACTCGTATCTCTGCGGGAATGAACTTTACTTACCCGATTACCGCAAAAGTGATATTTGCCGGGTTGTCACAAGCTCCAAAGAGCTCACTTCTCTAATGTTGAGCCTTCGAGTTCCTGGCTATGGTGGACAGAGGCCGGCAAGCGTCACCTGGATTCTCTATGCTGGAATAGGTGTGGCTTGACTGTAATCAATGCCTAGTTGTTGGCAGTTTATAGAATGATAGATCAAGTATTGATTTGAGTTGAGTTGAGTTGAGAGTGGTAAACAATCTGATTATTGTGGCACTTTAGAGTCTATGTATGACTTATGTGTGAGTTATGCTTCTATAGTGTATGATGTTGACAGTGATGTATGTTTTGTATACGCATGACACAACACCCAACCTCCAATTTCACCTTCCAACATTCTATTTGACTCTTGTATCAATGCAATTGAATACCCATTCACTCAACTTTGGAAATTTTGGTCAGGTTTTTGTACCAAGTCCAAAATCTATCAAAACTCCACCACAAATTAAGTAGCTCTTTTGTGCATGATTTCTCAATGTGTCAACAAAATTGTAAAATTAATTCTATAAAATAACACTCAATCAAAGGTATCATCAATTGTGCCAAGCCTAGAGCTACCACCAACATCTAGTGTCTTGCAATTGATTTCCCTTGTGCCTTCTATGTAATTAGTTATTTTCAACTCCAATCAAGTCTCAAATCTAAACACTCAACTTAATAATTTGCCAGCAATAAGCATTAATTACACTATCAAGCCACACCCACTCTATAACAAGAAGCTCAATGCTATTACTAAGAAGGACTATTACCTTTTACCATTCATTGATGAGAACTTGGAGGAGGTTGCAGGTCATGAGAGGTACAATTTTGGAGATGGTCATAGTGGGTATAACCAAATGAAGATTGCATCAAAGTATCAACAACTCACCACATTCACCACACCTTGGAGGACTTATGCTTTGAATGTCATGCCTTTGGACTTTGCAATGCTCTTGCCACATGCCAATGGTTCATGAACAAGGTGTTTGAACCTTTCATTGGGAAATTTATAAGAGACTTCATTGATCATCATTGTATCTATGGGAGCAAGGAAGAGCACTTTGAGCACTTGGTCAAGGTCTTGCAATGCTTGGATGAAACAAATGCATCACTCAACCTAGAGAACTGCATTTTTAGTTGTGAACAAGGTCTACTTTTGGGACACATCATCTCCAAGGATGGAATAGCAATTGACCCAAAGAAGGTGAGGAAAATCTCATACCTTCCATTCCCTTCAAGCTTGACAAAGTTATGCCAATTCTTGGGGATAATTGGGTACTATAAGAGGTTCATCTTCTCATTTTCCAACAAAGCTTATGCATTGACCATCTACATGAAGAAGGGTGTAGAATACATGGTGATCTTGGAGGACAAGGAGGCTCTCAAAGCTTTTGAAGAGCTCGAGCAATCCCTTGTTATAGCTCCAATTCTTGCTAAACCTGATTGGAGTAGGCCTTTCATCCTCTACACTGATGTTTCCAATGTAGCTATAGGATGCACTCTTAGTCAATTAAACCAAGATGATCCAATAGCTTATGCTAGTAGGTAGATGGTTTCAGCAAAAGGACTTTCATGAAGGTTTAGTGTCTGGTGGACACTTTGTAGGAAAGATGATTGCTTTCAAGATTCTAGATGCAAGTTACCATTAGAGAGGGATTTTCTAGGATTGTTTTGAGTATTGCAAAATTTGCCATGTTTGTCAAGCTTTTGCTAGAAAGTCTACTTCCACTCCACCACTTAGATCAATTCTATTACTAGAACCTTTTGAGAAGTGGGGAATTGATTTTGTAGGTCCTTTCAATAGAACCCCAAGGAACACTTGGTATATAGTAGTAGTTACTAATTATCTTACCAAGTGGGTTGAAGCTAGACCATTGAGGGACAAGAATGAAGATGAAGTTGGGAGATTTCTTTATGAACGCATTATCACTAGGTTTGGGTGCCCTTTGGAGTTGGTTTTTGATAGAGGAGGAGAGTTTAAGTGAAGCATTACTACAACCATGCTACAACATTTCTCTATCACACATAGAGTAACACCATCCTATAAGCCAAATTCCAATAGCTTGGCAGGGAGAACCAATCAGACCTTGTGCATGGTGTTGGCCAAAGATGCAGAAATGGAGGGAGCTGAACATCATTGGGACAAGAAGATTCATACAGTTTTGTGGGAGTATAGGACAACCATGACAACTTCCACCAGATATTCTCCATTTCAATTGGTATATGGTATTGAGTCTACCTTACTTATTCACTTTGATATTTCTACCATCCAAAGCATTCATAGGAGATTGAAGAAAGCACAAGGAGGTGATGCAAAGAAGTAAAGGAAGGATCAACTCATGGAATTGGAAGAGACAAGAGAAATTGCTATGGTTCAAGTGTAGCAAGCCCAAAGGAAACAAATAGAGTGTTATGACAAGAGGCAAGGCAAGAAGAAAGTGAAGCCTTTCAAAGAAGGTGATTGGATAATGTTATTGATTCCACTTGATTCAAGAGAGTGCAAAAGAGATTTTTGCCTAAGTACTTTAGACCTTTCATAGTAGAGAAGATGTGGGGCAATTATACCTATGATCTTAAAGAATTGGGAGGAAAACACTTTGATAGGATTAACCATGATAAGTTGAAGATGTATTAAAGAAGGTAAAGAGACCTTCACTTTGAGGACAAAGTGAAATCTTGGTCCATGTGTAAATGTAACACCCATTTGTGCATGTATGTGTTATTGTGATATTTCATTTGGCATTACAAGTAATTGAGAGATATTATTTATATAAAGATAAATGATAGTTCTACATTTATTCATGATTAGCTAAAGTTAATCATAACTAAGATAGAGTGGATCCTACTTTAGAGGAATTGGAAAAGATGAGCACCGCTATTTTGGATTCTAGTGTATTGACTTGACATTATTCTTAGGTGTTTGGCTTTGAAGAAAGAGTTGAGAACTCTTGGATCCATAAACCTTTTTGTTTCAGATTCTTCTATAATCCAAGGAAAGTCCATGTGAATGAATCCTTGACTTAGTGGTTGGGTCAAGATAAAACCACATGCTTAGGAGAATATTCCCATGAGTATGGATATTCTTTTAGCCTTTTGAATTTATTTGACTTTTAGTCTAGTAACTTGAGTTAGTCCAACAATAAGTAACTTTGCTGCATAATTATTTCACAAGTATATTAACTAGGGGAGAGAATGGACTCATCATCCTTTCATTTGCAACTATCTCTCTCATTGAGTTCTCTAGTGAGTAATGTCTTGAGTCTTGGAGTGTTAGCCTTGGAGGAGTATTATAGAGTTGGGGTTCTTTCCCTTCTTAGTCCATGGTGCGCTACCATAATACCAATCAGAGGTTCATCTTGAGTGAGAGATAGGCAAGCTCACAATACATTACCCAATACTTGGAAGGTACCAAGTAGATTCCTAGATGCTTCTAGAAATTCTTGGAATTCTTGGCTAATTTGGCCTATCTATTATATCATTTATGTTGACTAACTCATCTATAAACTCCATATTATTACATATTTCCCTTGCTAGTTGGTGACATCTTCATCACCGTCAAAGCTTCAAACTCATGCATAACCTTTTGTGCATATTGGAGATGAGAAAGAGCCTCTCAAGTAGCATCATGAAGCATCATGAAGGGGATACCCTTTCCAAAGATTTTTGTACTCAATATGTTGTTGGCGGCCATGTTGAATGTGGAAATGTGCAAGGATACAATTAACTTCATACTATGCATGATCATTGATAATGATGGGAGAAAGATGGAGTAAGACGTGAGAGGAAAAGGAAAATGGATTATAAACAAAGGGACAACTTGGAAATATGAAAGACAAGGTGGATTCACATACGACAAGGCAAGCCAAGTTGATAGGCAACAAGAGAAATGATTTTGGTAATATCAAATAGACCTATCCAATTAAGACCAAGTTTATAAACTTGGGTATCAATTGGGAGGGGTGGGTTACTAGAAGAAAGCATGACCTTATCATTGAGTTGAAAGGTGAGATCACAATGATGTTGGTCTGCATATTATTCTTGACAATTTTGAGCAACAAGGAGATGAGATTTAGCTTGTTGTAGAGAGTGGGATATTGTATTCAAGAAGGTGGAAGTATAAGGGACATGCGATAGAGGAGCAAGAAGAGAATATGGAATAAGTGGATCTTGGCCAAAATTAAGGAACAAGGGAGAGAATCTAGTGCTTGCATGTTTGAAATTATTATAGGTAAACTCAACAACTACAAGACATTCATCCCAATTAGTATGGTGAATGTTGGAAAAGGCACAAAGCATATTGTCCAAGGTGCAATTTGCATATTTGGTTTGTTCATTAGTTTGAGGATGATAGGTCATGGACAATGCAAGTTTGGTGCCAAGTAGCTAAGAGAATGTTTGCCAAAATTTTCCATTGAATCAAATATCATGATTGGAGATGAGTACACAAGGCATCCTATGATGCTTGAAGATATTACAAAGTAGATCTGGGCCAATGTTAGAGCTTCCACTATATCAAATGTTAGTGCCAAATGGATTTGCTTACTAAGCTTATTACCATAATTGTTGTGTGATCTTGCTTTGTCTTGGGTAATGATATGATGAGATCTAAGCTCCATTGCTTAGATTGTATTGCATTGCATCACGAGAGAATTAGTAATGTAACTGAAAAGCATGCAAGTATATATGTTTCTTGACATATGTGATAACCCAACAAGTATCACTTTTGTGGTAATCAGGTAAATAGAGTTTTTTTCCATAGAGATACAAGTCAGAAATGGTCAAATACAAAGTAACACGTAACAATATAGTTCTTCTTGAGTTTTTCTTTAATCTCTCAAGTAGAAACTACATCCAAAAGAGAGTAACAAACACTACTCACAATCTCATCACAAACTAATATTCCATAATCACAACTCCATCAAATTCTGTCCAAACAAATCTTGATTGTGATGATTTAGATTCTCCCGAAGATGGCTACTTCACTGCAAAACAACTTTGCTTTAGAATTATGTTCCACCCTTCCATTGAAGGCACAACTTCCTCCATCAAAAATTGCTTCACATCAAACTTAGGTTGCACTCACAAATGAAGAATACTACCAACACTACAATTCTTCACACATCTATCAAGGCCTTGCTTTGATTGCACTTCACTCAAGATCAGACACGTAGAATGAAGATCAAGGCTATAAAATCTAACATCCAACATGCACATTGACTTTCACTTTGAAATTCTCCACACACTCACAAACATGAGCACAAAACTTGATACACAGAATTAAAGTCAAGCAACAAGCATTGAGAATCAACACTTTGCTTTATCTATCTTCAAAAATTATGAATATTGAACAACATTGGACTACAAATATCTCCTTTAAATAGGCAAAGCACTTTGATAGTTAACTAACAATGCCAATTTCTACAACAACTCTTCCAACCTGTAGATCTAGAATGACAATGCACCTCTTCATATTTACCTCTTCAAATCTCAAATCTGTTTCTAATCCAATCCGATATCTACTTCAACTTTGGCCTCCAAACCCGATGATCCTCCTATTACTTCTCCTTCTTTGGGTCTATCTTCTTCTACTACATCCTCCATTATTTCTACTACTTCTTCACCTTGAGCTACAATTTCACTAATGTGTAACCTATCTACCTCTATCTCTCGACCCAATCTTTTCTAATGTTTTGGTTAGCTGATCCAAAGACACCTACACTCCTACTTCTATAATTTCAGACTTCTTATCTTCCTTCACACTACTCCAAAGTCTCTCTAACTCTGAATTTACTAAGTCTAATCTGAGACTTACATTGTCTCCTACCTCAATCATCTTTCTATCTACTCATTTCCTCAAATGAATCAAAAGATTATTCATATCCACATCCTTTGCTCTCCTCTTCCAAGTTTCTTGCTCAAGCAACTTTAATTCATGCAGTCTTCTTCCTCCAACTTCCCTTCAGATTCTATCAACATTGCTCTCATTTCCCAACCACTTCTCCTACCAACTCTGATGTATACACTCAAGATCTTTCTACCTTCAATTTGTCTTTATACATCTTTAACTCATCTTTGTACTTGGCTGCTAGCATCTTCTTCTCCTCCTTATATTGAGCACTTTGCTTCTCAGCACTCCTTACCAGACTTCTCAATCTTTCTTCCTCTTGGTGTTGAACTACTAACTCCCTTTGCCATGTTTGATCCTTCTTTGCTGCACTTTTCTTCAAGCTCTCTAACTCTTGCTCCATCACAACCGCCATTGCCTTTGCATGTATGTTTTCAATACAAGCCTTGCTTACCTCACCTTTCATCTTTTCAACCTATGCTTTCTACTCTTTCAACTCTTTGGCTTGCATGTTCATCTCTCTTCCATACTATTTGAAACTCTCTTCCAATTTCTCTACAATCTTCTTCCTCAAGACTTTCTCCCTTCAAAGTTCTTCAACTTCTTTGTCCCTTTTGGGTCACCAACTCCTTCAAGTCCACTATTTCATTAATCAAATATTTCATCACTTGCGACTCATTCTTCATCTCTAGATGATCTTTTGGAATCTCCTTCTTCTACATATTCAATAGCACCAACACTCGACTTACAATCTATGACAAGTACTCCACTCTATCAAATCTTCTTGCTTCTTTTGTTTGGTCTTTGTACTTTGCCTCCATTGATGCTGTGGTACCCACATTTTTCATTTTGGATGAGTTTAGAAGAAGAAATGCACTGTTGAAACCAAATTGAAAGCAAATGGAGAAGAAATGAGTGCAAACTTGTGATTTGATCACACCCAAGGAAGTTGACTTCATGTAAGAGGAAGAAGGGCTCGGTTTTGATCAGACCCGAAGAAGCTTACTTCGTGTCAGAGGAGTGAAAAACTCGGATCAGACGTTAAGGAGGGCAAACCCGAAGGAGAAATAGAAGTTGCAGGTCAAGATTCTTGCGGGAGGCATATCTCAATGCACACAAGTTCAAATCAAGCGTGCTATATCTCGTTGGAAGCGTCTTGTCTAGGGCTTTCCGTTGCCACCAAAATAGCAAAGTTTGGAGGTTTGTAGAAGAAGTTATAAGTATTTAAAGTTTCTGGAGTAGATGTACTCGGGTCAAAGTGTCTTCGGGTCAAAGTGTCTTCGGGTCAATGTGACTTTGGACTTCGGGTTCACATGACTTTGGGTCATGAGACTTCACCTCAAGATGAAGATGACTAAATCCGAGGAAGGCGGACCTTGGAGTGCAATGAAGGTGACTTGGGGAGTTTTGCCAGAGGGATCAGAGGAAGTTAGAGTAGGGAAAGAAGATAGTTAGGATACCTATGACTTCAATTTCAGTTCTGATTGAAGATATGATAGAAATTGAAGGAGAAGTAAAAATAGTGAATAAACCCGAAGTGCAAAATCCGGCAGTAAGTGTCTTCGGGTTAGTAACATGAGTGATTAGGGGAAAGTGGGTTACAAATTGAAGGTGTAGATAGTGTATTCATGCTTTCAATTACAATTCTTGATGAGGATATAGTAGAATTAACAAAAGAATTGATAATAGTTAGACCCGAAGTAAGAGAGATAGGAGTGCAGGTGTCTTCGGATTTGACATTTGACACTTTAGAGAAGAGTGGGTCGGGAGATAGAGATTTAGAAGGCTTAACTATGATAGGAATTTCATATCAGGAAGGAGAAATGTTAGAATTAGTGGAGGAATTAGGAGTTGTGAAACCCGAGGACAGAGTAGTAGGAAGTAAGATTACTTTGGGTTCGGGTTTGAAAGCTGAGGAAGAAGTAGACATCGGATCGGAGTAGTAACCAATTTGAGATTTGAATAGACAGATATGAAAGGTTGCATTGTCATTTTGGATCTACAAGTTAGAACAATTGTTGTAGAACGGTATAGTTGTTAGAACTGTCAATTGCTTCACTATTTAAGAGTGGCATTCGTAGTCAAATGTTGTTCAATGCTCATTATTTCTGAGAATAGATAAAGCAAAGTGTTGTGAAGCAGTGCTCGTTGCTTGAGCTTGATTCTGAGTATCAACTTTGTGTCTATGTTTGTGAATGTGTGGAGAAATTTGAAGTGCAAGTTAGAGTGCTTGTTGGATGCTAGATTCCACAGCCTTGATCTTCATTTTGTGTGTTTGATGCTGAGTGAAGTGCAATCAAAGCAATACCTTGACAGATCTGAGAGGAATTATAGTGTTGGTAGTATTCTGCATTTGTGAGTGCAGTGCGAGGTTGATGTGAAGCAATTTCAATCAAGGAAGTTGTGCCTTCAATAGATGGGTGGAACACAATTCTGAGGCGAAGTTATTTTGTAGTGAAGTGCCGTTTTCGAGAGAGCATGAATCATCACAATCAAGATTGTTTAGAAAGATTTGATGGAGTTGTGATTAAGAAGTGTGAATTTGTGACAAGACTACGAATCAGTGCTTGTTACTCTCTTCTGGGTGTGGTTTCTACTTGAGAGATTAAAGATGCAACCAAGAAGAACTAAATTGTTACTTTGCTTTGTATTTGACCAATTTTGACTCGTATCTTTGCGGGAACAAACTTTGTACAGATGCTTCTTTTGACAGAGTCTTACTCCAACGCCTTGATCTTCATACTTCCAATGACCTTCCTTCCAAGCTTACTTCTCCTTCATTTACTCACCTTGGGCTTGCTATGTTAGCTGGTAGTAGCCTCTTTGATCTTACTCCCTTTTGGATAGCTTTCTTTGGTTCTTCATCCATCTCTTCCATGGATGGCACTTTAAGCACGGGCCATCTCCTTCCTCCATACGATCAATCGCCACATGGAACTCCTCATCATGTTCTACCTCAACTAACTATTGGACTTTGTCTTCCCCTTCACTCTTACTACCAGACTCCTCACTCTATAATGTGAGTTCAGCTTCTTTGGAGTCTCCTCTGTTTGACTTTGTCTCTCTCTCTCGGACTCTATCTCTAAAGTGTCGTCTTTCACCACCTCCTTACCTCACAAGTTGAGTCAGTGGGCCTTTCATGGTGACTGGGGTAAGGCTACTCCTTCAAGTTTAGTCTGCTTTTTTTCTTTTGGACTTCTTTCTTCCACTATCCCATCTTGATAAAGTGATCATCATCGCATTGCAATTGCATAATGTATTGTTACTCCTCATCCGCTTCTTGCCAAAGATTGAGATGGAAATGCAACACCATCCAACGCTTCTCCTCCATTGTCAATAGATTTAATCCCAAGTAGGAATGTGCTACAAATAGTGTGAAGTGGTGTGGTGGCAAATTGGTCCTCCAATTGACAATCATTTGCTCTATTTTTTATGAAAGCTTTTCACCCAATTCACCTTCTCTCTTGGAAGAAGACAGCCTGCTACATTTTCACATATGTTGTTTGCTCTGGCTTGAACATTACCATGATTGCTCCTACAATAAACTCCCACAATGCTTTGCTTAATTGGGTCTTGATAGGACTCTACTTTATAGCCATTGTTAGCTTACGTGGCAAAGAACAAATTCCTAATTTTTGCAATTTCTTATGTAGCGTCACACTTCCTAAAAAAGGTGACCTGAATGCATCTCTTGCTTCCTTCCCTAGTACTAACTTCCAATCCAACTTAGTCCATCGAGCCAGATTTCCTCTCTTCACCATTACTTTGGGGCCTTCCTCACAATTACTTGCAACTATCTTTGCCATGAAACTTGGAAAGATGATATGAAGTCTGTTCAAGACTTTGATTCTAGCTATAACATTTAATTGCCAAATTTCAAAACTCCTCATTGGAAGTGAGTTCTTACTATTCTTTGCCATGATCTGCTCATGAGTTCTTTGGTGTTGGAAGATTATCCTCTCTCTTGGATGCGACACTCTAACTCCTTCTAGTCTTTAGAAAATTTGACTCTCAATCAACTTCTTGACACACATTCTTGCAAGATGACTACTTAAAGGGACAAGGTATCTACTTGATATGTTTGATTTCCCCCTTTCCAATCATAATTTCATACTAGTTTGAGGTGAAGTCATTCTTCAATTGATTTTAAAATTGACTCCTACTTCTTCTGCATGTTTGTTTCATGTCACTTTCAAAGTATCCTTTGCTTGCCTCCACTATTTCTTTAAGTGTATTTTCTTGGCTGATGTGACATGCAAAAAGGTTGTTACATCTTCTTTGTATCGGCCTTTGCTTTCCATGTTGAAGATACCCTTCTTTGGGTTTGTCTCTTTGTAAGCCTCATCTGAGTACTTCTAAGTTCATCCCTTTCTTTGTAATTTGGCTTTCTCAATACACTTCTTCTTCAAAACTTGTCAAAATAAAAAATGTGTGTACCACAACATATGACTCAAGGTATCATTATTGCCATAGAGCAAATTTCTCTTATCCATATATTGGGATTTAGCTCCATTTTACCTCTTATGTCTTTTCCTTGTATGGTTTGATGGGGTCTTGATATATTTCTTGGTATCTTGTTGTCCTAAATATTTGCCTTTTCTTCACTTAATGTTTACCTTAATGATTCCATGATCTAAACTCAGAATGTCAACCATACTTTGAAGGCCAGAATTGAACGGTATCGTAGTTAAATCCTAGATTTTCATCCATGAAAAAGTTCATGTATGCCATAGAAAGTTAAAATAGCAAAGGACTTGATGGGATGGAAAGTGGTTGAAGGAGTCCCCTTGGTTTTGATTGTTTGCTTTGTTGCATTGGCACACAAGATCAAACAAACTCTTGAACATCTCATGCCATGTTGAGCCACCACCATTATTTAGTATTGTAGGGTCTCCAAGGTCTTGTCCATCCCATATGACCAATGATTGGTAAGTCAAGGGCTTCTTGAAGGCACAAAAGCTGTAGATCCTTAGTTGGAACATAGATTTGGTTCTCATAAAATAGAAGGAATTTCTTGAAGATTTTGCATGCCTTGTTATGAGCTACAAGACAATCTTGTACCACATGAAAGAAGAGGCCTTGTTGTAAAGTAGTCCTAAACTCTATTTGGACTTTTGAGTCAATATACATTATAATAATTGTCATCTTGATGAGAAGAGTCTTCAAATCATATCATTGTGATAGGACATCAGTGATGATATGGAATCTACCAAGTTTGTACTCAAGTTTGATGTCAAACAATTGTAATTGTTCTCCCAACAATGACATTTACTTTTCATGTGCTCCAAATATAATGTTTGCAACAAGGGTTTGTGATTGGTTTGCATGATAACTTGTTTCTCTAAGAGGTAATGCATCTATACTTTGGTGGCATATATCATTGCTAGTTGTTCTTGATCTCAAGTAAAGTAATTTCTTTTTGTGATCTTTAGTTAGCAAGTCACAAAGGCAATAGGATGTAACCCATCTAGAAATTCCTATTGCAACATAGCTCCAATGGCAAAGTCAGAAGCATCAAAATCAACCACACAAGGTAGTTGAGGATCATATGGTTGAAGAATAGGTCTTGAAGAGACCATATGTTTTAGCTTCTAGAATGCTTCTTTGTGCTTGGTGGTCCACAAAAAGTAGAGGTCTTCTCTAAGAGACTGATTGATGAAGTGGCCACATGAGCATACTAGTAGATAAACCGTCAATAAAAACTTGCAAATCCATTAAATCCTTTCACTTCTATAGCATCCTTTGGAGTAGGCCAACCAATAATGGCCTTGTTTTCTCCTCTTCCATCTTGATCCCTTCTAATGAGACCTTATGATCTAAGAAGGTAACTTCTTTTTTCCAAAAGGCACACTTTGACTTCTTATAGTGAAACTTCCATTAACATAGTCATCTTAGGACTTCCAGCATGTGGTTCATATGTTTTGCCTTTGTCTTGCTATATATTAGAATATCATCCAAGGACACCACCACATACTAGTCCAATATCCATCCAACGTCCAAAGCATCTAATCCATGAAGACTATCGGAGTATTAGTGAGCCCAAAGGGTAGAACTCTTTATTCAAAATGCCCATACCTTGTGTGAAAGGCCATCTTTTGCACATCCTCCCTATCAATTAGAATCTACTAATATCTACTTTAGAGATCCAATTTGGAGAAGTATCATGCTCCACTCAATTGATCTAGCAAATCATCAATTTGCGGCAATGGATATGCATTCCTCACTATTGATGTGGTACCCGCATTTTATTTTTGTTTTGTTTTGTTGAACTTTTAGAGAAAAAGTTGTGGTACCCACATTTTTTGTTTTTTATTGTTTTGTTAGCATTTTAAAGTAGAAGTAGATGGTTAGAACCTCAAGAGGGCTAACCTGGGAAGAAATAAGAAGAAGCGGGGAGGTGAAGTAAGAACTTGAAGACACAAAGACAAAGAAGGAGATGAGAGACTTTGTATTGGGTGGCGTGAGCAGATCCAAAGAACCTATAACAAATGTCTTCGGAGTCGGCGCAATCAAGAAAGTACACAGGAAGAAAGTAATGACCTCGGGATCAAGAACTTCTTGATAGTGACAGGCAACAACTTCACCAAATTGGAAATTTGAGAGGAGGAGCAATTGAAGAGTGACTGATTGGCACAAGACTAAAATTTTCAAGTTGCACAAGGAGGAGGAGCAATGTCCAATTGCTACTCGGTGCCTATTCAGAGTCGACTCGAAGTGATGCAAATTGCAAATCCATAGGAAGAGGAGTGGGTTAGGATTTCGGGGACGATCTTCCACAAGAGGAAAGTGAGGAAGCACATGATGACTCCAAAAGTGAGCAAGCAAAGTGCGGTGAGAGGGCTTGCAATTTGTAGCTTAGAAGTAATAGCGCGGATTGAAGTCTTGACAAGACTTTACATCATGTTCCTAGCCTGGAATAGGAACTTTAGTTTTCCAGATTTCATGGTAGAAATTGCAGCAAGCAATTGTAAAGATTGGCCAAAACATGAGGGGAAGAGAGGAAATCTTGCTCGATGGATAGAGGTGGATTGGAGAGTAGTGTTAGGAAGAGAAGCAAGAGAGGTAGGAGGTACCACCTTCTATTGGAAGTGTGATGCTTCAGAAGAGACTACCAAAGTAAGGAAGTCGTTCAATCGACCTCGCACTAAGAATGGGTATAAGGTGGATAGTTATAAAAACCCTAAGCAAAGAGGAATAGTAAGCGCAATGATGGCCATGTTCAAACTAGAGCGGACCACCTATGTTACTAAGCAATAGGCGGTGTTCTTTCACCAAATGTTTGCGGGAGAGGTAGTAGATTGGGCAAAATTTTTGCATCAGAGAGTAGGGCAGATGATTTCAGGATGGAGAATGGATATGCTTCCACATTGCTTTGTGCTATTTGTAGCGTATTTTTATTTTAGGTTGAACTTGCTGACTTTGGAAGAACAAAGTCAAATGCGTTCACACTTTCATCCAGATTTACGCAAGGAGGCCGATGAAGATGAGCAATATTATATGGAGAGAGTGCAAGAGGGGGATGCGTACTACAAAGAGAGTGGGAAGAAGAAGATTGTAGCAATTGACCTTCCAAGGGCACGAAAGAGAGCCAAGCTTGAGAGTCGTGTTGCGACAGGCCAATGAAGATGAGCGATATTATATGGAGAGAGTGCAAGAAGGGGATGCGTACTACAAAGAGAGTGGGAAGAAGAAGATCGTAGCAATTGACCTTCCAAGGGCACAAAAGAGAGCCAAGCTTGAGAGTTGTGTTGCGACAGTACAACCCCAGAAAGTTCCAAAGCTTAACCCAATGGTGGTGGTAGTGAAGAAAAAGGAAGTCATGCAAGAAGAAGAAGAATCAAAAGGAGAAACCGGATCAAAGGGAGGAATGTTGGGAAAAGAAGAGGAGTTCATGCTATGAAGTGAAGAATCGAGTAGCAATAGCGAAGGCAAAGCAAAGGTTCAGCAAATGCAATAGCCAATGAAGGAGGCCGGAAAGCCGAGTCCCAAAGTTTCCATGCTAGAACAAGGTAGTGAGAAGAAGAAGGGAGAGGAAGTTGTGGCACAACCACAAACAACCAAGGGTAAGAATGCTCTGAATGTACCTACAGTGGGGCCCACTAAAATTACTCAGGAAGAGGGAGAAAGTTCTGAAGAAGAAACTTTGAAGGTGCCAAGATCTCAACTTTGGAGCACGGTACAAGACCCAAAGGCGTTGGAACCCAAAGTCAAAGCCAAGGTCGCAAGGTACAAAGAAGTGGACTACTTGTCTAGGGTCATATGTCCACTGTTGACAATGTTGCAGCAAAAGAAGATGGAGATGATAAGCGCCAAACTCAAAGTACTGGATGAATTAGCCATGGTAAAGACCTGGAGTGCCAAAACCTCATTGCTACGAAGTAAGCTGACAAGGGTGGAGATGAAGGTCGAAGAACTTTGGGTTGAGGAGGTTCTTTGGAGTAAGCACTTTGAGGTGACAAGGGAAGAATTAGTAAAGAGTCATGAGGAAGCAAAGGAGATGATTGCGATGGCTGCCGGGTTGAAAGGAGAACTTGCAGAGGTGCGAGTAGAGTTGATACACTCCAAAGCAATTGCTGCGGTGATGGAGCAAGAGTTGGAGAGCCTCAAGAAGAGGGCAGCGGAGAAAGATCAGGCCTGGCAACAAGAGTTGATGGAGCGTCGTAGAGAAGAATATTGGTTGAGAGGGTTGATGCGAGTAGCAGAGGAGCAACTCTCTATGAATTGGAGGGAGAAGGAAGCATTAAAAGCTGAATTTGAAGATGAGCTCTAGATGTATTGCAATGAATTGGAAGAAGAGAGGAAGAAGGAGAGGCTTACGGTTGTGGAAGAAACTACTAAGGTAGAAGGCGTCGTCAATGAAATCAAGGCCATGCTGAGTACGGAAGTTGAATGTAAACTCAAAGAGGCAAGGTTGCATGAGCTGAAGTTACTAGTGCAGGAGATGTGCAAGAGGAAGGCAAAGGATACAGAATTAAATAATCTCTTAATTTGTCTGCAAGATTGTGTAGATAGGAAGATGTTAGAGGTGGAAGACAATGTGTATCTCAGACTAGATCTTATTAGGACGGAGTAAGCTAAACTTTGTAGTGAGGTAGAAGAAGTACAAAGACCCGAAGTTGCAGAAGTAGGAGTGCAAGTGTCTTCGGAGTTGTTCTCTAAAACTTTAGAGAAGAGTGGGTTGGGAGATAAGGGAGTAGATGAATTACCCATGACCTCAATTATAGATTGTAGTGAAGAAATTGTAAACATAGAAGAGTTAGGAGTAAAATTGGATAGACCCAAGGATGGGGAAATTATAGGGAGATTATCGGGTTTGAAAGCCAAAGAAGAGGTAGACATTGGATTGGGGTAGAAACAATTTTGAGATAGGAAGAGGCAGATATGAAAAGATGGATTGTCAGTTTGGATCTGCAGGTAGGAAGAGATGTTAGGAAGGGTGCATCAGTAGGATGAACTGCCATTTGCTTCAGTATTTAAAGGGAGCATTTGCAATACTATGTTGTTCAGTATTCATATTTTTGAAGATAGATAAAGCAAAGTGCTAGTTTTTAGTGCTCGTTGCTTGAGCTTAATTCTGATTGTCAATTTTGTGTTTGTGTTTGTGAGTGTGTGGAGAATTTTGAAGTGCAAGTTAGTGTGTCTATGGATGTTGGATTCTACAACCTTGATCTTCATTGAGTGAAGTGCATCAAAGCAATGCCTTGATAGATTTGAGAGGAATTGTAGTGTTGGTAGTATTCTGCATTTGTGAGTGCAACACGAAGTTGATGTGAAGAAATTTCAATCAAGGAAGTTGTGCCTTTAGTGGAGGGGTGGAACACAATTCTGAGGTGAAATTGTTCTTTATAGTGAAGTGTCATCTTTGGGAGAATCTAAATCATCACAATCAAGAGTTGTTTGGATAGAATTTGCTATATTGTGATTATGTGTGTGTGTATTCGTGACAAGTTGTCAAGATTGTGAGCTTGTTACTCTCTTCTAGGTATAGTTTCTACCTAAGAGATTAAAGACGCAACCAAGAAGAAATACATGTTACTATTTGACTTTGTATTTGACCAATTCTGAATCGTATCTTTGCGGGAATGAACTTTACTTACCCAATTACCGCAAAAGTGATATTTGCCGGGTTGTCACAAAAGTGTAGTAAGAAAGCCAAATTAAAAGTAAAGAATGGACTTGTGTGTCTTTAGAGTAAACCCAAAGAAGTCAACCTTGGGTCGGGAACTAGAAGTACTCGGATAGGGTTATGAAGAGATAAATCCAAAGAAGTGCATCTTCATACTCAAAAGAAAAGGCCGATACAAAGATGGTGTAACAACCTCTCTATATGTCAGGCCAGGCAAGAAAGTACACTTCAAGAAATGACAGAGGTAGTAGAAGAATACCTTGACAGTGACAAGAAACCAACATGCAGAAGAAGTGGGGTCAATTTTGAAATTGATTGAAGAATGATTGCACTTTGGGGTACTTTAAAATTGCAATTGCATAGGGGGAAATCAAATATGTCAAATAGATATCTTGTTCCTTTATGTAGTCATCATGCAATAATGCATGTCAAGAAGCAGATTGAGAGTGAAATTTTCCAAAGTCTAGAAGGGATTAGAGTGTTGCATCCAGGAGAGAGGATAGTTTTTTAGTGCTAAAGAACTAGAGAGCATATCATGGCAAAGAACATTAAGAACACACTTGTAGTGAGGAGTTTTGCAATTTGGAGGTTAGATGTCATAGTTAGGATCAAGGTCTTGAATAGACTTTGGATTACATTCCTGGCATGGAATTGGAATTTTTGTTTCCCAAGCATCATGGTAGAGATAGCTACCAGTAATTGTGAAGAAGGCCCCAAAGTTGAGGGGAAGAGGGGAAATCCGGCTCTATGGACTAAGTCGGATTGGAGGTTAGTATTGGAGAAGGAAGTAAGAAAGGCAATAAGGGTCACCTTCTATCGGAAGTGTGATACTACAGAGAAGACCGCGGAACTCAGAAATTAGTTCTCTACCCTGTGTACTTACAATGGCTACAAAGAAGAGTCCTATTGGGACCCAATCAAGTGGAGCATTGTAGGAGCAATAACAGCTATGTTCAAACCCAAAAGAACAATATACATGAACATGCAACGGGCAATCTTCTTCCACCAGATGTTTGCAAGAGTGAAGGTGAACTAGGCAAAGTACTTCCACTAGCTAATGAGGGAGATGATCATCAATTGGAGAACCAATTTGCCTCCACATTACTTCACACTGTTTGCAACACACTTCTACTTTGGATTAAATTTGTTGATAGCAAAGGAGAAGCATTGCATGGTGTCGCATTTCCATCTTGATCTATGATGAGAAGCGGATGAAGAGGAGCATCAACACATGTTAAAATTGTGAGCCAACAATGATTACTTCATTAGAACATGACAAAAGGAGATGGTGGAAGGAAGAAGTCCAAAGATGAAGAAGCGGACTAATCCCAAAGAGGTAGCATTGCTCCAACTACAACAAAAGACCCAAAGAGTCAATCCGCAAGGTAAGAAGGTGGTGATGGAGGAGACTTTGGAGATAGTCTGAAGGAGAGACAGAGTCTAGAGGAGAAGACTTAGGAGAATTGGAGCTCATACTACAAAGTGAGGGATCTAGAAGTTAGAGTAATGGTGAAGAGGAAGTTTAGCAATCAACTAAAGCGGAAGAAGATGAGGCATTTCATGCGGCAATTGATCATATGGAGGAAGGAGATAACCCTTGCTTAGAATTGGCCATGGAGGAGATGGATGCAAAGCCAAAGAAAGAAAGACCAAAAGGGAGGTAGAGCCAAGAAGTCAATAATGGTTGAACTTGCAGATCCAAGCTCAATCTATAAGGAAGAAGAAAGCTCAGAAGGAATATCATTGAAAGTACAAAGATCAAGGCTTTGGGAGAAAGCTCCAACGGAAGAAAAAAGTACAAAGACAAAGCCAAAGACAAAGAAGGCTTTGAGGTAGTCAAATACTTAATGCAAATTGTGACTCTATTGTTGGAGCTATTGAATATGCAAAAGAAGGTAATCTTGCAAGATCATATGAAGGTGAAGAATGAGTTACAAGTGGTGAAGTATTTGCTAGACAAAGTGAAGGGATTGAAGGAGAGTGTAACCCAAAGAGAAGAAGAAGCTGAGAAACTTCAAGTGGATGCAGTCTTGGAGAAGAAGACTTTAGAGAACTTGCAAGAGAGTTTCAAGAAGTAGAGAAGAGAGATGCACAATCAAGCCGTAGAGTTGAAGGAGTAGATTGCATTGTTGGCAAAGATGAAAGAGGAGGTTAGTGAATTTTGCATCAAAAGTATTCATGTGAAGGCAATGGCAACTGTGATGGAGCAGGAATTAGAGAGCCCAAAGAAAAGTGCAGCAGGAAAAGATCAAGCATGGTAGAGGGAGTTGGCAATCCAACACCAAGAGGAGGAAAGATTTTGAGGCTTAGTAAGAAGTGTTAAGATGTAGAGTTTTCAGTATGCAAAAGAGAAGAAGATGCTTGCTGCTAAGTACAAAGATGAGTTAAGGATGTATCGAGAAGAGTTGAAGGTAGAACAATCTTGGGCGTATGCATCAAAGTCAATAGGAGAAGTTGTTGGAAGATTGCAAGCAATGTTGAGCACGGAATTTAAAGGAAGGTTGGAGGAAGCAAGACTGCATGAATTGAAATTGCTTGTGCGGGAAACTTGGAAGAGGAGAGCAAAAGATATAGATATGAACACTCTTTTGATTCATTTGAGGGAAAGACTAGATAAGAAGATAATTGAGGTAGGAGACAATGTAATGTCTCAGATTAGATTCAATGAACTTAGAGTTAAGAAGACTTTGGAATAGTGTGAAGGAGGAGAAGAAGTCCAAATTGCAAAGGTAGGAGTACAAATGTCTTTGGAGTTGTCCTCTAAGACATTAGAGAAGTGTAGGTTGGGAGATAAAGAGTTAGAAAGTTTACCCATGACTTCAGTTGTAGTTCATAGTGAAGAAGTAGTAGAAATAATGAAGGATTTGGTAGTTGGAGATAGACCCAAAGAAGCATAAGTAATAGGAAGATCATTGGGTTTGGAGGCCAAAGAAGAAGTTGATATCTGATTGGAGTAGTAATAGTTTTGAGATATGAAGAGGCAAATATGAAGAGGTGCATTATCATTTTGGATCTATAGGTTTGTAGAGTTGTTGTAGAATGGTATAGTTTTTAGCAACTATCAAGTGCTTAGCCTATTTAAAAGGAGCATTTGCAATGTGTTATTATTCAATATTCATTTTCTTGAGAATAGATTAAGCAAAGTGTTGTGAAGTACTGCTTGTCGCTTGAGCTTAATTCCAAGTATCAACTCTGTGATTTTATTTGTGAATTTTGAGAGAAATTCAAAGTGCAAGTCAGTGTGATTGTTGGATGTTGGATTCCATAATCTTGATCTTCATTCTATGTGTTTGATCTTGAGTGAAGTGCAATCAAAGCAATGCCTTGATAGATTTGAGAGGAATTATAATATTGGTAGTATTTTGCATTTATGAGTGTAATGTTGAGTTGATGTGAAGAAATTTCAAGCAAGGAAGTTGTGCCTTCAGTGGAGGGATGGAACATAATTTTGTGGCGAAGTCATTCTATAGTGAACTAGCCATTTTTGGGAGTGACTAACTCATCACAATTGAGATTGTTTGGAAAGATTTGCTATGTTGTGATTAGTGAGTGTTAAATCATGATAGGACTGTGATCATTGCTTGTTACTCTCTTCTGGGTGTGGTTTCTACCCAAGAGACTAAAGAAGAAATTCAAAAGAACCACATTTGTGACATTTGACTTTGTATTTGGACATTTCTGACTAGTATCTCTATAAAAACAAACTTTACTTACTCGATTACCGCAAAAGAGATATTTGTCGGGTTGTCACAATTGAGGTCATGGTAATCAATATAGAAGTAAAGTCCCTTATCTTTGGGACAAATAGTATTGATGCTTTCCAAAAGATGTACTATGGCATACAAAATCCTCCTCCAACAACTTTGTCAATGTTGTTTGAAGCTCTTTCAACTCCTTTAGTGAGAGCCAATAGATTAGTCTATTCACTAGAGTACTTCTTTGCAATAACTCAATCTTGAAGTACATACCATGATCAAAGGGAAATCTCTTCAGTAAATCATCAGAAACACATTAACAAACTATTAGATCTTTCAAGAGTATTTGAACTATTTGATCAACTAGTGCTTGATGAGGCTTTTGGCCTTCATCAGATTCTCTATGTGCAATTGGCTTGATCCACACCATAAGAGTAGGAATATCTTCCTCCAAAGCTTGCTTTATTGACAAACTTCCCATCTTGGGATTGATATTCTTAGATGTCTTACTCAAAAGTGCCAAACAACCTAATTGGTAATTCTTACATTAGTGTTGTACTTGAATGTGTTGTTGGGTCCAAGAAAATTGAACCTTATGATGTTCAAGCCAAGGTAAACTTAGAATGGCATCATAAGGTGGTAATTACAAACCTTATACACTCCAAATACTCCTTCTTAATCTTGATTTTAATAGGATGTGAGGTATGGAATGTAGAACCATTTCTCCCATCCACCATCATCAATCTACTTCTAATTATTGGCTTGATAGGAATACCTAATTCTTATGCTAATTACATGGACATGCAAATGTTTGAACTTCTAAAATTAACCAAAAATTTAAAACCATAATCAAATATCATACCTTGCTAGTAAACTTGCATAGGTCAAGTCTTCAATCCAATTGGAATTAATAAAGTTCATAGTAAGTGGTTCAAATTCTCCTATTGGGATTCTTTGATCCTTGATCATCATCCACAAACTCCATTTGAGTGATTTGTTGGAGCCATCTATTCTTGAATGGAGATTCAACAATGCAATGTCTAATGTGGTGATAATAAAGGTAACCACCATTTTGTCATAGTCTTTCCCTATTTTCAATGCCAAGTGATGTCTATTCAATGGCATCAATCTCCATTGGTGATAGCTCCTCCACCATGTGTAAGGTGTTTGTAGGTTCTATGAAGGTCAAGGTCAAAACCAAGACCAAGTTGTTGCAACCAAAGAATCAAAGTGCTTAGCCAATTCCATGGCTTCCTCTAAGTGTTTGGGCTCTCACATGGTCACTTTGAATTTGGTGTATGACTTTAAATCCCTCATAAATCAATCCAAAGTTTCAACTTCTAGTATATTTGGAATTTACATTATGGTGTTTTAGAATTGAATGATGTAGCTCTTGACAATACCAATCTATGTCAATTTTGCCAATTTATCTTGTGTGGCATTTATAGTTTAAAAGCACCTAATTATTGCACTCTTGAATTCTTCTCATGTCAAGATTTTTGCAACAAGATGACATTCAGCTTGCTCTACTTAGAATTGCCACCATAGTTGTAACAATATGGAGTTTAGCAACAAAGTTAGTCAATGTTAAACAAAATAGAAAATAGGCCAAATTAGCCTAGAATATTTAGAAGTATCTAAGAAACTACTTGGTACCTTCTAAGTATTGAGTAATATGCATGCCAAGTGGTGAGTTTGAGGAAGCTTCTTGAAAAGCTTCATGGCTAGCTTAGCTTGCATCCCAAGTAGTCAACTTTTAGAAAGAAGCTTCTTGAAAAGCTTCTCAAGAGCCTTGTATACTCTCTATAAATACCAAAGCCAAAGCTCATGCTAGACATTTGGAGTTTCCCACACACTCAAGTGTCACAATGTGATCTTCCATTCTCTTATTTCTCTCTTCAATCTTGATCTTTTACATTGGGATTAGAGTAAGAATGGGATGGATGGAATTTATAGACCACCATATCCATTTCTACCAAACCATTGAGATTTTTGTGTCCAAGTACTACCCAAACATCATTTCCACAATTCATGACCTCACGCTTTAGACAAAACTTTTTGAATGCAATCACCTTGTTTGAGGAACCCTTGGTACTTCCGATTGTAATTTATGGAGAATGGTGGACATGTTGCATTTATGTATTAATAAATTAGATAAATTCGGGGTAGTGTGATAGTGTAGTAGGTATGGCACTAATGCACAAGATTATCATTACTATGCAGCAAAAAATCAAAGCACCTTACTTGATTGTTGGATAAACAAGATCATCGACGACAAGAGCACATAGAGATCACTAATTCAAGAAGGACTAAATTCATGCAAATTTACTTCACAAGGTATGATATTTTATTGTGGTTGTAGGATTTTGGTAGATTTTGGAAGTTTAGAGAGAATTGCTTGTCCATGAAATTATCAAAGAAATTATGTGTTCTTGTCAAGCCAGTGATTGGAAGCAAATTGATGATGGTTGATAGTAGAAAGGGTTCTACATTCTGTACCTCACATCTTGTACATTTAGGATTGGGAAGAAGTATTTGGAGTGTATGAGCTTTGTAATGGCACCTCTATACTATGATGTCATTTTGAGTTTGCCTTGGCTTGAACGTCATAAGGTTCAATTTGATTGGACCCAAAGACAAATTCAAGTACAACACCAAGGTAAAAAAATTTGACTAGATTGTTTGGCACTTTGAGTAGGACACCTAAGAATAGTCAGTCCCAATATAAGAAGTTTGTTAGTAAAGTAACCATAAAGCAAGTTTTGGAGGAAGATAAGTTTATTTTTGTGGTGTGGATCAAACCGATTGCATAAGGAGAATCTGAGGAGGGTCAAGAGCCTCATCAAGCAATGGTTGATCAAATAGTTTAGGAGTTTGTGGATGTGTTTCAGAATGATCTGCCAAAAGGATTGCACTCCTATCATGGTATACCCTTCAAGATTAAGTTATTACTAGGAAGTACTCAAGTGAGTAGACCAATCTATAGGCTCTCACCAAAGAAGTTGAAGGAGTTGTGAACAACACTTATGGAGTTGTTAGAGAAGGATTTCATATGACATAGTACATCTCCTTGGGAAATACCAGTATTACTTGTTCTAAAGAAAGATGGAGAACTTTATTTCTGTATTGATTACCGTGGGCTCAATAAACAAACAATGAAGAATGCATATCTCTTGCCTCAAATTGATGACTTGCTTGATCAATTGAGTAGAGCACAATACTTATCCAAGTTGGATCTTTGTAATGGCTATTGGCAAATCCTTAGTGATAGGAAAGATGTGCAAAAGACTACCTTTCACACGAGGTATAGGCATTTTGAATGGAGAGTTCTACCTTTTGGGCTCACTAATGCTCCATTAATCTTCATGGATTAGATGCATTGGGTGTTAAATGGACTATTGGATTGGTACATGGTGGTGTTCTTGGATGATATTTTAAATTTATAGCAAGATGGAGGCAAAACACACAAATCACATGCGAGAAGTTCTAAGATGACTAAGTCAATGGAAGTTTTATAACAAGAAGTTAAAGTGTGCCTTTTGGTAGAAGGAAGTTACCTTCTTGGTCACAAGATCTCATCAAAAGGGATCAAGATAGAAGAGACAAAAATCAAGGCCAATATTGATTGGCCTACTCTAAAGGATACTATAGATTTGCAAGCATTTAATGGATTGGCAAGTTTTTACCAGTAGTTCATCCACTATTATGCACATGTAGTAGCACCATTGACCAACCTCTTGGAGAAGAACTCAAGCTTTTAGTGGACCACCAAGCATGAAGAAGCATTCCAAAATCTAAAACATATGGTGTCTTCAAGATCCATTCTTCAATCATATGATCCTCAACTACCTTGGTAGTTGATTTCAATGCTTTTAACTTTGCTATTGGATCTGTGTTGCAGCAATAATTTGTAGATGGGTTACATCCCATTGCCTTTGTGTCTCATCAATTAAACATTACAAAAAGGAATTACTTTGCACAAGATTAGGAAGAACTAGCGATGGCATATGCCACCAAAGTATGGAGGCATTATCTCTCGGGAAAATAGGTGATCATGCAAATTGATCACAAACTCTTGTTGTAGACATTACATTTGGAACACATGAAGAGTTGATATCATCAATGGGATGAAAAAATCCAATTTTTTGACATCAAACTTGATTACAAACCCAATCAATTCCATGTTATCCCTAATGCACTATCACAACAACTTGATTTGAAGTCTCTTTTGCTCATCACAATGGCAATTACAATAGTATTAGTTGACTCCAAGGTCCAAATCAAGTTTAGGATAGCTCTACAACAAGATCTCTTCTTTCAAATGATACAAGATCATCTTGCAACACACAACAAGGAATACAACACCTTCTCCCTTCAAGGAAGGCATTCTATTCCATGAGGACCGTATATAAGTTCTAGCCAAGGGTGATCTTCAACTTGTGTGCCTTCATTTAGCCCATGATTTACCAATCATTGGTCACATGGGTATGGACAAGACCTTGGGTTACCTCCAATGCCAATGGTGGTGGCTCAACATGGCATTAGATGTTTGAGAGTTTGTACAATCATGTGAGAGTTGTAAATGCAACAAGGCAAGCAACCAAAAACTAAGTGGACTCTTTCAACCACTTCCCATTCTGTCTGCTTGATGGGAACATGTTGGCTTAGATCTCATCATATCCTTGCCTAAGATAAAGAAAGGTCACACAATAATTGTGGTATTTTTGGATAAGCTTAGTAAGCAAATCCATTTGGCACCAACCTTTAACATAATGGATGCTCCAACATTGGCCTAGATCTACTTTGACAATATCTTCATGCATCATGGGATGCCTCGCGTATTCATCTTTGACCATGCCTCTTGTTTCATCGGAAAATTTTGGCTAGCACTCTTCCAAATACTTGGCACCAAGCTTGCTTTGGCCCAGCCTATCATCCTTAAATTGATGGGCAAATCAAACATGCAAAGTGCACCTTGGAAGATATACTTTATGACTATATATTGTTTTTGATAATTTTGAGCAACAAGAAGATGAGATTTGGCTTGTTGCAAAGATTGGAATATGGTGATCAAGAAGGTGGAAGTATGAGGGACATGAGATGGAAGTGAAGCAAGAAGGGAATCTGGAACAAGTGGATCTTGGCCAAAATTAAAGAAGAAGGGAGAGAATTTGGTGCTTGCCCATTTGGAATTGTTGTGGGTAAACTCAACAACTACAAGACACTTGTCACAATTGGTGTGGTGAATGTTAATAAAGGCACAAAGTATGTCTTCCAGGATGCACTTTGCATGTTTGATTTGACCATCAATTTGAGGATGATAGGCTAGGACAAAGCAAGCTTGGTGCCAAGTATTTGGAAGAGTGCTTGCCAAAATTTTCCGATGAAACAAGAGTCATGGTCAAAGATGAGTACGCGAGGCATCCATGATGCATGAAGACATTGGCAAAGTAAATCTAGGCCAATGTTGGAGCATCCATTATGTTAAAGGTTGGTACCATATGGATTTGCTTACTAAGCTTATCCACCTTTATCCAATTTGAAAAGTGAGATCACACTAGTGTTAGACGGTGTTGGTTAAAAGGTCATGCTTTCTTCTGGTAACCTACCCTTCCCACTTGATACCTAAGTCTATAAACTTACTCTGAATTGGATAGGTCCATTGATGTCACCATAATCATTTCTCCTGTTGCTTATTGACTTGCCTTGCCTTCCTATATGCAAATCCATCTTATCTTTCATATTTCCAAGTTGAAATCCTTTGTTTCTAATCCCTCTTCCTTTTCCTCTTGTGTCCAACCCCTTCCTCCTCCTATCCATATTAACAATTATGAGGAGTATGAAGTTGATCATATCCTTTCACATTGCCATATTCAATATAGTTGCCAACAACATATTGAGTACAAGGTCCTTTGGAAAGGGTATCCTTTTGATGATGTCACTTGGGAGCCTCTTTCTTGTATCTAAAATGCACAAATGGCTATCTAGGAGTTTGATCCTTCAATGGCAACAAAGACATCACCAACTAGCAATGGAGGAATATGTATTAATATGGAGTTTAGCAACAAAGTTAGTCAAAGCTAAACAAAAAAGAAAATAGGCCAAATTAGCCTAGAATATTCTAGAAGTATCTAGGAAACTACTTGATACCTTCCATGTATTGAGTAATGTGCATGCCAAGTAGTGACTTCTAGGAGGAAGTTTCTTGGGAAACTCCCTAACTAGCTTAGCTTGCGCTCCAAATAGGTAGCTATCTATTTGGAGCTAGCTAGAAGAAAGCTATTAAAAGCTTCCAATTAGCTTAGCTTGCACGCCATGTAGGTGGCTTTTAGAAGGAAGCTTCTTGAGAATCTTCCTTGTTAATGAGGGCTTGCACTCCAAGAAAGTGGCTTAAGCAAACTTCTTGAGAGCCTTCTTGCTCCCTATAAATACCAAAGCCAAAGCTCATGCTAGGCATTTGGAGTTTCTCACACACTCAAGTGCCCCAATGTGATCTTCCATTCTCTTATTTCTCTCCTCAATCACAGTTTTTTACAATAGTTTTGCCACTCTATCCAATTGGCTTGAATCCAAGAGAATATATCTCTATTCATCTTGAAAATTTGTAGCTTCAAAATAGCATTTGCAATCAAACACAAAATTCTACACATTATATGAGAGACCTTTTCCCTTCAAATACCTTGGGATTTGGAAATTGGATTTGCTAATCTCTTTCTCAAAATGGTACTATCGGATTGCGCCTGTATGGCCAAAGAAGGCAAAGAAAAGAGTCTTCAAGATAAAACCCAAAGTAAAGTGACTTTGGGTCATAAGGCAAAGTACTCGGAAATGCCCTGTCAGCATACAACCCAAAGTAAATTGTCTTTGTATTGGGGGAGCTCAACCCGAGGTGAAGACAATCTAACAACCTTTTGTCGGGGCAAAAAATTCAAGAAAGGACCGTTCAAAAACTGGTGGCCCATACGTGCAAAGGTTGATTGACAGTGACAGGTGCATGCAAGAGGTGTGATTTCTTGGTAGAAACTCAAAGTGAAGAAAGACGAAGAAGCGCAACTCTATAAAAATTGAACTTGCAATGACAAAATGTCGAGTAATTTTCCTTTGCCGAGAAATCGGGGGAAGAGAAATCGGGGGAAGAGAAATAGAGTTGGAATCGTGGTAGTGCGTAAGGGAGAAGTCGCAAGAGTGAAATCGAGAGATAGTGAGAAGGCAGAAGAGATGAGAGGAGGAAAGAAGAACTCTGAATTTGCAATGAGAAATCATGCGATTTGGAGGTTAGATATAATAGCTAGGATCAAAGTCTTGAGCCAACTTTGGATCACTTTCTTGGCATGGAACTGGAATGTGAGCTTTCCAGGGTTCATGACAGAAATCATCGAGAGCAAGTGTCTTGATGGACCCAAGGAAGAAGGGAAGAGAGGAAATCCGGCTCACTGGACAAAGTCGGATTGGAGACTTGTACTCGGGAAGGAAGCAGGCTCGGAGCATGGAGCCACGTTCTTGGGAAAGGGAGAGATAGCTCAAGAAACCCAAGAGGTGAGAGATGCCTTCTCGTCAAAGCAGACAAAGAGTGGGTACAAGGTTGAGAGCTACAAAGACCCTGTGAAGAGAGGAATTGTGAGTGCACTGATGGCCATCCTGAAGCCGGAGAGAACCACTTATGTGATGAAACACCAAGCGGTGTTCTTTCACAAGCTATTTGCAGGAGAACCGATCAATTGGACGAGGTGTTTCCATAGGAGAACGAGGCAAATGGTGTGGAATTTGCAGGATAAGTCGCCTCCACACTACATAGTGCCATTTGCAGTGCATTTCTACCTTGGGCTAAATTTGCTGAACTCGGCGGAGCGGACTTGGATGGTGTCGCACTTCCATCCTGATTTGCAAAAGGAGGTCGACGTCGAGGAGCAGCAATACATCTTGCAGATCAAGAGCACCAACTACTACTACATGAAGACAGGCAAGAACATGGAGGTCGCAATGAGTACTCCAAATACAAAGAAGAGGAGTCGGCAAGGCAAAGCCAAAGACACGAAGAAACATTGGAAGACACGGAGAGGCAAATCAAGGCGAGGTATGGTGGTGATTGAGTCGGAGGATGAAGACTCGAAAGGTGATGCCGAGCTCAAGATTGAAGACTCGGAACACAAGGAGGAACCTGAGCTAATGCTGCAGAGTGGAGATACAAGTAGCGATAGCAATGAAGGGGGAGAAATGATATCGGCGCTGGTGGCTGAAGAAGATGAAGAAGAAGAAGTGCATGCAGAAATTGAAGCCGAAGATAATACACAGTTGGAAGACAAAGTAACTGTGCCCAAAGAGAACAAGATCGTAGTGCAAAGAGGAGTTCGCTCAAGACGTAAGGCAAAATGTGAAGCGGGGCCAAGTAAAGCAACAGAAGACGTGAGTGAAAGCTCACAAAGCAAGGCATCGATTCTGATACAAAGATTGCAGAGAAGAAGGAGAGTATCGAATGATCACAAAGTACAAAGAGAAGTGGCCACACAAGAAGAAGTAACCCCAAGTGATGGAGTCAAGTACCTGCGGGATGTGGTATGTCCTCTACTGGTAAAGCTGGAGTACAAGAAGAAGGAGATGCAGTCGACTTGTTCGGAGGTGAAGACTGTTTTGCAGGTATTATCGAGACTAGAAGAAGAGAACTCGGAGTTGAAGAAGAGTATAACCCAAGGTGAGGAGGAAAGAGAAGTAATGCGAGCGGAGGTAGTAGTGAGAAGTCAGGTAATTGAAGACCTGAAGAGAGAAGTAAGTTATCGAGAGGATCTTGTGAAGAAGAGTGACATAGCAAGGGAGAGACAAGTAGCTGAGTATGAGATCTTGAAGCAGCAATTTGCTGATTCAAGAGTAGAGGTAATCCATGCTATGGCAAGAGTAGCTGCAAAGGATCATGAGCTCGATAAGGTGATGGAGAGTGTTGAGGAGAAGAAGCAACTTTGGCAACAAGAGTTGGCAACACAATATAGAGAGGAAGATTGATTACGAGAATTACTTCGTAATTAGGAGGAGAAAGTTGTCCAGAAGGAGAAGGAGAAGGAGTCAATGAAAGCCGAGTTTGAGGCAGAGTTGGTGATGTACCAAGAGGATTGGCTCACTGATCGAGAATGTGAGAGAAAGACAAGATTGGAGCCATTGAAGGAGATAGTCCTCCAAATGAATGCAATGTTAAGTATAGAGGCCAACATTTGGATTGAGGAGACGAGGCTGCACGAGTTGAAGTTGTTGGTGTAGGAGACCAGGCAAAGACAAGCGAAGGATACAGATATGAATGCTTTGTTAATTAGTCTTAGAACTCGTGTACACAGAAAGATCTTAGAGGTAGAGGATAACATTTCAATTAGATTAGACTTAGTGAAAATAGAGATAGAAAAGCTTCAGAAAGATGTTAGAGCAAAACCCAAAGTAGATAACATAAGAGTACAAATGTCCTTCGAGTTACCATCAGAGACATTAGAGAAGAGTGGGTCAAGAGATGAAGAGTTAGATAGATTACCCACTAGTGGAATTTCAGATCAGGAAAGAGAATTGCTGAATCTGGTAGATGAAGTAGAAGATATGAAACCCGAGGATAAAGTGATAGGAAGTAAAATTACTTTGGGTTTGGGTTTGAAAGCCAAGGAAGAAGTAGACATCGGATCGGAGTAGTACCAGATTTGAGATTTGAAGAGGTAGATATAAAGAGGTGCATTGTCATTTCGGATCTGTAGGTTAGAAGAGTTGTTGTAGAACGGTATAGTTGTTAGAACTATCAATTTGTTCACTACTTAAGAGTGGCATTTGCAAAGAAATGTTGTTCAATGCTCATAATTACTGAGAATAAATAAAGCAAAGTGCTGTGAAGCAGTGCTTGTCGCTTGAGCTTGATTCTGAGTATCAATATTGTACTTGTGTTTGTGAGTGTGTGGAGAAATTTGAAGTGCAAGTCAGAGTGCTTCTTGGAGTTGGATTCCATAGCCTTGATCTTCATTCTGTGTGTTTGATCTTGAGTGAAGTGCAATCAAAGCAATGCCTTGACAAATTTGAGAGGAATTGTAGTGTTGTTAGTATTTTGCATTTGTAAGTGCAGTGCGAGGTTGATGTGAAGCAATTTTGATCAAGGAAGTTGTGCCTTCAGTGGAAGGGTGGAACACAATTTTGAGGCGAAGTCACTTTGCAGTGAAATGCAGTTTTCAAGAGAGCCTGAATCATCACAATCAAGATTGTTTGGAAAGATTTGATGGAGTTGTGATTATGGAGTGTTAATTTGTGACAAGACTGAAAATCAGTGTTTGTTACTCTCTTTTGGGTGTGGTTTCTACTTGAGAGATTAAAGATGCAACCAAGAAGAACTAAATTGTTATTTTGCTTTGTATTTGACCAATTCTGACTTGTATCTCTACGGGAACAGACTTTACTTACCCAATTATTGCTAAAGTGAAATTTGCCAGGTTGTCACATGATTTTTGGCACCGCTGCCGGGGATACAAATCTTGGAAGTGGAAGAATACAAAGCCAAATTTGAAACTGGGTATCAATGCAATATGAATGTCTACATTGAGAGAACAACAAGAAGAGAGAGCTCGAAGACAAGCACTTCAGCATGAAGAAGACAAACATTTGAACGTCCCATCCACTATTGACAAAACTTAACGAGAGCCGTTGGACTTTCAACTCCTTCACGAAGTGCAAGAAGCCCTGCAAGAACTTGACCATAAGAAACGCAAAGGCGGTTGACAAGGCTACTTCGCATCTCCCTCTTTGTCCAAGAAGAAGAAGGAATCGAGTGGGCAAACATATGCATTGCGGCCCAGTACACCTACTTCCCCTAGAGCTATAAAGGAAGTTGTGTCCTTGAAGAACTTTGTTTGAGAAAAGACAGCATGCACACTTACTGAAGATGAGTGTCAACATCTTCTACGAACGATTCCTTGGTTGTCCCAAAGGAATTTTGAAGAACCAATCGAAGGTGTTGATCCTGAATCTTCCACTCAGGTTGAAGTCAACACCGTCATAGCAGAAATTGTCAAAGAAGACCCCACCTTGAATTTGACAAATTGGAACCCCTGGGCTGACAACACGGTGTCGATACCAGCCAATCCTTCAGTTCTGTCAAGTTTAGCAAAACCTCAGCCGATCCCAATGCATCAAACAATGACTTTGTTGCTTGTCACCCGACACGCCTATCAAAAGTACAAGGGGACAGAACAAGACAAAGACCCCAATGAATTCATCGAAGAATTCAAAGTTATCTCCTTTGCTAACAAGGAGCATGACTCGGCGGATCGATTGAGAATTTTCCCAAGTTGCTCCAAAAGAAAGCTCGGAGCTGGTACACTCATGTGACCCAGAAGGGGTTTGTACCAGCGGACTGGGCAGACTTGAGAAACAACTTCCTGGAACAATTTTGGGAGGTTGATTACAACAAGAGTGTCTTCGCGGCACTCAACGATTTAGACTGAGGCAAGAAGGAAAAGTTGAGAGACTACTCTGAGCGGTTCATGGCCCTATTGAACCAAGTTCCCAAGCAATCGGGGGTGGTGGGCTACTCCGATGCCTAAGCCATTACATGGTTCCTCGGGGGACTTTCACCAGAGATACGAATCTTTGCAAGGGAGAGGAATGTAACTTCCCTTGACAAAGTACTCAAACACGTCACTCATTACGAGGTGGCCCACTCTCATTCTGCCGGTAACCGGAGAAATTGGGAGAAGAAAGGCAAGAAGCCCAAAAGGAGAGCTTCACGCAATACATCCCCTTCTTCCAACAAATCCTCCACGTCTTTGAGCTCTTCTTTGGAATCCGAAGAAGAATCAAAGCCAAGACAAGTCAGAAGACGTGGAGGCAAGAAACCAGTGACTCCTCCAGCAAAGAGTGTAAATAAGGCGGATACCAAGCTGGATGCCCTCATCAAGGAGTTTTTGGATTTCAAGATCCAGATGATTGAGGCCAAAGACAGAAGGAAGGCCCCAGCATTTGGGAGATCGAATGTATGGTGCACCGCATTTGGCAAATCAGGCCACGCCAACACAGAATGCAATACTCGTAATGCATTCCCGGTGTAGCAAATTGATTGGGTTCCGGGATGGAACCAAGACGAGGATGAAGAGGCTGTGTACCAAACACAAGAAGTACAGCCTCAAGCAAGCACATTGTACCAAGGTCCGAGGTTTGGACTGTGAGCCGACCTATCTCTCACTCAAGATCAACCTCTGATGGCTATTATAGTAGCACACCATGGACTTAGAAGGCAAGGAACCCGAACTCCATCATACTCCTCCAAGGCTAACACTCCAAGACTCAAGACATTGCTCACTAGAGAACTCAATGAGAGAGAGATAGTTGCAAATGAAAGGATGATGAGTACCTCCTCACCCCTTGTTTATATACTTGTGAAATACTTATGTACCAAAGTTACTAATTACCGTAGTAACTCAAGTTACTAGACTAAAAGTCAAGTAAAGTCAAAAAGTAGAAAAGAATATCCATTCACATGGGCATATTCCCCTAAGCATGTGGTCTTATCTTGACCCAACCACTAAGTCAAGGATTCCTTCACATGGGTTATCCTTGGACTAAAGAAGAATATAAAACAAAAAGGCTTGCAAGCCCAAGAGTTCTCAACTCTTTCCTCAAAGCCAAACACCTAGGAATAATACCAAGTCAACATACTAAAATCCAAAATAGTAGTGCTCATCTTTTCTACTTCCTCTAAAGTAAGGTCCCCTCTATCTTAGCTATGACTAAATCTAGCTAACCATGACTAATATAGAACCATCCTTTATCTCTATATAAATAATATCTCTTAAGTACTTGTAATACCAAGCTAAATATCACAATACCACACACATGCACAAATGGGTGTTACATTTACCCCCGGACTAAGTTTTCACTTTGTCCTCAAAGTGAAGGTCTCTCTACCTTCTATGGTACATCTTCAACTTATCATGGTTAATCCTATCAAAGTGTCTTCCTCCCAACTCCTTGAGATCATAGGTGTAATTGCCCCACACCTTCTCTACTATGAAAGGTCCAAAGTACTTAGGCAAAAACTTCTTTTGCACTCTCTTGAATTGAATGGAATCAAACAACATTACACAATCACCTTCTTTGAAAGTCTCCACCTTCTTCTTGCGTTGCCTCTTGTCATAGCTCTCCTTTTGTTTCCTTTGGGCTTGCTCCACTTGAACCATAGCAACTGCTCTTGCCTCTTCCAACTCCATGAGTTGATCCTTCCTTGACTTCTCTGCATCATCCCTTGTGCTTTCTTCAATCTCCTATGAATGTGTTGGAAGGTAGGAAGATCAAAGTGAATAGGTAAGGTAGACTCAATACCATACACCAATTGAAATGGAGAATATCCGGTGGAAGTCTTCATAGTTGTCCTATACTCCCACAAAACTGCATGAATCCTCTTGTCCTAATGATGTTTAGCCCCCTCCATTTCTGCATCTTTGGCCAACATCATGCATAAGGTCTGATTGGTTCTCTCTACCAAGCCATTGGAATTTGGCTTATAGGATGTAGTTACTCTATGTGTGATAGAGAAATATTGTAGCATGGCTGTAGTAATGCTTCCTGTAAACTCTCCTCCTCTATCAAAAACCAACTCCAAAGGGCATCCAAACCTAGTGATAATGCATTCATAAAGAAATCTACCCACTTCATCTTCATTCTTGTCCCTCAATGGTCTAGCCTCAATCCACTTGGTAAGGTAATCAGTAACTACCACAATGTACCAATTGTTCTTTGGGGTTCTATTGAGAGGTCCTACAAAATCAATTCCCCACTTCTCAAAAGGTCCTAGCAATGGAATTGATCTAAGTGGTGGAGTGGATGTAGACTTTCTAGCAAAAGCTTGACAAACATGACAAGTTTTGCAATAATCAAGACAATCCTTGAAAATCCCTCTCCAATGGTAACCTGCATCTAGAATCTTGAAAGCAGTCACCTTTCCTGCAAAGTGTCCTCCACATACTAAACCTTCATGAAACTCCTTTATGAGTAGGATAGACTCTTCCTTACCCACTGCTCTTCCAAGTAGACCATCTGCTCCTTGGTGAAAAAGAATATCCTCCACCATTGTGTAAGGTCTAGATCTTGCTACAAGGGCCTTCCTCTCCCTAGCATGCATCCCTTCTGGATAGTTACCTCTTGTCACAAAATCCACAATCTCCTTGTACTCCATTGGAACCTCTTGAGTGACTGAGATTGTCATGAGCTCCTCATCCGGGAAGGAATCATCCACTTGCTCATCTCCATCATGATCATAGGCTCTAGATAACAAATCAGCATTTGCATGTTTCTTTCCTGGCCTATCCTCAATGGTGTAGTCATACTCAGACAAGAGTATCATCCACCTTGCTAGTCTCCCTTCAACATTAGGCTTGTTGAAGATGTAATTCAAAGCCTTGTGATCCATGAAAATGGTGGCTTTCCCTCCAATCAAGTAGTGTCTAAACTTCTTGAGACCAAAGATCACTGCTAACCCTTCTCTCTCTGTGACAGAGTAGTTCTTCTCTGCTGAAACTATCTGCCTACTAGCATAAGCTATTGGATGATCATGCCCATCTTGGTCTAATTGACTAAGAGTGCATCCTATAGCTACATTAGAAGCATCAGTGTAGAGGATGAAAGGCTTACTCCAATCAGGTTTAGCAAGAATTGGAGCTACAACAAGGGATTGCTTGAGCTCCTCAAAAGCTTTGAGAGCCTCCTTGTCCTCCAAAATCACCATGTAATCTACACCCTTCTTCATGTAGATGGTCAATGCATAAGCCTTGTTGGAAAATGAGGAGATAAACCTCCTATAGTATCCAACCATCCCCAAGAATTGGCGTAACTTTGTCAAGCTTGAAGGGAATAGAAGGTCTGAGATTTTCCTCACCTTCTCAAGATCAATTGCTATTCCTCCTTGGAGATGATGTGCCCCAAAAGTAGACCTTCTTCACATCTAAAAATGCACTTCTCTAGGTTGAGTGATGCATTTGCCTCATCCAAGCATTGCAAGACTTTGATTAGGTGCTCAAAGTGCTCCTCCTTGCTCCCATAGACACAAAAGTCATCAATGAAGTCCCTCATAAATTTCCCAATGAAAGGTTCAAATACCTTGTTCATGAACCGTTGGAATGTGACTGGAGCATTGCAAAGCCCAAAAGGCATGACCTTGAAAGCGTAAGTTCCCCAAGGTGTGGTGAGTTGTTGATGCTCTGGTGCAATCTTGATTTGGTTATATCCACTATATATATCTCCAAAATTGTACCTCTCATGACCTGCAACCTCCTCCAAGATCTCATCAATGAATGGCAATGGGTAGTAGTCCTTTTTGGTAACAGCATTGAGCTTCTTGTAATCCACACATACCTGTAGCTTGCCATTCTTTTTCTTCACAATGACAATTGGAGACACCTATTCTGAATTCTCCACCTCAAAGATAAATCCAGCCTCCTTGAGCTTATCAATCTCCTCCTTCACAACCAAAGATATTGGTGGGCTAATGCAACATTGCTTTTGGCGGATTGGTCTTGCATGTGACACCACCTCTTTCTTGTGCTCCTCTAAGGTGACTTCCTTCAAATCCCTATAACTAAAAGAAAACACATGGATGAACTTGCGGAAAATCTCCTCAAATCTCACCTTCTCCTCCTTGGTAACATTTGGACCATACTTGAGGGTAGATAACCTTCTCTCTACCTCCTCAAGTGTCAATGGTGATTTGTCTGGGTCCTTCAAAACCTCTGGCTTAGGTGCAAAATCCATAGCACACAAAGGATACACATCTGAATTAGATTCAGAGTCATCCTCCTCCATGGAAGTCTCCTCCTCCACGCTTGTGTCCACACCTGAAGCTCCTTCTTCAGAATCTGATTCCCAATAATCAGAAGATGGTGTATCTGAATGTGAAGTGTTGGTGGTGTTAGTCACAAGAATTGTGACTCGATGGTTTGATGGCCCAATCCTCAAGTACCCTTTGTGCCATTGATCAGTTGTGCGTGCTGCTCTCAACCATGGCCTCCCAAGAAGTAAGTCATAGCTTGAATCCTTCAAGACTTGGACAGTCATGAGATTTTGAACTCCCATAATTGAAACTACCACCTTATCCATCACCCCTACTGGTCGAACTTGTTACTTGTTTGCCATGCTCACCACAAATGTTGAAGGTCTTGAGAGTATCATACCCAACTTCTTCATCAACCTTTCAGACATGGCATTCACTGCTGATCCTCCATCAACCAATGCATCCTTGATGTTGTGACCATTCACTCTCACATCAATCTTGGAGGCATATTCACAAGCCTCCCATGGTGTTGGCTTGGCATCCACCACTCCCATTGATACTGGAACTTTTGCCTTCTTCTTCCTCTTGCTCCTTGTAGAACTCAAACCACCTCTAAGCTCATTTCTCAAGGTAGGGTTCAAAGCAATTAATTGGCCCACAGTGATGTTAGCCTTATGACTACCAACATCCTCCAACACATTGTAGTTCCATTGTTGCTTTGAGATCAAGAAGTCCTCCATCCCCAACTTCTTCCTTGGAGTCTTTGTTGTTGATGGTTTTGAGGTGCAAGTGCTCCTAGTAGACATAGGAGTATCCTTGCTTGAAGTAAATCCTTGAGAAGAGTGAACATCCTCTGCAAAACGAGCTCTCTTCTTCTCTTATGCCAAAAGCTCAAAATTAAGACTCTTGGAGTTTGAGCACTCTCCCTTCTCATACTTGCTCTCCACCACATCTATGGATGCTATCCCCTTACCTTTGTTTGGATTAGGAGCCACTTGGGTTTCACTACCTCCCTCTTTCCCTCTATTGGCTCCCTCATAACCCCTTCCTCCATGGTAAGTGGAATTTGGGCAATTCCTTTGGATATGGCCTCTTCCTCCACAACCAAAACAATTTCTATCATTAAAATTGTTGGCTGGTTGGCCTCCTCTATATGGATAGTTTCCATAACTCCTAGGCCCTCTCCCTACATTTTATCCACCTCTCTCTTCTCCCATAGTTGCACCACATTGATCTTGAGATCCGCAAGTTGTTCTGTGATGGTTTGAAGTGGATCCTTTGGTGGAGGTGCAAGAATTGGAGCAACTACTATTTGTGGTGCAACCCTTGCCACCAAAGTATCAGAAGTTCCACCATACTTGTAGCCTTGAGGAGGATGCAAAACCTCCTTCACCACCAAATCACTCTCATCCCCTTCCAAACTCTCCTCCATACGAATTGCAATCTTGATAGCTTCAACCTTGGAAGAAGGTTTCTCATATCTCACCTTGCTTCTAATTTGTGGTCTCAACTCTCCCACAAATTTCTTGGTGAGCATGGCCCCTATGCCAATCATTGTAGTCTCCACATCATCCCCACCCTTCCTCAACACTATGCGAAATCTGGACTCTAACTTTTCCACTCTTTCCACATAGACTCTCACTTTCTCTCCTTCTCCTTGCTTGAGAAATATAACCTCACTCATCAATCTCTCATAACTCTCATCAGGAAGAAAGTTCTCAATGAGTGTTGAAGTCAAAGTCTCCCAAGACTCCTCTTCCCCATCTCTCCTCTTTCTCTTTTGGTATTCTAACTCATACCATGTAAGTGTTGCATCCTCAAAGAAATCTGGTAATAATGAGGCCCACTCATTCTTCCTCCTCTCATTGTTTCCTATGCAAGCTCTCTTGAAGTCTCTCACAAAGGCCTCCACATCTTCTCCATCCTTGCCAAAGAAAACCAGAAGTTTCCCCATCTTAACTTCTCACTATCTTTCTTTCTCTCAAATTTTTTTCTCTTTTCTTTTCTCTCACTCTATTACTAATAGAGTATATACATGACTTACACCTTTTGAGAATAATCCACTCTAGGGAACACAAAAGGTTTAGGTTGCTCCAAGATTTCTATAGCAACATCAAATCCTAGAGTGCATATTAATCTAACTCTCATGGATAGTTTATCCATAAGTTGAAAGATTATCTCCATCACCAATCTTGAGAACTAGCTGATGAAGGTGGTAGTATTTCTGTAGCTGTACTAAGACTCTCTCCAAAATCCTTCACCAAAGTCTTCAAAAGTGCTTTTACTCCACTACACTCATGTCCTTTTGGAAGTCCTTCCACTCCACAAACCTCACAGAACTCCTTGGTCTTAGATCTTCTCCCTCCTAATCTTGGTGAAGAAGGTCCAACATGCAAACCCAAGTCAAGTAAGCCTCTCCTTTCCCTCAATCTCTTGCTCTCAAAGGTCAATGGACATGAACTTGCCTTATGTCCCTTCTCTCCACACAGAAAGCACTTAGACTCACTCTTTCCTCCAAGTGGTGTAGGTTTCTGGATCCTCTCAACACTCTCTTCAAATTCTGTTGTAAACTCTCTTTTCCTCAAATCCACCCCTAAAATCACCTCAAACCCTTGAGGAACCTTGCATAATCTCAATTTCCACTCTTGATGACCCTCCATGTTCCCAAGATGAATCTAAACACTCAAACATGCTTTTTGTTGATCTCAAACTCCTCATGCATGAGATCTCCACTCTGCAGAATTGACCCTTCTTCACAATGTCACTCAAATTGCCCAACCAGTATGTCATAGTCCTCTGAAATTTTTCACACTTGATCACAACTCTAGGATATCTTTCCTTGCAAAATTTCAGATCTTTTCATTGAGCCATTTGGCCTAGACACCTTTCTATTCAGCACACAATTTTCAGATTTGGTCTGAAAACCACCCCCCTTACTTCAAAAACTCATAACGCCCTGCGCAAAAACGATCTCTCTCTCATTTTTGTGGCAGCAGGTAGGGTACAATGCACTGAATTTTCTTGGAATATTCAGGACAATTCACTGAAAATTGAAGAAATGGCAGACTCTGTACAATTTTCCAGAGAGCATGCAGTTGCGGGAGCACTTTACCCTATCAACTTTCAAAAATTCTAGCCTAGTGCTCATAGTAGCTCTCATAATAATTTCAAGTGTGCTAATTGAAAGATAACCTAAGCTATCATGTGTAGAAAATTCAAGTCCAGATCTCAAACTTGAGATTTTGCCCAAAATCACCTTAATCCCCAAAATCTGCAATCCACCTCACACAATCTCTCCAATTCCTCTCATGTGTACAAGATGTACAAAATCACCTCAAAGACATCATAATGAACTACAGGGTATATAAATGGATCTTGGTTCTCTAACATAAGTTCAGCCCTCTCCCCTCCTAATGTTCTCTCCAAGTGAGCTCTCATAGCCTCCTTCTGCGTAATGTAGAATTGAACGCGGAACATTATCTTGCCTTCTAGAGAGGTCCCGGCAACGGAACCAAAAATGTGAGCCGGTCTGTCTCTCCCTCAGGATGAACCTCTGATGGCTATTATGGTAGCGCACCATGGACTAAGAAGGCAAGGAACCCGAACTCCATCATACTTCTCCAAGGCTAACACTCCAAGACTCAAGATATTGCTCACTAGAGAACTCAATGAGAGAGAGATAGTTGCAAATGAAAGGATGATGAGTATCTCCTCACCCCTTGTTTATATACTTGTGAAATACTTATGTACCAAAGTTACTAATTACCGTAGTAACTCAAGTTACTAGACTAAAAGTCAAGTAAAGTCAAAAAGTAGAAAAGAATATCCATTCACATGGGCATATTCCCCTAAGCATGTGGTCTTATCTTGACCCAACCACTAAGTCAAGGATTCCTTCACATGGGTTATCCTTGGACTAAAGAAGAATCCAAAACAAAAAGGCTTGCAGGCCCAAGAGTTCTCAACTCTTTCCTCAAAGCCAAACACCTAGGAATAATACCAAGTCAACACACTAAAATCCAAAATAGTGGTGCTCATCTTTTCTACTTCCTCTAAAGTAAGGTCCCCTCTATCTTAGCTATGACTAACTTTAGCTAACCATGACTAATATAGAACCATCCTTTATCTCTATATAAATAATATCTCTTAAGTACTTGTAATACCAAGCTAAATATCACAATACCACACACATGCATAAATGGGTGTTACAGGACCAAGGGAGTATAACCCCAATGCTCCTCCACCAAGACCACCAATGAGTAACCAGAATCACCCTCAGAATGTTGCACCTGGAGCCTGTTATAATTGTGGCTCGATGGGACATTGGTCTCCAAACTGTCCCGAGCCAAGAAGGCAAATTGGGTATGTTCTCTTATGCGGAAATTGTAAAGGATCGGGGCATACGAGCAACCAATGTCCTCACCCACCAAACCCAAAACCGCCTGTAAAGTATGTACAGACCCCCATTGAGCATGCCGCAATTCAGCCAAAGGGGGATACTAATGTAAATTGCATCACTCTTGAGGAAGAAAGACCTCAAGAAGGGAGTCCGGCTTCGGAAGGAGAATGGCCGGACCTTGAAATTTTGAAAGTTGAAACACACTCCAGCAAGAAGAAGCGTGATCCCAAAGAACTGAGTATGACCTCGTCGTCTTCCAGAAAGGCAAAGAGATTGCGCCCAAAGGCAATTCTTTCTGCCAAGGAGGAAAAGATCCTTGCAAAAGCTAAAGCTAAAGCCTTGCAGAAAGAACTAAAGGAGGCACTACTCAGGACTCGAGAACTGAGTTTGGAAGAGGAGACAAAGACAAAGTCTCCAGTTTTTCCGGTGGACATCCGATCCGAAGTAAAGGGTCTGATCCAAGCCGAGGTGGGCCAACCTGAGGAACCTTGGGTTAAGGCCATTAGCAAGCCCGTCACCATTTTGAAGCGTCCCAAAGTCAAGAGGGAACATGGAGAGACTTTGGACCCAAAGCCAAAGGCAAAGATGGTCAAATTGAGAGGAGTTCCCCAATACGATATTGTAGCAAATCTGGCAGCCACAAATGCTAACATTACATTCAAGCAATTGTGGGAAGATAACAAGCTGTACAAGAGGCAGCTGAATTCGGCACTCAAGAAGGTGAGATCAATGTTAAAGAAGGACCTGCCTGCTATCTATCATATTGACCAAGAAGATTTGGGATCTCCCAAGGTAGACATGGAGATTGCAGGGTGCATGATCACATCGATACCCATTGACTCTGGGTCCGGTGTGAACGTCATGATCGAAGATACTGCAAATCGACTTGGGTATCACACGTTTGAACCAACACCCCGAGTGTTGAACTTTGTAGACCAAACCAGGAGCTGGCCTTTGGGCATGCTGTCAAACATCACCATGATCATTGGAGGGGTACCTTTCAAGTTGAACTACATCAGGTTGCAACCAGTGACAAAGACTGGTTACCCTCTGTTGATCGGCAAACCCTGGTTGTATAGCGCCCAAGTTGTGGTGGATTGGCATCAGTAGAAGTTAAGATTCAAGGACATTTTGTTCAAAGATCAGAAGCTGGTGACTATGAGTTGGACAAAGGTTCCCCACCTTGGGGAAACAAGTTCGTCAAAAGAGGAGGACAAATCCAAAGACTCATCGTCTTTGTCCTCAGACAAATCCAAAGACAAAGTCCAAGTTAATTACTTGGAATGCTACAAGGTGGATATTGAAGACAAAGATCCATATGACCTCGCCTTGGGTGAACCTGACTTGGAGGAAGGGGGTTTGATGGCAGCTCGCCTTGGATTAAGCCGAGTAAGCCACGTTGAAGGAGTCATCAACCTCGATGACTATCAAGATGTTTTATTAACTAAAGGAAAAATTTTAAAAATCTCAAAGACAGTTACTTTGGAGGAGTTGGCAGGATACACTGCCCTATTTATAGAATTCCAGGATGTATTCGCCTGGTCTATTGATCAAATGCCAGGTATTCCACGAGAATTCGGAGAACACCGGATTGATCTGGTTGAAGGTGCAATTCCAGTTTGGCAGCAACAATACCGCCTAACCCAAAGTACTCATTGTTGGTGAAAGATGAAATCGACAAGTACTTAGGGGCCAGAATCATCTTCCCTGTCTTAAGCAATGAATGGGTTTCCCCCATTGTCATTGTCTCAAAGAAGAAAACAAGGAAGATCCGAGTGTGCCAAGACTTATAGAAGTTAAACGCAATCACAAGGAAATATCATCATCCCTTGCCTTTTACCAATACAATTTTAGATCAGGTAGCTGGGCATCCTTGTGACAACACGGCAAATATCACTTTTGCGGTAATTGGGTAAGTAAAGTTTGTTCCCGCAGAGATATGAGTCAAAAATGTCCAAATACAAAGTCAAAGTAACAATTTAGTTCTTCTTGGTTGCGTCTTTAATCTCTCAAGTAGAAACCACACCCAGAAGAGAGTAACAAGCACTAATTTGCAGTCTTGTCACAAATTCACACTCCATAATCACAACTCCATCAAATCTTTCCAAACAATCTTGATTGTGATGATTCAAGCTCTCCCAAAAATAGCACTTCACTACAAAAAGACTTCACCTTAGAATTGTGTTCCACCCCTCCATTGAAGGCACAACTTCCTCAATCAAAATTGCTTCACATCAACCTCGCACTGCACTCACAAATGCAGAATACTACCAACACTACAATTCCTCTCAAATCTGTCAAGGCATTGCTTCGATTGCACTTCACTCAGGATCAAACACACAGAATGAAGATCAAGGTTGTGGAATCCAACATCCAACAAGCACTCTGACTTGCACTTCAAATTTCTCCACACACTCACAAACACAAGTACAACGTTGATACTCGGAATCAAGCTCAAGCGATGAGCACTACTTCATAACACTTTGCTTTATCTATTCTCAAAAATAATGAGCATTGAACAACATTTGACTGCAAATGCCACTCTTAAGTAGTGAAGCAATCGACAGTTATCTTCCTAATGTACCTCTTCCTAACAACTCTACAAACCTGTAGATCTGAAATGACAATGTACCTCTTCATATCTGCCTATTCAAATCTCAAATCAGTTACTAATCCAATCCGATGTCTACTTCTTCCTTGGCTTTCAAACCCGAACCCGAAGTAAATTTACTTCTTACTACTCTGTCCTCGGGTTTCACATCTTTTACTTCTTCTACTAGATCCAGCAATTCTTTTTCTTGATCTGAAATTCCACTAGTGCGTAATCTATCTAACTCCTCATCTCTTGACCCACTCTTCTCTAATGTCTCCACTGGTAATTTCGAAGACATTTGTACTCCTATGTTATCTACTTCGGGTTTTGCTCTAACATCCTTCCGAAGCTTTTCTATCTCTATTTTCACTAAGTCTAATCTAATTGAAATGTTGTCTTCTACTTCTAATATCTTCCTGTCTACACAAGTTCTTAACTTAATCAACAAGGCATTCAAATCAGTGTCTTTTGCCTATCTTTGCCTCGTCTCCTACACTAACAACTTCAACTCGTGCAGTCTCGTCTCTTCAATTTGAACGCTGGCCTCTGTACTCAACATTGGGTTCATCTTGAGGACTATCTCCTCCACTGGCTCCAATCTCATTTTTCTCTCTCGCTCTTGATCTGCAAGCCAGTCCTCCCTGTACATTGCCAACTCCTCTTTGAACTCGGCTTTCACCGTCTCCTTCTCCTTTTCCTTTTGAACAACCTTCTCCTCCTGACTACGAAGTAACTCTTGTAATTGATCTTCTTCTCTGTATCATTCCGCCAACTCTCTTTGCTAGAGTTCCTTCTTCTCCTTGACACTCTCCATCACTCTCTTGAGCTCTTGATCCTTTGCGGCTACTCTCGCCATAGCATGGATTACTTCTACTCTTGAATCAGCAAACTGCTGCTTCAAGATTTCATACTCCGCTACTTGTCTCTCCCTTGCTATGTCACTCTTCTTCACAAGATCCTCTTGATAACTTACTTCTCTCTTCAGGTCTTTGATTACTTGACTTCTCTCTACTACCTCGGCTCACAGTACTTCTCTTTCCTCCTCTCCTCGGGTTATACTCTTCTTCAACTCCGAGTTCTCTTCTTCTAATTGCGCTAATACCTACAATACAGTCTTTACCTCTGGACAAGTCAACTGCATCTCCTTCTTCATGTGCTCCAATTTCACCAACAATGGGCACACCACCTCCCTCAGATACTCCACTCTGTCTCTTGCAACTACTTCTTCCTGCATAGAAATCTCCTTCCTTACCTCTTCTTCACCCGATACTTGCCTTCTCCTTTGCAGTCTTTGTATCGGAATCAAAGCCTCACCTCCCAAGCTTTCTCCTACCTCTTCCTTTGCTTTACTCGGCCCCGCTTCACACTTTGCCTTATGTCTTGAGCAAACTTCTCGCTGTACTGCGATCTTCTTTTCTTCGAGCACAGTTACTTTGTCTTCCAACGGTGTGTTGTCTTCGGCTTCCATCTCGGCTGGAATTGCTTCTTTGTAGTCGTCAACTGTTGGTGCCAAGGTCATGTCTGCCCCTTCATCACTATTGCTACTTGTATCTCCACTCTATAGTGTTAGCTCAAGCTCCTCCTCATGTTCCGAGTCTTCAGTTTTTAGCTCAACATCTTCTTCTAAGTCTTCGTCCTCCAACTTGATTACCACCATACCTCGCCTTGGGTTGCCTCTTTGCGTCTTCCAAGGTTCCTTTGTGTCTTCGGCTTCACCTTGCCGACCCCTCTTCTTTGACTTTGGAGTACTCGCTTCTATCTCCACGCTTTTACCCGTCTTCATGTAGTACTCATCCGTGCTCCGGATTTGAAGAATGTACTGTTGTTCCTCCATGTCAACTTCTCTTCTCAAGTCGGGATGGAAGTGAGACACCATTCTGTTTCGCTCCGCTGAATTGAGCAAATTTAACCCAAGGTAAAAATGTGATGCAAACGGCACGATGTAGTGTAGAGGCGACTTATCTCGCAAATTCCACACCATCTGTCTTGTCCTCCCATGGAAGCACCTCGCCCAATTAATAGGTTCTCCTGCAAACAACTTATGGAAGAACACCGCTTGGTGTTTCATCACATAAGTTGTTCTCTCCGGCTTCAAGATTGCCATGAGAGCACTCACGATCCCTCTCTTCACTGGATCCTTGTAACTCTCAACCTTATACCCATTTTTTGTTCTCTTCAAAGAGGAAGCATCTCTCACCTCCTGAGTCTCTTGAGCTATCTCTCCCTTCCCCAAGAACGTGGCTCCCTGCTCCAAGCTGGCCTCCTTCCCGAGTATGAGTCTCCAATCCGACTCTGTCCAGCGAGCCGGATTTCCTCTCTTCCCTTCTTCCTCGGGTCCATTGAGACACTTACTCTTGATGATTTCTATCATGAACCCTAGAAAGCTTACATTCCAGTTCCATGCCAGAAATGTGATCCGAAGTCGGCTCAAGACTTTGTTCCTCGCTATTACATCTAACTTCCAAATTGCATGATTTCTCACTGCAAATTTGGAGTTCTTCTTTCCTCCTCCCATCTCTTCTACTTTCTCACTCTCTCTCTATTTCACTCTCGCGACTTCTCCCTTGTGCATTTACACAATTCCAACTCTATTTCCCTTCCCACAATCACCTGCAAGATGACTTTGCAACGGCAAAGGAAAATTACTTGACATTTCGTCTTTGCAAGTTTGATTTTTATAGAGTTGCGCTTCTTCATCTTCCATCACTTCGAGTTTCTACCAAGAAATCACACCTCTTGTATGTACCTGTCACTGTCAATCACCTTCACATGTATGGGCCGCCGGTTTTGAACGGTCCTTTCTTGAATTTCTCGCCCCGACATAAGGTGGTTAGATTGCCTTCGCCTTGGGTTGAGCTCCCCCCCCCGATACGAAGACAATTTACTTCAGGTTGTATGCTGACAGGGCATTTCTGAGTACTTCGCCTTATAACCCAAAGTCACGTTACCTTGGGTTTCATCCCAAAGACTCTTTTCTTTGCCTTCTTTGACCATACAGGTGCAATCCAACTTCTCTATACACTTCTTCTCCTAAATTTTGAAAAAAAAATGTGGGCACCACAATCCTTGTTTAGTTTTCTCGATGGATTTTTAGGGTACAATCAAGTATCCATTCAAGAAGAGGACAAGGATAAAACTACATTCATGACCAATTGGGGCACTTTTGCTTACAATCAAATGCCCTTTGGGTTGTGTAATGCTCCCGCTACTTTCTAGCGGATGATGAATTCAAGCTTCAAAGATTTCCTGTGCAAATTTGTGGAAGTTTTCATTGATGACTTTTGTGTGTTTGGCCAAAGAGATGTACATTTAGATTACCTTCACCAAACATTTGAAAGATGTCATTTTGTTGGCTTGTCATTACACCCGGAGAAATGCTTCTTTGTAATGAAGGAGGGAATTCTTTTGGGGCATCGGGTGTCAAGCCGAGGTATTGAAGTTGATGTTGAGAAGGTCAAGATAATTGCAAATTTGGAATCCCTAAAGAACATCCGGGAGCTGAGAGCCTTCTTGGGACACGTCGGATATTACAGACGCTTTGTGTCAAACTATACAGTGCTTGCTGCACCACTTACAAAGCTTCTGAAGAAATCCAAAGACTATCTATGGGAAGCAAATCAAGAAGAAGCTTTCCAGGTGTTGAAGAAGAAGCTGGTTGAAGCACCAGTTATGAGGGCCCCGAATTGGGATGTCCCTTTTCATGTATATGTGGACACTTCGTCCATGGCCATCGGAGTTGTCTTAAGTCAGAAGGACAAAAAGAAGAAGGACTACCCGATGTATTACGGCAACCGACAACTTGCAGTTTCTGAAAAGAACTATTTGACGACTGAAAGAGAAGCACTCGGAATGGTGTATGCCTGCAAGAAATTTTGCCATTATCTATTGGGGTACGAGTTTGTCTTCTATGTTGACCATTACGCACTCCAACATTTGGTCAAGAAGGCAGATTTATCTGGGCAAATTGCAAGATGGATCTTGTTGTTACAAGAGTTCACGTATACTGTACAAGTAAGGAAGGGAGCTTCGCATTCGAATGCGGACTTCCTATCCAGGTTAGAAACTCAAGACCAGGAGTGGGAAATTGACAATCGGTTCCCTGAAAAAGAGTTGTATCACTTATCAGCAATGTGAAGTACGAGGTATGCAGCTGAATATCATTATTTGAATACTCTCCATTGTCCTTAGGAGATGGACCCAGAACAGCGGGCAGTCTTTCTCAGGAAAATGGGACCGTACCAGCTTAAACACATCATTTTATTTAAGATGGGCAAAGACAAAGTACTTTGGCGATGCTTGGAGTCATACGAAGTAGGAGGAGTGATTGAATCTTTACACTCCGAAGCATCGGGAGGACACTATGCTCTAAAGAATATTGTAAAGAAAATTCTTTCCGCAAGGTATTGGTGGCCTACAATGTACAAAGACGTGCATGCTCATATCCAAAGCTGTGATGCTTGTCAGAGAACGGGGAAGCCAACGGCTACTTCTCAATGGCCTTTGAGACCAATTTTACCTTTGGCCCCATTTGAGAAATGGGGGATTGATTTTGTGGATCCCATTCAATCAGTGACCCGAGTCACAAGAAAGCGATACATTTTGGTTTGCACTGACTATGCTACCAAGATGGTTGAAGCTGAAGCAACTCGCAGATATGATGCTGAAACTATGGCGGAATTCTTCTTTCGAAACATCATTTCCCGATATGGGTGTCCTTTGGAATTGGTCAGTGACTGAGGAACACATTTTTTGAACTTTGTAATGGAGGCATTAACCAAGTACTTTCAGATTAAACATCGGAAGACGACTCCTTATAACCCAAAAGCAAATGGCTTAACGGAAAAAGCGAATGGGTTACTTTGCAAAATTTTGAATAAGGTGACTGTCAATTATGCCTATGATTGGGATACAAAATTACCAGCTGCATTGTGGGCATATCAAACGACAGAAAAGATTACAACCAAACAAACTCCATACTTCTTGACATATGGCTTGCATCCCATACTGGTAGTTGAATTTGAAGTACCGACATATCGGGTTCTTTGCGAAGAACAAATGTTGGAAGAGGAAAGTCAAGATCTTCGGATTCATCAACTGATGTGGTTAGAAGAGAAAAGAGACGATGCAATGCAAACCACGAAAGAAGTACAAGCACAAAGGAAAGTCAGGCATGATAAGAGAATCAAGTCTGTAGCTGTACGTGAAGGGGATTTGGTTTTGTTATATGACAATCGCCAAATATTTTTTCCAGGCAAGTTGCATTTGAGATGGATGGGTCCCTATCAAGTTCTTCATCTTTACAAAAATGGGTCCATGAAGCTTGTAGACTTGGAAGGTAATCCTTTTGCCACTCGAGTAAACGGGTGGAGAGTTCAAAGATATTGGACCATCGACTCGGAAGTTTCTAAGACACCCAAGGTCTATGTTTGTGGGGACGCTCACATTTGAGGGAGGGGGTATGTGGTGCCCACATTTTTTGTTTTTTTTCAAAATAAAGAAGAAGAAGTGTATAGAGAAGTCGGATTGCGCATGTATGGCCAAAGAAGTAGAAGAAAAGAGTCTTTGGGATGAAACCCAAAGTAAAGTGACTTCAGGTCATAAGGCAAAGTACTCGGAAATGCCTTGTTAGCATACAACCCAAAGTAAATTGTCTTCATATTGGGGGAGCTCAACCTGAGGCAAAGACAATCTAACAACCTTTCGTCGGGGCAAGAAATTCAAGAAGGGACCATTCAAAAACTGGCGGCCCATACGTGCAAAGGTTGATTGACAGTGACAGGTGCATGCAAGAGGTGTGATTTCTTGGTAGAAACTCAAAGTGAAGAAAGACGAAGAAGCGCAACTCTATAAAAATCGAACTTGCAATGACAAAATGTCAAGTAATTTTCCTTTGCCGAGAAATCGGGGGAAGAGAAATAGAGTTGGAATCGTGGTAGTGCATAAGGGAGAAGTCGCAAGAGTGAAATTGAGAGATAGTGAGAAGGCAGAAGAGATGAGAGGAGGAAAGAAGAACTCTGAATTTGCAATGAGAAATCATGCAATTTGGAGGTTAGATATAATAGTTAGGATCAAAGTCTTGAGCCAACTTTGGATCACTTTCTTGGCATGGAACTGGAATGTGAGCTTTCCAGGGTTCATGACAGAAATCATCGAGAGCAAGTGTCTCGATGGACCCAAGGAAGAAGGGAAGAGAGGAAATCCGGCTCATTGGACAAAGTCGGATTGGAGACTTGTACTCGGGAAGGAAGCAGGCTCGGAGCAAGGAGCCACGTTCTTGGGAAAGGGAGAGATAGCTCAAGAAACCCAGGAGGTGAGAGATGCCTTCTTGTCAAAGCAGACAAAGAATGGGTACAAGGTTGAGAGCTACAAAGACCCTGTGAAGAGAGGAACCGTGAGTGCACTTATGGCCATCCTGAAGCTGGAGAGAACCACTTATGTGATGAAACACCAAGCGGTGTTCTTTCACAAGCTATTTGCAGGAGAACCGATCAATTGGGCAAGGTGTTTCCACGGGAGAACAAGGCAAATGGTGTGGAATTTGCAGGATAAGTCGCCTCCACACTACATAGTGCAATTTGCAGCGCATTTCTACCTTGGGCTAAATTTGCTGAACTCGGCGGAGTGGACTTGGATGGTGTCACACTTCCATCCTGATTTGCAAAAGGAGGTCGACGTTGAGGAGCAGCAATACATCTTGCAGATCAAGAGCACCAACAACTACTACACGAAGACAAGGAGGAACGTGGAGGTCACAGTGAGTACCCCAAATACAAAGAAGAGGAGTCGGCAAGGCAAAGCCAAAGATACAAAGAAACCTCGGAAGACACGGAGAGGCAAACCGAGGCAAGGTATGGTGGTGATCAAGTCGGAGGATGAAGACTCAAAAGGTGATGCCGAGCTCAAGACTGAAGACTCGGAACACAAGGAGGAGCCTGAGCTAATGCTGCAAAGTGGAGATACAAGTAGCGATAGCGATGAAAAGGGAGAAATGACATCGGCGCCGGCGGCTAAAGAAGATGAAGAAGAAGAGGTGCATGCAGAAATTGAAGCCGAATATAATACATAGTTGGAAGATGAAGTAACCGTGCCCGAAGAGAAGAAGATCACAATGTAGAGAGGAGTTTGCTTGAGACGTAAGGCAAAATGTGAAGCAAGGCCAAGTAAAGCAACAGAAGACGTGAGTGAAAGCTCAGGAAGCGAGGCGTCAATTCCAATACAAAGACTGCAGAGAAGAAGGCGAGTATTGGATGAACACAAAGTACAAAGAGAAGTGGCCACGCAAGAAGAAGTAACCCTGAGTGATGGAATCGAGTACCTGCGGGATGTGGTATGTCCTCTACTAGTAAAGCTGGAGTACAAGAAGAAGGAGATGCAGTCAACTTGTCCGGAGGTGAAGATTGTTTTGCAGGTATTATCGAGATTAGAAGAAGAGAACTCGGAGTTGAAGAAGAGTATAACCCGAGGTGAGGAGGAAAGAGAAGTACTGCGAGTAGAGGCAATAGTGAGAAGTCAAGTAATTGAAGACCTGAAGAGAGAAGTAAATTATCGAGAGGATCTTGTGAAGAAGAGTGACATAGCAAGGGAGAGACAAGTAGCTGAGTATGAGATCTTGAAGCAGCAATTTGCTAATTCAAGAGTAGAGGTAATCCATGCTATGGCGAGAGTAGCTGCAAAGGATCATGAGCTCAATAGGGTGATGGAGAGTGTCGAGGAGAAGAAGCAACTTTGGCAACGAGAGTTGGCAACACGATATAGAGAGGAAGATCAATTACAAGAATTACTTCGTAATCAGGAGGAGAAAGTTGTCCAAAAGGAGAAGGAGAAGAAGTCGGTGAAAGCCGAGTTCAATGCAGAGTTAGCGATGTACCGAGAGGATTGGCTTGCAGATCAAGAACATGAGAGAAAGACAAGATTGGAGCCATTGAAGGAGATAGTACTCCAAATGAATGCAATGTTAAGTATAGAGGCCAATATTTGGATTGAGGAGACGAGGCTGCACAAGTTGAAGTTGTTGGTGCAGGAAACCAGGCAAAGACAAGCAAAGGATACAGATATGAATGCTTTGTTAATTAGTCTCAGAACTCATGTACACAAAAAGATCTTAGAGGTAAAGGATAACATTTCAATTAGATTAGACTTAGTGAAAATAGAGATAGAAAAGCTTCAAAAAGATGTTAGAGCAAAACCCAAAGTAGATAACATAGGAGTACAAATGTCTTCAGAGTTACCATCAGAGACATTAGAGAAGAGTGGGTCGAGAGATGAAGAGTTAAATAGATTACCCACTAGTGGAATTTCAGATCAGGAAAGAGAAATGCTGAATTTGGTAGATGAAGTAAAAGATATGAAACCCGAGGATAAAGTGATAAGAAGTAAAATTACTTCGGGTTTGGGTTTGAAAGCCAAGGAAGAAGTAGACATCGGATCGGAGTAGTACCAGATTTGAGATTTGAAGAGGTAGATATGAAGAGGTGCATTGTCATTTCGGATCTACAGGTTAGAAGAGTTGTTGTAGAACGGTATAGTTGTTAGAACTGTCGATTTGTTCACTACTTAAGAGTGGCATTTGCAGAGAAATGTTGTTCAATGCTCATAATTTTTTAGAATAGATAAAGAAAAGTGCTGTGAAGTAGTGCTTGTCGCTTGAGCTTGATTTCGAGTATCAATGTTGTACTTGTGTTTGTGAGTGTGTGGAGAAATTTGAAGTGCAAGTCAAAGTGCTTGTTGGATGTTGGATTCCATAGCCTTGATCTTCATTCTATGTGCTTGATCCTAAGTGAAGTGCAATTGAAGCAATGCCTTGACAAATCTGAGAGGAATTGTAGTGTTGTTAGTATTCTGCATTTGTGAGTGCAGTGCAAGGTTGATGTGAAGCAATTTCGATCGAGGAAGTTGTGCCTTCAGTGGAGGGGTGGAACACAATTTTGAGGTGAAGTCGTTTTGCAGTGAAGTGCCGTTTTCAAGAGAGCCTGAATCATCACAATCAAGATGGTTTGGAAAGATTTGATGGAGTTGTGATTATGGAGTGGTAATTCGTGACAAGACTGCGAATTAGTGTTTGTTACTCTCTTTTGGGTGTGGTTTCTACCTGAGAGATTAAAGACGCAACCAAGAAGAACTAAATTGTTACTTTGCTTTGTATTTGACCAATTCTGACTTGTATCTCTACGGGAACGAACTTTACTTACTCGATTACCGCAAAAGTGATATTTGCCAAGTTGTCACATACCCAATACTTGGAAGGTACCAAGTAGGTTCATATATGCTTCTAGAATATTGTTATAATTCTTGACTAATTTGGCCTATTTGTAATCTCATTAGTCTTGACTAACTTATTTATAAACTCCATATTGTTATAACAAAGATCACCAATAAATGTACCTTGTGGTCTTATTGGCTCAATGGAAAAAAGTAAGAGTGGGGGGAGGAAGAGGACAAGTGCCCAAAGGTTGAGGAAAACAAACGCACAACTTATTATTGTAAATGGAGTCCTAAAAAGCAATCAAGTGAGAGTACTGATAGACCTTAGAGCAACAAAGAATCTCTTGTCTGGCTCTATTGCAATAAGGTTGAGGATAAAACTTGAGAAGGATGATAATGAAAGAGTAGAGTTACCTAATGATCAAATAGAGAGGATTGAATTGTTACCTAGAAATGTAGCACTCTTTGTAGGAGAGTATCAAGAAGAAATTGAGTGGGAAGTAATATGGTTAGCTCATTACAATGGATCTTAGACATGCTATGGATGGAGCACTACAATCTCACAATCAATTGGAGAAAGAAAGTAATGAGAAATAGCCAATGGAAGAACATTAGAGATAGATAAAGATCACAAATACAAGAATTACCTCTTTATGTCACAGGAACAACAATTATCAATAAGATAGATAGATGTTTCATAGATCTAATAAGAGAATTCCATAGTGCAAAACTCAGTGGGAATTTTTTTGAGAATTTGAAAGATGTGGTCAATGAGATTCAAGATTTTTTCTTGATGATTTACCTTCAAGATTACTATCAAAAAGGAGAGTATATCATAAAATTGAGATACTTCTTGGGAAGATATCTCCTTGTAAGGCCCTATATCAATTATCACCTCATGAATTAGAGGAGTGTAAAGGTCAAATTGTGGATATGCTATAGAAAGGGTTTATCCAACCCAATGTATCACCATATGGGTGAGGTACCCACATTTTTCATTTTGGACTAGTTTTGAAGAAGAAGTGCCTTGCTGAAACCAAATTGAAACCAAATGGAGAAGAAATGAGAGGAAATTTGTATTTTGATCAAGCCCGAGGAAGTTGACTTTGTGTCAGATGAAGATGGACTCAACCAGGATTGAAAGAGGGTAGACCCAAAGGAGGAATGGAAGTTACAGGTCAAGATTCTTGTGGGGGCTATATCTCAATGTTCACAAGTCCAAATCAAGCGTGTTATATCTCGTTGGAAGTGTCTTGTTCAGGGCTTTTTTTTGCCACCAAAATCATAAAGTTTGGAGGTTTGTAGAAGAAGTTACAAATATTTGAAGTTCTGGGAGTAGATGTACATAGTAAGTTAGTGTCTCCAGACTTGAGACTTTGGACTTTGGACTTAAGACTTTGGACTTAGGACTTCAAACTTCAAACTTCAAACTTTGGACTTTGGACTTCAGACTTCAGACTTTGGACTTCAAACTTTGGACTTGGACGTATGGTTTACACAACTTCAGGTTAGAAGCTTCTTTGCCTCAAGACGAAGATGACTGTATCAGAGATAGTTGGACCTCAGAGTGCAACAAAGATGACTTCATGAATCTTGCCAGAGGTATTAGAGAGAGTTAGGATAGAGAAAGAATAGATAGTTAGGATATCCATGACTTCAATTTCAGTTTTGATTGAAGATGAAACAGGAATTGAAGGAGAAGTAGCAATAGTAAATAAACCCGAAGTGCAAGATCAGACTATAAGTGTCTTTGGGTCAATAACATGAGTGATTAGGGGAAAGTGGGTTACAAATTGAAGGCGTAGATAGTGTACCCATGCTTTCAATTACAATTTTTAATGAGGATATAGTAGAATTAGCAAAGGAATTGATTGTAATTAGACCCGATGTTGTAGAAGTAGGAATTCAAGTGTCATTGGACTTATCATTAGAGAGATTAGAGAAGAGTGGGTCAGGAGATAAAGAGTTAGATAAGTCACTCCTTAGTGCAATTGTAGATTATAGTGAAGAAGTAGTAGAAATAGTGAAGGAATTGGTAGAATTAGCTATACCCAAAGAAGGAGAAGTAGTAGGGAGATCATTGGGTTTGGAAGCCGATGATGAAGTAGACATCGGATCGGTGTAAGTACCAATTTTGAGATAGGAAGAGGTAGATATGAAGAGATGGATTGTCAATTTGGATCTGCAGGTAGGAAAAGATGTTAGGAAACGGTGCATAGGTAGGAAGAACTGCCATTTGCTTCAGTATTTAAGGGGAGCATTCAAAGTACTATGTTGTTCAGTATTCATATTTCTGAAGATAGATAAAGCAAAGTGTTGTTTTCAGTGCTCGTCGCTTGAGCTTAATTCCGATTGTCAATTCTATGTTTGTGTTTGTGAGTGTGTGGAGAATTCTGAAGTGCAAGTCAGTGTGTCTGTGGATGTTAGATTCTGCAGCCTTGATCTTCATTCTGTGTGTTTGATCCTAAGTGAAGTGCAATCAAAGCAATGCCTTGACAGATCTGAGAAGAATTGTAGTGTTGGTAGTATTTTGCATTTGTGAGTGTAGTGTGAGGTTGATGTGAAGCAATTTTGATCAAGGAAGTTGTGCCTTCAGTGGAGGGGTGGAACACAATTCTGAGGCAAAGTTGTTTTGCGGTGAAGTGTTGTTTTTGGGAGAGCTTGAATCATCACAATCAAGATTGTTTGGAAAGAATTGATGGAGTTGTGATTAAGGAGTGCTAATTTGTGACAAGATTGCAAATCAGTGCTTGTTACTCTCTTCTGGGTGTGGTTTCTACCTGGGAGATTAAAGAAGAAATCAAGAAGAACTACATTGTGACTTTTGACTTCATATTTGACCAATTCTGAATCATATCTCTACGGGAACAAACTTTACTTACACGATTACCGCAAAAGTGATATTTGCCGGGTTGTCACAATGGGGCTTTTGCCTTGTTTGTGAAGAAGAATAACAATATAATGCACATGTGCATTGACTATCGGGCCTAAATCAACAAATGGTGAAGAAAAAATTACCCATTACCTTGCATCAATGACCTATTTGAGCAACTCAATAAGGCACAATACTTCACCAAACTTGATCTATGGAGCAATTAAAACCAAATCAGGATCACAGAGGAAGACGTCCACAAAATTACCTTTCAAACAAAGTATGCTAACTTTGAGTACTTGGTGATGCCATTTGGCCTTACCAATTCACCAACCACTTTCATGAGTTTTATGAATGCTATATTTTATCTATACTTGGATAAATTTATTATCATTTTCCTTGATGACATCTTAGTCTATAGTAGGATGATGATAGAGCTTAAGCAATATCCATGAGAAGTCCTCCGGATTCTACAACAAAATCACTTGTATACCAAAATCTCATAATGCAAGTTTGGCAAGCCTAAAGTAGACTACTTGGGGCATAAAGTAAGTGCAAATGGTATCCAAGTGTTAACATATAATATAAAGGTCATTCAAAAATGGGGTGCTCTAGAAGATCAAACTCAACTCAAGAGTTTCTTGGGAGTGATGGGATTTTGTTGTTGATTTGTCAAAAACTTCTCCAAGGTCACACAACCTCTAATAGCACTACTTGGCAAGGGAAAGAATTCAATGTGGAGAACCATACAAGAATAAGTCTTTTAGGAATTGAAAGATACATTACTATATGCACCAATCTTGAAATGATATGAACCAAAATGTCCAATCAAGTAGGTTATAGATGCATTAGGTATTGCAATAAGTGTAATCTTACAATAAGATGGAGTGATGGATGGCACACAATTTTATATCTCCCTCAAAAGAAACTTTTGGTAAAATGCAACCATCATACTACCAAACAAGAAGAGTTGACCATTGTCCTTGCAACCAAGCATTGGAAGCACTAACTTGGCAAGAAGGCATTTATAGTGGAGATAGACCATAAACCTCTAGTCTACCTTGAGACACAAAAGATCTATCTCATTAATAGATTTGGTATTCAAAATGGAGACAATAGTTCAACACGATAATCACATATGTGGAAGGCAAAAAGCAACTTGTAGATGCATTTATCTAAATGCCTATGGTAAACAATCTGGTGATAAAGGTCAAGATTAACCCTTAATTTTGGCCAAGAATTGATACTACTATGAAAATACCATAAATTTTAGGAGCTCTATCATCCAAAGGTATAACCAATACCCAAGAATGCACCTTTCATGATGGCAAGTTATGGATCTCAAATGTCCCAGACCTAAGAACCCTCATCCTAGCAAAATATCATGATTATGCTATATTAGGTCACATTGGAGTGGACAAGACCTTAGATGCAATCAAATGTCATTATTATTGGCCCATGATGAGCAATGATGTGATAGAGTATGTTTGAAGCTACCTACTTTGTCAAAAAAATAAATCTTCTAATCAAGCTTCCATACAACTTCTTCAACTTCCTCTTCTCCTACATAATATTAGGAATAGTTCAACATGGACCTGGTTTGTGAATTGCTCAAGATCACCTCAAGGTTTGATTTATTGTAGTCTTTGTAGATCAATTTAACATGATTCATGTATGTCTTATGACCAAGGATGGGATTTCTCCACAATTAGCTCAATTGTACTTAGCTATAGTCTTTTCTCACCATGGCGTTTCTTGAGTGCTCATCACCAACAGGGGCACTCATCCACTAGTTTGATTTGGCAAACACTCTTTGGCATCTTCAAAATCAAACTAGTCATATCCATGCATACCATCCACATATTGATGGACAAATGGAGCAAGTTAATGTACTATTGAAGACATGCTTTAGGGCCTCACCTTAGAGGAGGAAGAAAGGTGGGACACCTTACTTTCATTGGTGGAATTTGCTTATAACAAGTCAATGAATGCATCTTCACATGTCACACCATTCTTCCTCATGGATGGAGAGCACTCTTTTACACCTTTAAGCTTGGTAAAGATCCACCTAGTGACTATAAACTTTGACATTTTCAACACTTTGGTTTCTAGAATCCAACAATGTATGAAGGATGTCGAGCAAAGGTTACAAATTGCCCAAAATCAATAAAAACAATATGAAAATGCATATTGTAAGCCCATGGAGGTTCAGCATTGGGGATCAAGTATGGCTATCCACAACCAACCTCATGTTAGTTGGGCCTTATAAGCTCATACTTCATTTTATTTGGCCTTTTCCCATCCTCTATTGCATTGGCACAATGGTCCATCACCTTGAGCTACCACCACACATGAAGATCCATCTAGTGTTCCATGTTTGCTTATTATGTAGATATGCAACCCAACCACCCTACTTTCCTTCCATACAAGAAGTTAGACCTTGCACAACACTCATTGATGGCACGGAGGAATATGAAGTCAAATGTATTCTCCAAAAATGCATTTGTGGTATCCGCAATCCGTGTGTGGAATATCTTGTACACTGGAAAGGGTACCAATTGTATGAGACACTATGGGAGCTAGTAGCTAACTTGACCTATGCACCGGTGTTAGTGCAATAGCTTTGCAATGAGGACGTTGCATCTTTGAAGGAGGAAGATTTGTAATACCATTAGCTAGACATATCATCTAAAGATAGAAATTAGTTTGGTAATATCTAGAAGGATATTATATATGATGGTCTAAGTAGATCAAATAGAGGTGTCACCAAAAGAGTACTTCTACTAATAGAGTAGAGGCCAAAAAACTTTAGCCACTCTTGGAGGCCTAAATAGATGAATTAGGCTTCAAAAAATAAAAGATTGCCCTCTTCCAAGAAAAAAAGTGTTGCCTTCCCATCCCCCTCCTTTTTTTGTCTTGTTGAGAGCTTTTTAATGATATCTTATCCATGATATTTTGAGCCTCCAACAAGAAAATTCTCCAAAGAGTCCCTTTGGTTGAACTTATTTGACCAACCAGAGAGGACAAGGATAGACATGTCACCAATCCTCCATACAAGTAATCTAAGGGCGGAGCTCCCTTTGAGTGGATCTTTGCTATGTAATGTAGAAAAGGTGCTCTTTTAGTGCACCGGAGTATTGAGGGATGAAGCCTTGTGTTTCTTCTCTTGTGTTTCTCTTGGGCATTCTCTTGTATTCAAAATATTACAATATCATGGATTCTAATTATGAATTTTCATAATATAATGGTAATAAATTATTTCTTGTAAGCTAAGTTGAATGTATCCAAAACAAAATAAAGTACTTTGCTAATACTTATATTGTAGTAGTAGAATTGTAGATATCTTTAAGTACTACCTTGTTATAAGTTGTAAAATAAAAAAATCCAAGAGAAAAAGTAAATCGTAATATAAGAAATGAATGGACAAATGTAACAATAGGAGAGTTTATCAATAAGTTAGTCAAGGTTAACAAAGTAGAAAATATGCCAAATTAGCCTAGAATATTCTAGAAGTATCTAGGAAGCTACTTCGTACCTTCCAAGTATTGGGGTAACATGCATGCCGAGTGGTGACTTCTATGAGGAAGCTTCTTGGGAAGCTTCTTGGCTAGCTTAGCTTACACTCCAAGTATGTAGCTTCTAGAAAGAAGCTTCTTGGGAAGCTTCCAACTAGCTTAGCTTGCACGCCAAGTAGATGGGTCTAGAAGGAAATTTCTTGATAAGCTTCCCAACTAACTTGGCTTGCACTCCAAGAAGGCAACTTTAAGAAACTTCTTGAGAAGCTTCTTGAGAACCTTGTATGTTACCTATAAATACCAAAGCCCAAGCTCATGCTGGGCATTCAAGTTTCCCTCATTCAAGCATCCCAATGTGATCTCCCACTTTGGTCTTCCATTCTCCTATTTCTCTCTTGGGCCTCAATCTTTTACAACAAAGAACAAAATGGAAAGTATTCAACATATGTATATTGCACAACACATTGTTATTTACACTTAAGATGAGTTTAGGTTTGCTTCTAAGTAAAGTTAATCAATAACTTCATCACCAAGAAACTCAAACTTTAAGAAGATTTTTTATATAGTAGGACACTACAAGGTTCAAAGTACCTTTGAAGCCTATTCAGTAATTATTAAGGCTCCTCGATACCCTTAAATATTAATTTATGACCTTCTTGAGTAATTTTTGGATTGTAGAAGTTTTTATTAGTTAACAAGCTAGAATTCCATTTAATTACTATAGTAAGTTGTTATATTATTCCATGTTTCCCTTTTATGACTTTTTCTTTCATGTGTTCCAAGTTTATCTTCTTGGATTATGTCATGAACATTGTGGAGATGATGATGGTGGTCTTCTTATTTAGTATTATGAAGTATGTAGCTCTTCCAACTAACTATTTTCTTGATATGTTTATAAGAAAAATGATTGACTAAATGCCTAGTAAGGATTTGATCAACTTCATACTTCTATTTATCTTGATATGGAACAGAGATCAAAAAATTGAATTACATTCAGAAAGTATGATGTATCTAAATGAAGCCTTCAAATCTGGAATTGTGAAATATGACACTAATACAAAGATTGTAGATCATGTCAAGAACCAAAAGTTGAGAGAACTTTGAAAGATAAAGAAGAGACTAATCTAGTTGAGTTTAAGTTCATAACATGAGTATCAAAGTCATATGAAGAATGTGAGTAAAGAATATACTTTTATTACTAACTAGAATTAATAAATTTTATTTATACGTTGTATGAGTATCATTATATCAATATATCATTTTTTAATGATTTTAGCTAACAACCTTTAGCTTCTTGTAAGATAGAACATAAAGATGAATTAGAAGGTGGAAGTAACAAGAACATTTGAAATGGAGGAGCAAACAATAGTAAATATTTAGAAGTCTTAGTTATTATAAGAAAGAAGTGAGATAATAAAGCACTTGTTTGTTTGGAGCTCATATAATCAAGCTGTAGAACTAAAATGAAAGTACTTAATCTTTGTATTGCATGTTTATAATGTATGAAAAATATATTCATGTGCATTATTAGGACATGGTTTTGGAGTTGATTGATAGACAGGCCAAGTTGGTACTTAAGAATCATGAAAAAAAAATAGTTGAAATGAGGTTTGTGGCATGATACTAGATGACTCAAACTATGATGCAAAATATAATATCAAAGTCATACATGAAATCTAAAGTACCATGATAAATTGAAATGGTCATAAACTCAATTTGGATCAAAAGCTCAATATTCAATTTGATATATCACCAAAAATAGGTTTTGATTATATTTTCAAGCCACATCCACTCTAGCTAAGAGACTCTAAGTGATACTTGCTGGCCTTTGTCCACCATAATCAAGAGCTTAAAGGCTCAATATCAAAGAAGTGAGCTCTTTGGAGTTGCACTTTGAATATAAACCCCCTTAAACTACATGGAACTCTAACCCAAATGGCACCTTTGATGGCATGTGAGCTAGCTTATCTCATTCAAAATGAACCTTTGATGGCTATTAAAGTAGTGCACAATAGACTAAGAAGGCAACGATACCAAACTGCATCCCACTCTTCCAAGGTTAGAACTCCAAGACTCAATATATTGTTCACTCTGAGAGAGAAATAGTTGCAAATGAAAGGATGAGGATTACCTACTCACCTCTAGTTAATATACTTGTTAAATATTTCCACACCAAAGTACTGATTACCAAAGTAATCAAGTTACTAGGCAAAAAGTTTTATAAAGTCAAAAGTCTGAGGGAATATCCAAACTCATGCAAATAATTCTCTAAGCACGTGGTCTTATCTTGATCCCACAACTAAGTCAAGGATTTCTTCACATGTGCTAGTCGTGGACTATAGAAAACTATGCACTAAAAATGATCATATGTTCAAGAGTTCTTAACTCTTTCCTCAAAGCCAAACACCCTAGAATAATACAAAGTCAATACTCTAAATCCAAATCATTCTTTCTTCTTCTTCTAAAATGGAGTCACTTCTTTCTTGGCTCTGACTATATTTAGCTGATATATTATTACTAATATAGAAGCTTTGTTAAACTCCATGTAAACAACATCTTCAACTACTTACATTACCAAACTAAATATCCAAATAGAGCATACATGCATCAATGTGTTACAAGCACACATGATAGTCCACTTGACTATGCAAATGGTCTCTAACAATGTGATCATTAGTCCTAACATGAAATCTGGCTGCCACTAAGTAGTCTTTGAGCAACTATTGGGATAGATTTGATTGCCAAGACTAACACTTTAGCATTACGGTAAACTAGCTTTGGCATTGCAAATGTTGTGGCAAAGTGGAACTTGTTCAAGTTAGGTTCATTTATTGTATAACTATAATTATTAAGTGAATTTACTTAATCAATTTATCCACAAACATAAAAATTGAAATCTAGTCTTGAATGGTGATTAAGGAGACATTATGAGATCCAAACTCACCTAATTTCTCAGTGAGAAGTACGGATTTATGATGAACTGAAAAAAAGAAATTTGTTTTCAAAGATCAATAGTTTCAATTTTGAAGCATTTTTCCTTTGATAGCTTTCATGATAATAAATAAATGTACAATTATCTTGAACCATATTTAGCTGCTAAAAAGGATAAGTAGATTTATCTACTCTAAGAAAAATGAATATTCTTAAAAAATATCAGAGAAGGTGACTAGTCTTATGTACTACAAGATATGAGATGATGTACTTCTTGTAATTGAATCAAACAAATATTATTATCATGCAAAGAACATACTCTGTATATTTGTAATCAACTTGTATTTCTCTTTTGTATGACTACACTGAAGTTTGATGTTATTCATGTGCTCCAAGTGAATTATTTAAAAAAATACCTTATGGTTAACATATATCATGATAATCGGACCCAAAAGATAATACCATCACATCTTAATTGAATAAATAGTTGATAAATGTTCATTGTCATGAGCAACGGCTTAAAAACATTTAACCTTCTTGATATAAACCAACTACAAAATTTTTATTAGACATTACTGTTCCAAAAGTAAAGTTAAGCGTATTAAAATGGACGATCTAAGATAAAAGTTCATTGTCATGAGCAACGTCTTAAAAACGTTTAATTTTCTTCATATGAACCATCTACAAACTTTTATTAGATATTACTTTTCCAAAAGTAAAGTTAAGCGAATTAAAATGGACGATCTAATGTAACTTGAGATGATACGGTTGTAGAATATCGTAAGTTAATGCAAAGTCCTTGGTTTGTTGAATTTTTTTTTGGAAGTTATAGGAATTCCAAGTGAATGGGAGTGAGTACACCATAGGATATTGCGAGTGATAGTAATGTACAAACCGTGTACTTATCAATCCATTAAATCTTTAAATATCCTTCGCTTCCCTTGAATATAGCTAACTTATGATAATCTTGATATTTTACTCCGCTATCTTGATTCCTTCAACCTAAACCTTATCATGATTTATGAAGATAATCTCTTCTTTCCAATAAATTGCAAATTTTTTCAGAGATAATTTTATCATATAAATATAATACCTCTTATATTTTACTACATATGAGGATATAGAGTATAAACACCATAACATATTTTGAGACAATCCGTTGAGTATTTAACGTAAATATCTATAAGTATTATAAAGATATGGGTGAGACTAAAGAAAGGACAATCTATCCAAAGTAGCCTTATCTTATAAGAAACGGGAACCAAAAAGTCAAAAAGTTGGAAATCAAATAGAAAGCAGTACGAAGGCCACTATGGGAAGTCTAAAACTATAACCGACTTGAAATTTGAGCCCTTAATTAACTAATTAATATTATAACCACTTCCATAAAGATTTCAAACAATTATTCCATCATCCATCAATGTTTATGGACTATCATAAAACTTGTATGGGACTGTTCTGGATACCCCTCAAACTTTCGTTGAAACCTGAAATATTTATATAATCCTTGATCTATGGATATAAAGTAAAAATATAGATTTTGCCCACGGTTTGCCTTATTTATTTGATATTGATTGATTATTGATCTTCGCCTTCCAATATGTCGTTACCAAAACAAAGGAGTGGTCTTTCTTAATATAGATTGGTAGTGAATTCAGAAACTGAACTTTCCAGACCTTTTGAGAGGCTGGACGATAATCAGACACCTTGAACGCAAAGCAAACATGCATCGACAATTTGAGAATTAGTGAATTCAGGTTTTACCAGCAGAAAATCATCAATTCGTGCTAAGCGCAGATTGACTTTTACGCCCTGAACTATCTGTAGCTTCATCTTATGTTCTCCGCAACTGATACACGCCGAATATTCTTTAAAATGGTCGGGAGATATTTACGGGTCAAACGTGACTAAGAATCTTGGAGAAACCTCTACGGTACCTGCTGTGAAGTAGGTATGAAAAATATGCACACCTGCATTATAATTTAACACACTCTGTAGATTAATTTATTTTCATGGGGTTGACATATTAAATATTTTTTTTAAGCCTTTACTGAACTTGACGTTATTAACATTTTTGGAATAATGAGATTCAAATTAAATTCAAATGAAATGATTACAATCCGTACAGATTCACTGTGCATATATAGCCTAGGATGACTTTGAAGTTGAAGGACAAAATGGGCAAGAAACTCTAATTACGTGAAAAGTATATCTCCATATGGAGGTGAGTGGGGCTGAAATATCTCCATTCCAGGCTTACTTTGTATCCCGGGACGGAGGTCACTTGAAGTGCGTAACCTTACTTTTATTTATTTATGGGTAAGCTTGAGTTCAAAGTAGGAAGAAACTGCCAAACTTTTGAGGAACTCTCTTTTAACGATCTTAATTTGAAGACATACCGTCTGATATAGTCCTACATTTAGCTGGAACTTTCGAAACTGTAAATGGAATCCTCACCATCAGTCCTTCTCGTCTAAGATTTCTTAGTTTCATATCAAAACCTTTTCTAGGGAGTCGGCTCAAATATTCCTGGTGGCACATACGATGGTACGACCACGGACGCAGGCGTTCGCTTCTAGACGAGGTTCAAGTGGCATATTCAAGTACTTCGCGCGTGACAGGGATCGGACTGGAAGTTTAGTTTTCTAGACCTTTCGGGTAAAACCCTAATACATCAGGAAATGTGCGGCTTCTGGAACCGTCGGGGCTGATCCTCTCCCTTCATGTCATGTCATGACCATCCATCCAACCATGATGATTGACCATTGCGGTCACTGCTTTGTCGTCAGTCGTAAATGGAGCAATGCCAAGGGATTGTTGTCCGAAGCGAGAGGGTCATGCATCATGGTATGTAGTATGTCATCGGTCGGCATGGGTTCATCAGATTCTAGAAAGCGCGGCCACAGCCTAGAAGCCGTCCGATAACTTCATCACTGGATCTCCATCGATATAGAAGACCCCTCGTCCACGTTCCAGCCTCGCTCTGGCTGCTTAGGAACGATCTCCTTCCCCTATTGAGTCGCAGTTTTCCTCGCTACTCTCTCCCCACCGCATTCATACACCAACAAGCATTCATTTTCTCGTGGTTTGCGTTTCCATCGACGATCGGCGGAGGAAGCACCCACTCGTTGATCTACCTCCGAAGCGATTTTGTGGTTTGGTCCGACGATGGCTGATGTTCCAATGGAGGGGGATATCGAAACTTTTGCTTTCCAGGCCGAAATCAATCAGCTCCTGAGTTTGATCATCAATACCTTCTATAGCAATAAGGAGATTTTTCTCCGGGAGCTGATCAGCAACGCATCCGATGTAAGATGCACAATAGCCATTCTCTGGAGGAGACTCTCAACTTTGTTGTTTAGCTAGGCTACGAGAGTTTGGCTTTGTTATCCAACGGGGGCGTGTCTGGCTTACTCCCCCGTCTGTAATCGCGGTGGAATTCCTAGACCGTAAAGAGTGGCAAACATCTACTCAATTGTTATCAAAGCTCTCACTCGTGCTGCCTCGATATGTACAGGCCTTGGATAAAATTCGTTTCGAGGGTCTAACAGACAAGAGCAAGTTGGATGCTCAACCTGAACTCTTCATCCACATCGTTCCTGACAAGGCGAACAACACCCTCACTATCATCGACAGTGGTATAGGAATGACGAAAGCAGGTACGTTGCACTTACCCTGCCTGCGTGTCATCTCAAACTACTGCTTACATTCGTACTGTGATTCCTTGGTTGTGAATTCATGACATTCCCTGATGGCAGTGGTTCGTTAACTTTACAGGTTTGGTGAACAATTTGGGAACGATTGCTAGATCTGGCACCAAAGAGTTCATGGAAGCCCTTGCCGCCGGTGCAGACGTGAGTATGATTGGGCAGTTTGGTGTCGGTTTCTACAGTGCTTACTTAGTCGCCGAGAAGGTCGTTGTGACATCCAAGCACAACGAGGACGAGCAGTATGTATGGGAGTCGCAAGCCGGAGGTTCATTCACTGTTACAAGGGATACTTCAGGGGAGCCCCTTGGACGTGGAACTAAAATTGTCTTGTACTTGAAAGAAGATCAGGTGAGGACAGATTTGCATTCCCGCTGACCTGATTGCTCCGTGGCCGTAGCTTTTCTTTTCTGATCGAGCGAGGAAACCCACTGTGGTGCTTTCTCAGTTACTCACTTTTACTAGTTCTGCCATACCGAGGCCATTGGAGTAACTGAGATTTTGCCTCAGTTGGACCACCCGACGATTTCGTTGTCTGAAGCAGTGTATACACCAATGTATCCGGAGGATCTGAAGACTTACTGGGTTTCTCCTGGTATCTGCGCAGCTCGAGTATCTTGAGGAGAAGCGTCTGAAGGATTTGATCAAGAAGCACTCTGAGTTCATCAGTTATCCGATCTCATTGTGGGTCGAAAAGACATCCGAGAAAGAAGTCTCAGATGATGAGGATGACGACAAGGCCGATGAAGAAGGTAAGATTGAGGAGGTCGACGAGGAGAAGGAGAAAAAAAAGAAGAAGATAACGGAGGTTTCTCATGAATGGTCTTTGGTGAACAAGCAAAAACCAATATGGATGAGGAAGCCCGAGGAAATTAGCAAAGACGAGTACGCCGCATTCTACAAGAGCTTAACCAATGATTGGGAGGAGCATTTGGCTGTTAAGCATTTCTCAGTTGAGGGGCAGCTGGAATTTAAGGCGGTCATCTTTGTCCCAAAGAGAGCTCCGTTTGATCTCTTCGACACGAGGAAAAAGCTCAACAATATTAAACTCTATGTCAGGCGTGTCTTTATCATGGACAACTGCGAGGAGCTCATCCCTGAATACTTGGGCTTTGTGAAGGGTGTGGTCGACTCCGAAGATTTACCGCTCAACATCTCTCGTGAGACTTTGCAGCAAAACAAGATTCTTAAAGTTATCAGAAAGAATCTGGTCAAGAAATGTATTGAGATGTTCACAGAAATAGCCGAGAATAAGGAAGATTACGACAAGTTCTACGAAACTTTCTCGAAGAACTTAAAACTTGGAATTCACGAAGACAGTCAGAACAGAAGTAAACTTGCGGAGCTGTTGAGATATTACTCCACCAAGAGCGGCACCGAGCTGACGAGCTTGAAGGATTACGTTACTCGTATGAAGGAGGGTCAGCAGGACATATACTACATTACGGGAGAGAGCAAGAAAGCTGTTGAGAACTCACCATTTCTGGAGAAGCTGAAGAAGAAAGGTTATGAAGTGTTGTTCATGGTGGATGCCATCGACGAGTACGCTGTGGGACAATTGAAGGAGTACGACGGGCACAAACTAGTGTCGGCCACAAAGGAAGGTCTGAAGTTGGATGAATCCGAGGATGAGAAGAAGGCCAAGGAGGAAAAGAAGGCTGCCTTTGACGGTCTCTGCAAGGTAATGAAAGATATTCTTGGAGACAAGGTGGAGAAGGTTGTCGTTTCTGATCGTATTGTTGATTCACCCTGTTGTTTAGTAACCGGTGAATATGGCTGGACTGCCAATATGGAGCGTATCATGAAAGCGCAAGCGCTTAGGGATAGTAGCATGTCTAGCTACATGTCGAGCAAGAAGACCATGGAGGTGAACCCCGAGAACTCCATCATGGACGAGTTGAGGAAGAAAGCTGATGCTGACAAGAACGACAAGAATGTGAAGGACTGTGTGATGTTACTCTATGAGACTGCACTTCTTACATCAGGATTCAGTCTGGATGACCCGAACACGTTCGGGACGCGTATTCACAGAATGCTGAAGTTGGGACTTAGCGTGTTTGACGAGGATGTAGCTGACGGTGATGCGGATATGCCAGCTCTCGAAGCCGACGCCGACGCTGAAGGCAGCAGAATGGAGGAAGTGGATTAGACAAACTGCGGTGCATGACCTCACTGCCGGAGTAGTTTAAAGATGGGACCAGTTCATTCCCTTGAATTGAATGGGTATTACTCAAGGTCACCCCGATTGTTCGGAGTACAGTCAGTGAATTGCCGGGTTGTTTAGATAGCACTTCGGTTCCTGGGATCCTTCTTAATCGAGTCAAGTAGTGAGTTTTAGAGTGTAACAGAGCCATAATTGTAATCAACTGAGCCACAGGCATCAGTTTTCTACTTTTTATATGTCCCTAGGTAGGGATCTTTGAAATGTATTTCGACAATATTTTTGTAAAATCATAACATAATGTTTTGACGCCTTTCAGCATTTGGTCTTCACGGGATCTGGTGTGTGGGTCTCAAATCACCGAGGTATATTGGCAATTCCTCACTAAAGTCATAATGTTGACGCCCTTCAGCATTTGGTCTTCGCGGAATCAGCATCGCGGTAGTGTGATCTGAAAATCACAGAGGGCTCGTCCACCTTAGGCAGGAGCGGTAGAGAAGCTCTGAGGCATTTTGACAATTCCTTACTGAAATCAAAATGTGACGCCTTTCAGCATTCGGTCTTCGTGGGATCTGGTGTGTGATCTGAAAATCACAGAGAGCTCGTCCACCTTAGGCAGGACGTTAGAGAAGCACAAGGCTGCAGATGTACCCCGAACGCGATCGTTTATCTACTTACCAACTGTTCTGATGTCTGAAAAACGCTGTGCTCTGCACTACGGATATTCCTCTCTGGATAAATGGGCGGTTGTTTTGACCGTAAGATATAGTGACCCGGATAGAAGGTGCAGCACAATCGTTCGGGCTTCTAATATTTAAGATGGTCAAATGGCCGTGGCGGTAAGTCAAAGAGGGACGTTGTCCAGTTCTCGAATCGCGACCATGCCGTGCGTACAGTAGTTTTGCCACGGGACCTTGCATTGTGGTGTTGAAAAGTGGACTACCTTTTCAATACTTATCTTTTGGAGATCGAATGAGGGAAGAAAATCTCTTAGCTATTAGTTACCTGAGAGTAAGGTAAAGGCGATATGAATTTGCTGCCGGCTTGTTTGCACCAAATCATACACATCGTAGCGGAAGACTTTGGTCCAAATATCGCTGTAGATAGATCAAATTCTTTCAAATGTAAGCACGCCGCGGATCCTATCTGTAGACCTGCTGAAGGACTACTGATGTGCGCATTTTAACTACGACAAAACTCTAAGGTGAAAGGAAGCGTAGTATGAAGCAGGGCACGCGGCAGGTAAGAACATGCACGTGGAATGCCAGAGTTGGGGAGAGAAAGTTGTTGAGAAAGTAGAGAGACTAAGGCAACTACTTCGTGTTCCTGCAGTCCAGTCCAGGTTTCAACTCCAACTCTTCATCTAATAGGCTGGGGTAGCCCCGGAAGCCAAATGCGACGATTTTTCAAGTATCTGCCTTCTGCGAATGGAATGGCAAGTGATCCAGGCTGCGGAATAGAAGAGGGGAGGACAAGAACCTACAACTAGCTGAACCATCCGGCGATCGTGGATGAACACTTCCTTCCTCACATAAAGTCCATTCCCGGGAAGTGCAGGGCCTCGTTTCCTCCCACTTACCAAGGTCTTGTCCTCGTCCATAAACTCCAAAAAATAAAATACTTCTGTTTTCCGTCTACAAATGTAGTATTTAAAGAACACTCCTGTTACCCGCTTACGAAGACTGAGCGAGTGAACTAGACTAACAATTGAAAAATTAAAACCCGGCGAAGAAAGAACACATAGACTTTTATTAGTTAGTCAAAACTTGTGTGAAAGAGTTGAGCTTTTCAATTTTTGTACAAGTTTTAAGATTGAAAATGGTCCCAAGGCCGACTATCGTTAATCATTTAATGCAAGAGAACTTTTATATTATGACCATGTTTCATTTTGACAAGAACGGGGATCTGCCCGCAAGAGTCGCCCGTGAACGAGAGTGTCCCCGAACCAGTTGCTCGTGAAAGAGATTAGGGGATTCAATTGCAACATATCCGGGTTCTTTACGGTTCCTGTGAGAATCCACACAAGGATTTTACGGGTACCCATGGATGGTAGGGGTCCTTAAAGTTCTGAAGGGTCATATAAATTTATTATTGATTGAAATTTGGTTCAATTTTCTCTTTCAAATTCCACGAGTTACCCAAAGGATTATATGGGTCATGAATACAATGATTTGTAAAATTGGGTACGGATATACCCTTTAAAAGTCAGGTCCATCCCACCGCGCACCCTCACGGGTTTCTTGAGTTGCTGTAAATCTATTTAAGGGATTCGTGACGGTCGCGCCCACTTGAACCCCCCATTGTGTCAAAACAGGACATCACAGCATGTACATGCTGTACGCCTGCCTCTGTGACAGCAAATTTTTCATATAACTTTTGTACATCTCCACCAATCTCAACAAACCTCCTTATGAAATTGCTCTTTATCATCTGATCCAAGAAATGCTTATTAACCAAAGTTAGAGGATTTTTAAATTCAGGTGGTCATGTTATCAACTTGAGATCGTCCGGCTATAGCGACTGGCTTCAGATCTTCAATGACATGACGTGCTTTTTCATCCTCGGTTATGGAGGTGAGCCCTGAAGTACATGTTACACGCGTGTGACATGTATTTCATACCAAACAAAAACGCTTCATATCAAACCAGAATCGTCCCATATATTGCCCACGTAGGCCCCTAAGTGCTCTTCCATTACAGATCTAGTATGTTTGGCTATGGTGCGTTTAGAGAGTAATAAACACTAAGTTTATAGGATCGCATGGGTTAGGACTGCGGATCTTCCCACTAAAAGCGTTTTGTCCATGTTTCTAAATGCTACATGCAAAGTAGTCTCTATGAACGCACAGAAAAAATAACATGACCGACTTTCGCTCGATTGCGACTCTCATTCACTACACGGGCAGACTCTTGTTCTCAGGTAGATTATTAATTTGTTTGAAACAGGGTCATATGGTGAAATAATCATAAACAAAAACAAGTCACACGGTGAAACAAAGTCAAAATTCTTTTAATACAATTTATTTCGAACTTGTGAGAAAAACTCATTACCATGATCAAGACGGGCAATTACACAACTCGCCTTGAGAGTAAGCGCAACAAGGCAAATTTCTCATTCCAATACTGTTGAGGCTTAGCCCCATTGTATCTTTTATGTCTCTTCCTCGTACGGTTTCCATCTTTCTTGGCTTAACTCTATGGGGGATTCAAATGGAGAATTTCTGGTGGTTTGATGGTACGCGGTTCATTACCTGTAAAATTTAAGTCGGGGTATTGTAAATTATTTTTTTTCACAAAAAGGAATAGTTCAAAAGGTTTTTACAGATTTATGGTACCCAGGTTACAATTTCAAGCAAACATTTCAATTTCGACCTCAGGTGGACATGATAGAAGATCAAAGGTTAAATTAGTTGAACGACCAATTATTTGATGCTCGAAAGAGTAATAACTTGTCACTTGTTCATTCATGACCCTAATTAATACTTACAGATCTATCTATACCTCCCATTATCATAAACTAAAACGGATCGGCAGGACTTTCTACGGCATGTGGTCCCAGGACTTAAAAACTTCAGGCTTATTCGTACTACATCCACCATATATTTTTGCTCCACATTGTCAAGCAAATATTACGGATCTTTAATGAGACCCCAAAACCACTAGTTTGAATCTCCCATGCTTTTACGGTTTGATTAGATCTTTCTATGTCACGCCATTTGTAGTGTTGCATCTAGATTGCTCGTACATTGAAGTTGTAGTGATAATAGTTAGAGGTATTTTAGCAATTATCCGTGGATTTTGTTTCGATGGTCAGATTTCATATTTGGGGCACTGACTTCATGGTGTGCCTACCATCACTTTTGCACCGTTTGCACCATTGGGTGTGCCGTCAACAAGACCATTAGGGTGTCAAACGTAACTCGAGTCCAAAGGTATACTTTCAAAGTGTAACTCTAGAGAGCTAACTTATCTGATGTTGAGCCTTCGAGTTCCTGGTTATGGTGGACAGAGGCCGGCAAGCATCACTTGGATTCTCTTAGCTAGAGTGGGTGTGGCTAGACAATAATTAGTACCCAGTTGTTGGTAGTTTATAGTGATAGATCAAGTAATAATCTGAGTTGAGTTGATTCAAGTGGTGTAAACAAACTGATTACATCAGAGAAGTGAGGTCTAGGAGAAATCAGATGCAGGAATTGTGAGTGTTGGTGGTATCTCCAAGCTTGGTAGCTCGATCAAAGTTCAAGTTTTCCTTAGTGTGCAAAAGCTTGTTGATTGATGTAGATTTGGCAATGAAGTAGATGGTGTGCGGAAGTTCTGGCCAAATTTCGACCAAAGAGAAGCAATTTTTGAGCAATAGCTGTGATTTTGAGCTCAAGAGCTGAAAGCATGACCAATTTGTTGTGAGTTTAGCTCAAAAAGTGAAATTGAAGGTGGAGTTGAGAACCCACTTCCATGAATTTGTGATTTGGAGAAACCCGTTTTTCCAATTTGGCCCAAGTGAAAAGTTAATAGAGGATTTGGCGGTCAGGCAACTTTAGGGTTTATGTCAGATTTTTGCTAGAGTTTGTGTCAGATTTTGGCCAAATTTGGAGGAGTTTCCATGGTTGGCCAGATTTGGAGGAGTTTTGCAGATTTGGAGGAGTTTTGTAGATTTGGAAAGGGTTCGAGGAGGCAAAACTACCAGGGACTGCAGATTGACAAGCTGAGGAGCTTGCAAGAGTTCCAGTAGAAGGTTGGAGAGAGCCTACGCAAGGCATATACTCGCATGAGGCGGGCTGATCAGTTTCACTCAGGGAGTTACTGAGGCCCAAGCAGTCCAGTTTTGGTATGGGATACTGGATAAGGAGTTGTGACGTAGAGTCTGTGATGCTACATTGTTACATGCTACTTTGCATACTTTGGTAGTGGTCTTTGGTTTGGCTGAGTGTACTGAGCTCAACATGGTGGAGGAGAGAGTGGTGACATCTAGATTTGGTAGGGAGACCTCATCCACAACTGTGACTTCTTCTAGAGTGTAGTAGAGTGCACCATGCCCAATTGGTTTTTGAGGACAAAGTGGATAGCCTAGATCCTATGGAGTGACTGGAGGGCCTAGTGGAGCTAGACCCTTACCTTCATTTTTGGGTCAGCAATAGCCAATGAGTGGTGGTGCTGCTTGTTGGACTTGTGGTGGACCTCACCATAGGAGAGAGTGTACTTAGAGCAACGGACCTGATACCTCTAGTGCATCACAACCAGCACAAAGATAGTGTGAGCATTGTCATAAATATGGTCATTCTAGTGACCAATGCTTTGACCTGCACTCGGAGTTACAGAGTGGTAGTGGCAAGTAGTAGAGGAGCTCTAGTTCATGGAGGACGAGGTGGTGGTAAAGGATCTACACCTAATAGGGGTGCAATATCTACCCTTACTTCTGATACAACTATAGCTACTTGGATTGAGCAGTTGAAGCAGAGATTGGCTAGTTTGGCCATTGCTCAGAGGAGATCAGATTTGGGTGTTGAGGCTTCTACCTCCAATGTTGGTGATAGAGATGCTTTGGACTTCATATGCAAAGCAATACAAGTGGATGCATTTGCAGTAGTGACTAGGAGTGTAGTACGTGCTCGAGAGCTTAAAGGAGCATCAATGGAGTTGGACCCACATAGAGGAGAGGTTGGGAGACAAGTTAGACTTCCCCAATGTTTCATGCTCTTTGAGGCATTGCAAATGACATCCATGGCTCCTAGACGTCCCAATGTAGGTGTGGTAGGTGGTGATGGGGTGCATGATGGACTACCTACTAGTCAACCACCTGCTACTACACAAACTAAGTCTAGCATGATGTTGGGTGCGGCTCAACTAATTAAGCACTATTTGTTATTTTCAGCCAATGACATGTATACATTGGGAGTTGACCCAGCCTCGGTGTTCCGGTTGGTTGCCACGCTTTGTGAGTGTAGGGATGATGTGTTCTCTACTACTAGAGCAAAGGTGGTTGATAGTGGAGTTGACTTGGTTGAGGAGCATGGGATCCGCTCAACGACCAGTGGTTTATGGTAGACATCAATGGCTAGATTGGAGGAGTTGCTAGCTAGACCGGCCTTTGAGAGAGCGCAGTTCACACTTGGTGTTATCCTATTGGATAACCAAAGGGGGATTTTATGTTTGGTGGGACTTTCAAGGAAGGTCTATACACCACAGAGAGTCTTATTAGACTCTAGTGTGCAACCCCTTATGTTGGGGAAGGCTACAATTGTTAGTCTAGGGTTACGGAAGACCGATGTGGAGAGGTGTCCATTTCAGATCCAAACATCTCTAGGAGGTGTTTTGACATAGTACATCACATGTGGAGAGTTGGTTGTTCAGCTTCAGCTTGGTCATCCAATTGATAGCTCTGTGGTGAGAGCTCATGCCATTGTGACCATAGCTAAGTTGTATGATGTGTTAGTTGGGGGAGTAGTGTTATACTCCATGGGCTTCAATATTGACTATTAGGAGGAGACAACCTCTTATAGACCAAGTTGGTAGTTTGTTGAGGGAAGAGTATGTCACCTACCAATACTTTTTAGTAGTGGCAGTCTTGGCTCACTACATTTCAAGACCATTGCAGCATCAATTTCAGTATTCAATGGTGCGGTTGCTTGGCTTGGTGATTAATTGGAAGATAATGCCCATGTAGAGGATACTCCTATACCAGAGGAGATCACTCGGATTTGGAGTACAAGTAGGATTATTCCATCCACCTTGGATGTTCCATTGTGGAGTTCAAAGGAGGCATTGCAACAACATGCAGATTGGTTGGTGCAACAGGCTTGGAGTGGAGCCTTTGTACCACCAAGAGATGAGTGTGAGGATGAGCATCCAAAGTCAATTACCTTGACACCTCTAGATACCACACTCATTGCTTGGCAATATCTAATAGAGGGAGTATGTCTATTGTAGTTGTTCGGTGGGATTAGCACCGGACTAATTGCAGTACTACAGGTGGGTATACAAGTACAAAGGTACTTGTATGTGGAGAGAGATGAGACGGCTAGGTGGGTTGTCATGCCATTTGTAGTGTTGCATCTAGATTGCTCAGACGTTGGAGTTGCAATGATAGTAGTTAGAGTTATTTCAGTAGTTTCTTTGAGACTACTTTCTGACGGTCAGATTTTGTGTTTGGGGTACTGATTTCATGGTAGGGCCCATTGTCACTTTGCACCATTTGCACCGTTGAGTGTGCCGTCAATGGGACCATTAGGGTTTCAAACCTAGCTTGAGTCCAGGGGTATACTTTTGAAGTGTAGCTCCAAAGAGCTCACTTTTTTGATGTTGAGCCTTTGAGTTCCTAGCTATGGTGGACAGAGGCTGGCAAGCATCACTTGGATTCTCTTAGCTAGAGTGGATGTGACTTGATTATAATCAGTGCTCAATTGTTGGCAGTTTATAAAGTGACAAACAAGTACTGATCTGAGTTGAGTGGATTTGAGAGTTGTAAACAATCTCATTAAACCAACAACCTTGATTTTGCCAGATTTTGGAGGAGGTTCAAAGTAGCAAGAAGAAAGGCCTCATTTGGCTGAATTTTGGTGTTCAAAGGCTTTGAAGCATAGGGCTGTGGGCTATGAGAGGCTACAAAGGGCCAACAAGCTAGCTTGCTAGCATGAGGCTAGCTAGTTTAGAGTAAATCTTGGTGATTGGTTGGCAAAATCTGCCCATCCTGCTAGATTGTTTGCAATAGGGTTTGACCCCTAGATCTCTTGTTTCTAGATTGGTGCTCTAGCCAACTGGTCCTGTGAGCCGGCCTGTCTCTCACTCAGGATGAACCTCTGATGGCTATTATGGTAGCGCACCATGGACTAAGAAGGCAAGGAACCCCAACTCCATCATACTCCTCCAAGGCTAACACTCCAAGACTCAAGACATTGCTCACTAGAGAACTCAATGAGAGAGAGATAGTTGCAAATGAAAGGATGATGAGTACCTCCTCACTCCTTGTTTATATACTTGTGAAATAGTTACGTACCAAAGTTACTAATTACCGTAGTAACTCAAGTTACTAGACTAAAAGTCAAGTAAAGTCAAAAAGTAGAAAGGAATATCCATTCACATGGGCATATTCCCCTAAGCATGTGGTCTTATCTTGACCCAACCACTAAAGCAAGGATTCCTTCACATGGGCTATCCTTGGACTAAAGAAGAATCCAAAACAAAAAGGCTTGCGGGCCCAAGAGTTCTCAACTCTTTCCCCAAAGCCAAACACCTAGGAATAATACCAAGTCAACACACTAAAATCCAAAATAGTGGTGCTCATCTTTTCTACTTCCTCTAAAGTAAGGTCCCATCTATCTTAGCTATGACTAACTTTAGCTAACCATGACTAATATAGAACCATCCTTTATCTCTATATAAATAATATCTCTTAAGTACTTGTAATACCAAGCTAAATATCACAATACCACACACATGCACAAATGGGTGTTACATTTACCCCCGGACTAAGTTTTCACTTTGTCCTCAAAGTGAAGGTCTCTCTACCTTCTATGGTACATCTTCAACTTATCATGGTTAATCCTATCAAAGTGTCTTCCTCCCAACTCCTTGAGATCATAAGTGTAATTTCCCCACACCTTCTCTACTATGAAAGGTCCAAAGTACTTAGGCAAAAACTTCTTTTGTACTCTCTTGAATCGAATGGAATCAAACAACATTACCCAATCACCTTCTTTGAAAGGCTCCACCTTCTTCTTGCCTTGCCTCTTGTCATAGCTCTCCTTTTGTTTCCTTTGGGCTTGCTCCACTCGAACCATAGCAACTGCTCTTGCCTCTTCCAACTCCATGAGTTGATCCTTCCTTGACTTCTCTGCATCACTTCCTTGTGCTTTCTTCAATCTCCTATGAATGCTTTGGAAGGTAGGAAGATCAAAGTGAATAGGTAAGGTAGACTCAATACCATACACCAATTGGAATGGAGAATATCCAGTGGAAGTCTTCATGGTTGTCCTATACTCCCACAAAACTGCATGAATCCTCTTGTCCCAATGATGTTTAGCCCCCTCCATTTCTGCATCTTTGGCCAACATCATGCACAAGGTCTGATTGGTTCTCTCTGCCAAGCCATTGGAATTTGGCTTATAGGATGTAGTTACTCTATGTGTGATAGAGAAATGTCGTAGCATGGCTGTAGTAATGCTTCCTGTAAACTCTCCTCCTCTATCAGAAACCAACTCCAAAGGGCATCCAAACCTAGTGATAATGCGTTCATAAAGAAATCTACCCACTTCATCTTCATTCTTGTCCCTCAATGGTCTAGCCTCAACCCACTTGGTAAGGTAATCAGTAACTACCACAATGTACCGATTGTTCCTTGGGGTTCTATTGAGAGGTCCTACAAAATCAATTCCCCACTTCTCAAAGGGTCCTAGCAATGGAATTGATCTAAGTGGTGGAGTGGATGTAGACTTTCTAGCAAAAGCTTGACAAACATGACAAGTTTTGCAATAATCAAGACAATCCTTGAAAATCCCTCTCCAATGGTAACCTGCATCTAGAATCTTGAAAGCAGTCACCTTTCCTGCAAAGTGTCCTCCACATACTAAACCTTCATGAAACTCCTTTATGAGTAGGATAGACTCTTCCTTACCCACTGCTCTTCGAAGTAGACCATCTGCTCCTTGGTGAAAAAGAATATCATCCACCATTGTGTAAGGTCTAGATCTTGCTGCAAGGGCCTTCCTCTCCCTAGCATGCATCCCTTCTGGATAGTTACCTCTTGTCACAAAATCCACAATCTCCTTGTACTCCATTGGAACCTCTTGAGTGACTGAGATTGTCATGAGCTCCTCATCCGGGAAGGAATCATCTACTGGCTCATCTCCATCATGATCATAGGCTCTAGATAACAAATCAGCATTTGCATGTTTCTTTCCTGGCCTATCCTCAATTGTGTAGTCATACTCAGACAAGAGAATCATCCACCTTGCTAGTCTCCCTTCAACATTAGGCTTGTTGAAGATGTACTTCAAAGCCTTGTGATCCGTGACAATTGTGGCTTTCCCTCCAATCAAGTAGTGTCTAAACTTCTTGAGACCAAAGATCACTGCCAACCCTTCTCTCTCTGTGACAGAGTAGTTCTTCTCTGCTGAAACCATCTGCCTACTAGCATAAGCTATTGGATGATCATGCCCATCTTGGTCTAATTGACTAAGAGTGCATCCTATAGCTACATTAGAAGCATCAGTGTAGAGGATGAAAGGCTTACTCCAATCAGGTTTAGCAAGAATTGGAGCTACAACAAGGGATTGCTTAAGCTCCTCAAAAGCTTTGAGAGCCTCCTTGTCTTCCAAAATCACCATGTAATCTACACCCTTCTTCATGTAGATGGTCAATGCATAAGCCTTGTTGGAAAATGAGAAGATGAACCTCCTATAGTACCCAACCATTCCCAAGAATTGGCGTAACTTTGTCAAGCTTGAAGGGAATGGAAGGTCTGAGATTTTCCTCACCTTCTCAGGATCAACTGCTATTCCATCCTTGGAGATGATGTGCCCCAAAAGTAGACCTTCTTCACATCCAAAAATGCACTTCTCTGGGTTGAGTGATGCATTTGCCTCATCCAAGCGTTGCAAGACTTTGATTAGGTGCTCAAAGTGCTCCTCCTTGCTCCCATAGACACAAAAGTCATCAATGAAATCTCTCACAAATTTCCCAATGAAAGGTTCAAATACCTTGTTCATGAACCGTTGGAATGTGGCTGGAGCATTGCAAAGCCCAAAAGGCATGACCTTGAAAGCGTAAGTTCCCCAAGGTGTGGTGAATGTGGTGAGTTGTTGATGCTCTGGTGCAATCTTGATTTGGTTATATCCACTATAACCATCTCCAAAACTGTACCTCTCATGACCTGCAACCTCCTCCAAGATCTCATCAATGAATGGCAATGGGTAGTAGTCCTTCTTGGTAACAGCATTGAGCTTCTTGTAATCCACACATACCCGAAGCTTGCCATTCTTTTTCTTCACAATGACAATTGGAGACACCCATTCTGAATTCTCCACCTCAAAGATAAATCCAGCCTCCTTGAGCTTATCAATCTCCTCCTTCACAACCAAAGATATTGGTGGGCTAATGCGACGTTGCTTTTGGCGGATTGGTCTTGCATGTGACTCCACCTCTATCTTGTGCTCCTCCAAGGTGACTTCCTTCAAATCCTTGTAACTAAAAGCAAACACATGGATGAACTTGCGGAAAATCTCCTCAAATCTCACCTTCTCCTCCTTGGTAACATTTGGGCCATACTTGAGGGTAGATAACCTTCTCTCTACCTCCTCAAGTGTCAATGGTGATTTATCTGGGTCCTTCAAAACCTCTGGCTTAGGTGCAAAATCCATAGCACACAAAGGATACACATCTGAATCAGATTCAGATTCATCCTCCTCCGTGGAAGTCTCCTCTTCCATGCTTGTGTCCACACCTGAAGCTCCTCCTTCAGAATCAGATTCCCAATAATCAGAAGATGGGGTATCTGAATGTGAAGTGTTGGTGGTGTTAGTCACAGGAACAGTGACTCTATGGTTTGATGGCCCAATCCTTAAGTACCCTTTGTGCCATCGATCAGTTGTGCGTGCTGCTCTCAACCATGGCCTCCCAAGAAGTAAGTCATAGCTTGAATCCTTCAAGACTTGGAAAGTCATGAGATTTTGAACTCCCATAACTGAAACTACCACCTTATCCATCACTCCTACTGGTCGAACTTGTTGCTTGTTTGCCATGCTCACCACAAATGTTGAAGCTCTTGAGGGTATCATACCCAACTTCTTCATCAACCTTTCTGACATGGCATTCACTACTGATCCTCCATCAACCAATGCATCCTTGATGTTGTGACCATTCACTCTCACATCAATCTTGGAGGCATATTCACAAGCTTCCCATGGTGCTGGCTTGGCATCCACCACCCCCATTGATACTGGAACTTTTGCCTTCTTCTTCTTTTTGCTCCTTGTAGAACTCAAACCACCTCTAAGCTCCTTTCTCAAGGTAGGGTTCAAAGCAATTAATTGGCCCACTGTGATGTTAGCCTTGTGACTACCAACATCCTCCAACACATTGTAGTTCCATTGTTGCTTTGAGATCAAGAAGTCCTCCATCCCCAACTTCTTCCTTGGAGTCTTTGTTGTTGATGGTGTTGAGGTGCGAGTGCTCCTAGTAGACATAGGAGTATCCTTGCTTGAAGTAAATCCTTGAGAAGAGTGAACATCCTCTGCAAAACGAGCTCTCTTCTTCTCTTGTGCCAAAAGCTCCAAATTAAGACCCTTGGAGTTTGAGCACTCTCCCTTCTCATACTTGCTCTCAACCACATCTATGGATGCTATCCCCTTACCTTTGTTGGGATTAGGAGCCACTTGGGTTTCACTACCTCCCTCTTTCCCTCTATTGGCTCCCTCATAACCCCTTCCTCCATGGTAAGTGGAATTTGGGCAATTCCTTTGGATATGGCCTCTTCCTCCACAACCAAAACAATTTCTATCATTGAAATTGTTGGCTGGTTGGCCTCCTCTATATGGATAGTTTCCATAACTCCTAGGTCCTCTCCCTACATTCTGATCCACCTCTCTCTTCTCCCATAGTTGCACCACATTGATCTTGAGATCCGCAAGTTGTTCTGTGATGGTTTGGAGTGGATCTTTTGGTGGAGGTGCAAGAATTGGAGCAACTACTACTTGTGGTGCAACCCTTGTCACCAAAGTATCAGAAGTTCCACCATACTTGTAGCCTTGAGGAGGATGCACAACCTCCTTCACCACCAAATCACTCTCATCCCCTTCCAAACTCTCCTCCATACGAATTGCGATCTTGATAGCTTCAACCTTGGAAGAAGGTTTCTCATATCTCACCTTGCTTCTAATTTGTGGTCTCAATCCTCCCACAAAATTCTTGGTGAGCATGGCCCCTATGCCAATCATTGTAGTCTCCACATCATCCCCACCCTTCCTCAACACTATGCGAAATCTGGACTCCAACTTTTCCACTCTTTCCACATAGACCCTCACTTTCTCTCCATCTCCTTGCTTGAGAAATGTAACCTCACTCATCAATCTCTCATAACTCTCATCAGGAAGAAATTTCTCAATGAGTGCTGAAGTCAAAGTCTCCCAAGACTCCTCTTCCCCCTCTCTCCTCTCTCTCTTTTGGTATTCTGACTCATACCATGTAAGTGCTGCATCCTCAAAGAAATCTGGTAATAATGAGGCCCACTCATTCTTCCTCCTCTCATTGTTTCCTATGCAAGCTCTCTTGAAGTCTCTCACAAAGGCCTCCACATCTTCTCCATCCTTGCCAAAGAAAACCGGAAGTTTCCCCATCTTAACCCCTCACTATCTTTCTTTTCTCTTAATTTTTTTTTTCTCTTTTCTTTTCTCTCACTCTATTACTAATAGAGTATATACATGACTAACACCATCTGAGAATAATCCACTCTAGGGAACACAAAAGGTTCAGGTTGCTCCAAGATTTCTATAGCAACATCAAATCCTAGAGTGCATATTAATCTAACTCTCATGGATAGTTTATCCATAAGTTGAAAGATTATCTCCATCACTAATCTTGAGAACTAGCTGATGAAGGTGGTAGTATTTCTGTAGCTGTACTAAGACTCTCTCCAAGATCCTTCACCAAAGTTTCCAAAAGTGCTTTTACTCCACTACACTCATGTCCTTTTGGAAGTCCTTCAACTCCACAAACCTCACACAACTCCTTGGTCTTAGATCTTCTCCCTCCCAATCTTGGTGAAGAAGGTCCAACATGCAAACCCAAGTCAAGTAAGCCTCTCCTTTCCCTCAATCTCTTGCTCTCAAAGGTTAATGGACATGAACTTGCCTTATGTCCCTTCTCTCCACATAGAAAGCACTTAGACTCACTCTTTCCTCCAAGTGGTGTAGGTTTTTGGATCCTCTCAACACTCTCTTCAAATTCTATTGTAAACTCTCTTTTCCTCAAATCCACCCCTACAATCACCTCAAACCCTTGGGGAACCTTGCATAATCTCAATTTCCACTCTTGATGACCCTCCATGTTCCCAAAGATGAATCTAAACACTCAAACATGCTTTTTGTTGATCTCAAACTTCTCATGCATGAGATCTCCACTCTGCAGAATTGACCCTTCCTCACAATGTCACTCAAATCTCTCAACCAGTATGTCACAGTCCTCTGAAATTTTCCACACTTGATCACAACTCTAGGGCGTCCCTCCCTGCAAAATTTTAGATCTTTTCATTGAGCCATTTGGCCTAGACACCTTTCTATTCAGCACCCATATTTCAGATTTGGTCTGAAAACCACCCCCCTCACTTCAAAAACTGATAACGCCCTGCGCAAAAACGATCTCTCTCTAATTTTTGTGGCAGAAGGTAGGATACAATGCAGTAAATTTTCTTGGAAATTTTCAGGACAATTCACTGAAAATTGAAGAAATGGCAGACTCTGTACAATTTTCCAGAGAGCATGCAGTTGCGGGAGCACTTTACCCTATCAACTTTCAAAAATTCTAGCCCAGTGCGCATAGAAGCTCTCTCAATAATTTCAAGTGTGCTAACTGAAAGATAACCCAAGCTATCATGTGTAGAAATCTCAAGTCCAGATCTCAAACTTGAGATTTTGCCCAAAATCACCTTAATCCCCAAAATCTGCAATCCACCTCACACAATCTCTCCAATTCCTCTCATGTGTACAAGATGTACAAAATCACCTCAAAGACATCATAATGAACTACAGGGTATACAAATGGATCTTGGTTCTCTAACATAAGTTCAGCCCTCTCCTCTCCTAATGTTCTCTCCAAGTGAGCTCTCATAGCCTCCTTCTGCCTAATGTAGAATTGGACGCGGAACATTATCTTGCCTTCTAGAGAGGTCCCGGCAACGGAACCAAAAATGTGAGCCGGCCTGTCTCTCACTCAGGATGAACCTCTGATGGCTATTATGGTAGCGCACCATGGACTAAGAAGGCAAGGAACCCCAACTCCATCATACTCCTCCAAGGCTAACACTCCAAGACTCAAGACATTGCTCACTAGAGAACTCAATGAGAGAGAGATAGTTGCAAATGAAAGGATGATGAGTACCTCCTCACTCCTTGTTTATATACTTGTGAAATAGTTACGTACCAAAGTTACTAATTACCGTAGTAACTCAAGTTACTAGACTAAAAGTCAAGTAAAGTCAAAAAGTAGAAAGGAATATCCATTCACATGGGCATATTCCCCTTATCTTGACCCAACCACTAAAGCAAGGATTCCTTCACATGGGCTATCCTTGGACTAAAGAAGAATCCAAAACAAAAAGGCTTGCGGGCCCAAGAGTTCTCAACTCTTTCCCCAAAGCCAAACACCTAGGAATAATACCAAGTCAACACACTAAAATCCAAAATAGTGGTGCTCATCTTTTCTACTTTCTCTAAAGTAAGGTCCCATCTATCTTAGCTATGACTAACTTTAGCTAACCATGACTAATATAGAACCATCCTTTATCTCTATATAAATAATATCTCTTAAGTACTTGTAATACCAAGCTAAATATCACAATACCACACACATGCACAAATGGGTGTTACAGTCCACCCTCACTTGTTGTCCTATTGATTATCCCACTATTATCTATACACTTGTAGCTTTGGCTAGGAGAGGCAATTTGATCCCATTCTTGGTGATCTTGGTAGCTTAGGAATTAGATACGAACTTCTCTTATATCAAATGCAAAATGGTGGTAGAGTCAATCCCATGTTGTTTTTATGAGATGGAGGGTTTTTGTTTAGATTTCTTGTGATTGGACCCTCTCCATTCTTTGTTTCCTATTTGTGCACCATGTTTGTGTGAGGTGCATTGACTTTTGAGCATTGGTGTGCTCTCAATAGTGAGGATGGAGTGGTGACTAGTCAGACTACCTTTTTTCCTCTTTGGTGAGGCAGGAAGTGATGACCTGCAGATTGTGAGAGTGCGTGTTGTGATAGTAGGTTACAGGTTGCACTTTCCCCTAGTGTAGTTATCTTCATTAGAGTTACATTAATGGGTGGTGTTCCGTGGGTATTGGAACTTGGTGGTGCTTAGTTGGTGTTGGCACTTGGTGGTGTTAGCACTTGGTAGGGTACTTGTGGTTGCAACTTGTGGTTCCAGTTTGCGGTTGCAGTTGTGGTTACTTTGTCACAATAGAGTTTGTTGGGGATTCTAGAGGAGTTAGCCTTGCAGTACGCAATGGGTTTATTCAAAGTGGCACTTGGTATTAACATGTATCTTAGGTCCCAATGAGGAAGGACATTGACTTTGAGTTGTAGTTTGACACAAGAATTGATTCAATTGAGAGTGCACTTGGTGTGTCCGCACCATTGTTGTGGGACATGGACGAGATTTATGAGGTCTTCAAAGGCCGTAGGCGTTACTTTGGTACAGTGGGTACCATTGAGTTGGGTGACTCCATCCAAGAGTTTGATAGTTGGTGTGATCTACAACAGATGCGGAACCCGACTTTGTTAACACCCTTCATGGCATGGAAGGGTTGTTTCAACATTTGGAGGGTCCGCCAATAGATGACTACCATGAGTTCAGGAGAGCTCAGTTGGAGGAGATTGAGTTGTGGAGACAGTATTGGTCTCCAAACTATGTCTCTATTACTTCAAGTTCAATGGCCAAGAGTAGATTGGCTGTACTTACAAGTTCTAGCTTGAGTAGTGTTAGTGGAGCTCGAGTAGTGTTAGTGGAGGTGCACTAGTTGGAGACAATGCTACTACGAGTGGAGGTACCGCTAAAGGAGGTAGTATGGTACCCAGGTTTAACCCCATGGTGGAGTTCTTCTTGTATTTGAGGCAAAACTACCAAGGAGTGCGGATTGACAAGCTAAGGAGCTTGCAAGAGTTCCAACGGAAGGCTGGAGAGAGCCTACGCACGGCATACACTCGCATGAGGCAGCTGATCAGTTTCACTTAGGGATTTATTGAGGCCCAAGCAGTCCAATTTTGGTATGGGATATTGGACAGGGAGTTGCAATGTAGAGTTCGTGATGCTACGTTGTTACAAGCTACTTTGCCTACTTTGGCAATGGTCTTTGGTTTGGCTGCGCGTATTGAGCTCAACATGGTGGAGGAGAGAGTAGTGACATTTGGATTTGGTAGGGAGACCTCATTCACGGCTGTGACTTCTTCTAGAGTGCAGCAGAGTGCACCACACCTAGTTGGTTTTTGAGGAGAAGGTGGACAACCCATATCCTATGGAGCAAGTGGAGGGCCTAGTGGAGCTAGACCCTTACATTCATTTTTGGGTCAGCAGCAGCCAATGAGTAATGGTGTTGCTTGTTGAACTTGTGGTGGACCTCACCATAGGAGAGAGTGTACTCAAGGCAGCGGACCTAATACCTCTGGTGCATCATAACCAACACAGAGGTAGCATTGCCACAGATTTGGTCACACTAGTGATCGATGCTTTGACCTACACCCAGAGTTACAGAGTGGTAGGGCTGCTATGGCAGGTAGTAGAGGAGCTCCAATTCATGGAGGACAAGGTGGTGAAGGTGGTGGTAGAGGATCTACACCTAGTAGAGGTGTTGTACATGCCCTTACTTCTGATATAGCTAATGCTACTTGGATTGAGCAATTGGAGCAGAGATTCAAAGATTGGCTAGTATGGCCATTGCTAAGAGGAGATCAAATTTGGGTGCTGAGGCTTCCACCTCATATGATGGTGATAGAGATGCTTTGGATTTCATGTGCGGAGCAACTCAAGTGGATGCATCTATAGCAATGATTAGGAGTGCAGTACATGCTCCAAAGCCTAGAGGAGCATCAATGGAGTTGGACCTACAGAGAGGAGAGGTTGGGATACAGGTCAGACTTCCCCAGTCTTTCATGATATCTGAGGCATTGCAAATGACATTCATGGCTCCTAGACATCCCAATGCAGGTGTGGTAGGTGGTGATGGAATGCATGATTGACTACTTGCTAGTCAACCACTTGCTACTCCACAGACTGCGTCTAGCACAATGTTTGGGGCGGCTCAGCTGATTATGCGGTGCCCTTTGTTTTCAGCCAGTGAGATGTTTACATTGGGAGTTGACCCAACCCTAGTGTTCCAGTTGGCTGCCATGCTTTATGAGAGGAGGGTTGATGCGGTTCCTACTACTAGAGCAAAGGTGGTTGGTAGTGGAGTTGACTTGGTTGAGGAGCATGGGATCTATTCAATGACTAGTGGTTTATGGCAAGCAACAACGGCTAGACTGGAGGAGTTGCCAAGTAGACCGGACTTTGAGAGAGTGTGGTTCCCACCTAGTGTTGTCCTATTGGATAACCAAAGGTGGATTTTCTGCTTGGTGGGACCTTCAGGGCAGGTCTATACACCACAGAGAGTCTTGTTAGACTCCGGTGCAAAGCCCCTTATGTTGGGGAAGGCTGCAATAGTCGGTTTGGAATTACAAAAGACCAATGTGGAGAGGTGTCTATTTCAAATCCAAACATCTCTAGGTGGTGGTTTGACACAATACATCACACATGGGGAGCTTGTTGTCCAAGTTCAGCCTGGTCATCCAACTGATAGCTTGGTGGTGAGAGCTCAGGCTATTGCAACAATAGCTAAGTCATATGATGTGCTAGTTGGGGGAGCATTGTTATACCCCATGGGTTTCAACATTGACTATTGGGAGGAGATAGTGTAACAATATGGAGTTTAGCAATGTAGTTATTAAGGCTAACAAAGTAGAGAATAAGCTAAATTAGCCTAGAATACTCCAAAAGCATCTAGGAAGCTTCTTGGGAAGCTTCTTGACTAGTTAACTTGTGCTCCAAGTAGGTAGCTTCTAGAAGCTTCTAACTAGCTTAGCTTGCATGCCAAGTAGGCGACTTCTAGAAGGAAGCTTGTTGAGAAGCTTCCTAGTTAACTTGGCTTGCACTCTAAGAAAGCGGCTCAAGGAAGTTTCTTGAGAAGCTTCTCAAAGGCCTTGTATGCTACCTATAAATACCAAAGCCAAAGCTCATGCTAGGCATTTGGGGTTTTCTCTCCTTCAAATGTCCCAATGTGAGTTTCCATTCTCTTATTTCTCTTCTTGGTCTTGGTCTTTACATTGGTATTGGAGCAAGAATGGGATGGATGGAATTTATGGACCACCAAATCCACTTCCGCCAAACCATTGGGATTTTCATGTCCAAATATTACCCAAGCATCATTTCACACAATTCATTACCTCGCGTTTTGGGTAGGATTTTCTACATATGATCACTGTGTTTGAGGAACCCTTGATACTTCCGATTGTAACTTATGGAGAATGGTGGACATGTTGCATCTATGTGTTAATCAATTAGATAAAGTGAGAGTAGTGGGATAGAGTAGTAGCTTTGGCGGCAATACCAGACGTCATCCTTGCAATGTAGCAACAAATCAAGCACCTGGCTAGATTGCTAGATGAATGAGATCAGCAACAACAAGAACATATAGAGAGAGCGCCAATTTGAGATGGAGAAGATTGCATTCAATTTCCAAAACCCACGGTGTTTGAAGGCAAGAATCTTCAAGCACAGTGGAGAATTTTGTGTTTGATTGTGATCGTTACTTTGAAGCCACCAATCTTCAAGATGAACAAAAATAGATTCTCTTGGCCTCTAGCCAATTAGATGATGTGGCAAAACTTTGGTGGTGATTTTGAGTGGAGTGAGTTGAATGATAGATTATTGCACCAATTTTGACATGGGTAGAATTCAAGGATGCAGTATTGGTTCGCTTTCAAACTATAAATGCCACCTACCCTGTTGTAGGGATTGCAAGGTCTTGATATTGCAATGGGCACTTGGCTGCTTGTGCTTATGCTGGCTTGTTCATCATAAGCTTGGCACTGGTTCTATTTTCAGCTTTGTGACAACAACTTCTCTTGGCAGACTTTTTGCTGCTCGTCCGCACCTAATATTCCTGAGCTATCATTCTAGACTATTTCTCACTCTAACCTTCTTAGGAGGATGATTGGTTTTGCTGTAACGTCAAGTCTGGCCAAGCAGAGACTCAAGGATTCAAGGACTAGTCCATAGGTCATGCAACTGACTCACTCCAAAATTTTGTTCCATGTCTTGTTTGAGTTTTGCAGCCTAGCTGAATACCGTGGTGTTCATTCCATTCTTATTACTATTCTTATTTTGTACACACACATTCAATAATGGGAAATCACTTCCATCTTCACACCAAGTTTCAAAGTAGACCTAACTGCATAATGTTTGCATCTAAGCACACTGCCTAGTCAAGCATGTATAGAACACAAAGTCAACATGATCCTAACTCCTATCCCTTACAGTTTTAAGCTTCCTACTTGAAGTCTCCGCCTAACGTCTCTAAAGTCTTGATTGCTTGGCAGAATTTCTTTGGTTTCTCCATCTTGTCACTAAGAGTCCATACGGTCTCCTTCTCGAGTATTTCTCTCCTCACACTCCAATTCCTGACCTCCCTTAATCTTTTCTCTTGATTCTTCTCCTAAACTTCTATCACTTGAAGCTCCTCCAAACCCCTCTCTGTTCTCTTGAAACATTCCTTTTCAAAACCCCTCTGCCACTTCTCAAAACTCCTCTCCAGCCCTACTAATCCTCCAAAATCATTTCCTACCAAGAACCTCTCTGTCAACCTTCAACTTCTTCCTGAAACTCCTCATTGTTCTCTTGCAAAACATTTCTCCTCAAAACCCCTCTGCCATTTCTTGAAACTCCTCTCCAGCCCTACTGATCTTCCAAAAACTCCCTATCATGAACCTCTCCACTTGAAAGTTCCTCTCAAAACCTCATTAATCTCTTGAAATCATTTTCTGCCAAGAATCTTGGTCAACATCAATCCTCTCTCACTCAAAGCTTCTCTCCAGCCTTTCTAGTATCCTGAAATACCTTCTGCATTTCTCTCCACTATCCAGCCAAAGCACTTCTAAATTTCTCTTTTCTTGCTTATCCTATCTCAATTCAAAAATTCATGCACATTCTTGTTTTCCTCTCCCATTGTCCTGCACAAAAGCACTTCTAAATTTCTGCTCTCCTGCACACCCTATCTCAACTTAAAAATTCATGTACATTCCTATTTTCCTCTCCCACTGTCATGCACAAAAGCACTTCAAAAATTTCTGCTCTCTTGCACACTCTATCTCAATTCAAAAATTCATGTACATTCGTGTTTTCCTCTCCCACTGTCTTGCACAAAAGCACTTCTAAATTTTTGCTCTCTTGCACACCCTATCTAAACTCAAAAATTTCATTTACATTCATGTTTTCCTCTCCCACTATCCTGCACAAAAGCACTTTGAAAACTTCTGCTCTCCTGCACACCCTATCTCAAGTCAAAATTTCATGCATAACCCTTCTTCCTTCTCCCACTGTCCTGCACAAGAGCACTTCCAAAATTTTCCCCTCTCATGCACACCCTGTCTCAATCCAAAAATTCCTGCATAACCTTCTTTCTTTTCCCACTGTCTTGCCCAAGGTAATTCAAAAATTCACCTTTTTGGCCTTCACAATCTCAAGCCATACTTGCCTGCAAAAATTTCCCTTATGATGTTCACAATCTCAAGCCATACCTATCAAAATCCTATCTTGCCTTGCACCTCAAGGCATACCTGTGAAATTCTTCTCTCATAGTATTTTCTCTCCAAGTTCCTTCCTGTCCAGCCACAAGATCTCTTACTCAAAATCCTCCTTACTGCCCTTTGTCCTCAGCCAGACATCTCTCGAAACCTTTCTCCTTAGTTCCTGTCCAGGCCAACCTTCATAACTCAAAATCTCCTTATTGCCCTCTGTCCTCAGCCAGACATCTCCCGAAACCCCTCCTATCAGCCTTTGTTTTTCCCGAAAACTTCTCACCGTCAAACCCCATGTCTTGAGAAGCATTTTTCCTCCAAAGTTCCTTTACCAATTTCCAAAAATCCACACTCAGCCCTCCTGATCTTTCTCAAAACTCCCGCTGACCAAAACTCACTCCTTTAGGTCCTTTGCCACTTCACAAAAACCCCACTGTCTGCCTCTATTTTTCCCAAAACTTCTCATTGTAAGAAATGCAACTCATGGAAAGCATTGCTCCTTCAAAAACCCCTTTGTCACTTCCCTCCAATAACGTAAAACAAAACCTGAGCTTGTGTAACCCAACATTATTTCTTAGCTCAAGCCACATTAAAAGACTCCTTGAGCTAATAACACCATAACTTTTACCGGGCTTCACAATAATATAGGAAATATCTCCCACGGCAAGGTAGCATAAAACCACACCCGAGATGTATTGACATAAATCCATGTTCCTTACAACATAAATCCATGGTCCATCTATTTTCCCGATGATAGTGCCACACAAGATAAATTGGTGGAGTTGAAGCAAGTTGGCTCAGTAAGGAGCTACATCACACAATTTCAAAACATCATCATGCAAATTCCATATATACAAGAAGGTGAAGTTTTGGATTAATTTGTGCGGGATTGAAGTCATGAACCAAATTGGAGGTGACCATGCGGGAACCACAAAACATAGAAGAAGCCATGTAATTGGCTGAGCGCTTTGATTCCTTGTTTGCAACAACTTGGTCTTGCCCTTGACTTTGTCATGCCATTTGTAGTTCCGCATCTAGATGCTTGGACACTGGAGTTCCAGTGATAGTAGTTAGAGTTATTCTAGCAGTTTCTCAGAGACTACTTTCCGACGGTTAGATTTTGTGTTTGGGGTACTGACTTCACGGTGGGGACCACCATCACTTTGCACCGTTTGCACCGTTGAGTGTGCTGTCGGCGGGACCGTTAGGGTTTCAGTGCTAGCTTGAGTCCAGGGGGTATAGTTTTGAAGTGAGCTTTAGAGAGCTCACTTCTCTGATGTTGAGCCTTTGAGTTCCTAGCTATGGTGGACAGAGGCTGGCGAGCGTCACCTGGATTCTCTATGCTTGAGTGGGTGGGGCTTGACTGTAATCAGTGTCTAGTTGTTGGCAGTTTATAGAGTGACAGATCAAGTGCTGATCTGAGTTGAGTTGAGTTGAGAGTGGTAAGCAATCTGATTACATCAAAGAAGTGAGGTCAGGGGGAAATCGGGTGCAGGAATTGTGAGTGTTGGTGGTATCTCCAATCTCGGTGGATCATTGGTAGCTCGATTCAAGTTCAGTGTTTCCCTAGTGTGCAGAAGCTCGTTCAGTTGATGCAGATTTGGCAATTAGGCGGATGGTGTGCGGAAGCGCTGGCCAAATTTTGAGCAAAGAAGGAGCAATTTTTGAGCAATGGTTGTGATTTTGAGCTCAGGAGGTGAAGGCAGGACCAATTTGCTTCGAGTTGGGCTCAGAAAGTCAAATTGAAGGTGGAGTTGGGAAGCTCTTCTCATGAAATTGTAATTTGGAAAAACTTGTTTTGTCAATTTGGCTCGAGTAGAAAGTTAGCGGGGGATTTGGCGGACAGCCATCTTTAGGGTTTATGTCAGATTTTGGCTAGATTTGGAGGAGTTTTTGCTGTTTGGCCAGATTTGGAGGAGTTTTGCTAGTTTGGAGGACTTTCGCAGATTTGGAGAAGTTTCACCAATTTTGGAGGAGGTTCGAAGTGGCAACAAGAAAGGCCTCATTTGGGCGTTTAGAGGCTTTGAGGCATAGGGCTGTGGACTATGAAGGCCTAGAAGGGCCAACAAGCCAACTTGCTGGCGTGAGGCTAACTAGTTTAGAGTAGATCTTGGTCATTGGTTGGCAGAATCTGCCTTTCTTGCTAGATTGTGTACAACAAGGTTTGACCCCTATATCTCTTGTTCATAGACTGGTGCCCTAGCCAACTGGTCCACCCTCACTTGTTGTCCTAGTGACTGTGCCACTGTTATCTATACACATGTAGCTTTGGCTAGGAAAGGCAGTTTGATCCCATTCTTGGTGATCTTGGTAGCTTAGGACTTGGATACAAACTGCTCTTATATCAAATGCCAAATGGTGGCAGAGTCAGTCCTGTGTTGTGTTATGAGATGGAGGGTTTTTGTTTAGATTTCTTGTGATTGGATCCCCTCCATTCTCTGCTTCTTGTTTGTGCACCACGTTTGTGTGAGGTGCCCTGACTTTTGAGCGTTGGTGCTCTGGTGTGCTCTTGGTGGTGAGGCTGGAGTGATGACCAGTCAGACTACCTTTGTTTCTCTCTGGTGAGGCAAGAAGTGATGACCTGTAGACCGTGAGAGTGCGTGTGATGATGGCAGGTTATAGGTTGCCCTTTCCCTTAGTGTAGTTATCTCGGTTAGAGTTACATTAGTGGGTGGTGCTTGGTGGTGTTGGCCCTTGGTGGGGTACTTGTGGTTGCGACTTGCAGTTGCAGTTGGTGGTTTGGGTTTGTTGTTGTGGTTACTTTGTCATGACGGAGTTCTTTAGAGATTCTAGAGGAGTTAGCCCTGCAGTACGCACTGGGTTTACTCAGAGTGGTGCTTGGTATCAGCCTGTATCTCAAGTCCCAGTGAGGGAGGAGATTGACTTTGAGTTGGAGTTTGACACAGGAGCTGATTCAATTGAGAGTGCACTTGGTGTGTCCGCACCGTTGTTGTGGGACATGGACGAGATTTATGGAGTCTCCAAAGGCCCTAGGCGTTACTCTGGTACAGTGGGTACCATTGAGTTAGATGACTTCATCTAGGAGTTCAACAGTTGGTGTGATCTGTAGCAGATGCAGAACCCAACTTTGTTCACACCCTTCATGGCATGGAAGGGGTTGTTTCAACATCTGGAGGGTCCGCCGATGGATGACTACCATGAGTTTAGGAGAGCTCATTTGGAGGAGATTGAGTTATGGAGACAGTATTGGTCTCCACACTATGTCTCCATCACTTCAGGCTCGGTGGCCAGGAGTAGATCGGCTGTACCTACGAGTTCTAGCTCGAGTAGTGTTGGTGGAGCTAGTGGAGGTGCACTAGCTAGAGATAGTGCTACTACGAGTGGAGGTACCGCTGCAGGAGGTGGTGTGGTACCAAGGTTTAACCCCATGGTGGAGTTCTTCCTATGTTTGAGGCAAAACTACCAGGGAGTGCGGACTGACAAGCTGAGGAGCTTGCAAGAGTTCCAATGGAAGGCTAGGGAGAGCCTACGCGAAGCATACACTTGCATGAGGCGGCTGATCAGTTTCACTCAAGGAGTTACTCAAGCCCAGGCAGTCCAGTTTTGGTATGGGATATTGGACAGGGAGTTACGACGTAGAGTTTGTGATGCTACGTTGTTGCAGGCTACTTTGCCTACTTTGGCAGTAGTCTTTGGTTTGGTTGAGCGTATTGAGCTCAATATGGTGGAGGAGAGAGTGGTGACATCTGGATTTGGTAGGGAGACCTCATCCACGGTTGTGACTTCTTCTAGAGTGCAGTAGAGTGCACCACGCCCAGTTGGTTTTCAAGGACAGGGTGGACAGCCCAAATCCTATGGAGAGAGTGGAGGGCCTAGTGGAGTTAGACCCTTACCCTCATTTTTGAGTCAGCAGTAGCTAGTGAGTGGTGGTGTTGCTTGTTGGACTTGTGGTGGACCTCACCATAGGAGAGAGTGTACTCAGGGCAGCGGACCTGATACCTTTGGTGCATCACAGCCAGCACAGAGGCAGCGTGAGCATTGCCACAGATTTGGTCACACTAGTGACCGGTATTTTGACTTACACTTGGAGTTACGGAGTGGTAGGGCTACTATGGCAGGTAGTAGAGGAGCTCCTATTCATGGAGGACGAGTTGGTAGAGGTGGTGGTAGAGGATCTACACCTAGTAGGGGTGCAGTACCTACCCTTACTTCTGACACAGCTATGGCTACTCGGATTGAGCAGTTGGAGCAGAGATTGGCTAGTATGGCTATTGCTCAAAGGAGATCAGATTTGGGTGCTGAGGCTTCCACCTCATATGCTAGTGATAGAGATGCTTTGGACTTCATGTGTGGAGTAGCACAGGTGGATGCATTTGTAGCAGTGATTAGGAGTGCAGTACGTGCTCCAGAGCCTAGAGGAGCATCAGTGGAGTTGGACCCACAGAGAGGAGAGGTTGGGAGACAGGTCAGACTTCCCCAGTCTTTCATGCTATCTAAGGCATTGCAGACGACATCCATGGTTCCTAGATGTCCCAGTGTAAGTGTGGTAGGTAGTGATGGAGGACATGATGGACTACCTGCTAGTCAGCCACCTACTACTACACAGACTGAGTCTAACATGATGTTGGGAGTGGCTCAGCTGATTATGCGGCATCCTTTGTTTTCAGCTAGTGACATGTTTACATTGGGAGTTGACCCAGCCCCAATATTCCGGTTGGCTGCCACGTTGTATGAGAGTAGGGATGGTGCAGTTCCTACTACTAGAGTAGAGGTGGTTGGTAGTGGAGCTGACTTGGTTGAGGAGCATGGGATCCGTTCAGCGACCAATGGTTTATGGCAGGCAGCAGCGGCTAGACTGGAGGAGTTGCCAGCTAGACCGGCCTTTGAGAGAGCGCGGTTTACACCTGGTGTTGTCCTATTGGATAACCAGAGGAGATCACTCGGCTTTGGAGTACGAGTGGGATTGTTCCATCTACCTTGGATGTTCCATTGTGGAGTTCAGAGGAGGCATTGCAGCAGCATGCATATCAGTTGGTGCAACAGGCTTGGAGTGAAGCCTTCATACCATCAGGAGATGAGTGTGAGGATGAGCCTCCAAAGGCAATTGCTTTGACACCTCTGGATACCACACTCATTGCTTGGCAATATCTTGTAGAGGGATATGCCTATTGGAGTTGTTTGGTGGGATCAGCACCGGACTAGCTGCGGTGTTACAGGCGGGTATACAAGTACAGAGGTACTTATATGTAGAGAGAGATGAGATTACTAGGCGAGTCTCTCTACATCATGTGGCACACTTGGCCTATCGGTATCCGGAGTTATTACCGATGTCAGCAGTCAGAGGTTACCAAAAGGCCCTACTAGGAGACATTTCTTTACTGGGAGTGCATGACCTAGAGAGACATGGGCCTATTCACTTCATGATTTCTGGATGGCCATGTCAAGGACATACACGTGCAGGCCGCGGTTTGGGTCTTTAGGATCCTTGTTCTGGTGTGTTTTGGGAGATGTTACGGATACTACAACATCTCCAGGTTCATCAATCTGTTTCTCCAGCTTACCTTCTGGAGAACGTTCCTTTGTTGGGTGATTCTCGCACTAGAGTGGTGGCGAGTACACATCAGGTCCATTCTTGGATGGGACCTGCTGTATTGTTAGATGCAGCCAGAGTGGGATCACGGGCTCATTGTCTTTGTCTTTGGTGGACGAACCTCTTACCCAGAGAGGTTCTACAGCGTGCTTATGATAGGATTCAGCGACTAGACCACATTCTTGTTGATGATATCTTGGATGTTGGGTGTCAGTCTCAGACAATGGTAGTGGCTGATAGGTCACCTATGGTAGTGGTGAACCTAGTTGGACAGCCTAGAGCTACATTTCCCACACTCATGAGTTTCCCAAGCTCTCATGCTTTTCGAGAGGGAGGACCTGGACTTGTTTGGGACTCACAGTTACAGCAGTTGGTGGAGCCCAACGCTGATGAGGAAAAGGAGTTTGTGGTGGCCTATGCTAGTTGCTCCAACAATTCAGCGGAGGCAAAGTATAGTTCATATGAGGGAGAGTGCTTGGCAACAGTTTGGGCAGTAGCACATTTCCGATGTTACCTATTTGGTAACCCATTCACTCTTGTCATTGATCATCAGCCGCTGAAGTGGTTGATGGAGTCCGACAAGCTTTCAGGGAAGCTTGCACGATGGGCTCTGATTTTATAGGAGTATGATTTCACGGTTGTTCACAAACCTGGAGTGGTGAACCGTGATGCAGATGGGTTGAGTAGAAACCCATGTCCCAGCCAGCAGGATCAGACCGGAGCATGTTGGCATGGTGAGACAGATGAGGAGATGGTGCCAGGTTGGCATGCATCGGCCTTTCTGTGTATATTTGCAGAGGCTTTGGTGGTATCTCTCTCAGCGCATATAGGAGGAGTTATTGAGGTCACAGATCCAGAGAGTGAAGATATTGGTACAGTTCAGCAAGACATTCATGATGATGTCTTAGTGATGGACTATCTTTGCATTGGTGTTGTGGGTGGCACAGTTGGGGCCAAGGAGAGAGACCGTGTTCTTCAGCGAGCCAGACGGTTCAGATTGGAGGGTAGACACCTTTTGCGTGTATAGGAGGATGGTAGAGTGCGAGTAGTACCACTTCCAGCACAGAGACCACAGTTGGTCCGTCATGCTCATGAGGAGCTAGGACATTTTGGAGTAAAGCGTACATATAGCTTACTCCAGAGTCATTATTGGTGGCGCGGTATGCAGACCAAGGTACAACAGTTTGTTGCCAGATGTATGGTTTGTGACCAAGTTAGAGCATCATTCAATGCTCCTACGCCACAATTACACCCATTACCTATCATAGGATTGGGTTACTGTTGGAGTTTGGACTTTGCCGGACCTTTACCGCTGACTATGAGACATCATCGGTATGTTTTGGTGATGGTGGAGCACTTCTCCAAGTGGATTGAGTTGGTGACACTTCCTGACAAGTCTAGTGAAGGGGCAGCTTACTCGTTCCTGGATCGAGTTCTTAGTCATTTTGGTGCACCAGTTGAGGTTTTGACTGATCAAGGTACAGAGTTCTTGGGGGAGTTTCAGGTCTTGTGTGACAAGGCTTTGATTGATCATTGTACTACATCCCAAGATCACCCTGAGGCAATGGCTTAGCAGAGAGAGTAGTTCAGACGGTGAAGAGAGGATTGCAAAAGTATGGTTTGTAGAGAGGCCACTTGGGAGATTGGGATCTCCAATTACCTTGGTTGGCCATGGGCTATCGGTTCAGCCGGCAAGCCTCCTTAGCATCCTTCTCTCCATACTTTCTACTCTATGGACGAGATCCAGATTTACCTGCAGCCATTTGTCGAGATGCTACTGTAGTTTTGGACTTGGATGACCTCGATGTATGGATGAGTGCATGTTCTCAGCGGGCAGAGATCTTTCAAAGAGTGATGCCAATGGCCTTTGAGAACTTGACAATTGCTCAGCATAGAGATACTTTACGCTATGCTACCATTCGAGGAGGAGGTTATAGACCCTTGATCCGTCAATTTCATCAAGGCGACTATGTATATCTATAGCAGACAGCACAAACAACACTTGATGTTTCTATAGGCCGCACTATCTTGAGAGTGCGCGAGGTTTTGCCATCTGGAGTCCTTGTGTTAGAAGGACGTGATGGTGTTATTTGGAAGAATCATGTGCGCAATTGTGCACCATGCCACCTTCCAAACATTGATGGTACTATGGACCCAAGCTTGGCACTTGTACGTGCAGGCTTGAGGTGTATGTTATGTGGCTCTTCTGGTGGAGCTACTACTATGTTAGTGTGTGATAGCTGTTTGAGAGGATGGCATATGGCATGTATGACTCCTCCCCTTACGGTGGTTCCTCAAGGATAGTGGTTATGTCCTAGATGTACTTGACCTATAGCTAGTTCATTCTTTATATGGTATAGATTGTAGACAAGCGACTAACGATGGGGCTCCATAGCACCCGGCCTCTTGATCTTTGCCCATTAGAGGGTATACCATATACTTAGAGTTGATGGCTATTTGGAGTTAGAGGGATCTAACCGCCAGCTAGGGGGGCGATTGTGGCACTTTAGAGTCTATGTATGACTTATGTGTGAGTTGTGCTTCTATAGTGTGTGATGTTGATAGCAATGTATGTTGTGTAGCGATGTATATACGCACGATAGCTATCACACCATTTGTAGTTCCGCATCTAGATGCTCAGACATTGGAGTTCCAGTGATAGTAGGTTAGAGTTATTCTAGCAGTTTCTCAAAGACTACTTTCTGACGGTTAGATTTTGTGTTTGGGGTACTGACTTCACGGTGGGGCTCACCGTCACTTTGCACCGTTCACACCGTCAAGTGTGCCATCAGCGGGACCGTTAGGGTTTCAGTGCTAGCTCAAGTCCAAGGGGTATAGTTTCAAAGTGAGCTCCAGAGAGCTCACTTCTCTAATGTTGAGCCTTTGAGTTCCTGGCTATGGTGGATAGAGGCCGGCGAGCGTCACCTGGATTCTCTATGCTTGAGTGGGTGTGGCTTGATTGTAATCAGTGCCCAGTTGTTGGCAATTTATAGAGTGACAGATCAAGTACTGATCTGAGTTGAGTTGAGTTGAGAGTGGTAAGCAATCTGATTATTGTGGCACTTTAGAGTCTATGTATGACTTATGTGTGAGTTGTGCTTCTATAGTGTATGATGTTGACAGCAATGTATGTTGTGTAGCGATGTATATACGCATGACAACTTACACAAGGCCTACTAGTACACTATGCACGGGTGGAAGAACCAGCACCAATGGAGATTGATGCTATCCAAGGAGGACCACTCGGTACAGCGGATAGAGAAAGATTGCAAAAAAATGGAGGTTTTTTTATTGTCCCCAAGTGGGACATCACATTGTTGAATGCCCACCTAGGAATGGACGACCTCAAAAAGTTGCCTAGATGGAGATTGTGGAACCAAATGATCAAGGAAACAAGGAATCCCAATAGGAGATTTTGAGCCGCCTATTGGGAGCTTGATTAGTTCCAATGGGATTGAAGGCTTGACTTACGCAAGTTTGCTTCACTTGCAAGGTATGATATCTAGTCGGGGTTGTAGGATTTTGGTTGATTTTGGAAGTTTAAAGAATTGCATGTCTATGCAAGTAGCAACGGAATTGGGTATTCCTATCAAGCCAATGTTTGGAAGTAGTTTGATGATGGCGGATGGTAGAAAGGGTTCTGCATTCTGCACCTCACATCCTGTTACTTTCAAGATTGGGAAGGAGTATTTGGAGTGTATGAGGTTTGTAGTGGCACCTTTACACTATGATAATAGTCTGGGTCTACCTTGGCTTGAACGTCATAAGGTTCAATTCAATTGGACCAGACGACAAACTCAAGTACAACACCAAGGTAGGAATTTCAGATTAGGTTGTCTGGCACCTCTAAGTAAGACACCTAAGAATAATCAGTCCCAAGATGGGAAGTTTGTCAAGAAGGTAGCCATAGAGCAAATCTAGAAGAGAGATGAGTCCCAAGATGGGAAGTTTGCTAGGAAGGTAACCATGGAGCAAGCTTGGAAGAGAGATGAGTCCTTGGAAGGGAAGTTTGTTAGTAAAGTAGCCGTAGAGCAAGCTTTGGAGGAAGAAAAGTCTGTATTCACGGTGTGGATCAAGCTAATTGCACAAGAACAATCCGAGGAAGACCAAGAGCCTCATCAAGCAATGGTTGATTGGATAGTTCAAGAGTTTGCGGATGTGTTTATGGATGATCTGCCAAAGGGATTACCCTTCAATCAAGGTATACCCTTCAAGATCGAGTTATTGCTAGGGAGTACTCCAGTGAGTAGACCGATCTATTGGCTCTCACCAAAGGAGTTGGAGGAGTTGCAAATAATACTTACAGAGTTGTTGGAGAAGGATTTCATACAACATAGTACTTCTCCTTGGGGAGCACCGGTACAATTTGTTCCAAAGAAGGATAGAGGACTTTGTTTCTGTATTGATTACCGTGGGCTCAATAAGCAAACCGTGAAGAATGCATATCCCTTGCCTTGGATTGATAACTTGCTTGATCAACTAAGTGGAGCACGCTACTTTTCCAAGCTGGATCTTTGTAGCGGCTATTGGAAAATTCTTATTGACAAAGAGGATGTGCAAAAGACTACCTTTTACACAAGGTATGGGCATTTTGAGTGGAGAGTTCTACCTTTTGGACTCACTAATGCTCCAACAGTCTTCATGGATCAGATGCATTGAGTGTTGGAGGGACTATTGGATTGGTCCGTAATGGTGTTCTTGGATGATATCTTAATCTATAGCAAGATAGAGGCAAAACACGTGAATCATGTGCAAGAAGTTGTAAGACAACTATGACAATGGAAATTTTATTGCAAGAAGTCAAAGTATGCCTTTTGGCAGAAGGAAGTTAACTTCTTGGGTCATAATATCTCATCAAAGAGATCAAGATGGAAGAAGAGAAGATCAAGGCCATTATTGATTGGCCTACCCCAAAGGATGCTACAGAAGTATGGGCATTCAATGGATTGGCCAATTTTACCGATGGTTCATCTACTATTATGCTCATGTGGCTGCACCATTGACTGACCTCTTGGGAAAGAACTCAAGTTTCTAGTGGACCACCAAGCATGATGAAGCATTCCAGAAGTTAACACATATGGTGTCTTCAAGACCCATTCTACGACCATATGATACTCAACTACCTTGTGTGGTTGATTTTGATGCTTCTAACTTTGCAATTGGAAGTTGTGTTGCAACAAGAATTCCCCGATGGACTACATCCTATTGCTTGTGTGTCTTGCCGATTAAATACAGCTGAACAAAATTACTCTGCTCAAGAATGAGAACAACTTGCAATGGTATATGCCACCAAGGTATGGAGGCATTATCTCTTGGAGAAGCAAGTGGTCATGCAAATTGATCACAAGCCATTGTTGCTGACCTTACACTTGGAACACATGAAGAGTTGACATCATCGATGGGAAAAGCAACTCCAATTGTTTGACATCAAACTTGAGTACAAACCAGGTCGGTTCCATGTCATCCCTGATGCTCTATCATGACGATGTGATTTGAAGTCTCTTGCTCTCATCACGACGGCCATTACAATGGTGTAAATTGACCCCAAGGTCCATAACAAGTTTTGGTCAGCTCTACAACAAGATCCCTTCTTCCAAATGGTACATGGTTGTCTGACAACAAGGGACAAGGAGTACAACACCTTCTCCTTCAAGGAAGGGCTTCTATTCCATGCAGATTGGATCTATGTTCCAGCCAAAGGTGATCTCTAACTTGTGTGCCTTCAGGAAGCCCATGATTTACCAATAGCTGTTCACATGGGGGTGGACAAGACCTTGGGTACCCTCCAACACCAATGGTGGTGGCCCAACATGACACGAGATTTTGGAAGTTTGTCCAATCATGTGAGAGTTGTCAACAAAACAAGGCCAATAATCAGAAGCCGAGTGGACTCCTACATCCACTTTCCATTCCAACTACTTGTTGGGAACATGTGAGCTTAGATCTCATCACCTCCTTGCCCAAGACACAACAAGGTCACACAACAATTGTGGTGTTTGTGGATAAGCTTAGTAAGCAAATCCATTTGGCACCAATTGTTGATAATGTGGATGCTCCAACCTTGGCGCAACTCTACTTCAATAATGTATTCAAACATCATGGGATGCCACATGTACTCATCTTTGACCGTGATCCTTGCTTCACTAGAAAGTTTTGGCAAGCCCTCTTCTAGATACTTGGCATCAAGCTTGCTTTGTCCATAGCCTATGTGACAACCCGGCAAATATCACTTTTGCGGTAATCGGGTAAGTAAAGTTTGTTCCCGCAGAGATACAAGTCAAAAATGTCTAAATACAAAGTCAAAGTAACAATCACAGTTCTTCTTGAGTTCTTCTTTAATCTCTCAAGTAGAAACCACACCCAAAAGAGAGTAACAAGCACTGATTTGCAATCTTGTCACGAATTAACACTTCTTAATCACAACACCTTCAACTCTTTCCAAACAATCTTGATTGTGATGATTCAGCCTCTCCCAAAAATGACACTTCATTGCAAAACAACTTTGCCTCAAAATTGTGTTCCACCCCTCCACTAAAGGCACAACTTCCTTGATCAAAATTGCTTCATATCAACTTCGCACTGCACTCACAAATGCAGAATACTACCAACACTACAATTCCTCTCAAATCTATCAAGGCATTGCTCCGATTGCACTTCACTCAGAATCAAACACATAAAATGAAGATCAAGGCTGCGGACTCAAACATCCAACAAGCACTCTAACTTGCACTTCAAAATTCTCCACACACTCACAAACACAAACACAAACACAAACACAAAGTTGATACTCGGAATCAAGCTTAAGCGACGAGCACTGCTTCACATCACTTTGCTTTATCTATTCTCAGAATTATGAGCACTAAACAACATAAGACTGCAAATGCCACTCTTAAGTAGTGAAACAATTAACGCTTATCTTCCTAATGTACCTCTTCCTTATGACTCTACAAACTTGCAGATCTGAAATGACAATGCACCTCTTCATATCTGCCTATTCAAATCTCAAATTGGTTACTAATCCAATCCAATGTCTACTTCTTCCTCGGCTTTCAAACCCGATCTCAAAGTAACTTTACTTCCTATTGCTCTATCCTCAGGTCTCATAATTCCTACCTCTTCTACCAGATCTAATAGTTCTCTTTCCTGATCTGACATTTCATTAGTGGGTAATCTATCTAACTCCTTATCTTCTGACCCACTCTTCTCTAATGTCTCCAATGGTAACTCCGAAGACATCTGCACTCCTACTCATCTACTTCGGGTTTTGCTCTAACATCATTTTGAAGTTTATCTATCTCTAATTTCACTAAGTCTAATCTAATAGTGATATTGTCTTCTACTTCTAATATTTTCCTATCTACACAAGTTCTGAGACTAATTAATAATGCATTCAAATCTGTATCCTTTGCATGTCTCCTCCTTGTCTCTTGCACCAACAACTTCAACTCGTGCAACCTCGTTTCTTCAATACAAACACTGGCCTCTGTACTCAGCATCGCATTCATCCTGATTACGATCTCCTTCAATGGCTCCAATCTCATCTTCCTTTCACGCTCCCGATCTGCAAGCCAATCTTCCCTATACATTGCCAATTCTGCCTTGAACGTGGCTTTCATAGTTTCCTTCTCCTTCTCCTTTTGCACAACCTTCTCCTCCTAATTATGAAGTAACTCTTGTAATCTCTCTTCTTCCCTATATCTCACTATCAACTCCTGTTACCATAGTTGCTTCTTCTCTTCTACACTCTCCATCACTCTATCAAGCTCTTGTTCCTTCTCTGCTACCCTCACCATAGCATGGATAATTTCTAGTCTTGAATCAGCAAACTATTGCTTCAAGATTTTGTACTCAGATACTTGTCTTTCCCTCGCTATGTCACTCTGCTTCACAAGTTCCTCTCGATACCTTGCTTCTCTCTTCAAGTTCTCAATCACTTGACTCTGCACTACCGCATCCACTTGCAGTACTTCCCTTTCCTCCTCACCTCGGATTATACTCTTCTTCAACTCCGAGTTCTCTTCTTCTAGTCTTGCTAATACCTGCAACACAGTCTTCACCTCCGGACACTTTGACTGCATCTCCCTCTTCTTGTGTTCTAGCTTCACTAACAATAGGCACACAACTTCTTGCAGGTACTCCACTCCATCACTCGCAACTACTTCAACCTGCGGAGTGATATCCTTCTTTACCTCTTCTTCTCCCGATACTCACCTTCTTCTCTGCAATCGTTGTATCGGAATGAACGCTTCACTTCCCAAACTAGCATTCTCCTCTTCCCTTGCCTTGCTCAGACCCGCTTCACACTTTGCCTTGTGCCTTGACCAAACTCCCCTTTGAATTGTAATCTTCTTCTCCTCCGGCTTGGGTACCTCGTCCTCCAACTTTGCGTTATTCTCTTCCTCGAGCTCCACCCAAAATTCTTCTTCTTCTGCAGGTACCAATGTCATCTCCCCACCTTCATCGCTATCACTACTTGTATCCCCACTTTGTAGCGTGAGCTTGGGTTCTTCCTTGTGTTCCAAGTCTTTGGACTTGCACTCGGCTTCATCCTCCGAGTCTTCTTTTGATGACGCGATCACCACCATACCTTTCCTTGAGTTTCCTCTCCTGGTCTTTGAAGGTCTCTTCTTCTCTACGTCTTCACCTTCTCATTGTCGACTCCGCTTCTTCAACTTTGGAGTACTTACTTCTTCTTGCACACTCTTCTCTGTCTACGCATAGTACTCATCACTGCTTTGGATTTGAAGAATATAATGTTGCTTCTCCGTGTTGACTCCCTTTCTCAAGTCGGGATGAAAGTGAGACACCATTCTACTGCACTCCGTCGCATTGAGCAAATTCAACCCGAGGTAGAAATGTGCTGCAAATGGCACAATGTAGTGTGGAGGCGACTTATCCCACAAATTCCACACCATCTGCCTTGTTCTCCCATGGAAGCACCTTGCCCAGTTGATGGGTTCTCTTGCAAACATCTTATGGAAGAACACCGCTTGGTGTTTCATCACATAAGTTGTTCTCTTTGGCTTAAGGATTGCCATGAGAGCACTCATGATCCCTCTCTTGACCGGATCTTTGTAACTCTCTACTTTATACCCATTCTTTGTCCTCTTCAAAGAGAAGGCATCCCTCACTTCTTGGGTTTTTTCGGCTACCTTTCCCTTCCCCAAGAATGTGGCACCCTGCTCCGCGCCTGCCTCTCTTCCGAGTACCAATCTCCAATCCAACTCTATCTAGCGAGCCGGATTTCCTCTCTTCTCCTCTTCCTCGGGGCCATCAAGATGCTTACTCTTGACTATCTCGGTCATGAATACTGGAAAACTAACGTTCCATTTCCATGCCAAGAATATGATCCAAAGTCGGCTCAAGACTTCAATTCTTGCGATCACATCTAACCTCCAAATTGCATGATTTCTCATTGCGAATTTGGAGTTCTTCTTTCTTCCTCCCATCTTTCTTGCTTCCTCACTGTCTCTCGGGTTAACTCTCTCAAATTCTCCTCTACATACTAGCGCGTTTTCAACTCTTCTTCACTTCCCCCAATCTCCTACAAGATGACTGCTCAACGGCAAAGGAAAATTGCTTGACATTGCTTCATTGTTAGCCCAATTTTTATAGAGTTGTGCCTTCTTTATCTCTCTTCAATTTGAGTTTCTACCAAGAAATCACACCTCTTGCATGCGCCTACCACTGTCAAGTGTACTTCACGCGTACGACCGCCGGTTTTTGAACGGTCCCTTTTTGAATTTCTCACCTCAAAGAAAAGTTATTACAATGTCTTCGCCTCAAGTTGAGCTCCCCCCGATACAAAGACTTCTTACTTTGGGTTGTATGCTGATAGGGCAAGTCCGAGTACTTTGCCTTATGACCCAAAGCCATGTTACCTCGGGTTTCATCCCAAAGACTCTTTTCTTCGCCTTCTTTGGCCATATAGGCGCAATCTGACTTCTCTATACACTTCTTCTTCTCCATTTAAAAAAAAACAAAAAATGTGGGTACCACAGCCTATCATCCTGAAACTGATGGACAAACTGAACGTGCAAATTGCACTTTGGAAGATATGCATTGTGACTTTGTCAACATTCACCATAGATGAATGTCTTGTAGTTGTAGAGTTTGCATACAACAATTCTAAACAGGCAAGCACCAGATTCTCTCCTTTCTTTCTCAATTTTGGCCAAGATCCGCTTGTCCCAAATTCTCTTCTTGCTCCTCCTCTCTCTCAAGTCCCTCATACTTCAACCTTCTTGACCACCATATCTGAATCTCTCCAACAAGCCAAATCTCACCTCCTTGTTGCTTAGAATTGTCAAAAACAATATGCGGACCACCATTGTCGTGATCTCACCTTTGAAGTTGGTGATAAAGTTATGTTATCCTCTAGTAATCTAACCCTCCCACTTGATACCGAAGTTTGTAAACTTGCCCCTAATTGGATAAGACCTTCTGATGTCACCCAAATTGTCTCTCTTGTTGCTTATTGACTTGCCCTGCCTTGTCATATGCTGTAATACTCCAAGGATAAGAGAAGAGAGAAAGCACAGATTGCACACTCAAACATTCAATGCCCCAAAGGAGCACCTTCTCTTTATTATATAGACAAAGAGGATCTCCTCCAAGGAAGCTCCACCATAGGATTAGGGACACATATAGGTGACATGTCAGAAAGCTCCACCCTTGGATTACTTACTTGGATGGGTGACATGTTTGGTCTAGGTCCTATCTGGTTGGTCAAACAAGCTTTGATCAGAGGGAATCTTTTAGGGAATCTTCCTGTATGAATCTCAGAATCACATGAGTAAGGTACCATTGGAAAGCTCTTGACGAGACAAAGCAGGGGGGAGGGAAGGCCAGTCTTCCCTCCACTGGAAAGGGAGAAACTACACATTTTCAAGGCCTAATTCATCCGTTTAGGCCTTCAAAATTGCCTTCAAAGATTTCAGGCATATTTTGGTTCCTATTCTATTAGTAGAAGTCTCCTTTTGGTGATAACTCTTTCTGATCTGTTTAGTCCATCATGTGTAACATCCTTCCAGATGTTACCAAACCAATTCTTACCTTTAAATCATGTCTAGCTATTGGTTCTAAGGTTCTCAAGTCTATTTTGGTTTTTGCCCTACTAGTAGAAGTACTTTTTTGGTGATACTTCTATCTTATCTATTTAGACCATCATGTATAACATCATTCTAGATGTTACCAAACTGAATTTCACATCTAAATCATATGGCTAGCTCTTGGTATTACATATGTGCATCCATCCTGTCTTTCATGTTTCCAAGTTGAAACCATTTGTTCCTAACCCCTCTTCCTTCTCCTCTTAAGTCCAACCTCCTCCTCCTCCTATCCCTATCAATGATCATGAGGAGTATGAAGTTGATTGTATCCTTGCACGTCACCACATCCAACAAGGACGCCGTCAACATACGGAGTACAGGGTCCTTTGGAAAGTGTATCCTCTTCATGATGCCACATGGGAATCTATTTCTCACCTCTAGAATGCACATATGACCATCCAAGATTTTGAAGCTTCAATGGCAACGAGGACGTCACCAACTAGCGGTGGGGGAATATGTAATAGTATGGAGTTTAGCAACGTAGTTAGTAAGGCTAACAAAGTAGAGAATAAGCCAAATTAGCCTAGAATATTCCAAAAGCATCTAGGAAGCTTCTTCTAAAGCTTCCTAACTAGTTAACTTGCACTCCAAGCAGGTAGCTTCTAGAAGCTTCTAACTAGCTTAGCTTGCACGCCAAATAGGCGGCTTCTAGAAGGAAGCTTGTTGAGAAGCTTCCTACTTAACTTGGCTTACACTATAAGAAAGTGGCTCAAGGAAGCTTCTTAAGAAGCTTCTCAAGGGCCTTGTATGCTACCTATAAATACCAAAGCCGAAGCTCATGCTAGGCATTTGGGGTTTTCCCTCCTTCAAGTGTCCCAATGTGAGTTTCCATTCTCCTATTTCTCTCCTTGGTCTTGGTCTTTTATAGATAGCCTCTTATAGACCAAGTTGGCACTTGGGTGATGGACGGTTATGTCGCCTACCGGTACGCTTTAGTAGTGGCAGTCTTGGCTCACTACAGTCCATGGCAACATCAATTTTAGCTTTCAATGGTGCAATTACTTGGCCTGGTGATTGTTGGAGAGGAATGCCCATGCAGAGGATACTCCAATACCAAAGGAGATCACTCGGATTTGGAGTACAAGTGGGATTGTTTTATCCACCTTGGATGTTTCACTGTGGAGTTTAGAGGAGGCATTACAACAGCATGTAGATTGGTTGGTGTAGTAGGCTTGGAGTGGAGCCTTCATACCATCAAGAGATGAGTGTAAGGATGAGCCTCCAAAGTTGATTACTTTGACACCTCTGGATACCACACTCATTTCTTGGCAATATCCAATAGAGGGGATATGTCTATTAGAGTTGTTTGGTGGGATAAGCACCGGACTAGCCACGGTATTGCAGGTGGGTATATGAGTACAGAGGTACTTGTATGCAGAGAGAGATGAGACTGCTAGGTGGGTCTCTCTACATCATGTGGCATACTTGGCCCATCGGTATCCGGAGTTATTACCAATGTCAGCAGCCAAAGGTTACAAGAAGGCCCTACCAACAGACATTTCCTTACTGGGGGCGCATGATTTGGAGAGACATAGGCCTATTCACTTGGTGATTTCTGGATGGCCATGTTAGGGACATACACATACGGGCCAAGGTTTGGGTCTTCAAGATCCTTGTTTTGGTGTATTTTGGAAGATATTAGGGATACTATGACATCTCTAGGTTCATCAATCTGTTTCTCCAGCTTACCTTTTGGAGAACGTTCCTTTGATGGGTGATTCTTTCACCAGAGTGGTGGTGAGTATACATCAGTTCCATTCTTGGATGGGACTTGATGTATTGTTAGATGCAACTAGAGTGGGATCACGGGCTAATTGTCTTTGTCTTTGGTAGATGAACCTCTTACCTGGAGAGGTTTTACAAAGTGCTTATGATGGGATTCAACAACTTGACCACATCCTTGTTGATGATATCTTGGATGTTGGGCGTTAGTCTCAAAAAATGGTAGTGGTTGATAGGTCACCTATGGCAATAATGAACAGCCTGTCTCTCACTCAGGATGAACCTCTAATGGCTATTATGGTAGCACACCATGGACTAAGAAGGCAAGGAACCCCAACTCTATCATACTCCTCCAAGGCTAACACTCCAAGACTCAAGACATTGCTCACTAGAGAACTCAATGAGAGAGAGATAGTTGCAAATGAAAGGATGATGAGTTTCTCCTCACCCCTTGTTTATATACTCATGAAATAGTTACGTACCAAAGTTGCTAATTATCGTAACTCAAGTTACTAAACTAAAAGTCAAGTAAAATCAAAAAGTAGAAAGGAACATCCATTCACATGGGCATATTCCACTAGTATGTGATCTTATCTTGACCCAACCACTAAGTTAAGGATTCCTTCACATGGGCTATCCTTGGACTATAGAAGAATCCAAAACAAAAAGGCTTGCAGGCCCAAGAGTTCTCAACTCTTTCCTCAAAGCCAAATATCTAGGAATAATACCAAGTCAACACACTAGAATCCAAAATAGTGGTGCTCATCTTTTCTACTTCCTCTAAAGTAAGGTCCCCTCTATCTTAGCTATGACTAACTTTAGCTGATCATGACTAATGTAGAACCATCATTTATCCCTATGTAAATAATATCTCTCAAGTAGTTGTAATACCAAGCTAAATATCACAATTCCACACACATGCACAAATGGGTGTTACATTTACCCCGGGACTAAGTTTTCACTTTGTCCTCAAAGTGAAGGTCTCTCTACCTTTTGTGATACATCTTCAACTTATCATGGTTAATCCTATCAAAGTGTCTTCCTCCCAACTCCTTGAGATCATAAGTGTAATTGCCCAACACCATCTCCACTATGAAAGGTCCAAAGTACTTACGCAAAAACTTCTGTTGCACTCTCTTGAATCAAGTAGAATCAAACAACATTACCCAATCACCTTCTCTAAAAGGCTCTACCTTCTTCTTGCCTTGCCTCTTATCATAGCTCTCCTTTTGTTTCCTTTGGGCTTGCTCCACTTGAACCATAGCAATTGCTCTTGCCTCTTCTAATTCCATGAGTTGATCCTTCCTTGACTTCTCTACATCACCTCCTTTTGATTTCTTCAATCTCCTATGAATGCTTTGGAAGGTAGGAAGATCAAAGTGAATAGGTAAGGTTGACTCAATACCATATAGCAATTGAAATGTAGAATATCCGGTGGAAGTCTTCATGGTTGTCGTATACTCTCACAAAACTGCATGAATCCTCTTGTCCCAATGATGTTTAGCCCCCTCTAGTTCTGCATCTTTGGCCAACATCATGCACAAGGTCTGATTGGTTCTCTCTGCCAAGCCATTGAAATTTGGATTATAAGATGTAGTTACTCTATGTGTGATAGAGAAATGTCGTAGCATGGATGTAGTGATGCTTCATGTAAACTCTCCTCCTCTATCAAAAACTTACTCCAAAGGGTATCCAAACCTAGTGATAATGCATTCATAAAGAAATCTACCAACTTCATCTTCATTCTTGTCCCTCAATGATCTAGCTTCAACCCACTTGGTAAGATAATTAGTAAGAACCACAATATAACAATTGTTCCTTGGGATTCTATTGAGAGGACCTACAAAATCAATTCCACACTTCTCAAAAGGTCCTAGCAATGGAATTGATCTAAGTGGTGGAGTGGAAGTAGATTTTCTAGCAAAAGCTTGACAAACATGACAAGTTTTGCAATAATCAAGACAATCCTTGAAAATCCCTCTCCAAAGGTAACCTGCATCTAGAATCTTGAAAGCAGTCACCTTTCCTGCAAAGTGTCCTCCACACACTAAACCTTCATGAAACTCCTTTAAAAGTAGGATAGACTCTTCCTTACCCATTGTCTTTGAAGTAGACCATCTGCTCCTTGGTGAAAAAGAATATCCTCCACCATTGTGTAAGGTCTAGATCTTGCTGCAAGGGCCTTCCTCTCCCTAGCATGCATCCCTTCTGGATAGTTACCTTTTGTCACAAAATCCACAATCTCCTTGTACTCCATTGGAACCTTTTGAGTGACTAAGATTGTCATGAGCTCCTCATCCGAGAAGGAATTATCCATTGACTCATCTCAATCATGATCATAGGCTCTATATAACAAATAAGCATTTGCATGTTTCTTTTGTGGCAACTCTTCCTACCTACAAATCCAAACTGACAATGCAACCCTTCATATCTACATCTTCAAATCTCAAATCTGTTTCTACCCCGATATGATGTCTACCTTGTTATCGGCTTTCAAACCCGATGATCTTCCTATTACTTCTCCTTCTTTAGGTATACCTACCACTACTAAATCCTTCTCTACAATCTCTACAATCTACAATTGAGGTCATGGGTAATCCATCTACTTCTTTATCTTGCAACCCACTCTTTTCTAATGTGTCAAATAACAAGTCCGAAGACACTTGAATTCCTACTTCTGCAACATCGGACTTCCTCTCCTCTGTCACACTACTCCTAATTATCTCTAACTCTGACTTGACTAAATCTAATCTGAGACTAACATTACCTCCTACTTCTAACATCTTCCGATCTACTTGCTCCCTTAATTGGATCAGTAAAGTGTTCATATCCACATCTTTGGCTTTCCTCTTCCTAGTTTCCTGTACAAGCAACTTTAACTTGTGTAGACGTGCTTCTTCCAATCTCCCTTCAGCCTCTGTGCTCAAGATTGCTCGCAACTTTCTTGCAACTTCTCCTATTGATTCCAACTCATAACCTCAAGATTTCTCTGCCTTCAACTCTTTGTGGTACATCTTCAACTCATCTTTGTACTCAACAATGAGCATCTTCTTCTCCTCTACATACTGTGAACTCTATGACTCAGCACTTTGTACCAGCTCGTGCAATCTTTCTTCTTCTCGATGCCTGACTGCCAACTCTCTTTGCCATGCTTGATCCTTCTTGGCTGCAATCTTCCTCAAGCTTTCCAACTCTTGCTCCATTATTGCGGCCATTGCCTTCACATGAATACTCTCAATGTGCACATCACTGACCTCCTCTTTCATCTTGGTCAGCAACATTGCATGCTCTTTCAATTCTTTGGCTTGCTTCTCCATTTTCTTACCTCTTGACTCAAAACTCTCTTGCAACTTCTTGAAAGTCTTCTTCTTCAAGATTGCATCCACCCGAAGTTCTTCAACTTCCTCATCTCTTTGGACTACACGCTCCTACAAACCCTTCACTTCAACTAGCAGATATTTCACCACCTGCAACTCATTTGTTACCTTCATATGATCTTGGGGAATTACCTTCTAGTGCTCCTTCAACAGTTCCAACAATGGAGTGACAACCTTTGATAGATACTATATTCCGCTAAAGTTCTCTATGTCTTTGGCCCCATCTTTGTACTTTGCCTCTTCCATTGGCTCCTTCTATCAAAATCATGATCTTTGTATTTTCAGAGAAACTACTTCCAAGCTTCCTTCTTCCTTACCTACTAAACTAGGCCCCACAAGGTACTCCTTTTGTCTTTCAGCCCCCTTCTCTTCCACAACAAGGGCTACGCAATGATTCATCTTTCCTGGTACACTGTCAATCATCGCATGACAAGCTTCACCCACTCCAACCAATTGTTGAACCTTGTGTTCCCCCTCACTCTCACTTCTAGATTCCTCACTTTGTAAAGTGAGTTTGTCTTCTTCTGAGTCCTTTCCTTGAGACTCTATCTCCCCTTCAGACTCGGTTTCCAACGGTGCTTCTTTCACCATGTTTTTACTCTACAGAACCAGTCTTTGGGTCTTCCTTTGTGCTAGAAGCAACTTTGCATCTTTAGGTTTACTGTGCTTCTTCTTCCACGCTTGTGACTTCTTCCATCTTCCATTGTCCTGTCCTCAAGAAGTGATCATCACTAGCTCGCAAGTGTGCCATATATTGTTGCTCTTCTTCATCCGCTTCTTGTCTCAACTCAAGATGGAAATGTGACACCATGCGATGCCTCTCCTCTACTGTCAGCAAGTTCAACCCAATGTAGAAGTGTGCTGCAAATGGTGCAAAATAATGCGGAGGCAAAGCTGTCCTGCAATTGACAACCATCTGCCTTGTTTGTTGGTGAAAACACTTCGTCCAGTTCACCTTCACTCTTGCAAACATCTGGTGGAAAAAGACCGCATGCTGCATGTTCACGTAAGTTGTTTGTTATGGTTTGAACATGGCAATTATCGTGCACACAATACTTTTTTTAATTGGGTCCCGATAGGACTCCACCTTGTAACTATTCATTGTACGCAGAGCAAAGAATAGATTTTGGATCTCCACCGTCTCCTCTACAGCATCACACTTCCAATAGAAGGTGATCTCCGTTGGTTCTCTTGCTTCCTTCCCCAATACTAACCTCCAATCCGACTCAGTCCATTGAGCCAGATTTCCTCTCTTCCCCTCAACTTAGTCAAGCTTGAAGGGAATGGAAGGTCTAAGATTTTCCTCACCTTCTCAAGTCAATTGCTATTCCATCCTTGGAGATGATGTGCCCCAAAAGTAGACCTTCTTCACATCCAAAAATGCACTTCTCTGGGTTGAGTGATGCATTTGCCTCATCCAAGCATTGCAAGACCTTGATTAGGTGCTCAAAGTGCTCCTCCTTGCTCCTATAGACACAAAAGTCATAAATGAAGTCTCTCACAAATTTCCCAATGCAAGGTTCAAATACCTTGTTCATAAACCATTGGAATGTGACTAAAGCATTGCAAAGCCCAAAAGGCATGACCTTGAAAGCATAAGTTCCCCAAGGTGTGGTGAATGTGGTGAGTTGTTGATGCTCTGGTGCAATCTTGATTTGGTTATATCCACTATAACCATCTCCAAAATTATACCTCTCATGACCTCCAACCTCCTCCAAGATCTCATCAATGAATGGCAATGAGTAGTAGTCCTTCTTGGTAGCAACATTGAGCTTCTTGTAATCCACACGTACCCAAAGCTTGCCATTCTTTTTCTTCACAATGACAATTGGAGACACCCATTCTGAATTCTCCACCTCAAAGATAAATCCGGCTTCCTTGAGCTTATCAATCTCCTCCTTCACAACCAAAGATATTGGTGGGCTAATGCGTTGTTGCTTTTGGCGGATTGGTCTTGCATGTGACTCCACCTCTATCTTGTGCTCCTCTAAGGTGACTTCCTTCAAATCATTGTAATTGAAAGCAAACACATGGATGAACTTGCGGAAAATCTCCTCAAATCTCACCTTCTCCTCCTTGGTAACATTTGGGCCATATTTGAGGGTAGCTAACATTCTCTCTACCTTCTCAAGTGTCAATGGTGATTTATCTGGGTCCTTCAAAACCTCTGGCTTAGGTGCAAAATCCATAGCACCAAGGGATACACATTTGAATCCAATTTAGATTCATCCTCCTCCGTGGAAGTCTCCTCCTCCATGCTTGTGTCCACACCTAAAGCTCCTTCTTTAGAATCTGATTCCTAATAATCAAAAGATGGTGTATCTGAATGTAAAGTGTTGGTGGTGTTAGTCACCGGGACTATGACTCTAGGGTTTGATCGCCCAATCATCAAGTACACTTTATACTATCTATCTGTTGTGTGTGCTGCTCTCAACCATGGCCTCCCAAGAAGTAAGTCATAGCCTAAATCTTTCAAGACTTGGAAAGTCATGAGATTTTGAACTCCCATAATTGAAACTACCACCTTATCTATCACTCCTACTGGTTGAACTTGTTGCTTGTTTGCCATGCTCACCACAAATGTTGAAGGTCTTGAGGGTCTCATACCCAACTTCTTCATCAACCTTTCTGACATGGCATTCACTGCTGATCCTCCATCAACAAGTGCATGCTTGATGTTGTGACCATTCATTCTCACATCAATCTTGGAGGCATATTCACAAGCCTCCCATGGTGCTGGCTTGGCATCCACCACCCCCATTATCAATGGGGGTGGCAAAAGCTCCACCACCTCCATTATGATGGAGCTTTTGCCTTCTTCTTCCTCTTGCTCCTTGTAGAACTCAAACCACCTCTAAGCTCCTTTCTCAAGGTAGGGTTCAAAGCAATCAATTGGCCTACTGTGATGTTAGCCTTGTGACTACCAACATGTTCCAACACATTGTAGTTCCATTGTTGCTTTGAAATCAAGAAATCGTCCATCCCCAACTTCTTCCTTGGAGTCTTTGTTGTTGACAGTGTTGATGTGTGAGTGTTCCTAGTAGACATAGGAGTATCTTTGCTTGGAGTTAATCCTTGAGAAGAGTGAACATCTTTTGCAAAACGAGCTCTCTTCTTCTCTTGTGCCAAAAGCTCCAAATTAAAACCCTTGGAGTTTGAGCACTCTCACTTCTCATACTTGCTCTCAACCACATCTATGGATGCTATTCCCTTACCTTTGTTTGGATTAGGAGCCACTTGGGTTTCACTACCTCCCTCTTTCCCTCTATTGGCTCTCTCATAACCTCTTCCTCCATGGTAAGTGGAATTTGGGCAATTCCTTTGGATATGGCCTCTTCCTCCACAACCAAAACAATTTCTATCATTGAAATTGTTGGCTGGTTGGCCTCCTCTATATAGATAGTTTCCATAACTCCTAGGCCCTTTCCCAACATTCTGATCCACCTCTCTCTTCTCCCATAGTTGCACCACATTGATCTTGAGATCTACAAGTTGTTCTGTGATGGTTTGAAGTGGATCCTTTGGTGAAGGTGCCAGAACTAGAGCAGCTACTACTTGTGGTGCAACCCTTGCCACCAAAGTATCAGAAGTTCCACCATACTTGTAGCCTTGAGGAGGATGCACAACCTCCTTCACCACCAAATCACTCTCATCTCTTTCCAAACTCTCCTCCATACCAATTGCAATCTTGATAGCTTCAACCTTGGAAGAAGGTTTCTCATATCTCACCTTGCATCTAATTTGTGGTCTAAACCCTCTCACATGGGTTGAGCATGGCCCCTATGTCAATCATAGTAGTCTCCACATCATCCTCTCCCTTTCTCAACACTATGCAAAATCTAGACTCTAACTTTTCCACTCTTTCCACATAGACTCTCACTTTCTCTCCATCTCCTTGTTTGAGAAAGGTTACCTCACTCATCAATCTCTCATAACTCTCATCTGGAAGAGAGTTCTCAATGAGTGCTAAAGTCAAACTCTCCCAAGACTCTTCTTCTCCATCTCTCCTCTCTCCCTTTTGGTATTCTGACTCATACCATGTAAGTGCTGCATCCTCACAGAAATTTGGTAATAATGAGGCCCACTCATTCTTCCTCCTCTCATTGTTTCCTATGCAAGCTCTCTTGAAGTCTCTCACAAACACCTCCACATCTTTTCCATCCTTGCCAAAGAAAACCGGAAGTTTCACTATCTTAACCCCTCACTATCTTTCTTTTCTCTCAATTTGTTTTTTTCTTTTCTTTTCTCTCACTCTATAACTAATAGAGTATATACATGACTAACACCATCTGAGAATAATCCACTCTAGGGAACACAAATGGTTCAAGTTGCCCCAAGATTTCTATTGCAACATCAAATCCTAGAGTGCATATTAATCTAACTCTCATGGATAGTTTATCCATAAGTTGAAAGATTATCTCTATCACTAATCTTGAGAACTAGTTGATGAAGGTGGTAGTATTTTTGTAGCTGTACTAAGACTCTCTCTAGATCCTTCACCAAAGTCTCCATAAGTGCTTTTACTCCACTACACTCATGTCCTTTTGGAAGTCCTTCTACTCCACAAACCTCACACAACTCCTTGGTCTTAGATCTTCTTTCTCTCAATCATGGTGAAGAAGGTCCAACATGCAAACCCAAGTCAAATTAACCTCTCCTTTCCCTCAATCTCTTGCTCTCAAAGGTCAATGGACATGAAATTTCCTTATGTCCCTTCTCTCCACATAAAAAGCACTTAGAATCACTCTTTCTTCCAAGTGGTGTAGGTTTTTGGATCTTCTTAACACTATCTTCAAATTCTATTGTAAGCTCTCTTTTCCTCAAATCCACCCCTACAATCACCTCAAACCCTTGAGGAACCTTGCATAGTCTCAATTTCCACTCTTGATGACACTCCATGTTTCCAAGATGAATCTAAACACTCAAATATGCTTTATGTTGCTCTCAAACTCCTCATGCATGAGATCTCAACTCTGTAGAATTGACTCTTCCTCACAATTTCACTCAAATCTCTAAACTAGTATGTGATAATCCTTTGAAAATTTTCACACTTGATCACAAATCAAGGGAATCCCTCCTTGCAAAATTTCAGATCTTTTTATTAAGCCATTTGGCCTAGACACTTTTCTATTCAGCACACATATTTCAGATTTGGTCTAAAAACCAACCCCCTCAATTCAGAAACTCATAACTCCTTGCTCAAGAATAATCTCTCACTAACTTTTGAGTCAATAGGTAGGATACAACGTATTGAATTTTCTTGGAAAGTGTCACAAGAATTCACAAAAAACTGAAGAAATGGCAGACTCTGTACAATTTTCTAGAGAGCATGCAATTGCAGGAGCACTTTACCCTATCAACTTTCAAACATTCTAGCCCAATATGCATAATAGCTCTTGCAATAATTCTAAGTGTGATAACTAAAGGACAACCCAAGCTATCATGTGTAGAAAATTCAAGTCCAGGTCTTAAACTTGAGATTTTATTCAAAATCACCTTAATCCCCAAAATCTGCAATCCACTTCACACAATCTCTCCAAATCCTCTCATGTGTACAAGATATAAAAAATCACCTCAAAGATATCATAATGAACTATAGGTTATACAAATGGGTCTTGGTTCTCTAAGATAAGTCCAGCTCTCTCCTCTCCTAATGTTCTCTCCAAGTGAGCTCTCATAGCCTCCTTCTGCCTAATGTAGAATTGAATGCGGAACATTATCTTGCCTTCTAGAGAGGTCCTGACAACGGAACCAAAAATGTGAGCCGGCCTGTCTCTCACTCAGAATGAACCTCTGATGGCTATTATGGTAGCACACCATGGACTAAGAAGGCAAGGAACCCCACCTCTATCATACTCCTCCAAGGCTAACACTCCAAGACTCAAGATATTGCTCACTAGAGATCTCAATGAGAGAGAGATAGTTGCTAATGAAAGGATGATGAGTACCTCCTCACCCCTTGTTTATATACTTGTAAAATAGTTACGTACTAAAGTTACTTATTACCGTTGTAACTCAAGTTACTAAACTAAAAGTCAAGTAAAGTCAAAAAGTAGAAAGGAATATCCATTCACATGGGTATATTCCACTAGCATGTGATCTTATCTTGACCCAACCACTAAGTCAAGGATTCCTTCACATGGGCTATCCTTAGATTGTAGAAGAATCCAAAACAAAAAGGCTTGCGGGCCCAAGAGTTCTCAACTCTTTCTTCAAAGCCAAACGTCTAGGAATAATACCAAGTCAACACACTAGAATCCAAGATAGTGGTGCTCATCTTTTCCACTTCCTCTAAAGTAAGGTCTGCTCTATCTTAGCTATGACTAACTTTAGCTGATAATGACTACCATAGATCCATCCTTTATCTCTATATAAATAATATCTCTCACGTACATATAATACCAAGCTAAATATCACAATACCACACACATGCATAAATGGGTGTTACAGAACCTAGTTGGATAGCCTAGAGCCGCATTCATAAGTTTCCCAAGCTCTCAAGCCTTTTGAGAGGGAGAACTTGGACTTGCTTGGGACTCATAGTTACAGTAGTTGGTGGAGCCCAACGCCAATGAGAGAGAGCGGGTGATGGGTTTTTGCACCAATATTATCGCTATTCCAACAATGTCAAAGGCATCCAAACATCAAGTGTTAGGTCAGGCTATGGACCTAAACTGTTTGACCTGGATTATGAGCCTTGGCTTGGCAGAGCAACATAGGATGCGGTTGATATACATCACCACTCCGACACTTGTGAGCCCTGTGCAAATCGATACAATTCTGGCACATATTGGGAGCAATGGACCAAGTAGACATGGTATTCTTGGGACAAAACTAGTAGCTACTAGGGAGAGTGGTCTACTTGGAGTCCATCCACATGAGTGTGGGCTACTTGGATTGCACCCTTGGTCTACTTGGGATGCAGCTAGAGGACGTGTGGAGCTCGCAGCTAGAGTGGAGGGAGTTTTTAACATAGAGGTTGGGACCTTTAGTGGTCGGAGGCATGACACTATTGCTCCCAAGAGCCCAATGAAGCAGCCAATCAGTACGTCTTCCACTCCTACTACAATTATAGAGGATACTTGGGAACCAAATCTTGGACCCAAGCTTACTGGAGAGGAAAGACGGAGGGTTTGGAGGTTCTTGAGGAGCCACACAAGTTGTTTTGCTTTTATTATGACGGATTTGGGTGCTCTAAAGGGACTTGGTATATGGATTGAGCTGACTTGTGATACACCAATTTTCTAACGTCCTTATCAATATAGTGATATGGAGAGGAAATTGATTTAGAGCCGGAGTAGCAACCTTTTTGAGGCTATTTTGGTGGAGATCTCACATAGAGAGTATGCATCAACGACAATGATGCCAACCAAGAAAGATATGCATGGCAACTACAAAGATAAGCGGATGTGTGGAGATTACTATCCTATCAACCAACAAACCAAGGCTGATTGGTATGCCATGCCTACACTGGAGGATTTTTGATGTTATTGGGCATGCAAAGGTCTTTAGTACTTTGGATCTTTGAGCGGGATATCATCAATTGCAGATCAGGGAGGAGGATAAGTCCAAGACAACATTGAAGGCTATTGATCCTCATGGCAAGGATGTGTTATATTAGTGGAGTTTCTTATTGTTTGTGTTAAAGAACGCTCTTGCTGAGGTCTAGAGGGTCATGGATAGGATCCTAGCTGGATTGGATTTTGCTTGGTGCTATATTGATGACATTTTGGTCTATAGCACTATTGTGGAGGAGCATGAGAGATAGTTTTTGGAGGTGTTTGAGAAGTTGAGATCTCATGGACTCAAATTACATCATAGGAAGTGTAGGTTCTTCCATGAGCAGGTTGAGTATTTGGGTCACACTATCTACCTTGGAGGACTTGGTGTTCAATAGACCAAGGTAGAGGCTATTGCACATATTCCTTGGCCTACGGATGTGAGCAGAGTGTGAGCATTCCTTGGGTTGGAAAAATTCTATCACCGCTATATTAGAGGATTTAGTGCCATTGCCAAGGCCTTGACAAAGCTGACCAAGCTTACACAAGAGTGTGTGACAACCCGGCAAATTTCACTTTTGCGGTAATCAGGTAAGTAAAGTTTGTTCCCGCAGAGATACTAGTCAGAAATGTCCAAATACAAAGTCAAAAGTCACCATGTAGTTCTTCTTGGTTGCATCTTTCATCTCTCAGGTAGAAACCACACCCATAAGAGAGTAACAAGCATTGATTCGTAGTCTCATCACAAATTAACACTCCTTAATCACAATTCCATCAAATCTTTCCAAACAATCTTGATTGTGATGATTCAGGCTCTCCCAAAAATGGCACTTCACTGCAAAACAACTTTACCTCAAAATTGTGTTCCACCCCTCCACTAAAGGCACAACTTCCTTGATCAAAATTGCTTCACATCAACATTGTGTTGCAGTCACAAATGCAAAATACTACCAACACTACAATTCCTCTCAGATCTGTCAAGGCATTGCTTTGATTGCACTTCACTCAAGATCAAACACATAGAGTAAAGATCAAGGCTGCGGAATCCAACATCCAACAAACACATTGACTTGCACTTCAATTTTCTCCACACACTCACAAAATTGATACTCAAAATTAAGCTCAAACGATGAGCACTGCTTCACAATAATTTACGTTATCTATTCTCAAAAATAATGAGCACTAAACAACCTTTGAATGCGAATTCCACTCTTAAATAGTGAAACAAACGACAATTACTAACAATTGTACCATTCTACAACAACTCTACAAACCTATAGATCCAAATTGACAATGCAACTCTTCATATCTGCTTCTTCAAATCTCAAATCTGTTACTACTCCAATCCAATGTCTACTTCTTCCTCGGCTTCCAATCCCGAAGTAACTTCACTTACTACTCTATCCTCGGGTTTCACAACTCCTAATTCCTCCACTAATTCTAGCACTTCTCCTTCTTGATCTACAATTCTACTAGTAGGTAATCTTTCTTAATCTTCATCTTCCGACCCACTCTTCTCTAATATCTCCGATGGTTATTCCAAAGATATCTACACTCCTATGTCATCTACTTTAGGTTTCACTCTTACATCCTTCCTAAGTTTATCTATTTCCAATTTCACCAAGTCTAATCTAATTGTGATATTGTCTTCCACTTCCAATATCTTCCTATCTACACTAGTTCAAAGACTGATAACTAAAGCGTTCAAGTCTTTATCCTTCACATTTCTCCTCCTCATCTCTACACCAACAACTTCAACTTGTGCAGTCTTGTCTCTTCAATTTGCACGCTGGCTTCTGTACTCCGCATTATGTTCATCTTTGTTACTATCTCCTTCAATGGCTCTAGTCTCATTCTTCTCTCCCAAGTTTGTTCTTGATCTGCAAGCCAATCTTCTCTATACATTGCAAATTCCACTTTGAACTTGGGTTTCACTGTCTCATTCTCCTTCTCCTTCTGCACAACCTTCTCCTCTTGATTGCAAAGTAACTCTCTTAATCTTTCCTCCTCTCTATATCTCATTGTCAAATCTCTTTGCCAGAGCTTCTTCTTCTTCTTCTCTACACTCTCCATCACTCTATCAAGCTCTTGCTCCTTCTTTGCTACTCTTGCCATAACATGAATAATCTCTAATCTCAAATCAATAAACTGTTGTTTCAAGATTTCATACTCAACTACTTGTCTTTCCCTTGCTATGTCATTTTGCACTATGGTCCTCTCTCTACTCCCCACTACTCTCTTTAAGTTCTTGATAACTTGATTTTGCACTATTGCATCTACTTGTAGCACGTCCTTTTCCTCCTCACCTCGGATTATACTCATCTTCAATTCCAAGTTCTCTTCTTCCAATCGAGCTAACACTTGGAATATAGACTTCACCTCCGGACATGTCAACTGCATCTCTCTCTTCTTGTGTTCTAACTTCACTAACAACGGGCACACAATCTCCCACAGATAATCTACTCCTTCACTCGGAATTACTTCGGCTTGCGGACTTATCTTCTTCTTCTTCTCTTCCTCACCCAACACTCACCTTCTTAGCCGCAATTGCCTTATAGGAATGGATTCTTTGCTCCCCAAAATTCCACTCTCCACTTCTCTTACTTTACTCGGCCATGCTTCATACTTTGCCTTACGTTTGGAACAGACTCTCCTCTGAATTGTAACTCTCTTTTCCTCTTGCTCTAGAACTTTGTGTTCCAGTTTCGAGTTACCTTTCTACTCCATCTCCATCTTAGCTTCCTCCTTTTTGGGTAACAACTGCATCTCTACTCCATCATCACTGGCACTACTTGTGTCCATACTCTGAAGCATGAACTCAAGTTCTTCCTCCTTCTCCAAGTCTTTGTACTTGCAGTCAGCTTCCCCTTCAAACTCTTTGTCCAACAACTCAATTACCACTAGTTCTCCTCAAGTTCACCTTTCTAGCTTTTCAAGATCATGCCTTCTCTACTTCTTCTTCTTCTCCTTGTTGACTCCTCTTCTTCAACTTTGGAGTACTCACCTTCACTCGCACACCTTGCCCCATCTGCTTGTAGTACTTGTTGCTACTCTTGATTTGCAAGATGTACTATTGCTCCTCCGCATCAACATCTCTTCTCAAGTCAGGGTAGAAAGGGGACACCATCTTGTGTCTCTCCGCCGCATTGAGCAAGTTCAACCCTAGATAGAAGTGGGCTGCAAATGGCACAATGTAATGTGTTGGCAACTTGTCTCGCAAATTCCACACCATCTGTCTCGTCCTTTGATGAAGACACTTTGCCCAATTAATTGGCTCTCTTGCAAACATCTTATGAAAGAACACCACTTGGTGCTTCATCTAGGAACATTGTTCTCTCCAGCTTCAAGATTGCCATTAGAGCACTCACAATCCCCCTCTTGACAAGATGCTTATAGCTCTCCACTTTGTAGCCATTCTTTGTGCACTTCAAAGAAAAGGCATCTCTCACTTCTTGGATTTCTTTGGCTACTTCTCCCTTCTCCAAGAACGTGGCACCATGCTCTATGCCTGCTTCTTTCTCGAGTACTAATCTCCAATCTAACTCTATCCATCAAGCTAGATTTCCTCTCTTCCCTTCTTCCTTGGGGCCATTGAGACATTTACTCTCAATGATCTTGATTATGAAACCTGGAAAACTAACATTCCAATTCTATGCCAAGAATGTGATCCAAAGCCTGCTCAGGACCTCAATTCTTGTGATCACATCGAACCTCCAAATTGCATGATTTCTCATTGAAAATTTGGAGTTCTTCTTCCCACCTCCCATCTTTCTCTCTTCCACTCTAGGTTGGGGACTATTCTTCCCACTGATTCCCGGATTAACTCTCTTGACTACCTCTTGACATACCAGTGCATCTTTGACTCCACTTCCCTTCCCATGATCTTCTGCAGGACAACTTCTTAATGGCGGTAGAAAATTACTTGTCATCACTTCATCTCTAGCCCAAATTTTATAGTGGCATGTCTCCTCCGTCTTTCTTCACTTTGAGTTTCTACCAAGAAATCACACCTCCTGCATGCTCCTATCACTGTCAATTGTCCCTCAAGCGTATGCCCGCCATTTTTGTGAATGGTTCCTTCTTGAAGTCTCACCCCAAAGGAAAGTTGTTACACTATCCTTGCCTTGGGTTGAGCACTCCCAAGACAAAGTCTCCTTACTTTAGGTTGCATGTTGATAGGGCAATTTTGAGTACCTTGCTTTCTAACATGAAGTCACTTTACCTTGGTTTACACCCCAAGGACACCTTTCTTTGCCTTCTTCTGCCGTACAAGCGCAACTCAACTTTGTCTGTACACTTCCTCTTCAAAAATAAGGAAAAAAATGTGGGTACCATAGAGTGGTGTTGGGGAGATGAGCAAGAGAGAGCTTTTGTAGAGCTCAAGGAGAGGTTAACATCTGCTCCTATTTTGAGAAGACCAATCAAAGGATGACCATTTTAGGTTCATACTGATTGGAGTATGTTGGGGCTTGAAGCGGTGCTCATCCAGCAGCATGATGAGGGGAAGGAGTTTGTGGTAGCCTATGCTAGTCACTCCAACAATTCAATGGAGGCAAAGTATACTTCATATGAGGGAGAGTGCTTGGCAGCAGTATAGGAAGTAGCACATTTCTGATGTTACCTATTTGGTAACCCCTTCACTCTCATCACTGATCATCAAGCGCTGAAGTGGTTGATGGAGTTGTGACAACCCGACAAATATCACTTTTGCGGTGACTAAGTAAGTAAACTTTGTTCCTGCAAAGATACTAGTCAGAATTGGTCAAATACAAAGTCAAATGTCACAATGTAGTTCTTCTTGGTTGCGTCTTTAATCTCTCAGGTAGAAACCACATCCAGAAGAGAGTAACAAGCACTGACTCATAGTCTCATCATGAATTAACACTTCTTAATCATAACTCCATCAAATCTTTCCAAACAATCTTGATTGTGATGATTCAGGCTCCCCAAAATGGCACTTCATTGCAAAACAACTTTACTTCAAAATTGTGTTCCACCCCTCTATTGAAGGCACAACTTCCTCGATCAAAATTGCTTCACATCAACTGCACGCTGCACTCACAAATGCAAAATACTACAAACACTACAATTCCTCTCAGATTTGTCAAGGCATTGCTTGCTTTGATTGCACTTTACTTAGGATCAAACACACAAAATGAAGATCAAGGCTACGAAATCCAACATCCAACATCCAACAAGCACACTGATTTGCACTTTGAAATTCTCTCGACACTCACAAGCATAGATACAAAGTTGATACTCAGAATTAAGCTCAAACGAGGAGCACTGCTTCACATCACTTTGCTTTATCTATTCTCAAAAATTTTGAGCATTGAACAACATAATATTGTGAATGCCACTCTTAAATAGTGAAGCAAACGATAGTTCTAACAACTATATTGTTTCCAAACAACTCTTCCTACCTGCATATCCAAAATGACAATGCACCTCTTCATATTTGCCCCTTCAAATCTCAAAACCATTACTACTTTGATCCGATTTTAACCTCATCATTGGCTTTCAATTCCAATCCCGAAGTAACTTCACTCACTACTCTGTCCTCAAGTTTCACAACTACTACTTCCTCTACCAATTCTAACATCTCTCCTTCTTGATCTACAATTCCTATCATAGGTAATCCTTCTAAATCCTTATCTCCTAACCCACTCTTCTCTAAAGGGTCAAATGTCAAATCCAAAGACACTTGTACTCCTATCTCTCTTACTTTGGGTCTTTGTACTTCACTACAAATGTTAGCTAACTCCGTTCTAACAAGATCTAGTCTAAGACACATATTGTCTCCTACCTCTAACATCTTCCTAGCTACACGATCACGTAGACAACTTAATAAATTATTCAATTCTGTGTCATTTTCCTTCCTCTTGCGCGTCTCCTGCACTAACAACCTCAACTCATGCAATCTTGCCTCTTCAAGTTTACATTCAACTTCCGTGCTCAGCATGCCTTGATTTCACTGATGAATCCTTCTACTTCATCAACTTCTCCTACAATTGTAAGGTTTTCCTTCTTCCTTTCTTCCTCCAATCCACTATGATATATTTGGAGCTTGTCTTCAAATTCCACCTTCAATGCCTCCTTCTCCCTCCGATTCACAAAGATTTGCTCTTCTGCTACTCGCACCAATCCTTGCAACCGACCTTCTTCTCTATTGCGTTCCGTTAACTCTTGTTGCCAGGCTTGATCTTTCTCTGCTGCCTTCTTCTTGAGACTCTCCAACTCTTGCTCCATCACCACGGTAATTGCTTTTGAGTGAATGAACTCTACATGGGCATCTGCAATTTCTCCTTTCAACTTTGCAACAAACACGGTCATCTCCTTTGCCTCCTCATGACTCTTTACTAATTCCTTCCTTGTCACCTCAAAGTGCTTACTCCAAAGAACATCCTCAACCCAAAGTTCTTTGGCTTCCATCTCCACCCTTGTCAACTTACTTTGCAACAACAATGTTTCCGCACTCCAGGTCTTAACTACGGCCAATTCATCTGGCACCTCAAGATTAGCACTTACCACCTCCTGCTTCTTCTACTGTAACATCCTCAATAGTGGACATACAACATTAGACAAATAGTCCACTCCTTTGCAGTTTGCTTCATTGGCTGGGCCCTCGGGTTCTGACTACTCTACCTCTTGCACCTTGCCCCAAAGTCGCAATCTTCACACCTTCAAAGTTTCTTCTTCTGAACTTTCTCCTCCTTCCAGAGTAACTTTACTGGGCTCCACTTCAAATGCAGTCATCATATTCTTACACTTGGCAGTGCGGGGTTGTGCCACAACTTCCTCTCCCTTCTTCTTCTTACTTCCTTGTTCAAGCATGGAAACTTTGGGACTTGGCTTTCCCACCTTGATCATCGGCTGTCGTGTTTGCTGAACCTCCACTTTGCCTTTGCTATCACTGCTTGATTCTTCACTCTGTAGCATGAACTCCTCTTCTTCTCCCAACATTCCTACCTTTGATCCAGTCTCTCATTCTTTTACTTCCGGCATGGCTCCCTTTGTCTTTACTACCGCCGTTGGGTTAAGCTTCAGCACCTTCTGGGGCTGGACTGTTGCAACACGACTCTCAGGCTTGGCTCTCTTTCTAGCCCTTGGAAGGTCAATTGCTACAATTTTCTCCTTCCCATTCTCCTTGTAGTACTCATACCCATCTCGCATTCTCTCCATATAATATTGCTCATCCACATCTGCCTCCTTTCGTAAATCCGGATGAAAGTGCAAATGCATTCTATTTTTTTTCTTCCAAAGTCAGCAATTTCAACCCAAAATAAAAGTGTGCTTTGAATGGCACAAAGTAATGTGGTGGTATACCCATTCTCCATCCCGAAATCATCTACCCCACTCTTTGATGCAGACATTTTGCCCAATCTATTGCCTCTCTTGCAAACATTTGGTGAAAGAACACTGCCTGTTGCATTGTAACATAAGTGGTCTGCTCTAGCTTGAACATTGCCATCATTACGCTTACTATCCTTCTCTGCTCAGAGTCTCTATAACTTTCCACCTTATAACCATTCTTGGTGCAAGGTTGAACAAATTCCTCACTTTGGCAGTCTCTTCTGAAGCATCACACTTCCGATAGAAGGTGGTACCTCCTATAGCTCCTGCTTCTCCTCCCAAAACTAATCTCCAATCCGCCTCTGTCCATCAGGCAGGATTCCCTCTCTTTCCTTTGTGCTTCGGTCCATCCTTACAATTGCTTGCTGCAATTTCTACCATGAAGCCTGGAAAACTGAAGTTCCAATTCTAGGCTAGGAACATGATATAAAGCCTCGTCAAGACTTTGATCCGTGCTATTACTTCTAATCTATGAATTGCAAGCCTCCTCACCGCACTCTGCTTACTCATTTTTGGGGTCATTGTGTGCTTCCTCACCTTCTTCCAATGGAAGATTGTTCCCAAGATCCTAACCCACTCTTCTTCTTGCGGATTTGCAATTTGCATTACTTTGGGTCGACTCTGAATAGGAACTAGGTAGCAATTGGACATTGCTCTACTTCCTTGCACCACTCGTAACTTTGTAGTCTTGCGCCTATCAGTCATTCTTCAATTGTTCCTCCTCTCCTATCTTTGATTTGGTGAAGTTGTTTCCTATCACTATCAAGAAGTTCTTGATCCGAGGTCATTACTTTCTTCCCGTGTACTTTCTTGATTGCGCCAACTCCAAAGAAGTTTGTTACAAGTTCTTTGGATCCGCTCACACCACCCGATAAAAAGTCTCTCCTTCTTCATCTTTGTCTTCTTGTCTTTGGGTCTTGACCCGAGGTCAACTTTGGGTTTTACTTCAAACTCTCGCTTCTTCTTATTTCTTCCTAGGTTAGCTCTCTTTAGGCTCTATCCACTTACTTCTTCTTCAAATGCTAACAAACCCAAAAAAAAAAAAAACATGTGGGCACCACAAGAGTCCAACAAGCTTTCAAGGAAGCTTGCATGATGGGCTCTGATTTTATAGGAGTATGATTTCACGGTTGTTCATAGATCTAGAGTGGTGAACCGTGATGCAAATGGGTTGAGTAGAAACCCATGTCCCAACCAACAAGATCAGATTGGAGCACATTGGCATGGTGAGACAGATGAGGAAATGGTGCCAGGTTGGCATGCATCTGCCTTTCTCTGTATATTTTCTCAAGCTTTGGTGGTATCTCTTTCAACGCATACAAGAGGAGTTATTGAGGCCACAGATCCAGAGAGTGAAGATGTTGGTATAATTCAGCAAGACATTCATGATGATGTCTTAGTGATAGACTATCTTTGCACTGATGTTGTGGGTGGCACAATTGGGGCCAAGGAAAGAGACCGTGTTCTTTAGCAAGCTAGACGGTTCAGATTGGAGGGCAGGCACCTTTTGTGTGTATGGGAGGATGGTAGAGTGCGAGTAGTACCACTTCCATCTTAGAGACCACAATTGGTCCATCATGCTCATGAGGAGCTAGGACATTTTGGAGTAAAGCATACATATAGCTTACTCTAGAGTCATTATTGGTGGCACGGTATGCAGGCCAAAGTACAACAGTTTGTTGCCAGATGTGTGGTTTGTGACCAAGTTAGAGCACCATTCAATACTCCTACACCATAGTTACACCCATTACCTATCATGGGATTGGGTTACTGTTAGGGTTTGGACTTAGCTGGACCTTTATCGCTGATTGTGAGACATCATCGGTATGTCTTGGTGATGGTGGAGCACTTCTCTAAGTTGGTGTCACTTCAGGAGTTGGTGTCACTTCCTGAAAAGTCTAGTGAAGGGACATCTTACTTGTTCATGGATCGAGTTGTTAGTCATTTTGTTGCATCAGCTGAGGTTTTGACTGATCAGGGTACAAAGTTCTTGGGGGAGTTTTAGGTCTTGGGTGACAAGGCTTTGATTTATCATTGTACTACATCCCAAGATCACCCTAAGGTAGATAGCTTAGCAAAGAGAGTGGTTCAGACAATGAAGAGAGGATTGCTAAAGTATGGTTTGCAGAGAGGCCACTTGGGAGATTGGAATCTCCAAATTACCTTGGTTGGCCATGGGCTATCGATTCAGCCGGCAAGCCTCCTTACTTCCTACTCTATGGATGAGATCCAGATTTACTTGTAGCCATTTGTCAAGATGTTATTGTAGTTTTGGACTTGGATGACCTAGATGTATGGATGAGTGCATGTTCTCAACAGGCAGAGATCTTTCAGAGAGTGATGCCGATGGCCTTTGAGAACTTGGTGATTGCTAAACATAGAGATACTTTACGCTATGCTACCATTCAAGGAGGAGGTTATAGACCCTTGATCCGTCAATTTCATCAAAGGGACTATGTATATCTTTAGTAGACAACACTAACAACACTTGATGTTTTGATAGGCTACACGATCTTGAGAGTGAGTGAGATTTTGCCATCTGGAGTCCTTGTGTTAGAAGGACATGATGGTGTTGTTTGGAAGAATCATGTGTGCAATGTGCACCATGCCACCTCCCAAACATTGATGGTACTATGAACCCAAGCTTGGCACTTGTACATGCAGACTTGAGATGTATGTTATGTGGTTCTTCTAGTGGAGCTGCTACTATGTTAGTGTGTGATAGTTGTTTGAGAGGATGGCATATGGCATGTATGACTCCTCCCCTCATGGTGGTTCCTCAAGGATAGTGGTTATGCCCTAGATGTTCTTGACCTATAGCTAGTTCATTCTTTATATGGTATAGATTGCAGACAGGCAACTAACGATGGGGCTACATAGCACCCAGCCTTCTGATCTTTGCCCATCATAGGATATACCATATACTTGGAGTAGATAGCTATTTGGAGTTAGAGGGACCTAACCACCAGCTAGGGAGGTGATTATGGCACTTTAGAGTCTATGTATGACTTATGTGTGAGTTGTGCTTCTATAGTGCATGATGTTGACAATGATGTATGTTGTGTAACAATGTATATATGCACAAAAAATATCATGCCATTTGTAGTGTTGCATCTAGATTGCTTGAACATTGGAGTTGCAGTGATAGTAGTTAGAGTTATTTCAGCAATTTCTCAAAGACTACTTTCTAATGGTCAGATTTTGTGTTTGGAGTACTGACAGTGGGGCCCATTGTCACTTTGCACCATTTGCACCATCAAGTGTGCGGTCAACAAGACGGTTAGGGTTTTAGACCTAGCTCGAGTCCAGGGGTATACTTTTGAAGTGCAGCTCCAGAGAGCTCACTTCTCTAATGTTGAGCCACCAAGTTCCTGACTATGGTGGATAGAGGCTGGTGAACGTCACCTGGATTGTCTTAGCTAGAGTGGGTGTGGCTTGACTATTATCAATGCCTAGTTGTTGGCAGGTTATAGAGTGATAGATCAATTACTGATCTGAGTTGAGTTGATTTGAGTGGTGTAAATGAATTGATTATTGTGGCACTTTAGAGTCTATGTATGATTTATGTGTGAGTTGTGCTTCAATAGTGTATGATGTTGACAACAATGTATGTTGTATAGCAATGTATATACACACAATAGAGTCTTGCTCCATCATGTGGCACACTTGGCCCATTGGTATCTTGAGTTATTACTGATGTCACCAGTCAAGGATTACTAGACAGTCCTACCAATAGACATTTCCTTACTGGGGGCGCATGATCTACAATGACATGGGCCTATTCATTTAGTGATTTTTGGATGGCCATGTTAGGGGAATACATGTGCTGGCAAAGGTTTGGGTCTTTAGGATCCTCATTCTAGAATGTTTTGGGAGATGTTACGCATACTTTGACATCTCCAGGTCCATCAATCCATTTCTCTAGCTTACCTTTTGGAGAACATTCCTTTGATGGGTGATTCTCGCTCGTAGGGTGGTGGTAAGTACACATCAGGTCCATTCTTAGATAAGACCTATTTTTTGTTAGATGCAACCATATTAGGATCATGGGCTCATTGTCATTGTCTTTGGTGGACAAACCTCTTACCCAAAGAGGTTCTACAATGCGCTTATGATGGGATTCAACAACTAGACCATATCATTGTTGATGACATCTTGGATGTTGGGAGTTGCTTTATGCTACATTGCCACGGCAGATCTTTGCCATATTATTGTGAAGCCGGAAAAGGTTGTGGTGCTATTAGCTCAAGGATTCTCTTAATGTGGCTTGGGCCAAGTAATAATGTTGGGTTATGCAAGCTCAGGTTTGCTTTATGTTTTATGTTATTGGAGTGAAGAGTATTTTCCTTAATGGAGGAGCAAAAATGAGTTTAGTTGAAAATGCTTTGGAAGGCCTTTGGGGGGAGGGGGGGTGGTCTTTGACAGTTGGGAGTTTTCGAGAGGAAGGGAGAAAAATCATAAGAGGAGTGGGATTCAGCTTTGAGGAGTGAGAGGTTTCAGGCAGAAGGAAAAGGTTTGGGAGGACAAGAGCAAGAGAGGGCTTCGGGAGTTTTTCCCTTGACAGGTGTGAAGTTTAGGGGATTTTTTTTGAAGGATTTTTCTTTGCCTTGGTCTGTGACAAGGACAAAAAGGAAGAGAAGGAATTCAAGAGATTGGCCTGGACAGGAGGAAGAAGAGAGAGGAGAGTTTTTGAGGGATTTGCTGGGGTTGCTTTGGACAAGAGGACAGTGGAGGAAAGGAAGAAATTTGGAAGGTTTTGGCTTGGTTGTGCAAGAGCAAGAGGGTTTTCCCGTAGAAATGGCTGAGTGAGAAGGCTTGGACAAGAGAGGAATTTTTGAGTGAAAGGTGGTTGTGCAGGAGCAGAGGAGTAGGATTTTTCCTGTAGAAATGGTTGAGTGAGAAAGCTTGGATAAGAGAGGAACTTTTGAGTGTGAAGGCAGCTTAGTAGGAGCAGAGTGAATAGGATTTTCCTGCAGGAATGACTGAGTGAGAAAGCTTGGACAGGAGAGGAATTTTTTAGTGTGGAGGTGGCTGTGCAGGAGCAAGAAGAAGTAGGGTTTTCCCGCAGAAATGGCTGAGTGAGAAAGCTTGGACAGGAGAGGAATTTTTGAGTGTGAAAGGTGGATGTGAAAGAGCAGAGGGAGTAGGATTTTTCTCGTAGGAATGGCTGAGTGAGAAAGCTTGGACAGGAGAGGAATTTTCAAGTGTGAAGGTGGTTGTGCAGGAGCAGAGGGAGTAGGATTTTTCACACATGAATGGATGAGTGAGAAAGCTTGGACAGGACAGGAATTTTTGAGTGTGAAGGTGGCTGTGTAGGAGCAAGAGAGAGTAGGATTTTTCCCGCAGGAACGGCTGAGTGAGACAAGCCTGGACAAGAAGAAGTGAGTGGAGAGAATTTTTGAGTGCTTGGCCATGGGCTGTGACAGGACAGGGAGATGTGAAGAAATTTTGAGGGTTTGGGCTTGGCTGTGGCAGGAACAAGAGAGGAAATTCTCAAGTTCTGTTTGAGCTTGGACTGAGATAGAATTGGACTGAAGGAAAAGTGTGAAAAATGTTCACAAGAATGAGAACTTTGAATTGATTGCAGAGTAGAAGTCTGAATTGTGAGAGGTAAGAGTGCAAAAATGAGGTGGCTGTGTGAAGATGAAATTTTGAGTGAAGGGATGTAATAGTGAGAGGCTGTGACAGAGGAAGATTCTTTGAATGTAAAGCGCAGCAGTGAAGTAGATGTGCCAAGAAGAAAATTCCAAACTTGAAAGAGCAGTAGTAAGATCCTATGACAAAGGAAGGATTTTTTGAGTGAAAGCAACAATAGTGAGATCCTATGACAAAAGATGAAAATTTTGAGTGTAAGAATGCAATAGTGAGCCCAAGTGACAAACGAATATTTGACTGTGAGAGTGCAGTAATGATGTGCAAGAGACACATGAAAATTTTTGAATGAGCAAGAGTGAAAGAGGTTTTGAGTTTGCTTTAGCTTCATGAGTGGCAAATGGAAGAGAGGAGAACATTTTGGGGGATTTTGCTGAGCCTTTGTCTGCAGCAAGAGGATAGAGGGAAGGAGATGGGCTTCAAGAGATTTTCCTAGATAGGAGGAAAATGAAGGAAGGAAAGTGGTTGGCCCAAACAGAAGTCTTCCCTGAAAGAGAATAAGGATTATGCTTCAAAGACTGGCCTATAGGAGGGTTTTGAGAGAGAGACACCAGGGAGAGAAATTTTGAATTTAAAGAGCAGAAGTCTGAATTGTGAGGGAGAAATTTCAAGGGAAAAAGCTGACATATGACATGAAGGGCTGAGCAAATGCTTGCACATGACTTTGAAAGAACAGAGAGTCGAATGAGAGCTGTAGACTGAACTGCTGAGAGAAGTTTTCTGAGAGGTGAAGTGCTTTGCAAAAAGTAGTGAAGGGAAGAGGAAGAAGTACTTGTGAGTGGAGTTTGAAGGGAGAAGAGAACAAGTTCAAAGGAATAGGAGATTGGGAAATTCTTGAGGGTTTTCTGAGGAGTGATAAGGCAAGTGAGTTTAAGGGATGTGCCTCAATCAAATAATTGTTATTCTGGGCAATGAATGGACAATGAGAGAGTGAGAATTGCCACAAGTGAGACCCTTTCTATGATGACAAGAGAGAGGATTATGGTATGTTTTGAGGAATTGTACTCCTGATGACTAAGCTGTGTGAGTTTGAGGGAGCCTGGAGGAACTTCAAAGGGAGCTTTGAAATGACAAGACAGGCAGGGGAAACATTTCATAGGATAGAACTTGGAGTTGAATGATAGGGGTTTGAGAGATTTTGTGAGGTGTGCTGAAGGACTGCCAAGAAGGAATGTCACAAGAAGCTTTAGGAGAGCTAGAAATGGACTGAAAGAAGATTTTTCAAAGGCAGGGCTTGATAGGAATGCTAATGAGAAGAAATGTGTGATGAGAAATTTTCATAGGAAAATTGAGGAGCTGGGTGCATGGAGATATGGTCTTTCATGAAAAATGTAGCTAAAGCTTTCTGCAGTGTTTGAACAGTTTAGAGACTGGAATTTGCCTTAAGTGATAAGGAGTGTTGAGAGAAAGCTTTGAGAGGGTTTTCTACAATGACTGGAATAGTTAAGAGGTTGAGAATTGATTTATGTGAGCAAGAGAGCTCAGGATGTTTCATGAAAGGATCTTTGGCTCGAAATAGAAAGCTTTGCAAGGAAGCATTGATGGGAGTGCTGCTGAAAGGTGAAGGAAGGGACAAAAGGATTCTTGTAGGAGAAAAGGGTCACTGGTGGTTTGGCTGAGCAGTTTCCTCACAAAGACGGAGGTGAAGAAAGAGGTCCGGAGGATGAGTTGTCTTTACAGTTGTTGGACAGAGCATGTGTGAAAAGTGCCAACCAAATTGATTTTTTGTCATAACTTAGTGCAAACACTATATGAATTGGAGTTGTTTGGCTTGTCCAAACTTGTGAACCTCGTAGCTATGGTGCCCATATTTTATTTTATTTTTGTTTATAAGCATTTGGGAGAAGAAGTAAGCAAAGAAAGCTGAATAGCAAAATAAGGAATGGACGGGAGTGTCTTCAAATACTCCAATCCTTGTGAGTATTTATCCTACAATAATGCGTGTCAGGAAGCCAATTGAGAGTGAAATTTTCCAAAATCCAGAAGGGGTTAGAGTGTCTTGTCCAGAAGAAGGAATAGTTTTCCAATGCCAAAGAACAAGAGAGCAGATCATGGCAAAGGAGGTCATGAATGCTCTGGCAGTGCAAAGTTTTGCAATTTGTAGGTTGGACGTCATAGCAAGAATTGAAGTCTTGAATAGACTTTGTATTACTTTTTTTGCATGGAACTGGAATGTCAGTTTCCCAAGAGTCATGGCAGAGATAGCTGCTAGTAATTGTGAGGAAGGCCCCAAAGTTGAGGGGAAGCAAGGAAATCCGGCTCGATGGACTGAGTCGGAGTGGAGGTTAGTGTTGGGGAAGCAAGAGAAGGAAGCAAGAGAACCAACGGGGATCACCTTCTATCGGAAGTGTGATGCTGTAGAGGAGACGGCAGAGATAAGAAATTCATTCTTTGCTCCACATACAATGAATGGTTACAAGGTGGAGTCCTATTGGGACCCAATTTAAAAAAGTATTGTGGGGACGATAATGGCCGTGTTCAAACCAGAACAAACGACTTACATGAACATGCAACAGGCGGTCTTTTTCCACTAGATGTTTGCAAGAGTGAAGGTGAATTGGGCAAAGTGTTTTCACCAACAAACAAGGCAGATGGTGGTCAATTGGAGGACAAGTTCACCTCCACATTATTTTGCACCGTTTGCAGCACACTTCTACTTTGAGTTGAACTTGCTGATAAGAGAGGAGAGGCATTGCATGATGTCACATTTCCATCCTGATTTGAGACAGGAAGCGGATGATGAAGAGCAACAATATATGGCACACCTACGATCTAATGATGATCACTTCTTGAGGACGGGACAATGGAAGATGGAAGAAGTCACAAGCCCAAAGAAGAAGAAGTGCAATAAACCCAAAGAAGCAAAGTTACCTCTAGCACAAAGGAAGACCCAAAGACAAGTTCTATAGAGTAAGAAGATGGTGAAAGAAGCACCATTTGAAACCGAGTCTAAAGGGGAGATAGAATCCCTCAAGGAGAGGACTCAGAAGAAGACAAACTGACTTTACAAAGTAAGGAATCTGAAAGTGAGAGTGAGGGTGAACACGAGGTTCAGTAATTGGTTGGAGTGGGTGAAGCTTGTCATGTGATGATTGACACTATACCAGGAAAGATGAATCATTGCGTAGCCCTGGTTGTGGAAGAGAAGGGGCTGAAAGACAGAAGGAGTACCTTGTGGGGCCAAGTTTAGTAGGTAAGGAAGAAGGAAGCTTGGAAGGAGTGTCTCTAAAGATACAAAGATTGCAACTTTGGGAGAAGGAGCCGATGGAAGAGGCAAAGTACAAAGATGGGGCCAAAGATGAAGAGAACTTTGGCAGAATACAGTATCTATCAAAGGTTGTCACTCCATTGTTGGAACTGGTGAAGGAGCACCACAAGGTAATTCTCCAAGATCATATGAAGGTGACAAATGAGTTGCAAGTGGTGAAGTATATGCTGGTTGAAGTGAAGGGTTTGCAAGAGTGTGTAATCCGAAGATACAAGGATGTTGAAGAACTTCGGGTGGATGCAGTCTTGAAGAAGAAGACTTTTGAGAAGTTGTAAGATAGTTTTGAGTCAAGAGGTAAGGAAATGCAGAAGCAAGCCAAAGAATTGAAAGAGCAGGCGATGTTGCTGACCAAGATGAAAGAGGAGGTCAGTGATATGCACATCGAGAGTATTCATGTGAAGGCAATGGCCCCAATAATGGAGCAGGAGTTAGAAAGCTTGAGGAAGAGTGCAGCCAGGAAGGATCAAGCATGGCAAAGAGAGTTGGCAGTCAGGCATCAAGAAGAAGAAAGATTGCGCAAGCTGGTACAAAGTGCTGAGTTATAGAGTTCATAGTATGCAGAAGAAGATGCTTGTTTTTGGGTATGAAGATGAGTTGAAGATGTACCGCAAAGAGTTGAAGGTAGAGCAATCTTGAGGTTATGAGTTGGAATCAGTAGGAGAAGTTGCAAGAAAGTTGCAAGCAATCTTGAGCATGGAGGCTGAAGGAAGGTTGGAAGAAGCACGTCTACACGAGTTAACGTTGCTTGTGCAGGAAACTCGGAAGGGGAAAGCCAAAGATGTGGATATGAACACTTTACTGATACGATTAAGGGAGCAAGTAGATCAGAAGATGTTAGAAGTAGGAAACAATGTCAGTCTCAGATTAAATTTAGTCAAGTCCGAGTTAGAGAAAATTAGGAGTAGGGTGACAGAGGAGAGGAAGTCCGATGTTGCAAAAGTAGGAATTCAGGTGTCTATGGACTTGTTATTTGACACATTAGAGAAGAGTGGGTCAAGAGATAAGGAAGAAGATTGATTACTTATGAGCTCAATTGTGGTTCCTAGTGTAGAAGTAGTAGAAGTAGTGAAGGAATTAGTAGAATTAGATACACCCAAAGAAGGAGAAGTGATAGGAAGATCATCGGATTGGGGTAGAAACAGATTTGAGATTTGAAGAGGTAGATATGAAGGGTTGCATTGTCAGTTTGGATCTATAGGTTAGAAGAGTTGTTGTAGAATGGTATTTTTGTTAGAATTGTCATTTGCTTCACTATTTAAGAGTGGCATTTGCAATATTATGTTATTCAATATTCATATTTCTGAAGATAGATAAATTGAAGTGTTGTTTTCAGTGCTCGTCGCTTGAGCTTGATTCCGAGTATCAACATTGTGTCTATGTTTTTGAGTGTTGGGAGAATTTTGAAGTGCAATTCAGTGTGTTTGTGGATGTTGGATTCCGCAGCCTTGATCTTCATTTTGTGTGTTTGATCTTGAGTGAAGTGCAATCAGAGCAATACCTTGACAGATTTGAGAGGAATTGTAGTGTTAGTAGTATTCTACATTTGTGAGTGTAGCGCAAAGTTGATGTGAAGCAATTTTGATCAAGGAAGTTGTGCCTTCAGTGGAAAGGTGGAACACAATTCTAAGGCAAAGTCATTTTCACAATGAAGTGCCATCTTCAAGAGAATCTGAATCATCACAATCAAGATTTGTTTGGATAGAATTTGCAATGTTGTGATTAAGGAGTGTGCATTCGTGACAAGTTGTCAAGATTGTGAGCTTGTTACTCTGAGCTTTTTACTCTCTTTTGGGTGTGGTTTCTACTTGAAAGATTAAAGATGCAACCAAGAAGAACTGAAATTTTTACTTTGCTTTGTATTTGGAAATTTCTGAATCATATCTATGCGGGAACAAACTTTAATTACCTGATTACCGCAAAAGTGATATTTGCCGAGCTGTCACATGATTTTTGGTGCCGCTACCAGGGATACAAAACTCGGAAGTGGAAGAATACGAAGCTTATCTCAAAACTAGGCGTTAAAGCAATATGAATGTTTGTATTGAGAGAACAACGGGAAGAGAAAGTTCAAAGACTTACATTGCATCATGAAGAAGAAGAATGTCTGAAGATCAAATCCACTTTAAATAAAGCCAAACAAGAGGCGTTGGACTTCCAACTTCTCTATGAAGTTCAAGAAGCTTTGCAAGAACTTGAACAAAAGAAACGTGAAGGAGGGTGGCAAGGCTACTCTTCGTCCCCCTCTTCCAAGAAGAAGGAAGACTCGAGCGGGCAGACATATTCATTACAACCCAATACACCGACTTCCCCTAAAGCTGTAAAGGAAGTCAAATTCATTAAGAAGTTTGTTTGCAAAAAGACAACACAAACACTTACGGAAGAGGAGTGTCAACATCTTTTACGCATGATTCCTCGGTTGTCTCAAAGGAATTTTGAAGAACACTTGGAAGGTGTTAAACCTCTTACTTCTATTCAAGTTGAAATTGACACAACCAGAGAAGAAGAAATTGTCAAAGAAGACCCCACTTTGAACTTGACTAATTGGAACTCTTGGGTCGACAACACGACATCCATACCAAGCAGCTCCTTGGTTCCTTCAAGTTCAAACTTACCATAGCCAATTCCGCCAAACCAAACAATGACTCCGTTACTTGTGACCCGACACGCCTATCAGAAGTATAAGAGGGCATAACAAGACAAAGATCCTGATAAATTTATCAAAGAATTTGAAGTCATTTCCTTTACCAACAAGGAACATGACTTTGCAGATCGTCTGTGGATTTTCCCAAGTCTGCTCCAAAAGAAAGCTTGGAGCTAGTAGTATACCCATGTAACCCAGAAGGAGTTCACACCAGTAGACTGGGTAGACTTACAAAATGGCTTCCTAGAATGATTCCGGGAAGTGGACTATGATACAAGTGTCTTTGCAGCACTTAATGATTTGGACCAAGGGAAGAAGGAAAAGTTGAGAGATTACTCCGAGCGGTTCATGGCCCTATTAAACCGAGTTCCAAAACAATCCGGTGTGGTGGGTTACTCCAATGCCCAAGCCATTACCTGGTTCCTTGGCAGACTTTCACCGGAGATTTGTATCTTTGCCAAGGAGAGGAATGTAACTTCCATGGACAAAGTCCTCAAACATGTCGCCCAATATGAGGCGGCTCCCTCCCACTTGTCTAGTAACCAAAGAAATTAGGAGAAGAAAGGCAAGAAGCCTAGAAGGAGAGCTTCTCGCAATATATCCCCTTCTTTGGAGGAATCCTCCACATCTTTGAGTTCTTCTTTGGAATCCAAAGAAGAATCAAAGCCACAAAGAATACAAAGACGTAGAGGAAAGAAACTAGTAACACCGCCAACAAAGAATGTACCTAAGGTGGATCAGAAGCTAGAGACTCTTATTGAAGAGTTTGCGGATTTCAAAATCTAGATCATTGGGGCTAAGGACCAAAGAAAGCCTCCGTCGTTTGGTCGACCAAATGTATGGTGCATTGTGTGTGGTAAATCCAGCCATGCTAATATGGAGTGTTTGACCCGCACTACATTTCCAGTGCACCAAATTGATTGGGTTCCCAATTGGGACCAAAGTGAGGAAGAAGAGGCTGTGTACCAAACCCAAGAGGTACAGCCTCAAGCGAGCACATTGTATCAAGGTCCAAGGTATGGACCAAGGGAGTACAACAATAACGCTCCCCCACAAAGACCACCAATGTGCAGCCAAAATAGACCTCAAAATGTTGCATTGGGTGCTTGTTACAATTGTGGTTGAATGGGACATTGGTCTCCAAATTGTCCAAAGCCACGATGGCAAATTTGGTACGTTCCCCTTTGCAGAAATTGTAAAGGATTGGGGTATATGGGAAATCAATGCCCGCAACCACCCAACCCAAAGCCGCATGTAAAGTATGTACAGACCCCTACTGCGCGTGTTGCACTCCAAGCAAAAGGGGATACAAATGTAAATTGTATAACACTTAAGGAAGAGAGGCCTCAAGAAGGGAGTCCCGCTTCAAAAGAAGGAGGGCCAGACCTCAAAATTTTGAAGGTAGAGACACGTGCAGGTTAGAAGAAGCGTGATCCCAAAGAAGTGAGTACTACTTCTTCATCTTCACAAAAGGCAAAGAGGCTACGCCCAAAAGCTATCCTTTCTGCTAAGGAGGAAAAGATTTTAGCAAAAGCTAAAGCAAAAGCCTTGCAGAAAGAAATCAAAGAAGCATTACTCCGCACACGAGAGATGAGTTTGGAGGAGAACACATAGACACAACCTCTACTTTTTCCGGCAGATATCAGGTCCAAAGTAAAATACTTGATCCAAGCCAAAGTTGGTCAACTCAAAGATCATTGGGGAAGGCCATCCGTACTCTGATTACCATCCTGAAGCACCCCAAAGTCCAATTTTGAACAAGGACAGACTTTGGACCCAAAGACAAAGGCAAAGAAGGTGAAATTGGGAGGAGTCCCATAGTATGATATTGTGGCTGATATGGCGTCTAAGAGTGCTAATGTCACATTTAAGCAATTGTGGGAGGACAACAAGCTGTACAAAAAGCAGTTGAGTTCAGCCCTCAAGAAAGACTTGCACGCAATTTATCATATTGAACAGGAAGATTTGGGATCTCTCGAAGTGGATGCAGAGATCACAGGCTGCATGAGCACATCCATACTCATTGATTTGAGGTCAGGTGTGAATGTCATGACAGAAGACACTGCACATTGACTGGGGTATATGGCGTTTGAACCAACACCCCAAATTCTGAAATTTGCAGATCAAACCAAGAGATGGCCCTTGTGCATATTGTCGAATATAACAACAATCATTAGAGGGGTGCCCTTCAAGTTAAATTACATTGTGTTGTGACTAGTAACTAAAACTGGTTATCCTCTCTTGATCAAAAGACCCTGGTTGTACAGTGCCTAGGTTATTGTGGATTAGCACCAACAAAAGTTAAGGTTTAAGGATATTTTGTCCAAAGATCAGAAGCTGGTGACCGTGAGTTGGACAAAGGTTCCTCACCTTGGAGAAACCACTTTTTTGGAAGAAAAAGATGAAACCAAAGATTCATCTTCTTTGTCTTCCAAAGACTCCAAAGACAAAGTCCAAGTTAATTATCTAGAATGCTACAAGGTAGAGGTCAAAGACAAAGACCCATATGGCATTGCCTCAAGTGAACACGACTTGAAGGAAGGGGGTTTGATTGTAGTAAGTTGAGCCAAGTAAGCCATGTCAAGGTGTCATCAACCCCGATGACTGTCAAGATGTTGTCTTGATTGAAGGAAAAATTATGAAGATTTCAAAGACAATCACTCCAGAGGAGTTGGCAGGATACACTACCATGTTTATACAATTCTAGGATGTATTTGCCTGGTCTATTGATCAAATGCCAAGCATTCCACAAGAATTTGGAGAACATCGGATTGATCTGGTTGAAGGTGCAGTTCCGGTTTGGCAAAGACAATACCGCCTGAACCCAAAGTACTCCCTCTTGGTGAAAGACAAAATTAATAAGTACTTAGGGGCTGGAATAATCTTTCTTGTCTTGAGCAGTGAGTGGGTTTCTCCCATTGTCATTGTTTTGAAGAAGAAGACAGGAAAGATTCAAGTGTGCCAAGATTTTTGCAAGTTGAACATAGTGACAAGGAAGGATCATCATTCTTTGCCTTTTATTGATACAATTTTGGACCAAGTAGTTGGTCACCCTTGTTACAGTTTTCTCGATGGATTTTCAAGGTACAATCAAGTATCCATCTGAGAAGAGGACAAGGAAAAACTACATTCACCACCAATTGGAGCACTTTCACTTACAATCAAATGCCCTTTGGGTTGTGTAATGCTCCTGCTACTTTCGAACGGATGATGAATGCAATCTTCAAGGATTTCTATGCAAATTTGTGGAAGTCTTCATTGATGATTTTTGTGTGTTTGGGCAAAGAGATGTACATTTGGATGACCTTTGCCAAACTTTTGAAAGGTGTCATTTTTCTGGTTTGTCATTACACTTGGAGAAATGCTTCTTTGCAATGAAAGAGGAAATTCTCCTAGGGCATCGGGTGTCAAGCCAATGTATTGAAGTCAATGTTGAGAAGGTTAAAGTAATCTCAGCTTTGGAATCCTCAAAGAATATCCGGGAGCTGAGAGCCTTCTTAGGACATGTCAGATACTATTGATGCTTTGTGTCAAACTATGTGGTGCTTGCTGCACCCCTTACAAAGCTGCTGAAGAAGTCTAAAGAATACTTGTGGGAAGCCACGCAAGAATATGCTTTCCAAGTATTGAAGCAAAAACTGGTTGAAGCACTAGTTATGAGGGCCCCAAATTGGGAAGTCCCTTTTCATGTGTATGTGGACACTTTGTCCATGGCAATCGGAGTTGTCTTAAGTGAAAAGGATGAGAAGAAGAAGGACTATCCGGTTTATTATGCCAGCCACAATTATCAGTCTCAGAAAAGAACTATTTGACAACTGAACAAGAAGCACTCGGAATGGTGTATGCCTGTAAGAAATTTTGCCACTACTTGCTGCGATACAAGTTTGTCTTCTATGTTGACCATTACGCATTGCAACATTTAGTCAAGAAGGCAGATTTGTCTGGGCAAATTGCAAGGTGGATCTTGTTGTTGCAAGAATTCACATACACTGTACAAGTAAGGAAGGGAGCTTCACATTCAAATGCGGACTTCTTATCCAGGTTAGAAACTCAAGACCAAGACTTGGAAGTCAATGATCAGTTTCCTAATGAAGAGCTATATCATCTGATGGTTGTTCAAAGTACAAGGTATGCGGCCAAATATCATATCTGCATATGTGTCATTGTCAAGAAAATCAGGATCTTTGGATCCATCAACTGATGTGGTTAGAAGAGAAAAGGGATTATGCAATGCAAACCACAAAGGAAGTCCAAGAATAGCGGAAGGTCAGGCACAATAAAAGAATCAAGCCTGTGGTTGTTCAAGAAAGGGACTTGGTGTTGTTATATGACAATCGCCGCATATTTTTTCCAAGGAAACTACATTTGAGGTGGATGGGGCCATACCGTGTTATGCATATATATGCCAATAGCTCTATTCAACTTGCAGACTTGGACAGCAATCCTTTTGCAACTTGAGTAAACGGGTGGAGAGTTAGAAAATATTGGACCATAGACCCAACTTTGTATAAAGAACCGGTTGTCGGTGTTTGCGGGGATGCTCTCATTTGAGGGGGAGGGTATATGGTGCTCACATTCTTTGTTTTTCTCTATTTATTAGCATTTGAAAGAACAAAGAAAGTTGAATTGTAAAAGAAGGAATGGACAAGAGTGTCTTTGGAGGAAATCCAAAGAAGTTGAGATTGGATTCGATGATGGAGGTACTCAGGAGAGGAGTACAAAGAAAGAAGTCCAAAGAGCATCATCTTTGGATCGGGAAGCAAAGGCCGATACAAAGACCATCTAACAACCTTAGTATGTGGCAAGAAAGTACACTTCAAGAAATAGCAGAGGCAAAAGAAGCATGTCTTGATAGTGACAGGGCAACAACATGAGAAGAAGAGAAAGTCAATTTTGAAATTGACTATAGAATAACTACAATTTGGGGTAATAAAAAATTGCAATTGCGTAGGGACAAGTTGAATATGTCAAGTAGATTTCCAATTCCTCTAAGTAGTCATCCTGCAATAATGCATGTCAGGAAGCCAATTGAGAGTGAAATTTTCCAAAATCTAGAAGGGGTTAGAGTGTCTCATCAAGGAGAAGGAATAGTTCTCCAATGCCAAAGAACAAGAGAACAGATCATGGCAAAGAAGGTCACAAATGCTTTGGCAGTGCAAAGTTTTGCAATTTGTAGGTTGGATGTTGTAGCAAGAATCAAAGTCTTGAATAGACTTTGTGTTACTTTTTTAGCATGGAATTGGAATTTCAGTTTCCCAGGAGTCATGGTAGAGATAGCTACCAATAATTGTGAGGAAGGCTCCAAAGTCAAGGGGAAGAGAGGAAATCCGGCTTGATGGACTGAGTCAGATTGGAGGTTAGTGTTGGGGAAGGAAGCAAGAGAACCAACGAGGATCACCTTCTATCGGAAGTGTGATGCTGCAGAGGAGACGGCGCAGATACAAAATTTGTTCTTTGCTCCACGTACAACAAATGGTTACAAGGTGGAGTCCTATCGGGACCTGATTAAACAAAGTATCATGAGGATGATAATAGCCATGTTCAAACTAGAACAAACAACTTATGTGAACATGCACCAGGCGGTCTTTTTCCACCAGATGTTTGCAGGAGTGAAGGTGAACAAGGCGAAGTGTTTTCACCAACAAACAAGGCAAATGGTGGTCAATTGGAGGACAAGTTCACCTCCACATTATTTTGCACCATTTGCAGCACACTTTCACTTTGGGTTGAACTTGCTGACAGTAGAGGAGAGGCGTTGCATGGTGTCACATTTCCATCCTGATTTGAGACGAGAAGCGGATGATGAAGAGCAACAATATATGGCACACCTGAGAGCTAGTGATGATCACTTCTTGAGGACGGGACAATGGAAGATGGAAAAAGTCACAAGTCTAAAGAAGAAGAAGCGCAATAAACCCGAAGAAGCAAAGTCACCTCCAACACAAAGGAAGACCCGAAGACTGGTTTTGCATAGTAAGAAGATGGTGAAAGAAGCACCGTAGGAAACTGAGTCTGAAGAGGAGACAGAGTCTCAAGGAGAGGACTTAGAAGAAGATGAACTTACTTTACAAAGTGAGGAATTCAAAAGCAAGAGTGAGGGGGAACACAAGGTTCAGTGATCAGTTGGAGTGGGTGAAGCTTGTCATGCGGTGATTGACAGTGTATCTGGAAAGACGAATCATTGCTTAGCCCTGGTTGTGGAAGAGAAGGGGGCTAAAAGATAGAAGGAGTAACTTGTGGGGCTGAGTTTAATAGGTAAGGAAGAAGGAAGCTCAAAAGTAGTATCTCTGAAGATACAAAGATTGCGAATTCAGCAAAAGGAGCCGATGGAAGAGGCAAAGTACAAAGATGGGGCCAAAGACAAAGAGAACTTTGGTGGAATCCTGTATCTATCAAGGGTTGTCACTCCATTTTTGGAACTATTGAAGGAGCACTAGAATGTAATGAAGGTGACAAATGAGTTGCATGTGGTGAAGTATCTACTGGTTGAAGTGAAGGGTTTGCAAGAGCATGTAATCCAAAGAGACAAGGATGTTGAAGAACTTTGGGTGGATGCAGTCTTGAAGAATAAGACTTTTGAGAAGTTGCAAGAGAGTTTTGAGTCAAGAGGTAAGGAAATGCAAAAGCAAGCCAAAGAATTGAAAGAGCAGGCAATGTTGTTGACCAAGATGAAAGAGGAGGTCAATGATGTGCACATCAAGAATATTCATGTGAAGGCAATGGCCGCAATAATGGAGTAGGAGTTATAAAGCTTGAGAAAGAGTGCAGCCGGGAAGGATCAAGCATGGCAGAGAGAGTTGGCAGTCAAGCATTGAGAAGAAGAAAGATTGCACAAGTTGGTACAAAGTTCATTGGTGCTAAGTTGTAGAGTTCATTGGGTGCAGAGGAGAAGAAGATGCTTGTGGTACCCACATTTTTTGTTTTTCTATGGTTGGTAGTGTTTAAGAGATGAAGTAAGCACGGAAAAGTTGAATTGCGGACAAAAAATGGACGGAAGTAACTTCAGAGGAAAGCCGAAGAAGCTGACATTGGATCCGATGATGGAGGTACTCGGAAGAGGAGTACACCGGGAACAGTCCAAAGATCACCGTCTTTGGGTTGGAAAACGCAGGAAAGACAAAGACCGTTTAACAACCTCTGTACATGGCAAGAAAGTACATTTCAAGAAACAGCAAGGGCAGAAGAATCATGTCTTGATAGTGACCAGGAGTGCATGCAGAAGAGAGAAAATCACCGACAAAGTTGACTGAAGAATGATTGCAATTTGGGGCAATATAAAATTGTGACTGCATAGGAGGAATTCGAACACTCTGAGTAAATTCTCAATTCCTTTGAGTAGTTGTCCTACAGTAATGCATGTCCGGAAGCCCATCAAGAGTGAGATTTTCTGAAACCCTGAGGGAGTTAGAGTGTCTCGTCCAGGAGAGGGTCTTGTTTTCCAACAGCGTAGAACAAGAGAACAAATCATGGCGAAGAAGGTGGCCAATGCGCTGGCGGTGAGAGGCTTTGCAATCCAAAGAGTAGATATAGTAGCTAGGATCAAAGTCTTGGTTAGACTTCGTATTACATTTTTAGCATGGAACTGGAATTTTAGTTTCTAGGGGGTAATGGCAGAAATTGCTGCTAGTAATTGTGAGGAGGGTCCCGAGGTGGAAGGGAAGAGAGGCAATCTGGCTTGATGGACTAAGTCAGATTGGAAATTAGTATTGGGGAGAGAAGCAAGAGAGCCAATAGGGATCACCTTCTATCGGAAGTGTGATGCTGCAGAGGAGACGGCGGAGATCCGTAACTCATTTTTTGCTCCGAGAACTACAAATGGTTACAAGGTGGAATCCTATCGAGACCCGATCCAAAGAAGTATTGTGGGGGCAATGATGGCTATGTTTAAGCCAGAACGCATGACTTATGTGACCATGCAGCAGGCAGTCTTCTTCCATCAGATGTTTGCAGAAGTACCAATGAATTAGGCAAAGTGCTTCCATCATCAAACAAGGCAGATGGTGGTGAATTGGAGAACAGGCTCGCCACCGCATTATTTTGCACCGTTCGCAGCTCATTTCTACTTCAGGCTGAACTTGTTGTCCGAAGACGAGCGCCATCGTATGGTCTCGCACATACACCCTGATTTGAGACGGGAAGTAGACAAAGAGGATCACCAATATATGCTGCATCTGCGAGCAAATGACGAGTACTTTGCAAGGACGGGACAATGAAAGATTGAAGATGTTACCAGTCCAAAGACAAAGAAGCAAAGTAAACCCAAAGAAGCCAAGTCGTCGCCCATACAAAGAAAGACTCGGAGGCTGATGTTGAAGACCGCTAAAGTTGTAAGAGGAGCATCATCGGGATCGGAGTCTGATGAAGAAACTGCGTTGCAAGAAGAGGACTCGGAAGAAGAAGAGCTCACCTTGAAAAGTGAGGAGTCTGGGAGCGACAGTGAGGGAGAGCCAGAAGTCCAGCAATCGGTGGTAGTAAGTGAGGCTGGTGAGGCGATGGTGGAGAACAAGCCAAGACCCAAATCAAAAGAGGAGTATCTTGCGGGGCCGAGTTCAAAAGGCCAAGACAAAGACAGTGCCGACACAATGAAGATACAAAGATTGCGACTTTGGATGAAGGAGCCGATGATGCAGGAGAAGACTCTAGACAAAGGTGGTGATGAAGAAGAAAACTTTGGCGGGATAACATACTTGACGAAGGTGGTCACACCATTGCTTGAGCTGTTGAAAGAACATCGGAGAGGAATTGCCCAAGATCAAAGGAAAGGGATGAATGAGCTGCAGATGGTGAAGCATCTATTGAATGAAGTGCAGGAGCTGCAGGAGCAACAAGTCTGAAGACATGATGAAATTGAAGAACTTCGGAGGGAGGAAGACTCAAGGAAGAAAACACTGAGCCGGCTACAAGGAAGCTGCACAGAGAAGGAGAAGGAATTGCAGAAGCAAGCCGGAGATTTGAAGGAGTAGGCAATGTGGCTGAGCAAGATGAAGGAGGAAGTGAGTGATGTGCACATCAAGAATGTCCATTTGAAGGCGATGACTATCGTGATGGAGCAGGAGTTGGACAGCTTGAAGAAGAGTGCCGCAGCAAAAGATCAAGCATGGCAAAGAAAGTTGACGTCCAGGCAACAAGAAGAAGAGCGATTGCGAGAACTTGTCAAGAGCGTGGACCAACAGAATATGCAGTGTGCAGAGGAGAAGAAAATGCTCGCTGCAGAATACAAAGACGAGTTGAAGATGTATTGCGTGGAGTTAAAGGTAGAACGCTCTCAAGGATATGAGTTGGAATCAGTAGGAGAAATTGCGGGGAAGTTAAGAGCAATCTTAAGCACGGAGGCTGAAGGAAGATTGGAAGAAGCTCGCCTACATGAGCTGAAATTACTCGTGCAGGAGACTCATAAACAAAAAGCCAAGGACGTGGACATGAACACCTTGCTGATTTGGTTGAAAGAGCGTGTAGATAGGAAAATGTTAGAGGTAGAAAATAATGTTAGTCTTAGGTTGGATTTAGTCAAATCAGAGTTAGAGAAAATTTGGACTAGTGTGACAGTGGAGAAGAAACCCGATGTTGTAGAAGTAGGAGTTCAAGTGTCATCGGACTTGCAAATTGATACATTAAAGAAGAGTGGGTCAGGAAATAAGAGTGTAGATAGATTACCCATGAGCTCAATTGAAGATTGTAGTGAAGAAGTCATAGAATTAGTGAAAAAATTAGTAGAATAAGTCATACCCGAAGAAGGTGAAGTAATAGGAAGATCATCGGGTTTGGAAGCCGATGATGAGGTAGACATCGGATTGGGATAAGTGTCAATTTTGAGATAAGAAGAGGCAGATATGAAACGATAAATTGTCATTTGGGATTTGTAGGTAGGAAAAGATGTTAGGAAGCGGTGCCTAGGTAGGCGAGTCTGCCATTTGCTTCAGTATTTAAGTGGAGCATTTGCAGTATGATGTTATTCAGTATTCATATTTCTGAAGATAGATAAAGCAAAGTGCTATTCTCAGTGCTCGTCGCTTAAGCTTAATTCCGATTGTCAATTTTTTGTTTGTGTTTGTGAGTGTGTGGAGAATTCCAAAGAGCAAGTCAGTGTGTCTGTGGATGTTGGAATCTACAACCTTGATCTTCATTCTATGTGTTTGATCCTGAGTGAGAGGCATCGGAGCAATGCCTTGACAGATCTGAGAGGAATTGTAGTGTTGGTAGTATTCTGCATTGGTGAATGCAACTCAACGTTGATGTGAAGCAATTTCAATCAAGGAAGTTGTGCCTTCAGTGGAGGGGTGGAACACAATTCTGAGGCGAAATTGGTCTTTGCAATGAAGTGCCATCTTTGGGAGAATCTGAATCATCACAATCAAGAGTTGTTTGGACCAAATTTACTATGTTGTGATTATATGTGTATTCGTGACAAGTTGTCAAGATTGTGAGCTTGTTACTCTCTTCTGGGTGTAGTTTCTACCTGAGAGATTAAAGAAGCCATCAAGAAGAACTGCAATTGTAACTTTTGACTTTGTATTTGACCAATTCTGGATAGTATCTCTACAGGAACAAACTTTATTTACCCGATTACTACAAAAGTGATATTTGCCAGGTTGTCACAATGCTCGCTGCTAAGTACGAAGATGAGTTGAAGATGTACCGTGAAGAGTTGAAGGCAGAATGATCTAGGGGTTATGAGTTGGAATCAGTAGGAGAAGTTGTAGGAAAGTTGCGAGCAATCTTGAGCACAGAGGCTGAAGGAAGGTTAGAAGAAGCACGTCTACACAAGTTAAAGTTGCTTGTGTAGGGAACTCAGAAGAGTTTAGTAGTAGATAGACCCAAAGAAGGAGAAGTAATAGGAAGATCATTGGGTTTGAAAGCCGATGAGGAGGTTGACATCGGATTGGGGTAAAAATAGATTTGAGATTTGAAGAGGCACATATGAAGGGTTGCATTGTCAATTTGGATCTGCAGGTTAGAAGAGTTGTTGTAGAACGGTATTTTTGTTAGAATGGTATTTGCTTCACTATTTAAGAGTGGCATTCATAGTGAGTTGTTGTAGTATTCATAATTTTGAAGATAGATAAAGTGAAGTGTTATTTTTAGTGCTCGTTGCTTGAGCTTGATTCCGAGTATCAACTCTTTGTGTGTGTTTCTGAGTGTGTGGAGAAATTCAAAATCCTAGTCAGTGTGCTTGTTGGATGTTGGATTCCATAGCCTTGATCTTCATTCTGTGTGTTTGATTTTAAGTGAAATGCAATCAGAGCAATGCCTTGCTAGACTTGAGAGGAATTGTAGTATTGGTAGTATTCTACATTTGTGAGTGTAGCATGAAATTGATGTGAAGCAATTTTGATCAAGGAAGTTGTGCCTTCACTAGAGGGGTGGAACACAATTCTGAGGCAAAGTCATTTTACAATGGAGTGCTGTCTTTGGGGGAATCTGAATCATCACAATCAAGATTTGTTTGGACAGAATTTGCTATGTTGTGATTAAAGAGTGTGCAATCGTGACAAGTTGTCAAGATTATGAGCTTGTTACTCTCTTCTGGGTGTGGTTTCTACCTAAGGGATTAAAGACAAAATCAAGAAGAACTACATGTTACTGTTTGACTTTGTAGTTGACCAATTCTGATTAGTATCTTTGCGGGAACAAACTTAACTTACCCAATTATCACAAAAGTGATATTTGTCGGGTTGTCATAGCTACTATAATAGCCATCAAAGGTTCATCTTGAGTAAGAGATAGGCAAGCTCACAGATCAGACCGGAGCATGTTGGCATGGTGAGACAAATGAGGAGATGGTGCCAGGTTGGCATGCATCTACCTTCCTTTTTATATTTTTTGAGGCTTTGGTGGTATCTCTCTCAACATAACCAGAAGGAGTTATTGTGGCCATAGATCTAGAGAGTAGGGATAGTGGTGCAATTTAGCAAGACATTCATGATGATGTCTTAATGATAGACTATCTTTGTAGTGATGTTTTGGGTGGCACAGTTGGGGCCAAGGAGAGAGACCATGTTCTTAAGCAAGCCAGCTAATTCAGATTAGAAGGCAAACACCTTTTGTGTATATGGGAAGATGGTAGAGTGCAAATAGTATTATTTCCATCTCAAAGACCACCGTTGGTCCATCATGCTCATGAGGGGCTAGGACATTTTGGAGTAAAATGTACATATAGCTTACTCTAGAGTCATTATTGGTGGTGCAGTATGCAGACCAATGTATAGCAATTTGTTGCAAGATGTGTAGTTTGTGATCAAGTTAGAGCATCATTCAATGCTTTTACGCCATAGTTGCACCTATTACCTATCATGGGATTGGGTTACCGTTGTTTGTTGGAGTTTGGAATTTGCTAGACCTTTATTGTTGATTGTGAGACATCATTGGTACATTTTGGTGATGGTGGAGCACTTCTCCAAGTGGATTGAAATGGTGGCATTTCTTGACAAGTCCAATGAAGGGATGGCTTACTTGTTCTTGGATTGGGTTCTTAGTCATTTTGGTACACCAATTGAGGTTGATTGATCAAGGTATAGAGTTCTTGGTGGAGTTTCAAGTTTTATGTGACAAGGCTTTGATTGATCATCGTACTACCTCCCAAGACACCTTGAGGCAAATGGCTTAGCAAAGAGAGTAGTTCAGGCAATGAAGAGATGATTGTGGAAGTATAGCTTGTAGAGAGACCACTTGGGAGATTAGGATCTCTAGTTACCTTGGTTGGCCATGGACTATTGGTTCAACCTATGTCGCGGGGATTGTAATGGTTTGAAGAATACACCATGCACTTGATTGCTTGTGTTTAGGCTGCCCTATTTGTTAGTGACTCAAAAGTTTTCCCACAATCTGATGCTAGCTCTACTCTTAGATCTGATGACAGTAGCCATTTTGCTGAAGCGACTTGCCTATGATTGCTCTTGGATATAGACTCTTCTCAATGGCTACTTGTGTTGATCTTCTTGGATAAGTCTTGTCCTTCCCGTATCACTAGCTACTATTCATGGTTTGTTATTATTGGGTTTAGTATGGTGCCCACATTTTATTTTTTTTCAAAAGAGAGAAGAAGAAGTGTATAGAGAAGTCGGATTGCGCCTGTATGGCCAAAGAAGGCAAAGAAAAGAGTCTTTGGGATGAAACCCAAAGTAAAGTGACTTCGGGTCATAAGGCGAAGTACTTAGAAATGCCCTGTTAGCATACAACCCAAAGTAAGGAGTCTTCGTATCGGAAGGAGCTCAACCCGAGGCAAAGTCTGTCTAACAACCTTTCGTTGGGGTGAGAAATTCAAGAAGGGACCATTCAAAACTGGTAGCCCATACGCGCGAAGTATGATTGACATTGATAGGTGCATGCAGGAGGTGTGATTTCTTGGTAGAAACTCAAATTGAAGAGAGACAAAGAAAGCGCAACTCAATAAAAATTGAGCTCGCGACGAAGCAATGTTGAGCAATTTTCCTTCAACGTTGAGAAGTCATCCTGCAGGTGATCGTGGGAAGGGAAATAGAGTGGAAGACGTGCTAGTGTGTAAGGGAGAAGTTGCAAGAGTGAAACCGAGAGACAGTGAGAAAGCATGAGAGATGGGAGGAGGAAAGAAGAACTTTGAATTCATAGTGAGGAATCATGCGATTTGGAGGTTAGATGTAATCGCAAGAATCAAAGTCTTGAGCCGACTTCGGATTACATTCTTGGCATGGAACTAGAATGTTAGTTTTCCAGGTTTCATGACTGAGATCATCAAGAGCAAGTGTCTCGATGGACCCGAGGAAGAAGGAAAGAGAGGAAATCCGGCTTGCTGGATAGAGTCGGATTGGAGATTAGTACTTGGAAGGAAGCAAGTGCGGAGCAGGGTGCCATGTTCTTGGGGAAGGGAGAGATAGCCAAAGAAACCCAAGAAGTGAGAGATGCGTTCTTGTCAAAGCGGATGAAGAATGGGTACAAAGTCAAGAGCTATAAAGATCCTATCAAGAGGGGAATTGTAAGTGCTTTGATGGCAATCTTGAAGCCGGAGAGAACAACCTATGTGATGAAACACCAAGCGGTGTTCTTTCACAAATTTTTTGTAGGAGAACCAATCATTTGGGAGAGGTGTTTCCATGGGAGAACGCAACAAATGGTGTGGAATCTGCGGGATAAATTGCCTCCACATTACAACATGCCATTTGCAGCCCATTTCTATTTCGGGTTGAATTTGCTGAACTCGGCGGAGCAAACTTGGATGGTGTCGCATTTCCATCCCAATTTAAGAAGGGAGGTCAATGTAGAGGAGCAGCAATACATCTTACAAATCAGAAGCACCAATGAGTACTACAAGAAGACGGGGAAGAATGTGGAGATAGAAGCGAGTACTCCAAAATTGAAGAAGTGAAGTTGGTAGGGCAAAGCCAAAGACAAGACGAAACCTCTGAAGACCAGAAGAGGAAACTCAAGGTGAGGAATGGTGGTGATAGAATCAGAAGATGAAGACTCAGAAGGTGAAGCTGAGTGCAAGTCCAAAGACTCAAAACGCAAGGAGGAGCCCGAGCTAATGCTACAAAGTGGAGATACGAGTAGCAACAGCAATGAAGGTGGAGAAATGATGTCGGTGCCAGTTGCTGCAGAGGGAGAAGAAGAAGTGCAGGCAAAGACCGAGGCCGAGGACAACACAAAGTTGGAGGATGAGATACCCAAGGCCAAAGAAAAGGCGATTGCGATTCAGAGGGGAGTCAGCTTGAGACGCAAGGTGAAGTGTGATGCAGGTCCGAGTAAAGTACAAGAAGAAATGAACAAAAGCTTGGGAAGTGAGGCGTCAGTTCTGATAGGAAGACTGCAGAGAAGAAGGCAAGTATTGGATGAACACAAAGTGAGAAGGGAGATTGCTACGCAAGAGGAGGTAGTAGCGAGCGATGGAGTAGAGTACTTGTGGGAGGTTGTGTGTCCCTTATTGGTGAAGTTAGAACATAGGAAGAAGGAGATGCAGTCAAAGTGTCCAGAAGTGAAGATTGTGTTGCAGATCTTAGCGTGATTAGAAGAAGAGAACTCGGAGTTGAAGAAAATCATAACCCGAGGTGAGGAGGAAAGTGAAGTACTGCAAGTGGAGGCAGTAGTGAAGACTCATGTAATTGAAGACCTAAAGAGAGAAGTGAGATATCAAGAAGAGCTTGTTAAGAAGAGTGACATAGCAAGGGAAAGGCAAGTAGCAGAATATGAGATCTTGAAACAATAGTTTGCTAATTCACAAGTAGAACTTATCCATGTTATGGTGAGAGTAGCATCAAAGGATTAAGAGCTCGATAGGGTGATGGAGAGTGTAGAAGAGAAGAAGCAGCTCTGGCAAAGAGAGTAAGCAGCACGATATAGGGAAGAAGAAAGATTATGAGAGTTGCTTCGTAATCAGGAGGAGAAGATTGTACAAAAGGAGAAGGAGAAGGAAACGGTGAAAGCCGAGTTCAAAGCAGAGTTGGCAATGTACAGGGAGGATTGGCTTGCAGATCAAGAGCGAGAAAGAAAAATGCGATTGGAGCCATTGAAGGAGATTGTCCTCAGGATGAACACGATGTTGAGTACAGAGGCCAGTGTTTGAATTGAAGAGACAAGGCTGCACAAGTTGAAATTGTTGGTGCAGGAGACGAGGCAAAGACAGGCAAAAGATACCAATCTGAATGCGCTGTTGATAAGTCTTAGGACTTATGTAGATAGGAAGATATTAGAGGTAGAAGATAATATTGCAATTAGATTAGACTTAGTAAAGTTGGAGATAGAAAAACTTTGGAAGGATGTTAGAGCCAAAACCAAAGTAGATAACATAGGAGTACAGATGTCTTTGGAGTTACCATTGGAGACATTGGAGAAGAGTGGGTCGAGAGATGAAGGTTTAGAAGGTTACCCACTAGTGTAATTTCAGATCAAGAAAGAGAATTGTTGGATCTGGTAGAAGAAGTAGAAGATATGAAACCCAAGGATAAAGTAGTAGGAAGTACAATTACTTTGGGTTTGGGTTTGAAAGCCGAGGAAGAAGTAGACATCGGATCGGATTAGTAACCAATTTGAGATTTGTATAGGCAGATATGAAGAGGTGCATTAGGAAGATAATTGTTAATTGCTTCACTATTTAAGAGTGGCATTCATAGTATTATGTTGTTCAGTGCTCATAATTCTGAGAATAGATAAAGCAAAGTGCTATGAAGCAATGCTTGTTGCTTGAGCTTGATTCCGAGTATCAACATTGTAATTGTGTTTGTGAGTGTTTGGAGAAATTTGAAGTGCAAGTCAGTGTGCTTGTTGGATGTTGGATTCCGCAGCCTTGATCTTTATTTTATGTGTTTGATCTTGAGTGAAGTGCAATCAAAGCAATGCCTTGACAAATCTGAGACGAATTGTAGTGTTGGTAGTATTCTGCATTTGTGAGTGCAGTGCAAAGTTGATGTGAAGCAATTTCAATCAAGGAAGTTGTGCCTTCAGTGGAGGGGTGGAACACAATTTTGAGGTGAAGTTGTTTTACAGTGAAGTGCCATTTTTGGGAGAGCCTGAATCATCATAATCAAGATTGTTTGGAAAGATTTGATTGAGTTGTGATTATGGAGTGTTAATTTGTGACAAGACTGAGAATCAGTGCTTGTTACTGGTTTCTGGGTGTGGTTTCTAGCTGAGACACTAAAGAAGAACTCAAGAAGAACTACATTGTGACTTTTGACTTTGTATTTGACCAATTATGACTTGTATCTCTACAAGAACAAACTTTACTTACCCGATACCGCAAAAGTGATATTTTCCGGGTTGTCACATTTAGCATTTTTTGGTCTAGTGGGTGGTGAGGTTTGTAGAACTAGGTCTGGTGGGGTTTGTAGAATTGGCCACAAATTCTATGGCTAGACTCAAATTTGTGCAACCAGATCAGTGACTTGATCCATTTGCATAAGATGGACTGGAAGCTCTGAAAATGGAGTCCTTTTCCCCTTACACTCTTCATAGAATAGAACTGGCAAATTCACTCACCAAGGACCACATAGCATTCACCACAGTGACAAGCTTCACAATTTATAAACATAGTTGGAGAAGCCAAATAGTTCTAGACCATACAATGACACACCTGAGCTTCTACAACTGCTCAAGCAAGAAAGAAAATAACCAAGCACAACTAAGTTCTAACAATATTTCACAACACAATAACTCTTTGTTCTGCCAAGCCCACTTCAAGAATTCTCTTATTGCAGCAAATCCTGTCTATCCTTTGATGGTTTCTCCTCTGTCCTATCCAAGCCAAAGCTAAATTCTAGAGTTCTCTTTCTTGTCCCTTTGTCTCTTCCTGTCCAGTCCAAGCCAACCTCTTTTCTCAAAAAGTTCTCTACTCCTCTATACAACCAGGCTCAGTCCTTTGAGTTCTCTCTTTAGGCCTTTCTCTCAATGCTTTTCTTTCTTATACAACCAAGGCCACACTCATCTTTGAATGTTCTCTACTCCTTTGTACACCCATGCTCAATCCTTTGAGTTCTCTCTTCAGGCCTTTCTCTCAATGCTTTTCTTTCTTGTACAACCAAGGCCACACTCATCTTTGAATGTTTTTTACTCCTCTATATAGCCAGGCTCTTTCCTTTGAGTTCTCTCTTCAGGCCTTTCTCTCAATGCTTTTCCTTCCTATACAGCCAAGGCCACACTTATCTTTGAATGTTCTCTACTCCTCTGTACAGCCAAGCTCAGTCCTTTGAGTCCTCCCTTTAGGCCTTTCTCTCAATGATTTTCCTTCCTGTACAGCCAAGGCCACACTCATCTTTGAATGTTCTCTACTCCTTTGTAAAGCCAGGCTCAGTCCTTTGAGTCCTCTCTTCAGGCCTTTCTCTCAATGCTTTTCCTTCCTGTACAGCCAAGGCCACACTTATCTTCAAATGTTCTCTACTCCTTTGTACAGCCAGTCTCAACCCTTTGAGTTTCTCTTTCCCCTTCTCTCCTGTTTAGTCACAATCCAAACGAATCCTTTTGTTGATGTCTCTTTTACTCCTCACTCTTCCTCCATCTTGGCCAAAGTCTCCTCTTCAAGAATCCTTTTGTTGTTGCCCCACACTCCTTCTCTTGTCTTTTGATTCCCCTCCCTTTGCTTCTTTTGTTTCTCAAATTCTCTACCTTCATTCCTCCTATGCTCTTGAAAACTCCTCTCAATCTTCCAAATTTTTTTGTCTTTTGTTGTATCAAAATTCCTTCTCTTGGTTTCTTCCTATCCTCCTTCCTCTCAAAAACTCCTCTCAGGCTTCCAATGTTTCCAATCCTCTATTAGACAATCCTTCTTCTGGTTCCTTCTTGTCCTCCTTCTCAATTTCTCTTTCCTCTTCTCTCCTCTCAAAAACCCTTCCTCTCTTCACTTTGTATTTATTATTTACTCCTCTGCCTTGCTCTTGATTCTTCTCCAAACCCTTATCCTATCTTCTTTTTTGATTTCCTCTTGTCTCCTTGATTTTATGTCTTTCTCAAAAACCTTTCTAATAATTCTTTTTGATATTCCCTTGCCTTTTTTCTCCTTTTGATACTTCTCTGCTTTTACTCTCCTTTGAATACTACTTCTTGTCTTCTTGTTTGATTTTATCTTGTCCTCTTTGTGACAACCTAACAAATATCACTTTTGCGGTAATCACGTAAGTAAAGTTCATTCCTGCAGAGATATTGGTCAAAATTTTCCAAATACAAAGTCAAAAGTCAGCATGTAATTTTTCTTGGTTGAATCTTTAATCTCTCAGGTAGAAACCACACCTAGAAGAGAGTAACAAGCATTGACTTACAATCTTGTCACAAATTAACACTTCTTAATCACAACTCCAACAAATCTTTCCAAACAATCTTGATTGTGATGAGTCAAGCTCTCCCAAAAATGGCACTTCACTGCAAAACAACTTCACCTCAAAATTTTGTTCCACCCCTCCACTGAAGGCACAACTTCCTTGATTGAAATTGCTTCACATCAACTTCACGCTGCACTCACAAATGCAGAATACTACCAACACTAGATCTCTCAGATCTATCAAGGCATTGCTTTGATTGCATTTCACTCAGGATCAAACACATAGAAATGAAGATCAAGTCTACGGAATCCAATATCCAACAAACACACTGACTTGCACGTCAAATTTCTCTAGACATTCCCAAACACAAGCACAAAATTGATACTCAAAATCAAGCTCAAACAACAAGCACTACATCACAACACTTTGCTTTATCTATTCTAAGAAATAATGAGCACTGAATAACATTTTCCTACGAATGCCACTCTTAAATAGTGAAGCAAATGACAGTTCTAACAACTATATTGTTCTATAACAACTCTTCTAACCTGTAGATCTGAAATGACAATGCACCTCTTCATATGTGCCTCTTCAAATCTCAAAATTGTTACTAATCCAATCCGATGTCTACTTCTTCCTCCGATTTCAATCTCGAAGTAACTTCACTCACTACTCTATCCTCGGGTTTCACAACTACTAATTCCTCTACTAATTCTACTACTTCTTTGCTTTGATCTACAATTCTTGTCATATTTAATCCTTCTAAATCTCTATCTCCCAACCCACTCTTCTTTAAAGTGTCAAATGTCAAATCCAAAGACACATGCACTCCCATCTCTTTTACTTTGGGTCTAACTACTATCAATTCTTTTACTGATTCTATTGTGTCCTCATCAACAATTTTAATTGAAAGCATGGGTACACTATCTATGCTTTCAATTTGCAACCCACTTTCCCTTAATCACTCATGTAATTGACCTGAAGACACTTACTATCTAATCTTACACTTTGGGTTCATTCATTATTGTTATTTCTCTTCTAATTCTATCTTATCTTCAATCAAAACTGAAATTGAAGTCATGTGTATCCTAAATATCTTTTTTCCTTACTCTAACTTCTTCTAACACCTCTAGCAAGATTCCCAAATTCACCTTCACTGCACTCCAAGGTCCAACTACCTTGGGTTGAATCAGATTTGTCTTGAGACAAAGTCTTTAGACCCAAAGTCATGTAAACCCAAAGTCCAAAATCCGAAGTCCAAAGTCCAAAGTCTTGTAGACCTAAAGATACCAAACTACTTTGTACATTTATTCTCAAAACTTCAAATGCTTGTAACTTTTGCTACAAACCTTCAAACTCTATGATTTTGGCAGCAAAAGAAAGCCCTAGACAAGACGCTTCCAACAAAATATAGCACACATGATTTGGGCCTTTTGTCACTGAGATACAGCCCCCGTAAGAATCCTGATCTACAATTTCCATTCCTCCTTTGGGTCTACCCTCCTTTAGGGTCTGATCCAAGTTTTTCCTCCTCTGATATGAAGTAAGCTTCTTTGGGTTTGATCCAATCCAAGTCTTTCTCCCTCCAACACAAAGTCGACTTCTTCAAGTCCAATCAAAATAGAAACTTCTCATCGTTTATTCTCCATTTAGGTTCAATTTGGTTTCAATAATGCATTTCTCCTTTAAAACTCATCCAAAATGAAAAATGTGTATACCACACTCTCTCAAGAAACTCCTCTCAATCTTCCAATTTTTCCAGTCCTCTGTTCTATCAAAAATCCTTCTCTTGGTTTCTCTTTGTCATCCTTCTCAATTTCTCTTTTTTCTTTCTCTCCTTTCAACATTTTTCTTGTGTTCCTTTCCTAAACTCTCTCAAAAACCCTTCCTCTCTTCACTCAGTATTTATTATTTACTCCCCTACCTTGCTCTTGATTCTTCTCCAAACACTCGTCTTGTATTCCCTTTTGATTTCCTCTTGTCTCCCTGATTTTTTGTCCTTCTCAAAAACCCTTCTCAGAATTCCTTTTGGTATTCCTCTGCCTTTTCTCTCCTTTTGATACTTCTATGCCTTTACTCTCCTTCCAATACTACTTCATGTCTTCCCATTTGATTTTCTCTTGACCCCTCAAAAAAATCCTTTGAATCTTCCAAATTTTCCAGTCCTTTGTTCTATCAAAATTCCTTCTCTTGGTTCCTCTTTGTCCTCCTTCTTAATTTCTCTTTTTCCTTTCTCTCCATTAGACACTCTTCTTGCCTTCCTTTCCTGAACTCTCTCAAAAACCCTTCCTCTCTTCACTCAATATTTATTATTTACTCCCCTACCTTGCTCTTGATTCTTCTCCAAACCCTGGTCTTGTCTTCCCTTTCAATTTCCTCTTGTCCCCTTGATTTTTTGTCCTTCTTGAAAACCCTTCTCAGAATTCCTTTCAACATTCCTTTTCTTTTTCTCTCCTTTCTATACTTCTTTGCCTTTACTCTCCTTTTGATACTACTTCTTGTCTTCCCATTTGATTTTCTCTTGTCCTCTCTAAAAACTCCTCTCAATCTTCCAATTTTTCTAGTCCTTTGTTCTATCAAAATTCATTCTCTTGGTTCCTCCTTCTCCATCCTATCATTGTTAAAAGATAAAACCCTCTCAATGTTGTTTTTTTTCCTCCTTGATATCCCTTCCTTGTCACATAAGCCCTCCTTTGAGAAAACTCTCTCTTCCTTCATTTGTCAAAAACACTCCCAAGAGTTCAATTGACTCTTCTTCTTGTCTTGTTCCAATGGCTGATATTGAATGAAGGCTTCCTTCCTTTGGCTACAATGTCCCCCTCTTTCCTTTTCTTTTTCCCTTCCCCTTTCTACCCCCTATCCTTTGATAGATTCTCCTATCTCTGTCTAAGCATTTCCCTTTGATATTTCTCTTAATTCACAAACCCCTCCTCTGTGAGATTCCTCCCTGTTCTCTTCCTCTTCCACAACTCCCTCTCTTTGAGATATTATCCCTTGCTACTAGTAACATAAAACTCCCAAAGCATAATAGCATAAAATAGCTTCCAAGGTTACTATAACATAAAAATAAACTTTTGAGGCACACCAAAACTCCAAATCATTCCAACATTCCCTTCCAATAATCTTTCTATTCCAAACCCATTACCACTACTCTCCTACCATCTCTGAGAATTCATGTCTTACTAATTGGTGCTAATGTAACATGTAGATTATTTTCTTGATGACACTAGCAAGCCTCCTTAGCATCCTTCTCTCCTTACTTTCTACTCTATGGACAAGATCAAGATTAACCTACAGCCATTTGTCAAGATATTATTGTAGTTTTGGACTTGGATGAGCGCATGTTCTCAATGGGCAGAGATCTTTCAGAGAGTGATATTGATGGCCTTTGGGAACTTGGCAATTGCTCAGCATAGGGATACCTTATGTTATGCTACCATTCAAGGAGGAGGTTATAGACCCTTGATCTATCAATTTCATCTAGGTGATTATGTATATCTACACCAAACAACACCAACACTTGATGTTTGGCACTATCTTGAGAGTGCACAAGGTTTTGCCATTTGGAGTCCTTATGTTGGAAGGACGTGATGTGCTATTTGGAAGGATCATATGTGAAATTATGCACCATACCACCTCCTAAATGTTGATGATACTATGGACCCAAGCTTGACACTTGTACATGTAGGCTTAAGGTGTATGTTATGATGCTCTTTTGGTGGAGTTGTTGCTATATTAGTGAGTGATAGCTATTTGAGAGGATGGAATATGGTATATTTGACTCTTGCCCTCATGGTGGTTCTTCAAGGATAGTGGTTATGTCCTAGATGTACTTTGACCTATAGCTAATTCATCCTTTATCTGGTATAGATTGCAAACAAGCAACTAACAATGAGGCTCAATAGCACCCAGCCTCTTGATCTTTTGCTCACCATAAGGTATACCATATACTTGGAGAAGATGGCCTATATGGAGTTAGAGGGACCTAACCACCAGCTAGGGAAACAATTATGGCACTTGAGATTCCATGTATGACTTATGTGTGAGTTGTGCTTCTATAGTGTGTGATGTTGACAATGATGTATGTTGTGTAGCAATGTATATATGCATGATAGCTATCATGCCATTTATAGTGTTGCACCTAGATTGCTTGGACTCTAGAGTAGCAATGTTGGTAGTCAAAAGTATTTTGGAAGTTACTCATAGACTACTTGTTGACGGTCAGATTTCATATTTGGGGTATTGATTACATGGTAGTGCCCATTGCCATTTGCACCATTGGGTGTGCCATCAGCAAGACCATTAGGGTTGGAGATTCAGGTCAAAATTAAGGTATACCTTGAAAGTGCAGCTCTAGAGAGCTCACTTCTCTGATGATGAGCCTTTGAGTTCCTAACTATAGTGGACAGAGGTGGGTGAGTGTCACTTGGATTCTTATCTAGAGTGGGTGTGGTTTAACTATAATTAGTGCCCAATTGTTGGCAGATTATTGAATGACAGATCAAGTACTAATCTGATTGAGTGTGATTTGAATTGTGTGAATAAACTGATTATTGTGGCACTTGAGAGTCCATGTATGACCTATGTGTGAGTTGTACTTCTATATTGTGTGATGTTGATAGTGATGTATGTTGTTTAGCAATGTATATATGCACAACATCAAGTCTTAAGATCTCTTGCATTCTTGGTGTTGCTCTTGTTGGCCTCACATGCCCTAGGAACTTTGGGGCGAATGAGATGCTCATGAAGAACAAAAAGTCTTTGGTGATTACTCCTATACTCTTTTCTAATTGGCATACCAAGTCTAATGCCTTGGTTGCTAGTTGGTCTTGCATAGTAAGCCTCCAACTTCTTCCTGGCAAGCTGCACATAGAAGATCCAACTACCTCCCTTGATTTAGGATATTGCACTATTTTCCTATAGTATCTTTGCCATCAACATATGGGCTGAATTGGTTCATTTCTTCTTCTATAATAGCCAACATGGCATCTTCTTGACTTGTCTTTAGAGGTCCTTCCTCTACAATCTGCTCTAGGAAGTCCACTATATGGGTTGCTTCTACCAAACTTCCCATATTTTTGTATTTGTTGATCATCCTCTCTCCTTGAGTTGGTGTGTCAACCTCTTTGGTACTCTAAGAATGGGGTTGGACCACACCCATAATCAAAAAACTTCCCTTCCTTTAGTCCCCTATCTTTGGGGTTGCTCTCTAAATGTTGGTTATCTTTTGCGACAAACTTTAGACTTGCTCCATTGGCAATATTCTTACTATACCCTCTTAATTTCCCACAATATCTTTGGGAGTATTAGGCCTAGAAAAAGTTGATGTGGGAGAACTACTACTTTTAAGGTCTCCTTTAGGTGTCCCACTTGAGTTCTTGTCATCATTAGTCCCCATCCTTCTTGGATCCTCCTCTTGTTGATCCATATGGGCCATCTTCTTCACAATTCTCCTTGTCATCCTCTTACTTTGGAGTCCTTGGCCTTTGTTGGCCCTTCTAGCTTCTATTGCCTAATAAATTGTAGTAGTTGGTTTACTCTATAATCCAACTTCTAATTTTGAATGGTGAGGTTGTTTTGAGATTTTTGTTGTGCCTTGACCTTAGGTTGCTCCTCCTTCTTGTTCTCCTTGTAGTAAAGGAGGTCCAGGTACTAGGTACTAGGTTTTCCCTACCACTAGATAATTTGTGGTCAAATGTAGACAAGCCAAATCTTCCTTTTGAGCATCTTGGACCTCTTGTGCAATGATCTTCTCCTTCTTTAGAGTTGTGAGTTTTGCTTCTAATGCAAAATGAACTACCTTCAACTCTATTATTTTTCTATGTGAAGTACCAATAGCTTCTTCTAGTTCTAGTATCTTGATTTTGGAGTCCTTCTCATGGGATATTTGATTGCAAAGCTCACAAGTTCTCCTTTTAGTTCTCATCCTTTCTTGGTTATCTGCTAATTGCTAGTCAATGGTAATCTTATTTGTTTGGGTAGCTTAGAGTTGGCAGTTAGCCTCTACTAAAGCATTCTATAGGAGGTCCAATTAGTCTTGTAGATTAATCACCTTTGCATTCTAAAAAACCTCTACTTCTTGTATCCTACAATCATGTTTTGTAGCAAGTTCTTCCAACTCCCTCACATCTCAATAATCTGAGTGCAGGCTAAGGTCACAGATTTAATCTCTATCAACATTGAGGTTAGGCTCTACTTCCATTCCTTGTGTGGGTTATCTTCCTACTTCATGAATTCTTCCTTAGATATTAGGTTGTCCATTAAAGTGTCTAACATGAAGGAAAATGCCCCCAATTTGTGATGATCTATGAGATCGACGTCTCAAAATTGCTTGCAAATGCCCAATACATTGGCTTTTATCAACACATTGGTTGCCATATATCCTTGATTCTTGAGTGGTGGAGCATTCTTTGGTAAAAGAAATAGCCTTTCCCTCAACAATGTTGTAGGCAAGGTAGGTTCTACTTCCGACAACTTTGGGTGGTCTTGCATTGTCAGCATCAGATTAACCCTTGATCTCCTTCATTCTTGGGAGATTTGACAAATATCTTGCTTGGTTCCAATGGGAACAATGAATTGTCACAAGGTCCATCAGAATTATCATCAATATTGATGAAATCCATTTCTTTGGGTGCTTCTTCTCTAATAGCCTCCTTTCCTTTGGATACTAAGCCTTTCATTCTCAAGAGAGTAGGCTTTACTTGCTCACAATTGTTGGTCAGTTTCTTACATATTACCTTCAACTTCTTTTCCCTAATCAGGATTGGCAAGGCAATTACTCCCTTCTCCAAGCTTGTGGTCTTCTTCCTCTTACTACCCATGGCTTCAATCACTATGGGCTCTTATAGCTCAACCTCTTAGGATCTCAAAATTACATTCATTTGTAATCTTAGGATATTTCTTGCTCTTTCTTGGTCTACTTGGTGAGACCAATTTTGTTGTTACATGCTGGCTCATATATTGTCTGCTAATTTACTTGGTCATCTCTTAGTAGTTCTTCTTGAAGATTGGCATTTGTGATGTTGGAGCTACCTCTTTAACCAAATTTTTCTTTAGCTCAAAGGCTCACTCCCAAAGACAAAAGTTTATACAATGGCAATAAGGATAGGACCCATTGTAAAAGGCTTCCTCCCTTTTGTTTTCTCTATAGGGGCCTACTCTCTTAAACCCCACACAACATTCCCATAGTTTTGTAAAGATTATGGAAGCATAATTTGACTCCTCCTCATGGACTATGCGTCTTATGATAGCATTTGCCAAGGATGGGTTTGAATATTATACATTTCCTTAGCCTCCAATCAACCAGTAGAAATTGTTCATTGTTTTTCAATGGCAGGTATGTAACTATAGCCATGGGAAACCCATTCTTGTGCATGGTTCTTGATATATTCTTGGATGGCTTGAAAAAGAAAAGCTCAAGTAAGAGATCTAGGCTAAACTAGAATTCCTTCCAAGATAAGGAAAAATCAGCTGACTTCTTGGGCAAGGAGAACACTTTGTCATGGGAAATGGTTTCTGCTCTAAATAAGCTACAAGAATTGGCAAGTGAATCATTGTCAAATCCATTTGCATTTCCTCCACCATCTTATGTACTTTGCTGAGCTCCTTGTTAGCTAGGAGGTGGAATTTTTGAGCCATGATGTTCCATATCCTCCTTGCTTCCATGTTTCTCCTTGTTTATGGGTCCACATTGCTAAAGTTGCATAAGTGGCCACCAACATATAAATAGGTGACATGGCTCTTTCTTTTAGTAAATGTTCTTGTAGAGATTATCATGTCAATGTGTTTGGCTAACTTTCCCAACTCTTTGAAGACATCTTTGAAGGCTTTCTACAAAATTGGTGTTGGTAGAACCCCATCAACTTAATAACCTTTTGCTTCTTGATCAAATTTGCATGTTATTGGGATTATAGCTCCTTGACTTTTTCAATCTAACTTTTCCAAGATTGCTCATGTGATCACATTGGAAAATTAGATGCTATTTGTTTTGCATAGCAATCTAAGTTTCTTGTTGATTTCTCAAAATTCTTAGCATAGTTAGGTCTTTACTCTCAAAACTACTTCTTAATAATGTAGTATCACAACTCTTATCAAAGCTCCTTCATGCAAGTGTTAAGGCTTTGTGCATAAAGTAAAGAGTGCACCAAATGTTGCAAGGTATTTATAGGAGGAGGATTACTTCCTAGAAAATTTATACTTTCTTGCAAGGAATTCAATTTTGTTATGTGTGTTGCATTGGTCTACTTCAAGATCTAGAGCATTTTGATGATTCAAGCATTTTTTGTGGATGGATGGAACAAGTCATGAGTTTCATACCATTGGCTTATTGGAGATGAATTTTCCTTTGTGTGTTGCTAATCTACCCTTGAATATAAAGCAATGTGTCCTTTAATTGCTACAAGGCTTTCAAGTTTCTTGTAGCTTAGTGTCAATTCCTTGCCTAGGTTGCAGGTTTGTGTGGGAGTATTAGGCAATGCAAAGGCACCCATAATTGGTCCTAAAATAATGTCAGAGTCCTTCAGATCCAAAAGAAGGGATTTCTTGCAATGGAATTCACTCACCATAATCATGGTCTTGCAATCATGGTCCCACAATATTCTCTTTTGCGATAAGAAAACATTAGGTTTCTTATAGGATCTTTTCATCCTTACTCTACAATGGAATGAAGTGCAGGTTGTAAGGTCTGCACTTTGCTCCATTAGTACAAGATTCCAAATTTCTTAGTCTGATTTCTCCAACTATATTGATTGTAGTCAAAAACTTCATGTATTCTATAAGGGCCTAGCCACTTTTTTGCAAATTTGCTAGGTAATTGGTCCACTTTGTCATTGAATTTGTAAACTAGATCTTTTTTGTAGAGCATGACTTCTTTGGTTGAGGAGTGAAAGTAGGCCTTACACCTAGTCAGGGTAGTGTATCATGTGTATAAGGCTTGGAGATGTTTTCTCATTAGGTTATGCAATGCCAAACTTGTTCTTTTTTTATCTCTCCCTCTTCAAATTGAGACGCCCCAATCAACTTGCTCATAAGTACTCTAAGTCATGGGATCAAGAACTCAATAGGTTAAATTGCCTCTTTCCTATACACAAGTTGGAATAGAGTGAAGCCCATTGTGAGCTTGGCCGTATTATGATAAATCTATATTGTACCTACGAGTTTTTTGTCACAACCAATTGGGTTTAAAATCACAAATTTTCTTGAGGATGGTTAGTAGAATACCATTCACTTGTTTGACTTGAATATTTGCTTTTGGGTGATAAGTGGTAGAGCAATGGTGATGAATCTTGTAAGCAATTTTCAAGTCTTGTACTCCTTTGTTGATGAAGTGTGACCCATTGTTTATGATAATGGATAAGAGAACACCAAATCTAGATATAATATTCTTATGTAGAAACAAAATGGTGACCATGATAGAATTGTTGACAAAGAACTTGGTTTTGGCCCACTTAGTGATCTAATCAACCACAACAATGATGTAATAACACCTTATTCTATAGGCTACAAGATAGATAGGTCCTACAAAATTGATCTCCCATTTTTGAAATGGTTGAGTAGCTAAGGCCAATTGGAGGTGCATGTTGTACTTGGATAAGGGCTTACCCATACACTGATAAGCATCACACATGTGAGTGTACCTATTGGCATCTTGAGAGACAAATGACCACCAATAGCCAACAAGGTAAACCTTTCATGTGGTCATCTCACTAGAGATGAATATTTGCCAAAATTGTTGGTATGGCATGCTTTTAGGACTACATGGAGTTCTTTTGGCTTCTGCACCATTGGAGGAACTTTTTTATGCCCATTTGGGACAATCTCCTTGTTGTATAGTGAAAGGAAGGTGTCACAACCCAACAAGTATCACTTTTGTGGTAATTTATAGATATATGAGTAAAAAATAGTCAAATGCAAAGTAAAAGGTCACAAACAATTCTTCTTGATTGTGTTTATAGTCTCTTGGGCAGAAACCACACCCAGAAAAGAGTAAAAAGCACTAAATCACAATCGTGTCTCAAATCAAAACACCCATAATCACAATTCATCAACTTCTTTCCAAATTAATCTCAATTGTGATTATATCAATTCTCCCAAAGAAGGCTACTTCACCATGAACTGACTTTGCCTCAAAATTTTATTCCATACTTCCATGAAAGGCACAACTTCCTCAATTGAAATTGCTTTGCATCAATCCAAAGGTGCACTCACCAATGTAGAATACTACCAACACTACAAGTCCTCACAAATTTGTCAAGGCATTGCTTCAATTCTATCCACTCAAGATCAAACACAAAAAATGAATGTCAACATTATAGAGTCCAACATCTACCACACATTGATTTTCACTTTGAACTTCTCTAAACAATCACAAATGCACACACAAGATTGATACTTAGAACTAAGCTAAAATGACAAGCATTGAGTTACATTACTTTGCTTTACTCAATTTCAAAAATATGAATACTGAACCAAATTGAATAAAAAAACAACACTATGAATGCCTCCTTTAAATAAGCAAAGAACTTCAATAGTTATCTAACTACATACCATTTCAATTGCTACTTTACCAACCTACAAATCTAAAGTGACATTGCACTTCTTCATATCTACCTCATTAGATCTCAAATATGTTACTAATCCAATCTAATGTCTACTTCTACTTTGGCTTCTGATACAACTTCTTCTATCTCTATCATATCTTCATTTGAATTGAAATTGAAGTCATGGGTCTACTAATTACTTCCTCCTTTGCTACTCTAACTTCCTTAATGACCTCAAGTAACTCATCCAAAGACACTTGTACTCCTACATCATTCACATTGCATTGGGTTTCCTACTTTCACATTACTCCAAAGCTCACCTAATTTGGATCTCACCAAATCTAACCTAAGGCAAACCCTCAGACAAACATTATCTCCTATATCAAACATCTTCCTATCTACTCTCTCTTAAGCAAAGCAATAACTTATTCATATCCAAATCTTCTTCTTTTTTACTTTGTTGTCTCTTGCACCAACAACTCAAACTTGTGCAATCTTACTTCCTCCATCTTCACTTTAGCTTCAATACTCAACATCAACTTCACTCTTATAATGATTTCTTGGACCAATTCCAATGTGCTACTCAAAATCATTTTATCATGATTCCACTCTACTTCCAATTCATTTTGATAAATCTGCAACTTGTCCTCAAATTTAGGTTTTAGTACCTCTTTCTCCTCCATGTATTGGATAAGTTGGGTTTCCACACTTCTGATCAGTCCTTGTCAGGTCACACTGCCAAGCTCAATCATTCTCCTTTGCAACCTTTCTCATGCTCTCTAATTCTTGCTCCATCACCATTGCCATTGCCTTCAAATGTATTGCTTCCAATTGCACATCAACAAATTCACCCTTGAACTTCTTGAATGTTGCCCTTTTCTCCTTCAATTCTTTAGCTTGTCACTCAATTTCATTGCCATGCTTCACAAAACTCTCATGCAAATTATCAAAGCTCTTCCTCCAAAGAACAACAATCAACCCAAAGTTCTTTAGATTGTTCCTCTCATTGGGTTAACCTTGTCCTTAACTCCAAGATTTCTTCATTCAAGAACTTCATTATGTCTAGCTCATCCTTCACTTCAAGATGATCTTTCTTCAGATCTTCCTTCTTCTTCTATAACTACAATAACAAAAGACAAATAATCTTTGACAGATAGGCTACTCCATTGAACTCTTCTACATTGTCTTCTCTTTCTTCAACTTTAGTTGGCTTTTCTTTGGCTGGTGCTTTACCCCAAAGTCCCAATCTTCTGACCTTCAATGTCATCTCTTCCAAGAATTCTTCTTCTTGCATATTTCTCTTTGATCTTGCCCCTCTTGAAAATACCAAGGCCAGCTTCTCTTGTCTTTCTTCTTCCAACTCCACCATAGGTAATTCCAAACATGGTGCATCTTCTCCTTCCATATAATCAATTGCTGCATGGGACTCCTCATCCTCTTCTTCAGCAACTTCATCCACCAATTATTGGACTTGGTGCTCTCCCTCACTCTCATTGCTAGACTCCTTATTTTTCAATATGAGCTCTTCTTCTTCTCCCAGTCTTCACACTTAGACTCAACCTTTCCTTCTGATTCTTCCTTTGATGATAGGTTCTTCACTAGTGCCATCTCTTGCTTTGGGTTCAGCCTCCTTGTCTTTTGTGGCTAAATTAGCAACACTCTTTCCTTGGGCCTACCCTGATTCCTTGGCCTGAAGATATTACCAACACTATCATCTCCTTCCCTATCTTGAAGAAGTGTTCATTGCCATCACGGACTTGCCTTGTGAAGTATTGTCTATCTACATCTACAACTTGTCAAAAATCAAGGTGGAAGTGTGATACCACCCTTCCTTTCTCCTCCAAGCTGAGTAGGTTCAGTCCTAAGTAGAAATGGGCTACAAAGAGTACAAGTAATAGGATGGCAAGTCCATTCTCCAATTATTAATCATCTAACCTACTCTTTGTGAAAACACTTTGTCCAATTCACCACTTCTCTTACAAACATTTGGTGAAAGAACACAACTTGCTACTTTGTAACATAAGTGGTTCACTTTGGCTTAAACATTACCATCAAAGCATCAACTATACCTCTTTGTATTGGGTATTTATAGCTATCTACCTTGTACCCATTCTTAGTGTAAGGAGCAATAAACAAATTCCTCATCTTTTTTTTTTCTTTGATGAATCACATTTTCAATAGAAGGTAACTCCTCCTACCTCTCTTGCTTCTCTACCCAAGACCAATCTCCAATCTGACTCAGTCCATTGAGCCGGATTTCCTCTCTTCCCTTTTGTCTTAAGACTATCATTGCAATTGCTATCATCAGTTTTTGCCATGAAACCTAGAAAACTTAAATTCCAATTCCATGCCAGATAGGTGATACAAAGTCTTGAGCAAACTTTGATTGTTGCCACTATGTCTAATCTTCAAATTGCAAGACTCCTAACCAAACTCTACTTACTACCCTTTGGTTGCATCATGTGTTTTCTCACTCTTAGTCTCTAAGAAATCAAACCCTCCCTAAAGCCCAAGATTCTAACTCCTTTAGGACAACTATTGAGAGGCATAGGATATCATTGTGACATTTTAGAACTTCCTCAACAAAGTCTCAATCTTATAGTATTTTGGTGCACGGTCATTCTTTAGTTGATCTTCAATTGACACTCAATAGTGTCAATTGAAGTGTCTATTTTTTGTCACTCTTAATGCTATCTTGATCCCAAGGTAGCCATTTTCTTTACCCATACTTTCTTGATTGGCTAGGCTTGAGAAAAAATTGTTACAAGCTTTTCAAATCAAGTTGTGCATCTTGATGTGAAGTATCCTTACTTTGGATCTATCTTTCCATAATTCTAACTTGAGTCCTTCTAACTTTGACCTTAGGTCAACATCTTTGGGTCTATACCAAACACACAATTCTCCTCTTTTCTTCTTCATTAAGCTGCAATTTGGCTTCAATAATACACTTCTTTTAAAACTTGTCAAAAAAATTTGTGTACTACAAAAGGATTGACATGTGGAATAATTTGTGTTGACCTTTTGGCAAATCCAAAGGCATATTGCCTATAGAAAGGTAATGAAAATTTTGGATCAGATAGGATGATTGGGTATCACATTGTGATGCATGTAGACCAATTGGAAATCTACAAGTTGGGTGCTAAAAAGGCACTTTGCAAGAGGTTTGAATACAAGAGAGGAATCTGCTTTGTCATGAGATTTCCAAGATAGTATTCAACCATAAAAGAGAATTCCTACAAGAGTAACATTCAACAGGCTAGTCTTCATGCATGACATGGTTTATTGATTAGATATTTAAGGGCTTCATGGTCTACATGGGACATAAGGTAGTGATAGAACTTTTGTGCTACAAAGATCATCTTGAGGCATTTGCATTCTGTGGTAGAGTAATTTTGTTCAACTAAGCTGAGTTGTTGGCTTGCACAAAAGATCAGATGTTCTTAGAGTTTATCAGCAAATTGTTCTAAGACTGCATTTATAGCAATATTTGAGGTGTAAACAAAGACATGAAAACTCAAGTCTCAATTTGGTGCAGCTAAGATTGGAGCAATAGCTAACTTGCATTTCAAGGTTTCAAATGCTTCTATACATTGGTCTATCTAAAAAAATTCAACTATAGAGTGTAGTATGGCCAATAGTGTAGAAGCAATTCTTGCACACATATGGAGGTTTTGCCAATAAAAGCCAATAAAACCTAAAAAACTGCATAACTTGTGGACTATTTCTAGTGCAAGCAATTCTTAAATGATTTAGATCCTTTTAGGATCTACCATGATACCATTCTCAAAAACAAGGTGCCCAAGAAGGAGAGTATAGAAGATTGAAAATAAGCATTTTTATGGGTTGAGGGAAATCCTCACCTAACTAAAAATTTGTAAGACCGCTTGAAGTGCTCATACATGGTCAATGGAGGCACTGTGCACACATATATCATCAATTTAGAGCTCTATTTCCAATATTACTTGGTAGAAGGAGTTCATCATGTAGCATTTAACATTGCAAGAGCATTTTGTAATCCAAAGGGCATCATTTGTAAGCATAAGTACCCCACTCTATGACAAAGGTGGTCTTATATTGGTCCTCCAAGGCAATAGCAATCAAGTTGTAGCCAAGTATTCATCCATGAATGAGAAGCATTGGTTGTGGATAATCTTGTCCAACAATGTATCTATGAATGGGATAGGGAAGGAGTCCCAAATGGTTTGGGCATTTAATGTCTGAAAGTCAACATAGATCTGCACCTTGCCCACATCCTTCTTTGGGACTACTAAGATTGGGGAAGCACACCCAACTTCCCTACATGATATATGAATTTGCACTTGAGTAGTTTGTTGAGTTTCCCTTACATCTTTTGAGAGTAGATTAGGTTCAACCCATAAGGATTGGACCTAATTAGAGTAGCATCTAGATGGAGTAAAATTTGTTGTTGACATTGTTGAGGATTGACACTTAAGAGTTCGGTGTAATTATAGGAAAACATGTCTTGGAACTTGTAGAAGAAAGCCTAATAAGCAATATGGTCTTCCTTTGGCACATTGGTGTTGATCTTCACCTACTTTGGTCCTTCATTAGGTTGTGAAATTCCTCTAAGTCATGGAACTTGTTATCAACTTGAATGTGAAGAGGAATAAGTTTAAAGGGTTGTTTTAGAGTTTTCTCCAAGAAATATTGGTGTAGCATGTCCTTAGGGACTTTATGATGGGTTTCTTGTTCCTTTAGTAGTTGCTTTGCAATCTTGGTGTTGTTATCTACCATGAGGTGGTGGTATCTATGTGTTGAAGCTTGGTTTATCTATAGAAATGCTAAGGGAGCATTCATTGGTTTAGTAGGAATGTCTTTCTGAAGAGGGGAAGTTGAAATGATTTTTGTACATGGAATAAGGGTTTCATCAGAAAGGAAGTGCTTTGGCTCAATCTCCTAATCTTGGCAATTAATATCATCCTAAATGTAGAATCAAGATGTAGTTGAGGTTTCACAAGTATGCTCCTTTTTGCAAGGTAAAGGAAATTTTGGTGGATGGTAGGTAGTGTTGTTAAAGTTGATGGATCTCTTTTCTGAGTTCAAGAAAGGGCCAAGAACTATCAAGAAAGTGGGACTATCAAGAACATGTTGTGGTTTTGGGGATATGAGGGAGAATTTGATAAGGAGATTAAGAGAGATGTATTTTGGCATTGCAAGACCACTCATTTCAACCGCCATAATGAAAAGGCAATTAGCAATGGTGTTTGCATGTTCTTTATTAATTTCAGCATGAGCAAGACTCCACACATCAATGTTAAAGCTTAGTTCTCCTTCCTAGTCAGAGCTTGAAAGTGGTTTTGTCATGTACATTTGAGGTATCAAATGTTTAGACTTTTTTCTCAAATGTTAGTCTTCCTTTCTCCCAAGAGGTGACAACATCAACCTCAACCAACCACAAGATACCTAATAACAAAGGGATTTGCATTGAGGCGGGGGGGTGTGTCCATGCTTAGATAATCAGCTAGGCCCAATGATTGTGGGGATTTTTTATAATAGTCCAAGGAGCAATGTCATCTCCCATCTCCCATTCAAAAGAGAGTAGTAGTTTTTGTCATTCTCCAAAGCCCTTGTGTTTCCATGACTCCCTTGGTCATTATATTTATTGAAGACCCTAAGTCTATGGGTCAGTTTGGCATGACACCACTCTCAATTGTACCATGAATATTTGGATCATGGACTTTGGTATATAATACGTAGATGTTTGGTGATCCAGCATGTTCAAAATTAGCATAGGGCTTTCTAGAGCTAAGGTATGCAGGTGTTCTTGAGTTGGATAGTGTGGGCTGCCCATAGTTGAAGGTGTATTTGGCTCTATGGGATTTCATTGAGTGTGTGTGAGAGCTATTTGAAATTAATTTTCACTTTCACATTAGCCAAGTCAATCATGATGTCATAATTATGTATGGCAGAGGCGGGTGGTTGCCTTGCAAGGGTGTCAAACATAAGGACAATTGCCCTATATATTTCCAAGACTAGTTGAGTTGTTTCGTCTTGTATGATCTCTTCATCAAAACTTTTAGAGCAGCTCTTAGAGTTGGAGATACTATTGGGATCATGTATGTCATATGTGTGGGATCAGGTCATAAGGAAGACTATTGCCTCTTTAGTAGCATTTCCATCAACATGGGTTGCTTCTCCCAAAATGGAAACATCTTTTACTCCAATAAAACACATAGCCCCATTGGGACAATGTAGTTATGTATGGGCGCTTGCTGTGTTTGGGTTATAAAGTTCCTAAAATTTGGGCATTTTGCCATGTATAGGTGCCAAAGAAAAATTCACAACAAGCGGGCCTATTGGGACATTGATTTGCATAGTAATTCTCATTGCAAATTCATAGTAAATTCATAGTAAATTTCTTAGGAAACTCATTTTCCCACATTGCTATCTCTAATTAATGATCAAGATGTATCCAAGGAGAAATTCCCAAGAATGAAGCAGGGCTTTGTGTGGATCCAACTTGCTATTGTGTCGGACAAGTTTAGTCATAGTAGGAATGGAGCCTATATAGCTAAAGACACTAACTTGTGGGGTATTAATGTTGAGTCCACAACACAAGTCACCAATAGAGTAATCACTACCATTAAATCAAATCTAGCAAAAGAGGATGTGTTGCTGATATGGAAGAAAGAGAAAGGATTTTGCAAGTATTTGGAGCAAAAGTATTCTAGGGGTGTATGGGATTGGTTGATAAAAACTTTTCCCATCAGCTCAAAGGCAAAAAATTGATGGTGTAACATATTTTAGTTAGAAAGGATCTTACTCCATCAATGGACAAGAAATTTGTGACAAACACAAGAAGAAGAATATACTCTTGGATGGTAAGGATCCATTTGATGTTTTGTGTAAAGTTTTGTGCATCTTGTTTGTGGTGTTCACTAGATTGCACCAACAATAGATTATAAGGAATCTTGTATGCTTTAGTTACACTAGAGTGCAAGGATTTTGGTATACCTTAGTCAATTCACAATCATAAGTTCATGTGTTTACAATTCATTAAATCAGTAGTTTATCTAATTGGTAGTTTTCTAAATTTTATGCAAGGATGCTTGACTCTTGCCATGACATGACTTGTTTTGAAAAAAGCAACCCTATGAAGGGATTTTGTGACAAGAGGAGCCAATGAGTCTTTTTGTCCACATCAATATCTTCTGGATGATTCTACCTCTATGCCCATGAGTCATTTGGTACCTTCTTTTAAGGTTCAAAGGTCTCAAGATCAAATCAACTTTGATAAATGTATAGCTTGGACTTGTTTACTCCATGAGCAATATAAAGGGAATTTGAAAGGTAGATGGCATTCATTGACAAGTTGAGGTTCAATAAATGAGTCCAAGTACAAAATAGATATTTGTTAAGGTGGATTAGCATATGCATTATTTTGCATAACTTTTTGATGAACATACAAGACTTGTGGGAGGAGGAAGAAAAATATATAGAGAGGTCAGAGGCAAGCATTCCTACAAAAGCTCAAGATATATTTGGGGATTATGAACAAAGTTTCAATAGAGAGGATACAATATCATATGTTATGAGTGGTTGCCTTTCCCTTAATAAACATGTTGGGATTTTGAATCCCTAATTAAATGATTCTCAAGAGTCTCCCTAGACTTTGATACAATTCATGATATCATTTCAAGTTATCATTTTCTTTGCAATAAACATCCACTTTCACAAACTATAATACTTTTGTAATATATTCTTATCATATATCATATTTAGATCATATTACTCTTCTTATAAAGAGCTTGTGAAATAAAGCAACATGGAATAATAATGATGCAACATGGAATAATAATGAAGCACCATGGAACATCTTGATAAGAAGTTGAAGTCCAAGCAATTCTAATTTTGAGGAATGAAATCATAGATCTTTCCAAGTAGAGATTGGGTTTTGAAACCAACATTCAATGAGTCCAAAAATAATGTAGAGAGTCCAACCATATATATATATCCAACTCATCATCTAGCTAGTGCACAAGATAGGAACACAAGCTTGTCTCATGATTATCCTTTCTTAGATTCTTTCATAGTTTAACCATAAGTCTACCATGAAAAAGATTTGACTTCATTTCACTCTAGATAGTAAGAAGCATAATTGAACATGTTCATGTTTAGGAAGGCACATGTTTGTGAAGGAAAGTATCAAATTTGGAGGCCATAGACCACGCAAACCAACTTCCACAAGCATGTTGTGCAAACTAGGGAATACCATGCAAAATACACTATGCAAACTACTTGGGCCATTTGGTTTGCATGGCATTGATATGCATTGATTTGTGCAACATTGGGAAGCAATCTTGTTTGTGTCTATGTCTTCTTGTTCAACATGCAAGTAGATTGGTCATGTTGCTAAAGTTTCTACATATAGAAGACTTTTCTAAAGCAAATATTGCAACCATATCCAACCTTTCTAGAAATTATTACAATAGAGGTTGCATTTTGCTCTTACTATATATGGTGGAAAGATGTGCTCTTTGTTGTACTGTTCACATGACTATAATCAATCAATGATAAAAGCAATAGTTGATCAAAGATAACACACTTGGAGTTGCACTTTTTGGTATCTATTTGACATGGCATATTTATTCTAAGTGGAAAGATCTACTAAGTCTATCATGACATCTTGTTTATCTTAAGTGAAAAGATTTGTTAATTTTGTTGATGATATTTCATTATCTCATAGTGAAAAGATATGAGAATGTGAGAATGGTTTGACATAACAACAAAATGAAACTCACCACATGAGAAATATACAAAATGAAACTCACCATAATATAATAAGAATACCAATGTATGCAAGTGTATAATATTAATATCCTCCATGCTACCTAAGCTACCACTATAGTGCATCATGAAATTAGGAATATAGTGTATGTGGTATAAAGAAAGCATTATAGCACCATATCCATTTCTTCTCACATGGATGCATCTTGAGCTCTTCCTAGAAGCTCATAAGGATTTAAACTATAATCCCTAACATGGACAGAGATCCACTCCAATATAAATCTAATAGCAACATGTGTAGAGACTCTAATCTATATAGAAGAGCTACAATTCTATCTAATAAGGAGGTGCATGAAGCACTAGATGTATTAAAAGGTGTAAATCTTGGAGGATGTATAGCACCATAAGGGTGGTTTCTATTGTAAGGAATAACATGAGTATCTACAATCAAAATATCTCTCAAAGATAAACCCAAGAATGTACATGTATTGTAAGAACTAACCATGAATCCTCTATATTCATCAATATATCCATCCTTGTTCAAGAGGCAAGCTATGAGCCAGGAACATTTGTGTACTCCCATGAGAAGAAAACCTTAATCTCACATAGATCACATTAGTACCTCCACCTCTTTCTTTGCACCACTAGTCCTAAGGATACTCTCAAAGTGTGTGATATAATACTCCATGAACTCCTTCACATTGAGATGCAAGATCTACCATAAAGTACTATTGGCTCCATAATAGTGTCATCATCTCATACTAGCCTTTGCACACCACTCCAAGAATGGGGATAATGTTGGTCTAATAAGATCTCTCAAGTCAACAATACAACAAACATCTAATATTATAATCATCATCCTCAAATTGATGTGGAAAGTATTCATAAGATGAATACTCCAAACATGCTCATCTTGTATCTAAGCTCCATGCGTCTTAATACCTCATCTTGCAAAATTTTCTTTCTCTCTTGAAGCCACAATGCCTCATATATGTATCTCTAAAGCAAAAGAGGTGGCAAGATCATCACCTATGTGAGGTCTCCAAGACACAATTTTCTCTCCTACATGCAAATAAGGCTCCTCTTGAGGCCCACTTATAAGAGTCAACAACTTTTGACTTCCACAAGTGGCTAGTCCAACTCCAACTAAAGAAGAAGTTTGTGCTCTCTCCATAGATGCACCTTTAGTCTCACCAATGTGATGCGAACCTAAAGGTAAATTTTGAGTTTTAGTCATAATATAAGTCTCCATATGCAAAACAAAGGATGAACCTCTATGAGATCCTACCCAATGATCCTTAAACCCTACCTCACCATGATCATTATGTACATGTTTGGTTTGAGTACCCACATCAATGTAAGGAAATTGCCACTGGAAGCATAACATCTTTGCCTCCTTGGTTGCCTCTTGGCAAGCATCCTTGCATGCAAGCCTAAGAGAATCTAGCAAAGTACTCACTTCATGTAGAGTTCCTTGGGTACTCTCCAATAGCTCCATAGCAATGAAAAACTCTCACAAAATATCTCTCAAAGTATATATGCCTTGGCCATCAACTCTCTCTTTTGTAAGTCTATCCAACTCATCAATCCTCTTTAACTCTATCATTGATTCTAACAGTTGATCTTATTTTATAGCAAATAAAATAAGGTCAACCTAATCATAGAACATTAAGGTAGAGTGCTCTATCTTAATCTTGTCAATCTAAATGAGATTCCCATGTACTACTCTTGGATGCTTAGATGGAATAAGAAGAGAACATAACTTCTAGATAAAAGGCCTAAATGCAAAGTATGCATAATGTCATGCTAAATATCTCTTAGTATTATGGTCTCTCAAAGGAAACCAATCTTCAACCAAACTTATGGGATTGTCTTCCTCCTTGGAATGCTCTCCCTAGGCAGAAAAAATACCTCCCATCTTAGTTTTGCAAATTACCTCTTGCACTCTAATACTCCTTCAATGAATATCCTTGTTCCATATGCATGCAAATTTTGTACACAAAGGAACCTATAGATTCATTTGTTTAGATTCACATGACCCTAAACTTACTTTGAAAGTTGCTAGATAGTAGTGGCAACCTAATGAAAGTGAACCAAAATATATTCAATATGATAAGCATGGTAAATCCTTAATATAGAATGCAAAAAATGCAACCTAAAACAAAAGCACAAACAAAACCATGCAAACTATTTCCCCACCATACAAACCACTTCTCTATGAAAATCACTCAAAGGTGGTTTGCTTGGTTGATAAGTGATTTGCACAGGTACATGGTGGGTTGTGGGATGGTAGTTTTGCAGTGGTTTTTAAATTTGAGAAATTTTGACCAATTGAAGAAAATTTAAACCATCCATTTTATGAGAATCTCACATGGGGGCATGGATACTCCATTTTGAGTACAATTTTCAAATAGAGAGCATTGAAATCAACCTATGGTATTATTTTTGCAACTTCCGTGATCATGGCTCAATCCATCCAACACTATTTCACATAAGGCATGTGTAATACTTTTAGGATATGAGATCTGAAGAGAAACACAAGAGAAGAAATACATAATTTCATACTCAACCTCCGATGCCTCCAAAGGAGCACCTTGATTGTATTATCCAAAGGAAGCTCCACCCTTGGAATAGATACATGGATTGGATTCAAATCCATCATGATAAAATATAGATCATCAAATCCCACTTTCTATCATAAAATCACTACAAGCAAAATCACCAAGTTTGGTGAATTCATCACTATATCTATGAATTATGCTCCAAAATGAAAAACAAGATACACTCTCACTTGCTCACATTGGATCTACATAATCTTGATGTGGAATGGATTCAAGAATGAAAAGTGGGGCCATCAATATTTTCCTTTAGAAGCCTCTATCCCATCCTCTATCTAGCACACTCCTTATCTATCAATTACACTATAGTGTCTCTCCTCAAAATTTGCTCAATCTCACTAGCCCATGTTCTTCCAAGAAGAATAATCCACTCTCTTGGATTGAAACACCTACTCTGATACCATTGTAATCTTCCATAGATCGGATACTTGAAGAGAAACAAAAAAGAAGAAATACACAATTTCACACTCAACTTTTGATGCCCCCAAAAGAGCACCTTGACTGTATTATAAAGCAAAGGAGACTCCTCCAAAAAAGCTCCACCCTTAGTTCAAATACATGGATTGGTGAGAGAGCCTTGCTCTTAGATTGATTGCATGCATGGGTGACATCTTGGTTTGGGTGATCCTATTTGGTTGGTCAAACCATCTTTGACCAAAGGGAATCTTTAGGGAATCTTCCTATAAGAATCTACAAATCATGTGATGAGATACCATTGGAAAGCTCTCAAGGAGACAAACATGGAGGAAGGGAGGCTAGCCTTTCCTTTGTTGGGGACATATGTACATTTTTAGGCCTAATTCATTTGTTTAGGCCTTCAAAATTGGCTCTAAAGTTTCCAAGATATTTTTGGCTCCTACTTTATTAGTAAAAGTCCTCTTTTGGTGACACCTCTATCTGAACTAACTAGCCTATCATGCATAACACCCTTCCAAGTGTTACCAAGCCAATTTCCATTTTTAGATAATATATCTAGCTTTTGGTATTACAAATTCAAGCTCTTCCAATTCTTGCCCTATTAGTAGAAGTACTCTTTTGGTGGCACCTCTATCTTATCTACCCAGCCCATCATACATAACATCCTTCTATATTACCAAGCCAATTTTCAACTCTAGATGATATGTCTAGCTATTACAACATGCAATCAATCACAATATTAAATCTAACCAACCAAGGTCCTTAAGCTTCTTTTGCTCCCCTTGGCTACTCCTTATCAACTACTCTCTTGAATCCTTGCACTTCCATCTTGCAATTTCTTGTTTGATCTCACCACCACCATTTTTCAATTTCACGTTCTCTATATTTTTCATTATTTTAGGTTTCCTCTCCCTTTTATTCTCTCCTCAAGTCACCACTAACCTCTTGCATTTTCAATTTTTTACAAAATTCAAGATTTTTCTCTCCTTAAAGTCATCACCAGCAAGAAGAGTGAATACCACAACCTCTCTTTGGTCAAATTCCCAAATGCTTGCCTCATTTTTAGTTTTTACAAACCTCACTCCTTGAATGCACTTTCTTTTTGCAAGGCAAACTTTCAAGGTACTATATATATCTTGGTTTGATTTCCTCAAGCCTCTTGGGTCAATTTACTAAACCCTTAGCCAATTTCCTAAACCCTCACTTCTTTCCTTTCCTCTTCTCTTTGCATCCTCTTCTTTTCAAACAAACTTCCCTATCTTTAAAAATAATATTTTCCTACTCCTAAACCTTCTAGTTTCAACATTCAATATCCAAAATTCTATTTATCTATATGAAAACCAAACCCAATTAAAAATCCAATGAATTAGAATGAAGAGTTTATCTATCATTTCTTCTCCTAATATTTTCAAAATTTGAAATCTCTCTTATTCAAGTACTTTCGCATAGGGTATAAGGTGAAGAGTCACTCAAAGAGTGTAAAGAGTCACTTTGAACCTACTCCTCTTTTTGCCTCTTTAACCAAGTCAACAGAAAATCTTTCTTTACACACAAAATCACAATTTGTACACATGGTTGTTCATTACACAAAAATCAAAACTCAAAATGGATAATGGATAAACAAATCTAGATGAAGATGAATAAAGAATCTAAAAATGCTGAATCAAGCACAAAGATTATACAAAATAGATGAATGTAATGGATGAACTAAGTAGAAGATTATATGTTAAGGGATATAGATGAATCCTTGTGGAATACATGTGTGATTTTTTTTCAAGTGGTACAAGAACATTACTAATACTACTCAATCATGCTAATACTACATAGAAAATACTCAATAATAGATATTACTTACTATTCTCTACATGGGATTATGTTTCATTGAGGGTAGAACCATGCTCATGAGGCTCATAATTCTCTTTATTTCCTTGAATGTTTTCCTTGCTTTTGCTAACTCTTCAATTATCTTTTGAACCACTTGGACTTTGCACTTCTTTCTTTGATTCTCAACTTTTCCATCTTGGCAAGTCTCTTCTTGTCCTTAGAAATCAACATATTATTCTCTATTTCACTTTGCATTTTCAACTTCTGCATCTTGGCAAGTCTTTGAGCTTCAATTTCAGCAAGCTTGCATTTCTTGCTAGCGTTGAGTGCTTTTGTTCTCAATTTTGTAACATATGGAAGATCATGTGCAAAAGTAGCCACCATGGAAGAGACTAGCATCTTAGTTCAGGATATCTTCCTTCTCTTCTTGGATTCACTCTCTTGGCCACCTCCATCATTCTCACCATCAAGCTCTCCTTGATCTCCCTTAGTGGTTTGTGGGTTCACACATGGAAAATTTGGTAGAGATTGATACATTAGATGTGATGGGGTTGTCTTCTCCTCCTCTTGCATGTGCTCAATTTGGCTCTCCTTGTGCCAATGCTTGTGCTCAATTCTACTCTCCTCTTGCAAGTGCTCTATAGCAAAGTCTTGAGAATATGGTGTAAGGAACATGCTCTGATTCTTGTATGCTAGGTTCAAGAGGAATAACAATAGAATGAAAAGCTTCAGAGAAACCGGGTCTTGATGTATGTGTAGCCTTGGTAGCATGATCATGCATTGAGTGCACTTGGAGCTCACATGTGACTTGGGAAGAGGAGTCTTCCTCCAATATCATCTCTACAAAATCATTCTCTACTCCAAGCATTACAAGGACATGAGGAGTAGTATTAGCTTTATTACTATACAACCTATTAAAGCATAGTGTGACAAATATGATTAAGCTTGTTATCAAAGTTTTTTAATTATCATTTTAGCTCCTTGTTTATAAGGCACTCTCTTGTACATTTATCTTTCCAATTTTGAGCCAATTTATGTGACACCATGTAACAAGCATACTTCTTGGTTAATCTCTCTTCATTCATCAATTCAAGAAAGCCTCTTCCAAACTTTACAAGGTATGTGGCCATGTACTTGAAGGTGATGCTCTTTTGCATTGGCTTCTTACAAGGATGTCGTGCGTATAAAAATCGCTACACAACATACATTGCTGTCAACATCATACACTATAGAAGCACAACTCACACATAAGTCATACATAGACTCTAAAGTGCCAAGATAATCAGATTGTTTACCACTCTCAACTCAACTCAACTCAGATTAGTACTTGATTTGTCACTCTATAAACAACCAACAACTGGGAACTGATTACAATCAAGCCACACCCACTCAAGCATAGAGAATCCAGGTGACACTCACTGGCCTCTGTCCACCATAGCCAAGAACTCGAAGGCTCAACATCACAAAAGTGAGCTCTCTAGAGCTCACTTTGAAACTATACCCCCTGGACTCAAGCTAGCTCTGAAACCCTAATAGTCCCACTAATGGCACACTTGACGGTGAGAATGGTGCAAAGTGATGGTAGGCCCCACCGTGAAGTCAGTACCCCAAACGAAAAATCTGACCGTCGGAAAGTAGACTCTAAGAAACTGCTGAAATAACCCTAACTACTATCATTGGAACTCCAGTGTCCGAGCAATCTAGATGCAACACTACAAATGGTGTGATAAATCTCGTGCGTATATACATTGCTACACAACATACATTGATGTCAACATCATACACTATAGAAGCACAACTCACACATAAGTCATACATAGACTCTAAAGTGCCACAACCCTAAACCCTAAACCCTAAACCCTAAAACTTTAAACCCTAAACCCTAGCTGACAATTAGGTCCCTCTAACTCCAGATAGCCATCTACTCTAAGTATATGGTATACCCTATAATGGGCAAAGATTAGGAGGCCAGGTGCTATGGAGCCCCATCGTTAGTCGCTTGTGTGCAATCTATACCATATAAAGAATGAACTAGCTATGGGTCAAATACATCTAGGACATAACCATTGTCCCTGAGGAACCATTGTGAGAGGAGGAGTCATACATACCATATGCCATCCTCTCAAACAACTATCACACATTAACATAGTAGCAGCTCTACCAGAAGAGCCACATAACATGCTCGTCAAGCCTGCATGTACAAGTGCCAAGCTTGGGTCCATAATATTATCAATGTTTGGGAGGTGCCATAGCGTACAATTGCGCACATGATCCTTCCAAACAACACCATCATGTCCTTTCAACACAAGGATTCCATATGGCAAAACCTCATGCACTCTCAAGATAGTGCGGCCTATCAAAACATCAAGTGTCGTCGGTGCTATCTGCTATAGATATACATAGTCACCTGGATGAAATTGACGGATTGAGGGTCTATAACCTCTTCCTCAAATGGTAGCATAGCATAAAGTATCTCTATGCTGAGCAATTGCCAAGTTCTCAAAGGCCATCGACATCACTCTCCAAAAGATCTCTGCTTGCTGAGAACATGTGCTCATCCATACATCGGAGTCATCCAAGTCCAAAACTACAGTAGCATCTCGATGAATGGCTGCAGGTAAATCTGGATCTCATCCATAGAGTAGAAAGTATGAAGAGAAGGATGCTAAGGACACTTGCCAGCTGAACTGATAGCACATGGCCAACCAAGGTAACTGGAGATCCCAATCTCCCAAGTGGCCTCTCTGCAAACCATACTTTTGAAATCCTCTCTTCACCGTATGAACCACTCTCTCTGCTAAGCTATCTGCCTTAGAGTGATCTTGAGATGTAGTATGATGATCAATCAAAGCCTTGTCACACAAGACTTGAAACTCTCCCAAGAACTCTATACCTTGATCAGTCAAAACCTCAACTGGTGCACCAAAATGACTAAGAACTTGATCCAAGAATGAGTAAGATGTCCCTTCACTAGACTTGTCAAGAAGTGCCACCAGCTCAATCCACTTGGAGAAGTGCTCCACCATCACCAAAACATACCGATGATGTCTCACAGTCAGCGATAAAGGTCTAGTAAAGTCCAAACTCCAACCCAATCCCATGATAGGTAATGGGTGTAACTATGGCATAGGAGCATTGAATGATGCTCTAACTCAGTCACAAACCACACATTTGGCAACAAACTGATGTACCTTGGTCTGCATACCGTGCCACCAATAATGAATCTGGAGTAAGCTATACATATGCTTTACTCCAAAATGTCCTAGCTCCTCATGAGCATGACGGACCAACTGTGGTCTCTGAGATGGAAGTGGTACTACTCGCACTCTACCATCCTCCCATACACGCAAAAGGTGTCTACCCTCCAATCTAAACCATCTGGCTTGCTGAAGAACATGGTCTCTCTCCTTGGACCCAACTATGCCACCCACAACACCAGTGTGAAGATAGTCCATCACTAAGACATCATCATGAATGTCTTGCTGAACTACACTAATATCTTCACTCTCTGGTTCTGTGACCTCAATAACTCCTCCGGTATGCGATGAGAGAGATACCACCAAAGCCTTTGAAAATATACATAGAAAGGCCAATGCATGCCAACCTAACACCATCTCCTCATTTGTCTCACCATGCCAACATGCTCTGGTTTGATCCTGCTGGCTGGGACATGGGTTTCTACTTAACCCATTTGCATCACGGTTCACCACTCTAGGTTTGTGAACAACCATGAAATCATACTCCAATAAAATCAGAGCCCATCGTGCAAGCTTCCCTGAAAGCTTGTTGGACTCCATCAACCACTTTAGTGGCTAATGATCAGTGAGGAGAGTGAAGGGGTTACCAAATAGGTAACATTGGAAATGCACTACTGCCCACATTGCTGCCAAGCACTCTCCCTCATATGAACTATACTTTGCCTATGTTGAATTGTTGGAGCAACTAGCATAGGCCACCACAAACTCCTTCCTATCATCATCATGTTGGGTGAGCACCGCTCCAAGCTCCAACATACTCCAATCACTATAAACCTAAAATGTTGTCCTCTGATTGGTCTCCTCATAAATAAGAGCAGATGTCAACCTCTCCTTGAGCTCTACAAAAGCTCTCTCCTGCTCATCTCCCCAACACCACTCATGTGTAAGCTTGGTCAGCTTTGTCAAGGCCTTGGCAATGGCATTGAATCCTCTAACATAGCGGCAATAGAAGTTCACCAACCCAAGGAATGCTCGCACTCTGCTCACATTTGTAGGCCAAGGAATACGTGCAATAACCTCCACCTTGGTTTGTTGAACACCAAGTCCTCTGGGGTAGATAGTGTGACCCAAATACTCAACCTGCTCGTGGAAGAACTTACACTTCCCACGATGTAATTTGAGTCCATGAGATCTCAACCTCTCAAAAACCTCCAACAACTATCTCTCATGCTCCTCCACAGTAGTGCTATAGACCAAAATGTCATCAATATAGCACCAAGCAAAATCCAATCTAGCTAGGATCCTATCCATGACCCTTTGGAACTCAGTAGGAGCATTCTTTAACCCAAATGGTAAGAACCTCCACTAATATAACACATCCTTGCCGTGAAGATCAATAGCCCAAAATGTTGCCTTAAACTTATCCTCCTCCCTAATCAGCAACTGATGATATCCTGCTCAAAGATCCAAAGTACTGAAGACCTTTGCATGCCCAATCGTATAAAAAATCTCCTTCATTGTAGGCATGGCATACTAATCAGCCCTGGTTTGTCGGTTGATAGGACGGTAATCTCCACACATCTGCCTATTTGTATAATTGCCATGCATATCTTTCTTGGCTAGCATCACTGTCGCTGATGCATACTCTCCATGTGAAATCTCCACCAAACCAACGTCAAAAAGGGCACTACTCCGGCTCTAAATCAATGTCCTCTCCATATCACTATATCAATAAGGATGTCAGAAAACTGATGTGTTGCTGGTCAGCTCAATCCGTATACCAAGTCCCTTCAGAGCACCCAAATCCTTCATATTGAAGGCAAAAAAACTCGTGTGGCTCCTCAAGAACCTCAAGAACCCTCTGTCTTTCCTCTCCAGTAAGCTTGGGTCCAAGATCTGTCTCCCAAGTATTCTCTATAACTATAATAAGAGTGGAAGACGTATTGACTGGATGCTACACTGGGCCCTTGGGAGCAATAGTGTCATGCTCCTGACCACTAGAGGTCCCAACCTTTGTGTGAAAAACTCCCTCCACTATGGCTGCAAGCTCCACATGTCCTCTAGTTGCATCCCATGTGGACCAAGGATGTAATCCAAGTAGCCCACACTCACTTGGATGGACTCCAAGTAGACCACTCTCTCTAGTAGCTACTGGATGTGTCCCAAGAATGCTTTGTCCACTCAATCCATCGCCTCCAGCATGTGCCTAAATTGTCTCGATAGGCACAAGGCTCACAAGTGTCCGGGTGGTGATGCCTATCAAGCGCATCCTACGCTGCTCTGCCAAGCCAAGGCTCAAAATCCAGGTCAAACAATTCAGGTCCATAGCTTGACCTAACACTTGATGCTTGGATGCCTCTGACACTACTGGAACAATGGTAATATTGGTGCAAAAACCCATCGCCCACTCTCTCTCATCAGCATTGAGCTCCACCAACTGCCGTAACTGTGAGTCCCAAACAAGTCTAGGTCCTTCCTCTTGAAAATCATGAGAGCTTGGGAAACTCATGAGTGTGAGAAATGCGACTCTAGGCTGTCCGACTACGTTCACCACTGCCATAGGTGACCTATCAGCCACTACCACTGTTTGAGATTGATGCCCAACATCCAAGATATCATCAACAAGGATGTGGTCAAGTCGTTGAATCCCATCATAAGCACGCTATAGAACCTCTCTAGGTAAGAGGTTTGTCCACCAAAGACAAAGACAATGAGCCCGTGATCCCACTCTAGCTGCATCTAACAATACAGCAAGTCCCATCCAAGAATGGACCTTATGTGTACTCGCTACCACTATGGTGCAAGAATCACCTATCAAAGGAATGTTCTCCAAAAGGTAAGCTGGAGAAACAGACTGATGAACTTGGAGATGTTGTAGTATCCGTAACATCTCCCAAAACACACCAGAACAAGGATCTTGAAGACCCAATCCTCTACTAGCACGTGTATGTCCCTGACATGGCCATCCAAAAATCACCAAGTGAATAGGCACATGTCTCTCTAGATCATGCGCCCCCAATAAGGAAATGTCTCATGGTAGGGCCGTCTGGTAACCTCTGATTGCTGACATCGATAATAACTCCGGATACCAATAGGCCAAGTGTGCCACATGATGTAGAGAAACTTGCCTAGCAATCTCATCTCTCTCTACATACAAGTACTTATGTACCCGGATACCCGCCTATAACACCATAGCTAGTCCGGTGTTGATCTCCCCAAACAACTCCAATAGGCATATCCCCTCTATTGGATACTGCCAAGCAATGAGTGTGGTATCTAGAGGTGTCAAAGCAATCACCTCTAGAGCCTCATCCTCACACTCATCTCCTAATGGTACGAAGGCTCTACTCCAAGCCTGCTGCACCAACTGATCTACATGTTGCTGCAATGCCTCCTCTGAACTCCAATGGAACATCCAAGGTGGATAGAACAATTCCACTTGTACTCCAAAGCTAAGCGATCTCCTTTGGTACTAGAGTATCTTTTGCATGGGCGTTCTCCTCCAACAAGTCACCAGGCCAAGTAATTGCACAACTGAAAGCTAAAACTGATGCTGCCATGGTCCCAGACTATAGTGAGCCAAGATTGCCACTACTGAAGCATACTAGTAGGTGACATACCCATCCCTCTCCAGACTGCCAACCAGGTCTATAAGAAGCTATCTCCTCCCAATAGTCAATGTTGAAACCCATAGGGTATAACACTACTCCCAACTAGCACATCGTATGACTCAGCTATTGTCGCAATAGCCTGAGCTCTCACCACCAAGCTATTAGTTGGATGACCAGGCTAAACCTGGACAAAAAGCTCCCCACGTGTGATGTATTGTGCCGAACCACCACCTAGAGATGTCTGGATCTGAAATGGATACCTCTCCACATCGGTCTTTCGTAACTCTAGACCGACAACTATAGCCTTCCCCAACATAAGGGGCTGCGCACCAGAGTCTAACAAGACTGTCTGTGGTGTATAGACCTTCCTTGAAGGTCCCACCAAACAAAAAATCCCCCTATGGTTATCCAATAGGACAACACCAGGTGTGAACCGTGCTCTCTCAAAGGCCGGTCTAGTTGGCAACTCCTCTAGTCTAGCCGTTGCTACCTGCCATAAACCATTGGTCGCTGAACAAATCCCATGCTCCTCAACCAAGTCAGCTCCACTATCAACCACCTCTACCCTAGTAGTAGGAACCGTATCATCCCTACTCTTACAAAGTGTGGCAGCCAACCAGAACAGTGGGGCTGGGTCAACTCCCAATGTAAACATGTCACTAGCCAAAAACAAAGGACACCGCATTATCAGCTGAGCCACCCCCAACATCATGCTAGACTCAGTCTGTGTAGTAGCAAGTGGCTGACTAGCAGGTAGTCCATCATGCACTCCATCACCACCTACCACACCTGCACTAGGACATCTAGGAACCATGGATGTCGTCTACAATGCCTCAGATAGCATGAAAGATTGGGGAAGTTTGACTTGTCTCCCAACCTCTCCTCTCTATAGGTCCAACTCCAATGATGCTCCTCTAGGCTTTGGAGCACGTATTGCACTCCTAGTCATTGCTACAGATGCATCTACTTGTGTTGCTTTGCACATGAAGTCCAAAGCATCTCTATCACCAGCATATGAGGTGGAAGCCTCAACACCTAAATCTGATCTCCTCTAAGCAATAGCCATACTGGCCAATCTCTGCTCCAACTGCTTAATCCAAGTAGCCATAGTTGTGTCAAAAGTAAGAGCAGGTATTGCACTCCTACTAGGTGTAGATCTTCTACCACTACCTCTACCACCTCTTCCTCCATGAACTGGAGCTCCTCTACTACCTGCCATAGTAGCCCTACCACTCCGTAACTCCGAGTGTAGGTCAAAACATCGGTCACTAGTGTGACCAAATCTATGGCAATGCTCACACTGCCTCTATGCTGGCTGTGATGCACCTGAGGTATCAGGTCCACTGCCCTGAGTACACTCTCTCCGATGGTGAGGTCCACCACAAGTCCAACAAGCAACACCACCACTCATTGGCTATTGCTGACCTGAAAATGAAGGTAAGGGTCTAACTCCACTAGGCCCTCCACTTGCTCCATAGGATCTGGGCTGTCCATCCTGTCCTCAAAAACCAACTAGGCGTGGTGCACTCTATTGTACTCTAGAAGAAGTCATAGCTGTGGATGAGGTCTCTCTACCAAATCCAAATGTCACCACCCTCTCCTCCACCATGTTGAGCTCAATACGCTCAGCCAAACCAAAGACTACTGCCAAAGTGGGTGAAGTAGCCTACAACAACATAACATCACAAACTCTACATCGTAACTCCCTATCCAGTATCCCATACCAAAACTGGACTGCTTGGGCCTCAGTAACTCCCTGAGTGAAACTGATCAGCCGCCTCATGCGAGTGTATGCCTTACATAGGCTCTCTCAAACCTTCCGCTAGAACTCCTGCAAGCTCCTTAGCTTGTCAGTCCGCACTCCCTGGTAGTTCTGCCTCAAAGACAGGAAGAACTCCACCATGGAGTTAAACCCTGGTACCAAACCACCTCCTGCAGCGGTACCTCCACTCATAGTATGTAATACTCCGAGGACAAGAGAAGAGAGAAAACACAGATTGCACACTCAAACATTCGATGCCCCAAGGGAGCACCTTCTCTTTATTATATAGACAAAGAGGATCTCCTCCAAGGAAGCTCCACCATAGGATTAGGGACATAGATAGATGACATGTCAGCAAGCTCCACCCTTGGATTACTGACTTGGATGGGTGACCTGTCTGGTCTAGGTCCTATCTGGTTGGTCAAACGAGCTTTGACCGGAGGGAATCTTTTAGGGAATCTTCCTGTAGGAATCTCAGAATCACATGAGTAAGGTACCGTTGGAAAGCTCTCGACGAGACAAACCAGGGGGAAAGGGAAGGCCAGCCTTTCTTCCATGGGGGGGGAGAATCTGCACATTTTCGAGGCCTAATTCATCCGTTTAGGCCTCCGAAATTGCCTTCAAAGATTTCAGGCATATTTCGGTTCCTACTCTATTAGTAGAAGTCCCCTCTTGGTGATACCTCTTTCTGATCTGTTTAGTCCATCATGTGTAACATCCTTCCAGATGTTACCAAACCAATTCTCACCTTTAAATCATATGTCTAGCTATTGGTTCTAAGGTTCTCAAGTCTATTTTGGTTTCTGCCCTATTAGTAGAAGTACTCTTTTGGTGATACTTCTATCTGATCTATTTTGACCATCATATATAACATCATTCTAGATGTTACCAAACCAAATTTCACATCTAGATCATATGGCTAACCCTTGGTATTACATAGTAGCACTATCTCCCTAGTGCACCTCCACTAGCTCCACCAACACTACTTGAGCTAGAATTCGTAGGTACAGCCAATCTACTCCTAGCCATCAAACCTAAAGTGATAGAGACATAGTTCAAAGACCAATACTGTCTCCATAACTTGATCTCCTCCAAATGAGCTCTCTTGATCTCATGGTAGTCATCCATTGGTGGACCTTCCAGATGCTGAAACAACCCCTTTCATGTCATGAAGGGTGTAAACAAAGTCAGGTTCTGCATCTACTGCAGATCACACCAACTATCAAACTCTTAGATGAAGTCATCCAACTCAATGGTACCCACTGTACCAAAGTAACGCCTAGTGTTTGGAGGCCCCATAAATCTCGTCCATATCCCACAACAACAGTGCAAACACACCAAGTGCAATCTCAACTGAATCAGCTCCTGTGTCAAACTCCAACTCAGAGTCAATCTCGTCCCTCACTGGGACCTAAGATACAGGTTGATACTGAGTGCTACTCTGAGTAAACCCAATGCATACTGTAGGGCTATCTCCTTTGGAATCCCCAAAGAACTCCGTCATGACCAAGTAATCACAACAACAAACCAGAACCACCAACTGCAACTGCAAGTTGCAACCATAAGTACCCCACCAAGTGCCAACACCACCACGTGCCAACACCACCAAGTGCCAATACCAACTAAGCACCACCCACTAATGTAACTCTAACTAAGATAACTACACCAGGAGAAAGGGCAACTTGTAATTTGCCATCATAACACGCACTCTCACGGTCTACAGGTCATCACTTCCTGCCTCATTGGAGAGAAACAAAGGTAGTATGATTGGTCATCACTCCAACCTCACTACTAAGAGCACACCAGAGCACCAACACTCAAAAGTCAGGGCATCTCACACAAACGTGGTGCACAAACAAGAAGTAGAGAATGGAGGGGGTCCAATCACAAGAAATCCAAACAAAAACCCTCCATCTCATAACACAACACAAGACTGACTCTGCCATCATTTGGCATTTGACATAAGAGAAGTTTGTATCTAAGTCCTAAGCTACTAGAATCACCAAGAATGGATCAAACTGCCTCTCCTAGCCAAAGCTACATGTGTATAGATAACAGTGGCATAGTCACTAGGACAACAAGTGAGGGTGGACCAGTTGGCTAAGGCACCAGTCTAGGAACAAGAGATCTAGGGGTCAAACCCTGTTGTGCACAATCTAGCAAGAAAGGTAGATTTTGCCAACCAATGACCAAGATCTACTCTAAAGTAGCTAGTCTCATACCAACAAGCTGGCTTGTTGGCCCTTCTAGGCTTTGTAACCTCTTATAGCCCATAGTACTATGCCTTGAAGCCTCTAAATGCCAAAATTCCTCCAAATCTAGCCAAACAACGAAACTCCGCCAAAATTCAGCCAAATAAGGCCTTTCTTCTTGCCACTTCAAACCTCCTCCAAAATTGGCAAAACTTCTCCAAATTTGTGAAAGTCTTCCAAACTAGCAAAACTCCTCCAAATTTGGCCAAACAGCAAAACTTCTCCAAATCTGGCCAAAATCTAACATAAAATCTAGCAAAAATCTGACATAAACCCTAAAGTTGGCTTTCCGCCAAATCTCCCGCTAACTTTCCACTCGAGCCAAATTGACAACACGGGTTTCTCCAAATCACAAATTAAGTGAGAATAACTTCACAACTCCACCTTCAATTTGACTTTCTAAGCCCAACTCGCAGCAAATTGGTCCTACCTTCACCTCTTGAGCTCAAAATCACAACCATTACTCAAAATTTGCTCCTTCTTTGAAATTTGGCTAGTGCTTCCGCACATCGTTTGCCTTACTACCAAATTTGCATCAATTGAACAACTTCTGCACACTAGGGAAACACCGAACTTGAATCAAGCTACCAATGATCCACCGAGCTTGGAGATACCACCAACACTCAAAGTTCCTGCACCCAATTTCCCCTTGACTTCACTTCTTTGATGTAATCAGATTGTTTACCACTCTCAACTCAACTCAACTCAGATCAGTACTTGATCTATCTCTCTATAAACTGCCAACAACTAGGCATTGATTACAGTCAAGCCACACCCACTCAAGCATAGAGAATCTAGGTGACGCTTGCCGGCCTCTGTCCACCATAGCTAGGAACTCAAAGGCTCAACATCAGAAAAGTGAGCTCTCTGGAGCTCACTTTGAAACTATACCCCCTGGACTTGAGCTAGCTCTGAAACCCTAATGGTCCCGCTGATGGCACACTCGACGGTGAGAACGGTGCAACGTGACGGTGGGCACCACCGTGAAGTCAGTACCCCAAACACAAAATTTGACCGTCGGAAAGTAGTCTCTAAGAAACTGCTGAAATAACTCTAACTACTATCATTGGAACTCCAGTGTCCAAGCAATCTAGATGCAACACTTCAAATGGCGTGACAAGGACTTCCGTAGATTTGCTTGAAATGACCTAAGTCTTTAAGATAATCTAGAAGTTGACTATAATGATGTGATACCATTCTAAACCTATCATCATATATTCTTGAAAGGATTATTGAGTGTGATGATGAAGACCCGGTGGACACTCTTTTGGACTGCACAAAAGGTCCAACAAATACCACCATATTAAGGAGATCTTGGAATTTGTGAGGAAGTGGAACAATACCAATTGTAGCTATGAGTGTGGTTGAATCTAAAGTGCTAATAGATTCTCCAACTGGTACAAGGATTGTAGAATGAGAAAGAGGTGATAGGTGGCTTTAGAAAGCACTTCTCTGGTAGTTACACCCAATGGTGCAGCTGCAAGATAATGAGTTTTGAGAATCAAGGAAGGTGGTACAATCATTGGGAGGTGGCTGTCTATGACTCTCTGACAATTATACAAGTAAAGGGTTTAGAAATTCAAGAGATTGAGAATTGGTGCTCATATGCAAACTTCTTGAGGATACTTGCTCCATGGTATTCATATCCACTACACTTTATACAAGGCCCTGCAAATTCCAAATGCTGCCACCTAAAATTAACTTAGCATTCACTACTCTTGGCGCCCACTACATTCATTGGAGTGATGAACCAAAGCTGACTTCTAACAAATTTATGATTCTCAAATTTCACTCCATCCTACCTTTCTCCCTTTGCTTGCGCCCTTCACTCTCGCCTTGGACACCTCTCCACTTTCCTTAGCTCCATAGCATTTCCTAACAAGAAACACCTAACCTTTCCTCTCAATGAGGATTGTGATTTCAAAATTCCCTCTCAAAAGCTTGACTCTTCAAAAGTGCTCCTCCGGACATAATTTAGTAACTTACAATTCCCACCCAAAGTTCTCGAGACACAAAACTTATCCACATAAGCCCTTAGCTTGTTATAACTTCTGCCAAGTATTATCTCCTCCTTGATATGGTACATGTAATTAAGATTAGGCTTTTGAGTTTGCTTGATCACCCTAATAATTGTCACCCCGTAACTTTAAAGATCTACATAGGGTACATGTAATTAAGATTAGGCTTTTGATTTTACCTGATCATCACCCTGTTTGTCACTCCGCTTTAAAGATCTAGAAAAAAGAAACAACCCGTAGAGCCATAATTTATTTATAGACATTTCCTTTTTACAACCTTCTTTTTTACAAGGCCTGTTGGGCAATATTATGGACCCTTGCACCTCCCGTAAATATCCCCTAATATCTATTCTTGAAACGCCCTAGTTTACGGTTAATGCTATGGCCATAACAGGTATGATTCACGAATAACCTCCCCAACGCACCATAAAGTTTTATGGGACTTTCGTATAATCATTTTACGGACCCCCCAAAAGCCCAAATTGAAAACCCTTTTGTGTTCAAGCATCGAGACGCTGGACGCCTTCGTTAGCGTCATTAAAGCTACAAACTCTAAAGTTCACGAGATCTCTCACTCAAATTTAGGAAATCTTAAACTTTTTTTCTTCTCTTGTAAGTATTAAGGCGGTTAACTATTTGGATTAGTGGTTGAATGTCCAGATCCTTAATACAATCTTACTATTGATGCGTTTATTATATTATGTCTTTAACGAAATCAGAGGAGTCATTGGGGTTGACGGGACTCATTCAAGATCGCATGTAATGGACTAATAAGTTGTCTCTCTTAGACTTACAGTTACACTTAGCGTAAATTGCGATTGTGAGTAAATAATTTTAACTCATTAGAACTCAGATGTAATTTTCACAATTCAAATGATTCATTTAGATATATGAAGAGGAATAGATCACCCATCTTCATTCCAGAGAACTCATCTGAAAATCACAAATTCATGGCAATAATATTGTGGTTTATTATCCTCCAAAAATGTTCTTACTTATTCATTTGCTTTTGTTTCTGGTTGTTGATACAATTCTGTCATTTGTCTAACGATCTTACATATTGGTTTATATTTTGGATTATTGTCTCCAACATTGGTCTTACTTACTCATTTATTTTTGTTTCTGGTTAATGATACATTTCTGTACTTTATGTTACAATCTACCTTAATATTTTACATGCTAAATGGAGGTAATTAGAACATGAGAAACATGATGGCAATTAAAAACATGACGCTTGTTTGTTTCCATCAGCTGCGTATACGATGTTTTTCAGTTGCAATGGAATAAGAAGACAAGAGAAGCTCAAGTCTATTGATGAGAAAAGCTTTCAAGACCTTCGGTGATGCAAAACGTCTATGATAGCAAAATGTTCAAATCCTCTTATCGGTATGCCTAATCACTGTACCTCCATCGATACGCAGTTGGTATGACGCGCTGCAAAGCTTTGGATCGTTTAGGAGACACTGCTTTAGATGAGTACGGCGACCATGGTAGATTAGTCTATAAGTAATCCTGTTTACGCAAATCTTGCTAACGAGTTGATTAGTCGAGAAACTATCCGTGACGAGTTCGCGCTGGTCGCCGGACGCAAGCGACCGTGGGGCTTCGTATTTGAGGTGCAGATTTGCATCGGGACCCGCGAAAACTCAAAAAAGAGAGGAGATTATTGAGGAAATCTGCACGGTTTCGACCGAAATTCGGTGGCAGGAGGAAATGGAAGCTATGAACATGAAGCCCATGTAAGTAGCAAACCGGATAGATCTGATTATGCCCCAAAAAATCTTGACCACAGTTGGTTTGCAAGCGAAATGTTAGGGCTTGAAACACATGCAAGTCTCTTCATTATTTCGTGACAAATCTTCGCTCACAGTTAGTCATGAAGTCAGTCGAGTCTTACAGTTAGCTGTAGTCGGGGTTTGGTTGGTTGGATCATATGATTAGAAGTAGGTTTACTCGCAGGTAGAGATGGGTCCTCCCTTCCGTTGCTTTGAAACATTCTGATTTTGTTCTTCTCCATAGGAAATGCTGAAGAGTCTGTTTGATTTAAATCGTGACCTAATTGGGGATTCTAGTAACTACCTTTTACCTCATCCGTGAGGCACTACTTATTCCAGGAGAAGGAAGTTTCAATTTCATCATTCTGTCTTGTGGAAAATTCATCCCAATTCTGTTTACTATCAATTCATCGTGATTTCATTTTAAAAGCTCAAGGGCCTGAGGGACCTTGACGCAGAAAAAACGAGTCTGATAGACCAGTCAGATGTTTTGCGTCTTCGGAATTTGTGATGTGTGTAATTGCGCTTGTCCACAGAATTAGATTAAGAATAATTCGAGCCAACTGAGTGGATGGACCCGTTCTTCTAGTTGAAATGCAATTGAATAAGTACTGCATTTATAGATTTACGAATTATGGCACTAGTGCCGTCTTCATGTATCTTTGTTGTCGATAAAGTAGTTGGGGATATAATGATCATTAGGATCTTACTAAGATGTGGAACTTTTTGAAGCAGGAAAATTAGACCTTCGGTGAAATGATTCCAATTTTGGTACGATTCACAGAGGGTGTGATGCGGGTGGACCTTGTTCTTGGGAGTTTGCAATCTTCATGTTTGCACAGTAGAAGAATCACTTGGTTTCAAGATTCTATACCGAGCCAAGTGTCTCCAGGAAAGGTAACTTTTATCCTACTTCATATCAATAAGAAGACATGTAGTATGTCCTGCCCCATTTTGCAGGTCAGAGTTCTTTGAAGTTATTAACTAGCATTCAGCTGCACAAGGTTAATTACAGTTCTAGCCCAAACGCTACGGTTTGTCGTCATTCTGATAATTCTCAGTATAGCTACTATTAAATAGCATTAAGAGTATCTTTCAGTCTTGCCAGTTGGATCAAGATAAGCATGATATATACTAGTATAGACTTCCATTTCCTTCAAACTGTTAGAACTCTTAGGTAACTGTACTCGTGGAATTCGCTGGAGATAACAGCAAGTTTCTAGCGAATGTGGCTCGTATACGTGGAAACTATATTTATCTTTCAAGCTGTCCAAAATGTACTTTACACAATAACTACTGGTGGAGATGAATATTGACAGGACATCTTGACCATCCACTCTGTTTTGAAACTAAAACTAAGAGGAGAGTCTCTTCATGTTCTTTATGCATAGGAGAGCCAAACAGTCCCATTCACATAATGTTTCCCTTCAACACAGCACGGTTCGAAAATAGGGGAACTGTGCCAGCTGGTTTCTTGGTATTGTCTAATTGTGTGTTGCACAGCTCATCACCAGGTTCAAAGAGGGGAGTGAAATAAAACACCAGTATAGCCAACCTACAACATGGTGAAGCAAAGTCTATTCTATCTACCAATTAGGTCTTTCTTTGTCTTTTCCTTTATTACTGTATCTTGGTCTGCTTCTAAGATGTTCATTCTGAAGCTGAAAGCCATATTGCTCTCCTAGTCATGCACTCCAGTGAAGTCTCATCCAGTTTACTGTACTGAACTGTTTTTCTAAAATAAAAACGAATTCTGTGTAGTTCGGGAGAGAGAAAAGTAAACAGAATGTGGTCTGGGGAAAGAAACGAAAATGTGATCTGGAAACGATAGACGAGTGAGGATTCTTTTGACTTTCTGTGGAACATTCTTGAAGAATCCAAACTTACTTGCAAGCGATTATATCTCTGTAGTCCTTTATTGATGTACTTCTCCCGGTGTATCTTTATTGACAGTCACAATGAACACATTGCAGCATATACCAGAGTCGAGTCAGGCAACCGTGTGTGGATTCTCGCTTGTGGAACGGTTTCCATATTTTCATGAGCTCACATTGCTCATATATCGTGAGCGTTCCCAGAACGGATTCTGTTCTCGTATACCAATATATCTTGAGCTCATATATGTTTTTATTGACGGCTGCACGGAACTCAGACTGTATGTCTATATCTAGTGTCATGTCCTGTCCTATCCATTCACGTGGGTGTGAGACCGAGTTCTCGTAACAGGCTTAGTTCTTGTAACAGGCTTAGCATACAGTCGCTGAATAGATATCCTCGCAAACTCAATAGCTAGAATGTAGTACTGTATACCATGACATTTCCATCCCTTTGTTTCTAGATCCAGAGGTGAAGAGCCAAGGTTGTTTTTAATATGAACTTCTGCATCTCATCCAATTTGCTCCCTTTGCATAGGGCAGTTTGACTACGTTTTGCTGATGAGGTGAAAATCCTTGTTTGCGCATAGGTGGATCGCGCACACCCTTGCACCCAGGTCCTAGGATTCCAACGATCAACATCCTCTCAACAGCTTTGCTATCCATTTAAACTGTCCAACTATCATGGGCAAAGATCCGAAGATGGTAACAATAAGGGATGAACTTGTCGATGAAGAGAGCATGAGTGATGTTGATTATGAGGATCTGAAGGAGGATGAAGAGACAGATGCTGATGATGACGAAGAAGGATGTGATGACGAAATTACGGAGGATGGGCACAGTGGTGATCCCAGGGATGAGTTGGAGAATGCAGAAGACCAAGAGGCTACGATCCAAGGAGAAGAGATAGTTCTGGGAGTTGGGACCAAGGCTTACGGCTTCAGGAATCCACCTGCAGATGACACCAGTGATGAGTTAGATAATGACAACATAACGTCTGAAGTTGGTAGCTATGCTGACGGTCACAATCTGGAGGAAGACATTGGTGAAGTACTTTCTGGCAGAGGCAAGCGACAACGAACGTTAGGGAAAAGAAATCGTCAGCAAGCACGGCAATCATCATGGGAGGACCTTCTTGGAATGCATGATGGCGACTGGAATGATGAATCTGAAGATGATGACTGGTCTCCAATCTCATCTTTGAAGTTGAGACCACACTGGTTCTGCACTAACTGCACCATGCCGAATTATGATCAGCTCCTCTTCTGCTCGGTTAGTTCCAGCTCGGAAAATTAACTGTCTATCTTCTTTTTCACAAGTTTTCATGAAGCAGTGGAAACAGAATCATATAGACATGCTGGTATCTAGCTCAGAGATTCCTATTGGCCTTGTTGTGAAGTTGGGGAAGTTTTATATTCCCCTACAGGCACTACTTTGTTCTCTTTCTCTATCATCCATCTATTCGCTTTAGGGATATGGAATCCAGATTGTTTTAAGGTTGCTTACCTTTAGGAAGGCATGAAAGAGACTGTTTAATACTGTGTTTCGTTTCCTCGCGAGCTTGAATTCATGAACCTGGCGGGGTACTAGGAAAATGTTCACAAGTTGTCCTTCTGGTAACCTTTGCATCAAATTTTTTTCCAGAAATGTGGAGAAAGCAGCAAATCAGATATTTTAAGTCGAGGACATCTTTCTTCAGCGCTTGATCCTGCTCGATCGTCCTTATCAAAAGAAGCGATAACAAATACCGTCGCATGCAAAGGTTGACGGAAGTTGTTGCTCTTGGAGGGGGGCGAATTGATATGCCTTTTCTGCACTTGCCCTCATAGAGAGTTGTCTTCATTGTGCATGTTCTTGCGGATGTAGAACTACGAGAATTATTCGGCAGATATTGTGATACTTAAATACGAGTGCTCATTAACTGCTTTACAGAGGGGTCACTGGGGGCGTCAGGTTCTCCTCCTGGATGCTCGTCTGATCATACCACTCGGCCATCAACCTGTGGCAAAACCGTCATTGGTTTCGACGAACGGATGCTTCTGCATTATGAGGCAAGTTTTTCCATCAAATCTAGAAAGTGTATGAGGAGTCAACTCCTGACGTTCGATCAATGTCTCTGAGGGTTTATTGAAGGCAATAATTGATGTGGATTGCAGTTATAATCTATATGTTCCTCATGCCGAGTTTAGGAGCAACTAGCTCCCAAACTCTCTGATAATTGTGTATGTAGCATGACTATGGGCTTTCCAAGCTAGTTCTGGACACTGTCAGCAAATTAAGTGTTCCTAGAGAGTGGAACCTCTCATGTACGGAACTGGGACTAGGAGAGAGAACACTACTAACGTGGTATGGCTTGCTCCCTGTGGAATTAAGCAAGTTCTAACCACGAACCAGAGAGAGTTATCAGTGCGAAGGATCCAGAAAGTACTCACCAATTAAAGGCCACATAAGCAAGCTCAGTTGATTATTGCCAGTAAGATTTCTGATAGCTTAGACCTATAACCTAAAATTGGTTCGGGGATGTGTATCAATTCAAGGAATGAATATGCGATGTCAGCTGCAATTTAACAGTGACCTCTTAGACTTCTCCACAGCCACCAGGGTGCACTACATCTCTCATCTCTAGGCTCTTTATGATATTGTGTTGGTAACCAAGTTTGAGTTTTAAGCTTTATACCTTCACCGCTCGTAGATTGTACTTGTACCGACTCTTGTCAAAATGTTGGGTATCTCTTCCCACACATGAGTTGTGTTTGTAGAGAAACTTACGTAACATCACACTGTCCTGATTGCTTGTTTCCAAATGTTCGGGAGCAGGACACACACTGTCAAGCATATATCCCCCTAAATCTTAGGGCCTCTTGATATACCATCTGAATTCTTTACAGCGTAGGGATATTTTGCATCACAAAACGTATATGAAACAACCAAGGCCCTGATACGAGCTTAACACTCGTGAAGTTAGAAACAAGCAATTTGTCAATCGTAAACCACAAATGCCTCTCAAGGGTCAAGTAGTCGCATTTAGCTTCCATCATCAATGCGCACAGTGCATTGCCTCTACCCAATTGTCCATAAAATACTTATCTCTGCAATCTAACTTCTGTGGACCACCATACTTCCCGGTGGGAGCTACTACATCTTTACATTTTACACCGTTAAGTGAGCCTGCTATACCTTCTGAACCTGTCGGTTCTGCATGTTTCCTACCGTCAAATGCTGACTTACACTCTGCGAAGCTTGCATTCGTGCTAGCAATTTCACCTAATCACAGAAACATACATAATCCGGAGTTCCAAAGGAACCAGGGTACCATGTTTCCTTTGGAACTCCAGTATTTTAAGAAGCATATCAGTACTTTTAGGACGATGTGAAGATTTTTATTCTATTACTGTCAAATGTCTGAGTAAAGTCGGGCAAGACGTGGGTTTGGAATCGGGTTGTTTACTACAGGTTCTATATTCTATTACTCTAGGTGTTCTTGCGACCTTATTCAAAGAGTATCAGTTTACCCACCACAATTACGTTAGCTATGTATCTCATATAATGATTTGTAGACAAGCGCTATAAATTTCCTGTAAACCTTTCCCGGCATTAATTATGGCATTTGGAGCAGCTTTAACTGACGATCGTTTCCAATTTCGTGCAATAACAGACTCATATGAAGTCCCATCCTCATCCAGAAAGGCCAGACCGGCTACGGGCCATACTTGCTGGCTTGGCTGCTGAAGGTAGGTTATCGAAAGATACAGAACAGTTGACACTTATCTCCGAGTTATCATTTATGCAAGTTGAATCATTTGCAGCTCACTTGAATGCTTTTGGTGCGGTGGTTATGCTTGTTGAATCTGGTATGACTAGTTCTAAGCAGGGGCCTACAAAGTTGAGTGGAATCACTACAGAATCCTAGACTCTCCTGAGACGTTGTGAGATCAAATTGTTCAAACCGCTTCTAAGTGAGTCCTCGTGTTCATGAAATGGTAGGTCTGCTTTTGTAACAAATCTTACGTCTCTTATTCTCAGGATTATACCCTGGTCGTTGTGTTGCGCTACCTGCCAGAGAAGTTACTCGTCCGGAACTGGAAAAGGTTTTCACTTTCACAACTTTCTTTCTTTTTGTGTTCACTTTACGGAGATCTTCTGTAGGATAATGTGGAGGAGGTGGTAGATTGTGGGTCTTGCAGCCTCTGTGACATGAAAGCTTTTTGTTCAAGAAAATAATGCTAAATCTGTCTCTGTGCCGCCTAGAAGTTAGAAGACTGGGTCAACATTGTCTGAACCCTATTTAAAGCTTGTCTAGGTCTTTAACGGGTTATACCCGCACCAAAATTTTATATATTGGTATTTGCCTTTAATCAGGTGCATAGCGAAGAGCACGTAGATGCAGTTGAGGTAACATGCAACAAAGAATTAAGGTATGAATCTCCCTGACTATTGATCGCTTGAGCCTGAATGCAGACTTGCAGAAGATATATATGCTGCTCAGTTTGAGGAATTAAGGTAGCTCTGGAATGTATCATTTTTACATACCTTGCGCAGCCTGCCCACGTTATATGTACGGTTTAGGCTTTTATGACATTCTCCCTACTCGCCCACTAACAGTCTTCAGTCTGATTGTTTCTCGGTTCCCGTTCTCACTAACCCATTCACCTACAATGCTTCCTATGCTATCTGGATCACTACTCTCTACCTGCAGTGTTTTTTGGTTCCATGGTTTTCAGTTTATCGCTTGTACTTAGCATGCAGCTGCTATTCTCTTCCTTCTCTACTTTTTAGTTATATTCTTCATCCTATAGGTACACATAACTCCACTTCTGACCCTACAAGTGATGGACAGGTTAGTTACTCACTCTCACCTTTCCACCTTGACGCCCGACTGCTGACTGTGGTATTTGGTGTGCTCCCGTTCTGGTGTTCTACGCACCAGATAATGAATGCTTTCGGCTTTTCTTGTCAACGGAAGGCTACAGTAAATTCTGGCCGCCTTCCCATCTTTTCGATGGTTTGTCTGAGCATCACTTTCAAGAAGAACCGAGTTTGCCTTGGGCAGAATGTGACAAATATGCTGCTCAGTCTGACTGCTCCTCTAGCGTTTATTGTTTGGGACTCACAGGGCATGTAGTGATCTACACTATTTAGTCCTGTCACACTTCACTCCAGCCCAGCCATCATCCACCAACGTTGTGCTTTTCTACTTGTTCAATGCTTTCCCTTTGCTTTCGGATGCATCTTCCTACTTGCTCAATGGTTTCACTCTGATTTCACTTTCATAAGTATCCCCTGTTTCTGCTTGGAAAGGCTTGCTTCCTTTCTTAAAGATGTATACCTTTTCACTTTGGATGCTGCTCTTGGATGTATAGATTTCCGCTTCTGCTTTTTAACAATTTTGCTTATGTTCCGCTCTAATGACTTGCTTAGATTACCTTTCCTTCGGTTGGCATCCCTTTCTTGCTTGCAATTCTCTGCTTCTATATGCCTGTTTTTGGTTCGGTCCTAGATTGGTTCTGGATCCCCCGTTCGTTGACTGCTTCTGTCCCCTATTTCTCGAATATACTGCTCAGTTTGATTGAGAATATCAGGCTTCCTTCTCGGTGTTGGTACACTCAATATTCATCCTGCTGCCCATTTTCAGTGTGCGCCTCCTGTAGCATTCCACGCATTTTCAAACCAGCACCGTGAGTACAAGCATTCGAGAAAGTCAGACTAGTTTGATTTTTCTCCCTCTTTTTCAATTAGCAGTTGTTGTACTAGGAAACTTACAACCGACTGCCTTTTCTGATCCTTTGGCCTCATCAAGAGAGACGATGAGATTGTCGTGCGGGTATCAAGATTTGGGAAGACGTGATTGGAATTAGTTTTGCAACGTACTCCGATTGAGTCAGATGTCTTTGAACTGACTCTGGCACGACGCTTCTCCCAGCTACTTCACGACAGATACGTACGCTAATAAGGATTCATCCCTTGCGGCAAGGCTTGCAGCCGGTATATGTGCTGATCTTGCTACGGCAATAGTGCAAGGACGAGCTCAAAATGGTTTTGCCTTGGTAAACACCTCTCTGATCTCAACTCCTTATCTAACTGCGTAGAGATTCGTCTTCAAATGTTGATCTTTTTGAATGTAAGCTGCCTACATCTATAGACGTCACACATAATACTAGATGTCGTTGAAAGGACTAGTTAATTACTGTGATCTCTAACGTGAAAGTATAGAATCGCGGTTACATTAGCAGCACAACCTGTATCTAGATGATGCAAATCTAATGTCAGCATAGGGGTAAAAGGGATTCTCGTGTGATTGACATAGTCTGATCAGTGAAGCATGTTATTCCAGGTGCGACCCCCCGGTCACCATGCTGAAGAAGTGAATGTTATGGGCTTTTGCTTGCACAACAATGCAGGTGTTGCTGCCAAAGCAGCACAGGCAGCAGGTGCCAAAAAAGTTCTCATCGTTGATTGGGTAAAGTCTCGTTGACCATCCATTCTATCTGAACTTGTCAGCAGGAATTGTCGGATGCGATTCACACAAGAATCAGGATATTGACTTTCTTATGACCTCATTTAGCTACCATAACGAACAGTTCGTGTGAATATACATTGAGCTGAATGATACTGACGAAGCAGTTGGCACTACATTCAGGATGTTCATCATGGAAACGGAACACAAGATATATTTGATGATGACCCAACGGTATGTGAAGGCACTCCCTTCTCTCGATTTCTTGTCTTTCTCGTCTAGATACTGAATAAACCACGCTAAAATGAAGATTCTTTTATTATCCTCAACTATATATACTGAAAAGAAACGAACGGCTTTTGCTCCAATTAGTCATATATGGATCAAAATGAAGACAGTACTACAATGTGTCATGCTTTCACACTTTATACGGCCTGCAATGCCTAAGTGGGTTCCGGATCCCCCGTTCCGTGAACTGCTTCTGCTTCCATTACTTAAAATATCAATATGTTTGTGTCATGTGCCTTCTAGTGTTTTAGTGTTTTGGGACTCATGCGGTCATAGAGCATGACGTGTTATACACACGTGCTATACTCTCATCCTCATATCCAGTCACTTCATGATTTCAGCCCGACTTCCGATTTCAGATTACTTTATCTTTCATGTCTTGCTTAACAGTCTTCGATTATATGTTGGTCTTTGATTTAAGGTTGTCGTATATTTCTCTATATACTTTGCTTAGCACTTATCGTTTACATGATGTATAATAGTTCTCTACTAGCATTGAGCAGGACATATTTAGATTTTGTCTGTTGCTTCGCCTTACATTAGAATTGTTCGATTCACTTCATCTCCTTTCCGCATTTACTATTCATTCGATTAGTATATATTCTGTATCCATTTCATCTGCATTATATTTGCACTTAATGAGTTCCGGATCTCCCGTTCCTCGAACGGCTTCTGCTCCCATTTCCCAAATATCCAGTCCTCTCACACTTTGCGCCAGCCCGGCCATCATTCCCGAACGCTATGCTTTCCTACTTGTTCAATGTTTTTCCTTTACTTCGTATCTGCTCGAAGGTGCTCGCTTCCTTTCTAACATGGATGTTGCTTATGTTCACTGTGCATGCTGCTTATGGATTGTATCAATGTTCGCTTCTTCTTTCTAACAATTTCGAGTATGTTTCACGCTGTTTCTACTTGCTTAGATCACCTTCCTTTCATTTTGCATCCCTTTCTTGCTTGCATTTGCGTATGCATGTGTTAGGTCCTAAGTGGGTGCTAGATTCCGCCTTTGGTGAACGGCTTCTGCTTATCTATATACATGAGCAGAAGGACAACGTTTAGAACAGCTTTTTTGTTGCATCGATGATAGCAATATCCCTTCGCTCTATACTTCCCTTGGCTTCCAAATGGATCTTCCTATTCGCTGTTTCTCCCCTGTTTTCAGTTCAGATGCTTCCCCTGTTTCTTTCTAGAAGGCTGTCTTCTTCTCATACTAGTTCACTGCATATGCTACTTATGAAATGTATCAATTTAGGTTCGTGCTCTCCATCAATTCCGATTATCTTCTGCTGTGTATTTCTTTGTTTAGATTACCTTCAATCAATTTGCGTCTGTTCATGCTTGCATCTCATTACCTCTGGTTCTGGATCCCCCGTCCTTCGAACTGCTTCTGCTCCCATTGATAAAAGTTCCTGGCTCTCGGTTCGTATTGGCTCCCTACTAAATGGGTTCTCGATTCCCCGTTCTTGGAGCGGCTTCTGCTCGTGATGCTCAACTGAAGTTATAAAAAATAAACTGGGATCTATCAAGATTCAGCGGTTCCTTAGACTTCAACTGGGAACTTGGATCATGCACTGGAAGAATAATGGAAGTGGATCCGGGCCATTACTTTCCTCGCATACTCAAAACACGGCATTTTGTTGTCAGGTTCTTTATGTATCTTTGCACCGGCATGAAGGTGGCACGTTCTATCCTGGAACAGGTGCAGCAAGTGAGGTATGTTGCTCAGCAGACTATAAAATGCTGTCAAACATCGTGCCACTTGAGAGCAATTTTAGACAACTAAATAAGAACCGACGCTACTGAAAATGATATGAATGCATGTAAGATTTATTAGGCACTCACTTCCACAAATGCTAGCATGTTGTACCCTGACAGTACCTGAGTAATAATCAGTCAGCAGCATGTTTGAACACGATAGTAGAAGTAAGTCAAGCCTGGATGAGTCTTCATGGTAAGAGTTGTGCTTAAAAGTTCTTCATGTGCAGGTTGGCATCGGAATTGGTGAGGGATCGTCGGTGAACATACCATGGATCTGCAGTGGGATCGGTGACAATGACTACCTTTACGCATTCTTGCACATTATTCTCCCAATAGGTAACAATGATTTTCTTGTGGAGTAATTGCTTGCTGTCATCTTGACGGTTCAGATGTTTACCTCATGTCCTTCATTTAAAACCATATCCGTAAACACTAAATTCGGAGAACAGGCGTTGGTGCCATTTACTGCCACTTTTTTCATGCATTAGCGGTGTGGTTCCTTTGTTTGTTGCAGCGAAGCAATTTGTTCCAGATATGACTATTATATCTGCGGGATTTGATGCTGCAAGGGGCGATCCGCTGGGTGGTTGCGAGGTTTGCTCAAGTAGCCCCATATTTGTGTGGTTCAAGGAGATACTTACTTTGTATGCCCTAGTAAGCGCTTGAAAAAGCTTTCAAGGAACGAAGTCGAAATGGGTTTGTGAAATGACGTCTGTCAGAACGTTCAAGCAGCTAGTGTATCCAATCTAGAATACGAACTCGATTTGCACAATATTGGCACGATTGGCACAAATGAGCTTTTGAACAGAAACTCGGTTGGAGGGGTACTGACACCCGCTCAGCTACTTCGGCACTACGTTTGGCACTGATGAAGTCGTACGCGATTTTGGGGAGGCTTAGTATGACCGCCTTCTGCTTCCTCTGGCTGTTTCAGCATTTCAGTACTCATGCATCCATAGCGCATGTAGTGATATACTATATCCAGTCCTCTAACGCTTTGCTCTTCTTCCCTTGTTCTCTGAACGAGCTCATTTATTTTTTCCAGTTTTCATATGTTCAGGCGGTCACACGGATCTTCCTTGATTTTCCTTCCTTCGTCCTCTGTGCTATCTCACATTTTCATGTTTTCATTCGTTTGGGCTGACTCTAGTTTCTTCCTCGACTTGTGTTTTACTTGCTGCTACATGGTTTTTCTACTCAGGTCTATATTTATCTTTCGCTTCTGGCTCTTCACGTCGATTTCATTTCCTTTCTTGCACTTTTGTTATGTTTCCTCTGTGTAATTGCAGGTCTTTGGTATATAGGTTTTACTATCCATTTCTTTCCATGTTAGGTTTATTTCTGCTATCGTTAGATCAGAAGATTGACATATTGCTTACTTTACATATCTTGCATCTCATATGCATTTAATGAGTTCTGGATCCCCCGTTCCTCAAACGGATTCTGTCCTCATTTCTCTATATCCAGTCCTCTATGGCACTCATGAGTTTTCAAGCAGAAACTTGGTGCGAAGGGTACTGACACTTGCTCAGCTACTTCAGCACTGCGCGAGGCATTGATGAAGTTGCATGTGCTTTCGTGGAGGATTACAATTGCCGGCTTCTGCTTCCCTCAGTTGTTTAGTTTCTCAGGACTCAGGAGTCCATAGCGCTGGTCGTGAATTACTATATCCAGTCCTCCGACGCTTCGCAAGTCTTCCCCCATTCTCTGAGTGATTTCAATTTCATACTTCCGGTGCTCTGATACATACATCTTCCACGAATTTCGTTTTCTGACTCTCAGATCTTCCTTAACTTATGATTTCCAGACTTCTACTTGACTCTCGACTCCTGTTTATCAGAGTCTTTTTAATTTGGCTCGTTAAGTCGCCATTTCTTCCTGTTGATTTTATTTCTCTACTTATGTGGGTGTTCTCTCTCCGAGTCTTCGATGCATGCATCTCAGATATAGGTGTTATATAGGTGTTGCTATTAGATTGTTTCCAAGTCACATTTACTTAGGCTTTCATTCGATGATGTTTTTTCTGTATATATACAGGTGCTTACCGATCATTTGCACTTCATGAGTTCTGGATAACCCATTCCCAGAATGGCTTCTGTTCTGGTATACCTATATATATCCTGCTGGCACTATGAGACCACAATGGTGGGGTTCGTGTTCAGCCGCCTCTTTGTTTTATCTTGAAACAGATTCTTCTGATTCTTTATACAACATTCAGGCCCCACTACAATAGTTGGATAAGTTCATGCTATATCGGTTCATTCATCATCGGTTCATGTTCTTGGATGATATGCACATTTTCTATTTACATGAATGATTTCGAGTTTTCACAATTGCATCTGTCTTAAGCTCTTTACTTGATAAGTTTCAAACCTTGATAGTTTCAATCTCATTGTATCTGGTTGGGCTGATTCCCATTTTAGCTGATTTAGTGGATTCCCGTGTTAGAGTGCATGCCCAATTCGTAGTTCTTTGTTAGATTTTGCTCTGTCTTACAAATGAAAAGATTTCCATGCTTATCATGGGCTTAGTATCTATAGAGGCTTAGTATCTATCCCCGCCTGCTTTCTACCAGGCGGGGAGCTCCAGATCGAGCCCACCAGTTGTTTTTCCCGGAGGCCTGTATACCATACTGTTGTTTGGGAGTCCTTCTTGACTTCTGAATTCATATATATACTGTATGCTTCACCTTCACCTTCATTCACTTCACCTCTGCTTTTCCCGCTTCAGTTGACTCATCCCCTTCCCGTGCAGCGCTGAAGTTTTCTTGCTCCACTCTCGTATCACTAGCAAACCTTTGCTTGACTCTTTCTCATTGTTGTGTCATGGACTTTCTCTCTACTAATGAATGTTTGTGATTTCAGGGATCCATCAGGTATGTCTCAATTTTGTCCCTCATCTTACTCATGTGGATTCTTTTCTTTCTGGATTGATCCTCATTATACGGCTAAGACTCCAGCGCTTAAGTGCGTGCCTGCACTTTTGCTTGCCCTTGCTTTCCACACTTCCACCTCTGTTCTTTTTGACATTCCCATTACTTTTGAGCGGCACTTTAGGGGAGCAACCGAGTTTGTCTTGGCACTCATGAGTTTTCAAGCAGAAACTCGGTATGAGGGGTACTGACAATTGCTCAGCTACTTCGGCACTGCGTGAGGCACTGATGAAGTCGCAGGTGATTTCGTGAAGGTTTACTATGGCCGCCTTCTGCTTCCCCTTTGCTGTTTAGTGTCTCAGGACTCAAGCGTCCATAGTGCTTGTTGTGATATACTTTATATCCTGTCCTTTTTCATTTTCGCTCTGGTTACCCTTTTACACTTCTACAGGTGTCTGCAGCCACACCATCCTATAGATCTCGCATTGTTCCACTCCTCCATTCCCCAGCTTATTCCCTCCCTATTATTTTTCCTTCGCTCTTTGCCTGATTCATGGGACCTCTTGTGTATAGAGTGTTCCTACCCGACTCCAGCCCACGTTTTTTATTTTTATCGTTCACGCACTACTTACTGGCAGTATCTTACGTAGCGTTACCTATTTCTCGCAGTTGTTTGCATAGAGTTCTCGATTTCATGGTGGTTTACTAGTCTGTTAGCCATATGTTATTCTCAATTTGTTTCAAATATGCCTTTGCTTCCAGTTACATTTGATGCATTCTACCTTATGGATTTCTCACTATTCTAGCATTGTCAATTATGTACATCTTGCCTATCGATCATTTGCACCTCATGAGTTCTGGATAACCCGTTCCCAGAACGGCATCTGTTCTCGTATACCTATATATACAATATATATGAGTTTTCGAGTTTTCGAGCAGAAACTCGTTTTCATGGTGGTTTACTAGTCTGTTAGCCATATGTTATTCTCAATTTGTTTCAAATATGCCTTTGCTTCCAGTTACATTTGATGCATTCTACCTTATAGATTTCTCACTATTCTAGCATTGTCAATTATGTACATCTTGCCTATCGATCATTTGCACCTCATGAGTTCTGGATAACCCGTTCCCAGAACGGCATCTGTTCTCGTATACCTATATATACAGTATATATGAGTTTTCGAGTTTTCGAGCAGAAACTCGGGACGAGGAGTACTGACATTCGTTCAGCTACTTCGGCACTGCGTGAGGCACTGATTAAGTCGTTGGTGTTATCGTGGAGGTTTACTGTGGCCGCCTTCTGCTTCCTTTAGTTGTTTAGCGGCTCCGGACTCCAGTGTCCATAGTGCTGGGTGTGATATACTTTATATATCCTGTCCTCTTACGCTTCGCTCTAGTTACACTCTTACATTTAGACCCGTTTCTGCAGCCACATCCTTCGAGAATTCTTGTCTTGTTCCACTCCTCCATTCCCCTACTATTCACTCCCTAGTCCTTTCCCCTTCGATCTCTGACTGCTTCCTGCCTTGACCTCTAGTGTTTACTGTGTTCCTCCCCAACTCCATCCCACGTTCTTCATCATCATCCACGCAACTGCATCCTGGTGGGCTCTTACAGCAAGTTTCCTATTCCTCTCGCGTCATCCACGCACTGCATCCTGGCGGGCTCTTACAGCACACAGCACGTTTCCTATGCCTCTCCCTATCGGTTGCATTGCTGCTCTCGATTTCATCTTTTACTGGCGAACTCTTACATCAAGCTTTCTATCCCACGCTCACGTTGGCATTGCTGCTCTCGATTTCACGTTCTTTACTGTCCATTGGCAGTACAGTATTCTCAATTTCTTGCACTTATGCCTTTGCTGCAGGTTACTTTGTTGCACTTATGCTTTTGCTGCAGGTTACTTTCGATACATTTTACATTACAGCTTTCATACTATTCTAGCATTGTGATCCAAGTACATGTTGTTTATCGGATATGTGCACTTCATGAGTTCTGGATAACCCGTTCCCAGAACGGCTTCTGCTCTCATATACCTATATACCGTATACTTCACCTTCACCTTAATTCACTTCACCTCTGCTTTTCCCGTTTCAGTTGACTCGTCCCCTTCCCGTGTAGGGCTGAAGTTTTCTTGCTCCACTCTCGTATCACTAACGAACCTCTGCTTGACTCTTTCTCATTGTTGTGTCCTGGACTTTCTCTCTACTAATGAATGTTTGTGATTTCAGGGATCCATCAGGTATGTCTCGATTTCTTCCATCATCTTACTCATGTGGATTCTTTTCTTTCTGGACTGATCCTCAGTATGCGGTGAAGACTCCAGTGCTTACGGATGTGCCTGCACTTTTGCTTGCCCTTGCTTTCCAGACTTCCACCTCTGTTCTTTTTGACATTCCCATTACTTTTGAGCGGCACTTTAGGGGAGCAACCGAGTTTGCCTTGGCACTCATGAGTTTTCGAGCAGAAACTCGGTATGAGGGGTACTGACAATTGCTCAGCTACATCGGCACTGCGTGAGGCATTGATGAAGTAGCAGGTGTTTTCGTGAAGGTTTACTATGGCCGCCTTCTGCTTCCCTTTGCTGTTTAGCATCTCAGTACTCAAGCATCCATAGCGCTTGATGCGATACACTTTATATCCTGTCCTTTTCCATTTCGCTCTGGTTACCCTGTTACACTTAGACAGGTGTCTGCAGCCACACCATCGTGTATCTCTCGCATTGTTCCACCCCTCCATTCCTCAGCTAATTCCCTCCCTATTATTTTTCCTTCTCTCTTTGCCTGATTCATGGGACCTCTTGTGTAAACAGTGTTCCTACCCGACTCCAGCCCACGTTTTTTATTTTTATCGTTCACGCACTGGTTACTGGCAGTCTTACATAGCGTTACTCGTTAACATAACGTTATTTCTCGCAGTTGTTTGCATAGAGTTCTTGATTTCATGGTGGTTTACTAGTCTGTTAGCCATATGTTATTCTCAATTTGTTTCAATTATGCCTTTGCTTCAAGTTACATTTGATGCATTATACCTTATGGATTTCTCACTATTCTAGCATTGTGATTTATGTACATCTTGCTTACTGATCATTTGCACTTCATGAGTTCTGGATAACCCGTTCCCAGAACGGCTTCTGTTCTCGTATACCTATGTATACAGGTGTCCTGTTTCTGTTTATTCGATGCATGCAACCAGGATATAGGTATTGCTATTACATTGCTTCCAGGTTACATTTACTTATGCACTAATTCGACCAGATGTTCGTTATCTTGTTTTCATTACATATCGTGCATAGCATTTGCATTCAATGAGTTCTGGATCTCCCAGTTGATGAACAGCTTCTGTCTTCATTTCTCTATATCCAGTCCTCTAGCGCTTGACTCTACTTTCCCGTTCTTTGAACAATTTCCACTCTACTTTTTCATACTGAACCTGGGATTGTTCCGATCAATCTTAGACATAAAACCTTACTCTCTTCGCCTTCTTGTTTTTATTACTGGACATCCGATTCATAAACTGTGGATAAGTCAATATCTGGCTAATTGGTCTTACTTTACAAATGGTTTACTACTTCCTTACATGTGTTTACTTTCCGTTCGCGATGTGATTAGGTTTTTATGTGATTTTACATTTCTGTATTAATCTCGGTTTATAATCTGCATTCAATTCTTTCAGGTTGTTTCCAAGTGTTTTGACATTTTGGTATTAGTCTCGGTTTATAATTTGCTCTCAATTCATTTAGTTTGTTTCCAATTGTTTCACGTTTGCTTACTTCGCAATTTCTTGGTATGAGTGGACTCTTCGTTTTCTCAGTACACATTGGCTTACATATTCTCTACATGTAGTTGTATATGCTCGTTGATATTACATGCTCTTTATGACTTAGCTTTCATCTCCTATTTGCATGTATTTTTTAGTCAGTTCTGCGTTCATTTTATTGCCATTTCATCTACATTTCATTATCATTTAATGAGTTCTGGATCTCCCATCCCTGGTACGGCTTCTGTCCTCATATATCCAATATCATGTTTACATTGCCTTGGCACTCATTGAGCTTTCAAACAGAAACTCGGTTCAAGGGGTACTGACATTCGCTCTGCTACTTCGGCACTACGTTTGGCACTGATGTCACTGATGAAGTCGTACGAGCTATGGAGGAGGCTTACTATGACTGCCTTATACTTCCTTCAGGTGCTTTAGTGTTTTAGGACTGATGTGTTCATAACACATGCTGCGATATACTCTATCCAGTCCTCTAATGCTTTGCTCTACTTCCCCCGAAGTAGAGCAAAGTATTAATCAGCGATTTCATATTCCCGGTCTGCCTGACTCGACTGTCTTCCTCGACTGTTGATTTCATGGCTTCTACACGATTCCCGACTTCAGATTAACTTAATCTTTCTCGCCTGGCTCATTAGGTCATCGTTTCCCCGTTGAGCCGTATCTTCTCTACATGCGCTGTTTATCTGTTACTGTTTATTCGATGCATGCTATTGATATACAAGTGTTGCTCTTTAATTGTTCCTAGGTGGCGTTTACTTCTGTTGGTTCCATTTCAACTCCTTTCCCGGTTTTATACTAATTTCGTCTTGCACATTTTTTGTATACATCACATATCATGCATCTCATTTGCATGATATGAGTTCTGGATCTCCCTTTCCTCGAACGGCTTCTGTCCTCATTTCTCAATATGTTGTTTACATTTCATCTGCGCTTCATATGCATTTAATGAGTTCTGGATCCCCTGTTCATCGAACGGCCTCCGCTCTCATTTCCCAATATATAATATCCAATATAGAATACGAACTTTCTTATGATCCTTTTGGTTGTTGAAACCTTAAATGTATTGACGGTGACAAAGCAATCGCGTCTGTTTTTTGTGCAGGTTACTCCATCAGGATATGCTCATATGACCTCCCTTTTGAGTTGCTTGTCAGGAGGAAAGTTGCTCGTCGTTCTAGAGGGAGGGTGAGTATCATGTTTTGGAAACGAAAGGCCTGATTGACAACTACCGTAGCTTGAAGGTTACTGCATATTTTGCTAGCCAGAGGCTTCCTTCCTTTATATGATACTCCTAGATCATGATCTCAGGTGACACTCCATTTGTGTAATGCAGATACAACCTGCGCTCCATATCTGCTTCGGCAGCAGCTGTGATTAAGGTTAGAAGAATTTAGTTTCTAATTTCTTTTTGGTGCCTTTGTTCCTATTCTCAGCATTACTTCTTCAATATCGACACATTCTTTTCACCATGGTCCTTCCTTGTGAGACGATCTTTCGTCTTGCTCAGGTATGCGAGGAAGTGATCTTAGCATTACTAGTTTATTATCTATTAGAATTTAGGATGTTTTGCCTAGTTTTGCTGGGCAAATAATACGATGAAAGTAATAAATTATTCCTGGACATTTGCAGGTTCTCCTGGGTGATGATCCAGGACCCCTGCCAGAGAACATTCAACCAACTGAAGCTGGGGCAGTGTCAATGCTGGAAGTATTTGCCGTCCAGTCACATTACTGGTCTGGGCTAGAGATACCACTATTCGTGCAACACTACGCACAAATCTCATCGAAAGGCCATAGGAAAGGTAAGGTCTAATTGTCGAAATTAGATTCTAGAATGAAAGTTGTTCCTTTTCTGTATGTATTGAAAGGTTTGCTTGGCTCGGTTGTGGTAATCTTTCAGTTTGCTTGAGATTTTTTACCAGCAAACACACGCTGGCCGTTATTGTTGTTAAATTTAGGGAAGTCCATTGCAAAAGCACAAAGAGCTATAGAGAGCAACCTAAACAACCAAACTAGAATATTTCCACTTTATCCTGTCTTTTGTTTGGTAATATTTTCTAAATGCGTTCTCGTGCTGCTGTCTCGTGATTGCTACGAATTTGGTTCGTGTGTAGTGAAATGTCTGTACTAAGGTCTACCATGAGAAAGTTTTCTGCTTTGTTAAGAGAAAGGGATGTTCTTCCAGGACAGTTTGCTTTGTCTCTTTGCTACGTACTCTGCCTATTTGTTCAATCTAACTCCATGTGAGGACTGTTGGATATTTACATTTTCTAGCACTTGCGCAAAATGTTCACTCCCCTCCCCCCCCATTACCCCTCCCACATCAAATCTTTAGTTTTCGTAACGAGTTTTCTGGTTACTTCCTTTGCCCTGGTGGTGGGATGCAATATCATACTGCAGAGCTTCTCTTAGGTGAGCTGGATCAGCACTTGGAGCCATCACCGTCTGAACAAGTTGGGCAGCCAATTGGATCTCCACCATGTTTGGGCTAAATATCAAATCAAACCAAAGCAAGTGACACCAATGTGCTTGTGCATTCAACCTCTGTAACCGAAGGGGCAAATGGCCGCTTTTGTTAAAGGGAGTGAATGTGCTGGCTTCACGGGCATAGATGGTGTTGAATCCTTGCCACATCACTGGAAAGAGGAGCTTCTTATCCAGTTCGTTGTGTGAAGGTAATTGGTAGTATGTGGCTGCCAGTCTTTACTACTATCAAAGGTGCATCTTGCCCGCCATGGCTACTTGTTGGAGCACACAGATTTGCAATTCAAGGAAAGAACGGACTTCATTCAGTCGACTACGGAGTATTAGTTAGCACATTCTTTAGATATAGTTACATTTGTTACTCGTAATGTATGTCGACGAGCTTCACCGTAGCAAATTTAGAATGTATAAAAAGTTGAATCTTCTGCCTTTGTACAAGTGAGATGGTGTGTGTTTTGGTTCTTGCCCAGTCCAGTTTACAAGTATCAAGATTGCATGTAGTTTTCGTTACAGTTGTCTTCGTGATCACAAGGCAAGCCATAGGCCTAGGAGCCTTTTCATTGTGCAGCTATTGTCTGGAATCTACGTCACTTGGTTACTAAGGTCCAGTTTCTGTGTTTGTCAACAGTACAGCATGTTTATTTACGTCACTGATTGCTATCGTCTGAAAGGGAATGCCATCCTACTCGCTGCCATAACTGGGAGTTCCCCATCCAGTGTTATTTAAATACCGCTTTCGTCATCATACTCATGTACCTGCCCGCATCTGTTAACCTAAACTATCTTCAAACATCTGTTACACATTGACAAAGTTGGTACACACAATAGACCAAATATTGCTCGACAGTCGAGTATATTTAGACATTTCTGGCATTGGAACGCTCTTTCCATTGCCTCTCTAGGTTGGACCAGAAAAGTCCTATACCCGTCTGGTGTGGAACGGCTTCTGCTCCCGTTACTCATATACCATTTGGGTGTGGTTTGTTCACCGACTTTTACCATGTAATATGAGGACAATCACCATTGGTTTATTCAATACTATATTCTTCCCATCAATATACGGAATTTCTGCCCGGAGTTTCTTTTGCATTTCTTTTGTTATTACATTGGACCTTCATACGTCTTCTAAGACCACGGAATCCTAGAAGTTTGCATGATTTTCATGTTATTTTTGCATAGTGTTCAGTATCAATTCAGGTTGATCGAGCTGTGTAGACATAGTTTATAGTAGCTAAAGGGAGATCCCTGAAGAGATAATTTTGCCTTCCGCTATGTATCTTGTGGATCATATACTGCTTGAAATGTGTTTATGAGGGGACTCCTTTCATGACAGGAAAGCGTTTGAACAGAAGACAATATGTTGGGGGGCCCGTCTGGTGGAAATGGGGTCGGAGAAGAGTGGTTTACTACTTATGGCAAGAAGCAGGAAGTCGCAGAGCCAGATGGTTGGACTTGTAACTTGGCCTACTCTCAGAATAATGTCATGTTAGTGAGCATGTTAGTGTCATGTCTAGTTGGTGTGACGCAGGGCTTCACCGTCACTTCTGCAGAATTTAAGGTGGTTCAGTTAGGATGTGGAATTCCGTTATCTTTTACCAATGATCTAATTTGTGAGCTTGTTCTTGGCAGGTACTCAAAACAGTAGCTGCGAGTACCTTTCGATTAGCATATCAGGAGGATCTGTATCGATTTTTAAAGATCTTACAGTGCTCTAGTGAAGTTCGAAGTCAATTTATAGTGTTAGAGGAGAAAGGAGACCATGACATGCTAGTCCTACCTGAAGGAACACGGGTATTACTGAAAGCAAGTGTTCCTGACTTATGTCAGGTTTCTTACTGTAAAACACCTCGCACACCTACCTTATTCAGATAAGGATGTCATGTGATTAATATGAGCTTCAGATATAAACTTGCAAATTGTACTGAGAATTATCGATGCCGTCGTAAATCTTTCCAATCTTCGATGCGTTTCTGCGTTTGGTTTGAGTTTCAAGTGTCCGACTAGCGCATGCGCATGAGCAATGGTTTGTTCACCATCTCGACATTTCACTTTCTTCAGTGGATCATCGTCGATTTCAGGGAGACCGGAATGAGCTATATTCATATCCTCGGTTTGCATCGGTTCTGTCGTAACTCGGTGTGGGGCCTCCGTTCTGGCTTCTGCTCTCGTTGCTCACATATGCGTGTCTGCTAAGGACTTGCGACAGCGTTATGTGACTCCGGATATCTTGGCATAAGGCGTAGTACGAATCGTGCTTTCTTTGTGAGTCCTGTTGCTTCTAGTCGAGGCGCAAGTTCTGAAAGCGTGTACAAGAGTACACGCTTTAATGCCAGTAACCAGTCTCGATACACTCGGTATCGTGCGTCCCATGTATAGACGAACAACCAGTCTGTTGCCTGCTAGTAAACGGTCGTCAAATGTTGCACAGACCTGAACCGATCTGAACCGATGAAATACTTCCTTGAAAAAAGGCAAAAGCTTATTCCTTGAGAAAAGACAAAAGCGGAGGATAACAAGAAGGATGGTAACACCTCATCAAGCCGTACACGGGATAAGACTAAAGAGAAATGGGCTAGGCGCCAATAGAATCGGTATGAGTTCCTTGTACTGGAATTGTCACCTACTACTGGTTGAGGACTAGGTGAGTGCACTGTAATCTTATCTATCCTTCTGACGCTGACACGGAAAATATGAGCATGGGAAGCCATGTGCATCATTTTTCAGCAATTAAAAAGAAAGATGACGCGAGTAGGATAGCAAACAGGATTGGATTTGAGCAACTTTACCGTTGTATTCCTCGAAGGAGGAATTTCTCAACGGTCCCAGATGCTGTCAATTGAGACTGTACTCGAGATAATCTGTACGAGGGTTTAGTCCACAGTACTTTAACAAAGCCTTCCTTTCTGAAGCAAAACCACAGAGGAAGACTCCACTCACAGCATCGCTAGACTGTAAAAAACTGCGAACTTAGCGCAACTTCAAAATAGCGAAGTGAATACCATAACTCCACGCCAAGGAGACGCTTCAAACACCACGAGAAGGTTCAAAATAACCCGAGTTACTCTTCTGGTTGATATTGTCCAATCGCGTTGCATCCTGTTCGCATGATTATGAGATTTAATGGCTGCGAGTCTCAAACCATGAATCACCACATCAAATTTGGAAGTTCCCCTATGTGCGGACTTCGCTCTGAAGCATCATCTTTGATTTTGGAATCCAAATCCATCAAGGAAAGGATTTTCAGACGGATTTCCATAATAGTCTGAAATCTCCAGAATTCCACATGAATCATTGACTTTAGCAAGTCTTTTATCGTTCAAAAGTTTTGAATTAGTTCCATTGTAACAAAAATCAAGTGAGTCGGATCACAAATTTTCATCTCATAGTTGGGAATCCAAATTATGAAACTTACAGTACCTTTCACATGTCATCTTCTACAGAAAGTCCTTGGTCAAGCGTCATCGCTGCATCAAGGTCTTCTTGTCGACACAGGAGTAAAATATCATTTAGAATGGATTATCTGGAAATATTGCTCATATTAAGTTGTTTTCATAACTTTTACATATATTTAAGGTTCTCCTTGTCTAAGTGAAACCTTTTTATATTCTAATTTTAAAAAGTGAGATTCCATTACAATATAGAATAACCCTAAACCTTAAGGATTGTTAGAGTTGTATATATTATTTTGGTCAACGATATTCCAATCCTAAATTCTTTCATTTTTTCTTTGTATCAATCCATTCGGTTTTGATGAGAAAGATCATCCTTGTAGAATTGTGAGAATTGAATTTATAAAAATCCATATGTCCAACTGAGTGGTGCAGACACTCAATAATGTCTCATGTATTCCTTACATGAGAAACAAAAATAGTTTCTCTTTGGTTGTTAGCCACCAAATGTTAATAATGGTATGTTGTTAATATAATAGTTCAAGGGGTGAAATCATTTTGAAGGGAAAAAAGCACAAGAACCTATATGTACTGGAGTGTGTGGAGAGGCAACCATATCTATAACTTATTCGGTGCACATTTGACTTGGTCACTTGAGTGAAAAAGATTTTTCTCTACTCTAGGTTTCCGAGGGAGAGCAAGTTGGAATTTTGTTAGCATTGTGCATTTGGAAAGCACAAGCGAGGTGCTTATGAGTTTGGAACACATTTTTAAGGAGGTGCTTAGGTACGTATATTTGGATGTGTGTGTTCCATTTATGTCAAGATATTTACAATGTCTAAGTTAGTTTGCTAGGAAATTGGAGTGATAGTTTTGGCGGTCACTATTAGATCATTAGCTACTTGGGAGCTACTTAGTAATGTCTAGATGTCATATTATTTTTTGGATCACACTTGTTACAACTCCCATTCACACCATTGGATGTGCAATTAGGGATAGATTTCAAGGCTACTCTAGGAAGTATACTTTGAAGTGCAGCTCTTGAGAGCTTACTTCTTCTATGTTAAGCCTTTGAGCTCCTGGCTATAGTGGACAAAGGCTGGAAAGTAGAACTTGGATTCTCTTAGCTAGAGTGGGTGTGACTTGATGTTTGTAATCACTGCTTGTTGGTAAAAAATATGGGATTAGAGTGTTGATTTATATTCATCTGATTAATTATGGCACTTTTGTGTGAATTTCTTTACAATCTTACTTCTATGGTGTATTATGTTGACAACAATGTATGTTACATAGTGATGTACGCATGACATCCACTATTATCTAAAATTTTGAGAGGTGTAACTATGCTTACTTCATTGATGAATACTTGAGATTTATATGAATTTATTTCATACTATTGAAGATAGAGGTCTTTACTACTTTCAAAAAGTGAGAAGCACAAGTTGAAACTCAAACTGAAACTGAAAGAAAGGTGAGATGTTTATGTATGGACAACTGTGGAGAGTACACTTGAGTTGAATTTGGAGTGTTAATAAGGGTTAATGTGAAAATAAGGGTTTAACTTGCAATCTAATCATTGTATTATTCCAAAGCAAGATGATGTTGCAAGTAGCTCAATCAAAACCTATTAGAGCAGTCATGGAGTATGTTGAGCCATTTCAGCTTACCATACATTTTTTGTGCTGAATATATCAATCATACAACTTGTTTAAATCTCTCTTCTTGTAATACAATTAATTTCAAGACTCCATTTAAAATGTGGTACAAATGGATGGCAAATTACTTGGAGTTAAATTTCTTTTGATGTGATATAAATGCTCTTATACCAATGTAAAATAAGACAAAGTTGAACATTAAGGCCAAAAAATGCATATTTCTTGGATATGAGCATGGGGTGAAGGAATATAGATGATGTAATCCAATTTGTTCCAAATTAGTTATCAATTCAGATGATCTCTTGAATGAGCACAAATCATTGAAGTAGAGGGAGAAAGCTCAAGCTCCCTCTACTAATAGAGGTAAATCTCTAATCTTGGATGGTGTTAAGGATGAAGATTGATCATGATAATCTTTATAAAGTATCACAAAGAGAAGCTCCATGGAAGTGGAGTAAGTTCCTATACCATAAGTACAAGAGGAGAAGCTAGTTGTTACTTGTGGGTCACAAATTCTAATGGAGGAAGATTAACGAAATTTTTTTTTTGAAGAAGCACATGCATAATTATGCTTATAGAGGTGTGGTACTTGGTTTCTATAGATGATGTATCTTATAAAGATGATGCAAGTATATTGATCAAGGAGGAAGAGAAACCATCTTCACATAGAAAGATCAAGCTTTGCATAAGAAGCTTGAGTGGGACACAACAATACTAAAGGAGATAAAGTTGCTTCTTGATAACATGACTTGGGAGTTGGTTTAATTTGCCAAAAGTGCACAAGTTGTGGATAAAAAGTAGTTGTACTATGAGAAAGATGAACCTATTGATTGTGTTGAGAAGATTTTGAAGGCTAGGTTGGTGGATAAGGGTTTCATACAATGGAAACGTGTGCTATACAACATAGTATTCTTGTTAATAGCTAGGTACTCAACTATAAACTATAAGGCTACTATGTTCACTTGTTTTTTAAGTGGTATGCTTTAAATCAAATGGATATTTTCATAGCTTTCTTGGATGAAAAGGCATTCATGAGACACCTAGTTGGTTTTGTGAGGAGAGACAAAGAGGAGTTGATTTGTAGGTTGTTAAAGTCTTTGTTCAAATTGAAGCATGCTCTCGATAGTAGAACAATAAATTTGACAATTTCATGCAAGCACAAGAATTTACATGAAGTGTGTTTGATTCTTGCTTATACTTGAAGTTGGTAAGTAATGCAGCTTTTGTCCTCATTATTCTAATCTTGTATCTAAATGATATGCTCATAGCTTTAAATGATAAATCCAAAATTGCTAAACTTCATGCTTTATTGAGCTCAAAGTTAAGCATGAAGGATTTAGATTCAACCTAGAGGATCTTAAACATGGAGATTTATTATGAAGAGGAAACTGAAGGTGGAAAACCTATAGTTGATGCATAGCAAGTATGCATAGAAGGTACTTGCTAGGTTTAACACAAAAAGTGCAAAGGTGGTAACTATTTACTTGGTAAGATATTTAATCTTTTAATAAATTTTTGTCCAATAGATAATGTGGAGAAAGAACTGATGTGAGAAGTTCTCTATGAGAGTGCAATTTATAGTCTCATGTATCTAAAGGTATGTATTAAGCCATACATAGGATATGCCATAGGTAAGGTTAGGAGATCCATGAAATTTATAGTCTCATGTATCTAAAGGTATGTGCCAAGACATACATAGGATATGCCTTAGGTAATTTTAGGAGATCCATGAAATTTATTGTCTCAAGTATCTAAAGGTATGTACCAAGCCATACATATGATATGATGTAAGTTGTAGTAGATCCATGTCTAATTAAAAAACTTCACTCAAGAACCAATCTGTAGATGCTTTGCTACACCAAGAGTATGACAAAGGTTGGCTTGTTGTTTGATACAAGATCAAAAATAGCCAAGAGTCACTTGGCTTTTTCCGATCTTGTATCAAACAACAAGGCAACCTTTTTCACTTGGCCAAGTGACTCTTGGAGTATGTGGATACGGGCTAAATCTTAGATATAAAATTGTAAAAATTAAGTTTCAAAGGTAACTTAAATAAATATTTGCATCCTAAGTTGATAACTTATGGTTTGGTGCAAAAGATTTCACTTGTAAAGTTATAGTAACTTTTTCATTGAGTAGATAGTGGTGGCATAGATGTAATTAGATCACATTTAGAGAAAATTAAGCATCAATATAGAAAATGGTGAAATAGAAAATATGTACTTGCAAATTTACAACTATTTAGTCTAAAAGTCCAATAATCAATGGAAGTAATATTATTTTTGAGAAACAAAGTCCATGTAAAGTGATAAGATATGGAAAACTTTCTTTGTAAAATTTTGGTAAATTTTTCATCTACTGTTCATTTCAAGTAGTTATTGTAGTGTTTGGAAGCTTGTTAAATTTATTATCAAATGAGACTAACTCTAAAAAGGAAACTCATATCAAAGTTATAAGGAAATTTAGATAGATTTACATTATTTTATGATTTGGTAGTTCAAAACTATAATAGTAAAGGATCACTTGCCACCCAATAATAATTTGGAGTCCAAATCGATAAAGGATAGTAAAATTAAAATTTTCATATTTAGAGCTTTTTTAAATTTTGCAACTATTTTATATTTCAATTGACTAATGTGGAATTAGAAAGCTATTTGAATTCTTCATCACATGAGATAAAAATCATAAAAGTGACCTCCAATATTAAATCTATATGGAAGAGTAATAAGAAATATTTTCTCTTTTGCTTATTGCATTTTTGGAGCTCCTTTTTGATACCCATTAAAGAGTGAATAAGGAGGAAAAAAAAGGATATAAGTTGTGAGCACACAAAAATAATAGAGCAAGACAATTTAAAACAAAGTTCAAGCAAAATTTTGAAATCTTCATGGTTGGTCAAGTTAAGATTTGATAGTTATTAGATTGTATTAGATTGCTTATATGCAATACAACACTCTTTAAGATACTTTCTCTTTTTATATTCTATTAATTGTTTGTCTTTTGATAGAAAACCTTGGAAATATTTGACATGTGTTGATGGTGTATTAAGAGTATGTTTTAAATGTAGATTAGCAAATCAAATCAGAAAATCTCTTATAATTTCATATCTTGTAGTCCATATCTTACATCTTTTTACTTGATATAGATACCAAAAAATATCTATGTTCAATCTGTCAATTATTAACACTATTATTAGCATGTTTGTTGACTTTCAAAATATTCTTTTTGAATAGAATATTTAGCCTTTGGTTATAAAAAGAGCATTAATGAGGCTTATTCGACTATTGAAAATTTGCCAAGCGTATCCTTGTTTCTTTTAGGTACCACAAAGCTTAGTAAACCACTTGGGATTGCTTTTCAAAATAGAATCCTAAGTTTTGTAAAGGGACCTGGTATGGATACATCATTTTCATCAATTAGTGACCTTTCTTAGCTTGTAATCTTCTAGGGTGTTTTGTTTCCAGATTTTATGAAAAAGCTATGTGAATTCTATTTACTTCCGTACAGGTTAATAGGTTAGATTTTGGAAAGATCACCAAATATAGAAATGAACAAGATCATAAAATAGATTTCAGAAATTTCTGAGAAATCAGAAAAGATAATCAATATAGAAACTTTACTACCTACAAATGGGAATTAGTACTTCAAAGTGTTGTAAATCACCTTTTACACTTTGGAACATTTTATGCAACCATCCATAAAAGGTGTCTCTTGACAAAGAAGGATATCCCCCGACCGGGTCCCTTTGTAAAAGAAAGACTTACTAGTAATTCATATTTGGCACTTCAACTTCAAATTGTATACTAAATTTGGCAAAGAGACTTTAACATCTCTTGCTACTATGTGATTCATTATTTCACATCTTTGTCATAGTTGGAAGTTGTACATTTATGAGTTGACAAAAAATATTCTTGTCAAGGTATAAAGAGGTAAAACATAAAATAAGGAAGTCAAACCCATATTGAGGTTGAGATTATATTTAATAGAATTAAATTTAATTAGGAACCTAGTGCTAGGTCATAATAGGTGGGTTGCTAGTAATGATGATGACTCAAGTGTTAGCGTAAGACTTTTATCATTGTGCATAAAATGATAAATTTTACTAGGTTCTAAAATATTTTCCTCTTGGAGGCAATAATTGGCATATGGAGCTTTATCTTGTAGTGACTATCCAAGATCAATATTTATTTTCATGTGCTTGACTCAAATTATGAAAATTTCTTAAATCAACAAAGCTTGCACTACCTCAATAATATTGGACACAAAAAAAGTTTTGCAAGCATATTGACAAGGTTAAAGGTTCAATATTAGCTAGTTTAGGGACATTCAAAACTTATGTAGATATCTCGCAAGTGGCTAAACATCTTTATTGGTTATATGTTATAAATAATATATTTTAATGAAGGTTGCTTAATCTTTACATAAGATATCATAACCTTGAAATTTCATTAAGACTATTTACCTCACAATAATTCTATTATTGGGTCAATGAGATTGGACAGGTCATATCAACTACTAATCAAATTGATCTAAGTAGGTTTGTTAAGGTATCTTTGCTTGGATACGTTAATAACATTTCATTTTTTGTATACTAAGATTCTGTAAGCAAGTCTAGTCGAGGCATTGACTAGTTTGAGGTTCTCAATCAAGCATAAAGTATCACAAGCATAAAGCATAGATGTAAATTATTTTGAGTATTTATATACTTATTATTCAAAATCTTATATATTGTTTAACATTTTAGTACCCATACTATTAAAATTTTAGATCTAACATATTATCCTTCATACAATCAATTTATTAATTGTTTTATATCATTCATTGTTTACAATTCTCTTATAATGAAATTTGTTTAACATGACTTGAGTAACATAGAGTAGGGCATAGTATAAGGTTAGTCTAATAGATTCTTGACTTCTCTTTGGAGAAAGCTTTATTCATAGTAATAATATGGAGTTAGTAGACGAGTTAGCATAGTTCAATGAGTTAGTACAATAAGTAAAATATAGCTACAAATGTTCTAGAAGCATCTATGAAACTTCTTGGTGTTAAGCTTCTAGGTGCCTTCCAAGGATTAGATAACTTGTACACCAAGTAAAAAACTAGCCTAGCTTATACCCCAAGTAGGTGACTTCCTTGGAAGCTCCTTGACTAGCTTAGCTTGCATTTTAAGGAGGCAACTTTGAGAAAAAAATTTGAAGAGCTTTCTATTGCTTCACTTTAAATATCAAAACCCAAGCTCATGCTAAGCATTTGGAATTTCTCTCACTTGAGAGTTCTAATGCAATCTTCCATTATTTTATTTCTCACCTTGGTCTTTACATTGGTACCAAAGCATGAATGAGATAGATGTAATCTATAGACCACCAAATCCATTTCCAACAACCATTAGGATTTCTATGCCCATGTATTACTAAAGCATCATTTCATCCTTTGGGTTGTAACTTACAAGAAGTTGTGTACATGTTTCATCTAAGTATTAACTTAGCTAGTTACAAGTAGTTTGGTAGAGTAATAATGATTGTAACAATGCTCAAAATTATCATTGCTATGTAATAATAGATTAAGCACCTTACTCAATTGTTGAAAGAGAGATCATGATAGTAATCAACAAGAGCAAGTCTGATTTCCAAAGAAAAAGGTATTTCAAGGTAAGAATCTATTGGGTGTAATAGAGAATTTAGTGTTTTATTGTGAATTTTATCTTGAAATTATAATTTTTCTAGTTGAAAAAAGATAGATTCTCTTAGCTTTGAGCCAATTAGATAAAGGAGCAAAAGTATGGTAGCTATTCCATGTAGAGCAAGCTCAATGATAGGTTTTGCTCTAATTGATATGCAAAGAATTCAAGACTACAATAATAAGGCAATTCCAAGTGGAGAAATGTTACATGTGCCACAAGAGATAGATTAGTAAAATTGAAGTAGATTGCTTTTATGGGAAGCTATCTCACTCAAGTCCAAAATAAAATAATGTAGATTCTAGAGATACTAGAAGGTAAAGCTTTGGATTGGTTTGTGAGAGGCTTTAAATCACACACCAAATTAGAAGTAACAATGTGCAAGCTCAAACACTTTAAAAAAACCATGTAGTTTGCTGAGGGCTTTGATTCCTTGGTTACCATAACTTGGTCTTGACCTTGATCTTCATAGAACTTGCAAACACACCACACACATGTGGAAGAGCTGGAACTATTGGAGATTGATGCTATCTAACAAAGACTAATTGGCATTGCAAATAGTAAAAAGGTTGCAACAAAATGGTGGTTGCTTCTATTGTCACCAAATTGGTATTGCAGGTAAAATGTCCAACTAGGAAAGGATAATCTTGAACTAATGCCCACATGGAATTCTTGGAGCATGAGGATCAAGAAACAAAGAATCCTAGTAGGAGATATCAAACCACTTATTGAGAACCTAATTATTCTAATGAGATTGAAGGCTTAACTTATGCGTGTTTAAAACACTTGCAAAGTATGATATTTGATTGTGATTATAAGATTTTGGTTGATAATAGGAGTTTTAAGAATTATATGTCTATGCAATTAACAAAGGAATTATGTATTCTTATCAAGCAAATATTTGGTAGTAAATTGATGATTGTGGATGGTAGAAAGTGTTTTGCATTCTATACCTTACATTTTTTTACATTCAAAATTAGGATAGAGTATTCAAAGTGTATGAGATTTGTACTAGCTCCTTCCATTATACTAAAATTCTAGGTCTCTCTTAAATTGAACTCTATATAGTTCAAGTTGATTCGGCCCAATAACAAATTCAAGTACAACACTAAGGTAAGGCTTATCAATAAGGTTGTTTGTCATCTTTAAGGAATATACTTAAGAGTAAATAATCCCAAGATGAGAAGTTTGTTAAGTATAGTGGTTATATAATAAGCTTTGGAGGAAGATGTTCCCATTTTCACTATGTGATTCAAGTCAATTGCACAAGGAGAATAAGGATAAGGATAAGAAGCATCAACAAGCAATGGTCAATTTGATAGTTTAGAAGTTTGCAAATGAGTTTTTAAATGATCTTCCAAAGGAGTTACCCTTTGATTGACACATGCCCTTCAAGATTGAGCTATTGCAAGGGAGTACTCCAACAAGTAGATCAATCTATTAGCTCTCACCACAAGAGTTAGAACAACTTTGAACAACATTGACTAAGTTATTAGAGAAGGATTTCATATGACATAGTACATCCTCCTTGGGGAGCATTGGTACTATTTGTATAAAAGAAGGATGGAAGACTTTGATTATGTATTGACTATTAGGGTCTCAATAAACATACTATGAAGAATACATATCTCTTGCCTTGAATTGATAACTTGTTAGATTAATTAAGTGGAGCATGATACTTCTCCAAGTTGGACCTTCAGAAGTTGGATCTTAAGAGCTTCATAGATTCCAATTGATGGAGAAGTTATGCACATGACTATCTTTTATACAAGGTTGAGCATTTGAATGGATAATTCTACCTTTTGGGCTCACTAGTGCTTTCGTAGTCTTCATGGATCAAATGCATTAGGTGTTAGATGGGTTCTTGGATCCATATGGGATATTATTCTTGGACTATTCTTGGCCAAATAGACCTCCCTCTATGGTCCCATAGAAAAATTAAGTATAAGGTCTTGTAGAAGTGATACACACTTCATGAGAACCTCTTTCTCATCTCTAAAATTTTCAAATGGCCATATAAGAGTTTGAAAACTCCATGGAAACAAGGACATCACAAACTAGTAGTGAGAGAATATGTAATAATATGGAGTTACCATAAGAGCTAGCAAACTCTTGTAGTTTCTTGAAAACTAGCTTCAGAAATAAAACTTTGAGGCTAATGAGTTAGTAAAATTAGTGAAATAGAGCTAGGAATGTTTTACCAGCATCTAGGAAGCTTCTTGGTAGAATGTAAGAGAATTACCTAGAAAGCTTCTTGGTAGAATGTTCTAGAAGCACCTAAGAAGTTTCTTTATATGAAGCTTCTAGGTACCTTCTAAGGATTGGGTAACTTGTACACCAAGGTTAATGATTAGTTTAGCTTGTATGCCAAGTAGACAGCTTTAAGAAAGAAGCTTCCTTGGAAATTTCTCAAGAACCTTGTATTATTTCACTATAAATGCCAAAGCCAAAGTTCATGCTAGGTATTCAGAGTTTTATTCACTTGAGAATCTGAATGCAATATTTTATTCTCTTATTTCTCTCCTTGGTCTTTTACATATTGATATGTCATATTGGGAATTTTATTCAAGAAGGCTTGCTCAATATCTACACCTACCAATACCTAGTTAGGAATAATAAATGGTTAAGGAAACCATTTTGAACTAGATTATGCTCTCATCAAAATCTTATTATTGGTCTAGTACTCCTTGTTTCAAACCTCAAAGGAGATTGAATTACTATGAGATTTATTATATAGAAATATCTAATATGTATAATATAAAGAGTTAGAAGATGTAAAGAATGCATATCTTTTCAAACTCTTCAGGTATTACATCTTATAAATAGTTCTCTTTGAGAAGTTTTGTTATGATTTGTCACTCATGATATTGGATTCTAATGGACAACAAGAAAATCTCCAAGTAATGTATTGGTTGGGTACAAGGAAGCATTGCATACCTCCATAAATAGTAAAGTGACTCCTTTTTCCATGGAATTATAGAAAAATCACCCAAGAAGGCTTCCTTGATCTTAAAGGTCTCTTTTCTTGTAAAGGGAACTTATTATTGGATTATAATGTTGTAAACCCAACTTATAATGTACTTGGTAAAATATTTGGTCCACAAAGAAATATAAAATGGATCTATATGTCTTTGTTATGTATTTTTCATATATTTTAGGCTCAATATTTTTCATATATTTTAGGCCACTAAGAATACTACAATAAATCTTTGAAAAATTGGGAAGAATTGACTTCTCCCATAGTGCAAGTGCCTTCAACTTTTGGTTTACTTTATCTTCAAAAAAGAAATAAGGGCAAAAGAGGAATGAGGAATGAGGAATGAAGAGTGAGGAACAAGGAATAAATGAATTTAAAAGAAGATGGATTTTTAGCCAAGATTAGTTAAAAAGAAAGAAAGAGTAAATACCAAAGAAAACTCTTAAAACTCTTCAAGAAGAGTTTTAAGAGGTGTTGGACTGGACGTTTGGTAGAAATCTCTAATGCTTATGTAAATCACATGGTTACTTCTTCCCTCCTTATGTTTCCTTGACTCTTCATCTTTTGACCTTGAACCTTTGGAGGTTGTCATATGTTAACAAATTTTTTAGTTATTCTTTTGAAGTTTTCACTTCTAGCCTTGGCAAAAAATAGTAAAGACTTCCACATTTCTTAATAATATTTTTTTCATATAAGTAAAAAATTTTAATTCATATGTCCTACCTTAGTAATATCACTTAGATCTTCACTCTTAGTTGGTGATTTGATATCCTCTATTTAGCAAACATTCACCAATAGAGTGTTGCGGCCAGATCACAAACATAAGAATTTTTGTTATCAACATAGAGTCTATAAGGCTTGTTTAACCTTTAACAACAACCATGTAAGCATACCACTATCAATGGTTCAATAAAGCTTGTTGGACTTCTTCCTTGTAATAAGAGGTTTATTATGAATTCATGATTTTTAAACCTAAGAGACTCCTTTCATTAGTGCTTTATTTTGCTTATGTTTTTGTGTCAAACAAACTCAAAAATAGATAACTCTACTCACTAGTCAGAATAAACTTTATCTCTATACAGATTCTAAAATAAAAAAGGTTCTTTAAATCTTAAGAGGTACCTAGAGAGCACGGTTTCAAGGTTTGTGGAATTGTAGTTATTTGGAACTATTTAAATAAAATATATCAGCAAATAAAAGACTCTTCCTACTTTCAAATAAAATACATCTCAACATAGATTCCAAAATAAAAAAGGCTCCTAAAGAGAGGTTTTCTATGCTCTCTTTATCTAAAATTTTAGTCCATGGGCAGTATTAAATAAGAACACATCTGCAACATGTAAGAATATCAATGAGAAAATGATCATTACAACACAGTTTAGAAAGAGAAGTAGAAAATTGAGTAGAAAGACATCCTCTTTAGTAAAATATCATCACTATTATAGGATCACTTAGGTTTAGCCTATGTAAAATATTTTGAAATAAGAGAATAATGAATGTAAGCCCTAAGTCAATGTTGTGCACATATACATTACTACACAACATACATTGTTGTCAACATCATACACTATAGAAGCACAACTCACACATAAGTCATACATGAACTCTAAAGTGCTAAAATAATTAGTTCACACTCTTCCACTCAAATCACATTGAAATCTGATCTGAACTTGATCCTCCATTCAAGGATCTACTAACAATCATGCATTGATTATAGTCAAGCCCCATCCACTCTAGCTTAGAGACTCCAGGTGATGTTCACCAGCCTCTTTCCACTATAACCAAGAACTTGAAGGTTCAACATTAGAGAAATGAGCTCTCTAGAGTTGCACTTTGAAAGGATACTCCTCTGCTCAACCTCCATCTCTAGCCCTAACGGTGGCATTGAGGGTCAATTGTCAATGCAAGTGATGGTGGTTGTAACAATATGGAGTTTAACAACAAAGTTAGTAGGGCTCATGAAGTAGCAAATAAAGAAAATTAGCCTAGAATATTCTAGAAGTATCTAGGAAGCTTCCCGACTAGCTTAGCTTGCACTCCTAGTAGGTAACTTCTAGAAGGAAGCTTCTAGAAGCTTCCAACTAACTTAGTTTGCATGCCAAGTAAGGAACTCCTAGAAGGAAGCTTCTTGAGAAGCTTCCCAATTAATTTGGCTTGCACTCCAAGAAAGCGGCTCAAGGAAGTTTCTTGAGAAGCTTCTCAAGAGTCTTGTATGATCCCTATAAATACAAGAGCTGAAGCTCATGCTAGGGATTTGGAGTTTTCTCACATTCAAGTGTCCCAATGTGAGTTTCCATTCTCCTATTTCTCTCCTTGGTCTTGATCTTTTATTGGTATTAGAGCAGGAATGGGATGGATAGAATTTATGGACCACCAAATCCACTTCCACCAAACCATTGAGATTTTTGTGTTCTAGTACTACCCAAGCATTGTTTCACACAATTCATCACCTCACACTTTGGACAAGACTTTCTGCATATGATCACCATATCTGAGGAACCCTTGGTGCTTCTGGTGGTAACTTATGGAGAATGGTGGACTTGATGCTTCTATATGTTAATAAATTAGATAAATTATAGGTGGTGTGATAGAGAAGCAATCATGGAGGCAATGCCTGATGTTATCCTTGTTATGCAACAACAAATTGAGCACCTTACTTGATTGTTGGTTGAACTATATCTTTGACGACAAGAGCTTGTAAAGAGGGCACCAGTTTGAGAAGGAGAAGAGCGGATCCGATTTCCTAAACCCAAGGTATTTGAAGTAAAGAATCTCTTAGATGCAATGGAGAATTTTGCGTTTGATTGTGCATGTTATTTTGAAGCTACCAATCCACAAGACAAGCAAAAATAGATTCTCTTGGCTTCTAGCCATTTGGATGGAGTAGCAAAGCCATGGTGGGAGATTTTGGATGGAGCAAGCTAAATGAAAAATTGTTACACCAATCTTGACGTGGGTAGAATTCAAGAGTGCAATAATCAATTGGTTGTAAGCTATAAAGCTAACGAGCTGCATGAGATAGGTTGGTAGAATTGAAACAGATTGGCTTTGTAAGAAGTCACATCATGCAATTCCAGAACACCATCAAGAAAATTCTAGATATCCTAGAAAGTGAAGCTCTAGATCAATTTGTGAGGGGCTTGAAGGCAAGAACCAAATTAGAAGTAACCATGTAAGAGCCATAACACTTGGAAGAAGCCATATGGTTGGCCAAATGTTTTGATACCTTGGTTGCAACAACTTGGTCTTGACCTCAACCTCCATAGAACCTACCAACACACTATACATAGGTGGAGGAGCCGGCACCAATGGAGATTGATGCCATTCAATGAAGACCACTCGGCATTGCAGATAGAGAAAAACTACAACAAAATGGTAGTTGTTTTTATTGTCACCAATTGGGATATTGTATCACTGAATGCCCACTCAAGAATGAGCAACCTTGACAAGTTACTGAGATGGAGTTTGTGGAGCAGAATGATCAAGGAAACAAGGAGACCCAATAGGAGATTTCAAGCTGCCTATTGGGAGCTTGATTAGTTCCAATGGAATTGAAGGCTTGACCTATGCAAGTTTGCTTCTTTTGCAAGGTTCTATATCCAATAGAGGTTGTAGGATTTTGGTTTATTCTAGAAGTTCAAAGAATTGCATGTCTATGCAAGTAGCAAAGGAACTAGGTTTTCCTATCAAGCCAATAATTGGAAGTAGATTGATGATGGCGGATGGTAGAAAAGGTTCTGCATTCCGTACCTTGCATCCTATTACCTTCAAGATTGGGAAGGAGTATTTGGAATGTATGAGGTTTGTAGTGATACCTCTACATTATGATACCATTCTAGGTCTACATTGGCTTGAACGTCATAAGGTTCAATTTGATTGGACCTGATGACAAATTCAAGTACAATACCTAGGTAGAAATTTCTGATAAGGTTGGCTAGCACCTTTGAGTAAGACATCTAAGAATAGTCAGTCCTAGGATGGTAAGTTTGTTGAGAAGGTAGCCATAGAGCAAGCCTTGAAGGAAGGTTAGTCCCAAGATGGGAAGTTTGCCAAGAAGGCAATCATGGAGCAAGCTTTGAAGAGAGATGAGTCCCTAGATGGAAAGTTTATTAGTGAAGCAACCATAGAGCAAGCTTTGGAAGAAGATAAGTTTGTAATCGCAGTGTGGATCAAGCCGATTGACAAGGAAAATCTGAGGAGTGCAAAGAGCCTCATCAAGCAATGGTTGATCAGATAGTTTAGGAGTTTGTGGATGTATTTTTGAATGATCTACCAAAGGGATTACTCTCCAATCATAGTATGCTTTTCAAGATCAAGTTATTGCCAAGGAGTACTCCAATGAGTAGACCAATCTATCGGCTCTCACCAAAGGAGTTGGAGGAGTTATGAACAACACTTACGGAGTTGTTGGAGAAGGACTTCATACAACATAGTACCTCTTCTTGGGGAGCACCGGTACTATTTGTTCCAAAGAAGGATGGAAGACTTTGTTTTTGTATTGATTAATGTGGGCTCAAAAAACAAACAATGAAGAATGCATATCCCTCACCTTGGATTGATGACTTGCCTGATCAACTGAGTGAAGCACAATACTTTTCCAAGTTGGATCTTCATAGTGGCTATTGGCAAATCCCCATTGATAGAGAAGATGTGCAAAAGATTGCCTTTTGCACAAGGTATGGGCATTTTGAGTAGAGAGTTGTAATACCAAGAGCTAGCCATATGATATAGATGTGAAATTCTGTTTGGTAACATCTAGAATGATGTTATACATGATGGTCAAATAGATAAGATAGAAGTATCACCAAAAGACTACTTCTACTAATAGAGAGAAACGAAAATAGACTTGAGAACTTTAGAACCAATAGTTGGACATATGATTTAAATGTGAGAATTGGTTTGGTAACATCTGGAAGGATGTTACCAAATGGACTAAATAGATCAGAAAAAGGTATCACCAAAAAGGGACTTCTACTCATAGAGTAGGAACCAAAATATGCCTAAAATCTTTGAAGGCAATTTTGAAGGCCTAAACGGATGAATTAGGCCTCAAAAACATGCAAATTACTGCCCTCCCCAATGGAGGAAAGGCTGGCCTTTCCTCTCCCCTGCTTTGTCTTGTTGAGAGCTTTCCAATGGTACCTTACTCATGTGATTTTGAGATTCATACAGGAAGATTCCCTAAAAGATTCCCTCTAGTCAAAACTTGTTTGACCAACCAAATAGGACCTAGACCAGACATGTCACCCATCCAAGTAAGTAATACAAGGGTGGAGCTTGTTAACATGTCACATATCTGTGTCCCTAATCCTATGGTGGAGCTTCCTTGGAGGAGATCCTCTTTGTCTATATAATAAAGAGAAGGTGTTCCTTTGGGGCATTGAATGTTTGAGTGTGCAATCTGTGTTTTCTCTCTTTTCTTGTCCTTGGAGTATTACAATAGTATCAGAGTGAGTGTTTTAGTCCAAGAGAGTGGATCACCCCTCTTGGAATAGCATGAACTATTGAAACTGAGTAATTTGAGATGGAGAACATAGAGTAATCGCTAGACTTAGGAAAGACTTTAGATAGTGGATGGGATGGATGCACCGGGAGGACAATTTCCCACACCTAGCTTTCCATTCTCAAACCCATTCCACATCAAGGTTATGTACATCCAACGTGAGCAGATGAGGGTATCGCTAGTTTATCACTTTGGTGCAGAATTCATGGATAGAGTAATAAACTCACCAAACCAGGTGATTCTACCTGTGGTGATATATGATTGAGAGTGGGATTTGACAATCTACATTCTATTATGATAATATGGATATGAATGTCCCAAATCCTCTCCCTTTCAACACTCAAGTAGAAATCCATTATGTAGTGAGGCCAAAAGTGATGTTTAGAGATTTTGTGGTTAGGAATTTTGGTGAAGAGTATTATCAACAAGTGATAGCTTCTGAGGTCCCAATGGTAGTTCCAATAGTTTGTGTGCCTTCCAAAGCAATTATATTGACTTTGTATTGAAGTAAACATTAGCAATTGAGTGTTGTAGGAACCATGGATCCGCAATTCCAAGAGCTGGTGCAAGGAATGCAAGGGATGTTGAATGAATTTCAAGAGATTAAGATGACCATGGAGAACATTACAAAGTCAAATGCAAATCCTCAGGAACGATCAAGCCATGCAAGAAGAAGAGCCGTCTCAAAACCCAGTACCTGCGCCTTAAGTACTTGGAGAGGCACCCGTGCCTATAAACCCTATCAACGATGAAGCCACATTGCTACTCCGGATGAAGAAGACCTGCAACATCGAGCCTTACAAGGGGCAGTGTACGATGGGAGTAGTGGAAAATTGGATCTCAAGAATGAATCGATATTTCCAATTGTTCTCAATAGAGATCACAGAGCATGCTGTAAGCATGTTTGCATGTGTTTGACCGATAAAGCACTCACATGGTATGATGCTTGGGAACGATCCATGTTGGTAGAGAGAAGGGAGGTCACGTGGACAGCAAACCAAGAAGGACTGCTGAAGAATTTCCAATCGGTGGATTCTGTGCAGATGGCTCGAACCCGACTATGAGGATTGAGACAGAAGAATAGCATACAAGAGTATATGGAGGCATTTTTGGATCTACAAGTTGCAATTACCAACATGAGTCTAGCACAAGCTCTTGACAATTTCAAACGAGGGTTGAAAGAGCGGATTCGCCAAGAAGTCATGGTGTAAAATCCTTGCACGGTATTTGAAGTCATTACTTGTGCGCAAAGAATAGCAAGAGCATTAGGTGGAGGTGAAGGAGTAGTTCCACCTCAACATTATTGGGCAGAAATGCCACACATGGGTGGACCAGTACCAATGGAATTGGGCAACCTTCGATTCTGGGATCGAGGAGCATGACCACTTCAAGAGGAGTGGGGACGGGTAGAAGATCAAAGAGATGGAGTCCCACGGGGAGAAAAGACTCAAGGAGAACAACACAGTTGTTACAATTGTGGCCGTATTGGGCACATATCTACCAACTGTCGCACTTGTTTCCCTAGAGGCCCTCGGCCTTCGTATAGGCAATCTTTGAACAACATGGAGAGGCACATTGAAGAAGAGGAGGTGGAAATCACTTCAGAAAACAAAGATCGCCAGTAAATGTACCTTGCGGCCTTACTGGCTCAATAAGGAAGCAGAGAAGCGAGGGAAGGAAGAAGAATAATGCACAAAGATCCCAAAAGGCAACCTCACAATTGATTGTCATGAATGGAATCCTAGAAGGTAATCAAGTGAGAGTATTAATAGATCCGGGAGCAATAGAGAATTTCTTATCTCACTCTGTTGCAATAAGATTGGGAATGGATCTAGAGAGAGATGGGAGTAAAGAAGTAGAGTTACCAAATGGGCAAACAGAGAAGATTGAATCATTACCTAGACGGGTAACCCTCTCTGTACGAGAATATCAAGAAGCAATTGAGTGGCGAGTGATACAGTTAGCTCGTTATGATGCAATTTTAGGCATGCCATGGATAGAGTAGTACAACCCTATGGTGGATTGGAGGAAGAAAGTAGTGAGAACCCACCAATGGTCAATCATTGGGGTTAAAGAAAAATCACACAGGCAAAAACTGCCTCTATATGTCATAGGGACGGAAACTGTCTGTAAGACCGACAGATGTTTTATGGGTCTAATAAGAGAAGTCCAAAGTACACAACTTGATGGACAAATTCTTGAGAAATTGAAGGATGTGGTAGATGAGTTTCAAGATGTCTTTCCCAATGATCTACCCTCAGGATTACCACCAAAAAGGCGAGTAGATCACAAAATTGAGACACTCACGTGGAAGATACCTCCTTGATCGCCTATCACCTCATGAGTTAGAGGAGTGTAAGACTCAAATTGAGGAGATGCTGGAGAAAGGGTTCATCTAACCTAGCATATCACCATATGGGGCCCCTATCTTCTTGTTTGTGAAGAAGAAGGATGGTACAATGCGTATGTGCATTGACTATCGGGGTCTCAATCAACAAACAGTGAAGAAAAAATACCCCTTACCTTGCATGGATGAATTTTTTGATCAACTCCATGGAGCGAGATACTTCACCAAATTGGACTTGCAGAGTGGTTACAATCAAATCCAAATTGCAGAGGAGGATGTGTACAAAACTGCCTTTTGAACCAGGTATGGCCACTTTGAGTGTCTTGTGATGCCTTTTGGCCTCACCAATGCACTTGCCACTTTCATGAGTCTGTTATCGTCTTCTTGGATGATATCTTAGTATATAGTAGCACAATGATAGAACACAAACAACATCTACGAGAGGTCCTCTAAATTCTAAGACAAAATCAATTGTACGCCAAAATCTCAAAGTGTGAGTTTGGCAAGTCTGAGGTAGACTACTTGGGGCATAGAGTATGTGCAGAGGGCATTCAAGTATTGATAGATAAATAGAGGTCATTCAAAATGGAGTGCCTCAGAAGATCAGACTCAACTTAAGAGCTTCTTGGGGTTGACGGGATTCTATTGTAGATTTGTCAAGGACTTCTCCAAGGTTGCACAGCCTTTAACGGCACTACTTGGCAAGGGGAAGAAGTGTACATGGGGAAATGCACAAGATTTGGCCTTTCAAGAATTGAAGGCCGCCTTGCTACATGCACCAATCTTGAAGTGGTATGACCCAAAACGTCCAATCAAGTTGGCTATAGATGCATCAAGCATAGCAATAAGAGCAATCCTACAACAAGAGTGGCATGACGGATGGCATCCAATTGCATATTTCTCTCAAAATTTGTTACCAGTAGAGTGCAACTACCACACCATAGAACAAGAAGAGTTGGCCATCGTTCTAGCAACCAAGCATTGGAAGCACTACCTGGACGAGAAGGCATTTGTAGTAGAGACAAACCACAAACCTCTAGTCTACCTTGACACACAGAAGGATCTATCTCATCACCAAATTTGGTGGGCAGAGTGGCAACAACGCTTCAACATGACAATCACCTACGTGGAAGGTAAGAAGCAACTTGCAAATGCATTCACCTGCATGCCAATGGCAAAAAACTTGGTGGTAGAGGTTAAGATTAACCCTAAATTATGGAAAGAGATTCTAGCTGCTACAAAAACTGATCTACAGATTGTAGAAGCGCAATCATCCAAAGGTGTCACCAGCACCCAAGGACTCACCTTTTGGGATGGCAAATTATGGATCCCAAATGTCCTAGAATTACGCACCACCATTCTAGCGGAATGTCATGATTTGGCCATTGCAGCTCATGTTGGAGTGGACAAGACCTTGGATGCAGTCAAGCGCTATTACTATTGGCTCAAGATGAGCAACAATGTGATGGATTATGTGCGTAGCTTCATACTTTGTCAACAGAACAAAGCTTCTAATCAAGCTCCTGGAGGGCTCCTTCAACCTCTCCCCACTCCTACCCAACATTGGGAACAAGTGAGTATGGACCTCCTCTATGAATTACCCAAGACCACCTTAGGGTTTGACTCCATTGTGGTCTTTGTGGACCGGCTTAGCAAAATGATTCATGTACGCCCTACCACCAAGGAAGTGACTGCTCCACAACTAGCTCAATTATACTTAGATGCAGTCTTTGCTCACCATGGCTTGTCTAGAGTACTCATCACCAATAGAGGCACCTAATTCACCAGTTTGTTTTGGCGAACACTCTTTGGTTTCTTCAAAACCAAGTTGGCCATGCCTACAGCTTACCACCCACAAACAGATGGCCAAACAGAGCAGGCTAATCGCACGATTGAAGACATGTTATGCGGCTTCACCTTAGAAGAGCAAGAGAGGTGGGACACCCTACTCCCGTTGGTGGAATTCGCTTACAACAATTCAATAAATGCATCCACCCAGGTCACTCCGTTCTTCCTCATGTATGGTGAGCATCCCCTCACACCTTCTAGCTTGATGAAGATCCATCTAGTGGCTACCAAGGTCGATGCAGTCAACACATTTGTTTCAAGAATCCAACAAGGTGTGGAGAGCGCCAAGCACAGATTACAGATTGCACAAAAGTGATAGAAGCAGTATGCTGATGCACACCATAGGCACATGGAGTTCAATGTTGGGGATCAAGTGTGGCTATCAACAACCAACCTCACATTAGTTGGACCTCGTAAGCTCAGACCTCGTTTTATTGGGCCTTTCTCGATTCTTCGTTGCATCGGCATTGTGGCCTATCACCTTGAACTACCACCACACATGAAGATCCATCCAGTGTTCCATGTCTCCCTACTATGCAAACATGCTCCCCGATCATGCCAGGGTCATTCCACACAAGACATTTGACCTTGTACGACACTCATTAATGGCATAGAGGAATATGAAGTGGAGTGGATTCTCCAAAAATGCATGCATGGTACTCGCCATCCGTGAGTGGACTATCTAGTACAATGGAAAGGTTAACCCCTCTATGAAGCAACCAGGGAGCCCGCTGCCAATTTGGCACATGCATCGGTGTTGGTGCAAGCATTTGAGCAACAATTGCACAACGAGGACGTTGCGTCTTAAAAGGAGGGAGGTTTGTAATACCAAGAGCTAGCCATATGATCTAAATGTGAAATTTGGTTAAGTAACATCTAGAATGATAGGTAAGATAGAAGTATCACCAAAAGAGTACTTTTACTAATAAGGGAGAAACCAAAATAGACTTGAGAACTTTAGAACCAATAGCTAGACATATGATTTAAAGGTGAGAATTGGTTTGGTAACATCTGGAAGGATGTTATACATGATGGACTAAACAGATCAGAAAGAGGTATCACCAAAAGGGGACTTCTACTAATAGAGTAGGAACCAAAATATGCCTGAAATCTTTGAAGGCAATTTTGGAGGCCTAAACGGATGAATTAGGCCTCAAAAATGTGCACATTCCCCCCCCCCCCCAAATGGAGGAAAGGCTGGCCTTTCCTCCCCCCTGCTTTGTCTTGTTGAGAGCTTTCCAACGGTACCTTACTCATGTGATTTTGAGATTCCTATAGGAAGATTCCCTAAAAGATTCCCTCCGGTCAAAGCTTGTTTGACCAACCAGATAGGACCTAGACCAGACATGTCACCCATCCAAGTAAGTAATCCAAGGGTGGAGCTTGTTAACATGTCACTTGTCTGTGTCCTTAATCCTATGGTGGAGCTTCTGTGGAGGAGATCCTCTTTGTCTATATAATAAAGAGAAGGTGCTCCTTTGGGGCATCGAATGTTTGAGTGTGCAATCTGTGTTTTCTCTCTTTTCTTGTCCTTGGAGTATTACAAGAGTTCTACCTTTCATGCTCACTAATGCTCAAGCAGTATTCAGGGATCAGGCATTGGGTGTGAGATGGACTATTGGATTGGTGTGTGGTGTTTTTCTTGGATGATATCATAATCTATAGCAAGACAAAAGTAGAACACATGAAGCATGTGCAAGAAGTCCTAAGATAACTACCACAATGGAAATTTTATTGCAAGAAGTTGAAGTGTTCCTTTTGGCAAAAGGAAATCACCTTCTTAGGTCACAAGATCTCATTAGAAGGAATCAAGACAAAGGAGGAGAAAATTAAGGCCATTACTGATTGGCCTACTCCGAAGGATGCTATAGAAGTATGTGCATTTAATGGATTGGCCAATCCATTAAACGGTTCATCCATTATTATGCTCATGTGGTTGCACCATTGACTGACCTCTTGGAGAAGAACTTGAACTTCCAGTGGACCACCAAGCCCACGAAGAAGCATTCAAGAAGCTGAAACATATGGTGTCTTCAAGACCCATGCTTCAACCATATGATCCTCAGCTACCTTGTGTGGTTGATTTTGATGCTTCTAACTTTGCAATTGGAGTAGTGTTGCAAAAAAAATCTTTAGATGGACTACATCCCATTGCCTTTGTGTCGCACCGACTAAATACAACTGAAAGAAATTACTCTAATCAAGATCAAGAACAACTTGCAATGGTATATGCCACCAAGGTATGGAGGCATTATCTCTTGGGGAAACAAGTGATCATGCAAATTGATCACAAACCATTATTGCAGACCTTACACTAGGAACACATGAAGAGTCAACATCATTGATGGAAGGAGGAACTTTAATTGTTTGACATCAAATTTGAGTACAAACTAGGTTAGTTCTATGTCATCCCCAAAGCTCTATCACAATGACTTGATTTGTAAACTCTTCCTCTCATCACGGCGGCAATTACAATGGTGGCAATTGACTCCAAGGTCCAAAATGAGTTTTGGTCAGCTCTACAACAAGATCTCTTCTTTCAAATGGTACATGGTTGTCTTATAACATGTGATAAGGAGTACAACACCTTCTCCTTCAAGGAAGGCCTTCTATTCCATGGGGACCGGATCTATGTTTGAGCCAAAGGTGATCTCTAACTTGTGTGTCTTTAAGAAGCCCATGATTTACCAATAGTTGGTCATATGAGTGTGGACAAGACCTTGGGTACACTCCAACACCAATGGTGGTGGGCCAACATGACACAAGATATTCAAGAGTTTGTCTGATCGTGTGAAAGCTGCCAATGCAACAAAGCCAACAACCAGAAGCCGAGTGGACTCCTTCAACCACTTCCCATTCCATCCGCTCGATGGGACAAGGTGAGCTTGGATCTCATCACATCCTTGCCCAAGACAAAGCAAGGATATACACAATTGTGGTGTTTGTGGATAAGCTTAGTAAGCAAATCCACTTGGCACCAACCTTTAATTAGGTGGATGCTCTTACCTTAGTGGAAATATACTTTGAAAATGTCTTCAAGCATCATGGGATGCCACGTGTACTCATCTCCAACCGTGATCCTTGATTCACTAGGAAGTTTTGGCAAGCACTCTTCCAAATACTTGGCACCAAGCTTGCTTTTTCCATGGCCTATCATCCTCAAGCTGATAGACAAACCAAACGTGCAAGTCATATCTTGGAAGATATGCTACGTGACTTCATCAATGTCCACCATAAAAATTAGGATATATGTCTTATAGTTGCAGAATTTGCCTACAACAATTCCAAACAAGCAAGCATTGGATTTTCTCCTTTCTTTCTCAATTTTGGCCAAGATCCGCTTGTTCCAAATTATCTTATTGCTCCACCTCCATCTCAGGTTCCTCATACTTCAACCTTCTTGACCACCATCTCCCAATCTCTCCAACAAGCCAAATCTCACCTCCTTGTTGCCCAGAATTGTCAAAAACAATATGTGTACCACTATCATCGTGATCTCACCTTTGAAGTTGATGATAAAGTCATGATATCCTCTAGTAACCTACCCCTCCCATTTGATACACAACTTCATAAACTTGCTCCTAATTGGATAGGACACTTTGATGTCACCCAAATTGACTCTCCTATTGCTTATCGACTTGCCTTGCCTTGTCATATGCGCATCCATCTTGTCTTTCATGTTTCCAAATTGAAACCCTTTGTTCCTAACCCTTCTTCTTTTTCCTCTCAAGTCCAACCTCCCCCTCTTCATGTCCCTATCAATGATCATAATGAGTACAAAGTTGATTGTATCTTTGCGCGTTACCACTTCAACAAAGTTGTTGACAACATACGGAGTACAAGGTCCTTTGGAAAGCGTATCCACTTCATGATGCCACATGGGAACCTCTTTCTCATCTCCAAAATGCACAATTGGCCATCCAAGAGTTCAAAGCTTTACTGGCAATGAAGACGTCACCAACTAGCGGTGGGGACATATATAACAATATGGAGTTTAACAACAAAGTTAGTAGGGCTAATGAAGTAGCAAATGAGACAAATTAACCTAGAATATTTTAGAAGTATCTAGGAAGCTTCTTGGGAAGCTTCCCGACTAGCTTAGCTTGCACTCCAAGTAGGTAACTTCTAGAAGGAAGCTTCTAGAAGCTTCCAACTAACTTAGCTTGCACGTCAAGTAAGCAGTTCCTATAAGGAAGCTTCTTGAGAAGCTTCTCAATTAACTTGGTTTGCACTCCAAGAAAGCGGCTCAAGGAAGCTTCTTGAGAAGCTTCTCAAGAGCCTTGTATGATCCCTATAAATACAAGAGCCAAAGCTCATGCTAGGGATTTGGATTTTTCTCACATTCAAGTATCCTAATGTGAGTTTCCATTCTTCTATTTCTCTCCTCGGTCTTGAACTTTTATAGTGGTTCTCACCATGTGTAATACCATTAGCTAGAGATATTATCTAGACGTGGAAATTGGTTGGGTAACATCTGGAAGGATGTTATAAATGATAGACCAAGTAGAGTAGATCAAAAAGAGGTGTCACCAATAGAGTACTTGCACTAATTAAGCAAGAATTGAAAACACCTTGAAAACTTCAAAGCCAATTTTAGAGGCCTAAATAGATGAATTAGGCCTCAAAAATAGAAATATTCTCTCTCTATTAGAAAAAGAGCTTGTCTTCTTCCTCCAATATTTGTCTCATTGAGGGCTTTTCAATGGTACTTCACCCATGCTATTTTGAGCTTCTTATAAGAAGATTCTCTAATGATTCCTTTTGATCAAACTTGTTTGACCAACCAGATAGGACAAGGACCAATAAATCATCCATCTATGCAACTAATCTTAAGATGGAGCTCATTGACATGACACCAATCCATGTATCTGATCCAAGGGTGGAGCTTCTATTGAGCGGATCTTCTTTGCTATATAATAAAGACAAGGTGCTCCTTTGAGGCATTGGAGTATTGAGTGTCAAAGCTTTGCATTTCTTCTCTTGTGTTTCTCTTAGAGGTTCTCCTATCCTTGGAACATTACACCATGGGATCAATAGGTCTAACATGAAACTTGGTCGCCATCAAGTAGTCCATAAGAAACTACCAAAATAACTATGATTGCTAACATTACCACTCTAGCATCCAAGCAAATTAACTTTGGTGTTACAAATGTTATGACAATGTCATGCATATATACATCACTACATGACATACATTGTTATTAACATCATACTTTATAGAAACACAACTCACACATAAGTCATACATGAACTCTAAAGTGCCACATTTGCTCCCTCTAGTTGGCAATTAGGTTCCTTTAACTCTAGATAGTCATCTATTCCAAGTATGTGATATGCCCTATGATGGACCAGGATTTGGAAGTTGGGTTTAGCTATCGAGCCCCATCATGAGTTGCATGTCTACAATTTATGTCACATAAAGGATGAACTAACTATAGGTCAAGTACATAACTATAGTCTAGGACATAATTATTGTTCTTGAGGAACCAAAATGAGAGGAAGGATCAAACATACCATATGCCATCCTCTCAAACAACTATCATACACCAACATAGTAGTAACTCTACCCAAAGAGCCACATAAGATACACTGCAAGCTTGCACATACAAGTGCCAAGCTTGGGTCTGTAGAGCCATCAATGTTTGAGAAGTGGCATGGTGCACAATTGCACATATGATCCTTCCAAAAAACACCATCATGGGCTTCTAACATGAGGACTAAGGAATCAAAACCCCACATACTCTCAAGATAGTGTGGCCTATAGTAATATCTAGTGTTGTTGGTGCAGCTTGTTATAAATATACATAGTCACTTGGATGAAATCAATAGATCAAGGGTCTATAACCTCCTCCTCAAATAGTAGCATAGCATGAGGTATCCATATGTTGAGCAATTGCTCAGTTCTCAAAGGCCATTGGCATTACTCTTCAAAAGATCTATGCCTATTGAGAAAATGCACTCACTCATATGTCTAGATCATCCAAGCTCAAAACTACAATAACATCATGTCGCAAATGGATGCAAGTAAATCTAGTTGCATCCATAGAGTAGAAAGTAAAGAGAGAAGGATGCTAAGGAGGCTTGCCAGTTGGACCGATAGCCCATAGCAAACTATGGTAACTAAATATCCCAATCTCCCAAGTGGACTCTCTATAAGCCATACTTATGCAATCCTCTTTTCACCATCTAAACCACTCTCTATGTTAAGCCATTTGTCTTAGGGTGATCTTGGGATATAATATAATGATCAATCAAAGCCTTGTCACAGAAGATCTAAACTCTCCCAAGAACTCTACACTTTAATTAATCAAAACCTTTGTTGGTGTACTAGAATGAGTAAATTGTCTCTAGTGCAAAGATAATCCATCATTGGGACATCATCATGAATGTCTTGCTGATGTGTACCAATATCTCAACCCTTTGGACCTCAACAACTCCTCTTGTATGTACTAAGAGAGATACCATCAAGGCCTCAAAAAATATACATCAAAAGGTAAATGCATGCCAACTTGGTACCATCTTCTTATTTTTCTCACCATGCTTATGTGCTTTGGTCTGATCATGCTAGCTTGGATATGGGTTTCTACTCAGTCCATCTATATCGCGGTTCACCACTCCAAGTCTACAAATAACCATGAAATCATGTTCTTGTAAAATTAGAGCTCATCTTGCAAGTTTTCTTGAAAGATTGTTGACTCCATCAACAACTTTAGTAGTTGATGATTAGTGATGAGAGTGAAGGGGTTACTAAATGGGTAATATTGGAAATATGTTATTTTTCACACTATTGCCAACCATTCTCCCTCATATAAACTATACTTTGCCTTTGCTGAATTGTTGGACCAACTAGCATAGGCCATAATAAACTCCTTCTCCTCATCATCTTGCTAGGTAAGAACTACTCCAAGCCCCAATGTACTCCAATCAATATGAACCTAAAATAGTCATCCTTCTAATGAGTCTCCTAAGAATAGAGGAAAATGTTAAATTCTCCTTGAGCTCTATAAAAGTCTCTCCTCTCATCTCTCCAACACTACTCTTGTGTAAGCTTGGTAAAATTTGTCAAGGCCTTGGAAATTATACTAAATTGTCTAACATATTGGCAATAAAAGTTTGCCAATCCAAGGAATACTCACACTCTGCTCACATTTGTAAGCCAAGGAATACATGCAATAGCCTCTTCCTTGGTATACTGAACACCAAGTCTACCAAGGTAGATATTAGCCCAAATACTCAACTTATTTGTGGAAGAACCTATACTTCCTATATGTAATTTGAGTCCATGAGATCTCAACCTCTCAAACACCTTCAACAAATATCTCTCATGCTCTTCCATAGTAGTGCTTTAGACCAAAATGTTATCAATATAACACCAAGCAAAATCCAATCTACTAAGATCTTGCCTATGATCCTTTGGAACTTATCAAAAGTATTCTTTAACCCAAATGGTAAGAACCTCAATTGATATAATACATTCTTATTGTAAGGATCAATAGCCCAAAATTTTATCTTGGATTTGCACTCCTTCCTAATTGGCAATTAATGATATCCTACTCAAAGATCTAGAGTACTAAAGACCTTTGCATGCCTTATCACATCAAAGATCTCCTCCGCTGTAGGCATGCCATGCCAATCAATCCTAGTCTATTGGTTGATAGAATGATAACCTCCACACATCTTTCTATCTATGTAATTGCCAAGCATATCATTCTTGGTTGGCATAACTATAGCTAAAGCATACTCTCCATGGGAGATTTCCACCAAACTACCCTCAACAAGGTCTCTACTTTGGCTTTGAATCAATGCTCTCTCCACATCACCATATTTATAGGGATGTCAAAAAGTTGGGGTATCATTAGTCAGCTCAATCCAAATACCAAGTCCTTTTAGAGCACCTAAATCCTTCATAATAAAGGTAAAATAACTCATATAGCTCCTCAAGAACCTCCAAACTCTTCATCTTTCCTCTCTTGTAAGCTTGGGTCCAATGTTTGGCTCCCAAGTATCCTTCATAATTGATGTAGGAATGGAAGATGCACTAATTGGCTGTTACACTAGGTCCTTGGGAGAAGTAATTTCATGCCTCCAACCACTAGAGTCCCCAACCTCAAAGCAAAAGACTACCTTTGCTTTGGTTACAAGCTCCATACATCATCTAGTTGCATCCCAAGTAGACCAAGGGTGTAACCCAAATAGACCATCCTCACCTAGATAAACCCCAAGTAGATCATTCTCACTAGTAACCACTAGTTTTGTCCCAAGAATACCATGCCCACTTGGTCTATCACCTCTAGCATGTGCTCAAATTGCCTTGATAGGTACATAGCTTACAAGTGTCCAAGTGGTAATGTCTATCAAGCACATCTTATGTTGCTCCACCTAGCCAAGGCTCACAATTTAGGTCAAACAGTTCAGGTGCATAGCATAACCTAACACCTAATCCTTGGATGTCTTTGATATTGCTAAAATGATGGTAATATTGTCATGGAAATCCATTACCGCTTCCTCTTATTGGAGTTGGGTTCTACCAACTACCATTCTTGTAAGTCCCAAATGAGTCCAAGATCTCCTTCTTGAAAAGCATGTGAGGTAAGGAAACTCATGAGTGTGAGCAAAGTGGCCTAGGCTATCCAACAAGGTTCACCAATGCCACAAATGACCTATCAACCACTACCATTGTTTAAGACTAGCGCCCAACATCCAAAATATCATCAAGAGTAAAGTGGTCTAGTTGCTAAACCCCACCATAAGCATGTTATAGAACCTCTTTAGGTAAGAGGTTCATCCACCAAAGATAAAGATGATGAGCCTATGATCCCACTTTGGCTTCATCTAAAAATATTTTAGGTCCCATCCAAGAATAAACTTAATGTGTACTCACCACCACCCCGTGTGCAAGAATCACCCATCAAAGGGACGTTCTCCAAAATGTAGGCTAGATAAACAACATGATGAACTTGGAGATATCATAGTATACATAACATCTCCCAAAACACACTAGAATGGGGTTTCTATAGACCTTAACCTTGGCCAACACAAGTATATCCTTGACATGGCTATCAAAAAATCACCAAATGAATGGGACCATTTCTCTCTAGATCCTAAGCCCAAGCAAGGAAATATTCGTTGGCAGGGTCTTTTGATAACCCTTGACTATTAATATTGGTAATAACATATGATACCAATAGACCAAGTGTGCCACATGATGTAGAAAGACTCACCTAGTAGTCTCATCTCTCTTCATATATAAGTACCTTTGAACCATACCCATATAGCCTATAGTATCATAGCTAGTCTAGTGCTAATCCCACCAAACAACTCCATAGGCATACTCTATCTATTGGATACTGCCAAACAATAAGGGCAGTATCCAAAGGTGACAAGGTAATAGACTCTGAAGGCTCATCCTCACATTGGTCTCTTGGTGGTACAAAGGCTCCACTCCAATCCTATTGCACCAATTGATCCGCATGTTACTACAATGCCTCCTTAGAACTCCATAATTGAACATCCAAGGTGGATAGAACAATCTCACTTGTATTCCAATCCAAGTGATATTCTCTAGTATTAGGTATCCTCTACATGGATGTTCCACTCCAACAAGTCACCAAGCCAAGTAATAGAACCACTAAAATTTTAAATTGATGCCATGGTCCATGATTATAGTGAGCCAAGATTACCACTCCTAAAGTGGACTGATAGGCAACATACTCGTCTCTCACTTGACTACCAATGTGGCTTATAAGAAGTTGTCTCCTCTCAATAGTCAATATTGAAACCCATGGGATATAACACTACTCCACCAACTAGCACATATATATGACTATATTATTGTTGCAATGGGCTGAGCTCTCGTCACAAAGCTTTTAGTCAGATGACCCGACTGAAATTGGATAATGAGCTCCCTACATGTGATATACTACGTAAAACCATTCACTAATTGGATCTGAAATGGATACCTCTCTACATTGGTCTTCCATAGCTCAAGATTGACAACTTCAACCATCTCCAACTTAAGCAAATATGCACCAAAGTCTACCACAAAGGGTCTTAAAATAAGACCCTTTGTGGTGTATAGACCTTCTCTAAAGGTCCCACCAAATAGAAAATCCCACTCCAATTTTCCAATACAATAACTCCAAGTGTGAATTGAGCTTGCTCACAGGTAGGTCTAGCTAGTAACTCATCCAACCTAGTTGTTTGTACTTGCCATAAACCATTGGTTGCTAAAGGAATCCAACGCTCCTAAACCAATTCAATTCCACTATAAACCACCTTTGCTCTAGAAGCAAGAACCACATCAGCCTTACTTTGACAAAGTGTGGTAGCCAATTGGATGTTGGAGCTAACCAATGTAACCATGTTATTGGTTGAGAACAAAAAGAAGCATATAATCAATTGAGTTGCCTCCAAGATTATGCTAAACTCAATCTATTTAGTAGCAAATGGTTGGCTTGTATTAAGTCCATCATGCACTCAATCATTTCCCTATCACACCTACACTAGGACATCTAAGAGCCATAAATGTTATTTGTAGTGCCTCATAGAGTGTGAAAGATTGGGGAAGTTTGACTTGTCTACTAGCCTCTCCTCTTTGTGGGTCCAACTCTACTAATGCTCTTCTAGGCTCTAGAGCATGTATTTCACTCATAGCCACTACAATAGATGCATCTACTTGTGCTAATCCACACAAAAAGTCCAGAATATCTCCATCACTAACATAAGAGGTGGAAGCCTTTGCACTTGAATCCGATCTCCTCTAAGCTATCACCATGATAGCCAATCTCTACTCCAATTACTCAATCCAAGTAGCCATGGCTATATCAAAAGAAAGGGCAGGTTTAGATCCTCTACTGGGTGTAGGTCTTCTACCACCACCTTGTCCTCCATGACTTGGAGCTCCAATTGCTATAGCAGCCCTACCACTCTATAACTTTGGGTGAAGTCCAAAGCATTGATCATTAGTATGACCAAAACTATAGCAATGGTCATATTGTCTTTGTATTGGTTGTAATGCACCTAAGGTATCATGTCCACTACCTTGAGTGCACTCTCTTTTGTGGTGAGGTCCACCACCAGTCCAACAAGTAACACCACCACTCACTAGCTACTACTAACCCAAAATTGAAAGTAAGGGTCTAGCTACACTAGGCCCTCCACTTGCTCTATTTTTGGGCTATCCACTCTACCCTTGGAAACAAACATGGTGTGGTGCACTCTATTTCACTCTAAAAGAAGTAACAACTATGGATGAGGTCTCCCTACCAAATCAGAATGTCACCATTCTCTCCTTTACCATGTTAAGCTCAATGTGTTAAGCCAAAGTAAAGATCACTACTAAAGTAGGTGAGGTAGCCTATTACCATATAACATCATGTACTCTACATCACAATTCCTTGTCTAGGATCCCATACCAAAATTAGAGTTCTTAGGCCTTAGTAACTCCCTAAGTGAAATTGATCAACCATCTCATGTGAGTGTATGTCTTATGTATGCCCTCTCTAGCCTTCAGCTAGAACTCCTACAAGCTCTTCAACTTGTTAGTCCTCAAACACTTGAAGAACTCTATTATGAGTTTAACCACTCCTACACCACCTCCTATAGGGTTACCTCTACGTGTAATAGCACCATCTCCAACTAGTGAACTTCCACTAGATATACTAATATTATTAGAAATAGAACTTGTGGGTATTACCAATCTACCTCTAGAAACCAAGTCTGAAGTAATGGAGATGTAGTTTGGAGACCAAAATTGTGTCCATAGCTCACTCTTTTCTAAGTGAGCTCTCCTAAACCCATGGTAGCCATCTATTAGTAAACCCTCCAAGTGTTGGAACAACATTTTCCATGTCATGAAAGGATGTGAACAAAGGGAAGTTTTGCATATGTTGTAGATCATACCAACTGTCAAACTCTTGGATGAAGTCATCCAACTCAATGGTGCACATTATATCAAAGTAACACCAAGGTTCTATAAATCTTATCTATGTACCACAAAAATGATATAGATAAACTAGGTGCACTCTCAATTGAATCAACTCTTATATCAAAGTCCAAATCATAGCCAATCTACTCCCTCATTGGGACCTCAGATATAGGTTGATACCAAGCACCGCTTCATGCATAACCTATTATGTACTACAATGATATCTCCTCTAAAATCCCCAAAGAACTTTATTATGACAACATAACTACCACAACCACCATGCTAATGATAACCACCAAGTGCCTTTACCAAGTGAATAAAATTTACTAACGTAGTTCTAACTATAAAAAATATACCAAGAGAAAGTGTGACCTATAACCTACCATCAAAATAAGTACTCTCACCATCTACAAGTCATCATTTCCTACCTCACTAGAGAGAAACATAAATAATCTGATTGGTCATCACTACAACTTCACTATCAAGAGCACATCAAAGCACCAACACTCTAAAGTCAAGGCAACTCACACAAACATGGGCCACAAACAAAAAGTAAAGAATGGAAGGATCCAATCACAAGAAATCTTAAGTTTTATGAGATTAGGGGTACCTAATCTCATAAAACAACACCAAATTGACTTAACCACTATTTGGCATTTGATATAATATGAGTGTTTATCTACTCTTAAGCTACAAGGATCACCAAGGATGAGATCAAACTACCTCTCCTAGCCAAAGCTACATGGGTATAGGTATCAATCTACCAATCACTAGGACAACAAGAGAGGTGTACCAATTAGCTAAGGCATCAATCTAGAAACCAAAGATATGGGGTTCAAGCTTGTTGCGTATAATCTAGAAGGGTGGATAGATTTGCCAAATAACTATCAAAAACTCATTTAAATTGGCTAACCTCTTGCTAGCAAGTTGGCTTGGTGGCTCTTCTAGGCTTATGTAGCATCCCTGTCCTTTTATCTATAAATGCCAAAATTCATCCAAATGAACACTTTCTTCTTGCAAAATCTATCCTTCTCCAAACTAGGTTAATCTCTACCACCTCAAGCACTAGCTAGGACATCACCACCAAGTTTGACCCAACTCCAACAATCTCCAACTCTAGATGGTCCCTACCAATTTGACCTCCTAATCTGGATACCTTTGCCAATCTATCAGACCTCTACTACAATTGGTTGACCTCCAAATTCATTGCTAATTATCAAGTCTAGCCAAATTGAGTAGATGAAAACCTCCAAATTCCTAAGTCAAGGAGATAGGTTCTCAAATCCGCCTCTAATTTTTCCAATTGTCACTCTTAATTGCCAATTCAACCTCTCACTCTCAAATCCGCCTCACTAATTAGCAAAATTGAACATTGAGTCTCAATTTGACCTCAATCTTCACCAAATTTTGGAAACACTTCCGCACACTGTCTGCCTCACTGTCAAAGTTGCAACAAATCACATAGTGCTTTTGCACATGATCACTTTCAAAGAAATCCAAGATCACAATCAAAAGAACCAATGATCCGCCAAGCTTGGAGATACCACCAATGCACTCAATTCATGTATTTGATATCCTTTGAATCTTGATTCTCCGATATAATCAATTCACATTTTTTCCATTCAAATCACACTCAAATCGGATCCAAAATTTATCTTACACTTAAAAATCTACCAACAATCATACATTGATTCAAATCAAGGTACACTCGCTCTAGTTAAGAGATTCCAAATGACGCTTACCGGCTTTTTTTCACCATAACTATAAACTAGAAAGCTCAATATTCAGAGAAATGAACTTTCTAGAACTGCACTTGTAAAGTATACCCTTTTGCTCAACCTAGGTCTCCAACCCTAATAGTATTGTTGACTGGCCATATGATTGTGCAAATGGTACAAATGGTCCAAGTAACGGTGTATCCCATGTTATCAATACCACTAATATGAAATTTGGTCACAATTAAATAGTCCATGAGAATTTATTAAAATGATTATGACTATAAACATTACCATTCCAATATAATGTCTGACAAAACTAGCTTCAACGTTACAAAAATCAAACCAATTTCAACATTACAACAATCGTGACATCAACCTTGCCAATTTTTTCTATTTCTATCTTACTCGTTATTACTCTACCATACCTCACAAGGGAAGAAAAAGGTTCTACCTTAGCCTTGTAATTTGGGTAATTCAAAGGCCTATTCGATATTAGATATTCAAATATATGCTGGCCGTAGAACATTCTTTACATACCAATTACCGGCCCCCTCCTCTCTATATGTGCCAACCGGTCGTTGGAACTAACAGCGGAAACTCTGCCGATGCGGATTCTTACCAAGTTAAGAAGTTGTAGGGATCCTTACCAAGTTAAGAAGGTGTAGGGCGACCACGTAGGATAACAAGAAGGATGGAAGACCCCATCGAGCCCCCATCCCTCGACATAGATCACAAGAGGTAAAATTGGGCTAAACCTCAATAGTCGGTATGAAAAATGAGAAAGTTCTTATCAAAGTCCGAAAGAAGTTGAGTTGACGCTCCGTATAGATGATACACCCTTTACTGATAGAACCACTTAATTGATAGTATAGATATAGGTTTCCTATTATTGTCATTGTGCAGATAGGGTACATTATTATCGGATATCTTAGGGAAGATTTCTCATACCTGGCCTTAGCCCCATTTTACCTTTGTCTCATCTTTATATGGCCTGATGGGTTTCCCTTTCTTCGTGTTTTCTACGCGGTCGCCTTTCTCTGATTATTCGCATTGTTACTCCTATTGTTCTCTTATTATCTTATGCTGACAACGGTGGCAAGAAACGTGGGTAACTTAAAGTTGTAATTAACATTGTTAATTACGCCTGTAATCAACAAACATTGTCCACTGTTGAACTGAGCATTTTGCTTTATTTTTGAGTCCGGCACAGCTGAAGCTCAGTATTACCAACCAAAAACTGAATAGTAAATATCTTTTACATATGGAGGGGTCAGGACAGGAAACAAGAAGAAAAGGTGAAGAAGAAACTTGAGCTAGTGCAGAAGCCAAACTTAAGATGATTGCAGCCAAATGTAAGAACCCATAAATCGGGTCGGCGTCTGAACATGCAACAGAATCGCACAGTAAACGGATGACATGAAACTTACGATGAATCGCTGGTTTGGATGATTCTTATGCTCAGATATGTCAACATTGTGAGGGCAAGAGCCAAGATGTCCTGTGACAAACTTGGCAGAACTACAGTAAGATGATTGATTCCAATGCTATGCGATAAACCTACAAGATACCCAAGACTGTGCATCTAGGTACTTGAGATAATCCAGATTCTTCAAATTGACCTTTGGAATTGACCACATAGAGACTTGGTTTCTTCGCCTTCTTCTTCTTTTTCTTCTTTTGTGTCATTGATGTGCTCGAGGTGGAAATCCTGTTCTCTGTCGTCCGCTTTGCAGATGTTCTCCTCATTGTGCCGGTCGGCCAGCGTTGATTGTCGCCATTTGCAGCCGATGAACCGAATGAAACTTCTCCCTCTGCTGTTGAGTCCTACCTGTCCACACATCCAGTCTCTTCCGGCCACATCCGTCCAGTTGATTTCCAACCTCAAGCTGCTCGCGCTATAGGTCCTTTGCTGCAAATGTCCTTCTCATCTGAAGTGTCCTCTTCCGTAGATAAGTCTCTGCCACGGCCGACAGTATTCCAGCTCCGTGGGGGAGAGCGTGTGGATCCACAACGAAACGTGAGGTATGAGCGGGGTATACCGATCCAAAAGTCACATTCCTCATGCCAAGAAGAAGGTAAAAACCTGGGATCTTTTGCAAGTAGAACGCAAAATCTTCAGCTCCCATCACCGGGTGTGCAACCAGCACCTTATCTTTACCCAGCATATTCACTGCCACTCCATGAACATGCTCGTAAAGCTTGTCATCGTTTATTGTCGGCGGATAGAATGGATGCGAGTCCTCTAAAAAGTCAACAGTGGCTTTGCATCTGTGCACGGCAGCCTGGCTCACAACGACCTGCAGTTTACGGTACATCAGTCAGAGGATGTTTCCCCTCAACTGGTCCTAGGTTGGACGAACAAAGCGAGGACAAGTCACAAAGAAAATTCTGAGAGATGATAACCTACCTCCTCAATTCTCTGCTTGAGCTTCCTAAAACTCTCGAGAGAAAATGCACGGAATGTGCCTCCCAACCTCACAGTATCTGGACAAACGTTGTACGCTTTCCCAGCTTGCATAATGCTTACGGAAACCACCTGCAGAATATTATCGACGAAGCTACAATAATTAGAGCTGAACTTCGTCGTACAACAGAAGGGAACTGCACGGCTGTTGTAGGGCTGGGCTGTACCTGAGAATCCAAGGGATCCGCCTCGCGAGCGACCAGTTGCTGCAGCGCAAGAACAATAGTAGCCGCAGCCAGCACAGGATCAGTGAGAAGTTGAGGAAGAGCTGCATGTCCACCCTTTCCGATGATGGAAGCTTCAAACATACCACTCCCTGCCATCAGAGGCCCCGGTTTCAGAGCCACTGTTCCTGTTTCGGAGAACGGAGTCACGTGTAGTCCGAATATCGACTCGGCATTTCCTAGGGCCCCTTCTTCCACCATGGCTTGTGCCCCGGCATTCCCTTCTTCTGCTGGTTGGAATATCAACCTTATAGTTCCCTTATAGTTCCCCGAATAGATCAATAATCCTTGTCTTAGACACAGAATTGTTCACAATTGCAACATTTTCAAAGATTGCCTTTCAATTATTGCGCGAGAATACTGTAGTACAAACCAACCAACAGGTCTTATGATGCCACGATGATGGTCAGATTCTTACTGGAATAAGATGCCGGCGGGATTGCAAAATTCTGGCAACACCCAAAAGTACCGTGACGTGCGCATCGTGTCCGCACGCGTGCATTTTACCACGAACTAAGCTTAGGTGCGCTGTATCGGCTTCCTCCTGCATGAATTCGAACAGAAAAAAAAATATTCTGAAATCCCCGGCCCATCTTACACGGCAGCAGCGAGTGAGTGCGTAGCATTATGTGTCGCATTTCTACTTGAGTCTTCTGGAGTGACTAACTCAGGATGCAATTAGGAACCAACCGACACAAACTTCAAACTCACGACAGCTTGAAGAGGAGGTCCGTGAGAAGAGGTGGAGCCATTAGAATATGACGACCACACATATATGATCTTTTGAGTAGCACATGGATCATGACCATCAATTTACCAGGACACTAAGTAGCTTTGGCACCAGCTTTGATTGGGCTATTAGAGTTCAGATATAAGCAATTCAAAGAGTCATTCGAAATGGACCTGTAATGGAAGGGCATCCATATCGGCTCTGAGAGCAATACAAGGGCCATCTCCATTGCCGATAATCCCCACCACACCTGTTTTCGCGATGGGCCAGTCATATCGGACGCCCATGGAGTCTAGCTGCTTTCTAATGTGAGCACTGGTTTCAAATTCCTGCCATGATAGCTCTGGATGTTGATGAAGGAAACGCAGTTGCTCGTTAAGCCAGTCGAACATCTCAGGACTATGAGCTGCATCCCATATCACCTTATTGACACTTTCTCGTTGGAACACTTCTTTCTCCTTCGCAACACCAAAGTTCAGAATTGGATCTTCTCCTGTGGTTGCTTCCTTTACCAGAGTAGACTCTACACTACTGCTGTAAGCTGAACCTCGAGATGCGTTGAAGCACATGCAACATAATAGGATGGCCAAGGCCGTCGCCAAAACCGTCATGATACTCAGACTCCTTCGATTCAGTCTACTCGAAGTCCAAGCACTGGTCTCGACGTCCGCTTGTCGACGTTCGGTGGTGGTATACTCCAACTTTTCAAACAATAGAAAGTACGGAATCTATGGGTTATAACTAACCCCCGCTTTTACGGGTCCATCCTCGTGCAAGAAAGAGTCAGAAAGAACGACATGCATTGTTCATGCAAGCGAACAATGGTCCACACTCGTTAGGGACAGAAAGAGAGCTGCACTCAATAATAGTCAGTCGGTGAGGAATAGTCTTCAAAGACTTCCTTCTTCCTCGTGCATCTTCCCTCCCATCCCCAGTCTAGATCTTTCCTTCATTGGGAGGAGGAGGCTGGACACACTGCTGAAAGGAGCAGCAGCAGCTCCAGCTCCTCTGCCTCTTGTCCAAGCTTATCTTAAAGGGGCCACGGGAAGAGGAGAAGCAACAGCAGCAGTTTCAAACGCCCCCATGGCCTGTTGTGTTAAATAGGGGAGAAAGGCCTTTCTTTCCTTGGATTCATTCATTCTCTTTACCCATGAGCTGTACTCATCTGGCTCGTCTGTTCCACGCAACACAGTGGTACGACAGTACTTGTCTAAGATGACTACTACTGAACCTGGGGCCAAAAAGGGAGAAAAAGGCATGAAGGAGGGAAGACCACATCAAGCTGTACAAGGGAGAGACAAAACCCCATCAAGCCCGGACAAGGGAGAAACAAAACCGCCCATCAAGCCGTACAGGAAGAGACAAAAGAGATAACAAGGGGCTAGGCACCAATAAGATCGATATGAAAAATTTATCCAACTGGGATCGATATGAGAAATGAGAAATCTACCTTACCGCATTTAATATATCCGAGCTATACAAAATGTAAGGTAAAAAGCCAAAAATCAAAAAGCAACCAACAATAGCGATAAAAGCAGACCAAAATAGTCCGACTCTGGTCCGGTCCAGTCGAGTCCAGTCGAGACAGAACTCTACGACTCTATGGAGCGGTGAACTGGGCTCGTCACTGGTCAACAAATGCAGCCCACTCTCATATAGTTGTAAATAATTTCATGACGAAACTCCTACGGTACAACAGCCTACAGCATAGGTGAACTGGGGTCGTCACTGGTCAACAAATGCTGCCCACACTCAAACAGTTGCAAATAATTTCATGACGGGACTCCTACGGTACAACAGACTACAGTATAGTACTGCACTAGACTTCTCCTTCTTCTCTCCCCATCTTCCCCGCTAACACAAGTGGTACGGCACAGTCACATCTAACAGAAAGTAACCAAAAGGCGAAGGGAAAAGAAGGCTAAACACGAACGCCGTAAAGCTGACTTGCTGTACGTGCCTGTCAGGCTCTCTCTCGAGAACCAGAGGCGATATGGATCATTGCGTGACTTCGTGCATCCATTATACTAGAGAGAGCTTCTGTTAATGGTCCAGGGAACAGACTCGGCTCTTGCTTTTAGGGTACTTTATGTACAGTCCATTCTCAAAAAGTACAATGAGTGTAAGTTGGAATAGCAAAAGATACACGGTAAGTGCAATAAATGCCCTTCTTCATAAGTTCAATGGACCCCGATCGCATTCTTACTGCAGACAAGCTTACAAGTGCAATTTCTCTGTTCGTTGAATTACTTTAACACTTTTAAGTTAAACAGAAGAATATTTTAGTCTTGATATATATGCAATCTTCATCGAAAATTATATTTACATTCTCTATACCATAACTTTGGATCTTCTTAACAAAACTCTTCCAAAGACTACACATCCGATCACTTTTATCGATATCTCATTTTAAAGCTGTATGGGTCTAGATGTGCATAGCAACAATTCAGCTCGAATAACTTTCCTCGAAGCCAGGACGTATCCATTAAATTCCTTAATAAACCCTCTGAAAACGTTACGACGAAAATGTTACAAAATTCGCCGAACAGTTCTAACTCCGATGTGAAGCCACGGGCGTCAGCCAGTACTATCTAAACCCCTAACTTCGTAAAAGCGTGCGCTAAAGTATCTGGATAACTGTGATAAGCGCAATCCCGAGGTCGAAACGCAAGCATTGCTCTTGTCGAGAGTGGACTGGACTGGGACCGTACTTCCTCCCCCTCCCATATATAGTTGCACTGTTTCTTCCTATCTAGAATGCGGGAGTGATGGTGCAGTATCCTCACCGGACGTCATGTGTACGTTTGGAAGAATACGTTCCGATATTCCAGGACAAAACCCGAACAGAGGTCCGTCCGCCGCCATGGAGTGTCCGGATTTCTTCTGGATACGAAAGTGCATATCTATAGTATGTAAATTGTGTACCATGCAGGCGTCATAAATGGTGGATGTTTGTACCTTCTGATTTTTGGGGCATGGGCTGAATGCAGGGTCAGTGTAAATTCTTCTCAACTTAACCTCTTGGTAACTTTGCAGATGTCTTCCAGGTAAATTAATACCATCCTGCACCGAACTTAGGACTCTTTCTGTGCATATTTTATGTTGCTAATTTACATAACATCGATTTGGGTGCCCTGCATTTGTTCTTCAGAATAAATATTTCTTTCTCCCAAGAGTCTGATCCAGCAAAACTGATTACCTGTGGAGCACCGCTACTGTACTGTTGAACAATTTGACGTAGTGGGCCACGAGAGTATAACAGAATAGGTGTGATGCAAGAAAATTAGAGCGAAGGCTGGTTGAGTACGTGATATTCCGGGATGAATGTGTCATATTGCTTTTTCAGGTATTTCGGCTCTTTATTGTTGCAGCAGATGACGTAGTAGACGATGGTCTTTTCAGCATTGGAAGTAAAAGATGCTCTAAACACCAAAAGAGATTGATAACTGTCCTGAAGTGTAGTATTCCTGGCTACGTAAATCGAGCTCGCTCTTGTCAGTGCATGTCTTAGCGATACTGGCTTATTCAGTTCTATTGACATCATAACACGGCATCAATGTGAGAGTGTAGAAGATATAAGTGTCTAGATCCACACTTCAAGACCCGTTAAACTTGAAGTTCTAGCTTTGACTCTTAACGCGAACTCCGGTTTGACTCCTCACAAATGAAAATAAAAGTTGTGATCAGCATAGTTTTCACTTATATAGAGTAGCAAAGAGATCTAGCTTGACGGTAGAGATCCATCGAAGTCCCCTGGCAAGTCTGTCAATATTCACGGGTACCTTCGGGGTATCTAATCTTGCTAGATTTTGTCCGAAAAGAGCAGTAATATTTATTTTGACGGTAGTATTTATTCCAACAAAATCTAGCAAGACTTAAGCTTTTCTTTAGATTGTTAGGATTGCTATGTGTTTACATTAGTATATTCTATTTGCTCACAACATCCGCATCAGAATATTTTTTCTTGTAAGTTTCAGATTCGTATGTGTCAGATTCAAGCTATGTGTCAGATTCAAGATATTCCCATCCTTCATTTTTCATTTTTCCCTTTTTCTTTACATGTGTACGCCTTCCATCCAGAGTGCGTATCACACTCAAATGTAGCAACTTATTTATGCTACTTTTATGTGTTGACTAGTGAAAGTTCAATTTTATTTTGGTATCTCCAAGTCCCAAGTTGAAGTTAAAACCTCCGGCTGTGCCATGCACGTGGGGAAGCACGTGCATTCAGTTAGATACATGATAAGAAAAACTCAATTATGTATCTAATTTTTAGGTGGGTCTTATTAGTCTTCTATTCTCAAATTTTCATTCACTAAAGCCTTTGCACATATTTTTCGTAGTGTATTCGTATTAAGGTTGGTAACAAGAAAATTGACTTTTCCATGTTCACTTTTATTTTCCTGTCATTTTTATAAATATTATCTAATATAGATTAATAAGAATCCGTCAGAATGTATCTGAACCGCTGAGGGGTTGCCGACGCGTCGAGTTAACAAGTCTTGAACAGGTCTCAAGATTCTAGATGCCAGCAAAGTATTCACAAGCAATTGCAAGAAACTAATCCCTGAATTGCATTCCTTGACACGGCAAAAAGGATAAATCTGGATGTTTTTTCTAGGAAATTTGGATGCCTAATTTAGGATTTCCATAATATTTTATATCCAATATCTTTTTGAATCATAATCATAAAATGCATTAATTAATTAATTATAAGCATCTCTATATAAAATTTATTTATTAAAAAAATTAACTATCAATTAATCTATATTAAATATATGATAAAAATTAGTTAAGTTTTAATTGTTCTTTATTTTGAATCCATTATCTATTCAATTCTTACAAACAAGCAAGAATTGAACAGATACAAAATCTCAATAACAATTGAGGAGATTCCTTGTCTTGACATAAATACATACAGAACTCAGTTGAATCAGAGGATTTATGGGACAAGAGACTAGTGGACAAATGGTCATTACTCTAAGACTTCTGCTATTCACAGATTTATGAACATTTGAGTTGGAACAAGTCATCAACTGCACGTTTCTGAAAATAGTTCTCTTTTGTTCTCGTGAACCTTTCTCTCTAGTATGCAAGTGCGTCAGCATGTTGGGCTGGTTGACTAGGGAAACGGACATATCTGGTGACTTTGAGTCACTGTAGAAGGTCTGAAGAAAGTTTTCTTTTATGTTTCAAAGTTTGATGTAACTTTTGGTTCAGCCGGGTGGTTAAACCCCGACCTGACAGTTCTGTTGTTAAGTTTATCAAGAACATAAAAATTAAAGCTTAATAACTATATTATGGATGATGCCTGTCAATGAAGTCCAAAGAATCCCGTTTGAGATTTTTTTTAAGTAACAATTTAGTTACATATATATTTCAGTATATTATTCATTTAAAATTAAATTTTTATTTGAAATTAAATTTAAAAAAATACAAATATAAAGATAATTCTGGATCAAATTTACTTATCCTAAAAAGAATTCCCCTTCAACGTAAAATGCCTAGTTATACTTGAGGATGTTATATGCATGAGTTCGGTACTGAAATAAAGATATCCATCCCTTGTAGTATCATTTTGATATAATTCCTGAATCTAGCATAAATTTACTAGAAAGGGGATTTTAACACATGTCAACAAAATATAGATACTGAACGACTTTATAGGTTCATGAAACAGTCAATACGTTTTATAGGCTTTGTGAGTCTAGTTGAGCTAAGGCATCCTTAACAAGGCTAGCAAAGGCCCATTTTAGAGAAAAATAAGTCAGTTAAATAATGATAAATGGAGTTGAAAGCGTCCTATAAACATTAGATAAACTTCAATAAAGCATTCACTATTGAATATGAATATAACAATCCTTTAATTCCTCAATTAATGGTATCTTGTCTTGGGTTCTGCGTATCTAAACCCTAATTCAATTAGCGACCTTGCTAACTATCTATCAGAAAACAGTTTTGTTAATTGTCTTTCAAATTTTGATTAATGGAATTTGATAACCTTAGACTTTAGAATTTGGACCTCGCTTAAGTAGTCTCAACAACGGTAGATGAAACTATATTGCTCTTAATAAGGATAGCTAAAGCTAACTATATACAAAATATTGTCATTTAAATATACAATAATAACAAAATCGTTAGTTTCTATATCGTTATACAAATTCATATTAATATCGTTCATTGGTTCATTAAAAAGACAATAATTGAAGAATGTGTTTTTCAATCACTAAAACATACTTCCTTACTTTCAACAGATCCACCAACGTCTTATAACTTTAGTCTCATACTCCTTGCTCTGATTATTAGATAAATTACTGCTATTAGGAAGCGTAAATAAAGTATCATCAATCAATCAAGTCATTTTCATATAAATATGCTATTCTGGCTTATATAAAATATCCTTAATATAATAAACATCACAATTTTATTTAGCATGTTTCATTTATTTATGTGTTACCACTTAATCACAAAATTCAAATCCAAATCTGGTTTCAAATAGCTTTCTGAGTGTAAAATATCTTTAACAACTAGTTCATAGTTGAGCCTCCAGTACCCTTGCTTACTACACAACTTTAAGTTAATAGAGCCATTTGGATAACTTTTAAGTTAATAGAGCCATTTATCCAAATGGTAAAGGAAAAGTATGATACTTAATAAGTTCACTAGGTTCCAAAAAGGGATTAGATGTACAAACTTCTCACCATGAGTATTTCTTGTACCTCTTTTTATTAGAATAAGTGCTCAAACACTCTAGGAAGCATAGAAAATAATAACAATTCAAAAATTAGAAAATTAGTTTTTAATTATTTTCTTTAGGATCTAGATGAAAGTTTATATAAGGATTCATATCTGAAATTCAAATGCATCTTCATTAAAAAAATTAAAGGTAATAAATAAAATTTATCTTAATATAAGATGAAATAAGTATTTAAAATTTTCATAATAAATAAATTTTCATAAATAAGTAACATTAGTAACCCATAAATATCAAATTGATCAAGATTAGGATAAATAAAATTGACTCTAAATATTATTTTATGAATAAATTAATTTCTTGAATTGCATTAGGTAAGATTATTCCAAAGTTTAAAGTAAATGATTATAGTTTTGGGTATTTTAAACCTTTGTATGTTCTAAATTAAGTTTTTATGTTATTGAAATATGGTCATTTTCATCTATTGATATGAAAATACTTGGATCAACTTAAATTTTAACTTTTAACTTTAAATTATCAAATGCAAGATAATCTTAAAATATAATATGATAAGATGCAAAACATGATTCAATTAAATAATCTTGTCACTTCATTACCTATCTTCATTTTCTCCTTTACGACCAGTTTTTTTCCCTTTCTCTCATACATTTTTTTATTTTATCTTTGATATTGTTGGTATCATTGTAACATTATCAAATGATGATGTTTATTCTGTTTACATAAAAATAATTTCTTTTTAACCACATGAATTTTTAAATTCCAAATAAACAAAGGACCATTTCACTAATCTAGTCAAATAATTTTCTATTTCAAAAAACACCCAAGATTCAATTGATATTCGAGAAAGGACATCCTTTCTTGATGAAATATAATTTTTTTTCTTCATTATTTTCGTATCACCTTTTTCCTTTCTTTCTAAGGCTTATTTCTTGTAAATAATATCTTTTCTCCCGTTGGACCAACAACATCATATGGCTTAAGGAAAAGTAAATTATTCTTTAGTGAAAAATTTGATTGATATCTCTATATTTTGCTGTAACCTGAAAAACACCGCTCTATTTTCAAAATTTTGGGAAATACTCATGGTTCCTATAGGATGGACCCTTTACTCCTGTAACTTGAAATATAACCGTGTAGTTTCAAAAAATCTGTGAAATATACTCCTGGTTCCTATAGGACGTACTCCATTTGAAGGTGCACACTTAAGTGCTTTGATTCACATGAACAGCAGAAAGAAATTAGGCTATCGATCCCTTTCTAAAGATTTGCAATATATCTCAAGCTGTGATACACGGAAATGAAGAGTGCATAAGTCCAAGTCTAGATTCTGCAATCAAACTGATAAATAAAGTAGGGAGTTGATTTACAAGGTGGTAAGTAAAAGTCGTAGGCATATAACATCTCTCAAGACCATCGTTGAACTAGAATTGAGAAATTTATTGGAGTCGGTGTATGTCTACAGGAACCAGGGTATATTCACAAGTTTTGAAACTACAGGGGTACTTTTCGGATTACGGAAAATACAGGTGTCTATCAAAATTTCCCTATTTTTTATCAACCAACCTTTTAATTTTACTTTAGGTTTTATACTTGTTCGGCTTATGTAGTCTTTCCATCCTTCTTTTTATCTTTGTGTGCCAATCCATTAACCAATCCATCTAATCATCTTATCATCTAATCATATCATAATCAAGTGTTTAAAGATGAGTTGATTGTATAATTTTTGAAGTATCATCTGCCTTTTAATATCTCGAAATAATACACATACACTACTCTGCATATGATATTTTTTTCTCTAGTAAGTGAAATATTTCAGAAAATGAATTCTAAATATATTTGGAGATATAATTAGACGATAAGTAACTCATTATCATTTATAAAGTAATGGGAGTCAAGTGATAAAGTTCTAAAAGATGCCGTATCATAATATGATGTTAACATGCTTGCAGAAGAAAGATGTTCTACGATTGTACAGATTACGATGAAGAGAGGTTGTACCGACTACAACCAAAACTAAAACCAAAGCAATTCCGAATCAAAATAATACCTAAGGAAAACACAATTGATTATCTTGAGAAAAATATCTGGCTCTATTCTACATGATATTAGACACACCCACCAATACAATGTGTTTAAAGATTAATAAGTTTTTTTATTTTCTTGGAAGCATAGTCGAATATATCAGTTAATATATTATACACTTTTATAAATTAAAAGATCTGGTTTTTTAAGTGATCCCACCTTGAAGCGTAATTACATGTGAAGAAAAATCTCCGGATTTCTTGGCTACTTGTTCCACCGAGTATATTCAAAGGATATATATATTATCGATAGTAATATAACAGTATAAATTTTTTAATTCCAGAAATTAAAAGACCCAAATTGTATATATCTCATAGATTCAACCATAGTGATTTTATGACTAGATTTTCAGATGAGTAGGACGTTATGTGTATGACGTCAAAAAAAGAGAAATTTAATAATTGCAGCGAAAGCGGATTAGGCTTCTCTCTTCATTCAATTTGGTGAGAACTTAGCTGGAGCTGAACTTTCCACTTTATTAGAACAAAGAATTACCAACTATTACACCAAGTTGCAAGTGGATGAACTTTCCACTTTATTAGAACAAAGAATTACCAACTATTACACCAAGTTGCAAGTGGATGAGATCGGTCGAGTGGTTTCAGTTTCCGGCCTTTAGTTATGAATCCATCCCAGGTAAGCCAGGAAATTGAGTGGTTTCAGTTTCCGGCCTTTAGTTATGAATCCATCCCAGGCAAGCCAGGAAATTGATGCTACAACGCCCTTGGGTGGTCTCTCTCATAGAGATTTGAATCATAAGATTGAAAGTTCATAGTTATAAGTGGAGATCGGAGGTGAGAGCCGTTTGAGGTGAAAGCCTCTCGTACGGTTCGACGGCAGCTGTGTTGAAAGACCCCGAGGCCCATAAAAACCATCAGGATTATGCCATTATTAGGTAATGGCATAATGAAAAATTAAAAAACCACGTATCTATGCAGTGAAACAATTTATATCAAACCATCTTCATAAAGCACATAGAAAATAAAAATTCAGTCTTCTCTATTTCTTTATTATTACGGACCATCCAGAATCGGTACCGATGGTATTTGAGGTACCGTCTCTTTCTCTTTGTTCGTATAATTTGAATCGTGCATCTAGCGAAGAAATCATCCTCGCGGGTTTTCTCGACTAATCGTAATAACGTTCTTCTGTATGTACAATATTGGCACAATGTTTGAAAATCTTTTCTCTTAAACCGTTGGGCACAGTGCGGACGGCAGGCAAGGCTTTTCTACGAGATTTCAACTCAGACAACAACACCAAAGGCTTAAAACACACCGGGAATATAACATCGTCAAGATTTAAAAATTCGTGGAACTGCCCATCATGTATTGAATTTTGAATTCTGAACTATACTTATAAAACGAACTGTAAAATTTGTCTGCAATGGATTCATAGCGGTAGCAATTTACAAGGTATAAAATATGTATGGACTGCCCATAAATATTATATGGAATGGCAAGAAAACCGTATAAGACGAAATAGAAACCCCATTATGTAGTCTCGTACCAGGGCTCTTCCCACTGATGTCTACCTCAAGCTATGTATAGGAGGAAACGCGCAATGTGAATAAAAGTTTCTACAAACTAAACCGCCCAAAACACGTCATAGATATCACATTCTTCTTCTATATATTAGACCATCCATCTTCCCGTGATTCTAGGATATGTCTGGATTCTAGTTTCTGATTTCCAAACAGATCATAGTCTGACTACCTCCGAATGCTCCTTGCAAGAGAGCAAGGCCTCCATCTTTCCACATATGATAACAACACAAGGCAAATCATATAACATTTCTGACTAATCCCCGACAGTCGAATTGCGTGGTGCTAATTGACAACGTTGGAACAGCTTAAGGGACTAACCAAGCTCGGTGATGATCCCTCTTATCCGTAGATAAGAGCCCAAGCTGGTCAGAGTGGATGCAGGTACCCACAAGTGGCGAAAAGGTGAAAGGCAATGAACTGCACGAGAACTGAGCATTTGTATTAATGGTCTTTCGCAAGATACATCAATGTAGAAATCAACAGGATTGCAACCATATGAATATGAATCATTTTGACACAAGGAACAAGGGCTACATCAGCGTACCTGAGAAGGCTCTGTCCTCCAAGTGAAAGATCTCTGGTATCCATTCAATTTGATCAAGCCAGATAACTTCTTTGAAAACCCCATCTGCAAATGCAACAGTAACCTGGTCTGCTAAACTAGAACTCTCACCTTCACGATCCATAAAACCGGCGATCATGATCCCGAGAGCTCCACTTGCCAAACCAAAATATATACGAGTCGAGTCGTGTTCACTTCGTGTTTTACTTCATTGTCCACTGATTCGGAAAAGACTCACGATAGGCTGCTTCCTCATCTCTGGCCAGCTGACTAACAGTTGCATCCCTTACCCGCCCACTAAGTAGCCTTCGAGCTAACCTATCTTTTGATGTGGGTTTCTTCCGCAAAAGTGCGGTCAATCCTCCTCGTGGCTTCTTCGGCCGTGAATGAGTCATGCCATCTTCTTCAAATGCATCTCCTAAACCCTGATTTGTCATAGAAATTGCTGCAGCTCTGAGACATGAATCATTATGTTCTCTAGCTCTTTTTGATCGTTGCCTCCTTGCATCTGCCTTCTGCTGTAAGATTTTCTTTCTAAACTCTTCATCCCTTTCCCTCACATTTGCAACAACTTGCTGAACAAGGCCCAAAACATCAGCTTCCTTCTCTGATTCTACGTTGATATGACGAGCAATGTCATCGTTAGCCACTACATTCTCACAACTAGTCTCTTTCCCGGCGTGTGTCTTCAGTGTGTATTGACAACGAGGTTCTTCGAGGTCAAGAGGCTTCCCCACTGAGTCTCGCGGGACAATAGGCCCATGGAATGGACATCTCTTCAAATCTTTTCTTTGACACAAGCCACCATTTCTCAGAGGGGCTGAACATGGACGGATTTCAGCTATCTCAGCTGTGTAATAGACAGACCTCAAGTTACCCTCAGCTAACTTTTCAGCGGGAATCATGACATCGTAGTCGACCTTACCCCAATGGTTCTCAAACTCAAGCCCCCGTGGGTTCACAGGTACAGATACGTCGCTGCCCCAACGTTCAAGAAAAGCGCCCCACTTCAGAACTGGTGCTTTTCTTAGCAGCTGGCCCTTCACGCTCGTATCTACAACCTTCTCAGTTTCGCCTGTCACTTCATCCTTGAGATCCAAGGATAAGTCATTATCTGCGCTTGAACCACTAGCAACACCCCCAGGAGTTTCATCACCAATGGCTGCGGCAACCGCTTCGCTGACGGCAGAATTGTTGATAAGTACGTCGCCTTCTTCCCAAATAACGTCATCCATGTCTCTCTGAATACCATCCTTAATTCTCTCCATCCCTAACCCCTCGCACACTTCTCGAGCCTTTAGTAGCTTATTCCGAAGATCAATAACATCCCGCAAAAGAATGTCTCGCGATTGTCTTTCCTCCTTGGGATCTACTCTTATTAGTGTATTCAACCATTCCTGCGTTTGTACAAGATGCCTTGTAGTCAAAAGTCTATATAAATCCCGGAGAGAGTCAAACAGTGCAGCATTCTCTCCTGTTTCATGGGGAACCATATCTTGCCCTTCAACTTCGTCTCGTGCAGATCGTAGACTTCGTGCACCGTACTCCTCAAATTCATCCTCGTCCTCGCTGTCGACAACGAACTGCACGCCATCATTGTCATCTTTTCTATCCGACAAAATTGTGAGGCACTCTGTAACTTCATCCAGAGTTGATTGAACTTCAGCACGCAGACCCTGATACTCGTCTTTCAATGAGGTCAGCTTCTTCTTCAGAAGCTCCTGAGTTCGTTCCTCCCTCTCCCTCCGCTGTTGCTGTGCCAAAGTTGCGACCTCTCTAGCATTTGGGAATTCCAATCGAAGAGTTTTCTTTAAGTAGTCATAGGCTAACCGAATAGGTTTATAGTGTTGCCCGAACATATCTTTCCATTTCTCTACAACCTCAATGCCCTTTTTCCGCAATAGCACTGCCCTGTCTTGTGGTGGAGGTAGAGAGAATTCTGCTCGGAAGCCCACACTTAGAAGTAGAAATGTTTCAAACACAGGCACGAGTAAAGATCGAAAAACTTTCGAACGTGTGAATAATTCGTCTATCAGCAACAGGGCAAGGTATCGCACCTGTACAAAAGGCAAACAATAAGCCTCACAAACTTGAGAAACTGAGGCCTCAACAATTGAGACCAAATGTCCACATTAAAAAAAAACCCAGTTTATCACCTGATAAGGAGTATTTGCGTTTCTCATCCTCGAGATAAAACAAGCAAGCAGCTAGAGAACGATGTACGGTATCAACAGCATGCTTCAAGTGAAACCACTGAATATGACATTGTTCACAATTTCTTTCCGTGAACAGACTTTACCTGTGAATGATTCTTCTTAAGTTTATCGAACAGCAGATTAAAAACAGCTTCGACGTTGGCGTCTGACCGACGAACAATGGATTTTATCGAGGTGAGAGACCGGTCGTCCAGCTGAAGAAGAGGGGATGTGGTGGCGACATCGACAAGATCTGCCAACCTTCTGCGGTCATCGCTAAAAACGTTCTCATCATCACCACCACCACTTCTCACTTTCCGCATTCTTCCTCCGCACTAGTGCGACACCCTGAAATTCATCTCTCCGTGTAGTTCAATTACGACCGTCACTCAATCTTAATAGAATTCTGCTCAGTTCCCTTCAACAATAAGTATCCTATGCCCCAACAGAGGGACGATAGCGTCTGCTCGAAGTAAATGGACCCTTACACAAAACTCCCCACAGAACAATCTTCACGAAAGAAAGACGTAACCAAACCCATATTTGGTACTTCGATTGAACCGATCTCCAAGTTTGCAAACAGACTTTAGGTTCCCATCCTTCTTGTTACCTACGCGGTCGCCCTTTCTCCACGTTGGCATGAAGACTTAACCGAACCCCAAGAGCCACGTGGTGTCGGAGTGAGTTCGTGCTAGCAACCAATGTTCCCGTGTTTCCAGATATCGGGTGTGAGAAGTTCTATTGTCACGGAAGATGGTGCGGTATACCCGGTCAGGCTTAACGAGATTGGTTTTTATTTATTTCTGAAATATGATTCTAAACTAAATGATCCATATGGTATCGTGTCTTTTCACAGGACAAAGAACTTATTTCGTATCCATTGTTATATATAACAATGGATACTAAGTTTGATAGGTTTATTAGGGAGCGTGTAAGAACGCAGCATATTAGATATAACAGGTAGTGCAATCCATAAAAGAACAATCACACTAAGTGATATTTTTAAAAATATTCCTGTAGTATATAAACGTTATATATCATGGAGCTTATATATCTTGGAGGTAGTAATCTAGATTTATAAGACCGGTGCTATTAGTACTTAACCTCATTTTATTAACCTATTGGGATTTAACACCATTTTACCTCCTATATTTTATCCATGGATGACTTGATGGCGTCTTCCCATACTTCTTGTTATCTTACCGGGTCCCTTTTCGGTTATGTCTGTTTGTCGACTTGGGTATCCGCCGAGTCGAAGTGCCAAATAGGAAGTCACTTGAGTCTGCAAATATCTTTGCGATAAATGGATCCAGTTCTTTTAGTTCCGGGTGATTAAGATGCAAAAGAGTTGATCCATATGAGTTAATAACAATTATATATTGAACTTTAATTGATTCAACAAGTCAAAGTAATATATATTAAAGCTCGTGTCTGAGGTATATGTGCAGAAATATTTTCAAATAAATTATATAGTTCTTTTATCCCTATACTTGAGCCAATGACCTGCAAATCGTCTCCTTATTTTATCTCTTGTCTTGATACTTTTATTAATGTTTACTATGTTACAAACGTCATAAGAAAAGGTCTAGGTAGTTTTTCTTTATTGTTTCGATGGTTCATTGTGCTTACTGTTTTGACCATTTCACGAAGGATATCATCTCAATGGTTCGAATTTACATTTATGATGCGTATGTTTAATTTTCTAACTTTTTTTTAATGATTCCTTATTTTTCTTTTGTTATTTATATGTAAGACTCCATGAAATCTTTTCATCTTGCTCCCCTTTGAGATGAGTACATGGATAAAGCAAGTGGATATTGATGTTCAATAAATTCATATCATGTAATTTTATGAGAAATCAAAATTTGTAGAAATTATGAATAAGTAAAAATTTTAGAACTAGAAATTTTGATTAATATCTTACCTATTTAATATTTTACAATAAAAAACTTTAAATCATTTAATTATATATCATAAAAAAAAAGAAGAAGGTCAATGGCTAAAATGATAAATTTTATGTAAAATGAATAAATCAAAGAATGAAGTGGATATGTTGTGTGTACCTTCTTGTAAAAGTTGCAATTTTGTTCCATTTTACTTCTTTTTGACAAAGGAAGAGCAATTTATTTGCATGTTCAAGGGAAGAAACTGCCACTTTGGACATTTTTTGGATTTTTGTGCCTAGTCGGATACAAAGAAAATACCCCTGAAGATTTTCTTAGTACTAAGGAATGTGTATGAACAAGTCAAGTTGCAACCAGCACAAGTATGAAGAATCTTCAAAACCAAACATCTAATGTTGATATGAATGGCACCACCATCTGGATAAAGAGCTGCCGCCAAGGATTGTTGGCACACATCAAAGAGTTCTCATGTGTGGATTGTGATAGCTCATGAACCAAGGACCAATATCAAAGAATCCCTAACTATAAAACGAAGTGCAACTTAAGTAGTTTTCACTTTTGGCATAACTTTTGCATGAACTTTTCCTACCAACACTCAAATAGTCTCAATTCCTTAATAGTTGATAGTTCTTCATAGTTTTTTAGCCCCCAATAAAAAGATGTTCAAAGAAAAGAAAGCCTTGAGGAAGATCTCTAAGGTTATTCTTTGATCTCTAGGAATTGACAAATGAGCTATGAGAGTTAGAAGTGATTTACTCCAGACCAAGCATTTGATGTTTTTGCTCTAGAATTGAGAGTTGAATTCACTTGCAATCATTTAAGAGATGCATAGTAGAACTGAGAGAGCAAACTTGGGATCTTTGGGAGTAATCTTTACATTTGAGGAGAAGAATATTCAAGGATAATACTAGGAGGAGACTCAGGTCCTCAAAAGCAATGACCTTAGATACAAAATTTAGGGACATGGGAAATGAGTTCAACACATTATCAAGAACTCCTTTTGTAGAGAAGATATCTATGATCAATAGATGGAAAGTGCATACTTACAAGGATCCTACTTATAGGTGCTTAGTTTAGTCTATTATGAACTTTTTTTTGCCTAAAGAAAACTACCTACTTAACCTATACTAATATGGAGCTAGAAAAATAGTTAGCAAAGCTAATGACTTGGCAAAATCAGCTAAATATAATAGAAAGGAGGTAGAACTAGCATAATCTAGGAATGCTAAGAATGCTCTAGATACATCTAGGAAGCTTTTTGGTAAGAAGCTTCTAAGAACTTCCTAAAATTTGGGTAACTTGTACATAGGTTAAAAGGTTAGTTTAGCTTGTATTCCAAGTAGATGACTAGCTTGGCTAGCATTCCAAAGAAGGTGACTTCTAGAAAAAAACCTTCCTTGGAAACTCAAGAGGAGTATTGTACTTAGCTTTCATATAAATACCAAACCAAAGCTTGGCATGCAAAGTTGTAATACCAAGAACTAGATATATCATCTAGAGGGGAAAATTGGCTTGGTTACATCTGGGAGGATATTATGTATGATAGGCTAGGTAGATCAAATAGAGGTGTCACCAAAAGAGTACTTCTACTAATAGGGCAAGAGCCCAAAATAGCATGAATTTGTAATACCAAAAGCTAGACATATTATCTAGAGGTGAAAATTGGCTTGGTAACATCTAAAAGGATGTTATGTATGATGGGCTAGGTAGATCAAATAGAAGTGTCACCAAAATAGGATTTTTATGAATAGGGCAAGAGTTAAAAATAGCCAAGAAACTTCAGAGCCAATTTTGGAGGCTTAAACAAATGAATTAGACCTAAAAAATGTACAAATAACCTCCTCTTCCCTATCCCAGAGAAGGAAAGGCTAGCCTTCCCCTAGGCTTGTCTCATCGAGAGCTTTCCAATGGTATGTCATCCATGCAATTCAAAGACTCCTACAAGAATATTCCCTAAAGATTCCCTCTAGTCAAAGATGGTTTGACCAACCAGATAGGATCAGAACCGACATATCACCCATGCATGCAACTAATCTAAGGCTAGAATTTGCTAACATGTCACTAATCCATGTATCTAATCCAAGAGTATAGCTTACTTCAAAAGTCTTCCTTGCTATATAATATAGTCAAGGTGCTCCTTTGGGGCATCAAAAATTGAGTGCAAAGCTTTGTGTTTTCTCCTGTGTTTCTCTTAAGGTCTCCTATCTTTGGAAGATTATAATGGTATTAGAGTAGATGTTTCAATCCAAGAGAGTGGATCATCACTCTTGGAGGAACATGGGCTATTGAGACTGAGTGATTTTGAGGAGAGAAACCATAGTACAATCCATACATTAGGAGTGTGTTGGAGATAAGATGGGATGGAGGCTTCGGGATGAAAATATCATGCACCTCACTTTCTATTTTTTGTGCATATATACATTGCTACACAACATACATCATTGTCAACATGACACACTATAAAAGCACAACTCACACATAAGTCATAAATGGATTCTCAAGTGCCACAATTAATCAGTTCATTCATACAACTCTAATCAAACTCAATCAGATAAGTACTTAATTTGTCACTCAATAATCTGCCAACAATTGGGCACTAATTACAATCAAGCCATACCCACTCTAGCTAAGAGAATCTAGGTGATGCTTGTCGGCCTTTGTCCACCATAATCAAGAACTCAAAGGCTCAACATTAGAGAAGTGAGCTCTCTAGAGCTACACTTCTAGGGTATACCTTTGTGATTTTGACCTGGATCTCCAACCCTAACAATCCCATTGATGGTACATCCAACGGTGCAAATGGTTCAAGTGATGGTGGGCCTCACCATGTAGTTAGTACTCCAAACAAGAAATCTGACCATTAACAAGTAGTCTATGAGTAATTGCCAAAACACCTTTACCTACTAACATTACTACTCTAGAGTTTGAGCAATCTAGGTGTGATGCTACAAATGGCGTGACAATTGTCATGCATATATACATTGCTACACAACATACATTGTTGTCAATATCACACACTATAGAAGCACAACTCACACATAAGTCATACATGGATTCTCAAGTACCACAATCACCCCCCTAGTTGGCAATTAGGTGCCTCTAACTCCAGATAGTCATCTACTCCAAGTATATAGTATTCTCTATGGTGGGCAAAAGATCATGAGGTCGGGTGTTATCGAGCTTCATCATTAATCACTTGTCTGCAATCTATGCCATATAAAGGATGAACTAGCTATAGGTCAAGTACATCTAAGACATAACCATTTTCCTTGAGGAACCATCGTGAGGAGATGAGTCAAACATACCTATATACCATCCCCTCAAATAGCTATCACACACTAACATAGTAGTAGATCTATCATAAGAGCCACATAACATACACCTCAAGCATGCATGTACAAATACCAAGCTTGTGTCCATAGTACCATCAACATTTGGGAGGTGGCATGGTGCACAATTGCACATATGATCCTTCCGAACAACACCATCATGTCCTTCCAACACAAGGATTCCAAATGGCAAAACCTCATGCACTCTTAAGATAAAGTGGTATGTAGAAACATCAAGTGTTGTTGGTGTTGTCTGCTGTAGATATACATAGTCACCAAGATAAAATCAACAATCAAGGGTTTATAACTTCCTCCTTGAATGGTAGCATAACATAAGTTATCCCTATGCTAAGCAATCACCAAGTTCTCAAAGGCCATCTACATCACTTTCTAAAAGGCATCACTTTTTAAAAGGTCTCTACATGCTGAGAACATGAGCTCATCCATACATCTGAATCAACCAAGTCTAACACTACAATAACATCTCAATAGATGGTTGCAGGTATATTTGGATCTTGTCTAGAGAGTAGAAAGTAAGGAGAGAAGGATGTTAAGGAGAATTGCCGGCTGAACCAATAGCCCATGGGTAACCAAGGTAATTGGAGATCCCAATTTTCCAAGTGGCTTCTTTGCAAACCATGCTTCCGCAATCCTCTCTTCACTATTTGAACCAGTCCCTCTGCTAAGCCATCTACCTCAGGGTGATCTCAAGAGGTAATACAATGATCAATCAAAGCCTTGTCATGCAAGACCAAGAACTTTGTACCCTAATCAGTCAAAACCTCAACTAGGGCACCAAAATGACTAAAAACCCAATCCAAGAATGAGTAAGCTATTCCTTCACTAGACTTTTCAGGAAGTAATACCAACTCAATCCACTTAGAGAAGTGCTCCACCATCACCAAAACATACCAATGATGTCTCACTTTCAACAACAAAGGTCTTTCAAATTCCAAACTCCAATAGTAACCTAATTTCATGATTGGTAATGAGTGTAACTATGGCATAAGAGCATTGAATGATGCTCTAACTTGGTCACAAACCACACATCTGGCAACAAGTTATTGTACATTGGTGTACAAACTGTGCCACCAATAATGATTCTAGAGTAAGCTATATGTCCAATTTACTCCAAAATGTCCTAGCTCCTCATAAGCATGGCATACCAAGTGTGGTCTCTGAGATGGAAATGGTACTACTCTCACTCTACCATCATCCCATACATGAAGAAGGTGTTTGCCCTCCAATCTGAATTGTTTGGCTTGTTGAAGAACACGGTCTCTCTCCTTGGCTCCAATTGTGCTACCCACAACACTAATGCAAAGATAGTCCATCACTAAGATATCATCATGAATGTCGTACTGAACTGTACCACTATCTCCACTCTTTGGATCTATGACCTCAATAACTCCTCTTGTATGCACTAAGAGAGATACCACCAAAGCCTCAAAAAATATTCATAAAAGGCAGATGCATGCTAACTTAGCACCATCTCCTCATTTGTCTCACCATGCTAACGTGCTCTGATATGATCTTGTTGGTTGGGACATGGGTTTCTACTCAACCTATCTGCATCGCAGTTGACCATTCTAAGTGTATGAATAACCATGAAATCATACTCTTGTAAAATCAAAGCCCATTGTGCAAGCTTATCTAAAAGCTTGTCGGACTCCATTAACCATTTCAATGGCTGATGATCAATGATGAGAGTAAAAGGGCTACCAAATAGGTAGCATTTGAAATGTGCTACTATCCATATTGTTGCCAAACACTCTTCCTCATATGAACTATACTTTGCCTCTGCTGAATTGTTGGAACGACTAACATAGGCCACCACAAAATCCTTCCGCTCATCATCATGTTGGGTGAGCATTGCTTCAAGCCCTAACATACTCCAAATAGTGTGAACTTAAAATGGCTGTCCTCTGATTGGTCTCCTCAAAATAGAAGTAGATGTCAACCTTTCCTTGAGCTCTATAAAAGCTCTCTCCTACTCATATCTCCAACACCACTCTTGTGTAAGCTTGATCATCAAGGCCTTGGCAATGACACTAAATCCTTTAACATAGCGGTCATAGAAATTTTCCAACCCAAGGAATGCTCACACTTTACTCACATCCATAGGCCAAGGAATACATACAATAGCCTCCACCTTGGTTTGTTGAACACCAAGTCTTCTAGGGTAGATAGTGTGACCCAAACACTCAACTTGCTTGTGGAAGAAACTACACTTCCCAAGATGTAATTTGAGTCCATGAGATCTCAACCTCTCAAACACCTCCAACAAATATCTCTCATGCTTCTCCATAGTAGTGCTATAAACCAAAATGTCATCAATATAGCACCAAGAAAAATCTAATCCAACTAAGATCTTGTCCATGATCCTCTAGAATTCAACAAGAGCATTCATTGACCCAAATAGTAAGAACCTCCATTGATATAACATATCCTTGCTATGAGGATAAATAGCCCAAAATGTTACCTTGGACTTATCCTCCTCCTTGATCGCAATAAATGATATCTTGCTTGAAGTATTGAAGACCTTTGCATGGCCAATTGTATCAAAGATCTCCTCGGGTGTAAGCATGGCTACCGATCAGCCCTAATCTATTGGTTGATAGGAAGGCAATCTCCACATGCCTATCTATGCAGTTGCCATGCATATCCTTCTTGGTTGGTATCATTGTAGTTGATGCATACTCTCCATGTGAAATCTCTACCAAACCAACCTCAAAAAGGTCTCTACTCTGGCTCTTAATCAATGCTTGCTCCATGTCACTATATCTATAGGGATGTTGAAAACTAGTGTATTGCTAGTAAGCTCAATCTGAATACTAGGTCCCTTTAGAGCACCCAAATCCTTCATATTGAAGGCAAAACAACTTGTGTAGCTCCTCAAGAACCTCCAAATTCTCCGTCTTTCCACTCCTATAAGCTTGGGTCTAAGATCTTGCTCCCAAGTATCCCATGGAACAATTGTAGGAGTGGGAGACATATTGACTGGCTGCTACATTGGGCCCCTAGGAGCAATAGTGTCATGCTCCAAACCTCTATGTGAAAAACTCCCTCAGATCTGGCAGCAAGCTCCATACATCCTCTGGCTGCATCCCAAGTAGACCAAGGGTGTAATCCAAGTAGACCATGCTCACTTGGATGGACTCCAAGTAGATCACTCTCTCTAGTAGCCATTGGTTGTGTCCCAAGGATACCCTCTCCACTCGGTCTATCACCTCCAACATGTGCCTGAATTTTCTTGATAGGCATAAAGCTCACAAGTGTCCAAGTGGTGATACCTATCAAGCGTATCCTATGCTACTTTGCCAAGCCAAGGCTCACAATCCATGTCAAATAGTTTAGGTCCATAGCTTGACCTAACACCTAATGCTTTGATACCTCTAACACTATTGGAATAATGGTAATATTGGTGCAAAAACCCATCACCGCTCTCTCTCATCAGCATAAGACTTCACCAACTACTGTAATTGTGAGTCCCAAACAAGTCCAAGACCTCCCTTTCAAAAAGCATGAGAGCCTGGTAAACTCATAAGTGTGGGAAGAGCAGCTCGGAGCTGTCTAACTAGGTTCACCATTGCCATAGATGACCTATCAACTACAACCACCATTGGAGATTGGCACCTAACATCCAAAATCTCATGAATAATAAGGTAGTCAAGTCGTTGAATCCCATCATAAGTGCCAATAGAACCTCTTTGGGTAAAAGGTTTGTCCACCAAAGACAAAGACAAAGATAATGAGCCTGTGATCCCACTTTGGTTACATCCAACAACATGGTAGGTCCCATCCAAGAATGGACCTAGTGTGTACTCACCACCACCCGCGTACAAGAATCACCCATCGAAGGGATGTTCTCCAAAATGCAATCTAGAGAAATGGACTCATGAACTTGGAGATGTTATAATATACATAATACCTCCCATAACACACCAAAATAGGGAAGACCCAGACCTCAACCAATGCGTGTATGTCCTTGACATGGCCATCCAAAATCACCAAATGAATAGGACTATGTCTCTCCAGATCCTACGCTCCTAGCAAGGAAATGTTTATTGGGATGGTAGGGTCTTTTGGTAACTCCTAACTATTGACATCTATAACAACTCAAGATATTGATAGGCCAAGTGTGCCACATGATGTAGAGAGACTCGCTTAGCAGTCTTATCTCTCTCCACATACAAGTACCTCTATACATGTATACCCGCCTGTAGTATTGTAGCTAGTCCATGCTAATCCCACCAAACAACTCCAATAGACATACTTCCTCTATTGGATATTGCCAAGCAATAAGTGTGGTGTCCAAAGGAGCTAAGGTAATTGACTTTGGAGGTTCATCCTCACATTGGTCTCTTGTTGGTACAAAGGCTCCACTCCAAGCCTATTGTAGGAACTGATCTGCATGCTGATGCAAAGCTTCCTCTTAACTCCATACTGGAACATCCAAGGTGGATGGAATGATCTCACTTGTACTCCAAATCCAAGTGATTTCCTGTAGTACTAGAGTATCCTTTGCATGGACGTTCCCTTCCAAGAAGTCACCAAGCCAAGTAACATAACCACTGAAAGTTGAAATTGATGCTGCCATTGTCCAAGACTATAGTGAGCCAAGACTATCACTACTAAAGCATATTGGTAGGCAACATACTAGTCCCTCACTTGACTGCCAACCTGGTTTATAGGAGTCTATCTCTTCCCAATAGTCAATATTGAAACCCATGGGGTATAACACTACTCTCCCAACTAACACATCATATGACTCAACTACGGTCGTAATGGCCTAAGCTCTCAACAAAAAGCTATTAGTTGGATGACCATGCTGAATTTGAACAACAAGCTCTCTACATGTGATGCACTATGTAGAACCACCTCCTAAAGATGTTGGATCTGAAATAGATACCTCTCTACATCGGTCTTTTATAACTCTAGACCAATAATTGTAGCCTTCCCCAACATAAGGGGCTATGCATCAGAGTCTAGTAAGACCCTCTATGGTGTATTGAACTTCCTTGAAAGTCCCACTAAAAAAGTATCCCCCTTATGGTTATCCAATAGGACAACTCCAAGTGTAAACCATGCTTGCTCAAAGGCCGGTCTAGTTGGTAATTCTTCCAAGCTAGTTGTTATTGCCTACCATAAACCATTGGTCATTGAGTGGATCCTATGCTCCTCAACCAAGTCAGTTCCACTATCATAAACCTTTTCTCTAGAAGCAAGAATCACATCATCCCTACTCTCACAAAGCATGGCAGCCAATTGGAACATTGGATGTGGGTCAACTCTCAATGTAAACATGTCATTGGTTGAGAATAATGGATAGTGCATAATGAACTAAGCCACCCCTAACATTAAGCTAGACTCAATTGGTGTAGTAGCAAGTGGTTGACTAGTAGGTAGTCTATCATGCACCCGATCATCACCTACCACACCTACATTAAGACGTTTAGGAGCCATGGATGTTGTTTGCATTGCCTCAAAGAGCATGAAAGACTAGAGAAGTTTAACCTATCTCTCAACCTCTCCTCTTTGTGGATCCAACTCCACTAATGCTCCTCTAAGCTCTAGAGTATGTGTTGCACTCCTAGTCACTATGGTAGATGCTCTACTTCTGCTACTCCGCACATGAAGTCCAAGACATCTCTATCAACAGCATATGAGGTGGAAGCCTTAACACCCAAATCTGATCTCCTTTCAGCTATGGCCATGCTAGCCAATCTCTGCTCCAACTGCTAAATGCAAGTAGCCATGATTGTATCAAAAGTAAGCATAGGTACTATGAGTCGGCCTATCTCCCACTTAGGATGAACCTCTGATGGCTATTATGGTAGCGTACCATGGACTAAGAAGGCAAAGAAACCCAACTCCATCATACTCCTCCAAGGCTAACACCCCAAGACTCAAGCCATTGCTTATTAGAGAACTCAATGAGAGAGAGATAGTTGCAAATGAAAGGATGATGAGTATCTCCTCACTCCTCATTTATATACTTGTGAAATAGTTACGCACTAAAGTTTCTAGACTAAAAGTCAAGTAAAGTCAAAAAGTATAAATAAATATCCATCCACATGGGCATATTCCACTAAGCATGTGATCTTATCTTGACCCAACCACTAAGTCAAGGATTCCTTCACATGGGCTATCCTTGGACTATAGAAGAATCCAAAACAAAAAGGCTTACGGGCCCAAGAGTTCTTAACTCTTTTCTCAAAGCCAAACACCTAGGAATAATACCAAGTCAATACACTAGAATCCAAAATAGTGGTGTTCATCTTTTCCACTTCCTCGAAAGTAAGGTCCCCACTATCTTAGCTATGACTAAGTTTAGCTAATCATGAATAATGTATAAAAATTATTTATCTCTATATAAATAATATCTCTCAAGTATTTATAATACCAAGCTAAATATCACAATACCACACACATGCACAAATGGGTGTTACATTACTGCACCCCTACCAGGTGTGGATCCTTTACCACCTCATCTTCCATGACCTAGAGCTCCTCTACCACTTGCCATATAGCATAGCATCCCTACCACTCCATAACTCAAGGTGTAGGTCAAAGCATTGGTCACTAATGTAACCAAATTTGTGGGTATGCTCACATTGTCTCTATGTTGGCTGTGTTGCACCAGAGGTATCAAGTTTGCTGCCTTGAGTGCACTCTCTCCTAAGGTGAGGTCCACCACAAGTCCAACAAGTAACACCATCACTCACTTGTTGCTGTTGACCCAAAAATGAGGGTAAGGGTCTAGCTACACTAGGCCTTCCACTTGCTCCGTAAGATCTGGTGTAAAAGACCAAATCCAAGGAGAGAAATAGGAGAATGGAAACTTACATTGGGACACTTGAATGAGTGAAACCTCCAAATGCCTAGCATGAGCTTTGGCTTTGGTATTTATAGGTAGCATACAAGGCCCTTGAGAAGCTTCTCAAGAAGCTTCCTCAAGCCGCTTTCTTAGAGTGCAAGCCAAGTTAGCTAGGAAGCTTCTCAAGAAGCTTCCTTCTAGAAGCCGCCTTCTTGGCGTGCAAGCTAAGCTAGTTGGAAGCTTCTAGAAGCTTCCTTCTAGAAGCTACTTACTTAAGGTGCAAGCTAAGCTAACCGAGAAGCTTCCCAAGAAGCTTCCTAGATACTTCCGGAATATTCTAGGCTACTTTGTAAGCACGACTACTTTGTTGCTAAACTCCCGACTAACTTCATCACTAAACTCCATATTGTTACATATTCCCCCGCCGCTAGTTGGTGACGTCCTCATCGCCAGTGAAGCTTCAAATTCCTGGATGGCCGTCTGTGTATTCTAGAGGTGAGAAAGAGGCTCCCAGGTGGCATCATGAAGAGGATACCCTTTCCAAAGGACCTTGTACTCCGTATGTTGGTGACGGCCTTGTTGGATATGGCAACACGTAAAGATACAATCAACTTTGTACTCCTCATGATCATTGATAGGGACAGGAAGAGGGGGAGGTTGGACTCAAGAGGAAAAGGAAGAGGGGTTAGGAACAAAGGGTTTCAACTTGGAAACATGAAAGACAGGATGGATACGCATGTGACAAGGTAAGGCAAGTCGATAAGCAACAGGAAAGACAATTTGGGTGATATCAAAGGGTCCTATCTAGTTAGGGGCAAGTTTACAAACTTGGGTATCAAGTGGGAGAGGGAGGTTACTGGAGGATAGCATGACTTTATCACCAACTTCAAAGGTGAGATCACAATGATGGTGGTCCGCATATTGTTTTTGGTGATTTTGAGCAACAAGGAGGTGAGACTTGGCTTGTTAGAGCAATTGGGATATAGTGGTCAAGAATGTGGAAGTATGAGAAACCTGAGATGGAGGAGGAGCAAGAAGAGAATCTGGAACAAGCGGATCTTGACCAAAATTGAGAAAGAAGGGAGAAAATCCGGTGCTTGCCTGTTTGGAATTGTTGTAGGCAAATTCTGCAGTTGCAAGACATTCATCCCAATTGGTATGGTGGACATTGACAAAGGCCCGCAACATATCCTCCAATATACGATTTGCATGTTTGGTTTGTCCATCAGTTTGAGGATGATAGGCCGTGGACAAAGCAAGCTTGGTGCCGAGTATCTGGAAGAGTGCTTGCCAAAACTTCCCAGTAAATCGAGGATCACGGTTAGAGATGAGTACATGTGGCATCCCATGATGCTTGAAGACATTGTCAAAGTAGATTTGCGCTAAGGTTGGGGCATCCACGGTATCATAGGTTGGTGCCAAGTGGATTTGCTTACTAAATTTATCCACAAACAACACGATTGTAGTGTGTCCTTGTTTTGTCTTTGGCAAGGATGTGATGAGATCCAAGCTCACATGCTCCTAGCGAGTGGATGGAATGGTGAGTGGTTGAAGGAGTCTACTTGGCTTTTGGTTATTGGCCTTGTTACGTTGGCAGTTCTCACACGATCTGACAAATTCTTGAACATCTCGTGTCATGTTGGGCCACCACCATTGATGTTTGAGGGTACCCAAGGTCTTGTCCACACCCATATGACCAGCGATGGGTAAATCATGGGCTTCTTGAAGGTGCACAAGTCGAAGATCACCTTTGGCTGGAACATAGATCCGGTCCGCATGGAATAGAAGGCCTTCCTTGAAGGAGAAGGTGTTGTACTCCTTGTCACTTGTTGTTAGACGACCATGTACTATTTGGAAGAAGGGATCTTGTTTTAGAGCTAACTGAAACTCGTTATGGATCTTGGGGTCAATTGACATTGTCGTAATTGCTGCCGCAATAAGAGGAAGGGACTTCAAATCAGGTCATCGTGATAGAGCATGAGGGATGACATGGAACCAACCTGGTTTGTACTCAAGTTTGATGTCGAACAATTGAATTTGCTCTTCCCATTGATGATGTCGACTCTTCATGTGCTCCAGGTGTAAGGTCTGCAACAATGGCTTGTGATCCCTTGTGATCAATTTGCATGATCACTTGTTTCCCCAAGAGATAATGCCTCCATACCTTGGTGGCATATACCATTGCAAGTTGTTCTTGATCTTGAGCAGAGTAATTTCTTTCAATTGTATTTAGTTGGCGAGACACAAAGGCAATGGGATGTAGCCCATCTGGAAATTCTTGTTGCAACACAGCTCCAATTGCAAAGTTAGAAGCATCAAAATCAACCACACAAGGCAGCTAAGGATCATATGGTTGAAGAATGGGTCTTGAAGACACCATATGTTTCAACTTCTAGAATGCTTCTTCATGTTTGGTGTTCCACTGGAAGCTCAAGTTCTTTCCCAAGAGGTCAGTCAATGGTGTAGCCACATATGCATAATAGTGGATGAATTGCCGGTAAAAATTGGCCAATCCATTGAATGCCCGTACTTCTGTAGCATCCTTTGGGGTAGGCCAATCAGTAATGGCCTTGATCTTCTCTTCCTCCATCTTGATCCCCTCTGATGAGATCTTATGACCCAAGAAGGTAACCTCCTTCTACCAAAAAGCACACTTTGACTTCTTGCAGTAAAATTTCCATTGTTGTAGTCGTCTTAAGACTTCTCGCACATGATTCACATCTTTTGCCTTTGTCTTGCTATAGATTAAGATATCATCCAAGAACACCACCACTGACCGATCCAATAGTCCATCCAACACCCGATGCATTTGATCCATGAAGACTACTGGAGCATTAGTGAGTCCGAAAGGTAGAACTCTCCACTCAAAATGTCCATACCTTGTGCGAAAGGTAGTCTTTTTCACATCCTCTCTATCAATCGGAATTTGCCAATAGTTGCTACAAAGATCCAACTTGGAAAAGTAACATGGTCCACTCAGTTGATCAAGTAAGTCATCGATCCAAGGCAAGGGATATGCATTCTTCACGGTTTGCTTATTGAGCCCACGGTAATCAATACAGAAACAAAGTCCTCCATCCTTCTTTGGAACAAATAGTACCGGTGCTCCCCAAGGAGAGGTACTATGTCGTATGAAATCCTTATCCAACAACTCTATAAGTGTTGTTTGCAACTCCTCTAACTCCTTTGGTGAGAGCCGATAGATTGGTCTACTCACTGGAGTACTCCCTGGCAATAACTCAATCTTGAAGGGCATACCTTGATCGGAGGGTAATCCCTTTGGCAGATCATCTAGAAACACATCTGTAAACTCTTGAACTATCCGATCAACCATTGCTTGCTACGGCACTTGGCCCTCCTCATATTGTTCTTGTGCAATCGGCTTGATCCACACCGCAAATATAGACTTATCTTCCTCCAAAGCTTGCTCTATGGCTACTTCCTTAACAAACTTCCCTTCTAGGGACTCATCTCTCTTCCAAGCATGCTCCATGGTTGCCTTCTTGGCAAACTTCCCATACTGGGACTCATCTCTCTTCCAGATTTGCTCTATGGCTACCTTCTCAACAAACTTCCCATCTTGGGACTGACTATTCTTAGGTGTCTTACTAAGAGGTGCCAGACAACCTAATCGGAAATTCCTACCTTGGTGTTGTACTTGAATTTGGCGTTGGGTCCAATCGAATTGAACCTTATGACATTCAAGCCAAGGTAGACCCAGAATGATATCATAGTGTAGAGGTGCCACTACAAACCTCATACACTCCAAATACTCCTTCCCAATCTTGAAGGTAACAGGATGCGAGGTGCGGAATGCAGAACCCTTTCTACCATCCGCCATCATCAAACTACTTCCAATCACTAGCTTGATAGGAATAACCAATTCCTTTGCTACTTGCATAGACATGCAATTCTCTGAACTTCCAAAATCAACCAAAATCCTACAACCCCTATTAGATATCAAACCTTGCAAGTGAAGCAGACTTGCATAGGTCGAGCTTTCAATCCCATTGGAATTAATCAAGCTTCCAGTGGGTGGTTTGAAATCTCCTATTGGGATTCCTTGTTTCCCTGATCATTTTGCTCCACAACCTCCACTTGGGCAACTTGTCGAGGTCGTCCATTCTTAAGTGGACATTCAGCAATGCCATGCCCCAATTGGCGACAATAAAAACAACCACCCTTTTGTTGCAATTTCTCCCTGTCTGCCATGCCCAGTGGTCTTTGTTGAATTGCATCAATCTCCATTGGTGCTAGCTCCTCCACTTGTGTGTAGTGTATTGGTAGGCTTTGTGGGGATCGAGGTTGAGACCAAGTTGTTGCCACCAAGGAATCAAAATGTTCGGCCAACCGCATGGCTTCCTCCAAGTGTTGTGGCTCTTGCATGGTTACCTCTAATTTGGTTCTTGCCTTCAAGCCCCTCACAAATCAATCCAGAGCTTCACCTTCCAAAATGTCTGGAATTTTCATGATGGTGTTTTGGAACTGCATGATGTAACTTCTTATAGAGCCAATCTGTTTCAACTCTGCTAACTTATCCCGTGCAGCTCGTGTGGCATTTATAGCTTGGAACCAATTGATTATTGCGCTCTTGAATTTTGCCCATGTCAAGATTGGTGCAACCATTTGTCGTTTGGCTCGCTCCACTCAAAATCTCCACCATAGCTTTGCTACTCCATCCAATTGGCTAGAAGCCAAGAGAATCTACTTTTGCTCATCTTGTAGATTGGTAGCTTCAAATTGATGTTCACAATCAAACACAAAATTCTCCACTACACTTGGGAGATTCTTGCCTTCAAATACCTTGGGTTTAGGGAATCTGATCTGATCTTCTCCTTCTCAAATTGGTACTCTCTCCACTTGCTCTTGTCGTCAAAGATCTCGTTCATCCAACAATCGAGTAAGGTGCTCAATTTGTTGTTGCATAGCAAGGATAACATCAGGTATTGCCGCCATGGTTGCTCCTCTATCACACCAATCCTAATCTATCTAATTTATTAACACATAAAAACAGCACGTCAACCGTTCTCCATAAGTTACAACCAGAAGCACCAAGGGTTCCTCAGAGATGGAAATCATATGCAGAAAATCTTGTCCAAAGTGTGAGGTGATGAACTGTGTGAAATGATGCTTGGGTAGTATTTGGATGCAAAAATCCCAATGGTTTGGTGGAAGTGGATTTGGTGGTCCATAAATTCCATCCATCCCATTCTTGCTCTAATACCAATGTAAAAGATCAAATCTGAGGAGAGAAATAGGAGAATGGAAACTCACATTGGGACACTTGAATGAGTGAAAACTCCAAATGCCTAGCATGAGCTTTGGCTTTGGTATTTATAGGTAGCATACAAGGCCCTTGAGAAGCTTCTCAAGAAGCTTCCTCAAGCCGCTTTCTTAGAGTGCAAGCCAAGTTAGCTAGGAAGCTTCTCAAGAAGCTTCCTTCTAGAAGCCGCCTTCTTGGCGTGCAAGCTAAGCTAGTTGGAAGCTTCTAGAAGCTTCCTTCTAGAAGCTACTTACTTAAGGTGCAAGCTAAGCTAACCGGGAAGCTTCCCAAGAAGCTTCCTAGATACTTCCGGAATATTCTAGGCTACTTCGTAAGCCCGACTACTTTGTTGCTAAACTCCCGACTAAATTTGTTGCTAAACTCCATATTGTTACATCTGGGCTATCCACCTTATCCTTAAAAACCAACATGACATGATGCACTCTACTACACTCTAAAAGAAGTGATAATTGTGGATGAGATCTCCCTACCAAATCTTTATGTTCTCACTTTCTCCTCCACCATGTTGAGCACCCTAAACTTAGCCTAACCAAAGACCATTGCCAAAGTAGCCTATAATAATATAGCATCATAGACTCTACATTGCAACTCCTTGTCTAGTATCCTATACCAAAATTGGATTTCTTGGGCTTTAGTCACTCCTTGGGTAAAACTGATCAACCATCTCATGCAAGTTTCTGCCTTGCATAGGCTCTCTCCATCCTTCTACTAGAACTCTTGCAAGCTCCTTAGCTTGTCAATATGCACTCCTTGGTAGTTCTATTCAAACACTAGAAGAACTCTACGATGGGATTAAAATTTGGTACTACACCATCTCCTATAGTGGTACCTCCACTCATAGTAGCACCATCTCCAAGAGATCCACTAATGCTACTAGAGCTAGAACTCGTGGGTACTGCAGGTCTACCCCTAGAAATTGAGCTTGAAGTGATGGAGACATAGTTTGGAGACCAATATTGTCTCCAAAGCACAATCTCCTCCAAGTAAGCTCTCCTAAAATCATGGTAGTTGTCCATTGGTGGACCCTCCAAGTGCTAAAATAATCCCTTCCATGCCATGAAGGGTGTGAACAAAATTGGGTTTTGCATCTATTGTATATCACACCAACTATTGAACTCCTAGATGAAGTTATCTAACTCTATGGTACCATACTAGAGTAAAGCTTTGGGCCTTTGGAGGCCCCATAAATCTTGTCCATGTCCCACAACAATGGTGAGGACACACCAAGTGCACTCTCAATTGAATCAGCTCTTGTGTCAAACTCCAACTCAAAGTCAATCTCCTCCTTCACTAGGACTTGAGATACATGCTAATACTAAGTGTCACTCCAAGTAAACCCATTGCATATTGAAGCATTATCTCCTTCAAAATCCCCAAAGAACTATGTCGTGACAAAGTAATTGGAAATTGCAACCCACAATTGTAACATTGTAACCATTGCAAGTACCCCACCAAGTGCCAACACCACCAACCAAACATCACCCACTAATGTAGCTCTAACTATGACAACTACACTAGGAGAAAGGGCAACCTATAACCTACCATCATAACACGTATGCTCAAGGTCTATAAGTCATCACTTCTTGTCTCACTAGAGAGAAACATAGGTAGCCTGACTGGTCATCACTCCAACCTCACTATTGAGAACACACAAGAGCACCAATGCTCTAAAGTTAGGCACCTCACACTCACATGGTGCACAAATAGGAAGCAAAGAATGGAGGGAGTCCAATCACAAGAAGGCTAAATAAAAACCCGCCATCTCATAAATCAACACCAAACTAACTCTACCACAATTTGGCATTTGATATAATAGGATTTATTTATCTATTTTGTAAGCTACAAGGATCATCGAGAATGAGATGAAACTTTCTCTTGCCAAAATTTGACGTAAATCCTCCACAAAACCTGATGTAAAATCTATAAATAGTATTGCTTGAAGTTGAATCTCTCTAGCTCCAAATTTGGTCAGCACTTCCACACACAATCACTCTTAAAGAAACTTGAACTACAATCAAGGTACCATGATCTACCGGGTTTGGAGATACTGCCAACACCTTGAGTTCCTACACCCAATTTCCCTCTGACTCTCACTTCTCTGATGTAGGTAGTTCATTCACACAACTCGAATCACACTTAATTAGATCAATATTTATCTAACACTCAATAATCTGTCAAAAATTAGGCATTGATTATAATCAAGCCACATCTATTCTAGCTAAGAGAATCTAGTTGATGCTCACCGGCCTCAGTCCATCATAGCCAGGAACTCAAAGGCTCAACATCAGAGAAGTGAGCTCTCTAGAGCTGCACTTCTAGGGTATACCTCTGATTTTGACTTGGATCTCTAACCTTAATGGTCCCGTTGATAGCATATCCAATGGTGTGAATGATGCAAGTGACAGTGGGCTCACCATGTAGTCAATACCCCAAACAAGAAATCTTACTATCAACAAGTAGTCTTTGAGTAACTATCAAAATACCTCTAAGTACTAACACTACTACTCTAGAGTCCAAGCAATCTAGGTTTGATGCTACAAATGGCATGACATGTTCTTGAATCCTTTCCACATCATGATTATGTACATCCAATGTGAGCAAGTGAGAGTATATCTTGTTTTCCATTTGGAGCAGAGTTCATGGATATAGTGATATATTCACCAACCCCGATAATTTTTCCTATGGTGATCTATGATAAAGAGTGGGATTTGATGATTTACATTTTGTTATGATGGATCTAAATGTGCCAAATCATTTCCCTTTCAATACTCAAGTAGGAATCCAATATATGGTTAGACCAAAAGTAATGTTTAGGGATTTCTTAGACCACAATTTTGGCGAGGAATATTATCAATGAGTGATAGCCTTTGAAGTCCTAATGGTAGTCCCAATAGTCCATGCTCCCTCTTGGATGATCATATTAACTCTTTATTGAAGTAAAAAGTAGAGATTGAGCAGTTGTTGTATGTATGAATCATGGATCTATAGATGTAGGATTTGATGCAAGGAATGCACAAAATGTTGAATGAGTTTTGGGAGATCAAGATGACCATGGAGGCATTGTAAAGTCAAGTACACACCTTTAGGAATGACTAGGCAATGCAAGAAGGCAACTCATCTCAAAATCCAATACCAATGGCCAAAGTACCTTGAGGGTCACTCATGATAAGGACACCAAAATTGACCAACAAAGAAGGCACATTGTTATTGCAAATAAAGAAGACATGCAATATTGAGCCTTAACAAGAGACAACGTTCTATCAAAGTAGTGGAGAATTGGATTTCAAGAATAATCAATACTTTTGATTTAATCATTGATCATTTTGCTAGTGTGTTTGCATGTGGGTACTTGACCGATAAGGCCCTCACATGGTATGATGCTTGGGAAAGATCAATGCTGGCAAAAGGAAGGCCATGCACAAAGGACTACTGAAGAATTTCCAATCCATTGATTCTATGCAAATGGCCCAAACCCAACTATTGAGATTGAAGCAAAAGAATAGTGTACAAAAGTAAATGGATGCATTCCTCTACCTACAAGTTGCAATAACCGACATGAGTCTAGCAAAAGCTTTGGACAATTTCAAACAAGGGTTAAAAGGGCAAATTCTCCAAGAAGTAATGCTACAAACTCTTGCATAGTTTTTGAGGCCATTACTTGTGCTCATAGAATAACAAAGGCACTTGGAGGAGGTGAAAGAGTAGTTCCAACTCCACATTAACGGACTAAAACACAACACTTTGGTGGACCAGTTCCTCTGGAGTTGGGCAACATTTAGTTCCAATAATAAGGAGCACAATTGCTCCAAGGAGAACAAGGATGGGTCAATGAAAGGAGAGATGGGATCCCATAAGGAAAAGGGACTTGACCATAAAAACATTGTTGTTACAGTTGCGGTTGAGTTGGGCACCTAGCTATCAATTGTCATACTCATTTTCCTAGAGGCCCTTGGCCTCTATACAAGCAATCTTTGAACAACATGGAGAGACAAATTCAAGAGAAGGATGCGGAAATCACATTGGAAAACAAAGATCACCAATAAATGCACCTTGTGGTGTTATCGGCTCAATGGAGAAGCAAAGAAGTGAGGAAAGGAAGAAAACAAGTGCACAAAGATTGAGGAAGACAAACTCACAATTGATTATTGTAAATGGAGTCCTTGAAGGTAATCAAGTGAGAATATTGATAGACCATGGAGCAATAGAGAATTTCTTGTCTTGCTTTGTTGCAATAAGGTTGGGGATGGATGTAGAAAGGATGAGAATGAAGAAGTAGAATTACCTAATGGGCAGATAGAGAGTATTGAGTCCTTACCTAAAAAGGTAGCACTCTCTATAGGAGAGTATCAAGAAGCAATTGAGTGGTAAGTATTACAATTAGCTTGTTATGATGCAATCTTTGGTATACCATAGATGGAGCACTACAATCCCACAGTCAATTAGAGTAAGAAAGTAGTGAGAACTTGCCAATGGAAAATCATTGGGGTTAAAGATAGAGCATACAAGCAAGAATTACCTCTCTATGTCATAAGAACAACAACTATCTATAAGATAGATAGATAGATGTTTCATAGGTTTAATAAGAGAAGTTGAAAGTGCATATCTTGATAGACAAGTTCCTAACAAATTGAAAGATGTGGGTCAATGAGTTTTAAGATGTCTTCTTAAATGACCTCTTCTCAAGATTACCACCAAAAAGGAGAGTAAACCATAAGAGTGAGATAATTTTGGAGAAGACACCTCTTTGTAAGAGCTCATATCATCTATCACCTCATGAGTTGGAGGAATTTCAAGCTCAAATTGAGGATATGCTGCAAAAAGGGTCTATCCAACCCAACATATCACCATATGGAGCTTGTGTCTTGATTGTGAAGAAAAATGATGGTACAATGCGCATATGCATTCACTATCAAGGTCTAAATCAACAAATAGTGAAGAAAAAATACCCCTTATCTTGCATGGATGACCAGTTCAATCAACTCAATAGTGCAACACTCTTCACCAAACTTGATTTGCAAAGCAAGTACAACCAGATCCGGATTATAGAAGAAGATATTCACAAAATGGCCTTTTGAATGAGGTATGGTCACTTTGAGTACATGGTGATGCTGTTTGGCCTCACCAACGCACCAGCCACTTTCATGAGTTTAATGAATGATATATTTCATGCATACTTGGATAAATTTGTTATCATTTCCTAGATGATATCCTTGTCTATAGTAAGACAATGATGGAACACAAGCAACATCTACAAGAAGTCTTCTAGATTCTATTATAAAAATAATTATACATCAAAATCTGAAAGTATGAGTTGGCAAGTTTGAAGAAGAGTACTTGGGGCATAGAGTAAGTGAAAATGGTATCAAATTGTTTACAAATAAAATAGAGGTCATTCAAAAAGAGAGTGCTCCAAAAGGTCAGACTCAACTCAAGAGTTTCTTGGGATTGACTAGGTATCATTGATTTGTCAAGGACCTCTCTAAGGTTGCATAGCCTTTAATGACACTACTTGGAAAGGATAATAAGTGGATGTGGAGAACCACACAAGAATTTGCCTTTCAAGAATTGAAAGTTGCATTACTACACGCAACAATCTTGAAATGGTATGACCCAAAACATCCAATCAAGTTGGCTATAGATGCATCACACGTAGCAATAGGAGCAGTCATACAACAAGAGTGGCATGATGGATAGCACCTTGTTGTATATTTCTCTTGGAAGTTGTTACCATTAGAATGCAACTACCACACCACCAAACAAGAAGAGTTGGCCATTGTCCTTACAACCAAGCATTAGAAACACTATCTTGGTGAGAAGGCATTTGTGGTGGAAACCAATCACAAACCTCTAGTCTACCTCAAGACACAAAAAGATCTATCTCATTGAAAAATTTGGTGGGTCGAGTGAGAAAAGTGGAGGTTCAATATATGGAAAGCAAGAAGAAACTTGCAGATGCATTCATTCAAATGCCTATGACAAACAATTTGGTGGTAGATGTCAAGATGAATCTTCAATTCTAGCCAAGGTTGCTTGTTGCTTGCTTGATGATTGAGCTCCATTGTTTGTAGGAGCTCAATCATCCAAAGGCATCACCAATACCCAAGGATTCACTTTTTGTGATCGTAGGTTATAGATCCCGGATGACACAACCATAAGAACCACTATCCTAGTAAAAAGTCATGATTCTACCATTGTAGGTCACATTGGAGTGGACAAGACCTTGGATGCAACCAAATGCAATTACTATTGGCCTATGTGAGCATCGATGTGATGGAGTACATTTAAAGTTGCCTACTTTGTCAACAAAATAAAGCTTCTAATCAAACTCCCATAGGTGTAATACCAATGGCTAGATAGATGATCTAGAGATGAAATTTGGTTTGGTAACATCTGGAAAGATGTTATACATGATGAATTTAGTAGATAAGCTAGATGTATCACCAAAAGAGTACTTCTACTAATAGGCCAAAAATCAGAACATGCTTGGAAGCTTTAGAATCAATAGCTAGGCATATGATCTAGAGGTGAAACCTGGAGTGGTAACATGTAGAAGGATGTTACACATGATGAAGAATTTAGATCAGATAGAGGTATCACCAAAAGAGCACTTCTACTAATAGAGTAGAAGCCAAAATAGGCCTTAACTTTAGAGGCAATTTTAAAGGCCTAAATGAATGAATTAGGCCTCAAAATTGTGTGAGTTCCACCCCCAACAAAGGGAAGGTTGGCCTTTCCTTTCCCTTGGTTTGTCTCATTGAGAGCTTTCCAATGGTACCTCACCATGTGATTTTGAGATTCCTACCAGAAGATTCCCTAAAAGATTCCCTTTGGTCAAAGCGTGTTTGACCAACCAGATGGGACCAAGACCGACTTGTCACCCAACCAAGCAAGTAATCTATGGGTGGAGCTTGCTGACAAGTCACCTATCCATGTACCTAATTCTATGGTGGAGCTTCCTTGGAGGAGATCTTCCTTGGCTATATAATAAAGAGAAGGTGCTCTTTTGGGGCACCGGAGGATTAAGTGTGAAATCTGTATTTTCTCCTTGGAAGAGTTCTCTTGTCCTTGGAGTATTGAAATGGTATCAAAGCAAGTATTTTAATCCAAGAGAGTGGATTGCCCCTCTTGGAAGAACACGGGCTACTGAAAGTAAGTAATTTGAGGTGGAGAAGAACATAGTGCAATTGCTAGACTCGAGAAGGGCTTTAGAGAGCGGATGGGATGGATGCATTGGGAGGAAAATTTCTTGCACCTAGCTTCCCATTCTTGAATCCATTCCACATCAAGATTATGTACATGCAGTGTGAGCAAATGAGGATTGCTAGTTTATCACTTTGGAGCATAATTCATGGATAGATAGAGTGATGAATTCACCAAACTTGGTGATTCTACCTATGGTGGTATACAACAAAGAGTAGGATTTGATAATCTACATTCTATTATGATGTTATGGATCTGAATGTACCAAATCCTCACCCTTTCAACATGCAAGTAGAAATTTGTTATGTAGTTAGACCAAAAGTGATGTTTAGGGATTTTTTAGTTTGCAATTTTGGTGAGGAATATTATCAACAAGTGATTGCCTCTAAGGTCCCAATGGTAGTTCCCCATAGTTTTTGCACACTTTTGAGTGATCATTCTAACCCTCTATTGAAGTAGGAAGTAGCAAGTGAACATCAATCGTGTGTAGGAATCACAGATCCAAAATTGTAGGAGTTGATGCAAGGAATGCAAGGGATGTTGAACAAGTTTTGAAAAATCAAGATGACCATGGAGGAATTGAAAAATCAAGAACTATGTCATGTTGTGGTTTGCATAGCCTATAAAAGAGTAACTTATCATAGTTTATCCCCACATTAGTGGAGTAGGTTGTATGATAGATCCGATGGATGAGATGTTGCCATGTGAGCAACCTATGTACATATATGTGATTGGCCATATGGGTTATGATCTTATCATGTTTGAGAGCTCTAATGAATATAGAGGAGAGCAAGTAGAGAGAGGAGGTGTGTTTGAGTTGAGGAGTCTCAAGAGCGAGGAGGACATTGGGAGTGAGAGTTGTAGCAAAGCGCGAGTGGTGGAGTTGTAGTAGAGCATTTGAAGCCACATTTGAGCATGAGATGTCCCATGTTCCCGATCTGCCACTCCTAAATCCTTTTCTCATCAGGCTTCAGATTCTACACCGTGACGGTTTACGAGATTGGATGGTGAGACGTTTCCAGGTGCTATTCACGAAGTCGATGATGGAAAACCCAGATCTTGTTGTCCTTCCAATGCTTACTTACAAGCAAATTTGTGACTTAACAATATATGTGCTCCTATTGTTGGGAAATGCCTGAATTTTTTCTCATGAGCTTCAAGGTGGAGTTGTGAGGTCCAATTGTGAAAAGGTGAAGAGCTAAAAGACAAAATTGCAAGAGATTGGTTTGGGGAAGGTATTTGAGGAAAAAGAAGCATGGTTGGAGAGAGGAGAAGTTAAGGTAAAATTTGGAGGCTATAATTGAGTGATTTGAGTCAATTTTCTAGGAGATATGATCAATTGCCTCAAGGAGGGTAAAATTCATACTTAGGAGCACAAAATAGATCATTTAGAGAGCTCCATGAGACATCTTCATGATCTATTAATTGGGTTGGTGATCTGACATAGTGCTTGTAAAGAGAAGCTCAAGAAATTTTTGATTTTGATCTCTCTCAAATCTGATCTGGCCAATTGAAGTTGGAGTTTTGGAATGTGAGGAGTTGGAGATTACATTTTGATCAGGTTTGAAGATTTGGTCACTCCTAAATTTGTGGTTTGAATCACCTTGTCAAAATCTCCAGTCTTGTTGGTGGTTAGGTTTGCAGCTTTTTGCCAAGATTTCATGTAAATTCTTCAAATAGACAATTCAGGGTCTTGGATCAAGCATACTTGGGTTTTAGAGCTCACAAGTTAGCCCAAGAATTGATCCATATCTAGGGTATGAGGTGGGATTAGGGTATTAAAATTTGCAAAGGGTTAGACAAGAGCACAACCAACTACTGTGAAAAGTTTGGTTGACTTTGGGTCCATAAAGAGTGAGAATTGATGCAAGAATCTTTGCTACAAATATTGTCATAAGCTTGGTAGAGCAATTTCATCTTCTATCTTGATTGGATGTGAATTCTCCTTCATTGTGACTATGATTGAGGGTTTTAGGTTGCCAGATTTTTTGTGAGGATCAAGTGTACTTTTAAATCAGAAATTTGGGGAAAAATTGCCAAGAACCAAGAGAAAACCCTAAAATAGGGATTTCAAAATTAGGGTAAAACCTTACAAGCAATTGGCCAAGTTTGGGAGCTTGTCAAGAGAGCTGTACTAGTCAAATTTAAGCATATTTCATGTCATTGGAAATTTTACCTCACAAGATTTTGATTGAATCCTAGAACACTTGGATTCAAGCTACACAAAGAAAGTTACACCATCTGAGTTTCATAGGATTATCTCCAACAATAGAGATAGAAGTTCTACACTTGGATTAGGAATTGGTTGAGATCTGAAGTGCATAATTAAGGGAGCTAGAGTATAGATCAAAATCAACTTGAGGAGGGGGTAGGGAGCTCTAAAGTTGATTTCCACCAAAAGCATAGAGAGTTGTTGTTGACTGCTTGTGGTTGGATCCTCTCCATGCTTGCATGCCTGGTTGTATGCCCAGTTGGTTTTGATTGGTGTACGGGCATTGCGCTTAGGTTCTTTTCTTCTAGGATTGATGTGTATTTCTGCTTGGTTATGTTGGAAATGGTAACCAGTAGACCAGGAGTTTGTGTTATGATGACAGGTTAGGTTACCCATTACCAGCTTACCCAATAGCAAGAATACCAAAACCTAAAGCGGAAGGTTTTATTGGTTGGGCTCTACACATGCTCAAACTAGTAGGAATAGGTTAATCTACAACCTTTGATCTATAGGCTCCATAGCTAGGCACCCTGTGTGTTCCTAGATAAAGAAAGGCAAAGTACGACAACATGCTATCAAGAAGGATCAAGTAATGCAAGAAGGGGAGCCGTCTCAACAACCAGCACCAACAATCAAAGTACTTGGAGAGTTATGCATGCCAATGACACCAATTCCAATCAACAACCAAGCCACATTGTTAATAAAAATGAAGAAGACATGCAACATCAAGCCTTACAAGGGATAGTGCTCCATGGGAGTAGTGGAAAATTGGATTTCAAGAATGAATCAATACCTTTGGTTGTTCATAACAGAGATCACTAATCATTCTGCATGTGTATTTGTGTGTGGGTACTTGACCGATAAGGCCCTCACATGGTATGACGCTTGGAATGATCATTGTTGGTAGAAGGAAGAGAGGTCACTTGGATAGCCATGCAAGAAGAGACACTCAAGAATTTCCAATTTTTGGATTCCGTGCAAATGGCATGAGCTAGACTTTGGGTGTTGAAGCAAAAGAATAGCATACAAGAGTATGTGGATGCATTTCAGATCTACAAGCTGAAATAACCTATATGAGTCCAGCCAAAGCTCTTGGCAATTTCAAGAGAGGATTAAAAGAGCGGATTCACCAAGAGATAATGGTGCAAAATCTTTGTACTATTTTTGAAGCCAATGCCTGCACCCAAAGAATAGTAGGGGCGCTTGGAGGAAGTGAAGAGATAACACCGATGCAAAACTATTGGGCCGAGACAAACCATTTTGGTGAACCAATACCAATGAAATTGTGCAACATTTGGTTTTGAGGCAGAGGAGTAAGACCTCTGTGACAACCCAAAAAATATCACTTTTGTGGTAATCAAGTAAATAAAGTTTGTTCCCGCTGTCATCGGGAAAATAGCCCACGTGTACCCTTGAGGCTTTTGGTGTGATAGATTTTCTTTTTTTCTTCTAGTAGTTGTAAGGAACACGGATTTATGATAATATGTCTTGGGGGTGTGGTTTTGCTACCTTGTTTCAGGAGAAAGTGAGGAGACAGAGAAGGGCTGAGGGTTTTTCAGAAAATGCCAAAAGATTTCGAGAAAAAGGTTTGCAAAGGATTTCGAGAGAAGTGGCAGAAATTTTTGGGAGAAGAGAGGAGAAGGGTTTTTGGAAAGCCAGGGGAGCGGGAGAAGGAATTTTTGAGTTGGACAGGAGTGCTTGAGAGTGCAGGGGAGAGAAATTCTCGAGAACTGAAGGGTTTGGACAGAGGAACAATCAGGAGAAGGAATTTTTGAGTTGGACAGGAGTGCTTGAGAGTGCAGGGGAGAGAAATTCTTGAGAACTGAAGGGTTTGGATAGAGGAACAATCAGGAGAAGGAATTTTTGAGTTGGACAGGAGTGCTTGAGAGTGCAGGGGAGAGAAATTCTTGAGAACTGAAGGGTTTGGACAGAGGAACAATAAGAGGAAGGAATTTTCGAGTTGGACTGTGAGCCGGCCTGTCTCTCACTCAGGATGAACCTCTGATGGCTATTATGGTAGCGCACCATGGACTAAGAAGGCAAGGAACCCCAACTCCATCATACTCCTCCAAGGCTAACACTCCAAGACTCAAGACATTGCTCACTAGAGAACTCAATGAAAGAGAGATAGTTGCAAATGAAAGGATGCTGAGTACCTCCTCACTCCTTGTTTATATACTTGTGAAATAGTTACGTACCAAAGTTACTAATTACCGTAGTAACTCAAGTTACTAGACTAAAAGTCAAGTAAAGTCAAAAAGTAGAAAGGAATATCCATTCACATGGGCATATTCCCCTAAGCATGTGGTCTTATCTTGACCCAACCACTAAAGCAAGGATTCCTTCACATGGGCTATCCTTGGACTAAAGAAGAATCCAAAACAAAAAGGCTTGCGGGCCCAAGAGTTCTCAACTCTTTCCCCAAAGCCAAACACCTAGGAATAATACCAAGTCAACACACTAAAATCCAAAATAGTGGTGCTCATCTTTTCTACTTCCTCTAAAGTAAGGTCCCATCTATCTTAGCTATGACTAACTTTAGCTAACCATGACTAATATAGAACCATCCTTTATCTCTATATAAATAATATCTCTTAAGTACTTGTAATACCAAGCTAAATATCACAATACCACACACATGCACAAATGGGTGTTACATTTACCCCCGGACTAAGTTTTCACTTTGTCCTCAAAGTGAAGGTCTCTCTACCTTCTATGGTACATCTTCAACTTATCATGGTTAATCCTATCAAAGTGTCTTCCTCCCAACTCCTTGAGATCATAAGTGTAATTTCCCCACACCTTCTCTACTATGAAAGGTCCAAAGTACTTAGGCAAAAACTTCTTTTGTACTCTCTTGAATCGAATGGAATCAAACAACATTACCCAATCACCTTCTTTGAAAGGCTCCACCTTCTTCTTGCCTTGCCTCTTGTCATAGCTCTCCTTTTGTTTCCTTTGGGCTTGCTCCACTCGAACCATAGCAACTGCTCTTGCCTCTTCCAACTCCATGAGTTGATCCTTCCTTGACTTCTCTGCATCACTTCCTTGTGCTTTCTTCAATCTCCTATGAATGCTTTGGAAGGTAGGAAGATCAAAGTGAATAGGTAAGGTAGACTCAATACCATACACCAATTGGAATGGAGAATATCCAGTGGAAGTCTTCATGGTTGTCCTATACTCCCACAAAACTGCATGAATCCTCTTGTCCCAATGATGTTTAGCCCCCTCCATTTCTGCATCTTTGGCCAACATCATGCACAAGGTCTGATTGGTTCTCTCTGCCAAGCCATTGGAATTTGGCTTATAGGATGTAGTTACTCTATGTGTGATAGAGAAATGTCGTAGCATGGCTGTAGTAATGCTTCCTGTAAACTCTCCTCCTCTATCAGAAACCAACTCCAAAGGGCATCCAAACCTAGTGATAATGCGTTCATAAAGAAATCTACCCACTTCATCTTCATTCTTGTCCCTCAATGGTCTAGCCTCAACCCACTTGGTAAGGTAATCAGTAACTACCACAATGTACCGATTGTTCCTTGGGGTTCTATTGAGAGGTCCTACAAAATCAATTCCCCACTTCTCAAAGGGTCCTAGCAATGGAATTGATCTAAGTGGTGGAGTGGATGTAGACTTTCTAGCAAAAGCTTGACAAACATGACAAGTTTTGCAATAATCAAGACAATCCTTGAAAATCCCTCTCCAATGGTAACCTGCATCTAGAATCTTGAAAGCAGTCACCTTTCCTGCAAAGTGTCCTCCACATACTAAACCTTCATGAAACTCCTTTATGAGTAGGATAGACTCTTCCTTACCCACTGCTCTTCGAAGTAGACCATCTGCTCCTTGGTGAAAAAGAATATCATCCACCATTGTGTAAGGTCTAGATCTTGCTGCAAGGGCCTTCCTCTCCCTAGCATGCATCCCTTCTGGATAGTTACCTCTTGTCACAAAATCCACAATCTCCTTGTACTCCATTGGAACCTCTTGAGTGACTGAGATTGTCATGAGCTCCTCATCCGGGAAGGAATCATCTACTGGCTCATCTCCATCATGATCATAGGCTCTAGATAACAAATCAGCATTTGCATGTTTCTTTCCTGGCCTATCCTCAATTGTGTAGTCATACTCAGACAAGAGAATCATCCACCTTGCTAGTCTCCCTTCAACATTAGGTTTGTTGAAGATGTACTTCAAAGCCTTGTGATCCGTGACAATTGTGGCTTTCCCTCCAATCAAGTAGTGTCTAAACTTCTTGAGACCAAAGATCACTGCCAACCCTTCTCTCTCTGTGACAGAGTAGTTCTTCTCTGCCGAAACCATCTGCCTACTAGCATAAGCTATTGGATGATCATGCCCATCTTGGTCTAATTGACTAAGAGTGCATCCTATAGCTACATTAGAAGCATCAGTGTAGAGGATGAAAGGCTTACTCCAATCAGGTTTAGCAAGAATTGGAGCTACAACAAGGGATTGCTTGAGCTCCTCAAAAGCTTTGAGAGCCTCCTTGTCTTCCAAAATCACCATGTAATCTACACCCTTCTTCATGTAGATGGTCAATGCATAAGCCTTGTTGGAAAATGAGAAGATGAACCTCCTATAGTACCCAACCATTCCCAAGAATTGGCGTAACTTTGTCAAGCTTGAAGGGAATGGAAGGTCTGAGATTTTCCTCACCTTCTCAGGATCAACTGCTATTCCATCCTTGGAGATGATGTGCCCCAAAAGTAGACCTTCTTCACATCCAAAAATGCACTTCTCTGGGTTGAGTGATGCATTTGCCTCATCCAAGCGTTGCAAGACTTTGATTAGGTGCTCAAAGTGCTCCTCCTTGCTCCCATAGACACAAAAGTCATCAATGAAATCTCTCACAAATTTCCCAATGAAAGGTTCAAATACCTTGTTCATGAACCGTTGGAATGTGGCTGGAGCATTGCAAAGCCCAAAAGGCATGACCTTGAAAGCGTAAGTTCCCCAAGGTGTGGTGAATGTGGTGAGTTGTTGATGCTCTGGTGCAATCTTGATTTGGTTATATCCACTATAACCATCTCCAAAACTGTACCTCTCATGACCTGCAACCTCCTCCAAGATCTCATCAATGAATGGCAATGGGTAGTAGTCCTTCTTGGTAACAGCATTGAGCTTCTTGTAATCCACACATACCCGAAGCTTGCCATTCTTTTTCTTCACAATGACAATTGGAGACACCCATTCTGAATTCTCCACCTCAAAGATAAATCCAGCCTCCTTGAGCTTATCAATCTCCTCCTTCACAACCAAAGATATTGGTGGGCTAATGCGACGTTGCTTTTGGCGGATTGGTCTTGCATGTAACTCCACCTCTATCTTGTGCTCCTCCAAGGTGACTTCCTTCAAATCCTTGTAACTAAAAGCAAACACATGGATGAACTTGCGGAAAATCTCCTCAAATCTCACCTTCTCCTCCTTGGTAACATTTGGGCCATACTTGAGGGTAGATAACCTTCTCTCTACCTCCTCAAGTGTCAATGGTGATTTATCTGGGTCCTTCAAAACCTCTGGCTTAGGTGCAAAATCCATAGCACACAAAGGATACACATCTGAATCAGATTCAGATTCATCCTCCTCCGTGGAAGTCTCCTCTTCCATGCTTGTGTCCACACCTGAAGCTCCTCCTTCAGAATCAGATTCCCAATAATCAGAAGATGGGGTATCTGAATGTGAAGTGTTGGTGGTGTTAGTCACAAGAACAGTGACTCTATGGTTTGATGGCCCAATCCTTAAGTACCCTTTGTGCCATCGATCAGTTGTGCGTGCTGCTCTCAACCATGGCCTCCCAAGAAGTAAGTCATAGCTTGAATCCTTCAAGACTTGGAAAGTCATGAGATTTTGAACTCCCATAACTGAAACTACCACCTTATCCATCACTCCTACTGGTCGAACTTGTTGCTTGTTTGCCATGCTCACCACAAATGTTGAAGCTCTTGAGGGTATCATACCCAACTTCTTCATCAACCTTTCTGACATGGCATTCACTGCTGATCCTCCATCAACCAATGCATCCTTGATGTTGTGACCATTCACTCTCACATCAATCTTGGAGGCATATTCACAAGCTTCCCATGGTGCTGGCTTGGCATCCACCACCCCCATTGATATTGGAACTTTTGCCTTCTTCTTCTTCTTGCTCCTTGTAGAACTCAAACCACCTCTAAGCTCCTTTCTCAAGGTAGGGTTCAAAGCAATTAATTGGCCCACTGTGATGTTAGCCTTGTGACTACCAACATCCTCCAACACATTGTAGTTCCATTGTTGCTTGGAGATCAAGAAGTCCTCCATCCCCAACTTCTTCCTTGGAGTCTTTGTTGTTGATGGTGTTGAGGTGCGAGTGCTCCTAGTAGACATAGGAGTATCCTTGCTTGAAGTAAATCCTTGAGAAGAGTGAACATCCTCTGCAAAACGAGCTCTCTTCTTCTCTTGTGCCAAAAGCTCCAAATTAGGACCCTTGGAGTTTGAGCACTCTCCCTTCTCATACTTGCTCTCAACCACATCTATGGATGCTATCCCCTTACCTTTGTTGGGATTAGGAGCCACTTGGGTTTCACTACCTCCCTCTTTCCCTCTATTGGCTCCCTCATAACCCCTTCCTCCATGGTAAGTGGAATTTGGGCAATTCCTTTGGATATGGCCTCTTCCTCCACAACCAAAACAATTTCTATCATTGAAATTGTTGGCTGGTTGGCCTCCTCTATATGGATAGTTTCCATAACTCCTAGGTCCTCTCCCTACATTCTGATCCACCTCTCTCTTCTCCCATAGTTGCACCACATTGATCTTGAGATCCGCAAGTTGTTCTGTGATGGTTTGGAGTGGATCTTTTGGTGGAGGTGCAAGAATTGGAGCAACTACTACTTGTGGTGCAACCCTTGTCACCAAAGTATCAGAAGTTCCACCATACTTGTAGCCTTGAGGAGGATGCACAACCTCCTTCACCACCAAATCACTCTCATCCCCTTCCAAACTCTCCTCCATACGAATTGCGATCTTGATAGCTTCAACCTTAGAAGAAGGTTTCTCATATCTCACCTTGCTTCTAATTTGTGGTCTCAATCCTCCCACAAAATTCTTGGTGAGCATGGCCCCTATGCCAATCATTGTAGTCTCCACATCATCCCCACCCTTCCTGAACACTATGCGAAATCTGGACTCCAATTTTTCCACTCTTTCCATATAGACTCTCACTTTCTCTCCATCTCCTTGCTTGAGAAATGTAACCTCACTCATCAATCTCTCATAACTCTCATCAGGAAGAAAGTTCTCAATGAGTGCTGAAGTCAAAGTCTCCCAAGACTCCTCTTCCCCCTCTCTCCTCTCTCTCTTTTGGTATTCTGACTCATACCATGTAAGTGCTGCATCCTCAAAGAAATCTGGTAATAATGAGGCCCACTCATTCTTCCTCCTCTCATTGTTTCCTATGCAAGCTCTCTTGAAGTCTCTCACAAAGGCCTCCACATCTTCTCCATCCTTGCCAAAGAAAACCGGAAGTTTCCCCATCTTAACCCCTCACTATCTTTCTTTTCTCTCAATTATTTTTTTATTTTTTATTTTTTTATTTTCTTTTCTCTTTTCTTTTCTCTCACTCTATTACTAATAGAGTATATACATGACTAACACCATCTGAGAATAATCCACTCTAGGGAACACAAAAGGTTCAGGTTGCTCCAAGATTTCTATAGCAACATCAAATCCTAGAGTGCATATTAATCTAACTCTCATGGATAGTTTATCCATAAGTTGAAAGATTATCTCCATCACTAATCTTGAGAACTAGCTGATGAAGGTGGTAGTATTTCTGTAGCTGTACTAAGACTCTCTCCAAGATCCTTCACCAAAGTTTCCAAAAGTGCTTTTACTCCACTACACTCATGTCCTTTTGGAAGTCCTTCAACTCCACAAACCTCACACAACTCCTTGGTCTTAGATCTTCTCCCTCCCAATCTTGGTGAAGAAGGTCCAACATGCAAACCCAAGTCAAGTAAGCCTCTCCTTTCCCTCAATCTCTTGCTCTCAAAGGTCAATGGACAGGAACTTGCCTTATGTCCCTTCTCTCCACATAGAAAGCACTTAGACTCACTCTTTCCTCCAAGTGGTGTAGGTTTTTGGATCCTCTCAACACTCTCTTCAAATTCTATTGTAAACTCTCTTTTCCTCAAATCCACCCCTACAATCACCTCAAACCCTTGGGGAACCTTGCATAATCTCAATTTCCACTCTTGATGACCCTCCATGTTCCCAAAGATGAATCTAAACACTCAAACATGCTTTTTGTTGATCTCAAACTCCTCATGCATGAGATCTCCACTCTGCAGAATTGACCCTTCCTCACAATGTCACTCAAATCTCCCAACGAATATGTCACAGTCCTCTGAAATTTTCCACACATGATCACAACTCTAGGGCGTCCTTCCCTGCAAAATTTTAGATCTTTTCATCGAGCCATTTGGCCTAGACACCTTTCTATTCAGCACCCATATTTCAGATTTGGTCTGAAAACCACCCCCCTCACTTCAAAAACTCATAACGCCCTGCAAAAAAACGATCTCTCTGTAATTTTTGTGGCAGCAGGTAGGATACAATGCACTGAATTTTCTTGGAAATGTTCAGGACGATTCACTGAAAATTGAAGAAATGGCAGACTCTGTACAATTTTCCAGAGAGCATGCAGTTGCGGGAGCACATTACCCTATCACCTTTCAAAAATTCTAGCCCAATGCGCATAGAAGCTCTCTCAATAATTTCATGTGTGCTAATTGAAAGATAACCCAAGCTATCATGTGTAGAAATCTCAAGTCCAGATCTCAAACTTGAGATTTTGCCCAAAATCACCTTAATCCCCAAAATCTGCAATCCACCTCACACAATCTCTCCAATTCCTCTCATGTGTACAAGATGTACAAAATCACCTCAAAGACATCATAATGAACTACAGGGTATACAAATGGATCTTGGTTCTCTAACATAAGTTCAGCCCTCTCCTCTCCTAATGTTCTCTCCAAGTGAGCTCTCATAGCCTCCTTCTGCCTAATGTAGAATTGGACGCGGAACATTATCTTGCCTTCTAGAGAGGTCCCGGCAACGGAACCAAAAATGTGAGCCGGCCTGTCTCTCACTCAGGATGAACCTCTGATGGCTATTATGGTAGCGCACCATGGACTAAGAAGGCAAGGAACCCCAACTCCATCATACTCCTCCAAGGCTAACACTCCAAGACTCAAGACATTGCTCACTAGAGAACTCAATGAAAGAGAGATAGTTGCAAATGAAAGGATGCTGAGTACCTCCTCACTCCTTGTTTATATACTTGTGAAATAATTACGTACCAAAGTTACTAATTACCGTAGTAACTCAAGTTACTAGACTAAAAGTCAAGTAAAGTCAAAAAGTAGAAAGGAATATCCATTCACATGGGCATATTCCCCTAAGCATGTGGTCTTATCTTGACCCAACCACTAAAGCAAGGATTCCTTCACATGGGCTATCCTTGGACTAAAGAAGAATCCAAAACAAAAAGGCTTGCGGGCCCAAGAGTTCTCAACTCTTTCCCCAAAGCCAAACACCTAGGAATAATACCAAGTCAACACACTAAAATCCAAAATAGTGGTGCTCATCTTTTCTACTTCCTCTAAAGTAAGGTCCCATCTATCTTAGCTATGACTAACTTTAGCTAACCATGACTAATATAGAACCATCCTTTATCTCTATATAAATAATATCTCTTAAGTACTTGTAATACCAAGCTAAATATCACAATACCACACACATGCACAAATGGGTGTTACAGGACAGGAGTGCTTGAGAGTGCAGGGGAGAGAAATTCTCGAGAACTGAAGGGTTTGGACAGAGGAACAATCAGAGGAAGGAATTTTTGAGTTGGACACGAGTGCTTGAGAGTGCAAGGGAGAGAAATTCTCAAGAACTGAAGGGTTTGGACAGAGGAACAATCAGAGGAAGGAATTTTCGAGTTGGACAGGAGTGCTTGAGAGTGCAAGGGAGAGAAATTCTCAAGAATTGAAGGGTTTGGACAGAGGAACAATCAGAGGAAGGAATTTTCGAGTTGGACAGGAGTGCTTGAGAGTGCAGGGGAGAGAAATTCTCAAGAACTGAAGGGTTTGGACAGAGGAACAATCAGGAGAAGGAATTTTTGAGTTGGACAGGAGTGTGAGAGTGCAGGGCTGTGCTTGGACCAGGAGAGGAATTTCAAAATGTGAGAGTGCAGGGCTGTGCTTGGACCAGGAGAGTAATTTCGAAATGTGAGAGTGCAGGGCTGTGCTTGGACCAAGAGAGGAATTTTGAAATGTGAGAGTGCAGGGCTGTGCTTGGACCAGGAGAGGGATTTTGAAATGTGAGAGTGCAGGGCTGTGCTTGGACCAGGAGAGGGATTTCAAAATGTGAGAGTGCAGGGCTGTGCTTGGACCAAGAGAGGAATTTTGAAATGTGAGAGTGCAGGGCTGTGCTTGGACCAGGAGAGGAATTTCAAAATGTGAGAGTGCAGGGCTGTGCTTGGACTAGGAGAGGAATTTCGAAATGTGAGAGTGCAGGGCTGTGCTTGGACCAGGAGAGGAATTTCAAAATGTGAGAGTGCAGGGCTGTGCTTGGACCAGGAGAGGGATTTCGAAATGTGAAGAGTGCAGGGCTGTGTTTTGGACCAGGACAAATTTTCGAAATGTGAAGGGAGTCTTGAAGGGCTGAAGGCTTTTGGAGATGCATGAGGGCTGTGTTTTGGACCAGGACAGAAATTTTCGAAATGTGAAGGGAGTCTTGAAGGGCTGAAGGCTTTTGGAGATGCATGAGGGCTGTGTTTTGGACCAAGACAGAAATTTTTGAAATGTGAAAGGAGTCTTGAAGGGCTGAAGGCTTTTGGAGATGCATGAGGGCTGTGTTTTGGACCAGGACAAATTTTTGAAATGTGAAGGGAGTCTTGAAGGGCTGAAGGCTTTTGGAGATGCATGAGGGCTGTGTTTTGGACCAGGACAGAAATTTTTGAAATGTGAAAGGAGTCTTGAAGGGCTGAAGGCTTTTGGAGATGCATGAGGGCTGTGTTTTGGACCAGGACAGAAATTTTTGAAATGTGAAAGGAGTCTTGAAAGGCTGAAGGCTTTTGGAGATGCATGAGGGCTGTGTTTTGGACCAGGACAGAAATTTTCAAAATGTGAAGGGAGTCTTGAAGGGCTGAAGGCTTTTGGAGATGCATGAGGGCTGTGTTTTGGACCAGGACAGAAATTTTCGAAATGTGAAAGGAGTCTTGAAGGGCTGAAGGCTTTTGGAGATGCATGAGGGCTGTGTTTTGGACCAGGACAGAAATTTTCGAAATGTGAAGGGAGTCTTGAAGGGCTGAAGGCTTTTGGAGATGCATGAGGGCTGTGTTTTGGACCAGGACAGAAATTTTTGAAATGTGAAAGGAGTCTTGAAGGGCTGAAGGCTTTTGGAGATGCATGAGGGCTGTGTTTTGGACCAGGACAGAAAGTTTTGAAATGTGAAGGGAGTCTTGAAGGGCTGAAGGCTTTTGGAGATGCATGAGGGCTGTTGGGGCTTGAGATTTCAGGGCAGAAGGTGTTCATGAAGGAAATTTTGCAGGAAATGTAAAGGCCTGAAGAGAGAGAGAAGAAACTCTAGAGGGATTTGGATAGGAAAAGGAGAGGAATGAAGGAGTGCTAGCTTGGACAGGAGGAGTGAAATTTTGAGTTGGACAATAGACCTGGCTGTACAGAAGCTGGAGAGTATGGGCAGAGGAAATTGAAAGGAAGGACATTGAGAGAAGGGCTGAAAAGGAGAAATTTCAAAGGAAGAGACCTGGCTGTACAGTAGCTGGACAGAGAAGTGAGAAGTGAAGGAAATTTCAAGAGATTTGCACTGGGACAGAGGGAAAGGAGTTTGGGTTTCAGAAGTTTAGTCAGGAGAGAATGAGATGAACTTTGAGAGAATAGGATTGTACAAGACAAGGACTGTGCTTCAAAGGAAGAACTGTGACTGATCAGGAGACACCCAGGAGAAACTCTCGAGTTGTTGTGAAGGTTTGAGAGTGAACCAAGAGAGACAGAAAAGAGGAGTTTCAGAATTTAGTTGTGAAGATTTGAGAGTGAACTACGAGAGACAGACAGAGAGGAATTTTTGAGCTTTACAGTGAGGGTCAAGAGAGCTGGAGACAACATAGCAGTTCTCAAAGGTTGGGGAATGGCTGATGCTAGGCAGAAGATAGAGAGGCCATTTTCTCAAAGGAGATTTGGAGGTCCGATGCTGAAGTGACAGGCAAAGAGAAGAGAAGGAGAGGCTTCGAATGCTGAGCGGTGAGTGACAGTTTGATAAAAGAGGAGTTGAGAAGATTGTCTGCATGTGATTGGGCAAGTTTGGATGTTCATCTGGAATGACTTGGTTGCCCAGGTGTTAAAGTAGGAATGGACACTCCATAGGGAAGAATTGTTTGTCTTGTTTGACTTACAGCTGTATGACTGGTTGAAGAGGATATTTCATGAATGGATAAATGTACTCTGAATTGTGGATGTTGTCAAGGGAAGGGCTGCATTTAGGAGCTCTTGGTCCAGTCTATATGATTGCCCAGTTCAGTGATCAATACAGCCGGGTTTGACCACCATTAGTTGCTTGCGGTTATTTCATAAAGTCTCACCAGAGCCATTTTAGGAATTTGTCTGAGCCAAGAGCCAAACCCACAGACCCAAACATAAAAGAGAACTGGAAGCGATACTATATACGAATAGAGCTACAAGGCCAAACACAGTCAAACACAATTGAATGCTATAGATCAACTTTAGGTTACAATATCCAACATACAAACCTTGGGAGAAACCTGCCCTGGGGACAATTAGAACAACCTGACCTATTGGGAAGAGCTGCCAGCCATACCGAACAAGGAAGAGAATGACAAACCTCAGGAAGACTTAAGTCATTTGCACCAATCGCAACTAAGCACTAGCAGCCAGGTGCCCGGTGCACTCTCGAGGACAAAACCCCGCGACACCGCATAGATACAATTCAAAATTGGTCAAATACAAAGTCAAATAGTAACAATAGTTCTTCTTGGTTGCAAATTTAATCTCTCAGGTAGAAACCACACCTAGAAGAGAGCAACAAGCACTAGATCACAGTCTTGTCACAACCTACCACTCCGTAATCACAAATCCATCAAATTGTATCCAAAAAAATCTTGATTATGATGATTCAATCCCTCTCAAAAATGGCTACTTTGCTGTAAAACAACTTTGCCTTAGAATTGTGCTCCAGCCCTCCACTGAAGGCACAACTTCCTTGATCAAAATTGCTTCACATCAACACCACGCTGCACTCACAAATGAAAAATACTACCAATACTACAATCCCTCTCAAATCTATCAAGGCATTGCTTCAATTGCTATCCACTCAAGATCAAACATACAAAATGGAATCAAAGATGTTAAATCCAACATTTAACACTAAAAATTGCACTTTGAATTTCTCCCAATACTCATGTGGAACCCACATTTTTTGGTTTTGGATAATTTTTAGGAAATTTTGAAGAAGAAGTACGTTAGTAAAGCCTAAAGAGGGCTAAATGAGAAAGAAATAAGAAGAAGCGTGTGTTTGGGGTAAACCCAAAGTCAACTTTGGGTCAAGACCAAAGGACCCAAGAGGGACAAGACACAAAGACGAAGAATGCAAGACTTTGTATCAAGTGGTGTGGTCTGATCCAAAGAACCAATAACAAACTTCTTTGGAGTCGGCCCAATCAAGAAAGTACACAAGAAGAAAGTAATGGCCTTGGATCAAGAAGTTCTTGATAGTGATATGAAACAACCCTCCAGAATCAATGACTGGAGAGGAGAAAAAACTGAAGAATGACTGATCAGCACAGGACTATAAAATCAAGAGTTTTGCAAGGAAGTAGTGCAATGTCTAGACGCTATCTTGTCCCTATTTAGAGTCAATCCAAAGTAATGCAAATTGCAAATCCGCAAGAAGAAGAGTGGGTTAGGATCTTGAGAACAATCTTCCACAAGAAGAGGGTGAGGAAACACATGATGGCCCTGAAAGTGAGTAACCAGATTGCGGTGAGGGGACTTGCAATTTGTAGATTAGAAGTAATAATGCGGATCAAAGTCTTGGTGAGACTTTGTATCACGTTCTTGGCCTGGAATTGGAACTTCCGTTTTCCAAGTTTCATGGTAGAGATCACAGCGAGCACTTGCAAGGATGGGCCAAAGCACAAGGAGAAGAAAGGAAATCGAGCTTGATAGACGGAGTTGGATTGGAGAGTAATCCTGGGGAGAGAGGCAAGAGAGGTCAGAGGTGCCACCTTCTATCAGAAGTGTGATGCTTCCAAAGAGACTACCAAGGTGAGGAACTTGTTCAATTAACCTCAAACCAAGAATGGGTATAAGGTGGATAGTTATAGAGATCTTGAGTGGAGAGGGATTGTAAGCGCAATGATGGCAATGTTTAAGCCGGAGTGAACCACCTATGTTATGATGCAACAGGCGGTGTTCTTTCACCAAATGTTTGTAGGAGAGGCAGTAGATTGGGCAAAATGTCTGCATCAAAGAGTGGAGTAGATGATTTTGGTGTGGAGAATGGATATACCACCGCATTATTTTGTGCCCTTTGCAGCACATTTTTACTTTGGGTTGAACTTGTTGACTTTGGAAGAAAGAAATCAAATGCGCTTGCACTTTCATCCGGATTTGCGGACGAAGGCAGATGCAAATGAACGATATTATATGGAGAGGGTGCAAGATGGGGATGAGTACAACAAGAAAGCAAGAAGGAGAGAATTGTAGCAATTGATATCCCAAGGGCCAGAAAGAGAACCAAGCCTGAAAGTCACCTTGCGATAGTTCAGCCCCAAAAGGTGCAAAGCTTAACCCAACGGCAGTGATGGTGAAAATGAAGGAATCAATACCAGAATCCAAAGAAGAGTCCAAAGGGGAAACCGGATCAAAGGGAGAAGAGTGGGGAGAAGAAGAAGAGTTCACCATGCAAAGTGAAGAATTGAGTAGTGGTAGTGAAGGCAAGGTGGAGGTTCAGCAAACCCAAAGGCCAATGGTGGATGCAAGGAAGCTGAGTCCAGAAGTTTCTACAATTGAACAAGATGGTGAGAAGAAGAAGGAAGAAGAAGTTGTGGCACGACCACAAACTACCAAAGGGAAGAACAATATGCATGCAGCTAAGGTGGAGCCTAGTAAAGTTGTCACAGAAGAGGAGAAAAGCTCAAATGGAGAAACCTTGAAAGTACAAAGATTGTGACTTTGGAGCAAGGTGCAAGAAGTAGAGTTACTTGAAGATGGAGATGAAGGCCGAGCCAATGACACAAAATGTGAAGGAGTGGAGCATCTGTCCAAAGTTGTGTGTCCATTATTGGTGTTCCTATAGCAAAAGAAAGTAGAGATGGTGAGTGCTAATCTAGATGTGTGTGATGAGTTTGCAGTAGTGAAGAAATGGAGTGCGGAAACCTCATTGTTGAGAAGTAAGCTAACAAGGGTAGAGATAGAAGCCAAAGAACTTTGGGTTGAAGAGATTCTTTGGAATAAGCACTTTGAAGTAATGAGGGAGGATTTAGTAAAGTGTTGTGAGGAGGCAAAGGAGATGATAGCCTTGGTTGCAATGTTGAAGGGAGAAATTGTGGATGCCCGAGTAGAGTTAATACACTCAAAGGCAAGTATAGCAATGATGGAGCAAGAGTTGGAAATTTTGAAGAAGAAGGCCGTTGAGGAAGATCAAGCATGGCAGTGAGAGTTAGCAGAGCGCGGTAGGGAAGAAAATTGATTGTGAGGATTGGTGAGAGTAGCAGAGGAGAAAATCTCTTTGAATTGAAAGGAGAATGAGGCATTGAAGGCTGAATTTGAAGATGTATCAAAATGAATTGGAGGAAGAAAGAAAGAAGGAGAAGCTTGAAGTTGGAGGAGAAGCCAATGAGGTAATCGGTGTAGTAAATGAAATCAAGGCGATGTTGAGCACAGAAGTTGAAGGTAAACTAGAGGAAGCAAGATTGCATGAGCTGAAATTATTGGTGCAAGAGACGCACAAGAGAAAGGCGAGGGACACGGAGTTGAACAATTTGTTAATTTGTTTGTGAGAACGTGTAGATAGAAAGATGTTAGAGGTAGGAGATAATGTGTGTCTCAGATTGGATCTTGTTAGGATGGAGTTAGACAACCTTTGTAGTGAGGTACAAGAAGTAAGAAGACCCAAAGTTGCAGAAGTAGGAGTATAGGTGTCTTTGGAGTTGTCATTTGAGATCTTAGAGAAGATACCCACTAGTGCAATTGTAGTTTGTAATGAAGACATTGTAGAAATAGAAGAGTTAGGAGTAAGATTGAGTAGACCCAAAGATGATGAAATTCTCAAGAGATCATTGGATTTGGAAGCTAAAGTCAAAGTAGACACCAGATCGGAGTAGTAATAGATTTGAGATTTGAAGAGATAGATATGAAGAGGTACATTGTCAATTTGGATTTGCAAGTATGAAAAGTTGTTGTAGAACAATATAGTTGTTAGTAACTATTGATTGCTTCACTATTTAAAGATGGCATTTGTAGTGTCATGTTGTTCATTATTCATAATCTCTAAAGATAGATAAAGTGAAATGTTGATTTCAATGCTTGTCGCTTGAGCTTAATTTTGAGTATCAACTTTGTGCGTATGTTAGTGGGTGTGTGGAGAATTTTGAAGTGCAAATCAGTGTGTTTGTTGGATGTTGGATTCCATTGCCTTGATCTTCATTCTGTGTGTTTGATCATGAGTGAAGTGCAATCGGAGCAATGCCTTGATAGATCTGAGAGGAAGTGTAGTGTTGGTAGTATTCTGCATTTGTGAATGTAGCATAGTGTTGTTGTGAAGCAATTTTGATCAAGGAAGTTGTGCCTTCAATAGAGGGGTGGAACACAATTCTGAGGCAAAGTCATTTTTCACTTAAGTGCCATCTTTGGGAGAATCTGAATAATACAATCAAGATTTGTTTGGATAGAATTTATTATGTTGTGATTATGAGTGTGAGATTTGTGACAAGTTAGCAAGATTAAGGGTGTACTCTCTTTTGGGTGTGGTTTCTACCCAAGAGATTAAAGAAGAACTTAAGAAGAACCATATTTGTGACATTTGACTTTTGTATTTGACTAATTCTGAATCGTATCTCTGTAGGAACAAACTTTACTTACTTGATTATTGCAAAAGTGATATTTGCCGGGTTGTCACATGATTTTTGGCACCACTGCCGGGGTGTAATACCAAGGGTTAGCCATATGATCTAGATGTGAAATTTGGTTTGGTAACATCTAGAATGATTTTATACATGATGGTCAAAATAGATCAGATAGAAGTATCACCAAAAGAGTACTTGTACTAATAGGGCAGAAACCAAAATAGACTTAAGAACCTTAGAACCAATAGCTAGACATATGATTTAAAGATGAGAATTGGTTTGGTAACATCTGGAAGGATGTTACACATGATGGACTAAACAGATCAGAAAGAGGTATCACCAAAAGGGGACTTTTACTAATAGAGTAGGAACCGAAATATGCCTGAAATCTTTGAAGGCAATTTCGGAGGCCTAAACGGATGAATTAGGCCTCAAAAATGTGCAGATTCCCCCCCCCCCCAACAGAGGAAAGGCTAACCCTCCCCCTTGCTTTGTCTTGTCGAGAGCTTTCCAACGGTACCTTACGTGATTCTGAGATTCCTACAGGAAGATTCCCTTAAAGATTCCCTCCGGTCAAAGCTTGTTTGACCAACCAGATAGGACCTAGACCAGACAGGTCACCCATCCAAGTAAGTAATCCAAGGGTGGAGCTTGCTGACATGTCACCTATCTGTGTCTCTAATCCTATAGTGGAGCTTCCTTGGAGGAGATCCTCTTTGTCTATATAATAAAGAGAAGGTGCTCCCTTGGGGCATCGAATGTTTGAGTGTGCAATCTGTGTTTTCTCTTCTCTTGTCCTCGGAGTATTACATGGGGATACAAATCTCAGAAGTGGAAGAATACAAAGCCAAGTTCAAAACTGGGTGTCCAAGCAATATGAATGTCTGCATTGAGAGAACAACGGAAAGAGAAAGTTCAAAGATAAATGTTGCATCGTGAAGAAGAAGATCACCCAAAGATCCAATCCACTTTTGACAAAACCGAATGGGAGGCGTTGGAATTTCAACTTCTTCACAAAGTGCAAGAAGCCTTGCAAGAACTTGAACAAAAGAAATGCAAAGGCGGGTGACAAGGCTACTTTTCATCTTCATCTTCCAAGAAGAAGAAAGACTCCAACATGCAGACATACTCATTATGACCTAGCACACCGACTTCCACTAAAATTGTAAAAGAAGTCAAATTTCTAAAATACTTTGTTCAGGAAAAGACAACACAAATCCTAACAGAAGAAGAGTGTCAATATCTTCTACGCACAATTCCTCAATTGTCTCAAAGGAATTTTTGAAGAACACTTTGAAGGTGTTGAACCTCTTACTTCTACTCAAGTTGAAGTTGACACAACCAAAGAAGAAGTAATTCTCAAAGAAGACCCCACTTTGAACTTGACTAATTGGAACCCCTAGGCTATCAACATAGCGTCAATACAAAAAAATTCCTCGGTTCTTTCATGTTCAAACTTACTACAATGGATCCCCCCAAGTCAAAAGATGACTTTGTTACCTGTCACCCAACACGCCTATTAGAACTACAAGGGGATTGAACAAGACAAAGATCCTGATGAATTCATCAAAGAATCCTTTGCCAACAAGGAACATGACTCTATGGATCATCTACAAATTTTCCCAAGTTTGCTCCAAAAGAAAGCTTGGAGCTGGTACACCCATATAACCCAAAAGGGGTTCACACTAGCCAATTAGACAAACTTGCAAAATGGCTTCTTGGAATGATTTTGGGAAGTTGATTGCAACATGAGTGTCTTTGCGGCGCTCAATGATTTGGATAGAGGCAAAAAGGAGAAGTTGAAAGACTATTATGAGTAGTTCATGGCGCTCTTGAACCGATTCCTGAAGCAATCGAGTATGGTGGGTTACTCCAATGCCCAAGCCATCACTTGGTTCTTGGGAGTACTTTCACCAAAGATTTGGATCTTTGTTAGGGAGAGGAATGTAACTTCCCTGGATAAGGTACTCAAACACGTTGCCCGCTATGAGGCGGCTCACTCTCACTACCAGTAATCAAAGAAACCGAGAGAAGAAAGGCAAGAAGCCCAGAAGAAGAGCTTCTTGCAGTACATCCCCTTCTTCAAAGGAATCCTCCACATCTTCAAGTTCTTCTTCAGAATCTAAAGAAGAATCAAAGCCAAGAAGAATACAAAGACATGGAGGCAAGAAACCATTGACATTCCCAGCAAAGAGTGTACATAAGGCAAATACCAAGATGGATACTCTTATAAAAGAGTTCTTGGATTTTAAGATCTAGATGATTGGGGCGAAGGACCAAAGAAAGCCTTCATCATTCGACAAATCCAACATATGGTGCACCATGTGTGGCAAGTCAGCCCATGCAAACACAAAATGCAATACTTGTAATGCATTTTTGGTGCAGCGGATTGATTGGGTTCCGGGATGGAGCCAAGAAGAGGACGAGGAGGCGGTGTACCAAACCCAAGAGGTGCCGCCTCAGGCTAGCACATTGTACCAAGGTCTGAGGTACGACCAAGGGAGTATAACCCCAATGCTCCCCCACAAAGACCACCAATAAGCAACCAAAATTGACTCAAAATGTTGCACCGGAGCATGTTACAATTGCAACTTGATGGGACATTGGTCTCCAAACTATCCAAGCCAAGATGAAAAATTGGGTATGTTCTCTTGTGTGGAAATTTTAAGGGATCAAGACATATTGGAAACCAGTGCCTGCAACCACCAAACCCAAAGCCGCTTGTAAAATATGTACAAACCCTAGTTGAGCGTGCGGTGCTCCAAGCAAAGGGGGATACCAATGTAAATTGTATAATACTTGAGGACGAGAGGCCCCAAGGAAAGAGTCCAGCTTCAAAAGGAGAATGGCTAAACCTCAAAATTTTGATGGTTGAGACACGCACGGGTAAGAAGAAGCATAATCTTGAAGAAGCAAGTACTACTTCTTGTCTTCATGAAAGGCAAAGAGGTTGCACCCAAAAGCTATCCTTTCTACCAAGGAGGAAAAGATTCTAGCAAAAGCTAAAGCTAAAGCCTTGTAGAAAGAAATCAAGGAAGTAGTGCTCAGAACATGGGAGATGATTTTGGAGGAGGACATGAAGACAAAGCCTCCCATTTCTTTGGTGGATATCCGGTCCGAAGTAAAGGACTTGATCCAAGCCGAAGTTGGTCAACCCAAAGAACCTTAGGTCAAGGCCATTAGTACTCTAATCACCATCTTAAAGCACCCCAAAGTCCAAATTGAACAAGGGTAGAGTTTGGACCCGAAGACAAAGGTGAAGAAAGTGAAATTGGAAGGAGTCCCACAATATAATATTGTGGTTGGTTTGGTGTCTACAAGTGCAAAAGTCACATTTAAGCAATTGTGGGAGGACAACAAGCTATACAAGAAATAGTTGAGTTCAACACTCAAGAAAGTAAGAACAATGACCAAGAAAGATTTGCCTGCAATTTATCATATTGAACAAGAAGATTTGGGATCTCCCAAAGTGGATGCAGAGATTGCAAGCTGCATGATCACATCCATACCCATTGATTTGGAATCAGGTGTGAATGTCATGACAGAAGACACTACACATCGATTGGGGTATATGACATTTGAACCAACACCCCAAATTCTGAAATTTGTGGATCAAAGCAGGAGACAGCCTTTGGGTATGCTATCAAAAATTACCACGATCATTAGAGGATTGCCCTTCAAGTTAAACTACATTGTGTTGCGACCAGTGACCAAAATTGGTTACGTACTTTTGATTGGAAGACCTTGGTTGTACAATGCCCAAGTTATTGTGGATTGGCACCTGCAAAAGTTGTGGTTTAAGGATATTTCATCCAAGGACTAGAAGCTGGTGACCATGAGTTGGAAAAAGGCTCCTCACCGTGGGGAAACACAAAGACAAAGATGAATCCAAAGATTCGGCGTCTTCGTCTTCAAAAGAAGAAGTCCAAGTCAATTACCTGGAATGCTACGAGGTAGAGGTCAAAGATGAAGACCCATACGACATCACCTCAAGTGAACACGACTTGGAAGAAGGAGGTTTGACTGCAATTTGACTTAGATTGAGCCAAGTTAGTCATGTTGAAGGAGTCATCAACCCCAATGACTGTCAAGATGTTGTCTTAACCAAAGAAAGACTTTGAAGATTTCAAAGACATTCACTTCGGAGGAGTTGGCAGGATACACTGCCCTATTTATAAAATTCTAGGATGTATTTTCTTGGTCTATTGATCAAATGTCAAGTATTCCATGAGAATTTAGAGAACACCGGATTGATCTGGTTGAAGGTGCAATTCTGGTTTGGCAAAGACAATACCACCTAAACCCAAAGTACTCACTCTTGGTAAAAGATGAAATCAACAAGTACTTGCAGGTATGAATTATCTTTCCTGTCTTGAGTAGTGAGTTGGTTTCCCCCATAGTCATTGTTCCAAAGAAGAAGACTAGGAAGATTTGAGTGTGCCAAGATTTTTGCAAGTTGAATGCAGTAAAAAGGAAGGATCATCATCCTTTGCCTTTCACCGATACAATTTTGGACCAAGTAGCTGGTCACCCTTGTTATAGTTTTCTTGATGGATTTCTAGGGTATAATCAAGTATCCATTCGAGAAGAGGATGAGGATAAAACTACATTCACTACCAATTGGGGTACTTTTGTTTACAATCAAATGCCCTTTGGATTGTGTAATACTCCTGCTACTTTTCAGCGGATGATGAATGCAATCTTCAAGGATTTCTTGCACAAATTTTTAGAAGTCTTCATTGGTGATTTTTGTGCGTTTGTGCGACAAGATGTACATTTGGATTACCATCATTAAGGTGTTGTTTTTCCGGTCTGTCACTACACCCAGAGAAATGCTTCTTTGCAATGAAGGAGGGAATTCTTCTAGGGCATCGGGTGTCAAGCCGAGGCATTGAAGTTGATGTTGAGAAGGTAATAGTAATCTCAACTTTGGAATCCCCGAAAAACATCCAAGATTTGAGAGCCTTCTTTGGACATGTTGGATACTACAAACGCTTTGTTTCAAACTATGTGGTGCTTGTGGCATGCCTTACAAAGCTTCTGAAGAAGTCCAAAGACTACTTGTGGGAAGTAGAACAAGAAGAATCTTTCCACATATTGAAGAGGAAACTGGTTGAAGCACTAGTTATGAGGGCCTCAAATTGGGATGCCCCTTTTCACGTGTATGTGGACACTTCATCCATGGCAATTAGAGTCATCTTAAGTCAGAAAGACAAGAAGAAGAAGGACTATCCGGTTTATTATGCCAATCGACAATTATCAATTTCAGAAAAAATTATTCGACAACTGAAAGAGAAGCACTCAGAATGGTTTATGCCTGCAAGAAGTTTTGCCACTACCTATTGGGATATGAGTTTGTCTTCTATGTTGACTATTACATGTTGCAACATTTGGTCAAGAAGGCAGATTTGTTTGAGCAAATTTCACAATGGATCTTATTATTACAAGAATTCACATACATTGTACAAGTAAGGAAGAAAGCTTTGCATTTGAATGCAGACTTCCTATCTAGGTTAGAAACTCAACACCAAGACTTGGAAGTCGATGATTGGTTTCCTGATGAAGAGTTGTATCATTTAATGGCTATGCAAAGTACAATGGCTATGCAAAAGTATGCAGCCAAACATCACTATCTGCATACTTGTCATTGTCTTGAAAGGCTAGACCTAGAGCATAGGGCAGTCTTCCTCAAGAAGATGGGACCGTACCAATTAAAACACAACATTTTATTTAAGATGGGCAAAGATGAAGTACTTTGGAGATGTTTGGAGGCATACAAAGTCAAAGGAGTCATTGAGTCCTTACACTCTAAAGCATCAAGAGGACACTATGCCCTAAAGAATATTATGAAGAAAGTCCTTTCAGTAGGGCATTGGTGGCCTACGATGTATAAAGATACGTACTCCTATATTTGAAGTTATGATGCCTATCAAAGAATAGGAAAACCAATGGCTATTGCCTAGTGGTGGCCTTTGAGACCAATTTTGCCATTGGCTCCATTTGAGAAATAAAGTATTGATTTTGTGGGTCCAATTCAACTAAAAATAGCTTGGAAACTTTAAAGCCAATTTTGGAGACCTAAACGGATGAATTAGGCCTCAAAAATATGCTAAAATAGATGAAGTAAGCCTCAAAAATGTGCAACACCTCCTCTCCCCCCCCAAATAGAGTAGAGGTTGGCATTCTCCTATGCTTGTCTCATTAAGAGCTTTCCAATGGCACCTTGCTTGCATGATTTAGAGATTCCTACAATAAGATTCTTAGAAGATTCCCTCTAATCAAAGATGGTTTGACCAACCATATATGATCAAAACTTGCAGGTCACCCATGCATGCAAACTAATCTAAGTGTAGAACTTGCTGACATATCACCAATCCATGTATCTGATCCAAGGGTGGAGCTTCCTTGGAGGAGTACCCCTTGCTATATAATACAGTCAAGGAGCATTGGAGCTTCCTTTGGGTGAGTCCCCTTGCTATAGAGTTAAGGAGCTTGCATGCAACTAATCTAAGTGTAGAACTTGCTGACATGTCACCAATCCATGTATCTGATCCAAGGGTGTAGCTTCCTTGGAGGAGTACCCCTTGCTATATAATACAGTCAAGGTGTTCATTTGGAGCATTGGAGATTGAGTACAAAGCTTTCTCCTATGTTTCTCTTAAGGTCTCTTATCTTCGAAAGATTACAAAAGCTTCCCTCATTTGAGAGTTCTAATGTGATCTTCAATTCTTATATTTCTCTCCTTGGTCTTTTATATTGGTATCAAAATAGGAATGAGATGGATGGAATCTATAGACAACAAAATCCATTTCCTCCAAAACATTGGGATTTTTTTCAATGAACTAGAAAATCATTATTTCATGTAACTCATCATTTTATTCATTGGTCAAAAATTTCTAAACATGATCACCTTGTCCAATGATCCTTCTAATTGTAACTTATGAAGAGTGGTGGACATGTTAACCTAAAAATTTTGTGAGGAAGTAGTTTGGTAGAGTAGTAGCCATGGCAATTATGCTCAAAGTTATCATTTTTATGCAATAATATATAGAGCATCTTACTCAATTGGTAGAAGAGAGAGATCTTGATGGTAAATAATAGCAACAAAGAGAGAGAGCAACTTTTGAGAAGAAGAAGATCAAGTGTGGTTTCCAATTCTAGCCCATTTGAAGGAAAGAATTTATTGAGCACAATAGAGAACTTTGTATTTGATTGTGAGTGGTACTTTGAAGCTACAAATCTTTTAAATGAATGGAACAAATACACTTGGCTTTGAGCAAATCAAAGGAGCGGAAAAACTATGGTGGTGATTCTAAGTAGACCAAGCTCAACAATAATTTGTTCTTCTAATCTCGACTTGTGAAGAATTTAAGAATTTGGAGATTCTAAGTGGTGAATTTTGCATGAGCCACACAAGATAGATTGGTAGAATTGAAGTAGATTTGTTTTATCAAGAGCTACATCGCTCAATTCTAAAACTCAATAATGCAAATTCCATAGATATTGGAAAGTGAAGCTTTGGAGTGGTTTGTGAGAAGCTTGAAATCACATATCAAACTAGAAATAACTATGTACTAGCCAAAACATTTAGAATAAGCCATGCAATTGGCCAAGTGCTTTGACTCCTTGGTTTGATTCCTTAGTTGCCACAACTTGGTCTCAACCTAGATTATCACAAAACTTGCAAACACATCATACATGGGTGGAGGAGCTAGCACCAATGGAGATGATGCAATCCAATAAAGATCACTTAACACTACAAACAAATAATGATTGAGAAAAAATGGAGGTTGCTTCTAATATTGCCAAATTGAATATTGCATTGCCAAATGTCTAACTAGGAATAGATGACCTTGACTCATTGCACAAATCTATTTCTTGGAGCATGAAGATCAAGGAACTTAAGAGTCCTAATAAGAGATAGTAAGCTATTTATTGTGAACCTAATTTGTTTCAATGGGCTTGAAGGCTTGATCAAGACAAGTTTGATATCACTTGCAACATATAATATTGAATTGTGATTTTACGATTTTGATTGATAATGGTGGAGTTTTGAGAATTGCATGTATATCAAAAAATATTATTATTGAATGAAGATGCAAATCTACAAGCAATTATTAGAAATTCAAATGCAGCAAGGAACTTAAGAGTCCTAATAAGAGATAGAGAGCTATTTATTGCAAACCTAATTTGTTCCAATGGGCTTGAAGGCTTGATCTAAACAAGTTTGATATCACTTGCAACATATAATATCCAATTGTGATTTTAGGATTTTGACTGATAATGGTGGAATTTTGAGAATTGCATGTATATCAAAAAATGGTATTATTCAATGAAGATTCAAATCTACAAGCAATTGTTAGAAAATCAAATGCAGCAAAAAAAACTTTGTTGTAGTGATTTGAAGCAAATTGTAACTCTACAACACATAAACTTACATATGGTAAGTTGCTACAATGATTGTATGCAAAAAAAAGCAAAGAAATGGGACTTGCATAAATGAGGCTTTGCTATTGATCATGTCTACTTTGCTCATCTAGCCTTTGATAATTAGCAAAAGAATTATATATATATTCTTATCAAACCAATAATATGCAAAAAATTTATGATTTTGGATGGTAAAAAGTGCTCTACATGTTGTACCTCAAATCTTGATGCATTCAAGGTTATGAAAGAGTATGCAGAGTGTGAGATTTACAGTAGCTCCACTATACTACAATATCTTTCTAGGTCTTTCATAGTTTGAATATCATATGGTTTAATTTTATTGGGTTTGATGACAAATTTGAGTACAATACCAAAGAAAGGATTATCGATTAGGTTGTTTGGCACCTTTGAGAAACACACCTAAGATTAGTCAATCTTAAAATGAGAAGTTTGTTAGTATAGTATTTATAAAACAAGCTTTGGAGGAGATATTTCTACTTTTGCTCTATAGATCATAAAAAGAGTCTAATGAGTATAGGAAGCCTCAACATGCAATGGTTGATCAAATAGTTCAAGATTTTATAGACATGTTTTTGGATGATCTTATAAAATATTACACGCTAATCAAGGTAATGCACTTCAAGATTGAGCTATTGCCAAGTAGCACTCTAGTTAGTAATGTGGTGCCCTCTTTTTTGTGTTAATTTTTTTTTAATTTCAACTTTGTTGGTGAGTACTAGTCTATTCTACCAATTTGATAAGAAAACTTATAGATAGTGGATTTTTTGAGTTGTGATTCCTGAGCTAGCAACCCGGATGATAGAATATGGGTTGGAGAAACACCAAGAAACTAACTTAGGACCAAAGGGTGCTTGAAGGAAAATGGTTTAGGAAGAAGGACTTTGGCCCAAAGGTCTTTGTACAGAATGACATTTGGCACGATAGCACTTAGTCCAACAATCAAAACTCTACCAAATGAGTTTTCCCTATTGTATTTCTTTTCAGACCCAACATATGGCAAGCACCAATTTTAATACGCCACTACCAAATTCAAGGACAACCATTCCAAATCAAGAAGGAAAATTTGCATTTTAAGAAGGACTATTGGTATTTGGTCCAATCTTTTCATCAGAACCTAGACCATTGGGAGAGAATGAAAGTTTGCATGTGCAAGCAATACTTGGCATTGAATATGTGACAAGGATAAGAACAACCCAACCACTTCTAACCAAAGAATGACTTAAGACTTTTTCTACTAATTAATGTGAGGAATGGCTATTTCCATTTTTCACATTGCATGAGATTGATTAAGCACAATTGATATAAATCCAAACCAGCCTTTGCTTCTATTCCATAGTCTTTAAGAGAATGGTGTTGGTTCAAAAATCCATGAGGAAGGTCCCAAAAGCCATCCTCCAAGCCTAGTAGTGAATTCTTGGGTAGTGTATTGTAAAAGAGAGTTAATTCAAAGCAAGCATATAGGATTCTTGCTCTAGGATTGGGATGCAACCAACTTCAAGATCTATAAGACTATGAGAAAAAAGGTGAGAATTAGTGAGGACGTGAGAGGGAACCCCATGGGCTAGACAAAAAAAAGTTGGAGGAATGTCCTCAGTTTGGATGCAAGCCCAAAAGGAGCAATGACAATTGACACTAAGTTCTATGATCAAGAGCTGACCCAAGAGACCAAGGACACTTTGGGAAACCTTGCAACCACAACAATGGTTGGTAAGTTATCCATTTTAAGGACCTAGCTTAACAAGCAATTGTAGAAGTGATCATGAAGTTGTTTTGCCACAAACATACAACTTAAACAATACCCAAGCCATCTTCTTTCATAAGATGCACAAAGGTAAGCTTGTGAATTGAGCTTACATGTTCTATTTATATGCTCAAACCCTTCACCATGATTTCTTAGATGAGAGAAGAGCCACTTACCTAGCACTCTTTGTGATCCATTTCTACATGGGTCTCAACTTGTGGAACAAGGAAGAGTGACAAAGGTTTCCTAGCCATTGTCATGCTAAGGATTACTTTGCTTCTAGTCCAAGAGGAAACCAATAATCAAAAAATATTGGGAGGTGGATGCAGAATTTTGCCCAAACATGCAAGTTTGTGCTTGTAGAGGAGGAGGTGATGAATACCAAGCTAAAGAAGAAACAAGCACCACCAGCACAAATTGCCATACCAACAAAGAAGTGAGCAAAGGAGAAGTTTCTGGTCATCAACATGACCTCTAAATCCAAAGAGGAGCAAGAATTTAGTTTGGAGGAAGAAATAAAAGAAGAAGAAGAAGAAGAAGGGTCCTTCACTCTATAGTCAGAGAAGGAGGACCATGAAGAAGAAGACTAGTTCTATGATTCCTAATTTAATTTGTGAGCTAGCCTATCTCTCCCCCAAGACAAACCTTTGATGGCTAAGAAGGAAAGGAAGGCATAGACCATGGACCAAGAAGGCAAGGAATCCTAACTCCATCACACTCTTTCAAGGCTAAAACTCCAAAGCACCTCTAAGACTCAAGCATTGCTCACTATAGAACTCAATAGGAGAGAGACATTTTGCAATGAAAGGATGATGAGTACCTTCTCACCTATAGCTTATATACTTGTGAATACATTACACACCAAAATTACTAATTACTAGAGTAACTCAAATTTACTAGGCTAAAAATCAAATAAAGTCCAAAAGTCTAAAGGAATATCCAAGCACATAAGAATAATCTCATGAGTAAGTTATCCTCACCTACCAACTAAGTCAAGGATTCCTTCACATGAGCTATCCTTGGACTATAGAAAAATCCACACCAACAAGGCTTGTGGGCCCAAGAGTTCTCAATTCTTTCCTCAAAGTCAAATAATTAGGAATAATATCAAGTCAAGGAATAATAATACACTAGAAGACAAAATGGTGATGCTCACTCTTTTCCTTTCCACTAGAATAGGGTCACCTTTCCTTAGCTAGAACTAATTCTAGCTACTTATGACAAGGCCAAACCTAAAGAAGACATAGATGTCAAGGTAGAGGAGTCTTTACTATACATTACAAAACAAACAAAAGTCCCAATCTTGCAAGAGAAGGAGGAAGGATTGAGCTAAACCACTACTAGCTGAGTTTTGGAGGGAGCCCACTTTGTCATTCATTTGGTGGTTGGTTTTACAATTGATGGAACTCTTGCTACCTCAATACCAGCATGAATGTCTAGGGATTGTAGATTATACCACCTTGATATGGAAGATGCATAAGGAAATTAAACAATGAAGGCCCAAGAAAGTAAGCTCTTAGAGGAAGTTACCTGGAATTGAGATTGCTACAAGGAGGAAGCAAAGAAGTTGAACTCCTTGATACATGAAGTGTTTGAAGAGACAAAGGAAAAGGCCTATGTTCCTTTTTGCTTCAAGATCAAGAGAAAGGATTGAGGATTACAATTGGAGTTAGGGAAGTTATAAATGGAGAAGAAGGAGAAGCAAATCAACTACAAAGACCATCTTTGAGCTCAAGATGAGGAAGAACAGAGCTTGCACCAAGAGCTAAATGACACCAAGATTTGGAATGCAATCTTGGACTTATAGATGCATGAGTGCTTGAGTATTAAAAGGAGGTACAAGCCCAATTGGAGACCCAAGCTAAGGAATTAGATTTGGCCATGGAGAAAGAGGCTAACTAAGAGCACATGCACAGGAAGTTGGGTGAAGACTTTCAAGCAAAGTGCCTACAGATTGAAAAAAAAAAAAAGGAACTCCATCATGTGGACAAAGTCTACATGTAATTTATGGAGCTGCTTTAAGAAGAAGCCAAAGAGAGAATGACTAAATGCAAAATTCACAAATTGAGGTTTTAGGCCCAAAAGTTAAAGGAGAAGAGATAAAAAGAAGAATCAATGGACCAGCTTGCTCTTCAATTTCAAGGACATCCAAACCAAAAGTTTAACAAAGTGAAGAACTAGTACTTGTTGATGATTGCCAATTATAAGGAGCAGATCAAAGAATTCCTTTCATAATCAAGGGCAAAGGATATTCTTCTCAATGGAGTGCAAAGCCAAAGGCACCCAAGATACTAAAAGGAACCATAATGTTAAATTAATGTATATTCTTTCATCTTTTGTAGCAATTCTATATAAGACTTAGCTATTTCTTGCAAGAACTCCCAACCCATCCTCTTAGATATGGATATTCTTTATACAATTGTGAAGTAGGAACTAGACCAAAGGCCTTGGCAAGGTACAATTTTAGGACAAATGGCATTCAACCGGGTTCTGGCCAAAGAACCCTTTGCTATGGTAGCTTAGGTAGACATTCATTATTTGCAATGCATACTTAGTGGAAGAACTTATAGCCTCCTTGGCACTTGAAAAAGTCTCATCAGGCAATTAAGAGTAAAATAAGATAGAAATCAAGACCGTAATTGGTGGTAGTGGAGAAGTTAGGTTTGGTGAGGAACCTGCTTAGACATCTTAGACTTTAGAGTTTTTATGTGACCTCTATATGAGTTGTACTTCTATAATGTATGATTTGTATGAGTAGCAATGCATATACATGAGACAAAATCCATCCTTATTAGAAATATGTGTCTATATATCAACAAATTCTATTCTTTTGGTTTCACAAATTTAATCAACTACATTGGCTTGCACTTTCAAAACATAGATGATTTTGTGTCAAGTGCATACTTGAGCAAGATGTTGATTTGCATTGTGAGGCTATAAATAAAGTCATTGTTCTCAAGAGATATTTGAACTATATTGACCAACATATAGTTCATGAGTGTTAGGCATGCTTTGCAAGGAAGTCAGGTAGTCAAATATTAGCATTGTATAGCAATTTGCTTCTTGAAAATAGTACATGAGGCAATTGAAAAATATACTGATGACTATACATCTGCAATTGCCTTTGGGCTATTATGTAACTTCCTGACTATGAATGTTAACAAGAGACATTCGAGAAAGAGAACTATGTGAAACACATGAAGGATAAGAAGACCCCATCAAGCAATACAAGGAAAGACAAATGAAGTAAATTGGGGCTTGGCCCCAATAGTATTGATATGAAAAATCTGCCCTACTGCACCTAAAGATATCTTATCTATGCAAATTGTAAGGTCTACAAACTATTGGAGCATGTTAAGAAGCATCACCTAGTGTGATTGCTCTCTTATAGATTACACCAGCCAATGCTCTCTATAGAGCAATAGACACATGTTTTCTTAAGAACACTACAAAGTATGAGAATAAGAGTGGTACCCCTTGGTGTCTAATATGACAAGCTCTTGTGCATTCCTTGATAGATGTGTCAAACACCATGTCCATTGCTCCATATAACTCCAAGACTAGAGGAACAAAGAGGTGACCTTGTTGCATACCCTTATACTTGGAGACCTTGCATGTTTTTGCTCTACTCACCACCTATCTAGGAGGATGAGTATTCACTCTCTCCAAAACTACATCATTCATAAGTTTTGTAACCACTATCACTGGATCATCTCAAAACCAAGTATAAGTCTTTTGTAACATGTGTTGTCTGCCAAGCATATGAACCTTCCTTCCAAGCAAGGTATCCACTCTCTCATGCCATAGCAAACACTATATCCTTGATGGTATCATGGGTAGCTATCTTTTGTCCTCCAAAAGAACACCCTATCATATCCTCATGGCATGTGGAGTAGTAGTAGGAAACTATACATAAGGCTTTGGCTTGATAATGAAAATTCCACTTTCCCATACAACCTTGTATCACCCCAAAGTCCAGTTTGATCAAATATATATTCACCTAGTGTCTAACTTCAAATTCCCTTGCTAGTGTAGAGGTATGAATCTTGCTAAAGGATTGTAGTTGTTGAATCCAAGAAGAAGGGTTGGCAATTTGGGTCTGATTATGAAAGATGGCCCCATGATGGATTTGATCCTAAGTGCCATTAGTAACAAGTAATAGAGATTCAAGGACATTTGCTTACCCATTAAGCTCCTTTAGTAGTGTGTCTTTGGAAAAAGGTAGAACATGGTATCAAGGTTGGAGGCTTTGGGGCACCATCACCATCACCTTCAAGGTAACTTTGGTTCCAAGTAGATTTAAGAGTAATTTAGGACATTTTTAGGTTTTGGTAGAGCACCACAATGAGTTTTGGTAGAGTTTTCTACTCTCATACTAGGAGTGGTTTTTGCCCAAGAGGTTAAACAACAAAAAATAAATGAAGTGACACCTTCTCTTCACTTCTAGCCAATTCTAACCCATATACTTCTAGGATTGACTCATTCTTACCATTTTACTATTAGTATGTCAATCAAGTATTATAAGTAGACCAATCTATTGGCTCTCATCAAAGGAGTTGAAGACATTCAAACAACACTCACCAAGTTTTTAGAGAAGGTGTGACAATCAAATGTCATAAAATTTACAATTTATCAAATAAGAAATAAGTTATTTCCTTAGAGATACATTTCATAAATATATATTTGAACAACAATGTCACTTTTATAATTCTTTATTATTTCTTATTTTACCTCTTGCATAAGAACTACTCCCAAATTAGTGTAACATCACCAATTACAATGCACTACAACAAACAGAAAACTCCAAAATCACTCACATAAGCTAAGTTCAAATCAATTCTTAAAGGTGATGATCTGGTCACTCTAAAGAAGCTACTTTTAACTACAAAGCATACAACTCCAAAGAATGTGATCTTCCTTTCTAAGAAGATACAACTACAAAGGTTCTTTGCATTGGTGATAAGCCTCACTTTTTGATTCCCTAGTACTTCCAATACTATAGCTAACTTAAGACCTATCAATTCATTGCTCTGTTCCTTCAAAACTACCAAGAATCCAAGACCTTAGCCTCAAAGCACTAGTTATTACACACACTCAACTACTTGTGTTCCTACTACAAAGTTCCTCACCAATACTCATCAAAGGCTTATTACCAATACTTGGAATTAATCATAAGCAACAAAGAGCTTTTGGCTCCTTCACTTTATTCTCTTACATAGAATTAATGAATATTTATAGTGACAAAAAGCCTTTAATAGCTTCTACTACTCCTAAAAAATAAATTTGATGGTTGTGGAAGTACAAAGATCTACCACAATTTCATTCTTTCTATCTAGATCATCTTGATTGTATTATCCTTTCTTATCCTATCTTATTCTAATTTTCCACTTTGTACACTATCAAATCACTAACACCTCTGCAGAGAGATTTTAATTCTCTCTAAAGAAAGTCAATCTTGTCCTCTTTAGACTCCTTCTCTAAAGATTACACAACTAAGAAGATACACAACTACAAATAATATTTATTCAATGAAGGATTCTTTGTACTAATCTACTATGATGAACTACATTCACGTGTAGCTTTCTTGAGTAGAATTTTAATTCTCTCCTTGTAGCCTATAACTACCATGTCATAAGTTTCTTAAAGCTTCCAATGCTAGCAATGATATTCTCTCTAACTTCGTATCTTTGTATACATGATCATTGAAAGCTTAAGCTTGTAACTTCAGCTCATGAATCTTTGCCTTCATAAGTTTACTTATTGTAGCTTCTTTTTTGAGTTTTAGCATCTAGTACCTAACCTTCTCTAATTCTTAAGTAATCCTAACCATTACTTCCTTTGAATTATTATGATCTCCATTGATTTGTAGAATAATGTCATCCATAATCCTACCTCTAAAAATTGCTCTATTATCTTTCTCCTCTTGTAGTTCTTTCTACAGGGCATTTATGTTGATTGCTACTTCCTTCCAATATTCTACAACTCAAGAATGACAATTTTAACTCTCTCATTTGCCAGTTTTCCTTGGATGAGTATTATCTCTTCTTCTTTCTTCTACAAGTGTGCTTTATGTTCTTGTTGCCTTTGCTTCTCTTCTATCCAAAGAACTTTCAACTTGCCCTATATACTTGGACATCTTCTTCATAGGCCTTTTTCTCTACCACCAATGAAGCATTTCTCTTCTTGACTTCATGATTCTCTTGCACTAGTGCATTAATTGTCCTTCACTAGTCTTATACATACCTCTTACCTTCTCTTTATCTTCATTATCCTTGGTCATCTTTACCTTTGCTACATACTCCATATCCACTTGGTCTTTATCCTGGACTTCATTGCTTGGTTCTACTTGAGCTGAATTTGCAAGTTCTTTTGGCCAAAAAATTTCTTGATCTTGGTATTCTTCTGCCATCACTTCTTCTTCTCTTCAAACTTCTTTTGGATGAACTTGCCCTACTTCTGCTTGATAGTCTTCTTCCTCCTCCAAATTTGACTCAATTCCTTGTAGAGTAAACTCTTCTTCTACAACATCTTCTTCAATTTTGTCATCCTCTACTACCTCCTTGTTGGAAGAAATCTTCACCACTTGGTGATTTCTCCTTGCTCTCTTTGGTGCTCTCTCTACATTCTCATTAGTAGAGGATTGCTTCTTCTTCATAAGAGTGGCTACCACCATTACCTCTCTTACTTCCATGAGTTCTCTTGAAGCTTTGAAATTGGCATCTACTTCTTGATGGTTCTTGATCATAGAGTGTCCTTTAGGTTGTGCTAAGAAATACTCCTCCAACATGAAATATGTGTAATACTTTCATCATCTAGAATACCAAGAACTAAACATGTTATCTAGAGATTAAAATTGGCTTGGTAACATCTGGAAGCATGTTATGTATGATGGGCTAGGTAGATCAGATAGAGGTGTCACCAAAAGAGTAATTTTACTAATCAAGTAGGAACCAAAAATAGCTTGAATTTGTAATACCAAAAGTTAGACATATTATCTAGAGGTGAAAATTGGCTTGGTAATATTTGCAAGGATGTTATGATGTATGATGGGCTAGGTAGATTAGATAGAAGTGTCACCAAAAGAGGACTTATACTAATAGGGTGGGAGTAAAAAATAGCCTAAACTTTAGAGCCAATTCCGGAAGCCTAAACAAAAGAATTAGGCCTAAAAGATGTGCACATCCTCCCCTTCTTCCTGCAGAACAAAGCTTTTGTCATTGAGAGCTTTCCAATGGTACCTCACCCACATAATCTAGAGATTCCTATAAGAAGATTCCCTCAAGATTCCCTTTAGTCAAAGATGGTTTGACCAACCAGATAGGATCAGAACCAACATGTCACCCATGCATGCAGCTAATCTAAGGGTAGAGCTCATTGACATGTCACCAATCTATGTATCTGATCCAAGGGTGGAGCTTCCTTTTGGGGAGTCCCCTTGCTATATAATAAAATCAAGGTGCTCCTTTGGAGCATCAGAAATTGAATGCAAAGCTTTTTGTTGTCTCCTATGTTTCTCTTAAGGTCTCTTATCCTTGGAAGATTATATCATCACTCAACAAATTCAACCTCATAGATAAGTGAATTGCAAATGGAGCAAGATAGGTAGCTCCATCATTTTCCTTGAGTTCCTTGGTCATGGATTGAGCTTTGTAACATAATATATATGCCCAATTGATATTTCTCCTTTGAATAACTGCTCAACAAATATCACATTGTTGATTGTTAAAAAGATGGCAAAATAGCCTCATAATATATTAAATGAGGCATCTACAAACAAGGTCCTTGTAAGTATGAACTTTTTAGTTGTTACTCTTTGAATACTACAAAGGAATACTTGATTTTTGTACTAAACCCAACTCTCATCTTCCCAAATTTAGTATCCATTGCCATTGCTCTTGGAGGACTTGAATTTCATCCTAACACCATTGTCCAATGCTCCTTTGTCTAATTGTAGGGATCTCCACAAAGATCCAAAATTGCTTTCTCATATCTCTTCTGCATTTCTTGAATGATTCTGTGTGAATCCAATTCTCAATTCCAAAGTAGAAACATGAAATACCTACCTTGGAGTAGATTACTCCTAGCTCTCATTGCACATTTATCGATTCCTAAGGATTGAAGGATTACCTCATAGTTCTCTTTACTTTGGCCATTTGGCTATCAAAGGTACTTTAGCTACAAAGAGACTAACACTACAAAGAGAAAGACTACTTAAATGCTCTTTGAAAAAGTTATTGCAAAATATACTAGCAAAAGTGAAAATGAATCAACCTGCAATTGATTATATAGTCAATGCTTCTTATGTTACACTTCTTAATAGGTGAGTTGTCACTTTCTATATGTGCAAATCCTCTAAAGTATGTTATCAGTTTTTGGTAGTAGGTTGTTATTCCATTGATGGTCTTTGATTCATAAATTTCTTTGTCTCCAATGATTCTTTGTACTTGTATTCATTGTACCAATCAATTCTTTAGATTTGACTTCTTTGTACTTGAATAGGTACTTAGATGAATTGTGAAGAATCCTCATAAAAGAGGTTTCTTCCTATAAACATGAAATTAACTTGGTGCTCTTTCATCAAAGAGAAGTGAAATGGAACAAAAATGCAACTTTTTTACAAAGTATGCTCCACATACCCTTCCTTCCAATTACAAGTGTCCACATGAACATAAGGACTTCTCTTCTTCTTTGGACTTAAATATAGTATCTTCATACTCTTTACCCATTCACTTGATACTCTTTATCCATTCACTTGTGTGGCAAAGAGATTTTCTTTCAAATATATTAATTATAGGGACCCATTGTTATAAACCTGCCCTACTCTATAAGGTCCCATCCACCTCCTTGGAAACAGGTTATGTGATTTTCATACAACAAGACTAAGTCTCCTTGGATCACTGCCATAGGTTTGATATTCTTATTCTACTACTCCTTCTTTATACTTGGTTCTTCTTTGTATACTCATATTGATTTATCATGTTTTTCCTCAAGTTTCATCAACTATTGTATCCAAAGATCTTGAGTCTTTTTATTTGATAAACATTCTTTGGAGAGAATCCTATAAGTAGGCTTTTTAAATTCAACTAGTAAGATTGGATGAAGTTTGTATGTCAAAAAATACATTTTCTATATAGTTATCTTCTTAGTAATGTGGCAGGCTCACAAAGCAATTAGAATCTTAGTATCCCTGTCATATGTATAATTCATTTATCACCTTATTCATAATCTTATAGAGAAGTCCATTTGATTTCTAAGTCATGCCATTTGCTTTTGCATTGTACAGAGTAGTCTTTCAATGCTTTATCTAGAAGTACTTGATGAGTGTTTCTACTAGATCATTCACAAAGTGTACTCCCCTATCTCTAACTAATTCTAAGGGACATTTTTAGCAAGAAATAAATTTGCAAAAGCAAAATTCAGCTATAAATTTTGAATATTTTAATTCCAGGTAGCCTCTACTTTGACCATCTCTGTAGTGTAATTAGTACAAACTAATATATACCTCTTCTGAGTGGTCTTTGTGGCAGGTTGTATTGGTCCTACAAAATTTATCTCCCAAAGCAAAATAGTCTTGATGGCCATTGAGTAGTGGGTTTTCCAATTAGTTGACAAGAATTATATATCATGTACTCATATACATCCTTGTACATGGTTAGCCACTAGTAGCATATTGCCAAATTTTTATTTGCTATAATTTTTAAGGTATAATGACCTCTTAAAGCCTTCTACATGCAAGGATAGCATTAAACCTCCCACTTCATATAATTCTAAACAACATCAAAGGACCTCATTCCCTCTTGTCATGAAGAGGATGTTGTTTTTAATTGGTATGGTCCCACTCCATGCTAGAACACTGCTCTTTGCTTAGTCCTTCATGACACTACAAATTGCAAAGATACCTATACTTTGCCAAATAACATGTTCTCTTTGACTTGGAGATGTGGAATAGTTCTTTGTAAGAAAAAATTATCATTCAGATCTTTGGCTTGGTCCTTGTTCCTCAACCAGGACAAGAAATCCACATTTTTGTGATGAGCTCTTGTTTTCACCTGCATTGTGTAAGTAAATTCCTATAGAAGAAGAATTCATCATGTGATTCTTCTTGATAAATCTGCCTTCTTCACTAAGTACTATAATGCGTAATGGTCTATATGGAAGTCAAAGTCCTATCTTAGTAGGTAGTGGTAGAACTTCTTGTATGCATGCACTATTTCTAAGGCTTCTCTATTTATAATAGAATATTTCTTTGAATGTTAGACAACTACCTATTTGCATAATATAGGGTAGTATTGCTTGTTATCATCTATTTGACTTAACACTAGTCCCATGCCATTGAAGAAGTATCTACATATGCATGAAATATGTGCTCCTAGTCAGGTTCTCTTATCATTGGAGCTTCTACCAACATAGTCTACAAAGTGACAAAGGCCACTTCTTGCTTCTTTGCCCACACATATTCTTTGGACTTCTATAGCAACTTTGTAAGAAGTGCTACCAAAATTGCATAGTTGGCAATGAATCTTTGGTCGTACTTTCCATTGCCTAAGAAGGCACACATTTTTCTTTGGTTCTTTGGAGCTTCAAGGCCTAGATGATCTTGAATTTCTCCACATCACTTGAATGTCTCTACCTAATACCTGATGTCCAAGGAGGATCCTATCCATTATTGCAAAGAAACACTTTTCTAGGTGGAAGGACAATCCTATAGCTTGATAATGCTCAAAATTTTGCCAAAGGAAAATGAGATGATCCTCTCTTTGGCCATAAACAAAAATATTTCTATAAATACTATCTATAAGTACTTCTACAACTTCCAAAAGTGGTCTTTAAAATTAGATATCATCATTCTCTAGAAAGTTGCAGGTGCATTATATAAACCAAAGAGCATCCAATTGTAGGTATAGGTACTCCAATCTATATTAAAGGTAGTATTACTCATTCTTTCTCTCAAATAGAAATTTTTTTGTACCTTGAGAACCCATCTAAGAAAACTATAACAAGCATGTCCTATAACTTGACCTAAAATAGCATCTATGAATGGCAACAAATGATGATCCTTCTTCATGGTTGCATTCAACTTCCAAAAGTCCTTATACACTCTGATCTTTTCAATTTCTTCTTAGGTATAACTACAATGAAAATCCATTCACTATTGAGAATAGGGAAAATGATACCAACCTAAAGGTACTTATCTATCTTATCCTTGACTGACAATGAGTATTTTGAGAGTTGAGTCTATGTTGTCTTTGATAGACAAAATTGCACCCTCCTCCAAGTCAATCCAATGCTTTCCAAACTACTTGTTTCTCCAAGATGTGGGACCTTCTTCAAGCACATTGTAACAATCCTTTGACATATTGCTTTGGGATCTTGGAACTTGAGCTTGTTGATACAAATCTACATTCTATTGAGCCCATATAGTCAAGGTATCCTTATCAATAGATGATTACCAATCTTTGTTACAAGACAAAGAACAAAATCATTTAGGTGAAAAGGTGCCTCCCTTATTATAGTCAAGATGTTAAGTAGTAATCCCAAAGATCTTCTTTGGATATGATTTACAAATCTCAAGATTTGAGGAATGTGCTTAGACTTGGTTTATCCTAGTTTATGAGTAGTCTACAATTTCATTATATTGACTCTTGACCTAGAGTATATATGAATAGACTTTATTACACAACCTACTATCTCTATTTCTACTTTTGGCGATTCTAAATCTTCTAATTCTATTTGATAAATAGTAAATAGATCTTTTTACTTGTTTGTCTTATATATGCAAGAGAGAAATTACTAACTTATGCTTTTACACTTTGTTGTCATTCCACAATTGCTTGAATGTTTCATCTGCCTTTGAAGATGCTAGATCTACCACTATATCATATTTTTTTATTCCTAATAAGAACTAGCTTGCTCCATTTCTTCTCTGTCCTACTCTCATCTTTCATAAGAGAGTTCTTCTAAATGGGATTCTTCTAAGTAGGACTCTTTGGTGCTAATGTCTATGGAGTTGTTTTTGTTTCTTCTTTGAGTATGATAACAATAGGTACTCCTTTTGTAGTGGACCTACTAGGTTGCAATTTCCTAATTTCTTCCTATAGTAGGTCTTGCACTTCTTGTTGTTCTAGTTCCTTTATATTCATGATCACTTCACTCTTCTCCTTGGTTTGCAACTTTTTTGCCTTTGCCTTTTCTAGCAATTTTCTTTCTTTCTTAAAAAACCTGCTCTTGCTTCTTTTATTTAAGAAAAAGAAGATGATGACTCCAAAGAAGATGTTTCCCTTGCAAGATTATTCCTTGAGCAAGTACCAACTTGGTTCACCTCTAGGTTAGCCTATCCCTCTTCCTCAAATGAAAATTTTCACCCTTAGCTCTCTCCTCCAAGGTAACACAATATTCATCAACACCTATCTTTGTAGTTGGAGGGGTTGGTGCAAATCATACAAGAAGCTTAGGTATAGGTTGTTGAGTGTAGTTTGCTACAGCATCCCCAAGCAACTTGCAATTTGAACAGACCAAGCAACTAGAACTGACAAGAACCACTCTATCCTTTAAATCAGTTTGGTGCTCACTAAGTTGACAAGAAATACCAAGCATCTCCTCAATGTTCCAAGGAAAGACATCTTCATACTCCTTAAACAAGGCAAGCCAATGCTTGATATTCCTCTTGGCTCATAGAAATTTTAGAGATCACTCATCTCCTACAATCACATCCTAAAAATCATCTAGATTAAAAATACCCTCAACATGACTCATTGGCTCACTCCCAAGAGCACAAAGTTTCTTTAAACTATCAAAGTGATTACTCCTTTCTTATTTGTCATCAATTTCATATCATTCAATATAGTTTATCACATCATCTTTTGAGGAGTTTTTGGAGTCATCCAAAAACAAGAAAATTTATTCTAGCCTCTTTCCAAGAATAAAGCCTCTCTAAAGTGAAGTTCTTTCCTCCAACACACCATAATAGGTTTGAGATCCGGAGCCTTACTATCCCTAAAGCTCAAATGATGTTGCTACCAATCCACTAAAACTTTGGCTCCATACAACCAAGATTGGCTTATCAACATCATGTAACAAGTCTTTGCTATAGAGCGCATAATAATATAATCTACCTTGAAGATCACACCACTAATGATTGTGTGCATCTTTATTAACATCTCCAATAATCACTATCTCATTTGGTTTGCAAATTGGAGTAGGCTCAAACTTGGTGGAGTGGGTTAGACCAAGTTTGAACCTAATTGAGAAGGTTACACCAAGTTTGAGCATCCTAATTGAGAATTGATAGGAACAAAGGGAATCATATAGCCGTGTATCTTTATCTCCACTTCTAGAGACCCTAACTCTAACTTCCAACTCAATCTCATAGATTGCACATAGGTCTATTTGATTTTGTTTAAGAATATAGCAAAGTGCAAGGGCTTATTGTTTCTTGTATAGCTTTTCATCCTTGTGTAGTTGTTTAATGTGACATCTGCCTTGGACAATCCCAAATTTGCAATGAGGTCATATTAAGATATGCCAGGAAGAGAGTTTGCCTTTTTTCTATACTATTTTGGTCCAACTTTCTAAGTTGACACATCTAGCTTAGTTCCCTTTGGCATGGACTCCTTTTGATTGGTAATCTTTGGTGTTGAATGTCCATCACCACCCTTGTTTGACATTGGATATTTTGAAGCAACTTTCAACTTTAGTTTCCTTTGGCTTGGACTTGGGTGCACAACCAAGTACTTTTGGTTGCAAGGACTTTGCATTTTCTTGTTGGTGTCCTAGGTTGTGGTGCCCACATTTTTTGTTCTTTTTCAAAATAGAGAAGAAGAAGTGTATAGAGAAGTCGGATTGCGCATGTATGGCCAAAGAAGGCAAAGAAAAGAGTCTTTGGGATGAAACCCAAAGTAAAGTGACTTCGGGTCATAAGGCAAAGTACTCGGAAATGCCTTGTCAGCATACAACCCAAAGTAAGGAGTCTTCGTATTGGGGAGAGCTCAACCCAAGGCAAAGTCAGTCTAACAACCTTTCATTGGGGCAAGAAATTCAAGAAGGGACCGTTCAAAACTGGCGGCCCATACGGGCAAAGTACGATTGACAGTGATAGGTGCATGCACGAGGTGTGATTTCTTGGTAGAAACTTGAATTGAAGAGAGAAGAAGAAAGTGCAACTCTATAAAAATTGAGCTCGTGACGAAGCAATGTCGAGCAATTTTCCTTTGCCGTTGAGAAGTTGTCAGGCATGTGATCGTGGGAAGGGAAATAGAGTTGAAGACGCGCTAGTGTGTAAGGGAGAAGTCGCGAGAGTGAAACCAAGAGACAATGAGAAAGCAGGAGAGATGGGAGGAGGAAAGAAGAACTCCAAATTTGTAGTGAGGATTCATGCGATTCAGAGGTTGGATGTAATCGCAAGAATCAAAGTCTTGAGCCAACTTCAGATTACATTCTTGGCATGGAACTGGAATGTTAGTTTTCCAGGTTTCATGACTGAGATCATCGAGAGCAAGTGTCTTGATGGACCCGAGGAAGAAGGGAAGAGAGGAAATCCGGCTTGTTGGACAGAGTTAGATTGGAGATTAGTACTCGGAAAGGAAGTATGCATGGAGTAGGGTGCCATGTTCTTGGGGAAGGGAGAGATAGCCAAAGAAACCCAAGAAGTGCGGAATGCATTCTCGTCAAAGCGGACAAAGAATGGATACAAAGTAGAGAGTTATAAAGATCCTGTCAAGAGGAGGATTGTGAGTGCTTTGATGGCAATCGTGAAGCTGGAGAGAACAGCCTACGTGATGAAACACCAAGCAGTGTTCTTTCACAAATTGTTTGCAGGAGAACCAATAAATTGGGCAAGGTGCTTCCATGGAAGAATGCAACAAATGGTGTGGAATTTGCGGGATAAATCACCTCCACATTACATAGTGCCGTTTGCAGCACACTTCTACCTTGGGTTAAATTTGTTGACCTCGGCAGAGTGAACTTGAATGGTGTCACACTTCCACTCAATTTAAGAAGAGAAGTCGATATAGAGAAGCAACAGTACATCCTTCCAATTCAAAGCATCGACGAGTACTACAAGAAGACGGGGAAGAATATGGAGATAGAAGTGAGTACTCTAAAATCAAAGAAGTGAAGTTGGTAGGCCAAAGCTAAAGACAAGACAAAACCTCGGAAGACCAGAAGAGGAAACCCAAGGTGAGGAATGGTGGTGATCGAGTCAAAAGACAAAGACTTGGAAGGTGAAGCCGAGTGCAAGTCCAAAGACTTGGCATGCGAGGAGGGACCCGAGCTAATGCTACAAAGTGGAGATACGAGTAGCAACAGCGATGAAGGTGGAGAAATGACATTGGTGCCAGCAGCTGCCGAGGAGGAAGAACAAGTGTAGGTGGAGATCGAGGTTGAGTACAACACAAAGTTGAAGGATGAGATACCTGAGGCCAAAGAAAAGACGATTGCAATTCAGAGGGAAGTCCGCTCAAGACGCAAGGTGAAGTGTGAGGCAGGTCCGAGTAAAGTAAAAGAAGAAATGAATGAAAGCTTGGGAAGCAAGGCGTCAATTCCAATACAAAGACTGCAAAGACAAAGGCGAGTATTGGGCAAAATAGAAGTGAGAAGGGAGATTGCTACGCAAGAGGAGGTAGTAGCGAGTAATGCAGAAGAGTACCTGCAGGAGATCATGTGTCCATTGCTGGTGAAATTGGAGCACAAGAAGAAGGAAATGCAGTCAACTTGTCCAAAAGTGAAGATTGTTTTGCAGGTCTTAGCGAGATTAGAAGAAGAGAACTCGGAGTTGAAGAAAATCATAACCCGAGGTGAGGAGGAAAGTGAAGTACTGCGAGCGGAGGTAGTAGTGAAGACTCAGGTAATTGAAGACTTGACAAGAGAAGTGAGATATTGAGAGGAGCTTGTTAAGAAGAGTGACATAGCAAGGGAAAGACAAGTAGCAGAGTATGAGATTTTGAAGCAGCAGTTTGTTGATTCAAGGGTAGAACTTATCCATGTTGTGGCGAGGGTAGCGGCAAAGGAACAAGAGCTTGATAAAGTCATGGAGAGTGTAGAAGAGAAGAAGCAACTCTGGCAAAGGGAGTTAGCAGCACGATATAGGGAGAAGAAAGGTTACGAGAGTTACTTTGTAATCAGGAGAGAAGGTTGTACAAAAGGAGAAGGAGAAGGAAATGGTGAAAGCCGAGTTCAAAGCCGAGCTGGCAATGTATAGGGAAGATTGGCTTGCAGATCGAGAGCGAGATAGAAAAATGCGATTGGAGCCATTGAAGGAGATTGTCCTTAGGATGAATGCGATGTTAAGTACAAAGGCCAGCGTTCAAATTGGAGAAACGAGGCTGCAAGAGACGAGGCAAAGACAGGCAAAGGATACAGATTTGAATGCGTTGTTGATAAGTCTCAAGACTCGTGTAGATAGGAAGATATAAGAGGTAGAAGATAATATCGCGATTAGATTAGACTTAGTAAAGTTGGAGATTGACAAACTTTGGAAAGATGTTAGAGCAAAACCCAAAGTAGATGAAGTAGGAGTACAGATGTCTTCGGAGTTACCATCAAAGACATTGGAGAAGAGTGGGTCGGGAGATAAGGAGTTAGATAAGTTACCCACTAGTGTAATTTCAGATCAAGAAAGAGAATTGTTGGATCTGGTAGAAGAATTAGAAGTTGTGAAACCCAAAGACAGAGTAGTAGGAAGTAAATTTACTTTGGGTTCGGGTTTGAAAGCCGATGATGAAGTAGACATCGGATTGGAGTACTAACATTTTTGAGATTTGAAGAGGTAGATATGAAGAGGTGCATTGTCATTTTGGATCAGCAGGTTAGAAGCATTGTTGTAGAATGGTACAGTTGTTAGAATTGTCAATTTGTTCACTACTTAAGAGTGCCATTTGCAGCATCATGTTGTTTAGTGCTCATAATTTCTGAGAATAGATAAAGCAAAGTGTTGTGAAGCAGTGCTCACTGCTTGAGCTTGATTCTGAGTATCAACTTTGCAATTGTGTTTGGGAGTGTGTGAAGAAATTCAAAGTGCAAGTCAGTGTGCTTGTTGGATGTTGGATTCCGCAGCCTTGATCTTCATTTTGTGTGTTTGATCCTGAGTGAAGTGCAATCAAAGCAATGCCTTGATAGATCTGAGAGGAATTGTAGTGTTGGTAGTATTCTGCATTTGTGAATGCAGTGTGAGGTTGATGTGAAGCAATTTTGATCAAGGAAGTTGTGCCTTTAGTGGAGGAGTGGAACACAATTCTGAGGTGAAGTTGTTTTGCAGTGAAGTGCCATTTTTGGAAGAGCTTGAATCATCACAATCAAGATTGTTTGGAAAGAATTGATGGAGTTGTGATTATGGAGTGTGAAATTTGTGACAAGACTACGAATCAATGCTTGTTACTCTCTTCTGGTTGTGGTTTCTACCTGAGAGACGCAACCAAGAAGAACTACAGTGTTACTATTTGACTTTGTATTTGGACATTTCTGACTCATATCTCTGCGGGAACAAACTTTACTTACCCAATTATGGCAAAAGTGATATTTGCCGGGTTGTCACATAGGTTGATCTTTTGCAACTCCTCCTGTAGTAGCTCTTGCACTTCCTTACAAATGTCCACTAGATACCAAGAGTTGGTTGGTAGTCTAGCTCAGATTGGGTTCCTTTATGAGAGGTAGAACTTTTTGAGAATCTAGACTTGCCTTCCATGAAGATTTTTCTTGGTCTTCTTTGCCATTAAATCTTGTAAGCAACTTCATCTTGTTATCACAAAAAATCTTTGAGTCAACCATACTTCTTGTTCTTTGTTGGTTTTTGTTAACTCTAAGGTTTCCAAAGAGAAAATATGACTTTCTAGTTGCTTGGTTGGGCACATTAGTACTCAATTTACTTCCAAATCTGGCCAGCCTTTGTCATTAGTCAATGATACCTTGCTTGGCTTCAACTCTTTCAGGTTTAGATAGTTAACATCCACATCAGCCTTGGGTGGAAGAGGGTAAAGCACAAACCTTACCAATGGTCTTGGCATAGGGAGTTGAGGAAAATTTGCCCTTATATGCCCTAAGGCTTGGCAATTATTACACAATAGGTTGTATGGAAGCAATCATCTAAGCTCTTGACAACTTGACCCCCAATAGCCAGATGCTCCATAGTTGTAACATAGATTAATTGGAGGAGTTTTCTTAGGAGGAAAAGCTTTTTGTGGTGGCTTGTTAGCAACATACCCTGCAAGTACATATCAAGAGGCAATTACAAGAGGTGGCTGAGGTAGTTCATGGGGTACTTCTTACATCACAAAGACATTATTATCTTCCCCACAAAATACTCTTGCTTTTCCCACTCTTGTAGCCACTCCATCTGATGCACCAAGGAAAAAGGATGGTTAAAGAAACACTCAATGTTGGCATGTCTTATTTTTCTGTAAGTAGTACATCAAGTATATAGGTCAAGTTTACAAAGGAAATTTCCTTCTCTCCTATTCTCTATCCATCTGCACCTTAAATTCAACAAACTTCTCAATGAGTTCCTCTTATTTAGACCTCAATTGCATATGGATCTTTTGATTGGAGTCTATCATTGGTCTTTGAATACCTCACTCTTCCTTTCATCTTTCCATTGCATCCTCCAAGGTGGAAAATGAAGATGTAACCATGTTGGACAAGTTAAAAGACACCAAAGGTAGACTCTTGCCTATTCTCTTTGTTGGTTTCTTTGCACTTTGACCTTGGCATAATTTACCTACAAGGTTCATCTTGGTTGATTTGTATAGCTCTATAGACTTGACAAATAGATCTAACATGTCATAACCTTGCTCCTTTAGAAAGACTTGAAGCTCCTAAGGCAGTCCTCCTAGGAACCATGCCATTGCTTGGGTATCCAAGTATCTTAGGTAGCTCTTTGCCTAGTAACTTGACTCAATAGGCTTTGGAACCTCTTCATATAGTCTCTTAACTTTTCATTCCTCTTTTGCTCTAAATTATTAACTGTATTGAAGACATTGGCTTTTGTAGTCCAATTATCAAAACCTATCTAGAAATAGTTCTTATGCTATAGCCCAATCTTGCATATTTATTGGATCCTAGCTAACATGTGCGTACCAATTTCATGCCTTCTTTCAAAGTAGACTTGAGACTATTTGAAGTTGGTCCTATGAGCCAGCTTGTTTCTCACTTAAGATGAACCTTTGATGGCTATAATTGTAGCGCACCATGGACTAAGAAGGCAAAGAACTCAAACTCCATCATATTACTCCAAGGCTAACTCTAAGGCACCTCCAAGACTCAAGCCATTGCTCATTAGAGAATTTAATGAGAGAGATAGTTTCAAATGAAAGGATGAGAAATTACTCACCCATACTTTATAAAATTTTGAAATAGTTACACCCCAAAGTTACTAATTACTATAGTCAAGTTAATAGGCAAAATATAATATAAAGTCTAAAGTCTAAAGGAATATCCAAACTCATGGGATTAATTACCTAAGCATATCTTGACCAAAAAATTAATTCAAGGATTCCTTCACATGAATCCAAACCAAAAATTTCATGGATAAGAGTCCTCAACTCTTTTCTCAAAGCCAAAAATCTAGGAATAATACAAAGTCAATACATTATAATCCAAAATAGTCACGCTCACTCTTTCATCTTTCTCTAAAGTAAATTCACCTCTATCTTGGTTATGACTAGCTCTCTAATCATGAATTATATAGAAATTTGGTCAAACTCCATATAAAAACTACTTACTTTAACCACTTACAATAGCAAACTAAATATATCAATAGAGTATACATGCATCAATGGGTGTTAATATTTACCCATAAACTAAGATTTCCCTTCATCCTTGGAATGAAAAGTCCCTTCACCTACTATAATACAACTTCAACTTAAAAAAGTTATCTTTATGAAAGTGCCTTCCTCCCAATTCTTAGGTGTTAATGTCTAACTCCTTTGCCATTGTGAAAGGTCCAAAGTATTTAGGCAAGGATTTCTTTTGCACTCTCTTGAATTGAATGGAATGGAACCAAACAACATTATGTTATCATCTTCCATAGAAGGCTCTACCTTCTTCTTGCCTTGCTTCTTTTCATAGTTTTCCTTCCTTTTCCCTTGGGCTTGCTCCACTTGAACCATATCAATTTCTCTTACCTCGTCTAGTTCCATGGGTTGTTCTTTCCTAGATTTTTCTACATCACCTCCTTGTATCTTCTTCAATCTCCTATGTATGCTTTGCAAGGTAGTGAGTTCAAAATAATTGAGTGAAGTAAACTCAATACCATGTACCACATGAAATTTAGAATACCCAATGTGTGTCTTCATGATTATTCTATACTCCCACAAAACCATATAAATTCTTTTGTCCCAATGATGTTTAGCTCTTTCTATTTTTGCATTTGGCTAACATCATGCATAACGTTTGATTGGTTCTCTTCCCAAGCCATTGGAGTTTGGCTTATAGGATGTAGTCACTTTATTTTTGATAGAGAAACCTCATCTAGTATGGTCGTAGTGATGATTCTTGTAAAGTCCTCTCCTCTATCAAAACCAACTCCAAAGTGCAACCAAACCTAATGATAATGCATTCATAAATAAATCTACCAACTTCTTCTTCATTCTTGTCTCTCAATGGTCTAGTCTCAACCTACTTGGTAAGGTAATTAGTAATTATTATAATATATTGATTTTTCTTTGGTTTTCTATTAAGAGGACCTACAAAGTCAATTTCCTACTTCTCAAAAGGTCTTAGTATTTGTTATTTGGTCCTTCTTAAAAGGTCCTAGTAATTGATCTAAGAGGTGAAGTGGAGGTAGAATTTCTAGTAAAATTTTAATAAACATTATAAATTTTTCAATAATCAAGAAATCCTTAGAAATCCTTCCATTGGTACCCTACATCTAGAATCTTGAAAGCATTCACCTTTCTTACAAAGTGACTTCATATACCAAACCATCACAAACTCCTTCAATGAGTAAGATATACTCCTCCTCAACCAATTCTCTTTGAAGTAGACCATCTATTCCTTGGTGAAAAAAATAAATTCCACCATTTGTAAGGTCTAGATCTTGCCACAAGGGCCTTCCTCTTCTAGCATCCATTCCATCCCAATAATTACCATTTATAACAAAGTCCACAATCTCCTTGTACTCCATTGGAACTTTTTGAATGATTAAGATTGCCATGAGGTCTTCAAACATGAAGGAATCATCCACTAGCTTTACTCCATCATGCTCATAGGGCCTAGATACAAAATCAACATTTGCATGTTTCTTCCCATGCCTATCTTCAATAGTGTAATCATACTCAAATAAGAGTATTATCCACCTTGCTAACCTTCCTTCCACATTAGACTTTTTGAATATGTACTTCAAAGCCTTATGATCTATGAAAATAGTGACCTTCCTTCCAATAAAGTAGTGTCAAAACTTCTTTAGACCAAAAATCACTACCAATATTTTTCCAATTTTCTATAACTAAATAGTTTCTCTATGATAAGACCATTTGTCTTCTAGTTTAAGTTATTGGATGATTATGTCCATCTTGGTCTTATTGACTAAGAGTGCATCCTAAAGTTAAATTAGAAGTATCAATGTAAAGGATGAAAGGCTTAATCTAATTAGGTTTAGCAAGAATAAGAGTCATTACAAGGGATTGCTTGAGCTCCTCAAAAGCTTTGAGAGCATCCTTGTCCTCCAAAATCACCATATATTCTACACTGTTCTTTATATAAATGGTCAATACACAAGCCTTGTTGGAAATGTAAAGATAAAACTCCTATAGTACCCAACCATCCCCAAGAATTGATGTAACTTTGTCAAGCTTGAAAAGAATGGAAGCTTTGAAATTTGCCTCATCTTTTCAAGATCCACTACTATTCCATCATTGGAAATGATGTATCTCAAGATGAGACCTTCTTGCATCACCAAAGATTCACTTCTCTAGTTTGAGTGATGCATTTTTTTCATCCAATCATTTCAAGACCTTGATCAAGTGCTCAAAGTACTCTTCCTTGCTCCCATACACACAAAAATCATCAATAAAATTTCTCAATCAAAGGTTCAAACACCTTGTTCATTAACCATCAAAATATGGTTGGATCTAATCTTCCAAGGATAGAAGCACTTAAGAAAAACAAAAAAGAAGAAACACACAATTTCACACTCAACCTTTGATGCCCTCCAAAGGAGCACCTTGGCTGTAATATATAGCAAAGGAGACTTCTCATAAGGAAGCTCCACCCTTGGATCAGATACATGGATGGGTGACATATCAGCAATCTCTGCCCTTAGATTAGTTGTATGCATGGGTGACATGTTGGTTCTGATCCTATCTGGCTGGTCGCACACTCTTTGACCAAAAGGAATCTTTAGGGAATCTTCTAATAGTAATCTCCAAATTGTGTGGGTACCGTTGGAAAGCTCTTGATGAGATAAAGGGGGAGGGAAGGCTAGTTTAGGGTTTTTAGTGGGGGAAGGGTAGGCTAGCCTATCCTCCATTTGCACATTTTTGAGGCCTAATTCATTTGTTAAGGCATCCAAAATTGGCTCTAAAGTTTCCATGCTATTTTCAACTCTTGCCCCATTAGCAGAAGTCCTCTTTTGGTGACACTTCTATCTGATCTACCTAACCCATCATATATAACATCCTTCCAGATGTTACCAAGCTAATTGTCACCTCTGGATGATATGTTTAGCTTTTGGTATTATGAATTCAGGATATTTTGGTTCCTACCCTATCAATAAAAGTACTCCTTTGGTGACACCTCTATTTGATCTACCTAGCCTATCATACATAACATCCTTCTAGATTTTATCAAGCAAATTTCACCTCTAGCTAATGTGTCTAGCTATTGGTATTACATTGGAGCATTATAAAGTCCAAAAGGTATGACTTTGAAAGAATAAGTTCCCCAAGATGTGGTGAATTTAGTGATTTGTTGATGTTGTAATGCAATTTTGATTTGGTTACAACCACTATAACCATCTCCAAAATTATACCTCTCAAACAACCTCCTCCAAGATCTCATCAATGAATAGCAAAGGATAGTAATCCTTCTTATTAACAACATTGATCTTCTTCTTATCCACACTTACCCAAAGCTTGCTATTCTTTTTCTTTACAATCACAATTGGAGACACCCATTCTAATTTTTCCACCTCAAAGATAACTTGGCTTCATTGAGCTTATCAATCTCCTCCTTCACAATCAAAGCTATTGGTTTGGCTAGCACAATATTTCTTTTGGCAAATCGGTCTTGCATATGATTCCACTTCTATACGGTGCTCCTCTAAAGTGACTTCCTTGAGATCCTTGTAACTAAAAGTAAACACATGGATAAATTTACAAAATTCTCCTTATATCCTAACTTATCCTCATTGGATCATATCTGAGGGTAGATAGGCTCCTTCTCTCTATCTCCTCAAGTGTCAATGTTGATTTATCAAGGTCCTTCAAAACCCTCTATCTTAGGCACAAATCTATGGCACAAAAGGGATACACATCTGAATCAAATTTAGAGTCATCATCCTCCAATGAGGTCTCTTCCTCCATGCTTACATCTACACCTTAAGCTCCTTCTTCTAAATTTGATTCCCAATAATCAAAAGATGGTGTATTTGATTATAAAAGGTTTTTGGTATTAGTTACAAGAATTATAACTTGCTTGTTTGATGACCCAATTCTCAAGTACTCCTTATGCCATTGATCCATTGTGCAAGAAGCTCTCAACCATGGTCTCTCAAATAGAAAATAATAGCTTGAATCCTTCAAGGTCATGAGATTTTGAACCCCCATAACCAAAACTACTACCTTCTCTATTACACTTGTTGGTCAAATTTTTTGTTTGTTTGCCATGCTCACCACAAATATTGAAGGTCTAGTGGATATCATACCTAACTTCTTCATCAACCTCTTTAACATAGCATTCATCACAAGTCCTCTATCAACATCACAACATCCTTGATGTTGTGACCATTCATTCTCACATCAACCTTGGAAGCATATTCACAAGCCTCCTATCATGTTGGTTTTGCATCTGTCACCCCCATTGATACCAAAGCTTTCAACTTTACCTTCTTCTTTCTCTTATTCCTTGTAAAACTCAAATCACATCTAAGTTCTTTTCTCGGGATATGATTCAAAGTAATGATTTGACCTACCATGATATTAGCTTTGTAACTACCAAAATCTTCCAACACATTATAGTCCCATTGTTGCTTTGAGATCAAGAATCATCCAATCTCAACTTCTTTCTTGGAGTCTTTTATTGATGGTATTGAAGTGGTAGTGCAGATACTCCTTGTAGATATTGGAATATCTTTGCTAGAAGTGAATCCTTAAGAAGAATGTATATCATTTATAAAATGAGCTCTTTTCTTCTCTTGTGCTAAAAGCTCCAAGTTAAGACTTTTGGAACTTGAGCACTCCCTTTTCTCATACTTGATCTCAACCACCTTCACCACCTTCCTCCTTCTCTCTATTTGCTCCCTCATAAACCCTTCTACCATGATAAGTGGAATTTGGGCAACTCCTTTGGATATGATCTGTACCTCCACAACCAAAACAATTTCTATCATTGAAATTGCTATTTGGTTGACCTCTTCTATATGGATAGTTCCATAACCCTCTCTCAAAATTTTGGTCCATCTTTCTCTTCTCCCATAGTTGCACTACATTGATAATGATATTTGCAAGTTATTCAATGATGGTTTGTAGTGGATTGTTTAGTGGAGGTGCAAGAAGTGGAGCAACTACTCCTTTTGATGCAATCCTTGCCACCAAAGAACCAAAAGCTCCACCATACTTGTAAACTTGTGGAGGATGCACAACCTCCTTTACCACCAAATCATTCTCATCTCCTTCTAAACTCTCCTCCATGCAAATTGTAATCTTGATAATTTCTACTTTGGAAGAAGGTTTCACCTTACTTTGAATTTATGGTTTCAACTCTCATACAAAATTCTTAGTGAGCCTGGATACTATCTCAATCATAGTAATCTCCACATCATCTCTATTGTTCCTCAATACTATGCAAAACTAAGACTCTAACTTCTCCACTCTTTCTATATAAGCATTCAGTTTCTCTCTATTTCCTTGTTTGAGGAAGGTAACCTTAATCTTATAACTTTGCACTAAGATTCTCAACTAAGATTCTAAGATTCTTTACAAGGATTTTCTACCTTCCTAAAACCCTCCCAAGACTCTTCTTGGTAATCTCTCTTCTCCTTCTTCTTGTATTCTGACTCATACCCTATAAGAGTTGCATCCTCAAAGAAATCCAATAATAATAAGGCCCACTTATTCTTTCTACTCTCATTGTTTCATATGCAAGCCCTCTTGAAATATTTTACAAAATCTTCCACATCTTCTCCATCCATGCCTAAAGACAAAGAGATTTTCCCCATTTTAGCCTCTCACTACCTTTTTCTTCTCTCTATTTTTTATCTCTCATCTTCTAGCTAAAAGAGTACAAACATGATTAATAGCATATGTGAGCTGTCACTATAAGGAATGTAAAAGGTTCAAGTTGCTCCAAGATTTCCACCACACAATTAAATCCTAGATGCATATTAATAAAACCTTGATGGATACTTTATCCATAAGTTGAAATATTAACTCCATCACTAATCTTCAGAATTCTTTGATGAAGGTGGTAGTTTCTACTTAATTGTACTAAGATTCTCTACAAGATTTTCACCAAGGTCTCCATCTATGTTACTACTCCACAACACTCATGGCTCTTTGGAAGCCCTTCCATTACAAAAACCTCACAAAAATCCTTGTTCCTAGATCTTTCCCTCCCAATTTTGGTCAAAAAGGTCAAACATGCAATCCTAAGTCAAGTAAGACTATCCTTTCTCTCAATCTATTGCTTCCAAGGCTCAATGGACATGAACTTGCACTATGTTCCTTCTCTCTACATAAAGAGCACTTAGAGTCACTCTTTCCTACAAGTGATGTAAGTTTTTGAGTCATCTTAACACTCTTTTCAAATTCTACTCTAAACTTTCTTTCTTTTAAATCAACCACTACATTCATCTCAACCCTTGGAGAACCTTACATAATTTTAATTTCCACTCTTGATGGCCTTCCATGTTCCCAAGATGAATCTAAACACTCAAATATGCTTTTGGTTGTTCCCAAACTCATCATGTATGATAGCTCAACCTTTTAGAAATGAACCTTTCTTCACAATGCAAATCAATTCTCCTAAACTTTTACCTCCAACTCCTTTGAAATTTTGCAAATCTAATCTCTACTCTAGGGTGTCCTCTTGCAGAATTTCAGCCTTTTCATCACGGAATTTTGCATAGACACCTCACTATTTAGTACACATCTTCCTAAAACCACTTCTCTCACTTCATAAATTCATAAGTCAATGTCCAAAAGTGATCTTTCTTTGACTTGTTAGCTAGAAGGTAACCTATCTACCACTTAAGTTTCTTGTAAAGTTTCAATGCAATCCAATTCAAGCTGAAGAATTGGTGAACTTTATATGAATTGTCAAAGCATGTATAGTTTTTTGGAGCAATTTACTTTGCCAACTTCCCAAAATTTTGGCTCAATGCGTGTGATTTCTCTCCCAATAATTCCAACTATCTCAACTACAAAATAAACCAATCTATTATCTTTGAAATTTTCAAGTCTAGATCTCAAACTTTAATTTTTGCCCAAAATGATCATAATCTCCAATATCTACAATCCACCACACACAATCTTTCTAAATCTTCTCATGTGTACATGATGGATTATATCACTTCATAAACATTATAATTAGTTATATAGTATAAACTGGATCCAAGTCCTCTAATATAAGTTTAGCCTTCTCTTTCACTAATAGTCTCTCAAAATGAGCTTTCATAGCCTCATTATATCTAATATAGAATTGTATGCAAAACATTATTTTTCCTTGTAAGGAAATCTTGGCAATAGAACCAAAAATGTGAGCTAGCTTATCTCTCACTTAAGATGAACCTTTGATGGTTATTATGGCAGCGCCCATGGACTAAGAAGTCAAAGAACCCAAACTCCATCACACTCCTCCAAGACTAAATCCCAAAGGTACCTCCAAGACTCAAGCCATTGGTCATTAGGGAATTCAGTTGAGAGAGATAGTTGAAAATGAAAGGATGATGAGAACTTCTTCATGCATAGTTTGTAAACTTGTGAAATAGTTTATACATCAAATTTATTTATCACCATTATCAAAAAGTGCTATATAAAATCAAAATTCTAGAAAGATGTCAAGCTCATGAGAATAATCACCTAAGTATATTGTTTTATCTCACCCAACAACTAAGTCTATGATTCTTTCAAATAGGTTATCCTTGGACTATTGAAAAAACCAAACCAAAAATTTTTATAGACCCAATTTTTCTCAACTCTTCCTCAAATTCAAAAATCTAAGAATAATACAAAGTCAAGATATTACAATCCAAAATATTCTTACCACTCTTTCACCTTTCTATAAAGTATATTCACCTCTATGTTTGTTATAAATAACTTTAGTTAATCATGACTAATATAAAAGCTTGGTTAAATTCTATATAAATAATATCTTCAACTACTTACAACACTAAAATAAATATCCCAATAAAGGATACATGCACCAATAGGTGTTATAGTCCACATCATCATCTTCTTTCTGGCTATTGATATGGCTTCAAACTCTCCCTAAATGGATCAAGGCCTTCTTCAATGTCCTTCCCTTTAAGCTTTTGGTAGTTTTACCTTATGAAGGAAGCATGATTTGTCATGCTTAAAAGAAGCCTCAAGTTGGCAAGTATGGTCTGGCTAAGTGGTATCAAACAAAGCCCAATCAGGCACTTAGCTTGTAAAGTTATCTTCCTCTTCCCTGCATGTAGGTAGCTCTGTAGTGGTATCTTTGGAAGCAAATAGATATGGTTGTGTGCTCTTAACCTTTGCAAAAGATTCAAGTTTGGGTTCTTTGACAAAGAGTTCAACAAAGAGGTCTATTAGTATCAATCGTGACACCCTTTCCCTTGGAGGAAGTAGAAGTCAGTCCATGAATGTCAAATTGACTATGCTCTTGTGGTACCTCCTTGTCTTCTTCCTTCCTTGGCCTCTAATGTTTGGTTAGTGGCATTGTTTAGGTGTGAAACCATGAAGTCTAGGGAAATAAGAAACAAGTCCTATGAAAGGCTCTTGAGTCCCACTTCTTCCCTACCCAAGGATAGTTGCCAAATAGCAAGCACCGTATTGCATGCTATTTTTCTCTCAAATAGAGACACTCCGGCTTGAGCATTTTGTTCTTTTGTAGAGTGCCATGTAGCTTTGTGTCTCTTCTCACACCTAGTTTCTCTTTGCTCTCAAGTTACTGAATATCTATTGGTACTATGTTCATTAACAACATTCATTGCCTCAACTACGTTTGCTTCTAGCCATTCCAAGGAATGTATCCTCAATAGCAATGCCAAAGGTATATGACAACCTAATATTGATGTACTAATAGTATAATTGGTAAGAATAGGTTGTTCCTACAAGGGTACAGTTTGGAAATGGCTAGAACTAAAGAGAAATTGTCACATTGTGATGGTTTGTCTATTATTATGTATTTATCCTTTTGGAAAGAATTATTCCCAAAGGAATGTAATGCAACCCACAACGGTGCACTACAAAAAAACTAAAACAATCAAATCACTTCCACAAAAAGATTACTACTAAGTGTGCTCTTGAAGGTGATGGTTCAATATATTTTGATGGTCAACCCCCTAAGGTCCCCTCCCTTGCAATTACCTATGTTATGCATACTACAATACTAATGAGAATGTTCTATCCTTCTTAGAGAGCATTCTCATTGCTATACTGCAAGTTCATGACTAGACCTTTTGCTATATGTAGTACTTCATGATATGTATAGCCCTTGTGATTGCTTGATGCATCACCTCAAGCCTTGAGAACCTCCAAGATCTGTGAGCCGGCCTGTCTCTCACTCAGGATGAACCTCTGATAGCTATTATGGTAGCGCACCATGGACTAAGAAGGCAAGGAACCCCAACTCCATCATACTCCTCCAAGGCTAACACTCCAAGACTCAAGACATTGCTCACTCGAGAACTCAATGAGAGAGAGATAGTTGCAAATGAAAGGATGTTGAGTACCTCCTCACCCCTTGTTTATATACTTGTGAAATAGTTACGTACCAAAGTTACTAATTACCGTAGTAACTCAAGTTACTAGACTAAAAGTCAAGTAAAGTCAAAAAGTAGAAAGGAATATCCATTCACATGGGCATATTCCTCTAAGCATGTGGTCTTATCTTGACCCAACCACTAAGTCAAGGATTCCTTCACATGGGCTATCCTTGGACTAAAGAAGAATCCAAAACAAAAAGGCTTGCGGGCCCAAGAGTTCTCAACTCTTTCCCCAAAGCCAAACACCTAGGAATAATACCAAGTCAACACACTAAAATCCAAAATAGTGGTGCTCATCTTTTCTACTTCCTCTAAAGTAAGGTCCCATCTATCTTAGCTATGACTAAATTTAGCTAACCATGACTAATATAGAACCATCCTTTATCTCTATATAAATAATATCTCTTAAGTACTTGTAATACCAAGCTAAATATCACAATACCACACACATGCACAAATGGGTGTTACAGATCCAACACCCTAGTCAAGCTTGAAAGCCTTCCCGCCTTTGAGTACTTGCATTCTTACTTTGAGTTCCTCATGACATCTTGATCAAGCAATCATGAAACATATACAACACTAAAATAACACTGAGATTGATACACTCAAGATCTTGGAGGTCCTCAAGCATCTTCATCAAGATATAACCCAATTCACATAGACACAAGCAAGTAGACTATGCATGCACAAATTGGACAAAAAATTATGATTTGGAATTCTAAGACTGAAATTGTATTACATCAAGGTGATTCTCCTTTTATCTTTTACTACAAAAAGATAAGGCATATCCATGGCTATGCAGTGCCATGATCCCATGATTATCTCTAATTCTATTAACATTAACCCTAATGTACCTACCTTGTCATTTTAATGAAATTTTATGATAGTATGATTTGCAAGAGGCAATTATTGTACACTCTACCAATTGTATGATTCTAGTCAGGCATTAGAAGAATGGTCCCAATGACATAGCACTACAAAAATGTTTTACTCTATAAAATTATTATTATAAAAAATCATCTTATAAATGTTATGACTTGGAAGTGGTACCACTTTGATGATGATCCAACCTTGATGTCATCCCACCATGATGATGCTTGACTCCAATGCTCTCCCACTACAATGATGTTTGACTCTAATGGTTGTGACTTGCTATTCATGTGTACATATTTATAGATATATAATGATCCTTGTTGTACTGATCTGCCTTCATCATCACACCTCCAAATCAACTCATAAAAATGCTTGTTATACCCCTCAAGTTCTTTGTGGATATTGGGCATGACATCCTCAAACTTGATGTTGGTATGCTTCCATAATCAGCCAACCAACTTTGCTAATTGCTCATTTGAATATACTTTTGCCTCCAAAGCATATATCTTTGACTTTAACTCCCTTAGCTTTGTGTGATGAGCTTGAGTCATAACCAAAGTTTCCACTTGTACCTTTAGTCAATTTGTGTCATCTTCCATGATAATAAGAACACTTTTATGCTACTCATCTAGGGTATCCTAGATGGACTGTAGCTTTATTTTGACCTTCTTGCTTGACTTGCATACAAAGGATTTCCTCCTTTTCTTAGTGATTGTTGACAATCAGGATTTACTCCTCAAAGCATATTTGTGCCTTCTCACTATTAGTTTTGTGGGCATGTTTGTCCTTGGCATCCTAGAGGTGGTGTACCTTCAATTCTTGTTTAAAAGATGCTACTTCCTCATCCAAAGCACTCAATTTCTCCTTTTGTTCTTTCTTCATTTCCTTATCATGATGCTCAAACCTCTCTAAATGGTTAATAAGTTTGTATCCAATTAGGAAATCTGTTGTCATGATCTAGCCATCTCTTCTATTATGGTGGTGATTTTTTCCCTTGGTGCTCAATTTCTCCTCTTGTACCACCTTGTAATACAAATGCCTTCTCTCATTGGGACACATCTATCTTAAGCATTGTGATCTTGGCTTTGGTGTTATGCAACTTCTCTTTGTATTTCCTCAACAAGGCATCACTATCCCTTTTCTTGACCTTGTAGTCCTTTGAAAAGGAGTTATGTTCCTCCCTCTTGCTTCATAGTTTTTCTTCCTTAGCTGCAAGCACTATCTCTAACTTGTGGACCCTAGATAATCCTCCTCTTCTAGCCTTGTCTCCACTTGGTCTTCTCAAACCTGGTCATATAGACAGACTTGTTGGGAGAAATCAAATTAGATTGGATTTGAGAGAGCAACAAGAGTAAAAGTGTGGCTAGTGTGGAGAAAAATTTATTCATCAATCTGGTCAAGGAAAGCATGCATAAAAATTACATCAATTTCATGTGTTTAGGCTAACATATACCTACATCCACAATTGCATAAGATTTTTATTCACTCTTGAACTATCTATTAAGAACTATCAAAGTCACGTTGATTTTCAACACTAACAATATATATATTCAATTGCACTTGGAGTCCCTTATCTAGTTTTGGAACATGTGATGCCATATCTAACCTTAGAATGTCTAGTACTAATTAATACACATCAATTCACAAAGGTTTGCAAGTGGAAGCCATTCTTGCAACTACCCATTGGTACATTTCCATAGTCTTGCAACCCCTTAGCCTTTTTTGTAAGACCATTGGTCCTATAGCCTTCTTGTAGGAGCCAATCTTGCAAGTCCTACAACCATGTCCATAATGAATCTTGCAATGCCCATATGATACATTTGTGCCAAAATTCATGTCGACCTAACTTCTTTTCTTGAGCTTTGTTTACCATAGTCTTGGTACCTATGGAAAGCCCTTGAGGAGATGCTTCCAATAAAATAGGGTACTCTTCATTTTCATATGTATTCACAAAGAAATTAGTCCCAACATGAACTGTCTTTCTTTGAAATCACACTATAATGTTGTAGTTGAAGATTTGTCCCACACTTACACTTATACACTCCCATAGAAGATTTATCCCACACTTATTCTTCAACATTCATGTAGATAATTCTCATAATTAATTAGACTTTACACTTAAGAATCTCCCATTTGGAGTTTGATATTACTTGTCACTATAATCAATTGATTTCAAAGTCCAATTGCAACTATGCATTGCTAGAGTTTATCAATGGTGACTACCTTGGTAAACATATCTACATAATTACTTCCTCAAAATATCTTTACCAAAGTCAATACTCTACCATCTATTAATTCACAAATGAAGTGATACCTCCATTGAATGTGCTTTGTCATAGCATGAAACACAAGATTCTATGCAAGATTAATAGCACTTTGGCTTTCACTGTGGAGTATAGTGTCATCATGTTTCTTGCTTAGTTCTACCATAAAGTTTTGCAACCAAGTCATCTCTTTGCTAGCCTTTGAGATAGCAATGTACTCAACTTTTGTGGTAGAAAGAATAACACTTTGTAATCTTCTAAAGAAAGGATGCCTTAAGAGAAACACATGGGAAGAATCACAAAGTTTCACACTCAATACTCCGATGCCCCAAAGGAGCACATTGTCTTTATTATATAGCAAAGAGAATTCTTTCAAAGGAGTTTAGATCAGATACATGGATTGGTGACATGGCAATGAGCTCTACCCTTAGATTAGTTGCATGCATGGGTGACATCTCAGTTTTGGTCCTATTTGGTTGGTCAAGCAAGGTTTAACCATAGAGAATCTTTAGGGAATCTTCTTATAGGAATCTCATAATTGCATAGATGAAGTATTGTTTGAAAGCTCTCAATGAGACAAATAAGAAGGAGGGAAGACCAACTTTCACTTTCCTTAGGAAGAGAATATGCACATTTTCAAGTCCTAATTCATATGTTCAGATCTCCAAAATTAGCTCTAAAGTTTTTAGACTATTTTTGCTACTACTCTATTAGTATTATTATTTTGGTGATACCTCTATCTAATCTACTAAGTCTATTATCTAGAACATCCTTCCAGATGTTACAAAGCCAATTTTCACCTTTGGATAATAAACCTAGTGTAATACTCCAAGGACAAGAGAAGAGAGAAAACACAAATTGCACACTCAAACATTCGATGCCCCAAAGGAGCACCTTCTCTTTATTATATAGACAAAGAGGATCTCCTCCAAGGAAGCTCCACCATAGGATTAGAGACACAGATAGGTGACATGTCAGCAAGCTCCACCCTTGGATTACTTACTTGGATGGGTGACATGTCTGGTCTAGGTCCTATCTGGTTGGTCAAACAAGCTTTGATCAGAGGGAATCTTTTAGGGAATCTTCTTGTAGGAATCTCAGAATCACATAAGGTAGCATTGGAAAGCTCTCGACGAGACAAAGTTGGGGGGGAAGGAAAGGCCAATCTCTCCTTTGTTAGGGGAGGAATCTGCACATTTTCGAGGCCTAATTCATTCGTTTAGGCCTCCGAAATTGCCTTCAAAGATTTCAAGCATATTTTGATTCCTACTCTATTAGTAAAAGTCCCCTTTTGGTGATACCTCTTTCTGATCTGTTTAGTCCATCATGTGTAACATCCTTCCAAACGTTACCAACCCAATTCTCACCTTTAAATCATATGTCTAGCTATTGGTTCTAAGGTTCTCAAGTCTATTTCGGTTTTTGCCCTATTAGTAGAAGTACTCTTTTGGTGATACTTCTATCTTATCTACTTTGACCATCATGTATAACATCATTCTAGATGTTACCAAACCAAATTTCACATCTAGATCATATGGCTAGCTCTTGGTATTACAGACCTCCCTCCTTTTAAGACGCAATGTCCTTGTTGTGCAATTGTTGCTCAAATGCTTGCACCAACACCGGTGCATGTGCCAAATTGGCAGCGGGCTCCCAGGTTTCTTCATAGAGGGGGTAACCTTTCCATTGTACTAGATAGTCCACCCGCGGATGGCGAGTACCACGCATGTGTTTTTGGAGAATCCGCTCCACTTCATATTCCTTTGTGCCATCAATGAGTGTTGGACAAGGTCGAATGTCTTGTGTGGAATGACCCTGGCCTGATCGGGGAGCATATCTGCGTAGTAGGGAGACATGGAACACTGGATGGATCTTCATGTGTGGTGGTAGCTCAAGGTGATAGGCCACAGTGCCGATGCGACGAAGAATCAAGAAAGGTCCAATAAAACGAGGTTTGAGCTTACAAGGTCCAGCTAATGTGAGGTTGGTTGTCGATAGCCACACTTGATCCCCAACATTGAACTCCATGTGCCTACGGTGTGCATCAGCATACTGCTTCTGTCAATTTTGTGCAATTTGTAATCTGTGCTTGGCGCTCTCCACACCTTGTTGGATTTTAGAAACAAATGTGTTGACTGCATTGACCTTGGTAGCCACTGGATGGATCTTCATCAAGCTAGAAGGTGTGAAGGGATGTTCACCTTACATGAGGAAGAATGGAGTGACATGGGTGGATGCATTCACTGAATTGTTGTAAGTGAATTCCACCAACGGGAGTAGGGTGTCCCACCTCTCTTGCTCTTCTAAGGTGAAGCCGTGTAACATGTCTTCAATCGTGCAATTAGCCCGCTCTAATTGGCCATCTGTTTGTAGGTGGTAAGCTGTGGACATGACCAACTTGGTTTTGAAGAAACCAAAGAGTGTTCGCCAAAACAAACTGGTGAATTGGGTGCCTCTATCGGTAATGAGTACTCTAGACAAGCCATGGTGAGCAAAGACTGCATCTAAGTATAATTGAGCTAGTTGTGGAGCGGTCATCTCCTTGGTGGTAGGGCGTACATGAATCATTTTGCTGAGCCGGTACACAAAGACCACAATGGAGTCAAACCTTGAGGTGGGTTTGGGTAATTCACAGACTAGATCTATACTCACTTGTTCCCAACGTTGGGTAGGAGTGGGGAGAGGTTGAAGAAGCCCTGCAAGAGCTTGATTAGAAGCTTTGTTCTGTTGAAAAAGTAGGCAACTACGCACATAGTCCATCACATCGTTGCTCATCTTGGGCCAATAGTAATGGCGCTTGACTGCATCCAAGGTCTTGTCCACTCCAACATGAGCTGCAATGGCTGAATCATGACATTCCGCTAGAATGGTGGTACGTAATTCTGGGACATTTGGGATCCATAATCTGCCATCCCAAAAGGTGAGTCCTTGGGTGTTGGTGACACCTTTGGATGATTGTGCTTCTACAATCTGTGGATCAGTTTTTGTAGCAGCCTGAATCTCTTGCAAAAATTCAAGGTTAATCTTAACCTCTGCCACCAAGTTGTTTGCCATTGGCATGCGGGTGAAGGCATCTGCAAGTTGCTTCTTACCTTCCACGTAGGTGATTGTCATGTTGAAGTGTTGTCACCACTCTGCCCACCAAATTTGGCGATGAGATAGATCCTTCTACGTCTTGAGGTAGACTAGAGGTTTGTGGTCTATCTCTACTACAAATGCCTTCTCGCCCAGGTAGTGCTTCCAATGCTTGGTTGCTAGAATGATGGCCAACTCTTCTTGTTCTGTGGTGTGGTAGTTGCGCTCTGCCGGTAACAACTTTCAAGAGAAATATGCAATTGGATGCCATCCATCATGTCACTCTTGTTGTAGGACTGCTCATATTGCTACGCCTGATGCATCTATAGCCAACTTGATTGGACGCTTTGGATCATACCACTTCAAGATTGGTGCATGTAGCAGGGTGGCCTTCAATTCTTGAAAGGCCAACTCTTGTGCAGTTCTCCATGTCCACTTCTTCCCCTTGTCAAGTAGTGTCATTAAAGGCTATGCAACCTTGGAGAAGTCCTTGGAAAATCTATGATAGAATCCCGTCAACCCCAAGAAGCTCTTAAGTTGAGTCTGATCTTCTGGAGCACTCCATTTTTGAATGACCTCTATTTTATCTGTCAATACTTGAATGCCCTCTGCACTTACTCTATGCCCCAAGTAGTCTACTTCAGACTTGCCAAACTCACACTTTGAGATTTTGGCGTACAACTGATTTTGTCTTAGAATCTAGAGGACCTCTCGTAGATGTTGTTTGTGTTCTGTCATCATGCTACTATATACTAAGATATCATCCAAGAAGACGATAACAGACTTATCCAAGTATGGACAAAATATGTCACTCACTAGACTCATGAAAGTGGCAGGTGCATTGGTGAGGCCAAAAGGCATCACAAGATACTCAAAGTGGCCATACCTGGTTCAAAAGGTAGTTTTGTACACATCCTCCTTTGCAATTTGGATTTGATTGTAACTGCTCCGCAAGTCCAGTTTGGTGAAGTATCTTGCTCCATGGAGTTGATCAAACAAGTCATCCATGCGAGGTAAGGGGTATTTTTTCTTCATTGTTTGCTGATTAAGACCCCGATAGTCAATGCACATGCGTATTGTACCATCCTTTTTCTTCACAAACAAGACAAGGGCCCCATATGGTAATATGCTAGGTTGGATGAACCCTTTCTGCAGCATCTCCTCAATTTGAGTCTTACACTCCTCCAACTCATGAGGTGATAGGCAATATGGGGCCTAACAAGGAGGTGTCTTCCTCGGGAGTGTCTCAATTTTGTGATCTACTTGCCTTTTTGGTGGTAATCCTGAGTGTAGATCATTGGGAAAGACATCTTGAAACTCATCCACCACATCCTCCAATTTCTCAAGAATTTGTCCATTGAGTTATGCACTCTAGACTTCTCTTATTAGACCCATAAAACATCTATCGGTCTTACAGACAGTTGCCGTCCCTACGACATATAGAGGTAGGTTTTGCCTGTGTGATTTTTCTTTAACCCCAATGATTGACCATTTGTGGGTTCTCACTACTTTCTTCCTCCAATCCACCATAGGGTTGTACTGCTCCATCCATGGTATGCCTAAAATTGCATCATAAGGAGCTAATTGTATCACTTGCCACTCAATTGCTTCTTGATATTCTCCTACAGAGAGGTTTACCCGTCTAGGTAATGATTCAATCCTCTTTGTTTGCCCGTTTGGTAACTCTACTTCTTCACTCCCATCTCTCTCTAGATCCATTCCCAATCTTATTGCAACAGAGCAAGACAAGAAATTCTCTATTGCTCTTGGATCTATTAATACTCTCACTTGATTACCTTCTAGGATTCCATTCATGACAATCAATTGTGAGGTTGCCTTTCGGGATCTTTGCACATTATTCTTCTTCCTTCCCTTGCTTCTTTGCTTCCTTATTGAGCCTATAAGGCCACAAGGTACATTTGCTGGTGATCTTTGTTTTCCGAAGTGATTTCCACTTCCTCCTCTTCAATGTGCCTCTCCATGTTGTTCACAGATTGCATGTACTAAGGCCAAGGGCCTCTAGGGAAACGAGTGCAACAATTGGTAGATATGTGCCCAATACGGCAACAATTGTAACAACAGCGTTGTTCTCCTTGAGTCCCTTCTCCTTGTGGGACTCCATCTCTTTGTTCTTCTACTTGTCCCCGCTTCCCTTGAAGCGGTCGTGCTCCTTGATCCTGGAATCAAAGGTTGCCTAATTCCATCAATACTGGTCCACCCATGTGTGGCATTTCTGCCCGATAATGTTGAGGTGGAACTACTCCTTCACCTCCACCTAATGCTCTTGCTATTCTCTGTGCACAAGCAATGGCTTCAAATACCATGCAAGGATTTTGCACCATGACTTCTTGGCAAATCCGCTCTTTCAACCCTTGTTTGAAATTTTTGAGAGCCTCTGCTAGACTCATGTTGGTAATTGTGACTTGTAGATCCAGAAATACCTCCACATACTCTTGTATGCTATTCTTTTGTCTCAATCTCCATAGTCGGGTTCGAGCCATCTGCATAGAATCCACCGATTGGAAATTCTTTAACAGTCCTTCTTGCATTGTTTTCCATGTGACTTCCCTTCTCTCTGCCAGCATGGATCATTCCCAAGCATCATACCATGTGAAGGCTTTATCGGTCAAGTACCCACATGCAAACATGCCTGCAGCATGCTCTATGATCTCTGTTGAGAACAATTGGAAATATTGATTCATTCTCAAGATCCAATTTTCCACTACTCCCATTGTATGCTGCCCCTTGTAAGGCTTGATGTTGCAGGTCTTCTTCATCCGGAGTAGCAATGTGGCTTCATCGTTGATAGGGTTTGTAGGCAGGGGTGCCTCTCTAAGTACTTCAGTCGCAAGTATTGGGTTTTGAGATGGCTCTTCTTCTTGCATGGCTTGATCATTCATGAGGATCTGCACTTGACTTTGTAATGTCTCCATGGTCATCTTAATCTCTCAAAATTCATTCAACATCCCTTGCATTCCTTGCACCAGATTTTGCAATTGCGGATCCATGGTTACTGCAACACTCAATTGCTAATGTCTACTTCAATATAGAGTCAATAAAATCACTCTGGAAGGCGCAAAAACTATCGGAACTACCATTGGACCTCAAAAGCTATCACTCGTTGATAATACTCCTCACCAAAATTCCTAACCACAAAATCTCTAAACATCATTTTCGGCCTCACTACATAACTGATTTCTACTTGAGTGTTGAAAGGGAGAGGATTTGGAACATTCATATCCATTATCATAATATAATGTAGATTGTCAAATCCCACTCTCTGTCATATATCACCACAAGTAGAATCACTGAGTTTGGTGAGTTCATCACTCTGTCCATGAATTTTGCACCAAAGTGATAAACTAGCAATACCCTCATCTGCTCACGCTGGATGTACATAACCTTGATTTGGAATGGGTTTGAGAATGGAAAGTTAGGTGCGGGAAATGGTCCTCCCGACGCATCCATCCCATCCACTCTCTAAAGTCCTTCCTAAATCTAACGATTACTCTATGTTCTCCACCTCAAATTACTTAGTTTTAGTTGTTCGTGCTACTCCAAGAGGGGTGATCCACTCTCTTGGACTAGAACACTTGCTCTGATACCATTGTAATACTCCGAGGACAAGAGAAGAGAGAAAACACAAATTGCACACTCAAACATTCGATGCCCCAAAGGAGCACCTTCTCTTTATTATATAGACAAAGAGGATCTCCTCTCAGGAAGCTCCACCATAGGATTAGAGACACAGATAGATGACATGTCAGCAAGCTCCACCCTTGGATTACTTACTTGGATGGGTGACATGTCTGGTCTAGGTCCTTTCTGGTTGGTCAAACAAGCTTTGACCAGAGGGAATCTTTTAGGGAATCTTCTTGTAGGAATCTCAGAATCACATAAGGTAGCATTGGAAAGCTCTCAACAAGACAAAGTTGGGGGGGAAGGTATGGCCAGTCTATCCTTTGTTGGGGGAAGCATCTGCATATTTTTGAGGCCTAATTTATTCGTTTAGGCCTCCAAAATTGCCTTCAAAGATTTCAAGCATATTTTGATTCCTACTCTATTAGTAAAAGTCCCCTTTTGGTGATACCTCTTTCTGATCTGTTTAGTCCATCATGTGTAACATCCTTCCAAATGTTACCAACCCAATTCTCACCTTTAAATCATATGTCTAGCTATTGGTTCTAAGGTTCTCAAGTCTATTTCGGTTTTTGCCCTATTAGTAGAAGTACTCTTTTGGCGATACTTCTATCTTATCTATTTTGACCATCATGTATAACATCATTCTAGATGTTACCAAACCGAATTTCACATCTAGATCATATGGCTAGCTCTTGGTATTACACCTAGCTAATGATATTACATTCCAAGTTGTTTTGGCTCTTCTATTAGTAGAAGTACTCTTTTGGTGACACCTCTATCTGATCTACCTAACCCATCATACCTTATATTCTTCCAAATATTACCAAGCCAATTTTCATGTAAAGATAATATATCAAGCTATTGGTGTTACAAACCTCCACCCTTTTAAGACATAATGTCCTTGTTGCAAAGTTGTTGCTCAAAAGATTTCACTAGCACCTGTACATTGGTCAAGTTTGCTATTGGCTCCATGTTGCCACATATAGTGGGTACCTTTTCCAATGTACAAGATATTCCACACACAAACAGCAAGTACTACGGCTATGTTTCTGGAGAATATGTTTGACTTCATATTCCTTTATGTCATCAATGAGTGTTGGACAAGGTCAAATTTCTAGAACAAAATAAAAGTGTAGCAGTCAAGGTGCATATCGCCATAGTAAGGAAATATGGAAGACTAGATGGATCTTCATGTGTGGCGGTAGCTTGAGATGATAGGCCACAATACCAATTTGACAAAGGATGGGAAAAGTCCCAATAAAACAAGATCTGAGCTTGCAAGGGCCATCTAACATGAGATTGGTTGTTGAAAACCAGACTTGATCCCCAACATAGAAATTTGTGTGCTAGTGATATGCATTTGCATACCATTTTTGTTGATTTTGGGCAATCTACAACATGTGTTTGGCATTCTCCACTACGTGTTGGATTTTGGAAACAAAAGTGTTGATGGCATCCACCTTGGTATCCACTAGATGGATCTTCATCAAGCTCAAAGGTGTGAAAAGATGCTCTCCATACATGAGGAAGAATGGTGTGGCTTGTATGGATGCATTCACTAAATTCTTGTGTGAAAATTCTAGCAATGGGAGCAAGGTATCCCACTTTTCTTGCTCCTTTAGGATGAAGTCTCACAGCATATCTTCAATAGTGCCATTAGCCCACTCTATTTGTCCATTGTTTTGTGGATGGTAAGCCATGGACATGGCCAATTTGGTTTTGAAGAAACCAAAGATTTTTCTCCAAAACAAATTAGTGAATTGAGTGCCTCTCTAAATGATGAGCACTTGAGACAATCCATGGTGAGAAAAGACTGCATCTAAATACAATTGAGCTAATTGTGGAGCAGTTAGATCCTTGGTGGGAGGATGTACATGAATCATTTTTTTGAGTCAATCAAAAAAGACTACAATGGAGTCAAATCTTGAGATGGTCTTTGGTAATTTGCAAACCAGATCCATTCTTACTTGTTCTCAATGTTGTGTAAGAGTAGGAAGGGGTTGAAGGAGTCCTACATGAGCTTTTCAATAAGAAGCTTTATTTTGTTGACGGAGTAGGTAGCTTTGAATGTACTCCATCACATCATGGCTCATCTTGGGCCAATAGTAATGGCATTTGGTTACATCCAAGATCTTGTCCACTCCAATGAGCCAGCCTGTCTCTCACTCAGGATGAACCTTTGATGGCTATTATGGTAGCGCACCATGGACTAAGAAGGCAAGGAACCCCAACTCCATTATATTCCTCCAAGGCTAACACTCCAAGACTCAAGACATTGCTCACTAGAGAACTCAATGAGAGAGAGATGGTTACAAATGAAAGGATGATGAGTACCTCCTCACTCCTTGTTATATACTTGTGAAATATTTACGTACCAAAGTTATTAATTACCATAGTAACCCAAGTTACTAGACTAAAAGTCAAGTTAAGTCAAAAAATAGAAAAGAATACCAATTCACATGGGTATATTCTACTACCATGTGATCTTATCTTGACCCAACCACTAAGTCAAGGATTCCTTCACATGGGCTATCCTTGGACTATAGAAGAATCCAAAACAAAAAGGCTTGTGGGCCCAAGAGTTCTCAACTCTTTCCTCAAAGCCAAACACCTAAGAATAATACCAAGTCAACACACTAGAATCCAAAATAGTGGTGCTCATCTTTTCCACTTCTTCTAAAGTAAGATCCCCTCTATCTTAGCTATGACTAACTTTAGCGAATCATGACTAATGTACAACCATCCTTTATCTTTATATAAATAATATCTCTCAAGTACTTTTAATACCAAGCTAAATATCATAATACCACACACATGCACAAATGCGTGTTATAGAACTATAATGGCAAAATCATGACATTTTTTTAGAGTGGTGATTGTAATGTCCATATCATCCAAGATCTATAACCTGCCATCATAAAAAGTGAGTCCTTGGGTACTAGTGACACCCTTGGATGATCAAGCTGCTACAATCTATGGGTCAATTTTTGTAGCAGCAAGAATCCTTGGCCAAGATTCAAGGTTCATCTTGACCTCTACCACTAGATTGTTTGTCATAGGCATTTGAGTAAATGCATCTACAAGTTGTTTCTTGCCTTCCACATATGTGATTGTCATGTTGAACTTTTTTCTTGACTCTACCCACCAAATTTGTTGATGAAATAGATCTTTTTGTGTTTTGAGGTAGACAAGATATTTGTGGTCTATCTTCACTCTAAATGCCTTGTTGTCCAAATAGTGTTTCCAATGCTTGGTTGCAAAGACAATGGCCAACTCCTCTTGCTTAATGGTGTGATAGTTGCATTCTATTGATAACAAATTTTGAGAGAAATATGCAATTGGGTGCCATCCTTCATGTCACTCTTGTTGTAGGATTCCTCTTATTGTTACGCTTGATGCATCTATAGCCAACTTGATTGGATGTTTTGGGTCATATCATTTCAAGTTTGGTGCATGTAGTAATGCTTTTTTCAACTCTTGAAAGTCCAATTCTTGTGTGGTTCTCCACATCCACTTTTTCCACTTGCCAAGTAGTATTGTTAAAGGTTGTGCAACTTGGAGAAGTCCTTAACAAATTGACAATAGAACCCCATCAATCCCAAGAAACTCTTGAGTTGACTTTGATCTTTTGGAGTGCTCTATTTCTAAATGACCTCTATTTTATTTGTTAACACTTGGATACCTTCTGCACTTACTCTATGTCCCAAGTAGTCTACTTCAAACTTGCCAAACTTTCACTTTGAGATTTTGGCATACAATTGATTCTATCATAGAATTTGGAGGACTTCTCTCAGATTTTGCTTGTGTTCCATCATTTTCCTACTATAAACAAGGATGTCTAGAAAAGTAAAAACAAATTTATCCGAGTATGGATAAAATTTCATTCATCAAACTCATGAAAGTGGCGGGTATGTTGGTGAGGCCAAATGGCATCACTAGGTACTCAAAGTGACCATACCTCATTTGAAAGGCAATTTTGTGGATGTTTTCCTCCACAATTTGGATTTGGTTGTACTCACTCTATAGATCAAGGTTTGTTATGTATTTTGCCCCATTGAGTCGATTGAATAGGTCATCCATGCAGAATAAGGGGTATTTTTTCTTCACCATTTGTTGATTTGGGCCTCAATAGTCAATGCACATGCGCATTGTATCGTGTTTTTCCTTTGCAAACAAGACAATAGCACCATATGGTGATATGCTAGGTTGGATAAACCCTCTTTGCAACATATCTTCATTTGAGCCACACACTCTTCTAACTCATGAGGTGATAGACAATGGGGCCTTACAAGGAGGTGTCTTCCCAAGAATTATCTTGATTTTATGATCTACTCTTCTTTTTGGTGGTAATTTTGAGTGTAAGTCATTCAAGAAGACACCTTGATCTCATTGACCACATCTTTCAATTTCTTAAGAACTTGTCTACTGAGTTGTGTACTTTGGATTTCTCTTACTAGACCCATGAATGGCTGGTGTGTTGGTGAGGCCAAATGGCATCACTAGGTACTCAAAGTGACCATACCTCATTTGAAAGGCAATTTTATGGATTTTTTCCTCTGCAATTTGGATTTGGTTGTACTCACTCTATAGATCAAGTTTTGTTATGTGTTTTGCTCCATTGAGTTGATTGAATAAGTCATCTATGCGGAGTAAGGGGTATTTTTTCTTCACCATTTGTTGATTTAGGCCTCAATAGTCCATGCACATGCACATTGTATCATGTTTTTCCTTTGCAAACAAGACAAGAGCACCATATGGTGATATGCTAGGTTGGATAAACCCTTTTTGCAACATATCTTCAATTTGAGCCACACACTCCTCTAACTCATGAGGTGATAGACAATGGGGCCTTACAAAGAGGTGTCTTCCTAAGAATTATCTCGATTGTATGATCTACTCTCCTTTTTGGTGGTAATCTTGAGGGTAAGTCATTCAAGAAGATACCTTGAACTCATTGACTACATCTTTCAATTTCTAAAGAACTTGTCTATTGAGTTATGCACTTTGAATTTCTCTTACTAGACCCATGAAACATGTATTTGTCGTATAGATACCTATTGTCACTATGACATAAAGAGGTAATTCTTGCTTGTGTGCTCTCTCTTTAACCCCAATGATCTTCCATTGGTGAGTTCTCACTACTTTCTTTCTCCAATCAACCATGGAGTTTGTAGTGCTCCATCCATGGCATACCTAAGGTTACATCATAATGAGCTAACCATATCACTCACCACTCAATTGCTTCTTGATACTCTCCTAAAAAGAGTATTACCTTTTAGGTAACGACTCAATCTTCTCTGTCTACCCAATAAGTAATTCTACTTCTTCATTCTCATCATTCTTAAGGTCCATCTCCAACCTTATTGCAACAAAGAAAGACAAAAAATTCTCTATTACTCCCCGTGTCTATCAATACTTTCACTTGATTGCCTTCTGTGACAACCCGGTGTCGTGGGGAACGTTTGGTCTCGAGAGTGCGCCGAGCACATGGTTGCTTGTGCTTAGTTTTCCCTACTGTCCTTCTTTTGGGTCTTTCCCATAGACTGACATTCCTTCCCTACTCCTGGTTTGTCGGGAATTTGTCTCTATATGAACCTGTTGTTTCAGTTTCCCTAAGGTTGGCTCTCCCTGAAGGTTTTGTTTTATCCTTGACTTTCATAAATTTAATCTTGTCATGCTAGTCTGGTGTTATGGTTTCTACCTCTGCCTGGTCTCATATTCTATTTTCACGTCAGGTTCAAGCTATGGTTCGGGATCTGGCAATTCATAGACCTAGGTCAGGTGGCCCTTTAATAAAATAAAAGAAACAACAACTGAGTGATCTAACCAAACATAAACCCGGGCCTCCAGATCATTTACTTAGGCTATTCACATGGACCGGACTGAGAGTTCCTAGAATGGAGTTTTCCTCAACTCTAGTCACAATTCATAACACAATCCGCTTCTAAGATTTATCATTCACAGGAGTTTCAACAACAACGTTCACAAGGTTGGATAAGTCAAATAGTTCTAGTCAAGACAATGCCTACCCTAAGGTTGCAACTGATCATCAACTCAGCCGGCAGTTCACATATATTCTGTCCGGCAGCAGGCAAGGCAATTCACCCTCCGAACCTCTTCATTCTCCTATGCCCTGTTTTGCATATCAGATTCACTCCATTCAGACAGGCCAACCAACTTCAAATCTTTCTTGCCTTTGTTCCAGATGAGCTGAGCCACCTTGAAATTCTCCTCCTTTTCTTCCTGACTAGCTCCTATCACTGCCTGTTCAGTCACTCTTCACAACATCTTCCCAAAAAAAATTATATCTTTCTTCTTCGCTCCTATCCTCACCTTCGGGAGATTATCCTTTGGCAACTTCTGCAGCAAATCCCCTTCAGACCTGCAAAAATTCCTCTCCAATTCTGTCCCTCAACACTCTATCAACATTTTCACATTGAAATCTCTCTTCCTCAGTCCTGTTCTCACCTTCGTGAGAGTTTCTTTTGCTACTCCTGCAGCCTGCCCTTCAGACCTGCGAAAATTGCCCTTCTGTCCAAGCACTTCCTCTCCTGCACATTTGTTCATTCCTTCAAGAAGAAACCTTTCTCTCCCCTGCACTCTCAAGTCCCTAACAGTACCTGCTAAAATTGTCTTCTTGCAACCTCACCAACCACTTCACATTGCTGCAAAATTTGTCTTCGTGCAGCCCTCACAAACCCCTTCACAGTCCTGCGAAAATTGCCTTCTTGAAACACTTTCTGCCCTGCACTTTCAAGCCCTCACATTCCTGCAAAAATTGCCTTCATGCACCTCACCAAAACCCATCACAGTCCTGCGAAATTTGCCTTCTTGAAACACTTTCTGCCCTGCACTTTCAAGCCCTCACATTCCTGCAATATTTGCCTTCATGCACCTCACCAAAACCCATCACAGTCCTGCGAAAATTGCCTTCTTGAAACACTTTCTGCCTGCACTTTCAAGCCCTCACATTCCTGCAAAAATTGCCTTCATGCACCTCACCAAAACCCATCACAGTCCTGCGAAATTTGCCTTCTTGAAACACTTTCTGCCCTGCACTTTCAAGCCCTCACATTCCTGCAATATTTGCCTTCATGCACCTCACCAAAACCCATCACAGTCCTGCGAAAATTGCCTTCATGAAACACTTTCTGCCTGCACTTTCAAGCCCTCACATTCCTGCAAAAATTGCCTTCATGCACCTCACCAAAACCCATCACAGTCCTGCGAAAATTGCCTTCATGAAAACACTTTCTGCCCTGCACTTTCAAGCCCTCACATTCCTGCGAAAATTGCCTTCATGCACCTCACCAAAACCCATCACAGTCCTGCAAAAATTGCCTTCATGAAAACACTTTCTGCCCTGCACTTTCACATTTCAAAAATTCCTCTCCTGGTCCAAGCACAGTCCTGCACTCTCACATTTCAGAATTCCTCTCCTGGTCCAAACACAGCCTGCACTCTCAGATTTTGAAATTGCTCTCCTGGTCCAAGCACAGCCCTGCACTCTCACATTTTGAAATTGCTCTCCTGGTCCAAGCACAGCCCTGCACTCTCACATTTCAAAATTTCTCTCCTGGTCCAAGCACAGCCCTGCACTCTCACATTTCGAAATTTCTCTCCTGGTCCAAGCACAGCCCTGCACTCTCACATTTTGAAATTGCTCTCCTGGTCCAAGCACAGCCCTGCACTCTCACATTTCAGAATTCCTCTCCTGGTCCAAACACAGCCTGCACTCTCACATTTCGAAATTGCTCTCCTGGCCCAAGCACAGCCCTGCACTCTCACATTTCGAAATTCCTCTCCTGTCCAACTCAAAATTCCTGGCCCTGATTGTTCCTCTTCCACCCTTCAGTTCTCAAGAAATTTTCTCCCCTGCACTCTCAAGCCCTCCTGTCCAACTCGAAAATCCTCTCCTGTGTGTGTTCCTCTTCTACCCTTCAGTTCTCGAGAAATTTTCTCCCCTGCACTCTCAAGCCCTCCTGTCCAACTCGAAAATCCTCTCCTGTGTGTGTTCCTCTGTCCAAACCCTCCAGCCTCTCGAGAATTTCTCCTCCTGCCAAACCCTCTCCTGTCCAACTCAAAATTTCCTCTCCCTAAAAAGCCTTCCTGACTACTCCTTCATGATCATTCCAATCTCTTTCAATTCCCTTCCTTCCTGCCCACCTTATGTCCTCTGCCCCCAAACTCCTCCTGTCATTCTTGAAAAAAAAAAACCCCTTTCTCTCTGGACACTCCTCTGTCCCTTTTCAAAAAAAAACCCTACTCCTTTCTTCTCCTGAAAATTTCTGCCACTCCTCTCGAAATCCTCTGCCAAACCCTCTCGAAATCTTTTGGCATTTTGTGAAAACCCTCAGCCCTTCTCTGTCTCCTCACTTTCTCCCAAAACAAGATAGCAAAACCACACCCAAGATATATTATCATAAATCCCTGTTCCTTACAACAGATAAAAGAGAAAAGAAAATTCATCACACCAAAAGCCTCAAGGGTACACGTGGGATATTTTCCCGACGACATCCACCCCCACCAATCCTGTGCAGCCACCGGTCTGCACCAGCAAGTCCAGAGTGATCAATATCAGCGTTCTTCAGTGGCATCATCCAAATCCCCTCCTGAGCCGAAGTCACTATCTCTTTCCTCCTCGGCTCCTGATCGCCTCTTGAAAAGTTTAACCCTTTTCCCTGCATATGGCAGACGATGTGTAGTACCATCAAACTCTCGCACACTGTAGGTGGCATTCCCGTGAACTTTGGTAACAACAAATGGGCCATGCCAACGGCGAGCAAACTTTTTGAGGGTCGAATGTTGTACGTCTAGGCTGTTATCAGAAACCAGCACCCAATCCCCTTCATTGATAGGCATCGGTCGCAGTCGGTGAGTCTTGTCAAAGTATACTTTGTTCCTCAGCCGTGCTTCCTTCACCTTCTCGCGTGCCACTTGTATTCTCTGTGGTGTCAGGTCAAAGTGCTCGATCCTGCGCATTATCAACTCCTCTGTGGACACATTATCCTCCCATTGAACAGTTCTCCAACTAATGATGTCCTCTTCCACAGGCATAATAGGTAAGTGTCCTGATACTAACTCAGCAGGTGGCATCCCAGTTACCGAGCTGCAAGTTAACCTATCAGCCATAAGTGCTAAGGGCAGCAAATCAGGCCATCTGTATGTCTCACCTTGGCAAGCCTTCACCAAAGCATTCACTATTGGCGGATGACCTCGTTCACTCTTACCATTGGCTTCCGGATTGTAGGCAGTAGTCAGGTTCAGCTTGATATTGAACTTAGCAAAGAAGTCAGCTGCTTCCCTTGCATCCAATTCACCTCGATCTGCCCTCATCCGGTAGAAACATCCATGCCTGGCAATGATATCCTCTAAGACAAACCGACACACCTGTTGGGTATGTGTAGATGACAATGCTCTTCCTTCCACATAATTAGACAAGTCTTCCCTAGCTAGTACTAGATATTTAGCTCCTCGGACTCCTAAAGGCATATGAACCAAGTCCAAAACCCACTGAAAATGGAGATTCAGCGGATAAGTAGGTTTCAACCCATCTCTGTGCCTTACCTTGGAGTAGATCTGACAGATTTCACAGGTTTCCACATACCGTCGTACCTCTGTATAAATACCTGGCCACCAGTACAAACCCCGGATGCGCTCGTATGTACCCTGAACCCCACGGTGTCCGGCAGCATCCGCATCATGCGACTCCCGTAGCACTCTCTGCTTCGTCTCCTCATCTCCCAACACTCTCAATGGAACTCCAGAGCTGCCCTTGGGTCTTCGCCAAAGATACCCGTCCTTCAACAAGAATTTTCCCGATCTCCTTCTAATCTTCTCAAACTCCTCCCTGGTCCATTCGGAGTTCTTCTCTAGAGAACTAAGATACTTCCCAACAGCCAGAAGATCATCCTTGTATAGTTCTTCTCTAAAGGGTAAGTTCAAGTCCAGCTCATGCACATCCACCATACAATCATTTTCAGCTCCTTCATAACATGCTCTAGACAACATATCAGCTACCGGATTGTCCTTCCCAGCTATGTACCTTAGCTCTGGATTAAACATCCGAATGAACGCTATCCATCGCAACATGGCAATGTCTGGAGTGTCACAGTTGGCAACCATTCCAAGCAGCGGCAAGCAATCTGTCTCTAGGATGACATAGGTCCCTATTAGGCAATTTCTATCCTGTCTTAGTGCTATCTTGGCACCCCACAATTCCCGTTTGATTTGAGGGTACCTCCGTTGCCGTTCCGTGAAGATCCTTGCTCCAAACCTTGCTGCAAATCTGTTGCCATTCTCATCGTCTTGGCCCACAGCCCAACCAGCAGCATAGGGACTTGAGTCAACCGTAACTATAATTGGTCGTCCACAGCGGTAGTCAAGCGGGTGGAGCACAGGTGGGTTCTGCAGCGCTTTCTTCAGTTTGGCCATAGCAACCGAATGTTCCAATCTCCAAACAAACCTGATCCTTTTCCTCAAAAGCTGGTAGAGCGGCTCTGCAACATGACCAAAGTGCGGAATCCATATACGGTAGAAAATGCATGCCCCTAAGAACCTTCTTACCTCCTGAACTGAGGAACAGTCCTTGATCTTCCCTATTATGTCCACCTTTTCCGGATTTGGCTTCCTTCCATACGAGCCACACAGGTGTCCCACCACAAGGATTTCTCCAAGTCCAAATGCCGACTTCTCTCCAGAGAGAGTCACCCCCGCTTCTATCAACCTTCTCAATATCGCCTCCACATCTTGAATATGATCCATGACAAACCTCCTAATACCTCCATCCACCAAAGTTTCATCTTTCTCGCTCTCTGTGCAGCCTTTGACAGGTATATCATCCAAGAATGGACGGGTTTTCTCAGGGATAAAAGACTGCAAAATTCGATTCATAGCGCTTTGCATATGCGCCACAGAGTTAGTAGCCCCCATTGGGAGAGTGCACATACGCATCAGCCCTAATGGTGTTCGCATCGTGGTTATGTCCCGGCTCCCTTCAGCAAGCTGAAACTGATCATAACCTGAATACAAATCTCCTATAGAATAGATTGCCCTCCCTACAAACTCCTCAGCAAACTCATCCACAGCCGGTCCAACACCAGAATTCCGGATTGTTACCTTATTTGGCGGTTGCATATCTTGTATGAACCGCAACTTACCATTCTTCTTCCGAACGGTAAACCAACGATTTGAGTATGGCGCTTTTGAAGGTTCTAAAATCTTTGCCTGAACTTTCTCCTTCAGTAGTTCTGTCAGCTGGGGCAGAAGCGCCTTTGGCACTGGTATTGGCCTCAGATCCCACGGTACATGCGGAACTGTGAAAATTATCATCGGTGTGATTTCCTGCGGGTTCACACACCCAATCTCCTCGATCTTGAAAGCAAAAGCCTTCCCGCACTTCCCAATCATTTCCTTGAATGCACGGTGCTCAACTTCTGTGAGCAATCCATCCCCTCCGACCGTAAGCTCATCCAAGGTCTCTTTAGTAAACGAATGACCAATATCCTTTTCCTGCCTCAGTCTCGGTTCCTCTCTGGTCCTACGCATCAAATCAGAAGCATCCAATGGCAATGGGACAGCAATAGGACGAACCTTTTTGTCCACTATTTTGTACTTAGTGTCACATCTCACTTCATGAACCAACTTTGAAAGTGTTTCATGAAGCTCCTTTCCTATCTCAATCACGGGTTTTCCTTTCTCCATTGCTCTGATCACCTTCTGGACTGCCCTACCTTCTCCCCAATCCTCCAACAATCCAATGATAGTCTCGCTATCATCCATTTCCCTTGCTGTTTTCAGAATTCTCTCTTTCCTTTTCATTCTCTTCTGCAAAATTCCCGTGGTACTCCCTACATGTGCAAAGCAAACAGTTCTACCACTCTGGATTCCCACATAGGTCCTATCAAAACAGTCCTCCTCACTGATCTCTTGCGGTGGAATGTAGCATAGGGCGCCTTGTCCCCCCACCTTCTCTGACAAGACGCCTAGTGGAAACCCCACCTTCCAGTAGGCTTTTCTGGATCCCTTAACTCTCTCCTGTTCCTGTCGCTGCCCGGCAACACAGTAGGGAATTGCACTATTCTGGTCCCATTCTGACTTCTAACCTTTGCCACATGAGTCCCATCATTCAGAACTTTGCTCTCCATTCTAAACTGAGTAATGAAGGGCTGTCCTAGGATCACTGGGTAGGGCAAGGTATCATGCACGAACACATTAATAGGCTCTACCACATTCCCTATCTTGATTTTGACATCCGGACAAGCTCCCCACAATGCATTTCTGGTTCTATTCACTGATTTTACCTTCCAATCAATGTCACGATCCACCTTCCATCGCCCTTCATCGTAGACCGCCTTTGACACGAGATTGACTTCAGATCCGGAATCAATCAGCGCTCTCACCGGTGCTTTCACTCCTTGTATCTCGATCTCACACTCGCTGCAACTTCTTGCCCAAAAAGAGTCTTGAACCTCCTCTGACAAGGGCACAAATGACTTCTCATCCTCAAGAGCAGCATCATAGACACGTGCTTCTCGGGTCTCATCCTCTAGTTTTTCCTGTTCAAGCTCAAGCCCGAAAGTCCCCACCTCTCCTTCAGCCTCACTCCCGTCCTCGTACAACAAGGATGTGTGCGGTCCTTCCTTGTAGAATCGTTTCTTCTTTGCCTTGACAAGGATAAGGTCCTGCACATCCTTCCTCAAGCTACCAAAGAACTCTTCATTTGTGAAACACCTCACCTCCTGTTTCCAGAACTTTTTGGCAATCTCTTGCGGATCCAGTTCCATTTCTATGTCCCGGCTCAACAGCCAACCCGGCCCCTTCCTAGGAGATCTCTCTCCCGGCTTCTGGTTCGCTGCCCCTTCTGTGTCCATCCGTGACTCTTCTCCAACGCCCAAATTCTGATCCCTGCTCTTTTGTGCATCACTGAACTGCACCTCTTTCCTTCTAACCTGCCTCCTCTCCGGTTCCACTCGCTGTTGCTTTTCCCTTGGCTGCCCTTCACTATCTACCCGTTGATCAGATTTTCGTTTCTCTTCCACCATAGCATCCCAAGTGGCACCAACTTCAGCAGTGATGGCAGTTATTACCACCGGCACATCCCACCCTGATTTCCTCCGGACCTGCTCTGCTAGTCTCTTCTTCTCAACTTCTCCTAGGTCTGCCCAATTCTTCACTTCACTCATTGCACTATACACACCAGGCTCAAATGCAGCGACTGCCATACTTACTTCACGTTTGCCCATGTGTCTTTCCAGCAGAGCCTTCATCCCTCCCCTGTTACCATTTAGCGGTATTGGCTCCCCAGTATCATAGAAGGCTATCTTCTTCATCCCGGGTTCTCCAACAAACTTCACCCACTGTTTGCGTACTGCTTCTGATAGCTCTTGGCAGTCCCTTTTGGCATGACTCTTACTGTCACACCACATGCACCCATAGGGTTGCCTCCTCTCTCCATCTATCCTTGCAGTGCTACTCCCACTCTGCAACTGGTCGACCTTGGTGGTCAGAATCTTCAACCCCTCCATCAGTCGCGAGATCTCATCTACTGCTCCTTCTTTGGGCATCTCACTCACTCGCTGCCCCTCCTTCCCTCTCCCGGACCCAACCACATTACTCCGAATAGGCGCTTTGGCTATTGCTTCTTCATCCAGCTCTCTCTGCCTCCGCCTGCGGCTTACCCAGACAACCGCCTCCTCAATCTTTCCCCACTCTACCGCTCCCAACCGATCAGGCTGGAGCAAATCGAGTGCATACTCCAACTCATCCCGCAAACGACTATCCGCAGCTCGTAGGAAGTAGTTAGACCTCTGTAGTCTAATGGCCTCAGCTTCACAAGCTGACAGATGCCCCAGTCTCTTGTTAAACTCTCTTAGGAGATCTTGAGGGCCCAAGTTTTTACTCCTATCGTTCACCCAATCCAAGAACATGGCCTGAGTGACCCGATCTGCATCCTGCAGCAAGAATTCCTCTTTCATCATCTGGGAGAACTCCTCCCATGTCTTTGCCCCTCTCACCAAGCCCTCAACCACCCTCCTGATTTCGAGCTCAGCCAACGTAGGAAACCTAGCAATGGCAATGTTCTCATCCAGATCATGAAGCTTAACCTCTCTCCAGTAGACCTTCAGGTACTTGGTCACATCCTTACCATCAAATTCCCCTTGCTGATCTACCACAGCGCGCAAACACTTCGTGACTTGTGAAGACTGCGCTCTCACCTTGTCTCTTTCTTCATCTTGATCCTTCATGGCTCTCATGGTTGCCATGACAATAAGTGAGATCTCCTGTTCCCTTGTCATAGCTGAAGATGAAGCCTCTGGGCCCATCTCTACCTCAGCACAGCTCACTCCTGTCCACTTAGATTAGTCCAATCTGTCCTTGTTCCCTTCCCCAACTCCAACTAGTCGTAACCTCTAAGCACAAGCCTCAAGATTCCCCAGCATGGTCGCCACTTATGTCGTGGGGAACGTTTGGTCTCGAGAGTGCGCCGAGCACATGGTTGCTTGTGCTTAGTTTTCCCTACTGTCCTTCTTTTGGGTCTTTCCCATAGACTGACATTCCTTCCCTACTCCTGGTTTGTCGGGAATTTGTCTCTATATGAACCTGTTGTTTCAGTTTCCCTAAGGTTGGCTCTCCCTGAAGGTTTTGTTTTATCCTTGACTTTCATAAATTTAATCTTGTCATGCTAGTCTGGTGTTATGGTTTCTACCTCTGCCTGGTCTCATATTCTATTTTCACGTCAGGTTCAAGCTATGGTTCGGGATCTGGCAATTCATAGACCTAGGTCAGGTGGCCCTTTAATAAAATAAAAGAAACAACAACTGAGTGATCTAACCAAACATAAACCCGGGCCTCCAGATCATTTACTTAGGCTATTCACATGGACCGGACTGAGAGTTCCTAGAATGGAGTTTTCCTCAACTCTAGTCACAATTCATAACACAATCCGCTTCTAAGATTTATCATTCACAGGAGTTTCAACAACAACGTTCACAAGGTTGGATAAGTCAAATAGTTCTAGTCAAGACAATGCCTACCCTAAGGTTGCAACTGATCATCAACTCAGCCGGCAGTTCACATATATTCTGTCCGGCAGCAGGCAAGGCAATTCACCCTCCGAACCTCTTCATTCTCCTATGCCCTGTTTTGCATATCAGATTCACTCCATTCAGACAGGCCAACCAACTTCAAATCTTTCTTGCCTTTGTTCCAGATGAGCTGAGCCACCTTGAAATTCTCCTCCTTTTCTTCCTGACTAGCTCCTATCACTGCCTGTTCAGTCACTCTTCACAACATCTTCCCAAAAAAAATTATATCTTTCTTCTTCGCTCCTATCCTCACCTTCGGGAGATTATCCTTTGGCAACTTCTGCAGCAAATCCCCTTCAGACCTGCAAAAATTCCTCTCCAATTCTGTCCCTCAACACTCTATCAACATTTTCACATTGAAATCTCTCTTCCTCAGTCCTGTTCTCACCTTCGTGAGAGTTTCTTTTGCTACTCCTGCAGCCTGCCCTTCAGACCTGCGAAAATTGCCCTTCTGTCCAAGCACTTCCTCTCCTGCACATTTGTTCATTCCTTCAAGAAGAAACCTTTCTCTCCCCTGCACTCTCAAGTCCCTAACAGTACCTGCTAAAATTGTCTTCTTGCAACCTCACCAACCACTTCACATTGCTGCAAAATTTGTCTTCGTGCAGCCCTCACAAACCCCTTCACAGTCCTGCGAAAATTGCCTTCTTGAAACACTTTCTGCCCTGCACTTTCAAGCCCTCACATTCCTGCAAAAATTGCCTTCATGCACCTCACCAAAACCCATCACAGTCCTGCGAAATTTGCCTTCTTGAAACACTTTCTGCCCTGCACTTTCAAGCCCTCACATTCCTGCAATATTTGCCTTCATGCACCTCACCAAAACCCATCACAGTCCTGCGAAAATTGCCTTCTTGAAACACTTTCTGCCTGCACTTTCAAGCCCTCACATTCCTGCAAAAATTGCCTTCATGCACCTCACCAAAACCCATCACAGTCCTGCGAAATTTGCCTTCTTGAAACACTTTCTGCCCTGCACTTTCAAGCCCTCACATTCCTGCAATATTTGCCTTCATGCACCTCACCAAAACCCATCACAGTCCTGCGAAAATTGCCTTCATGAAACACTTTCTGCCTGCACTTTCAAGCCCTCACATTCCTGCAAAAATTGCCTTCATGCACCTCACCAAAACCCATCACAGTCCTGCGAAAATTGCCTTCATGAAAACACTTTCTGCCCTGCACTTTCAAGCCCTCACATTCCTGCGAAAATTGCCTTCATGCACCTCACCAAAACCCATCACAGTCCTGCAAAAATTGCCTTCATGAAAACACTTTCTGCCCTGCACTTTCACATTTCAAAAATTCCTCTCCTGGTCCAAGCACAGTCCTGCACTCTCACATTTCAGAATTCCTCTCCTGGTCCAAACACAGCCTGCACTCTCAGATTTTGAAATTGCTCTCCTGGTCCAAGCACAGCCCTGCACTCTCACATTTTGAAATTGCTCTCCTGGTCCAAGCACAGCCCTGCACTCTCACATTTCAAAATTTCTCTCCTGGTCCAAGCACAGCCCTGCACTCTCACATTTCGAAATTTCTCTCCTGGTCCAAGCACAGCCCTGCACTCTCACATTTTGAAATTGCTCTCCTGGTCCAAGCACAGCCCTGCACTCTCACATTTCAGAATTCCTCTCCTGGTCCAAACACAGCCTGCACTCTCACATTTCGAAATTGCTCTCCTGGCCCAAGCACAGCCCTGCACTCTCACATTTCGAAATTCCTCTCCTGTCCAACTCAAAATTCCTGGCCCTGATTGTTCCTCTTCCACCCTTCAGTTCTCAAGAAATTTTCTCCCCTGCACTCTCAAGCCCTCCTGTCCAACTCGAAAATCCTCTCCTGTGTGTGTTCCTCTTCTACCCTTCAGTTCTCGAGAAATTTTCTCCCCTGCACTCTCAAGCCCTCCTGTCCAACTCGAAAATCCTCTCCTGTGTGTGTTCCTCTTCCACCCTTCAGTTCTCGAGAAATTTTCTCCCCTGCACTCTCAAGCCCTCCTGTCCAACTCGAAAATCCTCTCCTGTGTGTGTTCCTCTTCCACCCTTCAGTTCTCGAGAAATTTTCTCCCCTGCACTCTCAAGCCCTCACATTCCTGCAAAAATTGCCTTCATGCACCTCACCAAAACCCATCACAGTCCTGCGAAAATTGCCTTCATGAAAACACTTTCTGCCCTGCACTTTCAAGCCCTCACATTCCTGCGAAAATTGCCTTCATGCACCTCACCAAAACCCATCACAGTCCTGCAAAAATTGCCTTCATGAAAACACTTTCTGCCCTGCACTTTCACATTTCAAAAATTCCTCTCCTGGTCCAAGCACAGTCCTGCACTCTCACATTTCAGAATTCCTCTCCTGGTCCAAACACAGCCTGCACTCTCAGATTTTGAAATTGCTCTCCTGGTCCAAGCACAGCCCTGCACTCTCACATTTTGAAATTGCTCTCCTGGTCCAAGCACAGCCCTGCACTCTCACATTTCAAAATTTCTCTCCTGGTCCAAGCACAGCCCTGCACTCTCACATTTCGAAATTTCTCTCCTGGTCCAAGCACAGCCCTGCACTCTCACATTTTGAAATTGCTCTCCTGGTCCAAGCACAGCCCTGCACTCTCACATTTCAGAATTCCTCTCCTGGTCCAAACACAGCCTGCACTCTCACATTTCGAAATTGCTCTCCTGGCCCAAGCACAGCCCTGCACTCTCACATTTCGAAATTCCTCTCCTGTCCAACTCAAAATTCCTGGCCCTGATTGTTCCTCTTCCACCCTTCAGTTCTCAAGAAATTTTCTCCCCTGCACTCTCAAGCCCTCCTGTCCAACTCGAAAATCCTCTCCTGTGTGTGTTCCTCTTCTACCCTTCAGTTCTCGAGAAATTTTCTCCCCTGCACTCTCAAGCCCTCCTGTCCAACTCGAAAATCCTCTCCTGTGTGTGTTCCTCTGTCCAAACCCTCCAGCCTCTCGAGAATTTCTCCTCCTGCCAAACCCTCTCCTGTCCAACTCAAAATTTCCTCTCCCTAAAAAGCCTTCCTGACTACTCCTTCATGATCATTCCAATCTCTTTCAATTCCCTTCCTTCCTGCCCACCTTATGTCCTCTGCCCCCAAACTCCTCCTGTCATTCTTGAAAAAAAAAACCCCTTTCTCTCTGGACACTCCTCTGTCCCTTTTCAAAAAAAAACCCTACTCCTTTCTTCTCCTGAAAATTTCTGCCACTCCTCTCGAAATCCTCTGCCAAACCCTCTCGAAATCTTTTGGCATTTTGTGAAAACCCTCAGCCCTTCTCTGTCTCCTCACTTTCTCCCAAAACAAGATAGCAAAACCACACCCAAGATATATTATCATAAATCCCTGTTCCTTACAACAAATAAAAGAGAAAAGAAAATTCATCACACCAAAAGCCTCAAGGGTACACGTGGGATATTTTCCCGACGACACCGGCAAATATCACTTTTGCGGTAATCACGTAAGTAAAGTTCGTTCCTGCAGAGATATGAGTCAGAAATGTCCAAATACAAAGTCAAACAGTAACATGTAGTTCTTCTTGGTTGCGTCTTTAATCTCTCAGGTAGAAACCACACCCAGAAGAGAGTAACAAGCACTGACTCGCAGTCTTGTCACAAATGTCACACTCCTCAATCACAACTCCATCAAATCTTTCCAAACAATCTTGATTGTGATGATTTAGGCTCTCCCAAAAACAACACTTCACTGCAAAACGACTTCACCTCAGAATTATGTTCCACCCTCCACTGAAGGCACAACTTCCTTGATCAAAATTGCTTCACATCAACTTTGCACTGCACTTACAAATGCAGAATACTACCAACACTACAATTCCTATCAGATTTGTCAAGGCATTGCTTCGATTGCACTTCACTCAGGATCAAACACACAAAATGAAGATCAAGGCTGTGGAATCCAACATCCAACAAATACACTGACTTGCACTTTGAATTTCTCCAAACACTCACAAACACAATCACAAAGTTGATACTCGGAATCAAGCTCAAGCGACGAGCACTACTTTATAGCACTTTGCTTTATCTATTCTCATAAATTATGAGCACTAAACAACATCTGACTATGAATGCCACTCTTAAATAGTGAATCAATTGACAATTCTAACAACTATACCGTTCTACAACAACTCTTCTAACCTGCAGATTCAAAATGACAATGCATCTCTTTGTTGTACCTATTCTTTGTTCTTTTTGACGAGAAGGCATCTCTCACCTCCTGAGTCTCTTGGGCTATCTCTCCTTTCCCCAAGAATGTGGCTCCCTGCTCCAAGCCTGCCTCCTTCCTGAGTACGAGTCTCCAATCCGACTCTGTCCAGCGAGCCGGATTTCCTCTCTTCCTTTCTTCCTCGGGTCCATTGAGACACTTACTCTTGATGATTTCTGTCATGAATCCTGGAAAACTTACGTTCCAATTCCATGCCAGAAAGGTGATCCAAAGTTGGCTCAAGACTTTGATCTGTGCTATCACATCTAATCTCTGAATTGCATGATTTCTCACTACGAATTCGGAGTTCTTCTTCCCTCCTCCCATCTCTTCTACTTTCTCACTTTCTCTTGATTTCACTCTTGCGACTTCTCCCTTGCGCACTAACACGAGTCCAACTCTATTTCCCTTTCCCTGATCACCTGCAAGACGACTCCTCAATGGCGAAGGAAAATTGCTCGACATTTTGTCGTTGCAGTTTTGATTTTTATAGAGTTGCGCTTCTTTGTCTTCCGTCACTTTGAGTTCCTACCAAGAAATCACACCTCCAACATGCACCTGTCACTGTCAATCAACCTTTGCGCGTATGAGCCGCCAGTTTTAAAATGGCCCCTTCTTGAATTTCTTGCCCTGATGCAAGGTTGTTAAATTGTCTTCGCCTCGGGTTGAGCCCCCCCCCCTCCCAATCCAAAGACAATTTACTTTAGTTTTTATGCTGACAGGGCATTTCCGACTACTTTGCCTTATGACCCAAAGTCACTTTACTTCGGGTTTCATCCCGAAGACTCTTTTCTTTGCCTTCTTTGGCCATACATGCGCAATCCGACTTCTCTATACACTTCTTCTCCTTTATTCTAAAAAAACAAAAAAATGTGGGCACCACATACCCCCTCCCTCAAATGTGAGCATCCCCGCGAACATAGATCTCGGGTGTCTTAGAAACTTCCGAGTCTATGGTCCAATATCTCTGAACTCTCCACCCGTTTACTCGAGTGGCAAAAGGATTACCTTCCAAGTCTACAAGCTGCATGGATCCATTTTTGTAAAGATGAAGAACTCGATAGGGACCCATCCATCTCAAATGCAACTTGCTTGGGAAAATATTTGGCAATTGTCATATAACAAAACCAAATCCTCTTCTCGTATAGTCACAGGCTTGATTCTCTTATCATGTCTGACTTTCCTTTGTGCTTGTACTTCTTTCGTGGTTTGCATTGCATCGTCTCTTTTCTCTTCTAACTACATCAATTGATGAATCTAAAGATCCTGACTTTCTTCTTCCAACATTCGTTCTTTGCATAGAACCCGATATGTCGGAACTTCAAATTCAACTGGCAGTATGGGATGCAAGCCATATGTCAAGAAGTATGGAGTTTGTTTGGTTGTAATCTTCTCTGTTGTTTGATATGCCCACAACGCGGCTGGTAATTTTGTATCCCAATCATAGGCATAATTGACAATCACCTTATTCAAAATTTTACAAAGTAACCCATTCACTTTTTCTGTTAAGCCATTTGCTTTTGGGTTATAAGAAGTCGTCTTTTGATGTTTTATCTGAAAGTACTTGCTTAACGCCTCCATTATAGAGTTCAAAAAATGTGTTCCTTGGTCATTGACCAATTCCAGAGGACACCCATATCGGGAGATGATGTTTCAAAAGAAAAATTCCGCCACAGTTTCAGCATCATCTCTGCCGATCGTCAATTTCCCACTCCTGGTCTTGAGTTTCTAACCTAGACAGGAAGTCCGCATTCGAATGCGAAGCTCCTTTCCTTACTTGTACAGTATACGTGAACTCTTGTAATAACAAGATCCATCTTGCAATTTGTCCCGATAAATCTGCCTTCTTGACCAAATGTTGCAATGCATAATGGTCCACATAGAAGACAAACTCATACCCCAACAAATAATGATGAAATTTCTTATAGGCATACACCATTCCAAGTGCTTCTCTTTCAGTCGTCAAATAGTTCTTTTCAGAAAATGAAAGTTGTTGGTTGGCATAATACACCGAGTAGTCCTTCTTCTTCTCGTCCTTCTGACTTAAGACAACCCCGATGGCCATGGACAAAGTGTCTACATACACATGAAAAGGGACGTCCCAATTTGGGGCCCTCATGACTGGTGCTTCAACCAGTTTCTTCTTCAACACCTGGAAAGCTTCTTCTTGATTTGCTTCCCATAGATAGTCTTTGGATTTCTTCAGAAGCTTTGTAAGTGGCACAGCAAGCACTGCATAGTTTGACACAAAGCGTCCGTAATATCCGACATGTCCCAAGAAGGCTCTCAACTCCCGGATGTTCTTCTGGAATTCCAAAGCTGCAATTATCTTAACCTTCTCAACATCGACTTCAATACCTCGGCTTTACACCCGATGCCCCAAAAGAATTCCCTCCTTCATTGCAAAGAAGCACTTCTCCGGGTGTAATGACAAGCCAGCAAAACGACACCTTTCAAATGTTTGGCGAAGGTAATCTAAATGTACATCTCTTTGCCCAAACACACAAAAGTCATCAATAAAAACTTCCATAAATTTGCGCATGAAATCTTTGAAGATTGAATTCATCATCCGCTGGAAAGTAGCGGGAGCACTACACAACCCAAAGGGCATTTGATTGTAAGCAAAAGTGCCCCAATCGGTCATGAATGTAGTTTTATCCTTGTCTACTTCTCAAATGGATACTTGATTGTACCTTGAAAATCCATCGAGAAAACTATAACAAGGATGTCTAGCTACCTAATCTAAAATTGTATCGGTAAAAGGCAAGGGATGATGATCTTTCCTTGTGACTGCGTTCAACTTTCAAAAGTCTTGGCACACTCGGATCTTCCTTGTTTTCTTCTTCGGGACAATGACAATGGGAGAGACCCATTCACTGCTTAAGATAGGGAAGATGATTCTGGCCCCTAAGTACTTATCAATTTCATCTTTCACCAAAAGTGAGTACTTCGGGTTCAGACGGTATTGTCGCTACTGAACCAGAACTGCACCTTCAATCAGATCAATCCGGTGTTCTCCAAATTCTTGTGGAATACCCAGCATTTGATCAATCGACCAGGCAAATACATCCTGGAATTCTATAAACAGGGCAGTGTATCCTGCCAACTCCTCCGAAGTAACTATCTTCAAGATTTTTAAAATTTTTCCTTCAATTAATAAAACATCTTGACAGTCATTGGGGTTGATGACTCCTTCAACGTGGCTTACTCGGCTTAACCCAAGGCGAGCGGCCATCAAACTCCCTTCCTCCAAGTCAGGTTCACCCAAGGCGAGGTCATATAGATCTTTGTCTTCAACATCCACCTCGTAGCATTCCAAGTAATTAACTTGGACTTCGTCTTTGGATTTGTTTGAGGACAAAGATGATGAGTCTTTGGATTCGTCCTCCTCTTCCAACGAACTTGTTTCCCCCAGATGGAGAACCTTCGTCCAACTCATAGTCACCAGCTTCTGATCTTTGGACGAAATGTCCTTGAATCTTAACTTCTGCTGATGCCAATCCACTACAACTTGGGCACTATACAACCAAGGTCTGCCGATCAACAAAGGGTAACCAGTTTTTGTCACTGGTTGCAATATGATGTAATTCAACTTGAAGGGTACCCCTCCAATGATCGTGGTAATGTTTGACAGCATGCCCAATGGCCGTCTCCTGGTTTGGTCTGCAAACTTCAACACTCGAGGTGTTGGTTCAAACGTGTGATACCCGAGTCGATTTGCAGTATCCTTGGTCATGACATTCACACCGGACCCAAAGTCAATGGGTATTGATGTGATCATGCACCCTGCAATCTCCGCGTCTACCTTGGGAGATCCCAAATCTTCTTGTTCAATACAATAAATAACAAGCAGGTCCTTCTTTGACATCGACCTCACCTTCTTGAGGGCCAAATTCAGTTGTCTCTTGTACAGCTTGTTATCTTCCCACAATTGCTTGAATGTAACGTTGGCATTTGTGGTGGCCAGATCTGCTACAATATCATATCGGGGAACTCCTCCCAATTTGACCGTCTTTGCTTTCGGCTTTGGGTCCGAAGTCTCTCCATGTTCCCACTTGACTTCGGGACGCTTCAAAATGGTGACGGGCTTGCTGATGGCCTTGACCCGAGGTTCCTCGGGTTGGCCCACCTCGGCTTGGATCAGACCCTTTACTTCGGATCGGATGTCCGCCGGAAAAACTGGAGACTTAGTCTTTGTCTCCTCTTCCAAACTCAATTCCCGAGTTCGGAGTAGTGCCTCCTTTAGTTCTTTCTACAAGGATTTAGCTTTAGCTTTTGCAAGGATCTTTTCCTCCTTAGCAAAAAGAATTGCTTTTGGGCGCAGTCTCTTTGCCTTTCTCAAAGACAACAAGGTCATACTCAGTTCTTCGGGATCACGCTTCTTCTTACTGGAGCGTGTTTCAACCTTCAAAATTTCAAGGTCCGGCCATTCTCCTTTTGAGGCCGGACTCCCTTCTTGAGGTCTTTCTTCCTCAAGAGTGATACAATTTACATTCGTATCCCCCTTTGGCTGAAGGGCTGCATGCTCAGCGGGGGTCTGTACATACTTTACAGGCGGCTTTAGGTTTGGTGGGTGAGGACATTGGTTGCCCGTATGCCCCGATCCTTTACAATTTCCGCACAAGGGAACGTACCCAATTTGCCTTCTTGGCTCAGGACAGTTTGGAGACCAATGTCCCATCGAGCCACAATTATAACAGGCTCCGGGCGCAACATTCTGAGGCCAATTTTGGTTGCTCATCAGTGGTCTTCATGGAGGAGCATTGGGGTTATACTCCTTGGGTCCATACCTTGGACCTTGATATGATGTGCTCGCTTGAGGCTGTACTTCCTGAGTTTGGTACACCGCCTCTTCGTCCTCGTCTTGGTTACATCTCGGAACCCAATCAATTTGCTGCACCGAGAATGCATTACGAGTATTGCATTCTGTGTTGGCATGGCCTGATTTCCACATGCAGTGCACCATACATTAGATCTTCCAAACGCTGGGGCCTTCCTTTGGTCCTTGACCCCAATCATCTAGATCTTGAAATCCGAAAACTCCTTAATGAGGGCATCCAGCTTGGTATCCGCCTTATGTACATTCTTTGCTGGAGGAGTCACTGGTTTCTTGCCTCCACGTCTTCTGACTCATCTTGGCTTTGATTCTTCTTCGGATTCCGAAGAAGAGCTCAAAGACATAGAGGATTCGTCTGAAGAAGGAGAGGTGTTGCGCGAAGCTCTCCTTCTAGGCTTCTTGCCTTTCTTCTCCCAATTTCTCCGGTTACCGGCAGAGTGAGAGTGGGCCGCTTCATAACGAGTGACATGTTTGAGTACTTTGTCTAGGGAAGTTACATTCCTCTCCCTGGCAAAGATTCGTATCTCTGGTGAAAGGCCCCCAAGGAACCAGATAATGGCTTGGGCATTGGAGTAACCCACCACCCCCGATTTCTTGGGAACTCGGTTCAGTAGTGCCATGAACCGCTCAGAGTAGTCTCTCAACTTCTCCTTCTTGCCACGGTCCAAATTGTTGAGTGCCGCGAAGACACTTGTATTGTAGTCAACTTCCCGGAATTGTTCTCAAGTCTGCCCAATCCACTAGTACAAACCCCTTCTGGGTCACATGGGTGTACCAGCTCTGAGCTTTCTTGTGGAGTAGACTTGGGAAAATTCTCAGTCGATCCGCCGAGTCCTTATTAGCAAAGGAGATGACTTCAAATTCTTTGATGAATTCATCGAGGTCTTTGTCTTGTTCTGTCCCCTTGTACTTCTGATAGGCGTGTCGGGTGACAGGCAGCAAAGTCCTTATTAGCAAAGGAGATGACTTCGAATTCTTTGATGAATTCATCGGGGTCTTCGTCTTGTTCTGTCCCCTTGTACTTCTGATAGGCGTGTCGGGTGATAGGCAGCAAAGTCATCGTTTGATGCACTGGGATCGGCTGAGGTAGTGTTGAACTTGACGGAACTGAAGAATTGGCTGGTATTGACACCGTGTTGTCAGCCCAGGGATTCCAATTTGTCAAATTCAAGGTGGGATCTTCTTCGACAATTTCTGCTATGAGAGTGTTGACTTCAACCTGAGTGCAAGATTCAGGATCAACACCTTCAATTGGTTGTCCAAAATTCCTTTGGGACAACCGAGGAATCATTTGTAGAAGATGTTGATACTTGTCTTCAGTAAGTGTTTGTGCTGTCTTTTCTTGAACAAAATTCTTCAAGGAAACAACATCTTTTACAGCTCTAGGGGAAGTTGGTGTATTGGGCCGCAATGCATATGTTTGCCCACTCAATTCTTTCTTCTTCTTGGAAGAAGATGGAGATGCGAAGTAGCCTTGCCAACCGCCATCGTGTTTCTTGTGGTCAAGTTCTCGCAGGGCTTCTTGCACTTCGTGAAGGAGTTGAAAATCCAACGCCTCTCATTCAGTTTTGTCAACAAGGGATGGGACGATCAGACGTTTGTCTTCTTCACACTGAAGTGCTCATCTTTGAGCTCTCTCTTCCCGTTGTTCTCTCGATGCAGACATTCATATTGCGTTGATACCCAGTTTCCAATTTGGCTTCATATTCTTCCACTTCCAAGATCTGTATCCCCAGTAATGATGCCAAAAATCATGTGACAACCCGGCAAATATCACTTTTGCGGTAATTGGGTAAGTAAAGTTTGTTCCCGCAGAGATACGAGTCAGAAATGTCCAAATACAAAGTCAAACAATAACATGTAGTTCTTCTTGGTTGCGTCTTTAATCTCTCAGGTAGAAACCACACCCAGAAGAGAGTAACAAGCACTGACTCACAATCTTCTCACAAATTCACACTCCTTAATCACAACTCCATCAAATCTTTCCAAACAATCTTGATTGTGATGATTTAGGCTCTCCCAAAAACGGCACTTCACTGCAAAACGACTTCACCTCAGAATTGTGTTCCACCCCTCCACTTAAGGCATAACTTCCTTGATCAAAATTGCTTCACATCAACTTTGCACTGCACTCACAAATGCAAAATACTACCAACACTACAATTCCTCTCAGATTTGTCAAGGCATTGCTTCGATTGCACTTCACTCAGGATCAAACACACAGAATGAAGATCAAGGCTATGGAATCTAACATCCAACAAACACACTCACTTGCACTTCAAATTTCTCCAAACACTCACAAACACAATCACAAAGTTGATACTCAGAATCAAGCTCAAGCGACGAGCACTGCTTTATAGCACTTCACTTTATCTATTCTCAGAAATTATGAGCACTAAACAACATGTGACTGCGAATGCCACTCTTAAATAGTGAATCAATCAACAGTTCTAACAACTATACCGTTCTACAACAACTCTTCTAACTTGTAGATCCGAAATGACAATGCACTTCTTCATATCTGCCTCTTCATATCTCAAAACTGTTACTAATCCGATCCGATGTCTACTTCTTCCTTGGCTTTCAAACCCGAACCCGAAGTAATCTTACTTCCTATCATTTTTTCCTCGGGTCTTGTATCTTCTACTTCTTCTACCAGATCCAGCAATTCTCTTTCCTGATCTGAAATTCCACTAGTGGGTAATCTATCTAACTCCTTATCTCCCGACCCACTCTTCTCTAATGTCTCTGATGGCAACTCCGAAGACATTTGGACTCCTATGTTATCTACTTCGGGTTTTGCTCTAACATCCTTCCGAAGTTTTTCTAGCTCTATTTTCGCTAAGTCTAATCTAATTGCAATATTATCTTCTACCTCTAAAACCTTTCTGTCTACACAAGTTCTTAATTTGATCAACAAGGCATTCATCTCGGTGTCTTTCGCTTGTTTGCGCCTCGTCTCCTACACCAGCAACTTCAACTCGTGCAATCTCGCTTCTTCAATTTAAATGCTGGCTTCTGTACTCAACATTGCGTTCACCCTGAGGACAATCTCCTTCAATGGCTCCAATCTTGTCTTCCTTTCTCGTTCCCAATCTGCAAGCCATTCCTCTTGGTACATTGCCAACTTTGCCTCAAATTTGGCTTTCACCGTTTCCTTCCCCTTCTCCTTCTGTTCAATCTTCTCTTCTTGATTACGAAGTAACTCTTGTAATCTCTCTTCTTCTCTATACCGTGCAGCCAACTCTTGTTGCTAGAGTTGCTTCTTCTCCTCCATACTCTCCATCACTCTATCGAGTTCTTGATCCTTTGCTGCTACCCTTGCCATAGCATGGATAAGTTCTACTCTTGAATTAGCAAACTGCTGCTTCAAGATTTCGTATTCAGCTACCTGTCTCTCTCTTGCTATGTCACTCTTCCTTGCAAGATCCTCTCAATAGCTCACTTCCCTCTTCAGGTCTTCAATTACTTGACTTCTCTCTACTACCTCCGCTCGCAGTACTTCTCTCTCCTCCTCACCTCGGGTGACACTCTTCTTCAACTCCAAGTTCTCTTCTTCTAATCTTGATAAGACCTGCAAAACAGTCTTTACCTCTGGACAAGTCGACGGCATCTCCTTCTTCTTGTGCTCCAACTTCACCAACAATGGGCACACTACCTCTCGCAGGTACTCCACTCCATCACTGGCAACTACTTCATCCCGTGGAGTGGTCTCTCTTCTCTCTTTGTGTTCTCCCGATACTCGCCTTCTTCTCTGGAGTCTTTGTATCGGAATTGACGCCTCATTGCCCAAGCTTTCTTCTACCTCTTCCTTCACTCTACTCGGCCCCGCTTCACACTTTGCCTTACGTCTCAAATGAATTCCTTGCTGTACTACGATCTTCTTTTCCTCGGGCACTGTTACTTTGTCCTCCAGCGTTGTGTTGTCTTCGGCTTCCACCTTGGCTTGCACTTCTTCGTATTCGTCAGCCGTTGGCACCGATGTCATTTCTCCACCTTCTTCACTATCACTGCTCGTATCTCCGCTCTGTAGTGTCAGCTCAGGTTCCTTCTCATGTTCCGAGTCCTCCATTTTGAGCTCGGCCTCGCCTTCTGAGTCTTCATCTTCTGACTCAATTACCACCATTCCTCACCTTGGGTTACTTCTCTGCACCTCACCCTGCATCTTCCAAGGTTTCTTGCTTTCTTTGGCTTCTCCTTACCGACTCCTCTTCTTTATCGGGGTACTCATCGCGACCTCCACATTCTTCCCTATCTTTGCATAGTAGTCGTCCATGCTCTGGATTTGAAGAATGTATTGCTGCTCCTCGACATTGACCTCCTTTGCACATCAGGATGGAAGTGCAACACCATCCGAGTCCGCTCCGCCGAGTTCAGCAAATTGAGCCAGAGGTAGAAGTGTGTTGCAAACGGCACAATGTAGTGTGGAGGCAACTTATCCCGTAGATTCCACACCATCTGCCTTGTTCTCTTGTGAAAACACCTTGCCCAATTTATAGGTTCTCCTGCAAACAACTTATGGAAGAACATCGCTTGGTGTTTCATCACATAAGTTGTTCTCTCCGACTTCAAGATTGCCATGAGAGCACTCACAATCCCTCTCTTCACTAGATCCTTGTAACTCTCAACTTTGTACCCATTCTTTGTTCTTTTCGACAAGAAGGCATCTCTCACCTCCTGAGTCTCTTGAGCTATCTCTCCTTTCCCCAAGAATGTGACTCCCTGCTCCAAGCTTGCCTACTTCTCGAGTACGAGTCTCCAATCCGACTTTGTCCAGCGAGCCGGTGTCGTCGGGAAAATATCCCACGTGTACCCTTGAGGCTTTTGGTGTGATGAATTTTCTTTTCTCTTTTATTTGTTGTAAGGAACAGGGATTTATGATAATATATCTCGGGTGTGGTTTTGCTATCTTGTTTTGGGAGAAAGTGAGGAGACAGAGAAGGGCTGAGGGTTTTCACAAAATGCCAAAAGATTTCGAGAGGGTTTGGCAGAGGATTTCGAGAAGAGTGGCAGAAATTTTCAGGAGAAGAAAGGAGTAGGGTTTTTTTTTTTGAAAAGGGACAGAGGAGTGTCGAGAGAGAAAGGGGTTTTTTTTTCAAGAATGACAGGAGGAGTTGGGGGGCAGAGGACATAAGGTGGGCAGGAAGGAAGGGAATTGAAAGGGATTGGAATGATCATGAAGGAGTAGTCAGGAAGGCTTTTTAGGGAGAGGAAATTTCGAGTTGGACAGGAGAGGGTTTGGCAGGAGGAGAAATTCTCAAGAGGCTGGAGGGTTTGGACAGAGGAACACACACACAGAGGATTTTTCGAGTTGGACAGGAGAGGGTTTGGCAGGAGGAGAAATTCTCGAGAGGCTGGAGGGTTTGGACAGAGGAACACACACACAGAGGATTTTTCGAGTTGGACAGGAGAGGGTTTGGCAGGAGGAGAAATTCTCGAGAAGCTGGAGGGTTTGGACCGAGGAACACACACACAGAGGATTTTTCGAGTTGGACAGGAGAGGGTTTGGCAGGAGGAGAAATTCTCGAGAAGCTGGAGGGTTTGGACAGAGGAACACACACAGGAGAGGATTTTCGAGTTGGACAGGAGGGCTTGAGAGTGCAGGGGAGAATATTTCTCGAGAACTGAAGGGTGGAAGAGGAACACACACAAGAGAGGATTTTCGAGTTGGACAGGAGGGCTTGAGAGTGCAGGGGAGAAAATTTCTCGAGAACTGAAGGGTGGAAGAGGAACACACACAGGAGAGGATTTTCGAGTTGGACAGGAGGGCTTGAGAGTGCAGGGGAGAAAATTTCTCGAGAACTGAAGGGTGGAAGAGGAACACACACAGGAGAGGATTTTCGAGTTGGACAGGAGGGCTTGAGAGTGCAAGGGGAGAAAATTTCTTGAGAACTGAAGGGTGGAAGAGGAACAATCAGGGCCAGGAATTTTGAGTTGGACAGGAGAGGAATTTCGAAATGTGAGAGTGCAGGGCTGTGCTTGGGCCAGGAGAGCAATTTCGAAATGTGAGAGTGCAGGGCTGTGCTTGGACCAGGAGAGAAATTTCGAAATGTGAGAGTGCAGGGCTGTGCTTGGACCAGGATAGCAAATTTCGAAATGTGAGAGTGCAGGGCTGTGCTTGGACCAGGAGAGAAATTTTGAAATGTGAGAGTGCAGGGCTGTGCTTGGACCAGGAGAGCAATTTCGAAATGTGAGAGTGCAGGGCTGTGCTTGGACCAGGAGAGCAATTTCGAAATCTGAGAGTGCAGGCTGTGTTTGGACCAGGAGAGGAATTCTGAAATGTGAGAGTGCAGGACTGTGCTTGGACCAGGAGAGGAATTTTTGAAATGTGAAAGTGCAGGGCAGAAAGTGTTTTCATGAAGGCAATTTTTGCAGGACTGTGATGGGTTTTGGTGAGGTGCATGAAGGCAATTTTCGCAGGAATGTGAGGGCTTGAAAGTGCAGGGCAGAAAGTGTTTTCATGAAGGCAATTTTCGCAGGACTGTGATGGGTTTTGGTGAGGTGCATGAAGGCAATTTTTGCAGGAATGTGAGGGCTTGAAAGTGCAGGCAGAAAGTGTTTCATGAAGGCAATTTTCGCAGGACTGTGATGGGTTTTGGTGAGGTGCATGAAGGCAAATATTGCAGGAATGTGAGGGCTTGAAAGTGCAGGGCAGAAAGTGTTTCAAGAAGGCAAATTTCGCAGGACTGTGATGGGTTTTGGTGAGGTGCATGAAGGCAATTATTGCAGGAATGTGAGGGCTTGAAAGTGCAGGCAGAAAGTGTTTCATGAAGGCAATTTTCGCAGGACTGTGATGGGTTTTGGTGAGGTGCATGAAGGCAAATATTGCAGGAATGTGAGGGCTTGAAAGTGCAGGGCAGAAAGTGTTTCAAGAAGGCAAATTTCGCAGGACTGTGATGGGTTTTGGTGAGGTGCATGAAGGCAATTTTCGCAGGAATGTGAGGGCTTGAAAGTGCAGGGCAGAAAGTGTTTCAAGAAGGCAATTTTCGCAGGACTGTGAAGGGGTTTGTGAGGGCTGCACGAAGACAAATTTTGCAGCAATGTGAAGTGGTTGGTGAGGTTGCAAGAAGACAATTTTAGCAGGTACTGTTAGGGACTTGAGAGTGCAGGGGAGAGAAAGGTTTCTTCTTGAAGGAATGAACAAATGTGCAGGAGAGGAAGTGCTTGGACAGAAGGGCAATTTTCGCAGGTCTGAAGGGCAGGCTGCAGGAGTAGCAAAAGAAACTCTCACAAAGGTGAGAACAGGACTGAGGAAGAGGGATTTATGTGTGAAAATGTTGATAGAGTGTTGAGGGACAGAATTGGAAAGAGAATTTTCGCAGGTCTGAAGGGCAGGCTGCAAGAGTAGCAAAAGAAACTCTCACGAAGGTGAGAACAGGACTGAGGAAGAGAGATTTCAATGTGAAAATGTTGATAGAGTGTTGAGGGACAGAATTGGAGAGGAATTTTCGCAGGTCTGAAGGGGATTTGCTGCAGAAATTGCCAAAGGATAATCTCCCGAAGGTGAGGATAGGAGCGAAGAAGAAAGATATAATTTTTTTGGGAAGATGTTGTGAAGAGTGACTGAACAGGCAGTGATAGGAGCTAGTCAGGAAGAAAAGGAGGAGAATTTCAAGGTGGCTCAGCTCATCTGGAACAAAGGCAAGAAAGATTTGAAGTTGGTTGGCCTGTCTGAATGGAGTGAATCTGATATGCAAAACAGGGCATAGGAGAATGAAGAGGTTCGGAGGGTGAATTGCCTTGCCTGCTGCCGGACAGAATATATGTGAACTGCCGGCTGAGTTGATGATCAGTTGCAACCTTAGGGCAGGCATTGTCTTGACTAGAACTATTTGACTTATCCAACCTTGTGAACGTTGTTGTTGAAACTCCTGTGAATGATAAATCTTAGAAGCGGATTGTGTTATGAATTGTGACTAGAGTTGAGGAAAACTCCATTCTAGGAACTCTCAGTCCGGTCCATGTGAATAGCCTAAGTAAATGATCTGGAGGCCCGGGTTTATGTTTGGTTAGATCACTCAGTTGTTGTTTCTTTTATTTTATTAAAGGGCCACCTGACCTAGGTCTATGAATTGCCAGATCCCGAACCATAGCTTGAACCTGACGTGAAAATAGAATATGAGACCAGGCAGAGGTAGAAACCATAACACCAGACTAGCATGACAAGATTAAATTTATGAAAGTCAAGGATAAAACAAAACCTTCAGGGAGAGCCAACCTTAGGGAAACTGAAACAACAGGTTCATATAGAGACAAATTCCCGACAAACCAGGAGTAGGGAAGGAATGTCAGTCTATGGGAAAGACCCAAAAGAAGGACAGTAGGGAAAACTAAGCACAAGCAACCATGTGCTCGGCGCACTCTCGAGACCAAACGTTCCCCACGACATAAGTGGCGACCATGCTGGGGAATCTTGAGGCTTGTGCTTAGAGGTTACGACTAGTTGGAGTTGGGGAAGGGAACAAGGACAGATTTGACTAATCTAAGTGGACAGGAGTGAGCTGTGCTGAGGTAGAGATGGGCCCAGAGGCTTCATCTTCAGCTATGACAAGGGAACAGGAGATCTCACTTATTGTCATGGCAACCATGAGAGCCATGAAGGATCAAGATGAAGAAAGAGACAAGGTGAGAGCGCAGTCTTCACAAGTCACGAAGTGTTTGCGCGCTGTGGTAGATCAGCAAGGGGAATTTGATGGTAAGGATGTGACCAAGTACCTGAAGGTCTACTGGAGAGAGGTTAAGCTTCATGATCTGGATGAGAACATTGCCATTGCTAGGTTTCCTACGTTGGCTGAGCTCGAAATCAGGAGGGTGGTTGAGGGCTTGGTGAGAGGGGCAGAGACATGGGAGGAGTTCTCCCAGATGATGAAAGAGGAATTCTTGCTGCAGGATGCAGATCGGGTCACCCAGGCCATGTTCTTGGATTGGGTGAACGATAGGAGTAAAAACTTGGGCCCTCAAGATCTCCTAAGAGAGTTTAACAAGAGACTGGGGCATCTGTCAGCTTGTGAAGCTGAGGCCATTAGACTACAGAGGTCTAACTACTTTCTACGAGCTGCGGATAGTCGTTTGCGGGATGAGTTGGAGTATGCACTCGATTTGCTCCAGCCTGATCGGTTGGGAGCGGTAGAGTGGGGAAAGATTGAGGAGGCGGTTGTCTGGGTAAGCCGCAGGCGGAGGCAGAGAGAGCTGGATGAAGAAGCAATAGCCAAAGCGCCTATTCGGAGTAATGTGGTTGGGTCCGGGAGAGGGAAGGAGGGGCAGCGAGTGAGTGAGATGCCCAAAGAAGGAGCAGTAGATGAGATCTCGCGACTGATGGAGGGGTTGAAGATTCTGACCACCAAGGTCGACCAGTTGCAGAGTGGGAGTAGCACTGCAAGGACAGATGGAGAGAGGAGGCAACCCTATGGGTGCATGTGGTGTGACAGTAAGAGTCATGCCAAAAGGGACTGCCAAGAGCTATCAGAAGCAGTACGCAAACAGTGGGTGAAGTTTGTTGGAGAACCCGGGATGAAGAAGATAGCCTTCTATGATACTGGGGAGCCAATACCGCTAAATGGTAACAGGGGAGGGATGAAGGCTCTGCTGGAAAGACACATGGGCAAACGTGAAGTAAGTATGGCAGTCGCTGCATTTGAGCCTGGTGTGTATAGTGCAATGAGTGAAGTGAAGAATTGTGCAGACCTAGGAGAAGTTGAGAAGAAGAGACTAGCAGAGCAGGTCCGGAGGAAATCAGGGTGGGATGTGCCGGTGGTAATAACTGCCATCACTGCTGAAGTTGGTGCCACTTGGGATGCTATGGTGGAAGAGAAACGAAAATCTGATCAACGGGTAGATAGTGAAGGGCAGCCAAGGGAAAAGCAACAGCGAGTGGAACCGGAGAGGAGGCAGGTTAGAAGGAAAGAGGTGCAGTTCAGTGATGCACAAAAGAGCAGGGATCAGAATTTGGGCGTTGGAGAAGAGTCACGGATGGACACAGAAGGGGCAGCAAACCAGAAGCCGGGAGAGAGATCTCCTAGGAAGGGGCCGGGTTGGCTGTTGAGCCGGGACATAGAAATGGAACTGGATCCGCAAGAGATTGCCAAAAAGTTCTGGAAACAGGAGGTGAGGGGTTTCACAAATGAAGAGTTCTTTGGTAGCTTGAGGAAGGATGTGCAGGACCTTATCCTTGTCAAGGCAAAGAAGAAACGATTCTACAAGGAAGGACCGCACACATCCTTGTTGTACGAGGACGGGAGTGAGGCTGAAGGAGAGGTGGGGACTTTCGGGCTTGAGCTTGAACAGGAAAAACTAGAGGATGAGACCCGAGAAGCACGTGTCTATGATGCTGCTCTTGAGGATGAGAAGTCATTTGTGCCCTTGTCAGAGGAGGTTCAAGACTCTTTTTGGGCAAGAAGTTGCAGCGAGTGTGAGATCGAGATACAAGGAGTGAAAGCACCGGTGAGAGCGCTGATTGATTCCGGATCTGAAGTCAATCTCGTGTCAAAGGCGGTCTATGATGAAGGGCGATGGAAGGTGGATCGTGACATTGATTGGAAGGTAAACTCAGTGAATAGAACCAGAAATGCATTGTGGGGAGCTTGTCCGGATGTCAAAATCAAGATAGGGAATGTGGTAGAGCCTATTAATGTGTTCGTGCATGATACCTTGCCCTACCCAGTGATCCTAGGACAGCCCTTCATTACTCAGTTTAGAATGGAGAGCAAAGTTCTGAATGATGGGACTCATGTGGCAAAGGTTAGAAGTCAGAATGGGACCAGAATAGTGCAATTCCCTACTGTGTTGCCGGGCAGCGACAGGAACAGGAGAGAGTTAAGGGATCCAGAAAAGCCTACTGGAAGGTGGGGTTTCCACTAGGCGTCTTGTCAGAGAAGGTGGGGGGACAAGGCGCCCTATGCTACATTCCACCGCAAGAGATCAGTGAGGAGGACTGTTTTGATAGGACCTATGTGGGAATCCAGAGTGGTAGAACTGTTTGCTTTGCACATGTAGGGAGTACCACGGGAATTTTGCAGAAGAGAATGAAAAGGAAAGAGAGAATTCTGAAAACAGCAAGGGAAATGGATGATAACGAGACTATCATTGGATTGTTGGAGGATTGGGGAGAAGGTAGGGCAGTCCAGAAGGTGATCAGAGCAATGGAGAAAGGAAAACCCGTGATTGAGATAGGAAAGGAGCTTCATGAAACACTTTCAAAGTTGGTTCATGAAGTGAGATGTGACACTAAGTACAAAACAGTGGACAAAAAGGTTCGTCCTATTGCTGTCCCATTGCCATTGGATGCTTCTGATTTGATGCGTAGGACCAGAGAGGAACCGAGACTGAGGCAGGAAAAGGATATTGGTCATTCGTTTACTAAAGAGACCTTGGATGAGCTTACGGTCGGAGGGGATGGATTGCTCACAGAAGTTGAGCACCGTGCATTCAAGGAAATGATTGGGAAGTGCGGGAAGGCTTTTGCTTTCAAGATCGAGGAGATTGGGTGTGTGAACCCGCAGGAAATCACACCGATGATAATTTTCACAGTTCCGCATGTACCGTGGGATCTGAGGCCAATACCAGTGCCAAAGGCGCTTCTGCCCCAGCTGACAGAACTACTGAAGGAGAAAGTTCAGGCAAAGATTTTAGAACCTTCAGAAGCGCCATACTCAAATCGTTGGTTTACCGTTCGGAAGAAGAATGGTAAGTTGCGGTTCATACAAGATATGCAACCGCCAAATAAGGTAACAATCCGGAATTCTGGTGTTGGACCGGCTGTGGATGAGTTTGCTGAGGAGTTTGCAGGGAGGGCAATCTATTCTATAGGAGATTTGTATTCAGGTTATGATCAGTTTCAGCTTGCTGAAGGGAGCCGGGACATAACCACGATGCGAACACCATTAGGGCTGATGCGTATGTGCACTCTCCCAATGGGGGCTACTAACTCTGTGGCGCATATGCAAAGCGCTATGAATCGAATTTTGCAGTCTTTTATCCCTGAGAAAACCCGTCCATTCTTGGATGATATACCTGTCAAAGGCTGCACAGAGAGCGAGAAAGATGAAACTTTGGTGGATGGAGGTATTAGGAGGTTTGTCATGGATCATATTCAAGATGTGGAGGCGATATTGAGAAGGTTGATGGAAGCGGGGGTGACTCTCTCTGGAGAGAAGTCGGCATTTGGACTTGGAGAAATCCTTGTGGTGGGACACCTGTGTGGCTCGTATGGAAGGAAGCCAAATCCGGAAAAGGTGGACATAATAGGGAAGATCAAGGACTGTTCCTCAGTTCAGGAGGTAAGAAGGTTCTTAGGGGCATGCGTTTTCTACCGTATATGGATTCCGCACTTTGGTCATGTTGCAGAGCCGCTCTACCAGCTTTTGAGGAAAAGGATCAGGTTTGTTTGGAGATTGGAACATTCGGTTGCTATGGCCAAACTGAAGAAAGCGCTGCAGAACCCACCTGTGCTCCACCCGCTTGACTACCGCTGTGGACGACCAATTATAGTTACGGTTGACTCAAGTCCCTATGCTGCTGGTTGGGCTGTGGGCCAAGACGATGAGAATGGCAACAGATTTGCAGCAAGGTTTGGAGCAAGGATCTTCACGGAACGGCAACGGAGGTACCCTCAAATCAAACGGGAATTGTGGGGTGCCAAGATAGCACTAAGACAGGATAGAAATTGCCTAATAGGGACCTATGTCATCCTAGAGACAGATTGCTTGCCGCTGCTTGGAATGGTTGCCAACTGTGACACTCCAGACATTGCCATGTTGCGATGGATAGCGTTCATTCGGATGTTTAATCCAGAGCTAAGGTACATAGCTGGGAAGGACAATCCGGTAGCTGATATGTTGTCTAGAGCATGTTATGAAGGAGCTGAAAATGATTGTATGGTGGATGTGCATGAGCTGGACTTGAACTTACCCTTTAGAGAAGAACTATACAAGGATGATCTTCTGGCTGTTGGGAAGTATCTTAGTTCTCTAGAGAAGAACTCCGAATGGACCAGGGAGGAGTTTGAGAAGATTAGAAGGAGATCGGGAAAATTCTTGTTGAAGGACGGGTATCTTTGGCGAAGACCCAAGGGCAGCTCTGGAGTTCCATTGAGAGTGTTGGGAGATGAGGAGATGAAGCAGAGAGTGCTACGGGAGTCGCATGATGCGGATGCTGCCGGACACCGTGGGGTTCAGGGTACATACGAGCGCATCCGGGGTTTGTACTGGTGGCCAGGTATTTATACAGAGGTACGACGGTATGTGGAAACCTGTGAAATCTGTCAGATCTACTCCAAGGTAAGGCACAGAGATGGGTTGAAACCTACTTATCCGCTGAATCTCCATTTTCAGTGGGTTTTGGACTTGGTTCATATGCCTTTAGGAGTCCGAGGAGCTAAATATCTAGTACTAGCTAGGGAAGACTTGTCTAATTATGTGGAAGGAAGAGCATTGTCATCTACACATACCCAACAGGTGTGTCGGTTTGTCTTAGAGGATATCATTGCCAGGCATGGATGTTTCTACCGGATGAGGGCAGATCGAGGTGAATTGGATGCAAGGGAAGCAGCTGACTTCTTTGCTAAGTTCAATATCAAGCTGAACCTGACTACTGCCTACAATCCGGAAGCCAATGGTAAGAGTGAACGAGGTCATCCGCCAATAGTGAATGCTTTGGTGAAGGCTTGCCAAGGTGAGACATACAGATGGCCTGATTTGCTGCCCTTAGCACTTATGGCTGATAGGTTAACTTGCAGCTCGGTAACTGGGATGCCACCTGCTGAGTTAGTATCAGGACACTTACCTATTATGCCTGTGGAAGAGGACATCATTAGTTGGAGAACTGTTCAATGGGAGGATAATGTGTCCACAGAGGAGTTGATAATGCGCAGGATCGAGCACTTTGACCTGACACCACAGAGAATACAAGTGGCACGCGAGAAGGTGAAGGAAGCACGGCTGAGGAACAAAGTATACTTTGACAAGACTCACCGACTGCGACCGATGCCTATCAATGAAGGGGATTGGGTGCTGGTTTCTGATAACAGCCTAGACGTACAACATTCGACCCTCAAAAAGTTTGCTCGCCGTTGGCATGGCCCATTTGTTGTTACCAAAGTTCACGGGAATGCCACCTACAGTGTGCGAGAGCTTGATGGTACTACACATCGTCTGCCATATGCAGGGAAAAGGGTTAAACTTTTCAAGAGGCGATCAGGAGCCGAGGAGGAAAGAGATAGTGACTTCGGCTCAGGAGGGGATTTGGATGATGCCACTGAAGAACGCTGATATTGATCACTCTGGACTTGCTGGTGCAGACCGGTGGCTGCACAGGATTGGTGGGGGTGGATGTCGTCGGGAAAATATCCCACGTGTACCCTTGAGGCTTTTGGTGTGATGAATTTTCTTTTCTCTTTTATTTGTTGTAAGGAACAGGGATTTATGATAATATATCTCGGGTGTGGTTTTGCTATCTTGTTTTGGGAGAAAGTGAGGAGACAGAGAAGGGCTGAGGGTTTTCACAAAATGCCAAAAGATTTCGAGAGGGTTTGGCAGAGGATTTCGAGAAGAGTGGCAGAAATTTTCAGGAGAAGAAAGGAGTAGGGTTTTTTTTTTTGAAAAGGGACAGAGGAGTGTCGAGAGAGAAAGGGGTTTTTTTTTCAAGAATGACAGGAGGAGTTGGGGGGCAGAGGACATAAGGTGGGCAGGAAGGAAGGGAATTGAAAGGGATTGGAATGATCATGAAGGAGTAGTCAGGAAGGCTTTTTAGGGAGAGGAAATTTCGAGTTGGACAGGAGAGGGTTTGGCAGGAGGAGAAATTCTCAAGAGGCTGGAGGGTTTGGACAGAGGAACACACACACAGAGGATTTTTCGAGTTGGACAGGAGAGGGTTTGGCAGGAGGAGAAATTCTCGAGAGGCTGGAGGGTTTGGACAGAGGAACACACACACAGAGGATTTTTCGAGTTGGACAGGAGAGGGTTTGGCAGGAGGAGAAATTCTCGAGAAGCTGGAGGGTTTGGACCGAGGAACACACACACAGAGGATTTTTCGAGTTGGACAGGAGAGGGTTTGGCAGGAGGAGAAATTCTCGAGAAGCTGGAGGGTTTGGACAGAGGAACACACACAGGAGAGGATTTTCGAGTTGGACAGGAGGGCTTGAGAGTGCAGGGGAGAATATTTCTCGAGAACTGAAGGGTGGAAGAGGAACACACACAAGAGAGGATTTTCGAGTTGGACAGGAGGGCTTGAGAGTGCAGGGGAGAAAATTTCTCGAGAACTGAAGGGTGGAAGAGGAACACACACAGGAGAGGATTTTCGAGTTGGACAGGAGGGCTTGAGAGTGCAGGGGAGAAAATTTCTCGAGAACTGAAGGGTGGAAGAGGAACACACACAGGAGAGGATTTTCGAGTTGGACAGGAGGGCTTGAGAGTGCAAGGGGAGAAAATTTCTTGAGAACTGAAGGGTGGAAGAGGAACAATCAGGGCCAGGAATTTTGAGTTGGACAGGAGAGGAATTTCGAAATGTGAGAGTGCAGGGCTGTGCTTGGGCCAGGAGAGCAATTTCGAAATGTGAGAGTGCAGGGCTGTGCTTGGACCAGGAGAGAAATTTCGAAATGTGAGAGTGCAGGGCTGTGCTTGGACCAGGATAGCAAATTTCGAAATGTGAGAGTGCAGGGCTGTGCTTGGACCAGGAGAGAAATTTTGAAATGTGAGAGTGCAGGGCTGTGCTTGGACCAGGAGAGCAATTTCGAAATGTGAGAGTGCAGGGCTGTGCTTGGACCAGGAGAGCAATTTCGAAATCTGAGAGTGCAGGCTGTGTTTGGACCAGGAGAGGAATTCTGAAATGTGAGAGTGCAGGACTGTGCTTGGACCAGGAGAGGAATTTTTGAAATGTGAAAGTGCAGGGCAGAAAGTGTTTTCATGAAGGCAATTTTTGCAGGACTGTGATGGGTTTTGGTGAGGTGCATGAAGGCAATTTTCGCAGGAATGTGAGGGCTTGAAAGTGCAGGGCAGAAAGTGTTTTCATGAAGGCAATTTTCGCAGGACTGTGATGGGTTTTGGTGAGGTGCATGAAGGCAATTTTTGCAGGAATGTGAGGGCTTGAAAGTGCAGGCAGAAAGTGTTTCATGAAGGCAATTTTCGCAGGACTGTGATGGGTTTTGGTGAGGTGCATGAAGGCAAATATTGCAGGAATGTGAGGGCTTGAAAGTGCAGGGCAGAAAGTGTTTCAAGAAGGCAAATTTCGCAGGACTGTGATGGGTTTTGGTGAGGTGCATGAAGGCAATTATTGCAGGAATGTGAGGGCTTGAAAGTGCAGGCAGAAAGTGTTTCATGAAGGCAATTTTCGCAGGACTGTGATGGGTTTTGGTGAGGTGCATGAAGGCAAATATTGCAGGAATGTGAGGGCTTGAAAGTGCAGGGCAGAAAGTGTTTCAAGAAGGCAAATTTCGCAGGACTGTGATGGGTTTTGGTGAGGTGCATGAAGGCAATTTTCGCAGGAATGTGAGGGCTTGAAAGTGCAGGGCAGAAAGTGTTTCAAGAAGGCAATTTTCGCAGGACTGTGAAGGGGTTTGTGAGGGCTGCACGAAGACAAATTTTGCAGCAATGTGAAGTGGTTGGTGAGGTTGCAAGAAGACAATTTTAGCAGGTACTGTTAGGGACTTGAGAGTGCAGGGGAGAGAAAGGTTTCTTCTTGAAGGAATGAACAAATGTGCAGGAGAGGAAGTGCTTGGACAGAAGGGCAATTTTCGCAGGTCTGAAGGGCAGGCTGCAGGAGTAGCAAAAGAAACTCTCACAAAGGTGAGAACAGGACTGAGGAAGAGGGATTTATGTGTGAAAATGTTGATAGAGTGTTGAGGGACAGAATTGGAAAGAGAATTTTCGCAGGTCTGAAGGGCAGGCTGCAAGAGTAGCAAAAGAAACTCTCACGAAGGTGAGAACAGGACTGAGGAAGAGAGATTTCAATGTGAAAATGTTGATAGAGTGTTGAGGGACAGAATTGGAGAGGAATTTTCGCAGGTCTGAAGGGGATTTGCTGCAGAAATTGCCAAAGGATAATCTCCCGAAGGTGAGGATAGGAGCGAAGAAGAAAGATATAATTTTTTTGGGAAGATGTTGTGAAGAGTGACTGAACAGGCAGTGATAGGAGCTAGTCAGGAAGAAAAGGAGGAGAATTTCAAGGTGGCTCAGCTCATCTGGAACAAAGGCAAGAAAGATTTGAAGTTGGTTGGCCTGTCTGAATGGAGTGAATCTGATATGCAAAACAGGGCATAGGAGAATGAAGAGGTTCGGAGGGTGAATTGCCTTGCCTGCTGCCGGACAGAATATATGTGAACTGCCGGCTGAGTTGATGATCAGTTGCAACCTTAGGGCAGGCATTGTCTTGACTAGAACTATTTGACTTATCCAACCTTGTGAACGTTGTTGTTGAAACTCCTGTGAATGATAAATCTTAGAAGCGGATTGTGTTATGAATTGTGACTAGAGTTGAGGAAAACTCCATTCTAGGAACTCTCAGTCCGGTCCATGTGAATAGCCTAAGTAAATGATCTGGAGGCCCGGGTTTATGTTTGGTTAGATCACTCAGTTGTTGTTTCTTTTATTTTATTAAAGGGCCACCTGACCTAGGTCTATGAATTGCCAGATCCCGAACCATAGCTTGAACCTGACGTGAAAATAGAATATGAGACCAGGCAGAGGTAGAAACCATAACACCAGACTAGCATGACAAGATTAAATTTATGAAAGTCAAGGATAAAACAAAACCTTCAGGGAGAGCCAACCTTAGGGAAACTGAAACAACAGGTTCATATAGAGACAAATTCCCGACAAACCAGGAGTAGGGAAGGAATGTCAGTCTATGGGAAAGACCCAAAAGAAGGACAGTAGGGAAAACTAAGCACAAGCAACCATGTGCTCGGCGCACTCTCGAGACCAAACGTTCCCCACGACACCGGATTTCCTCTCTTCCCTTCTTCCTTGGGTCCATCGAGACACTTACTCTTGATGATTTCTATCATGAATCCTGGAAAAACTTAAGTTCCAGTTCCATGCCAGAAAGGTGATCCAAAGTCGGCTCAAGACTTCGATCCGCGTTATCACATCTAATCTCCGAATTGCATGATTTCTCACTGCAAATTTGGAGTTCTCCTTCCCTCCTCCCATCTCTTCTACTTTCTCACTTTCTCTCAATTTCACTCTCGCAACCTCGCCCTTGCGCACTAACACGAGTCCAACTCTATTTCCCATTCCCCGATCACTTGCAAGACGACTCCTCAACGGCAAAGGAAAATTGCTTGACATTTTGTCATTGCAGTTTTGATTTTTATAGAGTTGTGCTTCTTCATCTTCCGTCACTTTGAGTTCCTACCGAGAAATCACACCTCCAACATGCACCTGTCACTGTCAATCAACCTTTGCGCGTATGAGCCACCAATTTTAAAACGGCCCCTTCTTGAATTTCTCGCCCCGACGCAAGGTTGTTAGACTGTCTTTGCCTCGGGTTGAGCTCCCCCTGATCCAAAGACAATTTACTTTGGTTTGTATGTTGATAGGGCATTTCCGAATACTTCGCCTTATGACCCAAAGTCACTTTACTTTGGGTTTCATCCCGAAGACTCTTTTCTTTGCCTTCTTCGGCCATACAGGCGCAATCCGACTTCTCTATACACTTCTTCTCCTTTATTCTAAAAAAACAAAAAAATGTGGGCACCACATCTTCAAAGACTTCATTTATAACAATCAATTGTGAGTTTATCTTCCTCAATCTCTATGCACTTGTGTGACAACCCGGCAAATATCACTTTTGCGGTAATTGGGTAAGTAAAGTTCGTTCCCGCAAAGATACGAGTCAGAAATGTCCAAATACGAAGTCAAACAGTAACATGTAGTTCTTCTTGGTTGCATCTTTAATCTCTTAGGTAGAAACCACACCTAGAAGAGAGTAACAAGCATTGATTTGCAGTCTTGTCACAAATTAACACTCCATAATCACAACTCCATCAAATCTTTCCAAACAATCTTGATTGTGATGATTCAGGCTCTCCCAAAAATGGCACTTCACTGCAAAACGACTTCGCCTCAAAATTGTGTTCCATCCCTCCACTGAAGGCACAACTTCCTCGATCAAAATTGCTTCACATCAACTTTGCACTGCACTCACAAATGCAGAATACTACCAACACTACAATTCCTCTCAGATTTGTCAAGGCACTACTTTGATTGCACTTCACTCAGGATCAAACACACAAAATGAAGATCAAGGCTGTGGAATCCAACATCCAACAAGCACTCTGACTTGCACTTCAAATTTCTCCACACACTCACAAACACAATTGCAAAGTTGATACTCGGAATCAAGCTCAAGCGACGAGCACTGCTTCACAGCACTTTGCTTTATCTATTCTCAGAAATAATGAGCACTGAACAACATTTGACTGCGAATGCCACTCTTAAATAGTGAAGCAATCGACAATTCTAACAACTATACCGTTCTACAACAACTCTTCTAACCTGCTGATCCGAAATGACAATGCACCGCTTCATATCTGCCTCTTCAAATCTCAAATCTGTTACTACTCTGATCCGATGTCTACTTCTTCCTTGGCTTTCAAACCCAAACACAAAGTAATCTTACTTCCTATTACTCTTTCCTCGGGTTTCAGATCTCCTACTTCTCCTACCAGATCCAACAATTCTTTTTCTTGATCTGAAATTCCACAAGTGGGTAATCTATCTAACTCCTTATCTCTTGACCCACTCTTCTCTAATGTCTCCACTGGTAACTCCAAAGACATTTGGACTCTTATATTATCTACTTCGGGTTTTGCTTCAACATCTTTCCGAAGTTTTTGTAGATCTATTTTCACTAAGTCTAATCTAATTGAAATGTTATCTTCTACCTCTAATATCTTCCTATCTACACAAGTTCTTAATTTGATCAGCAAGGCATTCATCTCGGTGTCTTTCGCCTGTCTTTGCCTCATCTCTTGCACCAACAACTTCAACTCGTGCAGTCTCGTTTCTTCAATCCGAACGCTGGCTTCTGTACTCAACATGACATTCATCTGGAGGACAATTTCCTTTATCAGCTCCAACCTTGTCTTCCTTTCTCATTCCCAATCTGCAAGCCATTCCTCTCGGTACATCGCCAATTCTTCCTCAAATTTGGCTTTCACCGTCTCCTTCTCCTTCTCCTTTTGAACTACCTTCTCCACCTGATTACAAAGTTATTCTCGTAATCGGTCTTCTTCTCTATACCGTGTAGCCAACTCTTGATGCCAGAGTTGCTTCTTCTCCTCCATACTCTCCATCACTCTATTGAGCTCTTGATCCTTTGCTGCTACCCTTGCCATAGCATGGATTACTTCTACTCTTGAATCAGCAAACTGTTGCTTCAAGATTTCATATTAAGCTACTTGTCTCTCTCTTGCTATGTCACTCTTCCTCGCAAGATCCTCTCAATAGCTCACTTCCCTCTTCAGGTCTTCAATTACCTGACTTCTCTTTACTGCCTCCACTCGTAGTACTTCTCTCTCCTCCTCACCTCGGGTTATACTTCTCTTCAACTCCAAGTTCTCTTCTTCTAATCTCGCCAATACTTGCAATATAGTCTTTACTTTTGGACAAGTCGACTGCATCTCCTTCTTCTTGTGCTCCAACTTCACCAACAATGAGCACACGATCTCTCGTAGGTACTCCACTCCATCATTGGCAACTACTTCATCCCACGGAGTGATCTCTCTTCTCTCTTTGTGTTCTCCTGATACTCGCCTTCTTCTTTGGAGACTTCGTATCAAGATGGACGCTTTGCTTCCCAAACTTTCTTTTACCTCTTCTTTCACTTTACTTGGCCCCGCTTCACACTTTGCCTTACATCTCAAGCAAACTCCTCGCTTTACTGCGATCTTCTTTTCCTCGGGCACCGTTACTTCGTCTTCCAGTGCTATGTTGTCTTCCGCTTCCAACTTGGCTTGCACTTCTTCTTTGTATTCGTCAGCCGCTGGCACCGATGTCATTTCTCCTCCTTCTTCACTATCACTGCTTGTATCTCCACTCTGCAGTGTCAGCTCAAGTTCCTCCTCATGTTTCGAGTGTTCCGTTTTGAGCTTGGCCTCGCCTTTTGAGTCTTCATCTTCCAACTCAATTACCACCATTCCTTCCCTTGGGTTACTTCTCTGCATCTTCCGAGGTTTCTTGATGTCTTTGACTTCTCCTTGCCGACTCCTCTTCTTTGTTGGGGTACTCACTGCGACCTCCATGTTCTTCCCTGTCTTTGCGTAGTAATCGTCCGTGCTCCGGATTTGGAGAATGTATTGTTGCTCCTTGACATCGACCTCCTTTTGCACATCAAGATAGAAGTGCAACACCATCCGAGTCCGCTTTGTCGAGTTCAGCAAATTGAGCCCGAAGTAGAAGTGTGTTGCAAACGGCACAATGTAGTGTGGAGGCGACTTATCCCGCAAATTCCACACCATCTGCCTTGTTCTCCCGTGAAAACACCTTGCCCAATTTATAGGTTCTCCTGCAAACAACTTATGGAAGAACACCGCTTGGTGTTTCATCACATAAGTCGTTCTTTCTGGCTTCAAGATTGCCATGAGAGCACTCACAATCCCTCTCTTCACTAGATCCTTGTAACTCTTAACTTTATACCCATTCTTTGTTCTTTTCGACGAGAAGGCATCTCTCACCTCCTGAGTCTCTTGAGCTATCTCTCCCTTTCCCAAGAATGTGGCTCCCTATTCCAAGCCTACCTCCCTCCCGAGTACGAGTCTCCAATCCGACTCTGTCCCGCGAGCCGGATTTCCTCTCTTCCCTTCTTCCTCGGGTCCATCGAGACACTTACTCTCGATGCACCTGCAAGACGACTTCTCAGCGGAAAAGGAAAATTACTCGACATTTCGTTGTTGCAGTTTTGATTTTTATAGAGTTGTGCTTCTCTGTCTTTTGTCACTTTGAGTTTCTACCGAGAAATCACACCTCCAGCATGCACCTATCATTGTCAATCAACCTTCGCACGTATGAGCCGCCAGTTTTAAAATGGCCTCTTCTTGAATTTCTTGCCCCAACGAAAGGTTGTTAGACTGTCTTCACCTCGGGTTGAGCTCCCCCCGACATGAAGACAATTTACTTTGGGTTGTATGCTGACAAGGCATTTCTGAGTACTTTGCCTTATGACCCAAAGTCACTTTACCTCGGGTTTCATCCCAAGGCTCTTTTCCTTGCCTTCTTCAGCCATACAGGCGCAATTTGACTTCTTTGTACACTTCTTCTCCTTTATTTTGAGAAAAAACAAAAAATGTGGGCACCACATACCCCCTCCCTCAAATGTGAGCGTCCCCGCGAACATAGACCTCGGGTGTTTTAGAAACTTCCGAGTCTATGGTCCAATATCTCCGAACTCTCCACCTGTTTACTCGAGTGGCAAAAGGATTACCTTCCAAGTCTATGAGCTACATGGACCCATTTTTGTAAAGATGAAGAACTCAATAGGGACCCATCCATCTCAAATGTAACTTGCCTGGAAAAAATATTCGGCAATTGTCATATAACAAAACCAAATCCCCTTCTCGTACAGTCACAGGCTTGATTCTCTTATCGTGCCTGACTTTCCTCTGTGCTTGTACTTCTTTTTTGGTTTGCATTGCATTGTCTCTTTTCTCTTCTAACCACATCAGTTGATGAATCCGAAGATCCTGACTTTCTTCTTCCGACATTTGTTCTTCGCAAAGAACCCGATATGTTGGAACCTCAAATTCAACTGGCAGTATGGGATGCAAGCCATATGTCAAGAAGTACAGAGTTTGTTTGGTTGTAATATTTTCTATTGTTTGATATGCCCACAATGCGGCTGGTAATTTCATATCCCAGTCATAGGCATAATTGACAGTCACCTTATTCAAAATTTTATAGAGTAACCCATTTGCTTTTTCCGTTAAGCCATTTTCTTTTGGGTTGTAAGGAGTTGTCTTCCGATGCCTAATCTGAAAGTACTTGGTTAATGCCTCCATTATAGAGTTCAAAAAATGTGTTCCTTGGTCACTGAGCAATTCCAAAGGACACCCATATCGGGAAATGATGTTTCAAAAGAAAAATTCCACCACAGTTTCAGCATCATCTCTGCGAGTTGCTTCAGCTTTGACCATCTTGGTAGCATAGTCAGTGCAAACCAAAATGTATCGCTTTCTTGTGACTTGGGTCACTGGTTGAATGGGACCCACAAAATCAATTCCCCATTTCTCGAATGGGGCCAAAGGCAAAATTGGCCTCAAAGGCCATTGAGAAGTAGCCATCGGCTTCCCCGTTCTCTGACAAGCATCACAGCTTCGGATATGAGCATGCACGTCTTTGTACATTGTAGGCCACCAATATCCTACCGAAAGAATTTTCTTTACAGTATTCTTTAGAGCATAGTGTCCTCCCGATGCTTTGGAGTGTAAAGATTCAATCATTCCGCCTACTTCGTATGACTCCAAGCATCACCAAAGTACTTTGTCTTTGCCCATCTTAAATAAAATGTTGTGTTTAAGCTGGTACGGCCCCATTTTCCTAAGAAAGACTGCCCGCTGTTCCGGGTCCATCCCCTCAGGACAATGGAGAGTATTCAGATAATTATATTCAGCTGCATACCTCGTACTTTGCATTGCTGATAAGTGGTACAACTCTTCATCGGGGAACCGATCGTCAATTTCCCACTCCTGGTCTTGAGTCTCTAACCTGGACAGGTAGTCCGCATTCAAATGCGAAGCTCCCTTCCTTAATTGTACAGTATACGTGAACTCTTGTAACAACAAGATCCATCTTGCAATTTGTCCCGATAAATCTGCCTTATTGACCAAATGTTGCAATGCGTAATGGTCCACATAGAAGACAAACTCATACCCCAACAAATAATGGCAAAATTTCTTGCAAGCATACACCATTCCGAGTGCTTCTCTTTCATTCGTTGAATAGTTCTTTTCAGAAACTGAAAGTTGTTGACTGGCATAATACACCGGGTAGTCCTTCTTCTTCTTGTCCTTCTGACTTAAGACGACTCCGATGGCCATGGATGAAGTGTCCACATACACATGAAAAGGGACGTCCCAATTTGGGGCCCTCATAACTGGTGCTTCAACCAGCTTCTGCTTCAACACTTGGAAAGCTTCTTCTTGATTTGCTTCCCACATATAGTCTTCAGATTTCTTCAGAAGCTTTGTAAGTGGCGCCGCAAGTACTGCATAGTTTGACACAAAGCGTCTGTAATATCCAACATGTCCCAAGAAGGCTCTCAGCTCCTGGATTTTCTTTGGGGATTCCAAAGCTGTGATTATCTTAACCTTCTCAACATCAACTTCAATACCTTGGCTTGACACCCAATGCCCCAGAAGAATTCCCTCCTTCATTGCGAAGAAGCATTTCTCCGGGTGTAATGACAAGCCGGCAAAATGACACCTTTCAAACGTTTGGCAAAGATAATCTATATGTACCTCTCTTCATCCAAACACGCAAAAATCATCAATGAAGACTTCCACAAATTTACGCAAAAAATCTTTGAAGATTGAATTCATCATCCGCTGGAAAGTAGCGAGAGCATTACACAACCCAAAGGGCATTTGATTGTAAGCGAAAGTGCCCCAATTGGTCGTGAATGTAGTTTTATCCTTGTCTTCTTCTTGAATGGATACTTGATTGTACCCAAAAAATCCATCGAGAAAACTATAACAAGGATGCCCAGCTACCTGATCTAAAATTCTATCGGTAAAAGGCAAGGGATGATGATCTTTCCTTGTGACTGTGTTTAACTTCCGAAAGTCTTGGCACACTCGGATCTTCCCTATTTTCTTCTTCGGGACAATGACAATGGGTGAAACCCATTCACTACTTAAGATAGGGAAGATGATTCTGGCCCCTAAGTACTTGTCGATTTCATCTTTTACCAAAAGCGAGTACTTCGGGTTCAGGCGGTATTATCGTTGCCGAACCAGAACTGCACCTTCAACCAGATCAATCCGGTGTTCTCCGAATTCTCATGGAATACCCGGCATTTGATCAATCGACTAGGCGAATACATCCTAGAATTCTATGAATAGGGCAGTGTATCCTGCCAACTCCTTTGAAGTAACTGTCTTCAAAAATTTTAAAAATTTTCCTTCAGTTAATAAAACATCTTGATAGTCATCAGGGTTGATGACTCCTTCAACGTGGCTTACTCGGCTTAACCCGAGGCGAGCGGCCATCAAACCTCCTTCCTCCAAGTTAGGTTCACCCGAGGCGAGGTCATATGGATCTTTGTCTTCAACATCCACCTTGTAGCATTCCAAGTAATTAACTTGGACTTCGTCTTTGAATTTGTCTGAGGACGAAGACGATGAGTCTATGGATTTGTCCTCCTCTTCTGACAAACTTGTTTCCCCTAGATGGGGAACCTTCGTCCAACTCACAGTCACCAGCTTCTGATCTTTGGATGAAATGTCCTTGAATCTTAACCTCTGCTGATGCCAATCCACCACAACTTGGGCACTATACAACCACGGTCTGCCGATCAACAAAAGGTAACCAGTTTTTGTCACTGGTCGCAATACGATGTAATTCAATTTGAAGGGTACCCCTCCAATGATCGTGGTAATGTTTGACAGCATGCCCAATGGCCGTCTCCTGGTTTGGTCTGCAAACTTCAACACTTGGGGTGTTGGTTCAAACGTGTGGTACTTGAGTCGATTTGCAGTATCTTTGGTCATGACATTCACACCGGACCCAGAGTCAATGGGTACCAATGTGATCATGCACCCTGCAATCTTTGCGTCTACCTTGGGAGATCCCAAATCTTCTTGTTCAATACGATAAATAGCATGCAGGTCCTTCTTTGACATCGACCTCACCTTCTTGAGGGCCAAATTCAGCTGTCTCTTGTACAGCTTGTTATCTTCCCACAATTGCTTGAATGTTACATTGGCATTTGTGGTTGCTAGATCTGCTACAATATCATATTGGGGAACTCCTCCCAATTTGACCGTCTTTGCCTTTGACTTTAGGTCCAAAGTCTCTCCATATTCCCTCTTGACTTCGGGACGCTTCAAAATGGTGACGGGCTTGCTGATGGCCTTAACCCAAGGTTCCTTGGGTTGGCTCACCTTGGCTTGGATCAGACCCTTTACTTTGGATTGGATGTCCACCGGAAAAACTGGAGACTTTGTCTTTGTCTCCTCTTCCAAACTCAGTTCCCGAGTTCTGAGTAGTGCCTCCTTAAGTTCTTTCTGCAAGGCTTTAGTTGTAGCTTTTGCAAGGATCTTTTCCTCCTTAGCAGAAAGAATTGCTTTTGGGCGTAGTCACTTTGCCTTTCTCAAAGACGACGAGGTCGTACTCAATTCTTCGAGATCACGCTTCTTCTTACTGGAGCGTGTCTCAACCTTCAAAATTTCAAGGTCTGGCCATTCTCCTTCCAGGGGCCAGACTCCCTTCTTGAGGTCTTTCTTCCTCAAGGGTAATGCAATTTACATTCGTATCCCCCTTTGGCTGAAGTGCTGCACGCTCAGTGGGGGTCTGTACATACTTTACAGGCGGCTTTGGGTTTGGTGGGTGAGGACATTGGTTGCCCATATGCCCTGATCCTTTACAATTTCCACATAGGAGAACGTACCCAATTTGCCTTCTTGGCTCGGGACAATTTGGAGACCAATGTCCCATCGAGCCACAATTATAACAGGCTCCGGGTGCAACACTCTGAGGCCAATTTTGGTTGCTCATTGGTGGTCTTCGTGGAGGAGCATTGGGGTTATACTCCTTGGGTCCATACCTCAGACCTTGATACAATGTGCTTGCTTGAGGCTGTACTTCCTGCGTTTGGTACACAGTCTCCTTGTCCTTGTCTTGGTTCCATCCCGGAACCCAATCAATTTGCTGCACTAGGAATGCATTACGAGTATTGCATTTTGTGTTGGCGTGGCCAGATTTGCCACGTGCAGTGCACCACACATTAGATCATCCAAATGCTGGGGCCTTCCTTTGGTCTTTGGCCCCAATCATCTGGATCTTGAAATCCAAAAACTCCTTGATGAGGGCATCCAGCTTGGTATCCGCCTTATGTACACTCTTTGCTGGAGGAGTCACTGGTTTCTTGCCTCCACGTCTTTTGACTCGTCTTGGCTTTGATTCTTCTTCGGATTCCAAAGAAGAGCTCGAAGACGTAGAGGATTTGTCCCAAGAAGGGGAGGTGCTACGTGAAGCTCTCCTTCTGGGCTTCTTGCCTTTCTTCTCCCAATTTCTTCGGTTACCGGCAGAGTGAGAGTGGGCCGCTTCATAACGAGCGACATGTTTGAGTACTTTGTCCAGGGAAGTTACATTCCTCTCCCTGGCAAAGATTCGTATCTCTGGTGAAAGGCCCCCGAGGAACCAGGTAATGGCTTGGGCATCGGAGTAACCCACCACCCCCGATTGCTTGGGAACTCGGTTCAATAGTGCCATGAACCGCTCAGAGTAGTCTCTCAACTTCTCTTTCTTGCCTTGGTCCAAATCGTTGAGTGCCGCAAAGACACTCGTATCGTAGTCAACCTCCCGGAATCATTCCAGGAAGTTGTTTCTCAAGTCTGCCCAGTCCGCTGGTACAAACCCCTTCTGGGTCACATGGGTGTACCAACTCCGAGCTTTCTTGCGAAGCAGACTTGGGAAAATTCTCAGTCGATCCGCCGAGTCATGCTCCTTGTTAGCAAAGGATATGACTTCAAATTCTTTGATGAATTCATCGGGGTCTTTGTCTTGTTCTGTCCTCTTGTACTTCTGATAGGCGTGTCGGGTGACAGGAAACAAAGTCATGGTTTGATGCACTGGGATCGGCTGAGGTAGTGTTGAACTTGACGGAACTAAAGAATTGGCTGGTATTGATGCCGTGTTGTCAGCCCAAGGATTCCAATTTGTCAAATTCAAGGTAGGATCTTCTTTGACAATTTCTTCTATGAGGGTGTCGACTTCAACCCGAGTGGAAGATTCAGGATCAACACCTTCAATTGGTTCTTCAAAATTCCTTTGGGACAACCGGGGAATCGTTTGTAGAAGATGTTGACACTCGTCTTCAGTAAGTGTTTGTGCTGTCTTTTCTCAAACAAAGTTCTTTAAGGAAACAACTTCCTTTACAGCTCTAGGGGAAGTTGGTGTACTGGGCCGCAATGCATATGTTTGCCCACTCAATTCTTTCTTCTTCTTGGAAGAAGAGGGAGATGTAAAGTAGCCTTGCCAACCGCCTTCGCGTTTCTTGTGATCGAGTTCTCGCAGGGCTTCTTGCACTTCATGAAGGAGTTGAAAATCCAATGCCTCTTGTTCAATTTCATCAACAAGGGATGGGACGTTCAGGCATTTGTCTTCTTCACGTTGAAGTGCTTGTCTTTGAGCTCTCTCTCTTTCCGTTGTTCTCTCGATGCAGACATTCATATTGCGTTGATACCCAATTTCAAATTTGGCTTTGTATTCTTCCACTTCCAAGATTTGTATCCCCGGCAGCGGCTTCTGTACTCAACATTGCATTCACCCTAAGGACAATCTCCTTCAATGGCTCCAATCTTGTCTTCCTTTCTTGTTCCCAATCTGCAAGCCATTCCTCTCGGTACATTGCCAACTTTGCCTCAAATTCGGCTTTCATCGTTTCCTTCTCCTTCTCCTTCTGTTCAATCTTCTCTTCCTGATTACGAAGTAACTCTCTTAATCTCTCTTCTTCTCTATACCGTGCAGCCAACTCTCGTTGCCAGAGTTGCTTCTTCTCCTCCATACTCTCCATCACTCTATCGAATTCTTGATCCTTTGCTGCTACCCTTGCCATAGCATGGATTACTTCTACTCTTGAATCAGCAAACTTCTGCTTCAAGATTTTGTATTCAGCTACCAATCTCTCTCTTGCTATGTCACTCTTCCTCGCAAGATCCTCTTGATAGCTCACTTCCCTCTTCAGGTCTTCAATTACCTGACTTCTCTCTACTGCCTCCGCTTGCAGTACTTCTCACTCTTCCTCACCTCGGGTGACACTCTTCTTCAACTCCAAGTTCTCTTCTTCTAATCTCGATAAGACCTGCAAAATAGTCTTTACCTTTGGACAAGTTGACTGCATCTCCTTCTTCTTGTGCTCCAACTTCACCAACAATGGGCACACTAACTAAGTCAAACAGTAACATGTAGTTCTTCTTGGTTGCGTCTTTATTCTCTCAGGTAGAAACCACACCCAAAAGAGAGTAACAAGCATTGATTTGCAGTCTTGTCACAAATTAACACTCCATAATCACAACTCCATCAAATCTTTCCAAACAATCTTGATCGTGATGATTCAAGCTCTCCCAAAAATGGCACTTCACTACAAAATGACTTCGCCTCAGAATTGTGTTCCACCCCTCCACTAAAGGCACAACTTCCTCGATCAAAATTGCTTCACATCAACTTTGCACTGCACTCACAAATGCAAAATACTACCAACACTACAATTCCTCTCAGATTTGTCAAGGCATTGCTTCGATTGCACTTCACTCAAGATCAAACACACAAAATGAAGATCAAGGCTATGGAATCTAACATCCAACAAGCACTCTGACTTGCACTTCAAATTTCTCCACACACTCACAAACACAATTGCAAAGTTGATACTCAAAATCAAGCTCAAGCAACAAGCACTGCTTCACAGCACTTTGCTTTATCTATCCTCAGAAATAATGAGCACTGAACAACATTTGACTGCAAATGCCACTCTTAAATAGTGAAGCAATCGACAGTTCTAACAACTATACTGTTCTACAACAACTCTTCTAACCTGCAGATCCAAAATGACAATGCACCGCTTCATATTTGCCTCTTCAAATCTCAAATCTGTTACTACTCCGATCCGATGTCTACTTCTTCCTCGGCTTTCAAACCCAAACCCGAAGTAATCTTACTTCCTATTACTCTTTCCTCGGGTTTCAGATCTCCTACTTCTCCTACTTGATCCAGCAATTCTTTTTCTCGATCTGAAATTCCACTAGTGGGTAATCTATCTAACTCCTTATCTCCCCGACCCACTCTTCTCTAATGTCTCCACTGGTAACTCCGAAGACATTTGGACTCCTATATTATCTACTTCAGGTTTTGCTTCAACATCTTTTCAAAGTTTTTCTAGATCTATTTTCACTAAGTCTAATCTAATTGAAATGTTATCTTCTACCTCTAATATCTTCCTATCTACACGAGTTCTTAATTTGATCAGCAAGGCGTTCATCTCGGTGTCTTTCGCCTGTCTTTGCCTCGTCTCTTGCACCAACAACTTCAACTTGTGCAGTCTCGTTTCTTCAATCCGAATGCTGGCTTCTGTACTCAACATGGCATTCATCTGGAGGACAATTTCCTTTATCGGCTCCAACCTTGTCTTCCTTTCTCATTCCCGATCTGCAAGCCATTCCTCTCGGTACATCGCCAATTCTTCCTTGAATTCGGCTTTCACCGTCTCCTTCTCCTTCTCCTTCTGAACTACCTTCTCCTCCCGATTACAAAGTAATTCTCGTAATTGGTCTTCTTCTCTATACCGTACAACCAACTCTTGTTGCCAGAGTTGCTTCTTCTCCTCCATACTCTCCATCACTCTATCGAGCTCTTGATCCTTTGCTGCTACCCTTGCTATAGCATGGATTACTTCTACTCTTGAATCAGCAAACTGCTGCTTCAAGATTTCATATTCAGCTACTTGTCTCTCTCTTGCTATGTCACTCTTCCTCGCAAGATCCTCTTGATAGCTCACTTCCCTCTTCAGGTCTTCAATTACCTAACTTCTCTCTACTGCCCCCGCTTGCAGTACTTCTCTCTCCTCCTCACCTCGGGTTATACTTCTCTTTAACTCCAAGTTCTCTTCTTCTAATCTCTCCAATACCTGCAATACAGTCTTTACCTCTGGACAAGTCGACTGCATCTCCTTCTTCTTGTGCTCCAACTTCACCAACAATGGGCACACAATCTCTTGTAGGTACTCCACTCTATCACGAGCAACTACTTCATCCCGCGGAGTGGTCTCTCTTCTCTCTTTGTGTTCTCTCAATACTCGCCTTCTTCTCTGGAGACTTTGTATCGGGATGGACGCTTCGCTTCCCAAACTTTCTTCTACCTCTTCTTTCACTTAAATTGGCCCCGCTTCACACTTCGCCTTACGTCTCAAGCAAACTCCTTGCTGTACTGCGATCTTCTTTTCCTTGGGCACCGTTACTTCATCTTCCAGCGCTGTGTTGTCTTTGGCTTCCAACTCGGCTTGCACTTCTTCTTAGTATTCGTTAGCTGCTGGCACCAATGTCATTTCTCCTCCTTCTTCACTATCACTACTCGTATCTCCGCTCTGCAGTGTCAGCTCAGGTTCCTCTTCATGTTCCAAGTCTTCCGTTTTGAGCTCGGCCTTGCCTTCTGAGTCTTCATCTTTTGACTCAATTACCACCATTCCTTGCCTTGGGTTACTTCTCTGCATCTTCTGAGGTTTCTTGCTGTCTTCGGCTTCTCCTTTCTGACTCCTCTTCTTCGTCGGGGTACTCATTGCAACCTCCACGTTCTTCCCTGTCTTCCGTAGTAGTCGTCCGTGCTCCGGATTTGGAGAATGTATTGCTGCTCCTTGACATCGACCTCCTTTCGCACAATAGGATGGAAATGCGACACCATCCGAGTCCGCTCCGCCAAGTTCAGCAAATTGAGCCCGAAGTAGAAGTGTGCTGCAAACGGCACAATGTAGTGTGGAGGCAACTTATCTCGCAAATTCCACACCATCTGCCTTGTTCTCCCGTGAAAACACCTCGCCCAATTTATAGGTTCTCTTGCAAAAAACTTATGGAAGAACACCTCTTGGTGTTTCATCACATAAGTTGTTCTCTCCGGCTTCAAGATCACCATGAGAGCACTCACGATCCCTCTCTTCACTAGATCCTTATAACTCTCAACTTTATACCCATTCTTTGTTCTTTTTGACGAGAAGGCATCTCTCACCTCCTGAGTCTCTTGAGCTATCTCTCCCTTTCCCAAGAATGTGGCTCCCTACTCCGAGCATGCCTCCCTCCTGAGTACAAGTCTCCAATCCGACTCTATCCAGTAAGTCGGATTTCCTCTCTTCCCTTCCTCCTCGGGTCCATCAAGACACTTACTCTCGATGATTTCTGTCATGAATCCTGGAAAACTTACGTTCCAGTTCCATGCCAAAAAGGTGATCCAAAGTCGGCTCAAGACTTTGATCCTTGCTATCACATCTAACCTCCAAATTGCATGATTTCTCACTGCAAATTTGGAGTTCTTCTTCCCTCTTCCCATCTCTTCTACCTTCTCACTTTCTCTCGATTTCACTCTCGCAACCTCACCCTTGTGCACTAACACGATCCCAACTTTATTTCCCCTTTCCTCGATCACCTACAAGACAACTTCTTAGTGGCAAAGGAAAATTACTAGATATTTCGTCATTGCAGTTTTGATTTTTATAGAGTTTCACTTCTTCGTCTTTCGTTGCTTTGAGTTTCTACCGAGAAATCATACCTCCAGCATGCACCTATCACTGTCAATCAACCTTCACGTGTATGGGCCGCCAGTTTTAAAACAGCCCTTTCTTGAATTTCTCACCCCGACGAAAGGTTGTTAGATTGTCTTTGCCTCGGGTTGAGCTCCCCCCGATACAAAGACAATTTACTTCAGGTTGTATGCTGACAGGGCATTTCCGAGTACTTCACCTTATGACCCAAAGTCACTTTACTTCGGGTTTCATCCTGAAGACTCTTTTCCTCGCCTTCTTCGGCCATACGGGCGCAATTCAACTTCTTTGTATACTTCTTCTCCTTTATTTTGAGAAAAACAAAAAATGTGGGCACCACAACTTGTCTTCTTCCTTTCCCCACTTTTTTGCTTCTCTATTAAGCCAATAAGGCCATGAGGTACATTAATTGGTGATCTTTGTTTCTTGATGTGATTTTTGCATCCTCTTCTTCAATTCATCTCTCCATGTTGTTCAAAGATTGCTTTTATGGAGACCAAGGGCCTTTAAGAAAATGAGTACAACAATTGACGGTTAGGTGCCCAACTCGGCCATAATTGTAACAACAATGTTTTTTGCTTGAGCCTCCTCTCCTCATGGGACCCCATCTCTCCTTTCTTTGACCCATCTTTGGTCTCCTTGGAGCAGTTGTGCTCCTTGTAGCAGTTGTGCTCCTTGTTCTTGGAACCAAATATTGCCCAATTCCATAGGAATTTGTCCACCAAAGTGTCATGTTTCAGCCCAATAATGTTGAGTTAGGATTACCCCTTCACCTCTTCCAAGCACCCTTGCTACTCTCTAAGCACAAGCAATGGTTTCAAAATCCATGCAAGGGTTTTGTACACTTATTTCTGGGTGAATTTGCTCTTTTAACCCTTATTTGAAATTGTCTAGAGCTTTTGCTAGACTCATGTTTGTTATTGTAACTTGTAGATCAAGGAATGCCTCCATGTACCCTTGTACACTATTTTTTTGCTTCAACACCCATAGTCAAGTTCAAGCTATCTGTAAAAAATCCATGGATTGGAAGTCTTTCAATACCCCTTCTTGCATAGACATCCAAGTGATATCTCTTCTTTCTACCAACATTGATTGCTCCTAAACATCAGACCATGTGAGGTTTTTATCAATCAAGTACCCACATGCAAACACACTTGAAAAATGATCAATGATTTCAAATGTGAACAATCAAAAGTATCAATTCATTCTTGAAATCCAATTCTCCACTACTCCCATGGAATTGTGTCCCTTGTAAGGCTTAATATTGCATGTTCCTTTCATCTATAGTAACAATGTGGCCTCATTGTTGACTAGGGTCAAAGTCATTGGCATGAGTAACTCACCATGGACTTCAGCCATTAGTATTGGGTTTTGGGACAACTCCCCTTTGTGCATTGGCTGATCATTCTTGAAAGTATGTACTTGACTTTGCAATGCTTCCATGGTCATCTTGATTTCCCAAAACTTGTTCAACACCCCTTGCATTCCTTGCATCAACTCTTGCAATTGTAGATCCATAATTCCTACACACAACAATTGCTTAATTGCTACTTCTTACCTCAATAGAGGGTTAATAAAATCACTCAAGATGGGGCATGGACTATTGGGACTACCATTAGGACTTTAGAGGCTATCACTCATTGATAATATTCCTCACCAAAATTGTGGACTATGAAACCCTAAACATTACTTTTGGTCTAACCACATAATGGATTTCCACTTGAGTGTTGAAAGGGAGAGGATTTGGTATATTCAATCCATCACAACAGAATGTTGACCATCAAATCTCACTCTCTATCATAGATCACCATTGGCAAAATCATTGGGTTTGGTAAATTCTTCATTGTATCTATGAACTCTGCTCCAAAATGGAAAATGAGATATACTCTCATGTGCTCATGTTAGATGTACATAATATTGATGTGGAATGGATTTGAGAATAGAAAGTGGTGTGCTAGATATTTTCCTCTTGGAATATCAATCCCATTCTCTATCTAACACACTCTTAATCTATCAATTGCATTACGGTTTCTCTCCGCAAAATTACTTAGTCTCAATAGCCCATGTTCCTCCAAGAGTGATCATCCACTCTCTTGGATTGAAACTCCCACTCTTATACCATTGTTATTTTTTGAGGATAAGAGACCTTAAGGGAAACATGGGGGAAAACCACAAAGCTTCACACTTAATACTCCAATGTCTCAAAGGGGCACCTTGTCTTTATTATATAGAAAAGAGGATTCCCTCAAAGGAAGCTCCACCCTTGGATCAGATAGATGGATTGGTGATATGGCTGATGACAGCCATGCACCACCTGTGTCCGCGTTCCCGAAGGCACTCTTTTCTTTCAAAAAGATTCACTGAGCTCTGCTCGTAGATTAGTTGCATGTATGGATGACATTTTAGTTCTGATCTTATTTGTTCAAACAAGTTTTGACTAAGGGGAATCTTTAGAGAATTTTCCTATAGGAATCTTATAATTGCATGGGTGAAGTACTATTGGAAAGCTCTTGATGAGACAAATAGGGGGAGGAAAGGCCAGCATTGTCCTTTGTTGGGAGGAATCTGAACATTTTTGAGGTCTAATTCATATGTTTAGACCTCCAAATTGGCTCTAAAGTTTTAACTATTTTTTGCTCCTACCCTATTAGTAGAAGTACTGTTTTTGGTGAAACCTCTATTTGATGTACTTTGTACATTATCTAGAGCATCTTTCTAGATGTTACCAAGCCAATTTTCACCTCTAGATAACATATCTAGCTCTTGGTATTACATTTCCAAGTTGTTTTTGTTCTTGCACTATTAGTAGAAGTAATTTTTTGGTGATACCTATATCTAATCTACATAGCCTATCATACTTAACATTCTTCCAAATATTACCAACCCAATTTTCATGTAAAGATAATATGTGGCTATTGGTATTACATGAGATCAAGACATCTAACAAATGGAAATACCACCCAAGGTAAACACATACCTTGTAGTGCTATTTTGATTATCCAAGTCTCCTCCCAAATTTGCATCAATGAAGCACTCTAGAATAGCAATGTTTAGCCTAGTGCATACCATTGCATACATCAAATTGCCAACTATTGATGCAGAAGGTACTCTACATATATACACTCTTTTTGCATCAGTTTATCTTGCTCCTTGGAGAGTTTGAAGTAACTTCCCAATGAAGTGGTTTGAATTATAGCATTTTGTAGACCAAATTTTTCCATCAACTTCTTGATGTACTTCTCTTGAGACAGCTTCAAAGTACTTACAAAATTGTTTCTAATAATAGTCTTTCCAAGTATCAAATATGGAAGACTTAGATCTTTCATTTCAAATACATCAAATAATTGGCTCTTTAGCTTGTTGATTTCCCTTATGTTGGATACAACAACCAATATATCATGAACTTAAAGCAACAAGATGATATATGGATCAAAAACTGACTTAATGTAGAAGCAATGATCCATTTTGCATTTGGTGTACCATTATTGGCCATAAAGCTATCAAATCTCAAGTACAACCATCAAGGAGCCTGTTTCAAACCATAGACACTCTTCTTCAACTTCCAAACCATGTCTCCTTTGCTAGCTATTTGAAGCCCCTCATGTTGTGCCATATAGACATCCTCCTCAAAGTCTCCAAGTAGAAATGTTGTTTTTATATGTAGCTAATTTGGATGCAAATCTCTTATAATCACAAGATCCAAGACCAATATGATGGCAGTCATCTTAACATGGGAGAGAAAATCTCATTGTATTCTATAACTTTGGTCTATTGGAAACCCTTTGCCACAAATCTAGCATTTTATTTCTTGCTTCCATCATGTTCTTCTTTGACTCTACACATCCATTTGTTTTGCAATGCCTTCTTTCCTTCTGGCAGCTTGGTCAATGACCAAGTCTCATTCTTTTCTAAAGAAGACATTTCTTCTTTCATTGCAAGCTCCCACTACAATAAGTCCTCATTTTGAATTGCCTCTAAGAAGCACTCAGTTTCACCATTTTTTGTCAAGAGTAAGTAATATATAGATAGTAAATACCTCTCTATTGGCTCCCAAAATCTAGTAGATCTCATCAAATCAACTAAATGTGTGATTGGATATGGTATGAAGTCTCTAGTTTTTACTAAACACCTATTTCCTACAACATCATTCTCTAAAATGGTTTGCAACAGTACTTCTTGATGTTTTGCTTGTTCTTCTATAACCTCAAAACTTGATCCAAGCTTATCTTTGTATATAGCATTCTCATGGAAAATGACATCTCTACTTTTGAACACTTTTCTATGAGCACTTTTCCATCAGATGGTGATGATAGAAAAGCACCAAAGATTCATCTTTTTTCTAAAGATGATAACCCATATCATCTGATCCATATCCAATTAAGAAACACTTTTTTGATTTTGAATCAAGCTTGTACTTATCACTATCTTGAATCTTTGTAAATGACATATCATCAAAGGTTCTCAATTACAATAGATTCACCTTCTTTCCTAACCATTCCTCCTCAGAGATGTTGAATCCCAAAGGGAATAGGGGTCCTTGATTTATGAGGTATAAAACTATGTTTACTACATCTATCCAAAAAGAATTGGCAACCTTGCTTATAGTCTTGTGCATCTTGCTTAGAGTCTCATGCATCTTGCTCTTTCATTGAGAGTTTTATTCAAACATTCAATCACATCATTTTATTTGGTGTCCCATGGACAATTCTGATCATTTTGATCTCATTCTTTGGACAACACTCTCTAAAATCATTGCTACTATACTCTCTACCATTATCAAATTTCAAGCACTTGATTTTCAAACTTGATCAGTTTTCAACCTCAGATTTCCATCACTTGAAAACTTTGAACACATCTACTTTATTTTTTAGAAAATAAACCCATACCTTCTTGATAGCAGCATACGTGAAGGTGGTGTAGTTGCAAGATCCTCCAAGAGACTCAATTGAAGTTAGGCCATGCACATCTATCTAGCTATGCATCAACTCTAGCTTTCACACTTTGGTGTTCTTGTAGCCTTATTGAATATAACTCACTTTTGCTTTCCCAAGATACATGGTTCACAAAAGCCAAGTTGAACATTCTTCAACTTTGTTATCTTGCCATTGGCACCTAATTGCTTCATACCCATCTCACTCATGTAACCAAGTCTTTTGGTGCCATAAGATTGAAGGAAAAATTGCATCTACAACTATCATCAAATGGTCTGATTTTCCCATAACATAAAGTGTTCCAACCTTTTATCTTTGTGCCAAAATCAAGTTTCTGCAAGTAATCTTCTATCACACACTTTCAAAGGATGTTTGATATCCTTCCTCATCCAATTAACCTATGGAAATCAAATTCCTCTTTAGTCTAGTGAGATATCTAACATTTGTAAAATTTTGTATTGACCTTTGAAGAGGTCTTTACATTCATATTGCCTTTTCCTTTGATAAACAAGGTGTTATCATCAATGAGGTAAAAATTCTTAAGGTTTCCTACAACAAAGTTGTGCATCAACTCTTTACAGGGGGTTGAGTGAAATGATGCCCCATAATCTAGAACCCAAGATTCTACAAGACACTATATAGATCAAACAAGTGCATCCTCTTGTTTTGTTGTTATGTTCATTGAGTTCTCTTCCTTCTTTGGACTTTTACATTCATTCCTAAAGTGACCAGGCTTCTTGCAATTCCAACACACAATTTTCTTATGTACTTCCTTGTGGCCTATTGACTCATTTCTCCTCCTTGACTTTAATTTACAATTTCTCTAACTCTTACTTTGCTATGGTCTCTAATCTATGCAAATAGCACCACATTTGATGATTCTAAATAATTAAATGTACAAATGTCTTCATTGAGAATCAAGTCATCTATACTCTCAAAATTGAGATTATTTGATTCTAAGGAACTACTCATTGTTGTGATTATTGCTCCTTAGCTATTTAACCTAAAATGTTTGGTACTAATACATTCTCATAGTCCTATAGCTTTTCTTGTAGGAGCCATTGATCACGTAGCCTTCTTGTTGTCTCATAGCAATATTGTAAGAGCCATTCTTGTAGGTCCTATATCCATGCATGTAGTAGAATCCCATGGCGCCCAACGCCCATAAGACACATTTGTCTTTAGCTTGATGTAGACATAACTTCTTTTCTATATCCTTTATTATCATTGTAGTGGTGTTTATGGATTGCCCTTGAGAATGTGCTTCTAATAATATAGGGCATGTGCTATTTGCATATGCATTTTCAATGCAATCAGTAGTAACATGAACCATCTTTCTTTTCACTCTCATAATTGGAATCTCATATTTGAAAATATATCCCATACTTACACTTCTATGCTCTTATAGAAGATCTGTCCCATACTAACTCTCCAACATTCCCATAGACTAGTATTCTTGTAATTAATCAAACTCCACACTTAATAGACTCCTCTCCACTAGCTCAAATGTTGCTCTTGATATTGGTAATGACTTTGAACCATAGCAGGTTCAGAGTCTAGCCTTGTGCCTTGACCAACTCCTTCTTTGCTTGCAAGACTATATTTTGAAGTTGATAGTGTAGATGCTCTATTAGCCTCTTTTAGTCCATCACCATAGGATCTATCTCATTGTATGCAAGAAGCAATTGTTCCATGGCCTTTAACACTAATCTCAACATATGAATAACCTACATTGACAATGGTAGATAGTTCAACATGGGTCTTGTAGGTCCATCCAAACTCAATCACAAACAAGGTCCTCTCTTTGTGGGACTTGTGCTTCTTCTCTTTTGTATCAATAATCTCAAGTAGCAACTTGGACCAACAAGGTGCTCTCCACTTCTAGCATCACTTGGGAGCTGAATGTTACCTTCTTTTCATCATCTACTTCTTTGACCACCATTACTTCTATAGCCACCATGGTCTTGGTAATAACAATTAATTTGCAAAAAAGTTGTCTAAATCTATGGATACTCTCTTCCTTTGATGTTTACCATTTACTATACTTCAGAATCTTCACTTTTCACTTGATTTTCCTCCACCCACTTGAGATGGCATTGCTTGGGTATCCTTGGTCATTAGTCATTGGTCATTGTGGTGGAATTGCCACCCATTGTTTTTCAAGTGGCAAGACAATGGGAACTTGCATTGTCTCCACTTCAAAAGCTACCAATGAGAGAAGTGTTCTTCTACAATTGAGATATCACAATATCTTCCTTGTCCATAAAAGTCCTCCCTTATTTTAGAGCATATTCATATAATATCTCTAGCTCTTCCATTATTATGGGGGTGGATTTTACTTCCAACCCTTGCTCCAGATCACCTTCCTCCCAATCAAATATAATTCAATCTTGGAGAAAGAGTTCACTTCACTCGGCTCAAGAGCAATTATCCCGCAATTGGTAGTTGTTTGTCCTTCCTATCTCTTGGCACTAGCATTACACTAGGAGTGCTTTGTGAATCATGATCATCTCCCACTTCACTTCTCAATCCCAATTCTTCATCCAAATAGGAATCTCTTTCATTAGAAGAGTCCACAACTTGGGGATTAGGTGCAAGTCTTTTGTGGTCTAAATTAGCACCATAGTTGTCTTCATCTTATTGGTGCTTGCCCCATAACTCTTGGCTGGTTATCTTAACCCACTTTTTTTCTAGCAATATTTAAATCATACTTCCTTATACTTCTTTGCTTCCCCCACATATTTAGGTTAAACCTAGTGATACCCCAATAGATAGTAGTGCAATAGGAAGAGCTTCTTCTTTTCCTTCCTTTGCAATCTCATCCCAATGTAAAAATTTAAGTCAAGCAGGGAGAGAAAAGTGTTTCCTCTATTCACCTATAAATGCTCAATCAATCCACAAGTTTGATGGTAAAACACTTTCATCCAATCCATGAGTTTCACTCGTGTAATAGTTGAAGAAGGTGGATTACACATTGTTGACTTAAGAATTTTGTGTTGACTTGAAGATCTTCATGAGCGAGGTCACATTGGTATGTCTAATGGGATTACTATACCCATTCACCTTCCAACCATTCCCTTCTTCTTGGATTTGAATGAGGCTTCAAATTTTCTTGTCATTTCTTCTATTGCTTAAGGTTCATTCCTAGTCTAGGTGCATTGCTCTATGCATTGAATTGGACTTGAAAACCTTTTGCCAATGCTCCTTAACCTATGCAAACAAATTGCCCTGCAAGTTGGTAAAATTTGGATTTTTCTTCTCCTTGATCTCCAAGATCATTGTAAGATAAGTAAAATCCAATACCCACGACAATAACTAAAAAAAATTCAAGATAAGATACTCACCATAATACTAATGCACTCATTTCTTCACTCTTGAAGAACGTATTGCAAATCTGGTTGTTATTTTCTTTTTCTTTGAAAGCATTGTGTTGCCCAATGTTTCCAGTTCAAATTTGTCTCACCAATTCACCTTCACACTTTCAGTCCCAAATACCCACTCACTTAGTCTCTTGTGCTAACTCAAAAACTTCTACTTAACCGTTATGCAAGTTTGTTCTAATGCATGTTTGTGATTCTACCTTACTAAATCTTAGTGACAAGATGAATTCAATTGACTAAACCTTACTCCTTCTCAAGGTGGAGTACGTATACTCAACAACAACTTGTTTTGGAATTTTGGTAGGCAGTAATAGTGAAACATCATTTTTCCCACAAGGATTGATTGTTACCAAAATTAATTCTTTGTCTTACATGGCAGTTTTTTGCTTGTGTGAATGCCAATATGGATGATTGATTGCCAATGGCTGACATAGCAACCCATACTTAAGATTGTGATGCAAGCTCTACTTGATGGTCTTGGAGTAGTCCTATGTCAATGGTGTGATGACTCTTATGGTCACTCCATCTGGGAATTGAACACATATTTATGGTCTTTTCTTGCCAATTGGAGTACAATTGTAAATCCTTTTTACCAATGCTAATTTAATTTAATTCTTAACAAATTACTACAAAAATTCCAAACAAGGATACACAATGTGTGCTACAATATGCATCTCACTCTTGATCTTTATCATTCTTGATAGTATTGCTCAATTCTTGGTCAACCAAAGAAAATGTATTGCTTGGTCAAGCTATTCAAAGAAGAGTTTCATGGTAATAATGGTGATTAATATTTGCTTTCATCTGAATTAAAGGAAGAAGTTGTAGTGAGTTTGTACACTTTCCTTCTTAGTACATAGTTCCTCCTTCCTTCAACTTCTTGGAATCTTCTTCTTCTACTAAATTAGATCAAGGAGAAGTAGCAAACTTAGGTTGAGTTTAGAAAAAAAATTGAAGACGCTCTTGAGGCCAAACTTATTTCTATAGAAATAATTACCAAAGAGCCAATTTGGTGTCTATCACTATTTATCTCTCAAGATTGTTAACTTTGTTTTGAGCTTTTCTTTATTGTGTTGCATGCAATTCAACTTTGCATTTCTGTTTTTTTGTAAGCTCTTAGGTCATGAGAGGTTTGAATATCTCATGGTAATTGATTCCCTAACTACATGCCTTGCTTGTTCTTGTATCTAACCACTCCAAAGAATGTTTCTTGGTAGCATTGCTAAAAATTCTGTATGACAACCTAGTGTCAAAACTTTGTAATATATCAATAAGAAATAGGTTGTTCCCATAGAGATACAAGTTAGAGATGGATAGATTCAAAGAAAAGTGTGATTGTTGTAGTTCTTTATTGTTTCCTATATAACTTCTTGGGCAAAAACCACTTCCAATAAAGAGTAATGTCACCAACTATGGTGCATTATGGCAAAATCAAAACTCCAAAATCACTTTCATGTAAGTAAGTCCAACTAATTCCTGAAATTGATGATCCAATCACTCCAAAGAAGCTATTTCAGCTACAAATAATACAACTCCAAAGAATGCATTAGATTCTTCCCAAAAAACACAACTATTAAGGTTTATTGCATTGGTGATAAGTCTTTGCTTTTTTCTTCCTTGGTACTTTCAGCAATGTAGCTCACTTAAGACCCATCAAGGCATTGATCCATTCTTTGAGAGCTATCAAGGATCCCATACCCTATCTTCAAGCACTAATGATCACACATACTCAACTACTTGTGTTTCTACTACAAATTTCTTCATCACTACTCATTGGAGACTCACAACTAATACTTGGAATTTAGCATAAACAATAAGAGCTTTTGGCTCTTTCACTTTATTCTCTTACAGACTGAGTGAATATTTAGGTGAAAAAAAGCCTTAAGTAGCTTCTCTTACTCCTAACCAAAGAAATTACATGCTTATGGAAGGTCTACCAAAAATTTATTGCTTGCATCCAGACTATACAGTCAATCTCTTACTATTCTTTAGTATTCTAATCTACTGATCTATACACTATCAAATCACTACCACATGTCTTGGGAAAGGGTTTTAGTTCTCTCCAAAGAAATTATGTTTTGTCCTCTTTGGATACCTACTTCAAAGACTACACAACTAAGAAGATATGTACAATTGCAAAGAATCTTCATTCTATAAAGGATTCTTTGTACCATTCTATTATAAAGAACTACCTTTGCCTACAATTTTCTTGGGGAAAATTTTACTTCTCTCCTTGAATTTTGGTAATTTCTAGAACTACTATGTCCCAATTTTCTTGAAGCTTCCTATTTATTTGCTCCCTTATCTTCAACGATATTCTCTTTAACTTTGGATCTTTGTATACGTACTCATTGAAGGTTTGAGCCTATAACTTGAGCTCATGAATCTTTGCCTTTCTAAGTTTACCTATTGTAGCTGCTCTTTTTAGCTCTAGCATTTGGTCCCTAATCTTCTCTAATTCTTGACAGATCCTAATCTTTTGTTCTTTCAAATGATTATAAGCTCCATTGATTTCATAGGTACTATCATCAATCATCTTGGCTTTGAAAATGGCTCTAGTATCTTTCTCCTCCTATAGTTATTTATATAGGATCTCTATAAGGATTGCTACTTCCTCCCAATCTTCTACCATCTGAAACTATAGAGTGACAACCTTAACTCTCTCATTTGCCAATTGTTCTTGGATGAAAGTCTTCTCCTTTCTATCTTCTACAATTGTGCTTGGTGTTCTTGCTGCATTTGCTTCCCTTCAATTTAAAGAGTTCTCAACTCACCTTGCATTATTTGATATCTTATTCATAATCATTTTTCTCTACTATCAATGAGGCATTTTTCTTTTTGACTTCATGCTTCTTGTACATTAGTGTATTCACCTTGTTGCACTTGTCTTTGTACAAGCCTCTTGCCTCTTCCAAATCTTCCTTATCTTTGGCCATCTTCATCTTTGCTACATACTTGTTTGTGTGTAGACACTTGACTAATGAAGTGTAGTCCACTATACCTGGCCATTCCTCCTTGTACTAAGGGAGAATCATTTGTAAGAACCTAAGAATTGGTCCTATTAAATACACCACTACCCCATCCATTATAGGTGGTGCCAAAATTGCTTCAATGAAGGAACTCCGTTCTCCTTCTTCTTGGTGTGGTGCAAGTGAGGTCTCTATTGCCTCTCCTTCTACATCTACCTAGTCTTTATCTAGTCTTTATTGCTTGGTTCCACTTGAGCTAAACTTGCAAGTTCTTTTGGCGAGAGATCTTCTTAATCTTGGTGTTCTTTGGTCACCACTTCTTCTTCTTCTCTTTACACTTCTTTTAGAGGAACTAACTTTACTTCTACCTAATTGTCTCCTTCTTCCTTTGAATTCAACTCAGTTCCCTATTGTAACAATATGGAGATTATTGATGAGTTAGTAAAGACTAATGAAGTAGCAAATAGTCCAAATTAGCTAAGAATATTCTAGAAGCATTTAGGAAATTACTTGACACCTTCTAAGTATTGGGTAATGTGCATACCAAGGAGGAAGCTTTGTCATGCCATTTATAGCATTGCACCTAGATTGCTCAGACTCTAGAGTAGTAGTGTTGGTAGTCAGGAGTATTTTGGTAGTTACTCATAGACTACTTGTTGACGGACAAGTTTTGTGTTTAGGTGGTGCCCACCGTCACTTGCACCATTTGGACTGTTAGGGTTTAAGACCTAGCTCAAATCCAAGAGGTATAGTTTCAAAGTGCACCTCTAGAGAGTTCACTTCTCTAATGTTGAGCCCTCGATTTCTTGGCTATGGTAGACAAAGGCCGGCAAGTGTCACCTAGATTCTCTTAGCTAGAGTGGGTGTGGCTTGACTAAAATCATTGCCTAGTTGTTGGTAAATCATTGAGTGATAGATCAAGTACTAATATGATTGAGTGTGATTCAAGTTGTGTAAACAAACTGATTACATCAAAGAAGTGAGGCTAGGGAGAAATTGGGTGTAGGAATTGAGAGTGTTGGTGGTATCTCCAAGATTTGCTGATCATTGGTAGCTTGATCAAAGTTCAGGTTTTCCTAAGTGTACAGAAGCTTGTTTGATTGATGCAAATTTGGCAGTGAAGTAGACAATGTGTGGAAATGTTGGTAAAATTTAGAGCAAAGAGAAGCAATTTTTGAGAATTGATTGTGATTTTGAGCACAAGAGGTGAAAGTAGGACCAATCTGGTGCGAGTTGGACTCAAAAAGTGAAATTATAGGTGGAGTTTAGAACCCATCCTCATGAATTTGTGATTTGGAGAAATCAATCATTTCAATTTGGCTTGAGAAGAGAGTTAGTGGAGGATTTGGCGGTCAGCCAACTTTAGAGATTTATGTCAGATTTTTTCTGGATTTTATTTCAGATTTTGGCCAAATTTAGAGGAGTTTCATATATTTGGAGGAGTTTTGCTAGATTTGGAGAGGATTCAAAATGGCAAGAAGAAAGGCCTCATTTGGCTGAATTTTGATGTTTAGAGGCTTTAAGGCATAGGGTTGTGGGCTATGAGAGGTTATGAAGGCCAAAAAGAGCCATCTTGTTGGCGTGAGGCTAGCTAGTTTAGAGTAGATTTTGGTCATCATTTGGCAAAATCTGCCCATCTTGTTAGATTGTGTGCAATAGGGTTTGACCCCTAGATCTTTGGTTCCTAGACTGGTGCCCTAGCCAACTGGTCCACCTTCTCTTGTTGTCCTAGTGATTGTTCCATTGTTATCTATACAATTGTAGCTTTGGCTAGGAGTTGATCCTATTCTTGGTGATCTTGGTAGCTTTGGGAGTAAATAATTTATATTATGTCAAATGACAAATTGTGGTATAGTCAATCTAGTGTTGATTTATGAGATGGAGGGTTTTTGTTTAGATTTCTTGTGATTGGACCCCCTTCATTCTCTACTTTTTTTTTGTGCACCATGTTTGTGTGAGGTGCACTGACTTTAGAGCGTTAGTGCTCTAGTGTGCTCTTGGTAGTGAGGTTGGAGTTATGACCAGTCAAACTACCTATGTTTCTCTTAAGTGAGGTAGGAAGTGATGACCTATAGATCATGAGAGTGCATGTTGTGATGGTAGGTTACAAGTTGCCCTTTCTCCTAGCGTAGTTGTTGTAGTTAGAGTTGCATTAGTCGGTGACATTCAATTGGTGGTGTTGGCACTTGGTGAGGTACTTGCAGAGGTTTTGGTTATTGGTTGCAATCCTTGGTTACTTTTTCACAATGGAGTTCTTTGGGGATTCTAGAAGAGATAGTGTTGTAGTATGTAGTGAGTTTACTTAGAGTGGTGCTTGTTATCAACTTTTATCTCAAGTCCTAGCGAGGGAGTAGATTGACTCTAAGTTGGAGTTTGACACAAGAGCTGATTAAGTTGAGAGTGCACTTGGTGTGTCCGCACCATAGCTGTGGGACATGGACAAGATTAATGGGCCTCCAAAGGTCCTAGGTGTTACTTTGGTACAATGGGTACCATTGAGTTGGATGACTTCATCCAAGAGTTGGATAGTTGGTGTGATCTACAATAGATGCGGAACCTGACTTTGTTTACACCCTTCATGGCATGGAAGGGTTTATTTCAGCTCTTGGAGGGTCCACTTATGGATGACTACCATGAGTTCAAGAGAGCTCACTTGGAGGAGATTGAGCTATGGAGAGAGTATTCATCTCCGAACTATGTCTCCATCACTTCAAGCACAATTTCTAAGGGTAGATTGGCAATACCCACAAGTTCCAGCTCTAGTAGTGTTGGTAGATCTCTTAGAGATGGTGCTACTACAAGTGGAGGTACTACTACAAGAGGTGGTATAATATCATAGTTCAACCTCATGGTAGAGTTCTTCTAATGTTTGAGGCATAACTACCAAGGAGTGCGGACTTACAAGTTGAGGAGCTTGCAAGAGTTCCAATGGAAGGTTGGAGAGAGCCTATGCAAGGCATACACTCGCATGAGACGGCTGATCAATTTTACTTAAGGAGTTACTAAGACCCAAGCATTCCAGTTTTGGTATGGTATACTAGACAAGGAGTTATGACATAGAGTTCATGATGCTATGTTGCTACATGCTACTTTGGTAGTGGTCTTTGATTTGGCTGAGCACATTGAGCTCAACATGGTGGAAGAGAGTGTGGTGACATTTGGATTTGGTAAGGAGACCTCATCTTCAGTTGTTACTTCTTCCAAATTGCAATAGAGTGCACCATGCCATGTTGGGTTCTAAGGACAAGGTGGACAGCCTAAATCCTATGGATTGAGTGGAGGACCTAGTGGGGCCAATACCCTTACCTTCAATTTTGGGTCAACAATAGCCAATGAGTGGTGGTGTTGCTTGTTGTACTTGTGGTGGACCTCATCACAAGAGAGAGTGCACTCAAGGTAGTGGACTTGATACCTTTGGTGCATCTTAGCCAGCATAGAAACAATGTGAGCATTGCCATAGATTTGGTCTCACCAATAACCAATGCTTTGACCTACACCCGGAGTTACGGAGTGGTAGGACTGATATGACAGGTAGTAAAGGAGCTCCAAGTCATGGGGGACAAGGTGGTAGAGGTGGTGGTAGAGGATCCACACCTAGTAGAGGTGCAATAACTACCCTTAATTATGATACAGCCATGGCTACTTGGATTGAGCAATTGGAGCAGAGATTGGCTTGCATGGCCATAGCTCAAAGGAGATCAGATTTGGGTGTTGAAGCTTCCACTTCATGTGCGGGTGATAGAGACATCTTAGACTTCATGTGCGGAGCAGCACAGGTGGATGCATCTACCACAATTACTAGGAGTGCAATATGTGCTCCAAAGCCTAGAGGAGCATCAATGGAGTTGGACCCACAAAGAGGAGAGGTTAGTAGAGATGTCAGACTTCCCCAATCTTTTACACTCTCTAAAGCACTACAGACAACATCTATGGCTCCTAGACATCCTAGTGCAAGTGTGGTAGGTGGTGATGGGGTGCATGATGGATTACCCACTAGTCAACCACCTGCTACTATAAAAATTGAATCTAGCATGATGTTGGGGGCGGCTTAGCTGATTATGCACTTTCTATTATTCTAAGCCAATGACATGTGTACAATGGGAGTTGATCCAACCCTAGTGTTTTGGTTGGTTGCCATGCTTTATGACAATATGGATGATGTGGTTCCTACTACTAGATCAAAGGTGGTTGATAGTGGAGTTTACTTGGTTGAGGAGCATGTGATCCACTCAGCAATCAATGGTTTATAGCACACAACAATGGCTAGATTGGAGGAGTTACCAACTAGATTGGCCTTTGAGCAAGCATGGTTTACACCTAAAGTTGTCATGTTGGATAACAAAAGGGGGACTTTTTGGTTAGTGTGACCTTCAAGGAAGGTCTATACACTACAAAGGGTCTTACTTGATTCTAGTGTGCAGCTCATTATGTTGGGGAAGGCTACAATTGTCAATCTGGAGTTATGAAAGACCAATATGGAGAGGTGTCCATTTCAAATCCAAACATCTCTAGAGAGTGGTTCTACACAATACATCACATGTGGAGAGCTTGTTGTCTAGATTTAGCTTGGTCATCCAACTAATAGCTCTATGGTGAGAGTTCAAGCCGTTGTGACCGTGGTTGAGTCATATGATGTGTTAGTTAGGGGAGCAGTGTTATATCCCATGGGTTTTAATATTGACTATTGGGAGGAGACAACCTCCTATAGACTAGGTTGGCAGTCTGGTGAGGGACAAGTATGTCATCTACTAGTACACTTTAGTAGTGGAAGTATTGGCTCACTATTCTTTGGAACCATGGTGGCTTCAATTTTAGCTTTCAATGGTTCTATTACTTGACCTAGTGATTTATTGGAGGGGAATGCCCATGCAAAAGATACTCCAATACCAGAGGAGATCACTCGGATTTGGAGTATGAGTGAGATTGTTTCATCCACCTTGGATATTCCTTTGTGGATTTCAGAGGAGATATTGTAGCAACATGCAAATTAGTTGGTGCAATAGGCTTGGAGTGGAGCTTTGTACCACTAGGCAACAAGTGTGAGGATGAACCTCCAGAGTTGATTACCTTGACACATTTGGTTACCACACTCATTTTTTGGCAATATCCAATAGAGAGAGTATGTCTATTGGAGTTGTTTGGTGGGATTAGCATTGGACTAATTGGGGTACTATAGGGGGGTATATGTGTATAGAGTACTTGTATGTAGACAGATATGAGACTGTTGGACAAGTCTCTCTCCATCATGTGGCACACTTAGCGTATCAATATCTTGAGTTATTACAAATGTCAATAGTCACAGGTTACCAGAAGGCCCTATCAACAGATATTTCCTTAGTAGGGGCACATGATCTAGAGGGACATAAGCCTATTCATTTGGTGATTTTTGGATGGCCATGTCAAGGACATACACATGTTGGTCAAGGTTTGAGTCTTCAAGATCTCTACTTTGGTGTGTTTTGGGAGAAGTTGCGGATTCTACAACATCTCCATGTTCATTAGTACATTTCTCCAGCTTACCTTTTGGAGAACATCCCTTTGATGGGTTCTTGCACCTTGGGGATGGTGAGTATGCATCAAGACCATTCTTGGATGGGACTTATTGTGTTGTTAGATGTAGCCAGAGTGGGATCACATACTCATTGTCTTTGTCTTTTGTGGATGAACCTCTTACCTAGAGTGGTTCTATAACGCACTCATGATATGATTTTAGCAACTAGACCACATCATTGTTGATAACATCTTTGATGTTGGGAGTCAGTTTCAAATAGTAATTGTGGTTGATAGGTCATCTATGGCAGTGGTGAACCTAGTTGGACAATCTAGAGCTACTTTTGCCACACTTATGAGTTTCTTAGGATCCCATGCTTTTTGAGAGGGAGGCTTTGGACTGGTTTGGAGCTCACAGTTATCATAGTTGGTGGAGCCCAATGTTGATGAGAGAGAGTAGGCAAGAGGTGATTGCACCATTATTACTGTTGTTCTAGCAATGTCAAAGGCATCCATGCATCAGGTGTTAGATCAAGCTATAGACCTAAACTATTTGACCTGAATTGTGAGCCTTGGTATAGCAAAGCAACATAGGATGCACTTGATAGGCATCACCACTCGGACACTTTGTGCCTATTGAGATAATTTAGGCACATGTTGGGATTGATGGACCAAGTGGGCATGGTATTCTTTGGACACAACCAATGGCTACTAGGGACAGTAGTCTACTTGGAGTCTATCTTGGTGAGTGTGGGCTACTTGGATTACATCCTTGGTCTACTTGGGATGTTGCTAGAGGACGTGTGGAGCTTGCAACCAGATCAGAGGGAGTTTTCACATTGAGGTTGGGACCTCTAGTGGTTGGGAGCAAGACACTACTGCTCCCAAGGGTCTAGTGTAGTAGCTAATCAGTATGTCTTCCACTCCTATGACAGTTACAGAGGATACTTGGAACCCAAGCTTATAAGAGAGGAAAGATGGAAAGTTTGGAGGTTCTTGAAGAGCTACATGAGTTTTTTTACCTTAGTATGAAGGATTTGGGTGCTCTAAAAGAACCTGGTATTAGGATCAAACTTACTAGCAATACACCAATTTCTTTATGTCCCTACAAATATAGTGACATGGAGCAAGCATTGATTTAGAGCCAGAGTAGTGACCTTTTCTAGGCTGGTTTGGTAGAGATGTCACATGGAGAGTATCCATCAGCTATAATGATGCCAACCGAGAAGGATATGCATGGCAACTACACAAATAGGCAGATGTGTGGAGATTACCATCCTATCAATCAATAGACTAGGGCTGATTGTATGCCATGCCTACACTAAAGGAGATCTTTGATGCAATTAGGCATGCAAAGGTCTTCAGTACTTTGGATCTTTGAGTAAGATATCATTAGTTGTCAATCAAGGAGGAAGATAAGTCCAAGATAGCATTTTGGGCTATTAATTGGCAAGAATGTGTTATATTAGTGGAGATTCTTACAATTTGGGGTTAAAGAATGCTCTTGTTGAGTTCTAGAGGAATGGATAGGATCATAGCTAGATTGGATTTTGCTCGGAGCTATATTGATGATATTTTGGTTTATAGCACTATTGTGGAGGAGCATGGGAGATAGTTATTGGAGGTGTTTGAGAAGTGTTTTAGAAGTTTGAGATAGTTATTGGAAGTGTAGTTTCTTCCATGAGGAGGTTGAGTATTTGGGTCACACTATCTACCTTAGAGGACTCAATGTTCAATAGACCAAGGTGGAGGCTATTGCACGTATTCCTTAACTTATGGATGTGAGCAAAGTGCAAGCATTCCTTGGATTTGCCAACTTCTATTGACGTTATGTTAGAGTACTCAGTGCCATTGCCAAGGCCTATTCATAGACTTGGAGTGGTGAACCATGATGTAGATGGGTTGAGTAGAAACCCATGTCCTAGCATGTAGGGTCAAACAAAGCACGTTGGCATGGTGAGAGATGAGGAGATGGTGCCAAGTTGGCATGTATCTACCTTTCTTTGTATAATTTCTAAGGCTTTGGTGGTATCTCTCTCAATGCATACAAGAGGAGTTATTGAGGTCATAGATCCAGATAGGGGACATAATGATACAGTTCAATGAGACATTCATGATAATGTCTTAGTGATGGACTATCTTTGCACTAGTGTTGTAGGAGACACAATTGGGGCCAAGGAGAGAGATTGTGTTTTTCAACAAGCTAGGTGGTTTAGGTGGTTTGGATTGGAGGGCAGACATCTTCTTCATGTATGGGAGGATGGTAGAGTGCAAGTATTACCACTTCCATCTTGGAGACCATAGTTGGTCCATCATGCTTATGAGAAGCTAGGACATTTTGGAGTAAAGCATACATACAACTTACTCCAAAGTCATTATTGGTGGCGTGGTATGCAGACCAATGTACAACAATTTTTGCAAGATGTGTGGTTTGTGACCAAGTTAGAGCATCATTTAATGCTCCCATGACATAGTTGCATTCATTATCTATGATGGGATTGGATTACCGCTAGAATTTGGACTTTGCTAAACCTTTACCATTGATTGTGAGACAACATCAGTACATTTTAGTGATGGTAGAGTACTTCTCCAAGTGGATTGAGTTGGTGGCACTTCTTGACAAGTCTAATGAAGTAACAACTTACTTGTTCCTAGATCGGTTTCTTGTCATTTTGGTGCACTAGTTGAGGTTTTGACTGATCATAGTATTGAGTTCTTGGGGTAGTTTCAGGTCTTGTGTGAAAAGGCTTTGATTGATCATCATACTACCTCTTGAGATCACCCTAAGGCAGATGGCTTAGCAAATAGAGAGGTTTAGATAGTGAAGAGAGGATTGCGGAAGTATGGTTTGTAGAGAGGCCACTTGGGAGATTGGGATCTCCAGTTACCTTGGTTGGCCATGGGCTATTTATTCAGCTGGCAAGCCTCCTTAGCATCCTTCTCTCCTTACTTTCTACTTTATGGACAAGATCCAGATTTACCTATAGCCATTTGTCTTGATGTTACTATAGTTTTGGACTTGGATGATCCAAATGTATGGATAAGTGCATATTCTCAATGGGCAAAGATCTTTTGGAGAGTGATGTTGATGGCCTTTGAGAACTTGGCAATTGCTCAACATAGGAATACCTTGCACTATGCTACCATTTGAGGAGGAGGTTATAGACCCTCAATCCATCATTTTCATCCATGTGATTGTGTATATCTATAGTAGACAACACTTACGACACTTGATGTTTCCACCAGCCACATTATCTTGAAAGTGAACGAGGTTTTGACATCTAGAGTCCTTGTGTTGGAAGGACGTGATGGTGTTGTTTGGAAGGATCATGTATGCAATACCACCTCCTAAACATTGATAGTACTCTGGACCCAAGTTGGCACTTGTATGAGCATGCTTGAGGTGTATGCTTTGCGGTTCTTTTGGTGGAGCTACTACTATGTTAGTGTGTGATAGTTGTTTGAGATGATGGCATATGGCATGTATGACTCTTCTCCTCATGGTGGTTCCTCAGGGATAGTGGTTATGTCCTATTGGCCTTTCCATCAGCCGCACTATCTTGAGAGTATATAAGGTTTAGCCATCTTAAGTCCTTGTGTTGGAAGGACGTGATGGTGTTGTTTAGAAGGATCATGTGTGCAATTGTTATCCATGCCACCTCCCAAACATTGATGGTTCTATGGACCCAAGCTTAGCACTTGTACGGGTAGGCTTGAGATGTATGTTATGTGGCTCTTCTAGTGGAGCTGCTACTATATTAATGTGTGATAGCTATTTGAGAGCATGGCATATGGCATGTATGACTCCTCCCCTCATGGTGGTTCCTCAGAGATAGTGGTTATATCCTAGATGTACTTGACCTATAGCAAGTTCATTCTTTATATGGTATAGATTGCAAGCAAGTGAATAATAATGGGGCTCCATAGCACCCGGCCTCTTGATCTTTTGCCCACCATAAGATATACCATATACTTGGAGTAGATGTCTATCTAAAGTTAGAAGGACCTAACCGCCAACTAGGGAGAAAATTGTGGTACTTTAGAGTCCATGTATGACTTATGTGTGAGTTCTGATTCTCTAATATATGATGTTGACAACAATGTATGTTGTGTAGTGATGTATATATGCATGACAACTATCACGCTATTTATAGCACGCATCTAGATTGCTCAGACTCTAGAGTAGTAGTGTTGTTAGTCAAGAGTATTTGGTAGTTACTCATAGATTACATGTTGACAGAAAGATTTTTTGTTTGGAGTACTAACTACATAGTGAGGCCCACCATCCCTTGCATTGTTTGGACCGTCAAGTGTGCAATCAGCGAGACCATTAGGATTAGATCAAGTACTGATCTGATTGAGTGTGATTTGAGTTGTGTAAACAACTAATTATTGTGGTACTTTAGACTCCATGTAAGACTTATGTGTGAGTTGTGTTTCTATAGTGTGTGATTTTGACAATGATGTATGTTGTATAGTGATGTATATATGCATGATAGCTTCTTGGGAAACTTCTTGTTTAGCTTAGCTTGCATGCCAAGTAGGTGGCTTCTTAGGGAAGTTTCTTGGCTAGCTACGCTTGCATGCCAAGAAAGCGGCTTCTAGAAAGAAGTTTCTTGAGAAGCTTCCCAATTAACTTGACTTGCTTTCCAAGCAAGCAAATTTTAGGAAGCTTCTCAAGAGCCTTGTTTATTCCTTATAAATACCAAAGCCTAAGCTCATGTGAGGCATTAAGAGTTTCTCTCATTCAAAAGTGTCATGCCATTTGTAGAATCTCATCTAGATTGCTCGGACACTAGAGTTGCAATGATAGTGGTTAGAGGTATTTTAGCAATTACTCATAGACTACTTTCCGACAGTCAGATTTTGTGTTCAAGGTACTGACTTCATGGTAGGGCCCACCATCACTCTACACCATTCATACCGTTGGGTGTGCTGTCAGCAAGACCATTAGGGTTTGAAACCTAGCTCAAGTCTAAGGGGTATACTTTCAAAGTGCAACTCTAGAGAGCTCACTTCTTTGATGTTGAGCCTTTGAGTTCCTAGCTATGGTGGACAGAGGCCGATGAGTGTCACCTAGATTATCTTAGCTAGAGTGGATGTGGCTTGATTATGATTAGTGCCCAGTTGTTGGCAAATTATAGAGTGACAAATCAAGTATTGATCTGATTGAGTGTGAGTCAAGTTGTGTAAACAAATTTATTACATCAAAGAAGTGAGGTCAGGGAAAAATTGGGTGTAGGAACTAAGGGTGTTGGTGGTATGTCCAAGACTCACTAATCATTGGTAGCTCAATTGAAGTTCAAGTTTTCCTTGGTGTGCAAAAGCTTGTTTGATTGCTGCAAATTTGGCAATGAGGCAAATAGTGTGTGGAAGTGTTGGCCAAATTTTGAGCAAAGAGAAGAAATTTTCAAATGATAGTTTTGATTTTGAACTCAAGAGGTGAAAGTAGGACCAATTTGTTATGAGTTGGGCTCAGAAAGTGAAATTGAAGATGGAGTTGGGAATCCACCCTCGTGAATTTGTGATTTGGAGAAACAGGTTTTTCCAATTTGGCTTGAGTGAAGAATTAGCAACGGATTTGGCGATTGGCCAACTTTAGGGGTTAATGTCAGATTTTTGCTAGAGATTATGTCAGATTTTGGCCAAATTTGGAGGATTTTTGCTTGTTGGCTAGGTTTGGAAGAGTTTCACTTGAGAGAAAGGCCTCATTTGGCTGAATTTTGGTGTTTAGAGGCTTTGAGACATAGGGCTATGAGAGGCTACAAAAGCCTAGAAGGACCAGCAAGCTGGCGTGAAGCTAGCTAATTTAGAGTAGATCTTGGTCAATGTTTAGCAAAATCTGCACATTGTGCTAGATTGTACGCAATAGAGTTTGACCCCTAGATCTTTGGTTCCTAGACTGGTGCCCTAGCCAACTAGTCCACCCACACTTGTTGTCCTAGTGACTGTTCCACTATTATTTATATACCTGTAGCTTTGGTTAGGAAAGGTGGTTTGATCTCATTCTTGGTGATCTTGGTAACTTAAGATGTAGATATGAACTCCTATTATATCAAATGCTAAATGGTGGTAGAGTTAGTCTAGTGTTGTTTTATGAGATGAAAGGTTTTTGTTTAGATTTCTTATGATTGGACCCCCTCTATTCTTTGCTTCCTATTTGTGCTATAACACCCATTTGTGCATGTGTGTGGTATTGTGATATTTAGCTTGGTATTACAAGTACTTGAGAGATATTATTTATATAGAGATAAATGATGGTTCTACATAAATCATGATTAGCTAGAGTTAATCATAGCTAAGATAGAGGGGACTTACTTTAGAGAAAGTAGAGAAGATGAGCACCACTATTTTGGATTTTAGTGTGTTGACTTGGTATTATTCCTAGGTATTTTGCTTTGAGGAAAGAGTTGAGAACTCTTGGGTCTGCAAGCCTTTTTGTTTTGGATTCTTCTATAGTCCAAGGATAGCCCATGTGAAGGAATCCTTGACTTAGTGGTTGGGTCAAGATAAGATCACATGCTAGTGGAATATGCCCATGTGAATGGATATTCCTTTCTACCTTTTGACTTTACTTGACTTTTAGCCTAGTAACTTGAGTTACTCCAGTAATTAGTAACTTTGGTACGTAACTATTTCACAAGTATATAAAAAAGGGGTGAAGAGGTACTCATCATCCTTTCATTTGCAATTATCTCTCTCTCATTCAGTTCTCTAGTGAGCAAAGTCTTGGGTCTTGGAATGTTAGCTTTGGAGGAGTATGATGGAGTTGGGGTTCCTTGCCTTCTTAGTCCATGGTGCACTACCATAATAGCCATCAGAGGTTCACCTTGAGTGAGAGACATGCCAGCTCATAGTGCACCATGTTCCTGATCTGCCACTCCCAAATCCTTTTCTCATCAAACTTCATATTTTACATTGTGATAGCTTACGAAATTGGATGGTGGCACATTTTGGGGTGGTATTCATAGAGTTAGTGATGGGAAACCCGGATCCAATTATCCTTCCGATGTTTACTTATGAACATGTCTAGAACTTGACAATCTATGTGCTTCTATAGTTGGGTAATGCTTGAACTTTTTCTTATAAGCTTCAAGGTAGAGTTGTGGGTCCATTTGTCAAAAAGTGAAGAAACTAAAGGATAAATTTCCAAGAGATTGGGTTCCAAGAGAAGGAGTCTGGAGTTTTCAACCATTGGTGGAGTTTGGGGAGGGGATTTGAAAAGAGAAGACCATAGTTGGAGAGAGAGGCTGACAAGCTACAATCATAAGACTAAAATCAGACAATTTGAGCAGATTTTGAGAGGGATATCATCAATTGAGTCAAAGGGAGTAGAACTCATACCAAAGAGTACAAAGTAGGCAATTGGTAGAGCTTGTTGATATATTTTCATGATCTATCATTAGGGTTGGAGAGAAGATAAAGTTCTTATAGTTATAACTACAAGGAATTGTAATTTTGGATCAATCTCAAATTAGATCTGATTGATTGAAGTTGAAGCTTTTGAGATGTAAGGTGTTGGAGAAAAGCTGATAATCGGGTTTGGAGTTTTGGTCACTCCCCAAGTTGTGGTTTGAGATACCTTATGAAAAATTCCAGTCCTATTGTTGGTTAGGGTTTGTACCTTTGTGCAAAGGTTTCATGTGAATTCTTGAAATAGAGAATTCAGGGTCTTGGATCAAGTATACATGGGTGTGTAGAGCTCACAAATTAGCCCAACTCAAGAATTGATCCACGTCTAGGGATTGGGATTGGATTAGGCTACAAAATTTATTGGAGTTTAAACAAGGACACAACCAGCTATTATGAAAAATAAAGGTGGCTCTAGGTCTATGGAGAGTGAGATCTGATGCAAAAAATTCTACTGCATATACTATCATAAGCTCAATAGAGCAGTTTTTATCTTCCATCTTGATTGAATGTCAATTCTCCTATCTTGTGACTATGATTGAGTGTTCTAAGTTTCTAGAGTGTTTTAAAGGATCAGGTGTACTTCTGAATCAAAAATTTAGGGAGTAGTTGCCTAGAACCAGGAGTAAATCCTAAAATAAGGGTTTCAAAATTAGGGTGAAAGTTGTACAAAACCTGGCTAAATTTGAGAGGCTTTTAGGAGAGCTGTAGCAATTTGATTGAGGCCTATTTTATGTCATTGGAAAGATTGTTTCATAAGCTTTCCATTGAATTCTAGAACACTTGAATCCAAGCTACACAAAAAAGTTTATATTCATATGGGTTGCACAAAGTTTTCCCCATCAAGAAGACATAGGAATTCCCAACTTGGAGTAGAAATTTATTGAACTATGAAGTCTGGATTAGGCAAGACTTAGAGTACAAGTTGAAATGAGCTTGATGATAGAGCAAGAAGGCTTTGAAACTCTTTTCCAACAAAAATAATAGAGAGTTGTTATCATATTCTTGTGATTGGGTCCTCTTTGTACTTGCATGTATGTTTGTATGCCCACTTGGTTTGGATTGGTGTGCGAGCATTGCGCTTAGTTTGTTTCCTTCTAAAAGTGTTGTGTATTTTTCCTTGGTAATGCTGAAGTGATGACCAGCAGACCAAGAGTGAGTGTTGTGATGAAAGGTTAGGTTATTTGTCACTACTCTTCTCAATAGCAACAATATTAGTTACGAGAAAGGAGGGTTCCGGCAGTTGGGTAACACATTTATTTAGTCAAGTAGTTATGTGTTTACCTCTAGCCTCTGATCTATAGTCTCCATAGCTAGGCACCTTGTGTGGTCCTAGAGAGAGAAAGGAAAAGTACAACATCATGAGAGTGCATGTTGTGATGGCAGGTTACAGGTCACATTTTCCTCAAGTGTAGTTGTCATAGTTAGGGCTACACTAGTGGGTGGTGCTCGGTTGGTGTTGGTACTTGGTGGTGTTCGCACTTGGTGAGGTACTTGCAATTGTGGTTTGCGGTTTGCAGTTTGTGGTTATTTTGTCACAATGGAGTTCTTTAGTGATTCCAAAGGAGATAGCCCTACATTACATAATGAGTTTACTCAGAGTGGCATTTGGTATCAGCTTGTATCTTAGGTCCAAGTGAAGGAGGAGATTGACTCTGAGTTGGAGTTTGACACAAGAGTTGATTTAGTTGAGAGTGCACTTGGTGTGTTTGCACAGTTATTGTGGGACATGGACAAGATTTATGGGGCCTCCAAAGGCCCAAGGTGTTACTTTCATATAGTGGGTACCATTGACTTGGATGACTTCATCTAGGATTTTGATAGTTGGTGTGATCTACAATAGATACGGAACCCAACTTTGCTCACACCTTTCATTGCATGGAAGGGGTTATTCAGCACTTAGAAGGTCCACTAATGAATGACTACCATGAGTTCAAGATAACTCACTTGGAGGAGTTTGAGCTATGGAGATAGTATTCACCTCCAAATTATGTCTCCATCAATTCAAGTATAGTTTCTAAGGGTAGTGTAATGCTCCGAGGATAGGAGTAGAGAGAAAACACAAACTTCACACTCAAACATTTGATGCTCCAAAGGAGCACCTTCTCTTTATTATATAGACCAAGTGGATCTCCATCATAGGATTAGGCACACAGATAAGTGACATGTCAGCAAGCTCTACCCTTGGATTACTAACTTGGATGGTTGACATGTCGGTCTAGGTCCTATCTAGCTGGTCAAACAAGCTTTAACCAAAGGGAATCTTTTAGGGAATCTTCCTATAGGAGTCTCAGAATCACATAAGGTACCATTAGAAAGTGCTCAATGAGACAAACCAAGGGGAGAGAAGGCCAGCCTTTCCTTCATTTATGGGGGGAGTGTTTACATTTTTGAGGCCTAATTCATCCGTTTAGGCCTCCAAAATTGCCTTAAAAGATTTTAGGCATATTTTGGTTCCTACTCTATTAGTAGAAATCCCCTTTTGGTGACACCTCTTTCAAATCTATTGGTCCATCATGTGTAACATTCTTCTAGATGTTACCAAACCAATTCTCACCTTTAAATCATATGTCTTGCTATTGGTTCTAAGGTTCTCAAGTCCATTTCGATTTCTGCCCTATTAGTAGAAGTACTCTTTGGTGATACTTCTATTTGATCTATTTTGACCATCATGTAAAACCTCATTCTAGATGTTACCAAACCAAATTCTCCATCTAGATCATATGGCTAGCTCTTGGTATTATAGACCTCCCTCCTTTTAAGACGCAACGTCTTTGTTGTGCAATTGTTGCTCAAATGCTTGTATCAACACCGGTGCATGGGTCAAATTGGCAGCGGGCTCGCAAGTTGCTTCATAGAGGGGGTAACCTTTCCACTATATGAGATATTCCACTCATGGATGACAAGTACCACGTATGCAGTTTTGGAGAATATGCTCTACTTCATATTCTTCTACGCCATCAATGAGTGTCGGACAAGATCAAATGTCTTGTGTGGAATGGCCTGATCGGGAAACATATCTGCATAGTAGAGAAACATGGAACACTAGATGGATCTTCATTTGTGATGGTAGCTCAAGGTAATAGGCCATAGTGCCAACGCAACAAAGAATCAAGAAAGGCCCAATAAAACAAGGTCTGAGCTTATGAGGTCTAAATAATGTAAGGTTAGTTGTTGATAGCCACACTTGATCCCCAACATTGAACTCCATGTGCCTACAGTGTGCATCAGCATATTGCTTCTATCAATTTTGTGCAATTTGTAATCTTTGCTTGGCGCTCTCCACACCTTGTTAAATTCTAGAAACAAATGAGTTGACTGCATCAACCTTGGTAGCCACTAGACGGATCTTCATCAAGCTAGATGGTGTGAAAGGATGATCAGCATACATGAGGAAGAACAAAGTGACATGGGTAGATGCATTCACTAAATTGTTGTAAGCCAATTCCACTAGCGGGAGTAGGGTGTCCTGTGAGCCGGCTTGTCTCTCACTCAGGATGAACCTCTAATGGCTATTATGGTAGTGCACCATGGACTAAGAAGGCAAGGAACCCAAACTCCATCATACTCCTCCAAGGCTAACACTCCAAGACTCAAGACATTGCTCACTAGAGAACTCAATGAAAGAGAAATAGTTGCAAATGAAAGGATGATGAGTACCTCCTCACCCCTTGTTTATATACTTGTGAAATAATTTCGTACCAAAGTTATTAATTACCATAGTAACTCAAGTTACTAGACTAAAATCCAAGTAGAGTCAAAAGGTAGAAAGGAATATCCATTCACATGGGCATATTTCCCTAAGCATGTGGTCTTATCTTGACCCAACCACTAAGTCAAGGATTCCTTCACATGGGCTATCTTTGGACTATAAAAGAATCCAAAACAAAAAGGCTTGCGGGCCCAAGAGTTCTCAACTCTTTCCTCAAAGCCAAACACCTAGGAATAATACCAAGTCAACACACTAAAATCCAAAATAGTGGTGCTCATCTTCTCTACTTCCTCTAAAGTAAGGTCCCTTCTATCTTAGCTATGACTACCTTTAGCTAACCATGACTAATATAGAACCATCCTTTATCTCTATATAAATAATATCTCTTAAGTACTTGTAATACCAAGCTAAATATCACAATACCACACACATGCACAAATGGGTGTTATAGTCCCACCTCTCTTGCTCTTCTAAGGTGAAGCCGTGTAACATGTCTTCAATAGTGCAATTAGCCCGCTTTGTTTGGCCATCTATTTGTGGGTGGTAAGTTGTGGACATGGCCAACTTGGTTTTGAAGAAACCAAAGAGTGTTTGCCAAAACAAACTGGTGAATTGAGTGCCTCTATCTGTGATAAGTCCTCTAGACAAGCCATGGTAAGAGAAGACTACATCTAAGTATAATTGAGCTAGTTGTGGGGTGGTCACCTCCTTGGTGGTAGGGCGTACATGAATCATTTTGTTGAGCCGGTCCACAAAGACCACGATAGAATCAAACACTGAGGTGGTCTTGGGTAATTCACAAACAAGATCCATACTCACTTGTTCTCAACATTGGGTAGGAGTGGGGAGAGGTTGAAGGAGCCCTACAGGTTCTTGATTAGAAGCTTTGTTCTGTTGACAAAGTAGGTAGTTGTGCATGTATTCCATCACGTTGTTGCTCATCTTGGGCCAATAGTAATGGTGTTGGATTGCATCCAAGGTCTTGTCCACTCCGACATGACCTACAATGGCCAAATCATGACATTCTGCTAGAATGGTGGTACGTAATTCTAGGACATTTGGGATCCATAATTTCCATTACAAAAGGTGAGTCTTGGGGTGTTTGTGACGCCTTTGGATGATTGTGCCTCTACAATCTGTGGATCAGTTTTTGTAACAGCCAGAATCTTTGGCCAGAATTCAAGGTTAACCTTAACCTCTACCACCAAGTTGTTTTCCATTGGCATGCGGGTGAATGCATCTGCAAGTTGCTTCTTACCTTCTACATAGGTGATTGTTATGCTGAAGCGTTGTCACCACTCTGCCCACCAAATCTGGCAATGAGATAGATCCTTCTGGGTCTCGAGCTAGACTAGAGGTTTGTGGCCTATCTCTACTACAAATGCCTTCTTGCCCAAATAATGCTTCCAATGCTTGGTTGCCAAAACAATGGCCAGCTCTTCTCATTTTGTGGTGTGGTAGTTGCGCTCTGCTGGTAACAACTTTTGAGAGAAATATGCAATTGGATGCCATCAATCATGCCACTCTTGTTGTAGGACTGCTCCTATTACTATGCTTGATGCATCTATAGCCAACTTGATTGGACGTTTTGGGTCATACTACTTCAAGATTGGTGCATGTAGTAAGGCGGCATTCAATTTTTGAAAGGCCAACTCTTGTGTGGTTCCCCACGTCCACTTCTTCCCCTTTCCAAGTAGTGCCGTTAAAGGCTGTGCAACCTTGGAAAAGTCCTTGACAAATCTACGATAGAATCTCGTCAACCCCAAGAAGCTCTTGAGTTGAGTCTGATCTTCTAGGGCACTCCATTTTTGAATGACCTCTATTTTATTGATCAATACTTGAATGCCCTTAACACTTACTCTATGCCTCAAGTAGTCTACTTCAAACTTGCCAAACTCACACTTTGAGATTTTGGTGTACAATCAATTCTGTCTTAGAATCTAGAGGACCTCTCATAGAAGTTGTTTGTGTTCTATCATCATGCTACTATATACTAAGATATCATCCAAGAAGATAATGATAGACTTATTCAAGTATGGACAAAATATGTCATCCATTAGACTCATGAAAGTGGCAAGTGCATTGGTGAGGCCAAAAGTTATCACAAGATACTCGAAGTGGCCATACCTGGTTCAAAAGGTAGTTTTGTACACATCTTCCTCTGCAATTTGGATTTGATTGTAACCACTCCGCAAGTCCAATTTGGTAAAGTATCTTGCTCCATAGAGTTGATCAAATAGGTCATCCATGCAATGTAAGGGGTATTTATTCTTCACTGTTTGTTGATTGAGACCTTGATAGTCAATGCACATGCGCATTATACCATCTTTCTTCTTCATAAACAAGACAGGAGCCCCATATGGTGATACGCTAGGTTGGATGAACCTCTTTTGCAGCATCTCCTTAATTTGAGTCTTACACTCCTCCAACTCATTAGGTGATAGGCAATATGGGGCCTAACAAGGAGGTGTCTTCCTCGGGAGTGTCTCGATTTTATGATCTACTCTCCTTTCTGGTGGTAATCCTAAGGGTAGATCATCGGGAAAGACATCTTGAAATTCATCTACCACATCCTTCAATTTCTCAAGAATTTGTCCATGGAGTTGTGCACTCTGGACTTCTCTTATTAGACCCATGAAACATCTATTGGTCTTATGGATAGTTCCCGCTCCTATGGCATATAGAGGCAATTCCTACCTGTGCGATTTTTCTTTAACACCAATGATTGACCATTGGTGGGTTCTCACTACTTTCTTCCTCCAATCTACCATAGGGTTGTAACGCTTCATCCATGGTATGCCTAAGAGTGCATCATAACTAGCTAATTGTATCACTCGCCATTCAATTGCTTCCTAATATTCTCCTACAAAGAGTATTACCCGTCTAGGTAATGATTCAATCCTCTTTGTTTGCCTATTAGGCAACTCTACTTCTTCACTCACATCTCTCTCTAGATCCATTTCTAATCTTATTGCAATAGAGCAAGATAAGAAATTCTCTGTTGCTCCTTGATCAATTAATACTCTCACTAGATTGCCTTCTAGGACTCCATTCATGACAATCAATTGTGAGGTTGCCTTTCAAGATCTTTGCACATTTGTCTTCTTCCTTCCCTTGCTTCTTTGCTTCCTTATTGAGCCAGCAAGGGTGCGAGGTACATTTGTTGGTGATCTTTGTTTTTCAAAGTTATTTCCACCTCTTCCTCTTCAATGTACCTCTCCATATTGTTCAAAGATTGCCCGTATGAAGGCCGAGGGCCTTTAGGGAAAAAAGTGCAACAGTTGGTAGATATGTGCCCAATATGGCCACAATTATAGCAATGGAGTTCTTCTCCTTGAGTACCTTCTCCTCGTGGAACTCCATCTCTTTGTTCTTCTCCCTCTTGATGCGGTTGTGCTCCTTGATCTTGAAATTGAAGGTTGCCCAATTCCATCGGTACTAGTCCACCCATGGGTGGCATTTCTGCCCAATAATGTTGAGGTGGAACTACTCCTTCACCCCCACCTAATGCTCCTACTATTCTCTACACACAAGTAATGGCTTCAAATACTATGTGAGGATTTTGCACCATGACTTCTTGGCAAATCCGCTCCTTTAACCCTTGTTTGAAATTGTCGAGAGAATCTGTTAGACTCATGTTGGTTATCATGACTTGTAGATCTAGAAATGTCTCCATATACTCTTGTATGTTGTTCTTTTATCTCAATCCCTATAGTCGGGTTTGAGCCATCTGCACAAAATCCACCAATTGGAAATTCTTCAACAATCCTTCTTGCATTGCCGTCCACATGACCTCCCTTCTCTCGGCCAACATGATCATTCCCAAGCATCATACCATGTGAGGGCTTTATTGGTCAAGTACCCACATGCAAACACACCTACAGCATGCTCCGTGATCTCTATTGAGAACAATCAAAAATATTGATTCATTCTTGAGATCCAATTTTCCACTACTCCCATCATATGTTGCCCCTTGTAAGGCTCAATTTTGCAGGTCTTCTTCATCCGGAGTAGCAATGTGGCTTCATTGTTGATAGGGTTTGTAGGCACATGTGCCTCTCCAAGTACTTCAATTGTAGATACTGAGTTTTGAGACAGCTCTTCTTCTTGCATAGCTTGATTGTTCTTGAAGATCTACACTTGACTTTGTAATGCTTCCATGGTCATCTTAATCTCTCAAAAGTCATTCAACATCCCTTGCAATTGTGGATCCATGGTTCTTGCAACACTAAATTGCTAATGTCTACTTCAATACAGAGTCAATATGATCACTCTAGAAGGCGTACAAACTATTGGAACTACCATTGGGACCTCAGAAGCTATCACTCGTTGATAATACTCCATATCATCTCCAATGCCCAATCCCAACAACCTGATTTGAAGTCTCTTCCTCTCATCATGACAGCAATTACTACGGTGTCAGTCAACTCAAAGGTCCAAATCAAGTTTAAGATAACTTTACAACAAGATCCCTTCTTTTAGATGGTATAAGGTTTGCTTCTAGCATGCATCAAGGAGTACAACACCTTCTCCTTCAAGGAAGGCCTTTTATTTTTTGAGAATTGGATCTATATCTCAACCAGGGTGATCTCCAACTTGTGTGCCTTCAAGAAGCCCATCACTTGCCACGCGCTAGTCACATGGGTGTGGATAAGACCTTGGATACCCTACAATGCCAATGGTGGTGGCCCAACATGGAATGAGATGTCAAGAGTTTGTCAGATCTTGTGAGATTTGCCAACAAAAAAAGGCTAGCAACCAAAAACCAAGTGGACTCCTTCAACCATTCTCTATTTCATCAGCTCAATGGGAACACATGAACTTAGAACTAATCACATCCTTGTCCAAGACAAAGCAAGATCATACAAAAATTGTGGTACCCACATTTTTTGTTTTTTATGGTTAGTAGTGTTTAAGAGACAAAGTAAGCATGGAAAAGACGAATTGCAAACAAAGAAGAGGTGAAAGTAACTTTGGAAGAAAGCCGAAGAAGCTGACATCGGATCCGATGATGGAGGTACTCGGAAGAGGAGTACACCAGAAGCAAGCCGAAGATCATCATCTTCAGGTTGGAAAACGCAAAAATAATGAAGACCATTTAACAACCTCAATACGTGGCAAGAAAGTACATGTCAAGAAACGACGGGGGCAGAAGAAGCATGTCTTGACAGTGACCGGGAGAGCACGCAGAAGAGAGAAACTCACATACAAAATTGACTAAAGAATGACTGCAATTCGGGGCAATATAAAATTGCAAATGTGCATGGGGAAATTGAATTCGCTGAGTAAATTTCCAATTCCTTTGAGTAGTCATCCTGCAGGAATGCGTGTCCGGAAGCCCATCGAGAGTGAAATTTTCCGAAACCCTGAGGGAGTTAGAGTGTCTCGTCCAGGAGAGGGGCTGATCTTCCAACAGCGTAGAACAAGAGAATAAATCATGGCGAAGAAGGTGGCCAACGTGCTGGCTTTGAGAGGTTTTGCAATTCGAAGGGTAGATGTAGTAGCAAGGATCAAAGTCTTGGTGAGACTTTGTATCACCTTTTTAGCTTGGAACTGGAATTTCAGTTTCTCGGGAGTAATGGCAGAAATTGCTACCAATAATTGTGAGGAGGGTCCCGAAGTGGAGGGGAAGAGAGGCAATCCGGCTTGATGGACTGAGTCGAATTGGAAGTTGGTCCTAGGGAGAGAAGCAGGAGAGCCAACAGGAATCACCTTCTATCGGAAGTGTGATGCTGTAGAGGAGACGGCAGAAATTTGTAATTAGTTTTTTGCTCCAAGAACTACAAATAGGTACAAGGTGGAGTCCTATCGGGACCCAATCCAAAGAAGTATCGTAGGAGCGATGATGGCCATGTTCAAGCCGGAGTGAACCACATACGTAACCATGCAGCAGGCGGTCTTCTTCCACCAGATGTTTGCAGGGGTACTTGTGAATTGGGCGAAGTGTTTCTATCACCGAACCAGGCAGATGGTAGTGAATTGGCAAATGGGCTCGCCACCGCATTATTTTGCGCCATTTGCAGCACATTTCTACTTTGGCCTAAACTTGCTCTCTGAAGACGAGCGGCATCGTATGGTCTCCCACATGCACCTTAATTTGAGACGAGAAGCCGACAAAGAGGAGCGACAATACATGCTTCAGCTGAGGGCGAATGACAAATACTTTGCGAGAATGGGACAGTGGAAGATCAAAGATGTTGCCAGTCCGAAGACGAAGAAGAGAAGTAAACCCAAAGAAGCTAAACCATCGCCCATCCAACAAAAGACTCAGAGGCTGATGTTGAAGACCACTAACGTCATGAGAAGAGCATCTTCAGGATCGGAGTTGGATGAAGAAACTGAGTCGCACAAAGAAGACTCAGACGAAGAAGAGCTCACGTTGAAAAGTGGGGAGTCGGGTAGTGAAAGTGAGGGAGAGCCCGAAGTCCAGCAATCAGTGGTGGTGAGTGAAGCTGGCAAGGTAATAGTGGAGAACAAGCCAAAACCCGAAGCAAAGAAGGAATATCCCGCGGGCCCGAGTTCAAGAGGCCAAGACAAAGATAGTGCTGACACTATGAAGATACGAAGGTCAAGACTTCGGATGAAGGAGTCGATGACACAGGAAAAGACTCCAAATGAAGGAGGTAATGATGAAGAAGAAACTTTCGGTGGGATATCATATTTAACGAAGGTGGTCACACCATTGCTGGAAATGTTGAAGGAACATCGGGGAGGAATTCCCCAAGATTGCAAGATCGGAGATGAATGAGTTGCAGGTGGTAAAGCATCTGCTCAAGGAAGTGAAAGAGCTATAGGCGCATCAAATCCAAAGAAGTGCAGAAATTGAAGATCTTCAAAGAAAGGAAGACTCGAGGAAGAAAATGTTGAGCAAGCTACAAGAGAGTTGTGCAGAGAAGGAGAAGGACCTGCAAAAGCAAGCCGGAGAGTTGAAGGAGCAAGCAATGTGGCTCAATAAGATGTAGGAGGAGGTGAGTAATGTGCGCATCAAGAATGTCCATTTTAAGGCGATGAACATCATGATGGAGCAAGAATTGGACAGCTTGAAGGAGAGTGCCGCCGCAAAAGATCAAGCATGGTAGAGAGAATTGGTGTCCAGGCAAGAAGAAGAAGCGCGTTTGCGTGAACTGGTCAAGAGTGCGGAGCAGCAGAAAGTGCAGTATGCAAAGGAGAAGAAGATGCTTGCTGCAGAGTATGAAGACAAGTTGCAAATGTATCGGGTGGAGTTGAAGGTGGAGCATTCTCGAGGATACAGATCGGAATCAGTAGGGGACCTTGCTGGGAGATTACAAGCAATTTTAAGCACGGAGGCTGAAGGAAGATTGGAAGAAGCTCATTTGCATGAGTTGAAGTTACTTGTGCAGGAAACTCGGAAGCGAAGAGCCAAGGATGTGGACATGAACACCTTGTTGATTCGGTTGAGAGAACGAGTAGATAGGAAAATGTTGGAAGTAGAGAATAATGTTAGTCTTAGATTAGATCTAGTCAATTTGGAATTAGATAAGATCCGGAATAGTGTGACAGTAGAGAAGAAACCCAATGTTGCAGAAGTAGGAATTCAGGTGTCATCAGACTTGAGAAGTGACACATTAAAGAAGAGTGGGTCGGGAAAGAAGAGTGTAGATGGAGTAACCCGGAGTTCAATTGGAGATTGTAGTGAAGAAATTGTAGAATTAGTAAAGAAAGTAGTAGAATCAGTCATACCCAAAGAAGGTGAAATAGTAGGAAGATCATCGGGTTTGGAAGCCGATGATGAAGTCGACATCAGATCAGGATAGAAGTCCATTTTAAGATAGGAAGAGTCAGATATGAAGAGATAGGTTGACCCTTAAGATATGTAGGTGGGAAAAGATGTTAGGAAACGGTGCCTAGGTAGGCAAATCTGCCATTTTCTTTAGTATTTAAGTGGAGCATTTGCAGTACAATGTTATTTAGTATTCAACTTTCTGAAGATAGATAAAGCGAAGTGATGTTCTCAGTACTCATCGCTTAAGCTTAATTTTGATTGTCAATTTCATGTTTGTGTTTGTGAGTGTGTGGAGAATTTCGAAGAGCAAGTCAATGTGCTTGTGGATGTTGGAATCTGCAGCCTTGATCTTCATTTTGTGTGTTTGATCTTGAGTGAAGTGCATCGGAGCAATGCCTTGACAGATCTGAGAGGAATTGTAGTGTTGTTAGTATTCTACATTGGTGAGTGCAGCACGAAGTTGATGTGAAGCAATTTTGATCGAGGAAGTTGTGCCTTTAGTGGAGGGGTGGAACACAATTCTGAGGCAAAATCGGTCTTTGCAGTGAAGTGCCGTCTTTGGGAGAATCTGAATCATCACAATCAAGAGTTGTTTGGACAGAATTTACTATGATGTGATTATATGTGTGTATTCGTGACAAGTTGTCAAGATTCTGAGCTTGTTACTCTCTTCTAGGTGTAGTTTTTACCTGAGAGATTAAAGAAGCCATCAAGAAGAACTGCAATTGTGACTTTTGACTTCGTATTTGACCAATTCTGGGTAGTATCTCTGCGGGAACGAACTTTACTTACCCAATTACCGCAAAAGTGATATTTGCCGGGTTGTCACAAAAATCATGGTGTTTGTGGATAAGTTTAGTAAGCACATCCATTTGGCACCAACCTTTGATATTGTAGATTCTCCAACATTAGCTCAAATCTACTTCAACAATGTCTTCAAGCATCATGGGATGCCTCATGTACTCATCTCCAATTGAGACACTCAATTCACTAGAAAATTTTAGCTAACAATCTTCTAAATACTTGGCACCAAGCTTCCTTTGTCCATGGCCTATCATCCTCAAATTGATGGACAAATCAGATGTGATAATTGCACCTTGGAGGATATGCTTTGTGCCTTCATCAACATTCACCATACCAATTGGGATGAATATCTTGCAATAGTTGAGTTTACTTACAACAATTCTAGACAAGTAAGCATTGAATTCTCTCCATTCTTCCTTGATTTTGGCTAAGATCCCCTTGTTCTAGATTCCTTTCTTTCTTCTCCTCCGTCTCATATCCCTCATACCCTTTTTTACTTCCACATTCTTGACCACCATAACTCAATCTCTCCAACAAGCCAAAACTCATCTCCTTGTTGTTCAAAATCATCAAAAACAATATGCAGACCACAATCATTATGATCTCACCTTTCAACTTGGTGACACGGTCATGCTCTCCTCTAGTAACCTATCCCTCCCACTCGATACTCAAGTCCATAAACTTACTCGTAATTGGAAAGGACCATTTGATCTTACCCAAATCGTTTCTCTTGTTTCTTATAACTTTCATTTCCTTGTCATATGCAAATCCACCTTATCTTTCATGTTTCCAAGTTGAAACCCTTTGTTTCTAATCTATCTTATTTTTCTTCTTATGTCCAAATTTCTCCTCCTCTTGTCCCTATCAATGATCTTAAGGAGTATGAAGTTGATTGTATCATTGCATGTTGCCATATTCTATGAAGCCATTGACAACATATTGAGTATAAAGTCCTCTAGAAAGAGTATTGCCTTCATGATGCCACTTGGGAACCTCTTTCTCATCTCCAAAATGCACAAATAGCCATCCAAGAGTGTGAAGCTTCCATGGTGATAAGGACATCATTGACTAGCAATGGAAGAATATATGACCATACGGAGCTTACCAATGAGTTAGTTGAGACTAATGAAGTAGCAAATAGTCCAAATTAGCTAAGAATATTCTAGACATATCTAGGAAGTTACTTTGCACCTTTTAAGTATTGGGTAATATGCATGCCAAGGAGGAAGCTTCCTAGCTAGCTTAGCTTGCATGCCAAGTGGATGGTTTCTTGGGAATCTTCTTAACTAGCTTAGCTTGCATGCCAAGTAGGCGGTTTCTAAAAGGAAGCTTCTTGAGAAGCTTCCCATTTAACTTGACTTGCACTCCAAGTAGGCAACTTTTAGGAAGCTTCTTGAGAAGCTTCTCAAGAGCCTTGTAGACTTCCCTATAAATACCAAGCCCTAAGCTCCATCACTCATGTGAAGCATGCAGAGTTTCTTTCATTCAAGTGTCCCAATGTGATCTTCCACTTTGGTCTTCCATTCTCCTTTTTCTCTCCTTGGACTTTTACACCTATAGAGTAATCTCTTCTTATCTTATGTCGTCTTTGGTTTCTTCATCAATTTCTTCATCTTCACTTCCTCATCATTTGAAGAAATCTCCATCACTTTAGGTTTCTCCTTGCTCTCTCTACATTTTCACTAGTAGAGTGTTGCTTCTTCTTCTTGGAGGTAGTTGCCATTGTCACCTCTCTCAATTCCATGAATTCTATTGAAGCTTTGAAATTTGCATCCACTTCTTGATGATTCTTGATCATAGAGTCTCCTTCAAGTTGGGCTAACAAATACTACTCCAACATGAAATGTGTGCAAAAATCACCTCCTCTCATCTTCATTCAGCAAATTCCATCTCATGTTGAAGTAAATTGCAAATAGAGCAAGATAGGTAGCTCTTCTATTGTCCTCAAGGTTTTTTTTATCATGGGGCGGGCCTAGTAACATAATTGATAAGTTCTCCTTTGAATAATTGCTCAAATAATAGTGCCTAGTTGATTGTCAAATAGATGGTTTGCTTTGGGCAAAATAGTCTCATAATAGATTGAAAAAGGTATTTATAAGTAGATTCCTTGTAAGTATTAGCTTTCTAACCATTATTCTTTGACCTCTTTTGTACAAAGGAATACTTGATGGTTGTATTAAACTCAACTGCTATCTTCTTGAATTTAGTATCCATTTTCATTGCTCTTGGAAGACCTAAATCTCCTCTTAGAACCATTAGAACCATTCTCCAAAACTCCTGTATTTAACTATAGGGATTGACAAGAGGATTCCCAATTACTCTCTCATCTCTTCTTAGTATTTCTGGAATAGTGGCAAGAGAATCTAGTTCCCAAATCCAAAGTAGAAACATCAAATAATTGCCCTAGAATAAATTGCTCCTACCTCTCATTGCACATTTGTCAATTCCTAAGGATTGAAGTATCACCTTAAGGATCTTCCTCATTGTTTTCTTTTCTTTACCTATTTTTCTATCAAAGGTACTTTGGCTAGAGAGAAAGAGAAAGACAAAGAGAAAGACAAAGAGAAAGACTACTCAAATGCTCTTCAAAAAGTAATTGCAAAAGATGTTAGCAAAAGTAGAATGAATCAACTAGCAATTGAATATATAGTCAAGGCTTCTTATGGAATGATTCTTAGTGGGTGAGTTGTTACTCTCCACGCATGAAAATCCTCAAAAGTGTGAAATAAATTCTTTGTAGTAGGTTATTATCCTTCTAACTCCACCATCCAAATTGTCATTAAGGTCATTGATTTGGAACTTTCTTTGTCCAAAGATTCTTTATGCTTCATACTCATACTTTCTTTGAGTTTGACCTCTTTGTACTTGAACAAGTATATAGATGAACTATAAAGAATACTCATAAAAGAGATTTCTTTCTCTATGCACACAAGTAACTTGTTGTACTTTCATCACAAAGAAGTAAAATGAAACAAAATTGTAATTGTTTCAAAAAGGTATGCACCATAGAAGGATTTTGTACAATAGAGTATATTTCCTTGGGGAACAAAAGTATTATTTGTATCAAAGAGTGATGGAGGGCTTTGATTCTATGTTGAATATGTGATCTTAATGAACAAACCATGAAGAATGTATATCCTTGTCTCATTTGACAACTTGCTAAATTAATTAAGTGGAGCATGATACTTCTCAAAGTTTGATATTCAAAGCAACTATTAGAAAATTAAAATGATGGAGAAGATGTGAAACATACTTCCTTTTGTACAAGGTATGGGCATTTTGAATAGAGAATTTTACCTTTTTGTCTCAATAATACCCTAATAGTTTGCATGGATCAAATGCATTGGGTGGTAGAAGAGCTATTGGACCAACATGTGGTAATAATTCTTGGATGACATTTTAATTTATAATAAGATGACTATGATAATAGAAATCTTACCTCAATCCCAAGTGTGCCTTCTGGCAAAATAAAGTTACCATCTTAGACCATAAGGTTTCAATTGAGAGGACCAAGATAGAAGAGGAGAAAATCAAAGCTATTACCATTGGCCTTCTCCTAAAGATGCAACAAAATTTTAGGCATTTAATTGTTTGGTGTAATAATATGGAGTTATTTGAAGAGTTGATAGAAGCTCATGAGTTAGTAAAATTAGCTACTTATAGCAAATAGGAGGTAGAACTAAAATAACCTAATAATTCTGAGATTGTTTTAGGTGTCACAACATTTGCAACACCAAAGTTAGTTTGCTTGGATTTTGGAGTATTAGTCTTGGTAGTCATAGTGATATCAATAGTTTCTCAAAGACTACTTAATGGTAGCCAAATTTAGTGTTAGTGCTATTGATTGTGTTGTTTGAGATACCATCAATCCAATCATTTGCATTATCAAATGGATCATCAATAATACCATTAAGGTTGGAGTGTTAGGTCAAGTCCAAGGGGTATACCTTTGAAGTATAGTTTTAGAGAGCTCACTTCTTGATGTTGAGCCTTTGAATTCTTGGCTATAATGGACAAAGGCTGGCAAGTATTTCCTGGAGTCTCTTAGCTAGAGTGCATGTGCCTTGATAGTGTAATCAATACCTATTGTTGGTAGATTATTGAGTTGAGTGATTGATTTTTTATCCAAGTTGGTGTGAACTAAATTGATTATTTTGGCACTTTAGAGTTTATACATGAATTTTGTATGAGTTGTGCTTCTATAGTGTATGTTATGTAGAAATATATATATATATATATATATATATATATATATATATATATATATATATATATATATGCCACTCATTATATAGAAAAGATCCACATTTACCTATAATCATTTGTCATGATTCTGATATAGTTTTGGACTTGGATGATCCAAATGTATGAGTGAATGCATGTTTTCAACATGCAAAGATCTTTCATGGAGTGATATTAATAGCTTTTGAGAACTTAGCTATTTCTCAACAGAATAATACCTTCAGTTATATCACTATTTGAGGAAGTTATAGACCCTTGATCTATTGATTTCATCCAAGTATGTATATATACAATAGACTCCACCAATGATTCTTGATGTGATTATAAACTACACTATCTTGAGAGTGTGTGAGGTTTTACCTTTTAGAGTCCTTGTGCTTGAAGGATGTGATAGTAATGATCATGTGCACTAGCAAAGTGCACATGATCCTTCAAAATATTGATGGTACAATGAACCCAAGCTTGGCACTTGTGTATACATGCTTGCGGCGTATGTTATGTGGTTGCTCTAGTGGAGCAAGTACTATGTTGGTGTGTGATAGTTGTTTGAGAGGATGACATATGGCATAATTGACTTGTCCTCTCATGGTGGTTCCTCAAGGATAGTGGTTATGTCCTTGATGTACTTGACATTGAAACTAGTCCACTCTTTTTGTGGCATATATTGTAGATAAACAACTAATGATGGGACTCGATAACACTTGGTCTCATGATCTCATGATCTTTGCCCATCATATTGCATATCACATACTTAAAGTAGATAACTATTTGGAGTTAGAGGGGTCTAATTGCTAGCTAGGCATGCAATAATGGCACTCTGGAGTTTATGTATGACTTCTTATAAGAGTTTTGCTTCTATAGTGTATGATGTTGACAATGATGTATGTGTGTAGAATGTATATTTGCATGATAACTATCAAGACATTTGTAGCTATCAAGATATTTGTAGTGTCAAAGCAAGTTTTCTAGGATTTTGGAATGATTATCTTGGAAACCATAATTTTATCAATAGCTAGTCATGGGTTACTAGGTGGTAATCATCTAATATGTTAAGGTTCTTGATTGCACAATTAGAGTCATCATTTGCACCATTATAACTACCATTTACACCATTGGATGTGTTCTTGGGGGTAGACTTCCATGCCACTCCAAGTGGTATAAATCAAAGTACAACTCTAGAGAGCTCACTTCTTTTATATTCAGCCATCAAGCTCTTGAGTATGGTAGATAAAGGCCAACAAGTGAAACTTGGATTCTCTCAACTAGCATGGTTTTGGCTTGACAATGTAATCAAAGCTTGTTGGCATAGATTATTGAGTGTTGAGATCTTATTTATGATCCTCTTATTATTTTAGCACTTTGGAGTTTATGTTTGGCCTCTTATGTGAGTTTTGTTTTTATAATGTACGATGTTAACAACAATGTATATTTACATGACAACCTCTCTAATCTATGAATGAAAAAATTATAAGAAGTACATGTAAGATAAAAATAATAATACCAAAACAATGTATATTGAGGAAATTATAACAAAATGAGTAAGATGAAAGTAACCATATAAACAAGAAAATATAAATCTCAATCTTACATAACTTATTTGTGATTAAAGATGAGCATAAATGGTAAATTATATAATGAACAAAGTTTTCATTTAGAGATCTTATGAATACTTATTTATTTTTCATAATCATCAAATATTGATCTATGTGATCAATAAAGTTATCAGAACCCTCAAAATATTTGAATTGTCAAATATATACTGTACAACTAATAAATCCTTCATATAATTTTCTTAAAGGTTACTAATAAGTAAAGAGATGCTAATGAATAGTTTTTTGAATTTCAGGCTATTGAAACTCTAATACTCATACACTTTTCCTTTCCTAAAATTTGTAAATGATTAATTTTCTAAATATTATTGAAATAGCCATCTTGAATTCAATAATCAATAAACCCAAGAGTTGCAAATTAGTTGGAAAATCAAATAGCTAGTACACAATTATAATAAAAAGTTAAGTCAATTTAAATAGAAAATAATTATAAACATGATTTTCCTCAATTTAGTGCAAATTATCTAAATTCTTCTAAAAATATAAGTTGAAAAATATTTTTAATAGTTGAAAAAACTACATGAAAATATATTTGTATTCTTTCATCTTTTAATATTCTTATATGATGCTTTAGATCGAGCAGAACATTATCTATCAAACTCTAAACCCAACAAAGATTACTGCTATTGACTCTAAGTTTGTAGACAACTATCTTTCACAATTGTATTTGTAAGTGATGTGATCAAATCAAACTATTAACATAAATAAAGTTGAGAATATTAACTTATACTTACTGCTCACTATGGATATTGACAAACAATTCTTTATTTTTATATAAATAACACTATTTATTAACTATTTATTTATTTATTTATTAATCCTTTATTATACTCTTTATAACTATTTGTTTCTCTTTAAGTTTCTAATACATATAGATTTAAAAATTTCTGCAAATTAAACATAAAGAATGATATTATTATTTCAGAGTAGAAAATAGAAAACTTGCTAAAAACTTCAATGATTATTTTTGTATCATTGTATAAATAGATTCAAGGACATATGCAACTTAAACATGAAGAGCTATTCTATGTACAATAATTCCTTTTTTTTATTAAGTAACTACTTAGACACTTGGGTGATTTTCTTGGTGTATAAATAAACAATAGATAAGCATATCCATGGCTTATAATTTGAAAGAAATATGGAGTCTTTAATTAGTTTCAACAATGTAATATCATTAGATGTAGAAAGGTAAAATTTGATGTTATTTGAAATAAAGAAAATATAAACCTATCAGATCTTATTAATTCTAATAGAATACGAACTCTTGGATTGATTCTAGATAATATTGTTCAAATTATGAAGAAATAATGATAAATTATATTTTTTAAATAATTCCTAATAAGCATTGGGACATCTATTTCAATAATTACTAACATCCTATATGATTAATTGCCTCTCTTTATTGCATTAGAATAAGACCTAAAATAACCAACCATAAATATATAAACCAAACAAGCACAATATAAACTTTCATAATCTCTACTCTAACCACTTGTGAGCATTTTCTGTTGTATATATTTATAAACTCAACTATCTTTTGGAAGTAGACTAGAGTCTTTCAAGTTAATTATATATCATATAAAATTTAAAGTTTTATATATCCTAAATACAATAATATAATATATATAGATAATTACATATTATATTAATACACTTGCTTACAACTCGTTGTTGAAAAGACAACACTTCTTGAATTGAAATTGCACATATTATATGTAACATGTAAGTTAAGATTTATTTTCTACTTAACCCACTTCAAGATATCTTACTCTTTTCACTTGACAGTTAGTATACATTTGAAAGATAACTACAAGTAGAATCAAAGCCTCAATCTTATTATAGTTATAAGACCTCAACTCAATCTTCTTATAGTTATAAGACCCTTGGATATTTCTTCAGTTGTTGGGAAACACCTCAATATTAAGTTTATTGTTATTGCACAACTATATCAATTTTATATTATAAATATATAAAAATACATCAAAATCAATGTTCATTTGAAGTGCCAATGAAACCCAGTGATTATCAACTAACTATCCATTTTGACTATATTATTATAAAAATACATAAAAATCAAGATTCAAGATTCATTTGAAGTGCAAATGAAACCCATTGATTATCAACTAAATATCAATGCTTACTATATTGTTATATTTCATTTTCATTGTAAACTAGATTCTGATAATAGACATAAGAGAGACTTACAAAGAAATAGATGCATAACTAAAGGCTCACATTGCTTGAAACAAAGTGTAGATGAAAATAAATTTCTTTAATATTCTCTTCCAATGAAAAACACACAATCAAAATTTTATCATTAGACTTGAATCAGATATTTGTTACATAAGGGTTTTGATAGTGGACGTATGATCAAAATAATTGCCTTGTTCATTTTAATTAATTCTATTTTATTAAATATTCAGTTTGTGAAAATTTTAAATATCTTAAAAATAAATTTATACTATAAATTTTACTTTAAAAAGTTTTATCTTATGAATTATATTAATACCCTGAAAAACTATGTAGAGTACTTTTTGCAGTCTACTATATTAGGTAAAAAAGAAACTGATTGTAATCATTTTACAAAAGAAAGGCCATTACTGCAAGTGGAAGTATAGATAATTTAAGGAATTATACCAATGGCTCAATATTATATAATTCCTTTATTTTTATTTATTTAATTATAGGAATTATACCAATGGCTCAATAAAATATTGAAATATAGTTTATTAATATTAAATAAATTATTATATTTAAATATTAATTTATATTTTGAAGTAGCAGTATTAGAATAGTTTTATAATACATATTATCAAGGGCTCAATAAAATCAAATAAAATAAAATATTAAATAATAGTTTCATTTATTATTATTTATATAACCAAATTTGCAGGTAAATTTAGGTAGTCTATTTAGAGCAATGTTTTTAGTTTTATAAGGATATTTAATCCTTAACTAGTCTCCCTCATCATAAATTTTTTGAACCTAGTGGATATGCTATTCCAAATTTGACTAGAGCAGCTAGTTGATCTCAATTTAGAAAGTCAACACAATTATTAGAGGGAAGTTCTTATAAATTGGTTGATATGGAATAAAATTTATTTTCTATGTTTTTCTAATTTATTATTATAGCTAAATCTTTGTTCTACATAGAGATAATTCATGTAAAATATTTTCATAACTATTTGAATTTAAATTCTGCAAGAAAAAAGTATCAATTCAATAATTGATAATTGATCATAAAAATATAAAGTCTTTATAATCTTGGCAATATTTAGCACAATATCACCCTAAGGTAATGTTTAACACAATATCACCTTGATGATTGAAGTATAATTTTATAGCTCTTCTTTTCACAAACTTATCAATTTATCAAAGACAACACTAAATCATTCTATCATTGATCATATTGGAAGTAAACTAAGATATCCAAATTTGAAGGTAGATCTCCAAAACAAGGTGCTTTTATTTTTCCTTTTGCTTTTGGAATTATAGAGAGACTTGGAGATGATTTTGTTAAAAAATGCTTGATAGATTACTCTACCTGAATATAAATTTATTTTCTATGTTTTAAAATTTATTGTAATTAATTTTAGGCTATATGGTTGATGTAATCCACACTAAAACAATCATGTTTATAAGGTGATATTTTTGGATGTTCCAAAAATACATACAATAGTACATAGACCATTAACCCAAGCTTGATTAAACCTTGTCATTCTTCCCATCTTTCTTGTCATCATATAGCTATTGACCTCTGATTTTATCTTTGTAAGGATTGAATTGATGTATCTTCAAATCTTTTTTGTCATCTTGTGTGCACCTATTTGCATCATGTCTCCACATCATTGATCACTCTTCCTAACTAATTCTCTCATAATATACAAACAAAGGTTATCATCCACTAGAAACTTATTGAATAATATATACATATAATAATCACAAGAAGGAATGAGAAAGGAATACAAGGCACAAGGTATGAACATAGAGCATGAGGCTCACCAAGTGACCAAGAAAGGAAAAAGAATAGGTTCTAAACGCACACCAAGGGAGAAAGGAGACCAGGTAGGAACAAGCTAGGAAGAGAGAAACCAAGTAAAAAGAGAAATAGGTGATCACGTAGAACACACTAAGAACAAGTAGACCACATCAAGCAATAAAAGGAGAGAAAAAGAGGTAAAAATTGAGCTAAGCCCTAATAGTATCAATCTGAGAAATTTGCCTACCATACCTAATATATCTAAGCTATGCAAGTAGAAAGATCCACAAAGTATTGGAGCATTTGAAGAAGTATCACCTAGTGTGATTGCTCTTCTATGGATTGCACTAGCCAATGCTCTTCATAAAGCAATGGATACACATTGTCTAAAGTATGATACAAAGTATGAGAGTGAGAGTGGTACCTCCTAACATCTAATATGATAAGCTCTTGTGCACTCCTTGACAAATGTGTCAAATGCTATGTCCATTGCTCCATATAACTCTAAGGCTAGAGGAGCAAAGAGGTGACCTTGTTGCATACTCCTATACTTGGAGACCTTGCAAGACACTACTCTATTTGCTGCCCATCCAAGAGGATGAGTAATCACTCCCTCCAAACTACATCACATGTTTGTAACCACAACATCCGCCACTATCACTTGATCATCTCATACCAAGTATAAGTTTGCTTTGACACATGTTGTCTACAAAGAATATAAACACTCTCTTTTAGCAAGGTATCCACTCTCTTATGCCATAAAAAACACTATATCCTTGATGGAATCATGGTTAGCTATCTTTTGTCCTTCAAAAGGACATCGTGTTGTATGGACCGTTGCATCTAGCATAGAACCATACTCACAAGTGAGTAACAATGATGCAGGTGGGTGGACCAAACCTAGGTGGAACCTCATTGATATGAAGAAGGTGATTGGTGCAAGTCAGAATGCCCCAATGCATGGTTGAGTTAGGATCCAAAGAACCTACATCCTTGTTGGAGTAAGAACAAAGATGTGCTTTAATGGCACAAAGAATGGACAAGTCAACTAAGAGAGAATGTAGCATATGCTAACACTATCTCTCCATCAGGGAAGATTGCAAAAGTCTAAAATAATGGTAGTGAAGCAAAGGATGGAAGGTCCTCTCATGCCCATGGAGATGGACCATCTCTCATTTGCCGCAATAACACCTAAAGAGAAAATATCTCTTCTCCACCTCGATCATATATGTCTCCAAAATTGACCTATCAACAACTACAAAATGGGAGGAAAGTAGGAGTGCTAATAAAGCCCAACTACCCAAATATGCTATAGGTGCTATCTCCTCCATTAGCTAATAGGCCTATCTCTACACACAAGGTTGTTAGAGATGTCTGTGTACATGCCAAGTCCCCCATCACACACTCAAATGTACTTGGTCTAATAATATCACCAAAGGCTCCCATAATCCTCTTCTCAAAAGCTCTCAAACATGATAAGAAAATCAAGGAAGGGGGAAGCATGTAGAGAAGGTAAGTTGATCAATGTGCAATACTACAAGAGAGCATACCAAATGACACAAGTGTATCTCTTAGTAGAGGAAGCTTATAAATATGGAGAATATCCTTTGCAAGTGAAGTGTCTAAGAAGCACATGACAAAATCTTCAGATCCTATTGGCACTCCAAGAATACATAATCCATCTATAAGATGCTACACACCTCTTTGGAAGCTCAAGTTGGGGAGTGATACCTAAAGGAGACTACTTTGTACTTTGATACCTTGACTCTCAAACCTACAAGATGTAGCTTGGTAGTCAAGTGATCAAAGGCTTGCGTAATTTGATCTACAAGGCCACAATGTGTATATCATCTACCAAGGAAGGAAATACATGACTTGGCATGGCCAAAATAATAGACAAGAGAGCTCTAAAGTGAGCTATGGCAAAAAGGGTCACCTTAAAGGATCTCCCTATGATGTAAAGACAATTGACTCCAAGATAATGACTCCCTCCTATGACCACCCATGTTGGTAGTAAAGAGAAGCAATAGAGTTATAAAACAACCACACAAAAGGAATGAGACTTGCCAAGGATCCACCAGTCTCACAAAGCTCTCTAAAGATGGATGCCCAAGAGATGATATTAAAATCATTCTCAACATCCACATGTAGGATAACCCACTCTAGATGGATGTCTAAGGGTACCATGATGCATAGAGAAATAGCCACACAACCTCTAAGTATAGCTATTCCAAATTGATGTGGACTTAGGTGCTCTCGGAAGTAAGATTGATGCTAAAGGACAATGGTGTAGCTAATCAAGCACAAAAAGATATCTTCAATAGCAATTGGTCTAATGCTTCTTGTGTCCTTCTCCATCTTGAGAAGTTGAGTAGCTCTACACTCAACTAATTGATGGAGGAATATCTCTCCCTTGCTATTATTACAACCACCTAAAATAACTTGGTAAATCTTCTAGAAGGATCATTTGCTTGAAAAATATCTCTAAGGTGATCATATACCATCCTTGACAAGCCTCTTGAAGAGACTCAAGGAACAATGCATAATGCTTGTGCAAAAAACAACCTATCAAGACATAAAAGTTGCTTAGGCTTATAATCTAAGACCTCTAATAGTACTCTTTCTCCTACTATAACATGCAGTGAGCATAAGGAAGAGATAGTCTTATCAATGGGAATAACCATAGACAAAGGGTGTAGCACTTGTGATACTCTACTAAACTCTCCCACTTGATCCAGTATACTACACCATTGTAATCAAGTAGATTTTGTGGTATCTTGTGGTAGAACCTATCTCCTAAAATATGCAGCCCTAACTGACTTATCCCATAGGGCAACTCAGTCATCCACTCAGAATTGAAAAATCTAGTAGCTACCTCTCTATGCCTTGCATGTCCTCCTCTAGCATGAAAAGGCACCATCAAGAGAGTAAAAGGAATAAGAACCATACCAACTCATCCAAGGGATCATGTGCTAAAAGATCAAGTAGTAGGCAAAAAGCCTATCTAGCCTCATCATGGACTGTATGGAGTAGCCTATGGAATAGACATGGAAATGGGAAATTAATCTCAAATACTCCTAAGATACAACCTACTTGAGATGCTAACCACTTTCACGACCTGATCAATATCCCTATAATGGTCAATGAAGAGATAGAGGAAGCATGTGTAATCTCAAGTATCACCAATATTGATGTGGTTGTTTGCTCTATGTGGGCATCCCAAGTGGTCCAATGATAGTCCTTGTGCATCCTTCCCACATGGGTCTTTATTCCTTGTGAGGTAAAGCATCGGTGACACATTGGACATGATGTATCTCAAGCCGCTTTTGATGGCCTCACATGGGGAAGTATAGCCATAGCTAGCATAAGAATAATGATTGTAACACATGATGCTTCTCTCTATATCTCCCCATGTCTAAAGAACACAACCCCTTACATCCCAACTCACATGAGTAAATACAATCTCTCCAAACCTTAAAAACTATAAACTTTTATAACTTTCAATTTCCATCTCAAAAATTGTCAAACTAAGTTCACATGGAATTCAAGCATGAATACAAAGAGATTAGAAGTGGAAATTTCTGACCCATCACTCTCTATGTGAATTTCAATCTAAACTCTAAAAAGCCTAAAAGTACTCATAAATTTATTCTCAATTCTCCATAGCATTCAATCTAGGTACTTATTGAATTGAAATTGAAAAATGAACAAATCCTTCTATTCACTCATGTGATGTATGAAAGTGAGCTCTCTAAAACTCTAGAATAACCTTCTATTCTTGCCTCTTTTCTATATTTTCTTGTTCTCTCTCCTCTCATCTCCCATTCCTATCCGATATTATTATTGCAAGAATCTTATCATAAGAGAAAATTTGACTTGGTTTCTCTCTTCTTAGTTTTGTTATCAACACATTTTTGTTATTAGAACACATAAAACAAGAGAGAGAGAGGAGAAGGAACAAGAGAGAGAGAAGAGAGGTAAAGAGTGAAAATATATTATAGAGTTTTAAAGAGCTCACCTACATACATCATATGAGTGAATGGTCTATTCTATTTGTTTTCTATTTTGGTTCCTTTATACTTAGATTGAAGCTATGGAGAATTGAGTAGAAAGTTATGAGGACTTTTAGATTTTGTAGGTTTTAGAGTGAATTCTTCACATTGAGAATGATAGGTCAAGAATTTTCATTTATAATCTCTTGGTATTCATGCTTGAATTCCATGGGAACTTAGTTTGAAAATTTTTGACATGGAAATTGAAAGTTATGAAAGTTTATAGTTTAGGGTTTGAAGAGATAACATTTACTCATGTAAATTGGGATGTGAGGAGTTGTGGTTTTGCAAGTATGGGGAGATATAATTAGAGGAGCATCTTGCGTGACAATTGTTATTCTTGTGCTAGCCATGGCTACACTTCTCCATGTAAGGCCGCCTAGAGCGGCTCAAGATACACCATGTCTAGTGTATCATCGATGCTTTACCTTACAGGGGGTAAAGACCCATATGGGAAGGATGCACAAGGACTATGATTGGACCACTTGGGATGTTCAAGTGAGGCCAAAAATTGTATTGACAATGGTGACTTTTGGGTTAGGCACACACCTCCTCTATTCACTCAATAGTTCTAGGATACCAATCAAGTCATGGGAGTGGTTAACATCTTGAGTGGGTTGTATCTTGGTGTTATTTGAGACTAGTTTTCCATGTCCACTTTTATTCCATAGGCTACCCCATAAATTCCATGATGAGGCTAGATAGGCTTTTTGCCTACCACCTGATTGTTTGGTACGTGATTCCTTGGACGAGTTAGCATGGTTCTTATTCCTCTAACTGCCTTGATGGTGCCTTTGTCATGCTAAAGGGGGACGTGAGGGGCATAGAGACTACTAGATTTTGTTGATTCTGAGTGGGAGATTGGGCTGCCTTATAGGAGGAGTTGGTGAGGACTGCACGTTTTAGGATATAGTTTCTACCACAAGATACCATAGAGTCCACTCAATTATGATATTGTATGACATTAGATCAGGCGGGAAATTTTAGTAGAGTAGCATGAGCGCTACACTCTTTGTTTATGGCTAGACCCATTGATATATCTCTTTCCTATGCTCACTATATCCTATGGCAAGAGATGGAGTACCATTAGAGGTCTTAGATTACTAGCATGAGCAGCTTTTATGTCTTGATAGGTCATTTTTTGCACAAGCATTGTGCATTGCTCCTCACTTCTTCTCAAGAGGCTTGTCAAGATATATGAGCATCTTTGAAATTAATTTAAGGTAGATGATCCTTCTAGTCAATTTATTGGGCTGTTTTAGGTCGCTATAGCAATAACAAGGAGAGATATTCTTATGTTAGTTAGTTGGGTGTTAAGGGTGCTAGTCTAATTCTTGTGATGGAGAAAGGCATGGAGTGCATTAGACTCATTGCTATTGGAGAGATCTTTTTGCACTTGGTTAGCTACACCATTGTCCTTTAACATCAATCTTACTTCCAAGAGCACCTCAGTCTACATCACTTTGGAGTAGCTACACCTAGAGGTTGCAAGGCTATTTCCTTAGGCATCAAGGCACTCTTAGATATCCATCTGGATTGGGTTGTTGTAAAGGTGGATGTTGAGAATGCTTTTCATAGCATCTCTTGGGCATCCATCTTTAGAGAACTAAAGGAGGCCAATGGATCCTTGCAAGTCTCATTCCTTTTGTGTGGCTATTATAGAACAACTCTCTTGCTTCCCTTTACTACCAACATGGGTGTCACAAGAGGGAGTCACCATCTTGGAGTCAATTCTTGGTACATGATAGGGAAATCCTTTAGGAGTACCTTTGTTTGCCATGGCTCACTTTAGAGCTCTCTTATCTACTACTTTGGCCAAGTGTAATACCAAGGGTTAGCCATATGATCTAGATGTGAAATTTGGTTTGGTAACATCTAGAATGATGTTATACATGATGTTCAAAATAGATCAGATAGAAGTATCACCAAAAGAATACTTCTACTAATAGGGCAAAAACCAAAATAGACTTGAGAACCTTAGAACCAATAGCTAGACATATGATTTAAAGGTGAGAATTGGTTTGGTAACATCTGGAAGGATGTTACACATGATGGACTAAACAGATCAGAAAGAGGTATCACCAAAAGGGGACTTCTACTAATAGAGTAGGAACCAAAATATGCTTGAAATCTTTGAAGGCAATTTCGGAGGCCTAAACGGATGAATAAGGCCTCGAAAATGTGCAAATTACCCCCCAATGGAGGAAAGGTTGGCCTTCCCTCCCCCCCAATTTGTCTCATTGAGAGCTTTCCAATGGTACCTTACTCACGTGATTTTGAGATTCCTACAGGAAGATTCCCTAAAAGATTCCCTCCGGTCAAAGCTTGTTTGACCAAGCAGATAGGACCTAGACCAGACAGGTCCCCCATCCAAGTAAGTAATCCAAGGGTGGAGCTTGCTGACATGTCACCTATCTGTGTCCCTAATACTATGGTGGAGCTTCCTTGGAGGAGATCCTCTTTGTCTATATAATAAAGAGAAGGTGCTCCCTTGGGGCATCGAATGTTTGAGTGTGCAATCTGTGTTTTCTCTCTTCTCTTGTCCTCGGAGTATTACAATGGTATCAGAGCAAGTGTTCTAGTCCAAGAGAGTGGATCACCCCTCTTGGAATAGCACAAACTACTGAAATTGAGTAATGTGAGGTGGAGAACATAGAGTAATCGCTAGACTTAGGAAGGACTTTAGAGAGCGGATGGGATGGATGCGCCGGGGGGACAATTTCCCGCACCTAGCTTTCCGTTCTCAAACCCATTCCACATCAAGGTTATGTACATCTAGCGTGAGCAGATGAGGGTATCGCTAGTTTATCACTTTGGTGCGGAATTCATGGACAGAGTGATGAACTCACCAAACCCGGTGATTCTACTTGTGGTGATATATGACAGAGAGTGGGATTTGATGATCTACATTCTATTATGATAAAATGGATATGAATGTCCCAAATCCTCTCCCTTTCAACACTCAAGTAGAAATCCGTTATGTAGTGAGGCCGAAAGTGATGTTTAGAGATTTTGTGGTTAGGAATTTTGGTGAGTAGTATTATCAACGAGTGATAGCTTCTGAGGTCCCAATGGTAGTTCCGATAGTTCGTGCGCCTTCCAGAGTGATTATATTGACTCTATATTGAAGAAGACATTAGCAATTGGATGTTGTAGGAACCATGGATCCGCAGTTGCAAGAGCTGGTGCAAGGAATGCAAGGGATGTTGAATGAATTTCAAGAGATTAAGATGACCATGGAGACATTACAAAGTCAGGTGCAGATCTTGAGGAACGATCAAGCCATGCAAGAAGAAGAGCCACCTCAAAACCCTATACCTACGACTGAAGTGCTTGGAGAGGCACCCGTGCCTACAAACCCTATCAACGGTGAAGCCACATTGCTACTCCGGATGAAGAAGACCTGCAACATTGAGCCTTACAAGGGGCAGCGTACGATAGGAGTAGTGGAAAATTGGATCTCAAGAATGAATCGATATTTCCGATTGTTCTCAACAAAGATCACTAAGCATGCTGCAGGCGTGTTTGCATGTGGGTACTTGACGGATAAAGCCCTCACATGGTATGATGCTTGGGAATGATCCATGCTGGTAGAGAGAAGGGAGGTCACATGGACAGCAATGCAAGAAGGATTGCTGAAGAATTTCCAATCGGTGGATTTTGTGCAGATGGCTCGAACCCGACTATGGGGATTGAGACAAAAGAATAGCGTACAAGAGTATGTGGAGGCATTTCTAGATCTACAAGTTGCAATTTCCGACATGAGTCCAACAGAGGCTCTCGACAATTTCAAACGAGGGTTGAAAGAGCGGATTCGCCAAGAAGTCATGGTGCAAAACCCTTGCACGGTATTTGAAGCCATTGCTTGTGCGCAGAGAATAGCAGGAGCATCAGGTGGAGGTGAAGGAGTAGTTCTACTTCAACATTATCGCGTAGAAATGCCACACATGGGTGGACCAGTACCAATAGAATTGGGCAACCTTTGATTTCGGGATCGAGGAGCACGACCACTTCAAGGAGAGCGGGGACGGGTAGAAGAACAAAGAGATGGAGCCCCACAAGGAGAAGGGACTCGAGGAGAACAACGCCGTTGTTACAATTGTGGCCGTATTGGGCACATATCTACCAATTGTCGCACTCGTTTCCCTAGAGGCCCTTGGCCTTCGTACATGCAATCTTTGAACAACATGGAGAGGCAAATTGAAGAGGAGGAGGTGGAAACCACTTTGGAAAACAAAGATCGCCAGTAAATGTACCTCGCGGCCTTATTGGCTCAATAAGGAAGCAGAGAAGCGAGGGAAGGAAGAAGAATAATGCGCAAAGAGCCCAAAAGGCAACCTCTCAACTGATTGTTGTGAATGGAATCCTAGAAGGTAATCAAGTGAGAGTATTAATAGATCCAAGAGCAATAGAGAATTTCTTGTCTTGCTCTGTCGCAATAAGATTGGGAATGGATCTAGAGAGAGATGGAAGTGAAGAAGTAGAGTTACCAAATGGGCAAAAAGAGAGGATTGAATCATTACCTAGACGGGTAACCCTCTCTGTAGGAGAATATCAGGAAGCAATTGAGTGGCGAGTGATACAGTTAGCCCGTTATGATGCAATTTAGGCATGCCATGGATGGAGTAGTACAACCCAATGGTGGATTGGAGGAAGAAAGTAGTGAGAACCCACCAATGGTCAATCATTGGGGTTAAAAAAAAATCACACAGGCAGAAACTGCTTCTATATGTCGTAGGGACAACAACTATCTGTAAGACCGATAGATGTTTTATGGGTCTAATAAGAGAAGTCCAGAGTGCACAACTCGCTGGACAAATTATGGAGAAATTGAAGGATGTGGTGGATGAGTTTCAAGATGTCTTTCCCGATGATCTACCCTCAGGATTACCATCTAAAAGGCGAGTAGATCACAAAATAGAGACACTTCCGGGGAAGACACCTCCTTTTAAGGCCCCATATCGCTTATCACCTCATGAGTTGGAGGAGGGTAAGACTCAAATTGAGGAGATGCTACAGAAAGGGTTCATCCAACCTAGCGTATCACCATATGGGGCTCTTGTCTTGTTTCTGAAGAAGAAGGATGGTACAATGCGCATGTGCATTGACTATCGGGGTCTCAATCAGCAAACAGTGAAGAACAAATACCCCTTACCTCACATGGATGACTTGTTTGATCAACTCCATGGAGCGAGATACTTCACCAAACTGGACTTGCGGACAGTTACAATCAAGTCCAAATTGTAGAGGAGGATGTGTACAAAACTGCCTTTCGAACCAAGTATGGCCACTTTGAGTATCTTGTGATGCCTTTTGGCCTCACCAATGCGCCTGCCACTTTCATGAGTCTAATGAATGACATATTTTGTCCATACTTAGATAAGTCTGTTATCATCTTCTTGGATGATATCTTAGTATATAGTAGCACGATGACAGAACACAAACAACATCTACGAGATGTCCTCCAAATTCTAAGACAAAATCAATTGTACGCCAAAATCTCAAAGTGTGAGTTTGGCAAGTCTGAAGTAGACTACTTAGGGCATAGAGTAAGTGTAGAGGGCATTCAAGTATTGATAGATAAAATAGAGGTCATTCAAAAATGAAGTGCCCCAGAAGATCAGACTCAACTTAAGAGCTTCTTGGGGTTGACGGGATTCTATCGTAGATTTGTAAAGGACTTCTCCAAGGTTGCACAACCTTTAATGGCACTACTTGGCAAGGGGAAGAAGTGGACATGGGGAACTGCACAAGAGTTGGCCTTTCAAGAATTGAAGGCCGCCTTGCTACATGCACCAATCTTGAAGTGGTATGACCCAAAACATCCAATCAAGTTGGCTATAGATGCATCAAGCATAACCATAGGAGCAATCCTACAACAAGAGTGGCATGACGGATGACATCCAATTGCATATTTCTCTCGAAGTTGTTACCGATAGAGTGCAACTACCACACCATAGAACGAGAAGAGCTGGCCATTGTTCTCGCAACCAAGCATTGGAAGCACTACCTGGGCGAGAAGGCATTTGTAGTAGAGACAAACCACAAACCTCTAGTCTACCTCAAGACGCAAAAGGATCTATCTCGTCGCCAAATTCGGTGGGCAGAGTGGCGACAATGCTTCAACATGACAATCACCTACGTGGAAGGTAAGAAGCAACTTGCAGATGCATTCACCCGCATGCCAATGGCCAACAACTTGGTGGTAGAGGTTAAGATTAACCCTGAATTTTGGCAAGAGATTCTAGATGCTACAAAAACTGATCCACAGATTGTCAAAGCACAATCATCCAACGGCGTCACCAGCACCCAAGGACTCACCTTTTGGGATGGCAGATTATGGATCCCAAATGTCCCAAAATTACACACCACCATTCTAGCAGAATGTCATGATTCGGCCATTGCAGCTCATGCCGGAGTGGACAAGACCTTGGATGCAGTCAAGCGCCATTACTATTGGCCCAAGATGAGCAATGATGTGATGGACTATGTGCGTAGCTGCCTACTTTGTCAATAGAACAAAGCTTCTAATCAAGCTCCTACAGGGCTCCTTCAACCTCTCCCCACTCCTACCCAACGTTGGGAACAAGTGAGTATGGATCTTGTCTGTGAATTACCCAAGACCACCTCAGGGTTTGACTCCATTGTGGTCTTTGAGGACCGGCTCAGCAAAATGATTCATGTACGCTCTACCACCAAGGAGGTGACCGCTCCACAACTAGCTCAACTATGCTTAGATGCAATCTTTGCTCACTATGGCTTGTCTAGAGTACTCATCATCGATAGAGGTACCCAATTCACTAGTTTGTTTTGGCGAACACTCTTTGGTTTCTTCAAAACCAAGTTGGCCATGTCCATAGCTTACCACCCACAAACAGATGGCCAAACAAAGCGGGCAAATCGCACGATTGAAGACATGTTACGCGGCTTCACCTTAGAAGAGCAAGAGAGGTGGGACACCCTATTACCGTTGGTGGAATTCGCTTACAACAATTTAGTGAATGTGTCCACTCAGGTCACTCCGTTTTTCCCCATGTATGGTGAGCATCCCTTCACACCTTCTAGCTTGATGAAGATCCGTCTAATGACTACCAAGGTTGATGCAGTCAACACATTTGTTTCTAGAATCCAACAAGGTGTGGAGAGCGCTAAGCACAGGTTACAGATTGCACAAAATCGACAAAAGCAGTATGTTAATGTACACCGGAGGCACATGGAGTTCAATGTTGGGGATTAAGTGTGGCTATCGACAACCAACCTCACATTAGTTGGATCTCGTAAGCTCAGACCTCATTTTATTGGGCCTTTCTCGATTCTTCGTCGCATTGGCGCTGTGGCCTATCACCTTGAGCTACCACCACACATGAAGATCCATCTAGTGTTCCATGTCTCCCTACTACACAGATATGCTCCCCAATCAGGCCAAGGTCCTTCCACACAGGGCATTCGACCTTGTCCGACACTCATTGATGGCACAGAGGAATATGAAGTGGAGTGGATTCTCCAAAAGCGCATGCGTGGTACTCGCCATCCGCGGGTGGAATATCTAGTACAATGGAAAGGTTACCCCCTCTATGAAGCAACCTGGGAACCCGCTGCCAATTTGGCACATGCACCGGTGTTGGTGCAAGCATTTGAGCAACAATTGCACAACGAGGATGTTGCGTCTTAAAAGGAGTGAGGTCTGTAATACCAAGGGTTAGCCATATGATCTAGATGTGAAATTTGGTTTGGTAACATCTAGAATGATGTTATACATGATGGTCAAAATAGATCAGATAGAAGTATCACCAAAAGAGTACTTCTACTAATAGGGCAGAAACCAAAATAGACTTGAGAACCTTAGAACCAATAGCTAGACATATGATTTAAAGGTGAGAATTGGTTTGGTAACATCTGGAAGGATGTTACACATGATGGACTAAACAGATCAGAAAGAGGTATCACCAAAAGGGGACTTCTACTAATAGAGTAGGAACCGAAATATGCCTGAAATCTTTGAAGGCAATTTCGGAGGCCTAAACGGTTGAATTAGGCCTCGAAAATGTGCAAAATACCCCCCCAATGGAGGAAGGGCTGGCCTTCCCTCCCCCTTGCTTTGTCTCGTCGAGAGCTTTCCAATGGTACCTTACTCACGTGATTTTGAGATTCCTACAGGAAGATTCCCTAAAAGATTCCCTCCGGTCAAAGCTTGTTTGACCAAGTAGATAGGACCTAGACCAGACAGGTCACCCATCCAAGTAAGTAATCCAAGGGTGGAGCTTGCTGACATGTCACCTATCTGTGTCCCTAATACTATGGTGGAGCTTCCTTGGAGGAGATCCTCTTTGTCTATATAATAAAGAGAAGGTGCTCCCTTGGGGCATCAAATGTTTGAGTGTGCAATCTATGTTTTCTCTCTTCTTTTGTCCTCGGAGTATAACACCAAGCCAGGTTGTATGTCTCCCTCCTTAGCAGATGATACACACTTGTGAGCCTTATAGATAAGATTAGGCAAGCCTTTGATCACTTGACTGTTGAGGTACATCTTGTAGACTTGAGAATCAAGGTATCATAGTATCAAAGTGCAAAGCATGGTCTCCTTCAGGTATCCCTCCCCACCTTGAGCTTCTAGAGGGGTGTGTCACATTTATAGATGGACTTTGTATCCTTGGAATGCCAGTAAGATCTGAAGATATTGTCACATGCTTCTTAGATGCTACCTTATAAAAGATATTTCAATGTGGATGACCTTCCTCTACTACAAGATATGCATGTGACATTTGATATAATCTCTTCTAATATTGCCCATCAACAAACTTACACATGGTTCCTCATTCCTTGACTTTCCTATCACCTTTGAGAGCCTTTGATAAGAGGATATGGGAGTCTTTAGTGATATCATTGGACCACTGACATTTGAGTGTGTGATGGGAAATTGTAATACCAATAACTAGATAGATGATCTAATACCAATAACTAGATAGATGAAAGTTGGTTTGGTAACATCTAGAAGGATGTTATACATGATGGAATTAGTAGATAAGCTAGAGTTATCACCAAAAGAGTACTTTTACTTATAGGCCAAAAATCAAAACATGCTTGGAAACTTTAGAATCAATAGTTAGGCATATGATCTAGAGGTGAAACTTGGAGTGGTAACATCTAGAAGGATGTTATCCATTATTGAGAACATATATCGAATAGAAGTATCACCAAAAGAGCACTTTTACTAATAAGGCAGAAGCCAAAATAAGCTTAAAAACTTTAGAGTCAATTTTAGTGGCCTAAACAGATGAATTAGACCTCAAAAATGTGTACATGCTCCCCCCATGGAGGAAAGGTTAGCCTTCTCTTCCCTCTGGTTTGTCTTGCCAGGAGCTTTCTAACAATAACTCACCCACGTGATTTTGAGATTCCTATAAGAAGATTCCTTAAAAGATTCCTTTTAGTCAAAGCTTGTTTGACCAACCAGATGGGACCAGGACAACCATGTCACCAATCCAAACAAGTAATTTAATGGTGGAGCTTGCTGACAGGTCACCTATCCATGTACCTAATCTTATGATGGAGCTTCCTTGGAAGAGATCTTCCTTGGCTATATAATAAAGAGAAGGTGCTCCTTTGGAGCATCATAGGATAGAGTGTGAAAGTCTATGTTTTCTCTCTTGAAGAGTTCTCTTGTCCTCAGAGTATTATAGAGATTTGGCTTGTAAAAAAACATCTCTATTGATCTCATGCGGAGGGGGTAGGCCTATTGTTTATGGAGGAGATAACAATCATAACATTTTTGGTAATTGGGCTTTCTTGGCACCTCTATTTTCTTCTCATTTTGTGGTTGCTAAGAGGCCAATTTTAGAGACTTATGTGACCAAGGTGGAGCAAGGATCCTTTTCTCTCCAAGTGTTATTGTGGCAAATGAGGGATGGTTTATCTCCACAGACACAAGATGACCTTCTATTTTTTGCTTCACTACCATCAAATTGGACCAGAGGTTTGCAATCTTCTTTGGTGAAGCGACAATGTTAGCATATGCTATATCCTCTATTAGTTGACTCGTCCATTTCTCAGGCTACCAGAGCACGTCTTTGCTCTTGCTCCGACAAGAGTGCAGGCTCTTGGATCCTAGCTCGACCATGCATTAGGGCATTTTGACTCACACCAATTACTTTCTTTAAAATGATGAGGTTCCGTCTAGGTTTGGTCCACCTGTATGCATCTTTGTTACTCACTTGTGAGTGTGGTTCTACACTAGATGCAATAACGGTCCATATGACATGGTGTCCTTATGAAGGATAGAGGATAACTACATGATGCCATTAGGGACATAATGTTTGCTATGGCACAAGAGAAAGGATACCTTGCTTGGAGGGAGTATTCATATGCTTTGAAGACGACACGTGTTAGAGCAGACTTCTACTTGGTCTGAGATGGTTACAATGGTGGTGGCGGATGTTATGGTTGGTGATAATGACAAATGTTGTGGTTATAATCCTACGCGTGGTGCAATTTTAGAACGAGTAATTACTCATCTTCTAGATGGGCGGCAAGCGGAGCAACAACATGTAAGGTCTCCAAGTATGCAAGGAGATCACCTCTTTGTTCCTCTAGCCTTGGAGCTATATGGAGTGATGGACATGACGTTCAACACATTTGTCAAGGAGTGCAAGGGAGCTTATCATATTAGCTGCCAAGGATACCACTCTCACTTTCATATTTTATAACATACTTTAGATCGAGTGTGTCCGTTGCTCTACAAAGAGCATTGGCTGGTGCAATCCAAACGAGAGCAATCACTCTAGTAATGCTTCTTAGGATGTTCCGCTAGTTTATAGACCTTATGATTTGCATAGCTCAAATATCGTAGATGGGGTAGTGCAGATTTCTCATATCTATACTATTGGACCTAGACGTAGCACTCATTCTACCGCTTTTGTCTCTCCCTTGTATGGTTTGATGTGGTATTCCCATCCTTTTTACTCCTATAGTAAGAGGTATTTCAACGGTATACATGGTAAGTGGAAGAGTACTCTAGCCACGCTAGGTGTTCTTATACACGTGTTGTTAATGAAAATCCAAAACCTGAGCGTAAATGATTGTTATTGAAATTAAATTTCACCATCATTTCAAACGTTAAACTTTCCATAATACTGAATAACGTAAACGATTACACTGTGAGTTGAGATACTACATCTTTCCTTTAGCGAATTCTAAAGAAAAGTATTTGAGGATTAGGTCGGTACGTACTTTATATTGAGAAAGAAAAGAAACGCAAACGTAGAGGACCGGACGGAAGACCCTTCAAGGCCGTACACAAAACTAAATGAACCTGGGGGGTTTCATTGGAACGGAAACGAAACAAACAAACAGTGAAGAGGTTTTACGAAGAAGTATGCAATTCGTTCGTGCGATGGTGTTCTGCTGACTGCCTGACTGTTGAACTCCAAATGGGAGATCCCGGTGGCCGGGTGAGGAAGAAGTAGTGTAGGGAACTGTAGTGTAAACGGGGAAGTGAGATGAAGCTCTCCCCGGTCCCATGAGTGCGTGCTCAGGTGGGGAAAATGGAGCGTATGTATGGTGAAGGGAGCCAAATGCAGGGGAACCTGCAGAGCCAGAGTCACGAGTATAATACTCGTCCAGGCACTGCAACCACTGCGCCGCAATCTGCAGAATTTGGCTCACGCCCAAATGTGATTTTTGATGGTAGGTTTGGCAATTTGAGTTTCTTTGCCCGCTTGATTTCTGTACGAACGTGAGGGAAGTAAAATGATGACACAGCAACTGCTTGTCGTGCAAAGTATATTCAGAGGAGACTTTGTGAGGTGCGAGAATAATCTCTCGGAGGTTTCCCTCTGCAAGCGAGAGCAGAAGCACATTGAAAAGAGCTCTCGCATGGATTGTTTCTATGCTCGTTCATACGCGTTCCTTCTTTCAGCTCGTACTGATACTGTGTTCACAGAGAACACCATATCTGCACGGATCAGTAACTGACCGTGTTTTGTTAAAACGGGGCTCATAGTCCAGTAGAGAATTGGGAAGGAGAGCCTTTACTGAGAAATGACGAGATTATACTAGAGTTTTAAATGTCTGAATTCAATCTTCAGGTGTCAATGTAGCAAATTATGAACATGATTTTGTTCAATCTTACTGGTGCCACTCAAGGATATTCCTTCACAGCCGGTTTCACACGTGCAGGAAAACGAATGCGTAAGCCCGTTCATCGCAGAACAGTGGATTACAGTTCTACCGTGGTGCGGTACCTTCAGGTGCAGACTCTTCCAAGCTGTGCCTAGTAGATGGCAGTACATGATGTGAGGCGTTAATTTCCTGCAAAGTCTTGTATTCTCGAGCCGAGCCTCTACCTTCCTGTCCTCACGAAGCGACCAGTAAATCGACTCTAGATGACCCAATCTGACCTAGGTAACCAGAAGAGTTAAGAATCGGTTGGAAGACCTGGTATAAATTTCTTACCAAACTTGTGCACCAATACTAACATATTGCAGGTATTATGCTATTTTAGTAATTTGGATATACAAGAATGACGTTGGCATCCTACAAGTTTGGAGAGGTTTGTCTGTGGGAAACAGCTGTGTTGTTGCATGATTTTCTATTGACCTTACATCGCTCGGACTTTTTCCTCATGGACTATCTGTTGCAGGTGCGAATGTGGCAGCGAGACGTTCGTGATGCCCATATATTGCAACCCACGCCTGCAGCAGCTGTGGATGTATGTAGACCATGTCATAGCTCGCAAAAATCAGTACTGGTCGTTTGACTTTAGAAGAAACGGATGTCTATGAGTCTTTTCATCTTGTGCGCTCAGGTGGTTATCGTTCCTTCTAATATTTCTGATATGTCTGGATAAATTTCGTGCTTCACACACTGCTTATCCCGAGGAGCACTGCTCATCCATCTGCTGGTTATTTGTGTAGTTATTACCAGCGGTTGCTTACTCCGATAATCCTTCAACCAGTTTCGCGACGAAGTTTGTTCATCCTTCAACCAACAAAGTTCGGTGTTCCATCAACAGGGTTTTGGTGAGTACATCTCGTTGTAAAAGACTTACTGACTTCGGGTTCTATTGCTTGATTTCACCTGTGATATTCTCCGCTTGGTGTAACGGAGGTTTTTGTTGATCACTCTTGGGTGTTAGTGGACACCTACAGGACGAAGACTCATCACAGGATCACAAAGTGGAGAGTTTACCCTGTGGAACGGGCTATCCTTCAACTTCGAGATGATTTTACAGGTAACACAACCTTTAAGCTAGAAACTGTCTCTCGTTTGTATGTATGACTAGGGAAAGTCAGCGTGAAGCGGAAATCTCTAGCTTTTTTCCCGGAATTTACAGGTTATACCAGATGGCTTGGATGACGTGCTTGGCTTCTACCTTAATCTCACAGGCACATGATCTAGCGGTGAGGTCCATGGTCTGGAGTCACAATGAGAACTGGATGGTAACTGGAGACGATGGTGGATGCATCAAGTGAGTAGCTCATATTGCACAACGCGATAGCAATACGCACTAGAACTTACTGTTAATACGAGTATTACATGTGCTTTATGTTAAAGCATGTCTTTTCTGCAGGTACTGGCAGACGAACATGAACAATGTCAAAGCAAACAAGACTGCTCATAAGGAGGCTGTTCGGGACTTGAGGTACGGGGGCCTTTTGATAGATAAAAAGAGCCAAACACCGAACGACACATTAACTGTTATGTTCTGTCCCCTGCTAATCCTCTCGCTTAACCCTTGTGTATTTACAGCTTGGAGATAGATACCTGGATTATATTTAGACATGACCTTAAAATATTCCATGCACTTCCCTTGGGCACTGTCCTCTTCTAAAGAGGGATTTGTCGTCGAGCATCTTTTAGGTGATTTATACGAAGCCGAGCATTATCTTTGCTAACAATCTCCAATAGGGTCCATGGAGAACCATTTTCACATATGCGATTTGCACCCAGCAAAACACTGATCTAAATTATCTCTCAATAAGAGAAAAACTTTCATGGCCTTCAACCCTGGAAAAGACACTGAAAGAAGCTGTACCGCTGTATGCCTACTGCTTGACCATTGCACCGCTGTACATGGAGAAAGCTAGCGAATGAGGATATTTTTTCTGGACCGTGCAATCCTTGTGAAGGGTATGTGGAATCATAGGAGCCTTTTTGAGATCTTTTCCTTCCACAATCTTAAACTAAACAATTAACTCAATAGATGATGATCAGTTAATGTAGAGAACGTGTTGTGTAGAGTATGTGTAGATTGTAAAGATGATGATTAATCAATTTAGAGTAACGTAAATGAAGTTTGCCTTAGCACTCATGATCTTCGGACCAGAAACTTGGTACAAGGGGTACTAGCATTTGCCCAGCTACTTCGGCACTGTGTTAGGCATTGATGAAGTCGTTGGTACTCTCGTGGAGGCTTACTATGACCGCCTTTCTGCTTCCTTCAGTGTTTTAGGATTCATGTTTGGAGATATGTTCACCATCTTCTAGTTGTAGGCTCCGATCTCTGTATCTTTCAGGACTTCATGTATAGGGATGACACTGCCAAAGGTGGTGGGATCTATCCCAGACATTCTTGCGAGTTAGTCTGAACTCACTTGGGAACACATTGTGATTACCTCGACTGCAGAATTACTCAGGATGACTTCCACATCTTTGGCTCCATCTACGATACGAAAGAGCTGCCTCATTTTGCTCATATTAAGAGCATCTTGCCATCTCATGTTCTCTCAGATTTGCTCCAAGAGCAAACTAGGAATTATGAAATCGGAGTGCGTCAGATACAGGAGAGTATGTAATTCCAAAAAGTCGTATCTTGCTGCATGTAGAAAACTATAGATTGCTTTGTCTCGGAAACGACCCTCTTCACTTAATTTGCAAAATGTTTCGCAAAATGCAAAAAGGAAAAGACATCCATGGTTATCATGGTCTTAGTGTGTACAGAAATTTCAGACACTCTGTGCTCTCAACCAGGCAGGGAGCTTCTGTCCGAGCCTGCCAGTAATTACACCAACAGCCCTCGAATCTCTCACTTCGTATATAATACATAAGTGTCTTCGTATATAATACATATTCAGTATCTTGTACAATCCGGATGCTTATTTGTTTATTTGCATGGGACCGACTCTGTTCTCCGGAGAGGCTGCCCCTCTCCCTCGCATCACCTCACGCATAGATTTTTTCTCCTTCACTCACACTCCTCTATTGCTATTTCTCGCCTGTTGCTGTTCTTCAATGACCTTTCCCCTCTCTGCTTAGTACTTTTCACGAGCTTTTCTGTCTGCATGTTTCTCTCTCGCTTAGGCTATTTTTCTCATTGCCATCAGATAATTTTGCTCTGATTGCTTGCTTCTCTATTAATCTATGTTTTCTTTCAAGTATAACCAAGGTTCGTCTCTATTCCTTCCTTGCTCGAGCTTATTCTGCAGTTTCTGTGCCCATTTCCTTCCAATTTCCACCAGATTATGATCGGCCTTATAGAAATTCCTACATGGCCTTGCTGGTTTCTGCATAAGTTCCAGTGCTTCCTTATGTCGCACTGCAACCATTTTTAAGCTGCACTTTTGGAAGCAACTGAGTATGCCTTAGCACTCATGATCTTCTGAACAAAAATTCGGTACAAGAGGTACTGGCATTTGCCCAACTACTCCGGCACTGCGTTAGGCACTGATGAAGTTGTTCATGCTTTATGTGGAGGCTTACTACCTTTCTGCTTTTCTTCAGTGTTTAGTGTTTTAGGACTCAGGCGTTCATAGCGCATGCTTCATTCTCAATATCCAGTAGTTATACCCATTCCTTGTCCCCTCATCTCCAGTATTTATACCAACAGCCAGTAATTACACCAACAGACCTCGAACCCCTCACTACGGTTTTGATATCCTGTATAATTTGGATTCTATATCTTGTATATAACGGGTGTGCAGACTAGCAGCCATGTCGATGATGTATATAGTGTGATGAGAACTACTGTTTCTGTTCCTTGAAGTAGAAGGTCTGTCAGTCATTCTAATCTCTGATGTATCAGACATCACTAACACACAGCAATACTAGACCTCTCTCTCTTGTATCAGAGTTCAAAGACAGCACACAAGTTCACTCACGCAGCATTACTAACACTCAACATTGAAATAACATAGAACACACCTGAGATGATGTTAAGCAACTCAGGACTTCACAAAATGCAAGGTGTTGGTGTGGGGAATCATCCTTGTAGAAGAATTTACTCAAACAAGTACAGAAAACACTCATATATACACATAAGCAAACCTTAGGGAGGTTGCTTTGCACAACCCTAATTAGGGTTACGCCCCACTTTACTCTAGCAGATTGCAGAGCTCTAGAGGAGTCTAACAAAACCATAAAAACTAGAGAATTCACTAAATTAGAGATTAATTAAACTTAACCCTCACACTTAATGAGAGTTTAGGACAATTCCCATTTCCACTAGACATTTTATGTGTTTATCCTTAGGTAGTGCTTTTGTAAACACATCTGCTGTCATCTCCTGTGTAGGACAGTACACTAACTTCACAACATTCTCCTTTTCTTTCTCCTCTACAAATCTTATTCTAATCTCAATGTGCTTAGTCCTTGGGTGATGTACAGGATTTTTGCTGAGTGCTATATTTCCTGTATTGCCACAGTACAATGTAGTAGGACTTTCCTACTCAAAACCCAGCTCCTTAAGAAGTCTCCTGTTCCAGATAACTTCTTGAGTCGCATTTGAGGCAGCCATAAATTCTGCCTCAGTAGTAGACAGTGCAACTTATGTTTGCTGTTTACTATGCCAGCTGATTGCTCCATCACTAGGCATGATTACATATCCACTAGTTGATCTGCTGTTATCTGTGTGATCTCCCCAACTAGCATCTGTATATGCTTCAAGAGTAGGAGCAAGTATGTTCTCTTGCTTTCTGTACTCCAAGAATGCATCTTGAGTACCCTTTAAGTACCTGAATACTCTCTTCATACCTTTCCAATGTGCTTGTGCAGGGTTGCTAGTATATCTAGCTAGTGCTCCCACTACATAGCATATATCTGGTCTTGTACAGACCATGATAAACATTAGAGAACTGAGAGCACTCTGATACAACATTTTGTCACAGTGATTCACCTCCCCATCTATGATTCTGCTGTGCTTCCACCCTAGATCAACTTCCCAATCTCTCTCTGCTGCAAGAGCTAGAAGCATGCAAATAGATCCATACCTGGCAACACGTGCACAAGTTTCTGAATAATCCATTGATGCTTTCTGATTGAAGCCCTTTGCAATAAGTCGTACCTTGTACTTCAAGATCTCATTCTCAGCTCCATGTTTGACCCTGAAAACCCATTTACAGCCAATTGCTTTCCTACCTGGTGGTAAATCAGCTAGTACCCACGTACCATTAGTCTGAAGAGACTTCTTCTCTTCTGCTACAGCCAACTCCCACTAACTCGAATCTGGTCTGAGCATAGCTTGCTGTAAAGTGTCTGGATCACAATCTTCATGACAGATGTAAGATTCATCTAAAATCTCTTCTGATAGAAAGCCAAGTCTGTCAATAGGTTTTCTATCTCTCTGTGATCTTCTTGGTTCTGTGCCCAGAAGTTTCATGTCATCTCTTGACATCTCTGGAATCTCACTCGAGATTCTGCATCTGCAGTCTGCTTCTGAGAGTCTTCTTCTGTAGTATCAGAATCAGAAACCACCGTCTGTTTAGGCCTTCTTTGGTACACCTTCAGACTCTCCTCTGGTGAACCATCAGCTTCAGATAGAGATTGCTCTTCTGATGATTGATCTGAAGAACTGACTCTGCAGCTTGGGAAGACAGATTGATCAGGCTGATCAAACTGATCAGCTCCCTTCTGCAACTCATCCCTCTTCTCACTCCAAGTCCTCAATTCGTCAAAGAGTACATCTCTACTTCTGATAATCTGTCCAGACTTAGGATTGCACAGAAGATATCTTTTCAGTCCCTCTCATATCCTACAAAAAGCATTCTCTCAGTCTTATTTGTGAACTTCCTCCTTTGCTCCTTGGGAATATGAACATAGGCAGGACATCCAAAAACTTTCAAAGCTGAAATATTAGGTGTCTTACCACTCCAGCATTCTTCAGGAGTTCTTCCTTGCAATGCTATGGTACCACTGATATTTCTAAGAAAATTTGCAGTTCTAATTGCAGCACCCCAAAACTTTCTCTCCAGCTTGGCATGTTGGAGCATTGCCGATGCTTTGTCCACCAGTGTTCTATTCAACCTTTCTGCAACTGTCTCTGGCAGTACAGTCATGAAGAATTCCTTTCTCTGACAGAAAAGAGAGGAATCCCTCATTCCTGTACTCTCTGCCTCCATCTGTTCTCAATTGCTTGACTTTCATCCGAGTCTGCAACTCAGCCATGGCTACAAACTTCTGGAATTTTCGCAGCACTACATCCTTGCTTTTCATGGGATAGATAAAGTTCTTTCTATTGTAATCGTCCACAAAGGAAATATAGTAGGCTGCTCCACTTAATGACTTCTCAGTCATGTATTCCCATACATCAGAATGTATGACATCTAGAAGACCAAAAGCTCTAGATGAAGATTTCTTTGGGAGCTTTGTGTGCCTTACCGTCTGCACACCCAATGCAAAATTCGAGTTTTCCTTTGGGATCTAGTTTCAACCCTTCCACTACCTTCTCTAAAGCATGTAGTTTTTGCTCTGACAAGTGCCCTAACCTCAAATGCCAGAGATGGATACCATTTCTGTTTTCTGCTACCAATGCAGAATCAGAACAATCAGCTTCCATCAACTTGAACAGCTTCCCTTTGGCAATACCATACCCAAGGACCAGCTCATCTTTCTTCAAAGTGCATTGATTTCTGTTGCTCTCAAACAGAACATCCACTCCATGCTCCATGAGGCAATGTACTGATATCAAGTTCTTGGTGTAATCGGGAACATAGAGCACATTTTCCAAATAGCTCTTACAAGAACTTGTGTTAGATCTTCCCATGAAGGCAGTAGGAACTTTGCCAGTTCCTAACACTGGATTCAGAATCCCAGGTCCACAACGAACACTCTTGCGAATTTTAAGAGGTTGAAGAGTTGAGAATAGCTCCTTCTGGGAACAGATATGAGAGGTGGCTCCAGAATCCAAGAACCATCCAGAACCGTTTGAGGACAATTGTGATTCTACCAACATTCGGACAATCTAGCTCTGCTGCAGAGTACCCCTCCTCATCGCTTACTATCTCATGGCACTCCCCTGTGTAGTAAGTTGAACTCCCAGATTTTCAACCCTTTACTGGTCAAGGTCTCTTGCCTGCCTTCTTCAGCTCTAAATCTCTCCTTTCTCCTTTCTTGGGACATACAGGTGCAGTATGACCTTTCTCATGATAGAAATAACAGGTCCTGTCATCAACAATACTTACTCCTTTCCCAGATTTACTCACTCTTCTATCTGGCACTCTTCTTGACTGAGAAGAATCACTGGACAGAGCAGCATCTCCCAGCTCGTAACTTCATCTCTTTGTCCTCTCTGTCTCTGCTAGACACCATCAATTTTTTCATCGCATAATCCTATGTGACAACTTCAACAGGTAAAACGTTTAGAGCTACTAGGACAGGGTGATAGCTTGAAGGGAGAGTCCCTAAGAGATGGTTGATCTCATATTTCTTTGCAAGTACAACACCATTCTCTTTTATACTCTTGAAAGTTTTTTGCAGGTTTGACAAATGTAGGGTGAAATCATCACCATCTTGCAATTTCATGTTCCAAATTGCATCCCATATTCAATTGGAACTCTCCAATTTCTAAACAGAGTAATAACTTTTGAGTTTTTGCCAGATCCCCCAATTCCAAGCATAAGTGTCTACTAGATCTCTGATCGGCTCTTGCATAGCCCTTAGCAGAAATCTCCTAGTAGTAGTGCTGGACTCTCTCTTCCTTGTTGGACTCTAGCTCATTTATATCATGAGCTTCTAATGCCGAGCCTAAATAGTCATAACTGTCTAAGATAGACTTCACATCCAAAACCCAGGATCTGTAAGTTAGTGTTTGTCAGTCTCTCTATCTCTCTGAGTTTTCCTATCAACTCCAGTGGTGACTGTGGGCCCATAAACTGATGAGAACTACTGTATCTACCCTTGAAGTAGAAGGTCTGTAAGTCATTCTAATCTCTGATGCATCAGACATCAATAACACACAGCAATACTAGATCTCTCTCTCTCTCTCTCTCTCTCTCGTATAAGAGCTCAAAGACAGTACACAAGTTCACTCACGCAACATTACTAAGACTCAACACTGAAATAGCATAGAACACACTTGAGATGATGTTAAGCAACTCAGGACTTCATGAAATGCAAGGTGTTAGTGTTGGAGATCGTAGAAAAATTAACTTAAACAAGTGCAGAAAACACTCACCTATATATATAAGCGAACCTCAGCCTAGAGACTATCCACTCTCTTCCCCTTCGCTCCAACTCACATCTGTTGTTTTGCTTCATGGTTCCCTTACATGTGTTCTGTACAGTCTGTCAATTTCAGTTCCCCTTGAATGGTTTAGTTTTGACTTGTGGGTCTTCAATTACAGCTTGTTTATTGCACTACATGCTTTACTCAGCGTTGATGTATATCCGTTCTCTACTGTTGATCAGGACATAGTGATATTTTGTTTGTGCTTAACCCCGCATTGAATCTGATAGATTCGTTACCTTAATTTAGGGTTTCATTGCTGATCTCGATTTGCACATATCATGTTTAGTTAATCTCAGGTCTCTTTAAATAGCATCTGTTTTTGTCTTTTTATATGACTAGAACTTTTTACTCTAATCCACGTGGTGATCACCTAATCATAAAGAGAATCCAAGGCTCTCTTTCTCTCCGAACATCCTCCTTCCATCTCCCTCTCTTCTTTCATTTTGCATTAGGTTTCTGTCTCATTTTCCTCTCTTAGCATCCAACTTGTGTTTTCTACTGCCTGTTTCGATTTCATCTGATTTCTTTGCCTTTGCTTTACTAATCTTGGTTATCTTTCAGGTCTTCACCAGGTATGTTTCGTTCTCTTCCAGATTTCTTCTTCTGCTCATCTGACATTGCAGATTTATTTCACTTTCAACCATCTTTTCTCAGTTCTTCTCTCATTTTGATCATTGGCTTAGAGTAGTTACAGTGATATACTCTATCCAGTTATACGAGTAGAGTAATACATAGAGTAGTTACAGTGATTTGCAGTGGTATACTCTATCCAGTCTACTGACTTATAGTGCATCCCTGATGGCGTTAGTCTCCAAAGCATCTCTTTGTCCAGCCTTTCAACTACTTACACGAACTTCTACCCCTTCTGTTGATAGGCTGACACAGGGAACCATCTCGCCCTATAGCTCCTTTCCTTCACAGTTCTCAAGGCCTCTCTAAGCACCCGAGGCAATCCTTCCCTCGGAAACCCTCTCCCCTCACCTCTGCTTTCTGCTCGTTTGGGTCATCGGTCGTTCCTCCCTTGGTAGTTCCACCTTTGGTGCTTGTCCGTTCTGCCTTACTCCCGGCTCTCAAGCTCTCCGTTTGACACTCAACCAACTTTGCTCATTCCTTCATGTTCCTACTAACTCCTCTTGGGTTCTTCGTGGTTCGCTCTCTGGTGTAATCTTATTACTCTATCATTGATTTTGCTTCATAAGTAAAATATGCTAGGTTTTACTTGCTGCAAATACTAATCGATGTCTTCCTTGCAGGCATTTTCAATGGATGTCTCGAATCCCTCACACTCTCCTGCCTTTGATTTTATTTTCTTCCTCTGCTTGTTGACTATTTCGTTTTTGGCTACATTCTGCGTCCTATTCTACATCCTATTTCTGCTCTTTTGGGGGAACTTAAAGCTCCATTTGTTCGTTTCTGTAGCCTTCTGCTGGCTGTTTATTATTTCGAGCGGCACTGTTGGAAGCAACCGAATTTACCTTGGCACTCATGAGTTTTCAAGCAGAAACTGTGTACGAGGGGTATTGACAATTGCTCAGCTACTTCGGCAGTGACGAAGTCGCAGGTGTTTTCGCGGAGGTTTACTATGGCCACCTTCTGCTCCCCTTTGTTGTTTAGTGTCTCAGGACTCAAGCGTCCATAGTGCTTTTTGTGATATACTTTATATCCTGTCCTCTTACACTTCGCTCTCGTGACCCTGTTTAACTTCGACCCGTCTCTGCAGCCACACCATCCTATAACTATTGTATTGTTCCACTCCTCCATTCCCCAGCTAATTCCCTCCCTAGTATTTTTCCTTCGCTCTTTGACTGATTCATGGTTCAACCTCTTGTGTCACCTGTTGCATATATTACCTCTCTTTTTCCCGGGGGCCTGTATATCACACTGTTGTTTGGGAGTCCTTCTTGACTTCTGAATTCATATATATACTGTATACTTCACCTTCACCTTAATTCACTTCACCTCTGCTTTTCCTGTTTCAGTTGACTTGTCCCCTTCCCGTGCAGCGCTGAAGTTTTCTTGCTCCACTCTTGTATCACTAGCAAACGTCTGCTTGACTCTTTCTCATTGTTGTGTCCTGGACTTTCTCTCTACTAATGAATGTTTGTGATTTCAGGGATCCATCAGGTATGTCTCCATTTCTTCCCTCATCTTACTCATGTGGATTCTTTTCTTTCTGGACTGATCCTCATTATGCGGTTAGGACTCCAGCGCGTAAGTGTGTGCCTGCACTTTTGCTTACCCTTGCTTTCCACACTTCCACCTCTGTTCGTTTTGACATTCCCCTTACTTTTGAGCGGCACTTTAGGGAGCAACCGAGTTTGCCTTGGCACTCATGCGTTTTCGAGCAGAAACTTGGTATGAGGGGTACTGGCAATTGCTCAGCTACTTCGGCACTGCGTGAGGCACTGATGAAGTCGCAGGTGTTTTCATGAAGGTTTACTATGGCCACCTTCTGCTTCCCTTTATTGTTTAGCGACTCAGGACTCAAGCGTCCATATCGCTTGTTGCGATATACTTTATATCCTGTCCTTTTCCGCTTTGCTCTCGTCAACCTGTTACACTTCGACAGGTTTCTGCAGCCACACCATCCTATAGCTCTCGCATTGTTCCACTCCTCCATTCCCCAGCTAATTCCCTCCCTATTATTTTTCCTTCGCCCTTTGCCTGATTCATGGGACCTCTGGTGTATACAGTGTTCCTACCCGACTCCAGCTCACGTTTTTTATTTTTACCGTTCACGTACTGCTTCCTGGCAGTCTTTCACATAGCGATACCTATTTCTCGCTGTCATTAGCATAGAGTTCTCGATTTCATGGTTGTTTACTAGTCTGTTAGCCATATGTTATTCTCAATTTGTTTCAATTATGCCTTTGCTTCAAGTTCCATTCGATGTATTCTACATTATGGATTTCTCACTATTCTAGCATTGTGAATCATGTACATCTTGCTTACCGATCATTTGCAATTCATGAGTTCTGGATAACCTGTTCCCAGAACGGCTTCTGTTCTCGTATACCTATATATTACCTCTCCTTTTCTAACACTCTGCGGATAATATTTCTCGCCCCTCCCTGTCCTTTGACGATCTTTCTCCCCTTCTCTCACACTCTTCTAATGATATTTCTAGCCCCTTCCTGTTCTTTGATGATCTTTCTCCACTCCCCTTCTCTCACACTGTTCTAATGATATTTCTCGCCTCTTCCAGTTCTTTGATGATCTTTCTCCGGTCTGCTTAGTAGTTTTAACGAGCTTTTACTTCTGAATGCATCATCTGGTCATTCTGCTATGTTTTGCTTGCTTCTGTACTAATCGATGTTTTCTTTCAGGCATTAACAGGGTACGTCTTGAGTCCTTTCTTTTCTCATGCTCACGAATATGCATCCTGTCTTTGCTCGTGATTATTCTGTAGGTCGGCTTATTCTGCTTATTCCTATTCCTGCACTTTCGATTGACCCTTCCCTTCCAATTTCCACCAAATTATGATCGGCTTTATAGAAACTACCTCATGACCTTACTGGTTCCCACATAAGTTCCAGCTGTTTCTTTACTCAGCATTGTTACTGCTTTGAGTGGCACTTTCGGAAGCAACCAAGTTTGCCTTAGCACTCATGAGCTTTTGAACAGAAACTCGGTATGAGGGGTACTGGCATTCGCCCCACTACTTCGGCACTGCAATAGGCACTGATAAAGTGGGATGTGCTTTCATTGAGGCTTACTATGACAGCTGGGGTACTGGCTACTTTGGCACTGATGAAATCGTATATGTTTTTGTGGAGGCTTACTTTGACTGCCTTCCTGCTTCCTTCAGTTATTTAGTGCTTTAAGACTCATGCGTCCATAGCGCATGCTGAGATATACACTGTACACTCCTCTCATGCTTCACTCCGACTCATCCAAGACACCATCCACTCCTCTCCCACTTCGCCCCACTCCACCTATCCTCATCTAATGCTTTATATCGTACTCTTAGCTCGATGAATGTCTGTTTCATGGTTCCTGCCTGACCTTCTATTTCAGATGCCCAATTGGTCACATCTTGCTTATGGTTACACGATGTATACTAGTTCTCTGCAATTGTTGCTCATCAGATGTTTCAATAATGTCTTTACTTTGGCTTACCTTCGTATTGTTAGTTTCACTTAATTTCCATTTGCTGAGTTGTTATTCATTTCGATTTGCACACATTCATGCTTATATTTCATCTGCACTTTATATGCACTTAGTGGGTTCTGGATCCCCCGCTCTTCGAAAGGCTTCTGCTCTTATTTCCTATGTATGAAGTTTGTGTAGTATAGTGTACACAACCCACTGCAGCTACTAATTTGTTAATTGTTTTGACACGCAGTTTCTCGAGTACAGATTTGAAGTTTTGTTCCTGTTCCGACGATACAACAGTCAAAGTGTGGGACTTTGCACGGTGTCAAGAGGAGCGATCACTTGCTGGTAATGAAAGTTCTATTTTCTTCTGCATCCCTATGCTGTGTTAGATAGTGTACTTGGTCGCAGCTTTTGTTTAACCAACGTTTTAAGGGTTAGAAGAGGCTAAATTGAAAGATGTTGCACACGAAGTTGTATCCGAAGAGTAAACTTGAACGGTATAGGGTACAGTTTGGACAGAAGTAAACGTTTGACGCAATTAGACCTTGACATCAGACCTGATTATCACGTGAGGTTCCCACAAGTAAAATAATAACCTTGTGTATGTCGTGTGAGATGCTGGCATCCCATATAATAAGTCCACGGAGACTCTAGTTGCACTCAAGCTGTGCTAAGGTACACCTCACGACTTCACGGGTGGATGAGGCTCCAGCGACGCTCTCTGAACGTCGTCTCCCATCGTCATGTACTGACTTCTGAGTAGTTTCGAAATTTGCAGAAATATATTGAGTCGCGAGATACAATAGATAGGGGGTGCAGATACTTGTTAAAGTTTATGCAGTCCTGGGTACCTACGGACAGCCTATACATCAACAAGTAGACCTGTCCTTTATTGCTCAAGTACGTTTTGGGCTGTCAAAGAAGGGTTGTATTTAATGGTTACACTCGGGGCGATGATATTTCCTAAAATAGATCTACAGGATCCCCTGTTCCTCGAACTGATCCCGCATAGAAGTTGCAAATGCATCAACTTGCTAAACCTGCTCTGGAGACTCATGAACCCTACAGAAACTCGACATGTAGAGCTATTTGGACTACACCGGGGTTTCTAGGCAAGCATGGGAGCATTGATGAATTCATTACGTTTTCCGTGCACACTTCCTACAAAATTCTTGCTCCTTCCTGTTCGTGTTAAGTGTTGACGGACTCATGTTGACATACAACATGCAGGGGTAAATCCCAGTCCTCATGCACGGCTTTTGGGGTTCAAGAAGTTTAGGAGAGATACTGGCATTGCATCCAGCCATTTTGGCACCCCGCAAGACACTGACAAAGTCGTGGGTGTTATCGTGGAGACTTACCATGAAATGACTGCTTCTTCCTTAGTGTGTTTGTAGTGCTGACGGACTCATGCTGACGGAGAGCATGCAGGGGTTGATCCCAGTGCTCATGCACTCGCTCAGTGGGGCGTCTCATAAGATTTGAGACGGGGGCAGTTCATGCGTGTTAGCAGTATATTATGGTCAGAAAGAAGCATTCGCTGTTTCAGGAACCTGATGAGTTTACTTATGGTAGAAAAATGAGAGCTGTAATTTATGTTATCTGGCCAGTGAAGCTCAGGTGCTTTGCCGGATCAGCGGTGGTTTGTCCTTCTTGTGGGATAAATATGCTGTGCTTAGGGGCTAAGAGTTCCATTCCTCCGTAATGATCCAAGATAGAAGGAATAAAGAAGGGAGGAGTTTTGTAGGGTCTTGACAGACCTTACATGCTCATATGGTTCATCCGTGTGAAGTGAGGGCAAGTTGGACAGGGAGAACGTTCGTGAGCTGCAGACGGGAATTGACAAGGTTCCTGAATGTGCTTTTTCAATCGGGCAGGCCATGGCTGGGACGTGAAGAGTGTTGACTGGCATCCTCAGAAATCTCTACTTGTGTCAGGTGATGACCTAAAAAATTCTTACTTCCATGCACATTTGTGCGTTTTGACTCCTCATAGTGTGTCCGGAAGTGGAAAATTGTAGCTGAAGCTGGAAATGACGAAGGTTATGATGATACATGGTGATACTCAAATTTGCTGTGGTGGGTTTTTCTTGAAGGAGCGAAGGATAATCTAGTGAAGCTTTGGGACGCGAAAACTGGCAAAGAGCTGAGCACACTGTGGGTCTATCAAGTCCCCTCTATTTTTTCATTCCCTCTCTATACACTACTTGCGGCTGTCATGTGTCTCATCAACAGAACTAATGCGTTTGACAGATGACCCTTGCATAGTTTACATGAAATGGAATGCTACATTGCACAAGCTGTTTACTTTGGACGAAGTGTGCTAAAACAGAAGTTGCTGCGCAGACACGGACATAAAAACACTGTTCTTTCTGTCAAGTGGAACAGCAATGGGAACTGGGTGATTACTGCTTCCAGAGATCAGACGATCAAAGTAGGGACTCCTTATCCGCCATACCGTCCACTAACCTCGTACTGGTGAAGTAATTACAAATCTAAAAGGATGCGAATTTTGATGTCAGAGACAGTGTACCTGTATTCGAAACTAACATCTTGGTCATGTTTGTTATAATTGGTTGTAGTTGTATGACATTCGTACATTGCAAGAGCTGGAGTCATATCGAGGTCATCGGAAGGAGGTCACAGGTCAGTAATTTTTAACACTGACATGTTGTTTGTGGTTATTTAGATCGATGATTCTGAGGTACCTTCTGTGATTCTGGACATTTCTATTCTACTTAGCGGGATAGAAGTCAAGCGCGTAGAATGTTGTTTTCAACAATCGTCTGGAAACGGTTTTGATTCATGACTTGACTTACATTTGTGTGTGGTGTGCCGCAGCCTTAGCATGGCACCCATTCCACGAGGAGCTTTTTGTCAGTGGCAGCTACGATGGGAGCATCATTCACTGGCTTGTTGGGTATTTGACCAAGTTTTGGTTTCTAAGTTTTCTTTTGTTAAAAGTCGTGTATAGCTCCCTATTGAAGGTCTGTTTCAGTTATAAACAAAGAAAATACAGCTGCCCTACTTCTATAAAAGGATTTGGATATTCTGGACCTGAGCCGCCAGGATATCCAAGTATATGTTCGGAGAGGATTGCCACAGCTGTGGAATACACAGGACAGATCTTGGTAGTGGAAACTGTGAAAATATCGGGAGCTAATAATGTCTCACAACTTCAATGGAGGTTTAATTCTGAATAGGTGCTATATCTCTTGCTCACCAGTAGTTGTGGACTTCATGCCAACATCCAGACACGAGACACCGCAAGCAGAAGTTGCCAATGCGCACGAGAGTAGTGTATGGGACTTAGCATGGCATCCTATGGGACACATCCTTTGCAGGTAAGGTTGTGATACTCAGTGAGCTCAGTCATAAAGGATGGCCCTGTCATTTCAACGCCAGGTGAATGCTGAGGATCTGCGAATAATGTCGATAGAGTAGATTGTATGAGTTAAGTTGAGTTTAAGCTTTGAGATTGATGTTTTCTACTGATCTCAACATTATAATGTCATTTCTCAAACGCATTGGTTCTCTCTCCTCTCTCCCCCTTTTTCTTGTTTATCTGACCCTTACTAACGTGATGACGACATGATGGGTACGTGATCAGTGGTAGCAACGATCACACAACCAAATTCTGGTGCCGTAATCGTCCAGGAGATTCTCTTCGAGATTGCAGACAGGCCATCCCTCACTCCCAAGGTTAGATTAATACCTTGGCTTGGTACTTCCCAAACTGGAAGAGGCTATAATTTATTAGTGTCGATGAAATATTCATCAAGGGGAACCCTTGGGGATTGATTTGTCTCAATAATCATCTAGTGGTTAAAAGATTGTACTTTGTATCTTACAGGGAATCCCGGCGATAATTCTGCGCCTTCTGGTGGTCGGTCCTCTTCAGCTGCAATGTCAACAGACGGTCCAGTGACACCTGGCCCCTTTACTGGTGGAGGACCTGTTCGGGGTGAAGGTGCCATTCCTGGGGTAGGCATGGCCATGCCTATGCCTCAAGCCCCGGGTGATACTGCAGTAGCGTCACCACCTCTTCTGGGGGTGATGAACACAAACACAATCCCAATAAATCCACCCCCTCCTAGCACTCCATATCCAGCAGCCGCCCAGTCCAGCTTACAGCAGCAGCAGCAACAACATCAATCGCACCAACAAATGCAGCAACAGTCTCATCAACAAATTCAACAACAATCCCAGCAGCAACAGATACAACAAACCATGCATAACATGTCTGGAAAATCCTTACAAGGGCCACCGGCTTTCCCTCAGCAGCCTCCTGGGCTGCCCCCTCATCTCATGCAACAGAGTGCTATCCCTATGCCGCCTGGTGCACCTCCTCCTCCTCCTACGCCGAATGGTAGTCCTTTTGTTCAGGGCCAGCCACCAATGAGGCCGATAATGGGTCCATCTCCGCCCATGGGGTTACCACCCATGCTTGCTGTTCCGAACTTAGGAGGGGTGCAAATGGGAATGGGTACATCAGCACCTTTTGGAGCAGGACCTCCACGGTCATCAGGAATGGTCCCTAGTGCTTCTACCCCATTTGGGGCTTCAATTGGCCAGTCAATGGCTGGTCCAATGGGTGCTGCCCCTGGCGCTAATTCTTTTCAGGTACACTTCCACTCCACTGAACACCTGTGATGCATGGTTGACCGGCTGTCAAGGTCTGTTCACTGCTTCTATGTCTATTGTGTGGGTTCGTGTAAAGTTCCAACGTACATTCAATATATTCGAATAGAATCTGCAGAATATTGAGTTTGTTACCACGATTGCGACTAGATTGTAGATCAAATCTAAGTTTTGTGAATGGAAAGCGAAGTTTCCGTACTCATAGTGCAGTCCGAAGATAGTGCCATACACACATTTTCATGACTTTCGAAGTAAATTATTTTTTTCCTCTGTATACTTCATATGACACAGGGAACTGGACCTCCGCCCATGATGGGGGCTCATGGGATGAATGTAGGTCTGGCTATGGGGATGGCCATGGGTTTACCTCCTCATGCTCACGGACCTGGACCTGGTCCTCCTCACTCGTAGATTCGTCCTTCGGTTCTCTCTCAACAGGCCATAAGGCCAAGTAGTTTGCTTCCAGAATCTTATTGATTGTAAAGTGTACATGCTACCAAGGTGCTTTGAGTCTCATTTGAAGCTACCGGATGCCCGTGTCTTGATCGAAGGTGAGTGAGCATGACTTGTGTGAATGGCTCTTGTGATATCTCGCATGTCTATGGATAATACTACCCGATGATCTTTCAACAAAGCACTTTTGAGACCTGGGCTGAAAGTTTCGGACGCAATGCTGTCGGGGCTTTACACCACTATTAACAAGAGCAGGGCGTTTCACTCAGATTGTGCCAGAGCAGGATTTGTCCCATAACGTATCTGCACCATGGCGCTCACTTTGTTGCTGGCTTTGAACTGTATCTGAAAATGAGCGCGATAGTAACTCGGATTATGGGATTTCATGGCATTAGACTGATTCTACAAAGGCATTGTGAGTCCCGGGAGCTTCACTGTTAGTTCTTGGTTGATGACGGAGGCAGTTGACGGTGAACATCAGCAGGTCCACAGGGGTGGAAGAACAAAGAGAATCCGCCACACGATGGACAGCCATTATAGGTTTACTCGTTTTGATGCATATGTATCATACCACATACATATGTTACCATGTGCGAGTCAGAGTCAGTCTTGTCAGACGTGGTTATGGAACCAGATTATTTACAACGTGTTGTATATTTCATTACGAATAGGGCCTTTCAAAAATAGGTTTTCAACTCCTGTAAATAATATTACGGGCAAATTACTGGAGACCTTGCCCAATGTTACGGGGTTATGGATTCTCTCGCCCGATATTACGGGGTGTGGGTGGAGAATCCGTCAGTACTCTGGCAAAAGCCACCCTAGTCTCTTGGGGGTCAGGGAGGAGAATCTATCACTATTCTGCCAAAAACCACCGTTGTCTCGAGAAAGGTTACGGTGATCCCAATCTCGACCTGTAAACTTTTACAGGTCACGGGTGGTCCATAACAATTAACTATGAAAAAACAACCCGTAAATACGACCCGAAATAGTATGAACTCAAACCCGAAATGATTGCGGGGATAAAATCTATGAGATCCTTACGGGAAGGTCCAATTCCCGTCATATGCATTTTGAAACGCCTTAATATCCTACATCAAGCACGATTGGTTCATGTTAAGATTAAATTGTCATGTTGCGAAAATTAGTGTATCTCTTACGTCAAGAACACGTGCTCAACCCAATACCGTTTTTGTCTTTGAACTATTGAACGCCATAGAGTATTCGCTCCGTATGGGGTTTCAACTCATTTTATCGGATGAGCCCGGGTAGGGGGTGAATTCCGGTAAACGTCTTAAGGGTACTCGCAATACTAAGAATAATTGTTGGTGTTTCGGGAAATAGATTTTATGGATATTTTGCGTTAGTTTTGTATGCTATGTTCTAAACTTGGGGAAAGTCCGTCATAGTGAATGAAAACTACATTTCACAAGGTTGCTTATTCTATGTTTACGTGCAAGTCTACTCCTTGTCAATGAAAGGATGAACGGATATGCGTCCAAATTTGTTATAAAATTCATATCTTGGGGCTCGTCCAAGTGGTTTGCCCCATGTTACCTTTTTTCGTCTCTCCCTTGTACGGCTTGATGGGGGTCTTCCCATCCTTCATTTTTCCTACGCGGTCGCATTTCTTTTTCCAAGTGGTTTTGTTCCACCATTACAATTATTTTCTCTCTTCGATGGCAAATTTTAAAATAATTTTCCCTCCAGGTTAAATTTTCCTTTGGAATGTTGATTTACCCGTTATTGTTTGTGCGTTGACATTGGAATTTTATATGAATTTATACTCGCATTTGCATAGAAACTCCTCCATGCAATAGAAAGTCTTAAGGTATCTATATCACGAGACCTGTTCCTATATATTGTCATCAAGCAACTATGTCAAGCGTCCAAGCAGTGGAATCCAACAGCTCTTGGATCTGGTGTCATTGGTACATGCTCGTAATTTTCTAAACACTCTTTTGTTGGTTGGTGCGTTGATATTGGTTGGTATATAGGTGCAATCGTATTAAGCTATAGGCTGCAATTACAAGTCTTCAAATAGCTCTAGATTTCCTTTATGAGCTCCTCGTCTAGATTCTACCACCAAGCAGTTACATTGAAAGTATAAGCAATAGATTCAAGAGCTCTTGAACAAGATCTCATCAGTATATTTTATTATTTTAAAGATGGTTAGCAATACAAAAATGGGAAACAAAAGAATTTTTGAATGGTTTCCTCTAATATGGCAGTATTTTGATGAACTTGACTTCTTTATTCAAAATTGTAGAATGCTTATGCAAAATAGCATCATATTTAATTAAGTGGCCTTTCATTTAGTAAAATATAGAAGGAGGTTTCATGAGATACAGAGGGAAAGAAGTTGTTTAAAAAACAGGCTGAATTCACACAACTAAATAAATGAACAAAGGAATCTCTCCTTGAGAACAAATTCAAATGGACTAATTAACTTAAGATGATACGCTTTATTATTTATACCCTCATTATGATCAAATTAATACTATGTTCGGATGTAAAGTTATCCTTAGTCCTCCTTCATGGGTAAATAAAGGACTAGAAAAGAAGATAAACAACACAATGCCTTTGGGTTTGAGTGAAAATATATTACCAAAGGAAGAGCTAGACAAGGGCAAGAATGTTTTAGCAAGGCATCCTCTACTTAAACTAACGTAAACCAAGTTGTTTCCTTTGGTAACTATACCTTATAGACAAATATCATATAGTTAATTGCTAATTGCCACTTCATACACATTCCTTTGAAGGCCATCGGGAAATATCAAGATCGAGAAGTAGAAGTTGAAGAAGAACTATCTACTTCAAGAAACTTCTAGAGAATATAAATGACCTATATTAGCAAAAATCAAAACTTAAAAGGTTGAAAATAGAGAAGCAAAAAGTAAGGATGAAAGCTACAAAGATGATTTGTGTCAAATAAGAGTGAAATAATGATAAAGAAAATTAGACTCAAAGGACATAAAGAAAATTTTCAGAGATTTGGTTTGATTACTCTAAAGTTAATAAAGGTAGGAAACTTTCTAAGTGGGTTAAAAGAATAATAGTTTCATTGTAATATAGATGCTTAGTACTATAGTGGTCATAATTATAAACCAAATTTCTAATGAAAGTATAACTTATGTGTTGTATGAGATAGATGCTCTACTGGATTGTAGTTATAATTCAGAATAATAATTTATATTCTAGATAATACACCATTGACATCGAGTGAAAATAATGATAATAATCACTAGCTATACAGATTTGTGTTATATAGAAGAATATATTATCTATTTGGATACTATTGACTAATCCTTTGTACTTGTATGTTCTTATGTGAAATCTATTTTATTAGGTTATTTGAGGATATTCTCATATTTGCTAATAAATCATAATAATTGTTTTAATAAGTCAAAGTATGTGCTTTAGGGAGTATAACATGTATTAATAATTGCCCATATGTATTTTTAATAAATAATCAATGGTGCTATAATGTAAATATTTGTGTACTCTTTTATAATGGTCTCTTCTCTTGATGACTCTTTTTGACTATTTAATGCCATCCAAATTATATAAAAGTAATAAGTGATAAGTAATTAATGAGATTTGTCATGCATATATATATATCATTGTCAACATCATACACTACGTAAGCACAACTCATGTAAGAAGTCACACACAAACTCCAAACTGCCATAATAATTAGATAATAAAAAGTTAGATCTCAACACTCCATACTCTCTACCAACATGCACTGATTATGCCTAACTAAGAGAATCTATGTTCCACTCTAGCAAAGAGCTCAAAGGCTCAACATATAAGAAGTAAGCTCTCTAGAGCTACACTTCAAAGTTAACCCATTAGAGAGGCTTGGAACTCCAACACTAATTGCACATCTAACAATGCAAATGGTAGCTATATTGGTGCAAATGATGACTCTAATTGCCAAATCAAAAAAACCTAACATACTAGATGGCCGTCACCAAATAACCCATGAGTAGCTATAGATAAAATTGTAGCTACAAAGATCTTCCATTTTAATATCATTGCATAGACATGGTAGATATTATGACAATTATTGTGCAAATATACATGGCTACATAACATACATCATTCTCAATATCATACACTATACAAGCATAATGCATATAAGAAGTCACAAACAAACTCCAAAGAGCCATAATTTCTCCTCTAGTTGATGATTAGGTCCCTCTAACTCCAAATAGCCATCTACTACAAGTATGTGACATGCTCTATGAAGGGCAAAGATATGAGGTCAAGAGCTATCAAGCACCATAGTTAGTAGCTTATTTGCATTTTATACCACATAAAGAATGAACTAACTAAGGTATAAAGTACATCAAGGACATAGCCAATGAACTTGAGGAACCACCATAAGTGAAAGTGTCAAACACATCATATTTGCAATCCTCTCAAACAACTATCACGCACCAACATAATAGCAACTCCACTAATAAAGCCACATAACATACACCACAAGCCTACACATACAATTGCCAAGCTTTGGTCCATCATGTTATCAATGTTTGAGATGTAATAAGGCATAAAATAACATACATGATCCTTCCAAACAACACCACCAAGTCCTTCCAAGATGAGGACTTTGAAAGGCAAAACCTCCTACACTCTCAAGATAGTGTGGCATGTAATCACATCAATAGTTATCTATGCAATCTATTGTAGATATACATACTCACATGGATGAAATGACTAGATCAAGGATCTTAACTTACTCCTCAAATAGTGGCATAACATCAAGTATCCCTATGTTGAGTGATCACTAAGTTCTCAAAGGCCATCAACATCACTTTCCATAAGATCTTAACCCACTAAGAACATGTGTTCATCCATACATCTAGATTACCAAAACTACAATAGCATCATAATGAATGGATGTAGCTAAATTTGGATCTTGTCCATAAAATAAGAAGTAGGGAGGGAGGGATTCTAAGGAGGCTTGCCAATTGAATCAATAAACCATAGCCAACCAAGGCAATTGGAGATCCCAATCTCCCAAGTGGCATCTTTGAAAACCATATTTATGCAATCTTCTCTTCACCATTTGAACAAATCTCTCCACTAAACAATCTGCCTCAAGGTGATCTTTAGATGTAATATGGTGATCAATCAAATTTTTATCCCATAAGATCTCAAATTGTTCCAAGAATTATACCTTGATCAGTCAAGACCTTAGCTAGTGAACCAAAATAACTAAGAACCTAATCCAAGAACAAGTAAGTAGTCTTTCACTAGACTTGTCAAGGAGTGTCACAAACTCAATCCATTTGAAGAAGTGCTCCACCATAACTAAAATATACTAATGATGTCTCATAGTCAATGATAAAGGTCTAAGAAAGTCCAAACTCCAATGGTAATCCAACCTCATGATTGACAATGGGTGTAATTGTGGCATGGGAGCATTGAATAATGCTCTAACCCAAGCACAAACCACATACCTAGCAATAAATTAATATAAATTGGTTTTCATGTTTTGCTACCAATAATAACTCTAAGTAAGCTATATATTTTCTTTACTCCAAATTGTCATAGCCCCTCAAAAGTATATTATATCAATTATGGTCTCTAGTTGGAAGGGGTACTACTTGCATTCTACTATCTTCCCATACCCAAAGAAGATATCTATCCTCCAATCTAAACCACTTGGCTTGGTAAAGGACACATTCTTTCTCCTTGGCACTAATTATGCCACCAACATTACTAGTGCAAAGATTGTCCATCACCAAGACATCAACATGAATATCTCATTGATTAGTACTAATGTCTTCTTTATTTGGATCAAAGACCTCAATAACTCTTCTTTTTTGTATTGAGAGAGATAACACTAGAGTCCCAATCAATATACACAAAAATGAAAATACATGCCAACTTGACACCATCTTCTCATCTATCTCACCATGCCAATGTGCACCTGTCTAATCATGCTGGCTAGTACAATGATTTCTACTCAACCCATCTGCATCATGGTTCACCACTTCAAGTCTGTGAACAATTATGAAATCATACTCTTGTAAAATCAAAGCCCATTGTGCAAGCTTCTTTGAAATCTTGTTGGACTTCATTACCACTTTAATTGTTGATGATTAGTATAAGAATGAAAGGGTTACCAAACAAGTAACATATAAAATGTACTACTAACCACATTGCTATAAAGAACTCTTCCTCATATAAGCTATACTTTGCCTCTACTAAATTTTTAGAGCAACTAGCATAAGCCACCACAAAATCCTTCTTGTCATCTAGAATTTGGCAAGAGTATTCTTTAACCCAAATAGCATGAACCACCATTGATAAATAAATACATCCTTATCATGAGGATCAATATCACATAAGATTGCCTTGGACTTATCCTCCTCCTTAATTTGCAAATGATGATATCATACTCAAAGATCCAAACTACTGAAGACCTTTGCATGCAAAATCACATCAAAGTTCTCCTCTAGTGTAGGCATAACATACCAATTAGCCCTAATTTTTTGGTTGATAGTACATTAATCTCCACACATCCACCTATCCATGTAGTTGCCATGCATATATTTCTTGGTTGACATCATTGTGACTAAATCATACTCTCCATGTGAGATCTCCACCATACTAGCCTCAAAGGGTCTCAAGTCTTGCTCTCAATCAAGGCACTCTCTATGTTTCTATAAATAAAGGGATGTCAAAAGGCTGGCATACCACTAGTCAATTCAATCCAAATATCATATCCTTTTACGGCACTTAAATATTTCATATTGAAGGCAAAATAACCAGTGTAGCCCCTTAAGAACCTCCAAACTCTCCATCTTTCTATTCTTGTCATCTTGGGTCCAAATTTTTGCTCCCAAGTATCCTCTATTATTGTAATAGAGATGTAAGATGCATTGACTGATAGCAAGAATATCATGCCTTCAATTGCTAGAGTCCACAACATGAGAGTAAAAAACTCCCTTTGCTCTAGCCACAAGCTCCATATATCCATTAGTTGTATCTCAAGTAGACCAAGGGTGTATCCCAAGTAAACCATGCTTACTTGGATGTACCCCAAGTAGACCACTCTCACCAATAGTCATTGGCTATGTACTTAGAATACCATGCCTACTTGGTCTATTTCCCCCAACATGTACCTAAATTTTCTTGATATGCACAATGCTCACAAGTGTTGAAGTGGTGATGCTTATCAAGTGCATCCTACCTTGCTCAGCCAATCCAAGGTTCATAATCCAAATCAAAAAATTCATATCCATAGCCTATTACTTAATGCTTGAATGCCAATCACACTATTGAAATAAACATAATATTTTTATAAACATCCATTGCCCACTCTCTCTCATTGGTATTGTGCTCCACCAACTATTGCAACTATGAGTCCCAAAAAAGTCTAAGACCTCTCTCTCAATAATCATGTCAGGTTGAAAAACTCATGAGTGTGTGAAAAGCAAATCTAGGCTACCTTACAAGGTTCACCATTGCCATAGATGACCTATCAACCACTCTCACTATTTGAGGCTAATGCCTAACATCCAAAATATCATCAATAGTAAAATATGGAATTTTTTGAATCCCATCATAAGCACGCTATAAAACATCTCTAAGTATGAGGTTTGTCTACCAAAGATAAAGACAATGTATCCAAGATCCAAATCTAGCCATATCCAACAACACTATAGGGCTAGTCCAAGACTAGACTTGATGTGTACTTGCCATCACCCATGTGCAAGACTCACGTATCAAAAGGATGTTCTCCAAAATGTATGCCAGAGAAATTACCTTATGAACTTAGAGATGTAATGATATAAATAGCATCTCCTCAAACAATGCTATGTATATCATTAGCATAGCATTGTTTGATAATTGGGATCTTGTAAACCTTGACTTTGGCAAGCATGGGTATGTCATTGACATGCCTATCTAGAAATCACCAACTAAATAGTACCATGTCTCTCAAGATCCAATGCTCCAACAAGGAAATGTTTGATAATAGGGTCTTTTGGTAACCCCTAATTGCTAACATTGATAAGAACTCAAGATATTGGTAGGCCAAGTGTGCCACATGATATAGAGATACTTATATGGAGATCTCATCACTCTCTACATATATGTACCTTTGAACCCGTATGCTTTTCTGTAATGTTATAATTAGCCCAACGTTGATTCCACCCAAAAATTGCAATATGCATGCTACTTCCACCAAATACTACCAAGCAATAGGTGTGGTCTTCAAAGGTGATATGGTAGAAGACTATTGAGGATCACCATCAAATTTTTCCATGAGTGGTACAAAGCTTACTAAACTAACCTAACCACATGATGCTATAACACCTTATCAAAATTCCACAATGGTATATCCAAGATGGATGGAACAACTCCATTCATACTCCAAATCCAAGTCATTTCCTTGATACTAAAGTATCCTCTGCATGAGCATTCATCTCAAGTAGCTCATTTGGCCAAGTAATGGAACCATTAAATGCTAAGACTGATGCCATGGTCCCTAAGTATAATGAGCCAAGATTACCACAACTAAAGCATACAATTAGCAATATACTTGTCCCTCACTTCATTGCCAACTTGGCCTATAGGAATTTGTCTCTTCCTAACAATTAATATTGAAATATTGGGGTGGTATAACATTACTCCATCAACAAACACATCATACTACTTTAGTACTTTTGCAATGGCATGGGCTTTTATCAAAAAACTATCAATTGGGTGAATAGGTTGAATTTGGATCATGTACTCTTTTCATGTGATGTATTATGTAGAACTACCCTTATAGATGTTTGGATCTAGAATAGACACCTCTCAATATGTTTTTTGTAGCCCGAGATTAAGAATTGTAACTCTCCCCAACAGAAAGGGCTGAGCACCATACAATACATGATGCACCATTATTACATGCTACTTCATCTATTTTGGTGGTGGTCTTTAGTTTGGCTAAGCATATTGAGCTCAACATGGTGGAGAAGAGAGTGGTGACATCTCAATTCGGTAGAGAGACCTCATCCATAACTATTACTTCTTTTAGAGTGCACCAAAGTGTACCACATTATGTTAGATTTTGAGTGCAAAGTGGACAACACAAATCTTATGGAGCAAGTAGAAGGAAGTGCAGCTAGACTCTTACCTTGATTTTCAAGTCAAAAATAGCTAGTGAGTGGTGGTATTGCTTGTTGGATTTTTGGTAGACCTCACCACAAGAAAGAGTGCAATTAGGGCAATGGATATGAGACTCATAGTGCATTGTAGCCCGCACAACAATAGTATGACCATTACCACATATTTGGTCACACGAGTGACCAATGCTTTGACCTTCACCTAGAGATATAGAGTGGTAGGGCTACTACTACTAGGGTGGTAGTGGAACTCCATGTCATAGAGGATGAGGTGGTCAAGGACTCACACCTAGGAGAGGCATAGTACCTACCCTTGCTTCTAATATAGCCATAGGTACTTGGATTGAGTAGTTGGAGCAGAGATTGGCTAGCATGGCCATAGCTCAAAGGAGGTCAGATTTGGGTGGTAAGGCTTCCACCTCTTATGTTGGTGATAGAGACATCTTGGACTTTATGTGTGGAGCAGCATAGGTAGATATGTTTTTTGTAGTAATTAAAAGTGCAATAAGTACTATTGAGCCTAGAGGAGCATCAATCAAGTTGAACCCATCAAGAAGAAAGGTTGGTAAATAGGTCAGACTTCCATAGTCTTTCACACTCTCTAAGGTACCATAGATGACATCCATGGCTCTTAGACGTCCTAGTGTAGGTATGGTAAGTGGTGATTGAGTGCTTAGATAGACTAGATGCTAGTCAACTACCTACAACTACACAAATTGAGTCTAGCATGATGTTGGAGGTGGCTTAGTTGATTATACTCATCCCTTTGTTCTCAACAAGTGACATGTTTACATCGGAAGTTGACCCAACTCTTGTGTTCTATTGTTAGAGAATGGATGATGTGGTTCTTACTTCCACAACAAAGGTAGTTGATAGTGGAGCTGACTTGGTTGACAAATATGGGATTCACTCAACAACCAATGGCTTATAACAAGCAACAATAGCTAGGTTGGAGGAGTTACCAACTAGATCTACCTTTGATCAAGCTCAATTTACACCTAGAGTTGTCCTATTGGATAACTAGAGGGGGATTTCTTGTTTGGTAGGACCTTTAGGGAAGGTCAAAACACCATAAAGGTCTTATTAGACTTCGATGTGTAGCGTCTTATGTTGAAAGGCTATAGTTTTAAGCCTTGAGCTATGGAAGATGGATGTAGAGAGGTGTCCATTTCAGATCCAAACATCTTTAGGGGTGGTTTTACATAATACATCACATGTAGAGAGCTCATTATCCAGATTTAGCCTAGTCATCTAACTAATAGCTTTGTGGTGAGAGCTCAAGCCATTGCAACAATAACAAAGTCATATGATGTGCTAGTTGGTGGAGTAATGTTATACCCCATGGGTTTCAATATTGATTGTTAGGAGGAGATAGTGTAAAAGACCGAGACCGAGGAGAGAAATAGGAGAACAAAAGTCACATTGGGACACTTGAATGTGAGAAAACTCCAAATGCCTAATGTGAGCTTTGGCTCCTGTATTTATAGTGATCATACAAGCTCTTGAGAAGCTTCTCAAGAAGCTTCCTTGAACCCCTTTCTTGGAGTGCAAGCCAAGTTAATTGGGAAGCTTCTCAAGAAGCTTACTTTTAGAAGTTGCTCACTTGACGTGCAAGCTAAGCTAGCCAAGAAGCTTCTTAAGAAGCTTCTAGATACTTCTAGAATATTCTAGGATAATTTTTCTTATTTGCTACTTCATTAGCCTTACTAACTTTGTTGCTAAACTCCATATTGTTACATATTCTTCCATGGCTAATTGGTGACATCCTTGTCACCAGTGAAGGTTCAAACTCCTGGATGGCCAGTTGTGCATTATGGAGATGAGAAAGAAGTTCCCATGGGGCATCATGAAGAGGATACCCTTTCCAAAGGACCTTGTATTCTGTATATTATTGACGGCCTTGTTGAATGTGGCAATGTGCAAGGATACGATCAACTTTGTACTCCTCATGATCATTGATAGGGATAAGTGGAGGGGGAGCTTCGACTCAAGAGGAAAAAGAAGAGGGGTTAGGAATAAGGAGTTTCAACTTGGAAACATGAAAGACAAGATGGATGCGCATATGACAAGGTAAGGCAAGTTGATAAGCAACAAGAGAGACAATTTGGTTGACATCAAAGGGTCCTATCCAATTAGAGGTAAGTTTACTAACTTGGGTATCAAGTGGGAGGGGTAGGTTACTAGAGGATAACATGACTTTATCACCAACTTCAAAGGTGAGATCACAATGATGGTGGTCCACATATTGTTTTTGACGATTCAAGGCAACAAGGAGGTGAGATTTGGCTTGTTAGAGAGATTGGGAGATGGTGGTCAAGAAGGTTGAAGTATGAGGGACTTGAGAAAGGGAAGGAGCAAGAAAAGAATTTGGAACAAGCAAATCTTGGCCAAAATTGAGAAAGAAAGGAGAAAATCTAGTGCTTGCCTATTTGGAGTTGTTGTAGGCAAATTTTGTAGCTGCAAGACATTCATCCTAACTAGTATGGTGGACATTGACAAAGGCACGCAATATATCTTCCAAGGTACGATTTGCATGTTTAGTTTTTCCATCAGTTTGAGGATGATAGGCTATGGACAAAGCAATCTTTGTGTCGAGTATCTGGAAGAGTGCTTGCCAAAACTTCCTAGTGAATTGAGGATCCCGGTCAGGAGTTGAGTACATGTGGCATTCCATGATGCTTGAAGATATTGTCAAAGTAGATTTATGCTAAGGTTAGAGCATCCACGGTATCAAAGGTTGGTGCCAAGTGGATTTTCTTACTAAGCTTATCCACAAACACCACAATTGCTATGTGTCCTTGCTTTTTTTTGGGCAAGGATGTGATGAGATCCATACTCACATGTTCCCATTGAGTAGATGGAATGGGGAGTGGTTGAAGGAGTCCACTCGGCTTCTGGTTGTTGGCCTTGTTACGTTGGCAGCTTTCACATGATTAGACAAACTCTCAAACATCTCATGTCATGTTGGGCCACCACTATTGGCATTGGAGGGTATCCAAGGTCTTGTCCACACCCATGTGACCAACTATTGGTAAATCATGGGCTTCTTGAAGATGCACAAGTCAAAGATCACCTTGGGCTGGAACATAGATTTGGTCCTCATGGAATAGAAGGCCTTCCTTGAAAGAGAAGAGTTTCTACTCCTTGTCACATGTTGTAAGACAACCATGTACCATTTGGAAAAAGGGATCTTATTGTAGAGCTGATCAAAACTTGTTTTAGACCTTGGAGTGAATTGCCACCATCGTAATTGCCATCATGATGAGAGGAAGAGACTTCAAATCAAGTCATCATGATAGAGCATGAGGGATGACATGAATCAACCTGGTTTATACTCAAGTTTGATGTCAAACAATTGGAGTTAATCCTCCCATTGATGATGTTGACTCTTCATATTTCCAAGTGTAAAGTTTGCAATAATGGTTTGTGATCAGTTCACATGATCACTTGTTTCTCCAAGAGATGATGCCTCCATACCTTGGTTGCATATACCATTGCAAGTTGTTCTTGATCTTGAGCAAAGTAATTTCTTTTAGCTATATTTATTTGGCAAGACACAAAGGCAATGGGATGTAGTCCATCTGGGAATTCCTATTGCAACACTACTCCAATTGCAAAGTTAGAAGCATCAAAATCAACCACACAAGGTTGTTGAGGATCATATGGTTGAAGGATGGGTCTTGAAGAAACCATATGTTTTAGCTTCTGGAATGCTTCTTCATGCTTGGTGGTCCACAGGAAGCTCAAGTTCTTCCCCAAGAGGTCAATTGATGGTGCAACCACATGAGCATAATAATAGATGAACCATCGGAAAAAATAGGCCAATCCATTAAATGCCCATACTTCTATAACATCATTTGGAGTAGGCCAATCAATAATGGCCTTGATTTTCTCCTCTTCTATCTTGATCCCTTTTGATGAGATCTTATGACCCAAGAAGATGACTTCCTTCTGCCAAAGGTACACTTCAACTTCTTGCAATAAACTTTCCATTGTCATAGTCGTCTTAGGACTTCTTGCACATGATTAATGTGTTCTGCCTTTGTCTTACTATAGATTAAGATATCATCCAAGAACACCACCATGTACCAATCCAATAATCCATCCAACAGCCAATACATCTGATCCATGATGACTATTGGAGCATTAATGAGTCCAAAAGGTAGAACTCTCCAATCAAAATGTCCATACCTTGTGCAAAAGGTAGTCTTTTGCACATCCTCTCTATCAATGAGGATTTTCCAATAGCCACTACAAAGATCCAACTTGGAAAAGTATCGTGCTTCACTTAGTTGATCAAGCAAGTCATCAATCCGAGGTAAGGGATATGCATTCTTCACTATTTTCTTAGCCCATGATAATCAAAACAGAAACAAAGTCCTCCATCCTTCTTTGTAACAAATAGTACCAGCGCTCCCCAAAGAGAGATACTATGTCATATGAAGTCCTTCTCCAACAACTCTATAAGTGTTATTTGAAACTCCTCTAAACTCCTTTGGTGAGAGCCAATAGATTGGTCTACTCACAAGAGTACTCCTTGGCAATAACTCAATCTTGAAGGGCATACCGTGATCAGAGGGTAATCCGTTTGGCAGATCATCTAGAAACACGTCCGCAAACTCCTGAACTATCTGATCAACCATTGCTTGATGGGGCTCTTGGCTCTCCTCATATTGTCCTTGTGCAATCGGCTTGATCCACACTACAAATACAAACTTATCTACTTCCAAAGCTTGCTCTATGGTTGCTTCACTAACAAACTTCCTATCTAGGGACTCATCTCTCTTTAAGGCTTGCTCCATGGTTGCCTTCCGGGCAAACTCTCCATCTTGGGACTCATCTCCCTTCAAGGCTTACTCTATGGCTACCTTCTTGACAAACTTCTCATCTTGGGACTGATTAGTCTTAGGTGTCTTACTCAAAGGTGCCAGACAACCTAATCTGAAATTTTTACCTTGGTGTTGTACTTGAATTTGTCATCGGGTCCAATTAAATTGAACCTTATGATGTTCAAGCCAAGGTAATCCTAGAATGACATTGTAGTGTAGAGGTGCCACTACAAACCTCATACACTCCAAATACTCCTTCCCAATCTTGAAGGTAACAAGATGCAAGGTATGGATTGAAAAACCCTTTCTACCATCTGCCATCATCAATCTACTTCCAATTATTGGCTTGATAGGAATACCCAATTCCCTTGCTACTTGCATAGATATACAATTCACTTAACTTCCAGAATAAACCAAAATCCTACAACCCCAATTAGATATTGTACCTTGCAAGTGAAGCAAACTTGCATAGGTTGAGCCTTCAATCCCACTGGAACTAATCAAGCTCCAAATAGGTGACTCAAAATATCCTATTGGGATTCCTTGTTTCCTTAATTGTTTTGCTCCACAAGCTCCATCTGGGCAACTTGTTGAGGTCACTCATTCTTGAGTGGACATTTAGGGATACAATGTCCTAATTGGTGATAATAAAAACAACCACCATTTTATCATAGTTTATCTCTATCTATAGTGCCAAGTGGTCTATGTTGAATGGCATCAATCTCCATTGGTGCCGACTCTTCCACTCGTGTGTAGTGTATCAGTAGGTTTTGTGGAGGTCAAGGTCAAGACCAAGTTGTTGCAACCAAGGAATCAAAATGTTTGGCCAACAGCATGGCTTCCTCCAAGTGTTGTGGCTCTTGTATGGTTACCTCTAATTTGGTTCTTGACTTCAAGCTCCTCACAAATCAATCTAGAGCTTCACCTTCCAATACATCTAAAATTTTCATAATGGTATTCTAGAATTGTGTGATGTAACTTCTTACAGAGCCAATCTATTTCAACTCTACCAACCTATCTTGTGTAGCTCATGTGGTATTTATAGCTTGGATCTGACTAACTATTGCACTCTTGAATTCTGCCCACGTTAAGATTGTTGCAAATTTTTTCATTCAGCTCGCTCCACTTGGAATCTCCACCATAGCTTTGCTACTCCATCCAATTAGCTAGAAGCCAAGAAAATCTATTTTTGCTCGTCTTGCAGATTGGTAGCTTCAAAATAACATTCACAATCAAATACAAAATTCTCCACTACACCCGGGAGATTCTTGCCTTCAAATACCTTGGGTTTAGAGAATCAAATTTGATCTTCTCCTTCTCAAACTGGTACTCTCTTTGCATGCTCTTGTCGTTGAAGATCTTATTCATCCAACAATCCAATAAGGTGATCAATTGGTTGCTTCATAGTAGGGACAACCTCAAGCATTGCTACCATGGTTGCTACTCTATCATACCACCCTTAATCTATCTAACTTATTAATACATAGAAGCAACACGTCCACCATTCGCCATAAGTTACAACTGGAAGCACCAAGGGTTCCTCAAATATGGTGATCATATTTAAAAAATCCAAAGCGCGAGGTGATGAATTGTGTGAAACTATGCTTGGGTAGTACTTGGACATGAAAATCCCAATGGTTTGGTGGAAGTGGATTTGGTGGTCCATAAATTCCATCCATCCCATTCTTGCTCTAATACCAATGTTAAAGACCAAGATCAAGGAGAGAAATAGGAGAATGGAAAGTCACATTGGGACACTTGAATGTGGAAAAACTCCAAATGTCTAGCGTGAGCTTTGGCTCTTGTATTTATGAGGATCATACAAGGCTCTTGAGAAGATTCTCAAGAAGCTTCCTTGAGCCGCTTTCTTGGAGTGCAAGCCAATTTAATTGGGAAGCTTCTCAAGAAGCTTCCTTTTAGATGTTGCTTATTTGGTGTGCAAGCTAAGCTAGTTGGAAGATTCTAGAAACTCCCTTCTAGAAGCTATCTACTTGGAATGCAAGCTAAGCTAGCCAGGAAGCTTCCCAAGAAGCTTCCTAGATACTTCTAGAATATTCTAGGCTAATTTGTCTTATTTGCTACTTCATTAGCCTTACTAACTTTATCGCTAAACTCCATATTGTTACATATAGCATTCTATAGATCAAGTTGGTAGTTAGGTGAGAGATGGGTATGTTTCTTACTAGTATGCTTTAGTGATGACAATCTTGGCTCACTACAATCAAGGAGCATGGCATTAGTTCTAGTTTTTAGTGGTTTTTTTACTTGGCTTGGTGACTTATTAGAAAGGAACACCCATGTAGAGGATAATACAATACCAAAGGAGATCACTCAGATTTGGAGTACAAGTAGGATTGTTCCATTCACCTTGGATATTTGATCATGGAGTTTTGAGGAAGCATTGCAACAATATGCAGATCAATTGGTATAACAGGCTTGGAGTGGAGCCTTGTACCACTAGGAGACCAGTGTGAAGATGGGACTCCAGAGTCTATTATCTTGTTATCGTTAGGTACCACACTCATTGCTTGGCAATATCCCATAGAAGAATATGTCTATTGGAGTTGTTTGGTAGGATTAGCACTAGACTAGTTTCGGTACTATAGGCAAGTATATGAGTATGGAGGTACTTGTATGTGGAGAGAGATGAGACTACTAGGCAAGTCTTTCTACATCATATGGCCAATATGTTAGAAGATTTAGTGCCATTGCTAAGGCCTTGAAGAAGTTAACCAAGATTACATAGGAGTGGTGTTAGGGAGATGAGCAAGAGAAATATTTTATAAAGCTCAAGAAGAGGATGACATCTATCCTTATTCTTAGGAGACCAATCAAAGAGAAACCATTCAAGGTTCATATTGATTGGATGACATTGGGGCTTGGAGCAATGCTCACCTAGCAAGATGAGGAGGTGAAGGAGTTTGTGGTGGCTTGTGCTAGTCGTTCTAACAATTCAATAGAGGTGAATTATAGTTCATATGAGGAAGAGTACTTGGCAATAGTATTTACAATCACAGATTTTTTATGTTACCTATTTGGTAACCGCTTCACCTCATCATTGATCATCAACCATTGAAGTGGTTGATCAACTCTAACAAGCTTTCAAGGAAGCTTCCAAGTTGGGCTCTGGATTTATAAGAGTATGATTTCATAGTTTATTCATAGACCTAGAGTGGTGAATTGTGATACAAATAGGTTAAGTAGAGATCCATGCCCCAACCAATATGACCAGACCGGAGCATGTTAGTATAGTGAGACAAATGAAGAGATGGTCCCAAGTTGGCATGCATCTATTGTTTTATCTATATATTTTGAGGCCTTTGTGGTATCTCTCTCATCATATACAACAAGAGTTGTTGAGGTCACATATCCAAAGGGTGGGAGATATTATATAGATCAACAAGACATTCATTATGATATCTTAATGATGGATTATCTTTGCACTAGTGTTGTGGTTGGTTGGTTGGTGGCAAGGAGAGAAACCATGTTCTTCAGCAAGCAAAGTGGTTTAGGAAGACACCTTCTTTTTTTTGTATGGAAGGATAGTAAAGTGCAAGTAGTTGCAGTTCTATTGCAAAGACCATAGTTGGTACGTCATGCTCATGAGGAGCTTGGACATTTTGGAATAAAGCATACATATTGCTTACTCTAGAATCATTATTGGTAGTGTGGTATGCAAATTGATGTATATCATTTTGTTGCCATATGTGTGGTTTATTACCAAGTTAGAGCATCATCTAAATCTCCTATGCCTCAATCATACCCAATACCTATCATAGGATTGGGTTATTGTTGAAGTTTAGACTTTTGTTGGACCTTTATCATTGACTATGAGACATCATTGGTAAATTTTGGCCATCATGGAGCACTTCTCTAGATGGATTGAGTTAGTAGCACTTCCTAACAAGTCCAATGAAAGGACGTCATACTTGTTCCTAGATCAAGTTCTTAGTCAATTTGGTGCATGAATTTGGGTTTTTATTGATCAAGGTATAGAGTTCTTGGGAGAGTTTTAGGTCTTGTGTGACAAGGCCTTGATTCATCATTGTACTGACTCCAAAGATCACCTTGAGGTAGATGGCTTAGCAAAGAGAGTTGTTCAAACAATGTATAGAGGATTGCATAAATAAGGTTTGCAAAGAGACCACTTAGGAGATTGGATCTCCAATTACCTTGGTTGGCCATGGGCTATTGATTCAACTAGCAAGCTTCCTTAGCATCCTTCTCTCCTTGATTTCTACTCTATGAAAAGAGATCCAGATTTACCTACAACCACTTGTTGTAACGCTACTATAGTTTTGGACTTGAATGATCTAGACTTATGGATGAATGTGTATTCTCAATAGGAAAAGATCTTTTGAAGAGTGATGTCAATGGTCTTTGAGAACTTAGCAATTGCTTAACATAAAGATACCTTACACTATACTATTATTCAAGGAGGAGGTTATAGACCCCTTAATCCGTTGATTTCATCAATATGTCTATGTATATTTATAGCACACTATGCTAATGACAATTTTTTTTACTACATGCTGAATTATCTTGAGAGTGTCAAAGCTTTTGCCTTTTAGAGTCCTTTTGTTAGAAGGACTTGATGGTGTTGTTTGGAAGGATCATATGTGCAATTGTGCACCATGCCACCTCCTAAACATTGATGGCACTATAGACCCAAGCTTGGCACTTGTATGGGCAAGCTTGTGGTGTAATTTTTTTGGCTCCGATGGAGCTACTATGTTGGTGTGTGATAACTATTTAAGAGAATAACATTTGGTATGTTTGACTCCTCTCCTATAATACCAATAACTAGACAGATTATCTAGATGTGAAAATTGGCTTGGTAACATCTACAAGGATGTTGTGTATGATGGCTAACTAGATCAGATAGAGGTATCACCAAAAGAGTACTTCTACTAATAAGGTAGAAGTAAAAAATAACCTAAACTTTAGAGCCAATCTTGGAAGCCTAAATGGATGAATTAGACCTTAAAAATAGAAAGATTACTCCTTCTTATAAAGAAAAGATGTGCCTTCTCTCCCCATGATTTGTCTCATCAAGAGCTTTCTAATGGTACCTCACCCATGTGATTTTGAGCTTCCTACAAGAAGATTATCTAAAGATTCCCTTTTGTTTAACTTGTTTGAACAACTAGATAGGACAAGGACTGACACGTCACCCATCCAAGCAACTAATCTAAGAGTGGAGCTTGCTGACATGTCACCAATCCATATATTTTATCCAAGGGTAGAGCTTCTTTGGGGAGGTACTCTTTGCTATATAATAAAGAGCAAGTGCTCCTTTAGGGGGATCAGAGTATTGAGTGTGAAAGTTGTGGTTTCTCTCTTGTAGAGTTCTCTTGTCTTCAGAGTATTACATCCCCTCATAGTGGTTCCTCAAGGGCAATAGTTATGTCCTAGATGTACTTGATCTATAGCTAGTTTATCTTTCATGTCTTATAGATTGCAAACAAGCAACTAACAATGGGGCTTGATAGCACCCGGCCTCTTGATCTTTGCCCACCATAAGGTATATCACATACTTGGAGTAGATGGCTATTTGGAGTTAGAGGGACCTAATTGCCAACTAGGAAGCTATTGTGGCACTTTAAATTTCATGTATGACTTATGTGTGATTTGTGCTTCTATAATATATAATGTTGACAATGATGTATGTTGTGTAGCAATGTATATATGCACAATAGCTGTCAAGACATTTGTAGCGCCAAAGCTATTTTTCTTGGACTTTGGAGTGGTATTGTGGCAATCATTGTTATTTTGGTAATTCCTCATGGATCTACTTGATGGCGGTCAGATTTCATGTTATGGTTATTGATCACATGGTTGGACTGGTATTCACTTGCATCATTTGCACCATCGGATGTGCTATCAATGGTGTCGTTAGGGCTAGAGACCTAGGTTGAGCTGTAACACCCATTTGTGCATGTGTGTGGTATTGTGATATTTAGCTTTGTATTACAAGTACTTAAGAGATATTATTTATATAAAGATAAAGGATGGTTCTATATTAGTCATGGTTAGCCAAAGTTAGTCATAGCTAAAAAAGAGGGGACCTTACTTTAGAGGAAGTAGAAAAGATGAGCACCACTATTTTGGACTTTAGGATTCTTCTTTAGTCCAAGGATAGCCCATGTGAAGGAATCCTTGACTTAGTGGTTGGGTCAAGATAAGACCACATGCTTAGAGGAATATGCCCATGTGAATGGATATTCCTTTCTACTTTTTGACTTTACTTGACTTTTAGTCTAGAAACTTGAGTTACTACGGTAATTAGTAACTTTGGTACGTAACTATTTCACAAGTATATAAACAAGGGGTGAGGAGGTACTCATCATCCTTTCATTTGAAACTATCTCTCTTTCATTGAGTTCTCTAGTGAGCAATGTCTTGAGTCTTGGAGTGTTAGCCTTGGAGGAGTATGATGGAGTTCGGGTTCTTTGCATTCTTAGTCCATGGTGCGCTACCATAATAGCCATCAGAGGTTCATCCTGAGTGAGAGACAGGCCGGCTCACAGAGCAGAGGGGTATGTTTTTTGAAATGCAGCTCTAGAGAGCTCACTTCTTTGATGTTAAGCCTTTGAGTTCTTGGCTATGGTAGATATTTGCCAATGAGCATCACTTAGAGTCTCTTAGCTAGAGTGGGCATGGCTTGATTTTAATCAATATTTTATTGTTGGCAAATTTTTGAGTGAAGAATTTAGTACAAATTTGATTTGAGTGTGATTTGAGTGGAAGAGTTGATCTGATTATTGTGGCACTTTAGAGTTCATGTATGACTTATGTATGATTATTGCTTCTATAGTGTATGATGTTGACAATGATGTATGTTGTGTAGCAATGAGTATACGTATGACACTTCCACTAATAGGACAAAGGTCAAAAACACACCAAAAAGTTTAGAGCCAATATCAAAGACCTAAATAAATGAATTAGGCCTCAAAAAATAGAATTTTCCTTTACCTAAAGGGAAAAGGCTTGCCTTCTCCTCCCTCAATATATCTTGTCAAGATCTTTCCAATGGTACCACTTCCATACTATTTTGAAATTTCTACATGAAGATTTCCCAAAAGATTCTCTATGGTCAAACATGTTTTACCAACCAAATGGACCCAAGTCAACATTTCACCAACCCACAGATCTAACCTAAGGGTGTCGATTATATACATGTCACCTATTCATGTATCTAATATGAGGATGTAGCTCCCTTGGAAGAGATCTTCTCCACTATATAAGAAAATCTAAAAGCTTATTTAGTACATTGGAGCATTGAGGAATTAAACCTTATGTTTCTCTTCCTTTTCTTTACTTTTGTTTTTGTTTGGGTTTCTCTTGTCCTCAAAAAGTTTCAGCTTGAAAAACCTCCTTCCATGTCATGAAGGGTGTAACAAAGTTGGGTTCACCATCTATTATAGATCATACAAACTATCAAACTCTTGGATGAAATCAACTAATTCAATTGTACCCATTGTCCTAGAGTAATGTTTGGAGCCTTTGGAAGCCTTATAAATCTTGTCCATATCATTCAACAACAATATGAATACACAATGTGAACTCTCAATTGGGTCATTTCTCATGTTAAACTTGGCACTAGAATCAATCTATTCCTTCTCTTGGATCTAAGATGCTAGTTGATATCTTGTATCATTCCATGTAAACCTACTGCATATTGTAGCAAAATCTCTAGAATCCTCTAAGAACTCCATCATGACAATGCAACCCAAACATCACAATAGTAATGACCAAGTGCCACCACCAAGTACCTCCAACAAGAGACAACCACCTATTAATGCCACCTAAGTACCTCTAACCATAGCACTATACTAAGAGAAAAAAAACATATAACTTACCATCACAACATGCACTCTCATGGTCTACATGTCATCACTTCTTGCCTCACCAAAGAGAAACATAGTTAATTGACTAATCATTACTCCAGCCTCATACTGAGAGCACACTAGAGCACCAACACTCCAAATATCAAGGCACCTTAAACAAACATGGAACTCAAACAAAAAGCAAAGAATGGAAAGAGTCCATTAACAAGAAATCCATATGGTAATCTTCAATCTCACACATCCAATCAAATTGATTCCACCACCATTTGGCATTTTGATATAATAAGAGCATATATCTACTCTTATGCTACCATGATCACCAAGGATGGGATCAAATGTCCTCTCCTAGCCAAAGATATATAAGTATAAATATGAATCCATAAGTCTTTAAGCCAACAAGTAGAGGTGGAGCAATTGGCTAAGGGACCAATTAGGAACAAGAGGTCTAGGAGTCAAATCCTATTTTGTATAATAATTGATGTGTAGGATTAATGACCAACTATAACCAAAAACTTCTTTAACTTAGCTAGTCTCATGCCAATAAGTTGGCCTTTAGTAGCCTCTCTAGCCCATATCACTATGACTCTCTTCAAATTTGGCTAGCTTTCATTCACAAAAATTGACAAACCTCTAAATTTGGTTGACCTTCGCAAAATCAAATCTTGCCTCAAGAATTCCTTCTTTGCAAAATCTTCCTCCAAATTTGGCCAATTTCTCCCATTCACCTCCAATTCAAAGGATATGCACATCATCCCAAATCCAACCCCAATTTTGGTCTTGGCCCAAATTGATGACCATCAATTTTCAAATCAGCCATCTTATATTCTCAAATTGACTCTTCAATTGATGAAATTTAACACCACTGACCTCTATTTTAGGAAATTTGGGCAATACTTTCACATGTTGGAGAGATGAGCAAGAGAGAGCTTTTATAGAGCTCAAAGAGAGGTTGAAATTTGCTCTTATTCTTAGGAGACTGATCAAAGGATGACCATAGGTTCACATTGAAGTGGTTGATGGAGTCCAACAAGCTTTTAGGGAAGCTTGCACGATGGGCTTTGATTTTATTGGAGTATGAATTCACAATTATTCATAGACGTGGAGTGGTGAACCACGATGTAGATGGGTTGAATAGAAACTCATGTCCAAGTCAATAGGATCAAATAGGAGCATGTTGGCATGGTGAGATAGATGAGGAGATTGTGCCAGGTTGGCATATATATATATATATATATATATATATATATATATATATATATATATATATATAATACATTTTTTTAGGCTTTGGGGTATCTCTCTCAACGTATACAAGAGGAGTTAGTGAGGTCAAAGATCCAAAGGGTAGAGGTAGTGGCATAGTTCAGCAAGACATTCATGAAGATGTCTTAATGATGGACTATCTTTGCATTAGTGTTGTGGGTGGTATAGTTAGGGCCAAAGAGAAAGACCGTGTTCTTCAACAACCAAGATGGTTAAGATTGGGAGGTAGACACCTTCTTCATGTATAGGAGGATATTAGAGTGTAGCAATACCACTTCCATCTTAGAAACCATAGTTGGTCCATGATGCTCATGAGGAGCTAGGACATTTTGGAGTAAAGCATATATATAGCTTACTCTAGAGTAATTATTGATGGTGCAATAAGCAGATCAATGTATAGCAATTTGTTGCTAGATGTGTGGTTTGTGACCAAGTTAGAGCATCATTTACTGCTCCTATGCCACAATCACACCCATTACCTATCATGGGTTGGGTTACCATTGGAGTTTGGACTTTGATGGGCCTTTATCATTGACTATGACACATCATCAATATATTTTGGTTATGGTGGAGTACTTCTCCAAGTGAATGGAGTTGATGGTACTTCCTGACAAGTCCAATGAAGGGACGGCTTACTTGTTCTTGGATCAAGTTCTTAGTCATTTTGGTGCACCAATTGAGGTTTTGATTGATTAGGGTATAGAGTTCTTGGGGGAGTTCTAGGTCTTGTGTGACAAGGATTTAATTGATCATTGTACTACCTCCCAAGATCACCATGAGGTAGATGGCTTAGCAGAGAGAGTGGTTTAGATGATGAAGAGAGGATTGTGGAAGTATGGTTTGCAAAGAGGCCACTTGGGAGATTGGGATCTCTAATTACCTTGGTTGGCCATGGGCTATTGGTTCAGCTAGCAAGCCTTCTTAACATCCTTCTATCCTTACTTTCTACTATATAGATGAGATCCAAATTTACATGCAGCCATTCTTCTAGATGTTATTGTAGTTTTAGACTTGGATGATCCACATTTATGGATGAGTGCATGTTCTCAACGAGCAAAGATCTTTCAAAGAGCGATGCCAATGGTCTTTGAGAACTTGGAAATTGCTCAACATAAGGATATCTTATGCTATGCTGCCATTTGAGGAGGAGGTTATAGACCCTCCATCCATCAATTTCATCCAAATGATTATGTATATCTACAATAGATAACATTGACAACACTTGATGTTTCTACAAGTCATATTATCTTGAGAGTGCACAAGGTTTTGCCATTTGGAGTCTTTGTGTTGGAAGGACATGATGGTGTTGTTTGGAAGGATCATGTGCACAATTTTGTGCCATGCCACCTCCCAAACATTGGTGCTACTATGGACCTAAGCTTGGTACTTGTACGTGCACGCTTGAGGTGTATATTATGCGGCTCTTTTGGTGGTATTGCTACTATGTTAGTGTGTGATAGTTGTTTGAAAGGATGAAAAATGGCATGTTTGACTCATCTCCTCATGTTGGTTCTTTACAGACAATGGTTATGTCTTAGATGTACTTGACCTATAACTATTTCACCTTTTATATGATATAGATTGTAGACATGTGACTAATGATGTGGCTCAATAGAACCTGGCTTCTTGATCTTTTCCCACCATAGGGTATACAATATACTTAGAGAAAATGGCTATCTGGAGTTAGAGGGACCTAACCGCCAACTAGTGAGGCAATTGTGGCACTTTAGAGTTCATATATGACTTAAGTGTGAGTTGTGCTTCTATAGTGTATGATGTTGGCATCAATGTATACTGTGTAATGATATCTATACACATGACAACTATCATTCCATTTGTAGCATCACACCTAGATTGCTTGGATACTAGAGTAGTAGTGTTGGTAGTCAGGGGTATTTTGGTAGTTACTCATAGACTACTATTGATGGTTAGATTTCATATTTGGAGTAATGAGTACATGGTAGGGCCCACTATAAATTGCACTATTTGCACCGTTAGGTGTGTTGTTAGTGGGACCATTAAGGTTGGAGATCTAGGTTAAAATCAGAGGTATACCTTGGAAGTGCAGCCCCAGAGAGCTCACTTCTTTGATGTTGAGCCTTCAAGTTCTTGGCTATGGTGGACAAGCTGACGAGTGTCACTTGGAGTCTCTTAGCTAGCGTGGGTGTGGCTTGATTGGAATCAGTGCCCAATTGTTGGCAGATTGTTGAGTCAATGATCAAGTATTGATCTGATTTGAGTTGATGAATAATTGATTATTGTGGCACTTTAAACTTCATGTATGACTTATGTGTGAGTTGTGCTTCTATAGTGATTTATATTGTGTAGCAATGTATATACGCATGACAAAAATTAGGATTCTATTGTTATTGAGGATTCTATCGTGATACTTATCCCACCTCAAACTCTAATTTGGATGCTATCATCAATGAGACTATACTCATCCAATCTGGAATGCTAATATGGAACTTATGAATCAATGAAATATATAACTACCTTTTTCACTTACTTATCCAATTTAATGATTTTGGAGTACAATCTATATATTATATCATAGAATAAGGTAAAAAGAATCCATTTATGTAGTTTTGCTAAACAAAGTTATTGAGTACATATATTTAATGTAGTGGTGTTCTTAGAAAGTACTTTAAGTAGAATAGGAAAAACTCATCAAGAAAAGGAGAACTCAAGTACAAAGGTTAAGGAGAAATGAAAAATAATAATCACCTTTTCTCTTAGATGCTTTTATATTATAAATCTGAAATACAAAACCACGAGAGCAAAGGTTCAAAGCCTTGATATGATTTTTTACTTTTACTTTTACTTACTACAAATTTATCAATGACTTGATTTTGAAAATAAAATAAAATAAAATATATATATATATAGAGAGAGAGAATTTCATTTTAGCTTAATACTTACTTCATACATATTCATTTATATATGAAAATTCCAAATTTTAAATCTAGAAATAATATATTATTAAGACGACATGTATTAACCTTGTACCAAGCGTCTTCTTAGTTCATGCAACATAAACTAGCTCCTAATTTGTTTGGGAATGATTGCTTTCCTTTTATTTATCTAGGTATAATTATGTTGTCATGACTCAAAATGTGAATTTCCTTTATCTATACCATACATTACTTACAAAAACATAAAATTAAATGATATTAAACTATTTTTGAGATTGAGCTAGAAGTAACTTTCATCGTATTGCAAATTTGAAAATAGTGGTTATGAAATACAATCCAATATTCGATAGTATTCAAGCTAATTTTAGGGATTCAGCTAGCTAACTATCCTAGAGTTATTTAAGAGGTTATTTTAGTTTCATGAAAAGACATATACGTTATTACAAAGGAAAGGAGATATATTAAGAATATAGATTTTAAAGAACCTTTTGTTAGTTTATTATGGTTAAAAATTGCAATACAATATAGTACTCTCCTTACATACAGAGCAGACAATAATTTATAATAAAGGGTATGAAAATCCAATTTTATTTATATAATAAAATATTTAAAATTCGAACACAAATATATTTAGGAAAGCAAATAAAGTCGAAAGAGGGTAAATTATTTACTCATTTGATAGATCTTAAAGATTCGAACTCTTAGTAATATAAATGATGAAGTTATCATTTTCTACTTATTTACGCTCCCGTAGAGCTCTCTAATATATAATAGAACAGAAAGAAATGAACCCCTTTTTATTTGTCTTACGACAATATACAACATAAACATTAGGGGGTTTCACTTGTGTTTCAATTGTGCACTTACTTATTCCATTACAAACGATTCACGAGTCAACCCACAGTCCATAGAACTGTACGGAAGAATTCCATCCAATTCCTTATGTCGTGTTCCTCCTATGTTAAATACTCGTTCTTATTTCTCTAGGTGATGTTTTTTCCGGATGCTCCCGTTGTTTGTGTGTAGACAATACGATTTGCATAGCTCTTAGGAGCTAAGAGCTATGGTAGGGTAAATTTCTCATACAGACTCTATTGGGGCTTAGCCCCATGTTACCCCTTTTGTCTCTCCCTGGTACGGCTTGATGGGGTCTTCCCATCCTTCATTTTTCCTCCGCGGTCGCCTTTTTCATTTCTCTAAATTATCTTTCTGTAGATGTCTTTACGGTCAGATCCTATTTTAATTTAATTTGAGAGACAGTGGTGTCCAAGAGTTGTCCCGTCAAATTATAAATTAATAACGTCATATCCGTATGGATAACAATTTCATCATTAACTTTCAAACGAGAAGAAGAAGGAAGGGCCTTCACGTCTTCAACTTGAGTGCAGTGGTGCTGTTTGTTGTTGTTTGGTTTTATGCCCAAAGTGCTTGATGGGCTTTTGGATTTTTCCACCAACAATGGAATGTTTCTTCCTTCCGAGACTTTTTGCAGTGGCAGACTGACAGGGATCTGACAACCATTCTGATCTTGTACGGGCCGGCAAGACCAAGAAAGAATCTCATCACCATCAGCAGCAGCGAGTTGATTATGATATTCTGGAGGTGTTAAGAATCAAATAAAAGTTTTCTCTCCTGCGTGTGGAGTACACCGATTTGAATGCCGCAGCAGAAGCGGAGATTGGATTGAAGTCAACTGCGGATCTGCTTCTCCTTCCGGTTCTCACGGTGGCGGTGGGAGAGCAGATTAGAATATAGTGGCCCCCGCTTTTTCTGAATCTTGAGTGCATGGACGACGTAGTGACTGGATCAGGTCTGCGAGACTGAACAAAGCTACAGGTTCGGGAATCAGAAGCATCCAGGAGAGGAAGTTTGCATCGAAGTGAGAGCAAGAGAGAGCGACTGAAGTTCAATACCTTCCACAAGATCAGATGGCTATTCTTTATTCCCCTCCTTATGTTGGTCGTGGCAAATCCTTATTCCCTTGCACCCAACAACGATTACCCAAAAAATGCGGAAGCAGGAGGAGGAGTAGAACCACATCATGTGTTGCTGCTCTTGAAAGCGGGTACTGTATGTCCTTCCTGTACCAGGAATTCGTGGGTTATTTCATCTACTTCGTAGGTTTCACAAGACATTTGAGACTTCAGTGCTCTCTTGTCGATAAAATTCAGCTTAAAATATTTAGAGTTGCAGAAACTGCAGTAGTTGGCTCCAACATCCTAGCGAGGGATTATGAGCAAATTTTTAAGTTCGGCTGCTGTAGGGAAATGCAGGCTTTCGAGCGCGGGAGCCCAACTGCAGGTGGAATTTCTTCAGAACATGGTAACGCTTGGCTTTCCTCTGTCAACTGATGCAGCAGCTGCAGGAGAGGTACGAACGATCAGACACTTGGGTCGGCTTTTTCATTCGTTAGACTTGACTTCTGTACTGACTTCAGCGTTTTTGTACTCGGTGGTTCAGAATTCAATTTGGTGGGCGGTTGCAGCAGCACCTGTAGCTCTGTGGTACTTGTCAGCAGCTCCTGGAAGTTTACGAGGAGTTGTGGACTACGCGACCACGCCAGTCCATTCTCAATCTCACAAGTGCGGATTCAATTCAGTTGCGGAGCACCAAAATGGTTTCTATGTAGACGCATCAACAATGGAATTAGAAGTACTGGCTGGCCCAATTTTAATCGATGTATGGGCTTCACTGAATCTGCGCAGGTACTTCAATGCCGAGGAGATTGAGGTTGGAAAGCAGATTGGGCAGGGGTCGTTCGGAATTGTATATGAAGGGTACATTGGAAGAGGTTGGAGTACTGCTTGCTGAAAAAAATGTCCCACTTGCTAAATGTAGTGAAGTTCGCTCTCTAAGATGGAAAATCATTCGTGCCCATTCCATGGTTTCTGCAGGGAGTAGGAAAGGATCACAACAGAAGGAGATTCATGTGATATTGAAGAAAGTTAGACCAAATATCAGAGGAGCTGCCGTGATGCACGATGCTGAAGTTTATATGAACCGGAGAGTACAGGTACTCTTACACCCACTGCTTATTCTCCAGCTCTTAATCGACTGATACAAGAGACGTAGACGAATAACTGATGCTTGTAGCTTTTCTGCAGAGAACAGCCCCCAACGCTTGTGCTGAATTTCTGGGCACAACGTCTGTGAACCGTGCACAAACTCGTGGTAGACTGACGGAGGTAAGATGATGTCCAGTCACCACCTTCGAATATTTTATTGTTATTTATGAGAAAATCTATCTATCCTTAACACCAACGATACCGGGCAGGGACTGTGGTTAATATGGAGATATGAAGGGGGACGAACTCTTGACCACTACATGAAACAGAGAAACTTCCCCGAGAACATTGCTGAGTCTCTTCTTGGAAGCAAGGTGAAAACATTCTTCGTGCTCAAAATATTCCAGTGAGTTGTGGTAGTCTGTAACTTCCTGCACCTTGAGTATTTCTGCAACAGAGTAACATAATGTTTTGATCGGAACCAAGTCCTCCAGCTAAGTTATCAGTACTTCTGACCTTAGACATTTCTTTCCTGTTTATGTCTTAATTGCCGATGTGCTCCTTGCTTCATGTGTAACTCATGGTTGCGTATTTCTAAATTCAGAGCGTGAAAGAGCCTGCACTTTCTCAAGAGGAGAATTCAAAGCAAAATAATGCAGTTATTCGTCAGGTCGTATATCAACTTTTGACAAATCTCCGTAACCTTCACAAAACAGGTGGGACTTCAGAGTTTCTGCATGTTTTTCTTGCAAAAAATTCTAGGTTCACCTCGTCTCTTTAAACTTGGTTCTGAATACTCCCATCGAATCTGTTTGCACTAAGTGTGATGAATCGACACAAATTGTCTCAAGTTACGAATTTGACGTCCTTGCAGGTCTCGTGCATCGGGATGTGAAGCCCTTAAACCTTATTCTTGCCGAAGACAAAGGCACCTTCAAGCTCATTGATCTTGGAGCTTGTGTTGACATACGTTCAGGCTACAATTATGTACGCTATTAACCTAAGAAATTTCTTCCTAGCTCCAATGACGAAAAGTTAATGCTTACGGCTGTTCAAGTTAGTCACTCTGTCCTTTACTTATGAACAGATATGTCCACCAAGCATATGAGAGCATGATCTTGCTAGTCTTACGTCGGTGTATGCTCTATGATGTCAGGTACCTGAAGAAACAATCATTGATCCAACCTATGCAGCTCCAGAACATCATGTTATGCCGACTTCAACACCAGAATTACCCCCTGATCCACTGTGCTCCCTAATCTCACCCCTTGTTTGGGCTCTCAATACTCCTGATCGTTTTGATCTGTATTCGGCTGTAAGTGAAAGCCTGCTGCGCTTTGTGCGTGTGATTTGTTTCCTGACGTACACCAAGAAACCGAGTTGTTGCAGAACTCGTAGACTAATTTGAAGTTGTGTGTCTGGCATAGGGTTTAATCATGTTACAGATGAGTGTTAAACCTCTGCGACATGACATGAACCTGGTGTGTATCTTGTTACCTTTATCACCAACTAGATGCACTGCTGTCATTTAGCCATACTTTCAAGAAAAAGATGCTGCTTCCAGAAAAAGCCGCTATCTAGACTTATTTTCTGCTTACAGTTGTGAAATCTGTCGAACTGATTTCGTACACGATGTCACAATTGGACTCATAGAACGTAAAATAATCTGCATCGCTTTGCCCATCAAAGCAATTGTTCAATGCAGAAATCAAACGCGCTGGATATGACTTAGACAGGTGGAGGAGGAGGTCTCGATTTAACGAAGAAGACTTTGCGCTGCTAGATGCAGATGGTACTACTCTTATCTAGATTTAAGTCGGAGGCTCGTGATATTTTGAGATTTACTTCGGGTTCTCTGAGAGATTCATGACAAATAGGTCCAATTTCTACAGTGTTGGTTGGTGTACGATAGGTCAATGCTCTGTTTAACGCCATAACTTTTATATATAAAAATCATCCTGTCCCGCTAAGCTGATCCAATCGTTGTTATCTTGATTACAACCACGCAGGTGGTGCCGGTTGGGAGCTTGTCAAGACCATGGTCCAACCTAGACATGACAAACATCAATCGATATGGCCAAGTATATCTTCCACCACATTTCCTTTTACATTCATAATCACACTCAAATGAGAATCAGTTCATCATATCTACAAAATGTCAAACTGTAGATTAGTCTGAGCGTAACAGGGTAGACGCCAGGTATTATTGTTACCTTCACCCATACTTAATCTTCCTTTGACTTGTTTCAAACCTCCCAATTCCACAGGTCTTGGAAATAGTCGTCCTTCTGCCGAAGCAGCTTTATCACACCGCTACTTCAGGGGCTGTGTCTTTAAGCTTCCTTCCTTTAAGGCACTCCCTGCAGTTCAATTGAATGAGCTCACTGAGAGGAACCGAGTTGGAAGACCACCAAAGCAAGTTGTGGTTTCCGCTGCTCTATCAAATGCTCTGCCGAACTCTGGGACACTTTCGCCTGAGTTGCGCTCGAATTTTGCTCAAATCTCGTCGGCAATAAGTGCTGCCACGCCAACAGTGTCTGCCGCTTTAGCCGGCTACCTTGTAAGGATCGATAGTCTACTTGTGTGACTTTTCCAAGTTCTTTGATGCTGCCAAGTTTCGCTAGTATCTTGGCGCAAGTCACTTATGTATTTTACCTCTTTTGCAGATATTATCTGCTCTTAGAGACTCAGCCCAAGCAACATATGAATTTGGTCAAAGGGCTACAGAGAGTTTGGGGATCAGTGTAACAGCCTTCTTTGCCTTCTTCTTTCTCGTCAAGTATGTACTTTCTCTTCATTTCGTTCGGGAAATAGTGGACAAAAGAAAAATACCTTGCCTTAAATCTCTAAAATGCGGATTGATGGTTGTAGTGATGCTTCGGGTCTTCCAGAACTTAAAATCTTCTTAAATCTTCGTGAACTGTTTCAATCAATTTGAGATAACTTTGATAATTTGAGATCGATTTCAACTTTGAGATAACTTTGATGGATGAGAATCCCACGAATATGTGTCAAGAAAGTTGTATGGAAGGTTCTTTCCCCCGAAGTCAACCTTGTAGTACGTTTCGAGGTTCATTGGGGAGGTGGTCACGAGAACCCGGAGGCAGTCATGCCTTAGAGGCTACATGATGGACGAGCAACACATGATTTGATCTCATTCTTTGTTGCTGTTGAAGTGTGGTCTGAAAATCTAAAGTCGAATGTGATGACAGGCCATGGCTTGAAGTTCAATTGAACAAGCACAGCATAAATGACGATAGCGCCATATCATGGAAACGAGATCAAAAGGCCAGACTTACTGCTAAGAATGGAGAGAACTCCGTCAGAAGTGCAAAAGATAAGATTCTGCTAAGCACCCAACTACAATCGTCAACAAAAGGCCAGCCTCCGCAGAGAAGTTTATCTGAGGCTGTAAAAGAAATGGAGTTGCAACTTGCTGTCCTTGAAGAGTCCATGACCGTCGAGAAGGAGTATGCTCAGCAGCAACAACAACGAGTCCTTCAGGTTCTTAGTCTTCAATTCCTATTTCTGCTTTCCTTTTCTGTTGGTCTTGTCGTCAGCAGCTAGGAACTTGATAGGACTGAATTGCTTAAATGTATCGTTTGACTTGCGTTGGTAACGATAGTTATGCAGTCCTTTTGCTGCTTAATAGTTGTGCCTGCCGTGTCTGTTTTCGTCAGTAGTACAGGACAAGTTAGACGCAGTGGACTCTACATCACCGTCACCCTTCGATTTGTTCATATTCTCATCTAGGTAATATTTGTGAATCCTTGATAGCTCCTTCAATGATGCTAAGTGTCTGCAACAGATACAAAAGCTTTTGCGAAGATCACCAGCAAATGCAGCAGCTCCCATCAAATCCGGGAGGTTATAATGTTGCTATTACTTTGACAAACAAGAGGGCCTTAGAATATGGACATTTCTGGAGAAATGCTCTAGAAGATTTAAATCTGGGGGTATAGTGTTGATATTCTTACACAAATAGCTTATACCTGGAAAGCCAGTACGAGGCGGACCAGAGGACAACAATTTTCGAGCCTTGGTTTTCGATGAAATGCCAACATCTTGCTACACCGAAGAATCTGACGTAACCATTCACCACCCAGTTCGGCACCAGGCTTCATATGCAATTAAGGACCCTATGGAAATTATTATCCACGAGAGCACTCCAAATTTCTTTGTCCTCACATATCGGTCACCTTTTTATGTATTTTATACATTGTATCAGTAAATGTACATTACTTGATATAGGAAATTAGAGTTATTGTGGTCTAGTGCCAGTTATTTTCCAAGGAAAAGATTCTTGCCGTAAGCCTGCAAGGAGTTATCCGCGTCATTTTTATGGGGAAGAACGAGATCGATCAGACTGTCTACAGAGTCAGAATTGCGGGTGCTGTACCTGCTAACCGGATGTTTTTTTGAACATAGAAGGGAAGTAAGTCTGTTTAGTTCGATGAACTTGTGCTAGTGGAGACTTTAAACAAAGTATAATCTTCGGCTTTTTCTAGGAATATGGACACACTAGCCTCCCACTTAATACCGCCTCACTCATCAAGCCTGTGAGAAAATGCATGTGAGTAGGGGATCGATTGATTGAACAATTGGTAATCCCTGAACTAGGATTATATAGATACATGGGCAAGCTCCAGAGGATCAAGAGCTATGTTTGGGTAACTAACTTAATTAATTTAATATAATTCATGTACAAGCTCGAGAGGATCAAGAGTTATGTTTGTTTAACTAACTTAATTGACTTAATATAATTCATGTACGTTTGCTAGTTGTAGGAGTCTAATCTGTAATTCGTGTGCAGAGTAACCTCTGAACAACAACTTATGAACTCATGTATTTTGTGTAACTCGTGTGAACGGTAATCCATGAACAGTGATCTAACGTATGAGCACAAAACACTTCAATATAATTATGTTTATGGAACACCTTCTCTTAATGGACGTTTTGTAATTGTCTATTACCTTTAGCTCCTAGTGCATGACAAAACCTTGTATGTAGTTCTCTAGTCAATCATTTAGTAAAAATGTTTGCAGAGTTATCTTTGGTGTTCACCTGTGAAATAGAGATCTCCTTGTCTTCCACATTTTCTCGGACAAAGTGGAATCTGATGTCTATATGCTTTGTTCTCTCATGTTGCTTTGTTGGAGTAACAAGATCAATTCCGCTGTTGCTGTCACAGTACAGCTTCACTGTTTCTCCAGGAAAACCCAGGTCACTTAACAAGTGCTTAAGCCATACTGCTTCAGTCATTGCCTTTGACAAGGCCATGTATTCAGCTTCAGTGTTAGATGAAGAAACAAAAGCTTGCTTTTTGCTTGACCAATAGACAGCTGCATTACAAAAGATAAAGCAATATCCTCTTGTAGATCGTCTTGTGTCTTGATCTCCTCCCCAATCCAAGTCGGAGTACCCATGAATGGGAGTACTAGATGCAGTGTAAGTTAGGTCTTGTGACAATGTATCTTGAATGTATCGGAAAATCCTTTTGACAGCCTTCCAATGGTTCAGGCCAGGATTTGCCATATACTTGGCAACTGAATTGACAACATAAGCCAGATCAGGCCTGGTGTTGACCATAGCTCACATCAAACTCACCACTGCACATTGGTAAGGTACTATTTTCATATACTCTCTCTCTTGATCAGTTTTTGGACAATCCTGAAGACTTCATCTCACTCTTGACTTGACAGGATTGTAAACAAGTTTACAGTCTTGCATATGAAAATCTCTCTTGTAAGACTAAGAAGATAAGAGTAAGAATCTCTCTTAAATATCTCTCTTGAGATAGAATGATCTTTCTTTGTTTTCTGTCTCCTATGACTTGCGACTGAAGATAATGACTAATCTCTCCCAGATCAGTCATCTCAAAACCTTGTTTAAGAGACTGATTGATAGAGAGGAGAAGAGAAAGATTATTGATGGCAAGGATGCAGTCATCTACATTAAGAGGTAAGGTGACAAAATGAGAACCAAAATGGAAGATATAGAGATTAGAATCAGCTCCAGAGTGCTCAAATCCCAAACCTAGTAAAAACTGATCAAACTTGTAATACCATTGTCTGACTGATTATTTGAGACCATACAAAGCCTTGTAGAGCTATAAAACCAATTGCCCTTGTTTATTGGCTTGTTGTTGCTTGTGTTGGTCAAGAGTCAACAAGCCAAGAGGAATGTGCATTTAGATTCTCTCAATCAATGTGCCATTGAGAAAGTTGTTTTGACATATAGAGCATGCACTTCCAAATCATTCCAAGCTAAGTAAGCAAGTAGCACGTGAATTGTTGTCAATTTGACAATAAGAGAGTAGGTCTTTGTGTAGTCAATACTTGGAACTTGAGAGAAACCACAAGCAACAAGTCTAGCCTTGTACCTTTGGATCAAGCCTTGTGCATCGTATTTCTTCTTAAAATCCACTTATAGACGACTTTGTTGCAACTTGTTGGTATCTTGATGATGATCCATGTATGATTGTTCTCTATGGACTGAAGCTCATCTTGAATAGCCTCAAACTATTTATTGGAATCAAGTCGATCAATAACAACTTCATACGTGTCAAGATTAGGATCAGATGCAGAATAATGCACACTTAGTACATTAGCAGACTCTAATAATGTGCATCATATTTTTGAACTTGAGTGCAAACCCTAGTGCCTTGACGTATAGAAAGTGCTTGGACAACACTTGGAAAAGGTAGAGGTTTTGGCCTCCTAGTGTAAACAATGGTAGAGGATCCTCAAGACTTGTGTGGAGTATCAAAACTACAAGGTAAGGATTGTAGTGAAGAAGATAATGGAGAAGGAATTTTTGGAGTTGTAAGATTGTGGAGAGGAAGTGACTTAGATAGAGTAGAAGTTGAAGGGGATAGATTATGGGTGGATTGAGAACTAGAAGCAAGAGAGGAAATGAAAATTGTTGAATCACAAATGAAAGTTGAACATCCTTAGTGTTAGAACATTATTTATGTTCATGAGCACAAGTATGTTCTTGAAATTGAACATCTCTTCATAGAAAAATGGAGTTATCATATATCTTTTGTAGTCTATAAGCTTTACTATCCTGATTATAGCCAAGAAAAATACCCTTGGAAGACTTAAAATTGGGTTTAGATATGGAAGAAGATGGAACATGTGCATAAGCAATGTACTAAAAAATGCAAAGTAGGGATATATTAGGTTTAAAACCAAACCAAAGTTGGAAGGGTGTAACTTTGGAGGAGATGGCTTTGGTACGACTTTGATTTTGTAGAAAGTTGGTTGTGTGTAGTGCTTCTCCCAAGTAAGCCTTGTGGAGTCCAAACTCAAATAACATAATGTGTATTGTAACACCCATTTGTGCATGTGTGTGATATTGTGATATTTAGCTTGATATTACAAGTACTTGAGAGATATTATTTATATAGAGATAAAGGATGGTTCTATATTAGTCATGATTAGCTAAAGTTAGTCATATCTAAGATAGAAGAGACCCTTACTTTAGAGGAAGTGGAAAAGATGAGCACCACTATTTTGGATTCTAGTGTGTTGACTTGGTATTATTCCTAGGGGTTTGGCTTTGAGGAAAGAGTTTAGAACTTTTGGGCCCGCAAGCCTTTTTTGTTTTAGATTCTTCTCTAGTCCAAGGATAGCTCATGTGAAGGAATCCTTGACTTAGTGGTTGGGTCAAGATAAGATCACATGCTAGTGGAATATGCCCATGTGAATGGATATTTCCTTCCTACTTTTTGACTTTACTTGACTTCTAGTCTAGTAACTTGAGTTACAACGGTAATTAGTAACTTTGGTACATAACTATTTCACAATTATATAAACAAGGGATGAGGAGGTACTCATCATCTTTTCATTTGCAACTACTCTCTCTCATTGAGTTCTCTAGTGAGCAATGTCTTGAGTCTTGGAGTGTTAGCCTTGGAGGAGTATGATGGAGTTGGGCTCCTTGCCTTCTTAGTCCATGGTGAGCTACCATAATAGCCATAAGAGGTTCATCCTGAGTGAGAGACAGGCCGGATCATAGCACTGCTTCCAACAATGTTTTGTTCTTTCTCTTAGCAACACCATTTTGTTGAGGAGTATGTGGAGTGCTGAACAGGCACATGATACCTTTGCTTTGCAAAAAAGATGAAAATCTGCAAAGTTGTATTCACCACCATTGTTTGAGCGTAGCACCCAAACCTTCTAATTGAGTTGAGTCTTTGCATAAGCTACATATTCTTGAAAACAAGTAAAAATGTAATTTTTGGACTTGAGTAGATACAAGAATGTGTACCTTGTGTAATCATCAATGAAGGTCATCAAGTATCTATAACTAGTGTAGGTAGCAAAAGAGATGGGACCACAAACATCAAAATCAATGAGAGCCAATGGAAAAATGGCTCTAGTAGCTCCTTCTTGAGATAAGGGAATTTGAGTTTGCTTGCCATGAAGACAAGGTGAGCAAACAGGAAACAAATTAGGATGGATCCAATCCATCCAAGCAACCAAAACTTTGTCTTGTAGAAGTTGAAGTTGATTCTTGCTGATGTGCCATCAATGCCATAAGGAAGTAATACCAAAAGATGTATCCCTGGTTGGAACAGAGATTGCATCAGCTTGAAATGATTGAGATTGAGTGATGTAGAGACTATAACAGCTTGAGGTTGCTCAATTGACTCTCCTAAAAGCCAAAAGTTATCCAATCTTAGACAAGATGCAATCATATTCTACAAATCATCATAAAGGAAAATGTTGGTTTCCTTTAACTAAAATGATCCATATGACTTGCTCAACTGAAGTGCTGAATAGAGATTATTGTTCAGCAAAGGAACATGTAGAACATCTTCTAGCATGTAGGAGTTCCCAAAACAAGCAAGCTTAACAAAAATTGTCCCATGGCCTAGAATAGCAATGTTGGAACCATCAGCCAAGTAAACTTGTCTAGGTGGTGAGTATGCTTCATAGACTAGAAAAAAAGGTTGTTGGTAGGTCATGTATTGAGAAGTAGCAATGTCAAAGTATTATTGCTTGTCCCAAGCTATTGAAGGAACAAGGTTAATATTGTGCAAAGAGAGGTGAGTTGTAGAAGTATTGTGATGGTGTTCCTTGCCTCCTTTCTCCATTGCATCAACAATGTGCTTACGACAGTCTTTGATGTGATATCCCTTCTTTGAGCAATAGTGATAGATGATAGAAGGTCTAAAGGAATTTCCTCCAAAAGATGTAGAGAAATAACTCTTATTCTAATTGGAAGATTTGCTTAAAGAGTTCTAACCAAGGGAAGCATTCTGACCAGAAGATCTATTGAAGAGTTTTGACCAAAAAAACCATCAGATTCATTCTTTTGACTCTCCTTGCCTTACCTTTGTTTCTGTAAGAAGATGTAGAGCCTTGTGTGACTACTAGAGCAATTTTCTGCTCTAAAAGACCTTCATACTTTATATTGATCTCCTCTTGAGAAAGAAGGGCAATGACATCAAAGAGATGTAGTGCCTTTTGTGTTTGAAATGATTGCAGGAAATACTTGAAACTAGGAAGCATAGATCTCATCAAAGGAAGCTTAGCCTGTTGGTCATCTATTGGGTTGTTCACCGTAGCTAATTGGATGAGGACTCCAAAAAAATTGATAATGTATTTTGCTACATTGGTGCCTTCACGCATATTCAAATTCATCAAAGTTGTCCAATAGGTACATGATTGCGACATCATTGGTACCTTAGTACATGGTAGTTAAATCCATCCATGCTTTGCTTGCCAATATGTGCATGTTGATGGTACAAACAAATTCAAGGGCTAATGTTGAATTTATTGCTTCAAGAGCAACAAGATTCCTATGCTCCCAATTAGGTAGAGTAGCCATTGAGGTGAGCTTGACTTCAATACCGTCATCAATTGTAAAAATTGAAGCCACCTTCAATTTAAGGGTAAGGTGATGTTTCCAAGATTGGAAATAATTTCTATTGAATTTGTCATGCCATTTGTAGTGTTGCACCTAGATTACTCTATAACAATCATTTGTGCATGTGTGTGGTATTGTGATATTTAGCTTGGTATTACAAGTATTTGAGAGAGATTATTTATATAGAGATAAAGGATGGTTCTACATTAGTCATGATTAGTTAAAGTTAGTCATAGCTAAGAAAGAAGGGACCTTACTTTAGAGGAGGTGGAAAAGATGAGCAACACTATTTTGGATTCTAGTGTGTTGACTTGGTATTATTCCTAGGTGTTTGGCTTTAAGGAAAGAGTTGAGAACTCTTGGGCCCGCAAGCCTTTTTGTTTTGGATTCTTCTATAGTCCAAAGATAGCTGTTGTGCGTACATTGCTGTCAACATCATACACTATAGAAGCACAACTCACATATAAGTCATACATAGACTCTAAAGTGCCACAATAATCAGATTGTTTACAACTCTTGAATCCACTCAACTCAGATCAGTACTTGATCTGTCACTCTATAAACTGCCAACAACTGGGCACTAATTACAGTCAAGCCACACCCACTCTAGCTAAGAGAATCCAAGTGACACTCGCCAGCCTCTGTCCACCATAGCCAAGAACTCAAAGGCTCAACATCAAAGAAGTGAGCTCTCTGGAGTTGCAGTTCAAAAGTATACCCCTGGACTTGAGCTAGTCTTGAAACCCTAACAGTCCCGTTGATGGCAAACTCAATGGTGCAAACAGTGCAAAGTGACGATGGGCCCCATCATGAAGTCAATACCCCAAACAAAAAATCTGACCATCGGAAAGTAGTATCTGAGAAACTACTTAAATAACTCTAACTACTATCACTGGAACTCCAATGTCCGAGCAATCTAGATGTGACACTACAAATGGCGTGACAGTTGTTGTGGGTATATACATCGCTGCACAACATACATCGCTATCAACATCATACACTATAGAAGCACAACTCACATATAAGTCATACATAGGCTCTAAAGTGCCACAATAATCAGATTGTTTACAATTCTTGAATCCACTCAACTCAAATTAGTACTTGATCTGTCACTCTATAAATTGCCAACAATTGGGCACTGATTACAGTCAAGCCAAACCCACTCTAGCTAAGAGAATCCAAGTGACGCTTCTCGGCCTCTGTCCACCATAGCCAGGAACTCAAAGGCTCAACATCAGAGAAGTGAGCTCTCTAGAGCTGCACTTCAAAAGTATACCCTTGGACTCAAGCTAGGTCTGAAACCCTAACAATCCCGCTGACGGCAGACTCGACAATGAAAATGGTGCAAAGTGACGGTGGGCTCTATCGTGAAGTCAGCACCCCAAACACAAAATCTGACCATTAGAAAGTAGTCTTTGAGAAACTACTAAAATAGCTCTAACTACTATCACTGGAACTCCAATGTCCAAACAATCAAGATGCAACACTACAAATGGTGTGACAATTGTTGTGCTTATATACATTGCTACATAACATACATTGCTGTCAACATTATACACTATAGAAGTACAACTCATACATAAGTCATACATAGGCTCTGAAGTGCCACAATTGCCCCCCTAGCTGGCGGTTAGGTCCCTCTAACTCCAGATAGCCATCTACTCCATGTATATAGTATACCCTATGATGGGCAAAGATCAGGAGGCCGGGTGCTATGGAGCCCCATCGTTAGTTGCTTGTCTGCAATCTATACCATATAAAGAATGAACTAGCTATAGGTCAAGTACATCTAGGACATAACCACTGTCCCTAAGGAACCACCATGAGAGGAGGAGTCATACATGCCATATGCCATCCTCTCAAATAGCTATCATACACTAATATAGTAATAGCTCTACCAGAAGAGCCACATAACATACACCTCAAGCCTGCACATACAAGTGCCAAGCTTGGGTCCATAGTACCATCAATGTTTGGGAGGTGGCATGGCGCACAATTGCGCGTATGATCCTTCCAAACAATACCATCACATCCTTCTAACACAAGGACTCAAGGTGGCAAAACCTCACGCACTCTCAAGATAGTGTAGCCTGTCAAAACATCAAGTGTTGTTGGTGCTATTTACTATAGATATACATAGTCTCCTAGATGAAATCAACGGATCGAGGGTCTATAACCTCATCCTTGAATGGTAGCATAACGTAAAGTATCTCTATGCTGAGAAATCGCCAAGTTCTCAAAGGCCATCGGCATCACTCTTCAAAAGATCTCTGCCCACTGAGAACATGTGCTCATCTATACATTGGGGTCATCCAAGTCCAAAACTAAAGTAGCATCTCGACAAATGGCTGTAGGTTAATTTGGATCTCGTCCATAGAGTAGAAAGTACGGAGAGAAGGATGCTAAGGAGGCTTGCCAGCTGAACCAATAGCCCATGGCCAACCAAGATAACTAGAGATCCCAATCTCCCAAGTAGCCTCTCTGCAAACCATACTTTTGCAATCCTTTCTTCACCGTTTGAACCACTCTCTTTGCTAAGCCATTTGCCTCAAAGTGATCTCAAGATGTAGTACAATGATCAATCAAAGCCTTGTCACACAAGACTTGAAACTCCCCCAAGAACTCTGTACCCTGATCAATCAAAACCTCAGCTAGTGCACCAAAATGACTAAGAACTCGATCCAAGAACAAGTAAGCTGTCCCTTCACTAGACTTGTTAGGAACTGCCACCAACTCAATCCACTTGGAGAAGTGCTCCACCATAACCAAAACATATCGATGATGTCTCATAATCAGCGATAAAGATCCAGTGAAGTCCAAACTCCAACGGTAACCCAATCCCATGATAGGTAATGGGTGTAACTATGGCGTAGGAGCATTGAATGATGCTCTAACTTGGTCACAAACCACACATCTAACAACAAACTATTGTACCTTGGTCTGCATACTACACCACCAATAATGACTCTGGAGTAAGCTATATGTATGCTTGACTCTAAAATGTCCTAGCTCCTCATGAGCATGACAAACCAACTGTGGTCTCTGAGATGGAAGTGGTACTACTCGCACTCTACCCTCCTCCCATACATGCAAAAGGTGTCTGCACTCCAATCTGAACTGTTGAGCTTGTTGAAGAACACGGTCTCTCTCCTTGGCCCCAACTGTGCCACCCACAACACCAATGCAAAGATAGTCCATCACCAAGATATCATCATGAATGTCTCGCTAAACTGTACCAATATCTTCACTCTCTGGATCTATGACCTCAATATCTCCTCTTGTATGTGCTAAGGGAGATACCACCAAAGCCTCAGAAAATATACATAGAAAGGTAGATGCATGCCAACCTGGCACCATCTCCTCATCTGTCTCACCATGCCAAAGTGCTCCAGTCTGATCTTGCTGGTTGGGACATGGGTTTCTACTCAACCCATCTACATCACGGTTCACCACTCCAGGTCTATGAACAACCGTGAAATCATACTCCTATAAAATTAGAGCCCATCATGCAAGCTTTCATGAAAGCTTATCGGACTCCATCAACCACTTTAATGGCTAATGATCAATGATGGGAGTGAAAGGGTTACCAAATAGGTAACATCGGAAATGTGCTACTACCCAAACTGCTGCCAAACACTCTCCTTCATATGAACTATACTTCACCTCTGCTGAATTGTTGGAGTGAATAACATAGGCCACCACAAACTCCTTCTCCTCATCATCATGCTAGGTGAGCACTGCTCCAAGCCCCAACATACTCCAATCAATATGAACCTGAAATGGTCATCCTTTGATTGGTCTCTTCAATCTCTCCTTGAGCTCTACAAAAGCTCTCTCCTGCTCATCTCCCCAACACCACTCTTGTGTAAGCTTGGTCAGCTTTGTCAAGGCTTTGGCAATGGCACTAAATCCTCTAACATAACGGTGATAAAAGTTCACCAACTCAAGGAATGCTCGCACTCTGCTCACATCCGTAGGCCAAGGAATAGCCTCCACCTTGGTCTACTGAACACCAAGTTGTCATGCCATTTGTAGTGCCGCATCTAGATGCTTGGATACTAGAGTTCCAATGATAGTAGTTAGAGTTATTTCAGCAGTATCTCAGAGACTACTTTCCGACGGTCAGATTTGGTGTTCAGGGTACTGACTTCATGGTGGGGCCCACTGTCACTTTGCACCATTTGCACCGTCAAGTGTGCCATCAGCGGGACCGTCAGGGTTTCAATGCTAGCTCAAGTCCAGGGGGTATAGTTTCGAAGTGAGCTCTAGAGAGCTCACTTCTTTGATGTTGAGCCTTTGAGTTCTTGGCTATGGTGGACAGAGGCCGGCAAGCGTCACCTGGATTCTCTATGCTTGAGTGGGTGTGGCTTGACTGTAATCAATGCCTAGTTGTTGGCAGTTTATAGAGTGATAGATCAAGTACTGATTTGAATTGAGTTGAGTTGAGAGTGGTAAGCAATCTGATTATTGTGGCACTTTGGAGTCTATGTATGACTTATGTGTGAGTTGTGTTTCTATAGTGTATGATGTTGACAGCGATGTATGTTGTGTAGCGATGTATATATGCACAACAAAGTCCTCCGGGGTAGATAGTGTGACCCAAATACTCAACTTGCTTGTGGAAGAACCTACACTTCCCAGGATGTAATTTGAATCCATGAGATCTCAACCTCTCAAACACCTCCAACAATTGTCTCTCATGCTCCTCCACAATAGTGCTATAGACCAAAATGTCATCAATATAGCACTGAGCAAAATCCAATCCAGCTAGGATCCTATCAATGACCATATGGAACTCAACAAAAGCGTTCTTTAACCCAAACAATAAGAACCTCCACTAATATAACACATCCTTGCCGTGAGGATCAATAGCCCAAAATGTTGTCTTGGACTTATCCTCCTCCATGATCGGCAACTGATGATATCCCGCTCGAAGATCCAAAGTACTGAAGACCTTTGCATACTCAATTGCATCAAAAATCTCCTCCGGTGTAGGCATGGCAAACCAATCAGCCTTGGTCTTTCGGTTGATAGGATGGTAATCTCCACACATCCGCCTATTTGTGTAGTTGCCATGCATATCCTTCTTGGCTGGCATCATTGTCATTGATGCATGCTCTCCATGTGAAATCTCCACCAAACTAGCCTCAAAAAGGTCACTCCTTCGGCTCTGAATCAATGTCCTCTCCATCTCACTATATTGATAAGGACGTCAGAAAACTGGTGTATTGCTAGTCAGCTCAATCCGTATACCAGGTCCCTTTAGAGCACCCAAATCCTTCATACTAAAGGCAAAACAACTCGTGTGGCTCCTCAAGAACCTCCAAACCCTCAGTCTTTCCTCTCCAATAAGCTTGGGTCCAAGATCTGGCTCCCAAGTATCCTCTCTAACTGTAGTAGGAGTGGAACACGTACTGACTGGTTGCTACATGGAGCCCTTGGGAGCAATAATTTCATGCCCATGACCACTAGAGGTCCCAACCTCTGTGTGAAAAACTCCCTCCACTCTGGCTGCAAGCTCCACACGTCCTCTAGCTGCATCCCAAGTGGACCAAGGATGTAATCCAAGTAGCCCACGCTCACCTATATGGAATCCAAGTAGACCACTCTCCCTAGTAGCTACTGGTTGTGTCCCAAGAATACCATGCCCACTCGATCCATTGCCCCTAGCATGTACTTGAATCTGCTTGATAGGCATAGGGCTCACAAGTGTACGAGTAGTGATGCCTATCAAGCGTATCCTACGCTACTCTACCAAGCCAAGGCTCACAATCTAGGTCAAATAGTTCAGGTCCATAGCTTGACCTAACACTTGATGCCTGGATGCCTCTGACACTACTGGAACAACGGTAATACCGGTGCAAAAACCCATCACCCGCTCTTTTCATCAGCGTTAGGCTCCACCAACTGCTATAATTGTGAGTCCCAAACAAGTCCAAGTCCTCCCTCTTGAAAAGCATGAGAGCTTGGGAAACTCATGAGTGTGGGAAATGCGGCTCTAGGCTGTCTAACTAGGTTCACCACTACCATAGGTGAACTGCACTCACAAATGCAGAATACTAACAACACTACAATTCCTCTCAGATCTGTCAAGGCATTGCTCCGATGCACTTCACTCAAGATCAAACACACAAAATGAAGATCAAGGCTGCAGATTCCAACATCCACAAGCGCATTGACTTACTCTTCGGAATTCTCCACACACTCACAAACACAAACACAAAATTGACAATTGGAATTAAACTTAAGCGACGAGTACTGAGAACAACACTTTGCTTTATCTATCTTCAGAAAGTTGAATACTGAATAACATCGTACTGCAAATGCTCCACTTAAATACTGAAGCAAATGGCAGACTTGCCTTCCTAGGCACCGCTTCCTAACATCCCTTCCTACCCACAGATCCTAAATGACAGTCTATCTCTTCATATCTGACTCTTCCTATCTCAAAATTGACTTCTATTCTGATCCGATGACTACCTCATCATTGGCTTCCAAACCCGATGATCTTCCTATTACTTCACCTTCTTCGGGTATGACTGATTCTACTAATTTCTTTACTAATTCTACAACTTCTTCACTACAATCTCCCATTGAACTCTGGGTTACTCCATCTACACTCTTATTTCCCGACCCACTCTTCTCTAATGTGTCAATTCTCCAGTCCGATGACACTTGAATTCCTACTTCTGCAACATCGGGTTTCTTCTCTACTGTCACACTATTCTGGATCTTCTCTAATTCCGAATTGACTAGATCTAATCTAAGACTAACATTATTCTCTACTTCCAACATTTTCCTATCTACTCATTCTCTCAACCAAATCAGCAAGGTGTTCATGTCCACATCCTTGGCTCTTTGCTTCCGAGTTTCCTGCACAAGTAACTTCAACTCATGCAGACGAGCTTCTTCCAATCTTCCTTTAGCCTCCGTGCTTAAAATTGCTCGTAATCTCCTAGCAAGGTCCCCTACTGATTCTGATATGTATCCTCAAGAACGCTCCACCTTCAACTCCACCCGATACATTTGCAACTTGTCTTCGTACTCTGCAGCAAGCATCTTCTTCTCCTTTGCATACTTTACTTTTTGCTGCTCCGCACTCTTGACCAGTTCACGCAAATGCTCTTCTTCTTCTTGCCTGGACGCCAATTCTCTCTGCCATGCTTGATCTTATGCGGTGGCACTCTCCTTCAAGCTATCCAATTCTTGCTCCATCACGATGTTCATTGCCTTAAAATGGACATTCTCAATGCGCACATTACTCACCTCCTCCTGCATCTTGCTGAGCCACATCGCCTGCTCCTTCAACTCTCCGGCTTGCTTTTGCAGGTCCTTCTCCTTTGCTGCACAACTCTCTTGTAGCTCGCTCAACATTTTCTTCCTCGAGTCTTCCTTCCTTCAAAGATCTTCAATTTCCGCACTTCTTTGGATTTGATGCGCCTAGAGCTCTTTCACTTCCTTCAGCAGATGCTTTACCACCTGCAACTCATTCATCCCCTTTCTGCGATCTTGGGGAATTCCTCTCCGATGTTCCTTCAACATTTCCAGCAATGGTGTGACCACCTTCATTAAATATGATATCCCGTTGAAAGTTTCTTCTTCATCATTGCCTCCTTCGTCTGGAGTCTTTTCCTGTGTCATCGGCTCCTTCATCCAAAGTCTTGACCTTTGTATCTTCATAGTGTCAGCACTATCTTCGTCTTGGCCTCTTGAACTCGGGCCCACGGGATATTCCTTCTTTGCTTCGGGTTTTGGCTTGTTCTCCACCATTACCTCGCCAACGTCACTCACCACCACCAATTGCTGGACTTTGGGCTCTCCCTACTTTCACTACCCGACTCCCCACTCTTCAACGTGAGCTCTTCTTTGTCTAAGTCTTCTTCGTGCGACTCAGTCTCTTCATCCGACTCTGATCCCAAAGATGCTCTTCTCACGACATTAGTGGTCTTCAACATCAGCCTCCAAGTCTTACGTTGGATGGGCGATGGTTTAGCTTCTTTGGGTTTACTTCTCTTCTTTGTCTTTGGACTGGCGACATCTTCGATCTTCCACTATCCCGTTCTTGCAAAGTATTCATCATTTGCCCTCAGTTGAAGCATGTACTGTCGCTCCTCTTTGTCGGCTTCTTGTCTCAAATCAAGGTGCATGTGGGAGACCATACGATGCCGCTCATCTTTAGAGAGCAAGTTTAGGCCAAGGTAGAAATGTGCTGCGAATGGCGCAAAATAATGCAGTGGCGAGCCCATTTGCCAATTCACTACCATCTGCCTGGTTCGGTGATGGAAACACTTTGCCCAATTCACAAGTACCCCTGCAAACATTTGGTGGAAGAAGACCGCCTGCTGCATGGTTACGTATGTTGTTTGCTCTGGCTTAAACATGGCCATCATCGCCCTTACGATACTTCTTTGGATCGGGTCCCGATAGGACTCCACCTTGTACCCATTCGTAGATCTTGGAGCAAAAAACGAATTAAGAATTTTTGCCATCTCCTCTGCAGCATCACACTTCCGATAGAAGGTGATTCATGTCGGCTCTCCTGCTTCTCTCCCCAAGACCAACTTCCAATCCGACCCAGTCCATTGAGCCGGATTGCCTCTCTTCTCCTCCACTTCAGGACCCTCCTCACAATTACTGGCAGCGATTTCTGCCATTACTCCCGGGAAACTGAAATTCCAGTTCCAGGCTAAAAAGGTGATACAAAGTCTCACCAAGACTTTGATCCTTGCTACTACATCTACCCTTCGAATTGCAAAACCTCTTACTACCAACGTGTTGGCCACCTTCTTCGCCATGATTTGTTCTCTTGTTCTATGTTGTTGGAAGATCAGCCCCTCTCATGGACGAGACACTCTAACTCCCTCAGGGTTTCGGAAAATTTCACTCTCGATGGGCTTCCGGACACGCATTCCTGCAGGATGACTACTCAAAGGAATTGGAAATTTACTCAGCAAATTCAACTTCCCCCTGTGCATTTGCAATTTTATATTGCCCCGAATCACAGTCATTCTTCAGTCAGTTTTGTCTGTGAGTTTCTCTCTTCTGCGTGCTCTCTCGGTCACTGTCAAGACATGCTTCTTCTGCCCCCGCCGTTTCTTGAAATGTACTTTCTTGCCACGTACCGAGGTTGTTAAATGGTTTTCATCATTCCTATGTTTTCCAACCCGAAGATGATGATCTTTGGCCTGCTTCCGGCGTACTCCTCTTCCAAGTACCTCCATCATCGGATCCAATGTCAGCTTCTTCAGCTTTCTTCCGAAGTTACTTTCACCTCTTCTTTGTTTGCAATTTGTCTTTTCCGTGCTTACTTTGTCTCTTAAACACTACTAACCATAAAAAACAAAAAATGTAGGTACCACATTTTCCATATAGAGGAGGCCAACCAGCCAACAATTTCAATGATAGAAATTGTTTTGGTTGTGGAGGAAGAGGCCATATCCAAATCAATTGCCCAAATTACAGTTACCATGGAGGAAGGGGTTATGAGGGAGCCAATAGAGGGAAAGAGGGAGGTAGTGAAACCCAAGTGGCTCCTAATCCAAACAAAGGTAAGGGGATAGCATCCATAGATGTGGTGGAGAGCAAGTATGAGAAGGGAGAGTGCTCAAACTCCAAGGGTCTTAATTTGGAGCTTTTGGCACAAGAGAAGAAGAGAGCTCATTTTGCAGAGGATGTTCACTCTTCTCAAGGATTTACTTCAAGCAAGGATACTCCTATGTCTACTAGGAGCACTCGCACCTCAACACCATCAACAACAAAGACTCCAAGGAAGAAGTTGGGGATGGAGGACTTCTTGATCTCAAAGCAACAATGGAACTACAATGTGTTGGAGGATGTTGGTAGTCACAAGGCTAACATCATAGTGGGCCAATTAATTGCTTTGAACCCTACCTTGAGAAAGGAGCTTAGAGGTGGTTTGAGTTCTACAAGGAGCAAGAGGAAGAAGAAGGCAAAAGTTCCAGTATCAATGGGGGTGGTGGATGCCAAACCAGCACCATGGGAGGCTTGTGAATATGCCTCCAAGATTGATGTGAGAGTGAATGGTCACAACATCAAGGATGCATTGGTTGATTAAGGATCAGCAGTAGATGCCATGTCAGAAAGGTTGATGAAGAAGTTGGGTATGATACCCACAAGACCTTCAACATTTGTGGTGAGCATGGCAAACAAGCAACAAGTTTGACCAGTAGGGGTGATGGATAAAGTGGTAGTTTCAGTTATGGGAGTTCAAAATCTCATGGCTTTCCAAGTCTTGAAGGATTCAAGCTATGACTTACTTCTTGGGAGGTCATGGTTGAGAGCAGCACGCACAACTGATCGATGGCACAAAGGGTTCTTGAGGATTGGGCCATCAAACCATAGAGTCACAATTCCTGTGACTAACACCACCAACACTTCACATTTAGATACACCATCTTCTGATTATTGGGAATCAGATTCTGAAGAAGGAGCTTCAGGTGTGGACACAAGCATGGAAGAGGAGACTTCTATGGAGGAGGATGAATCTGAATTTGATTCAGATGTGTATCCTTTATGTGCTATGGATTTTGCACCTAAGCCAGAGGTTTTGAAGGACCCAAACAAATCACCATTGACACTTGAGGAGGTAGAGAGAAGGTTATCTACCCTCAAGTATGGTCCAAATGTTACCAAGGAAGAGAAGGTGAGATTTGAGGAGATTTTCCACAAGTTCATCCATGTGTTTGCTTTCAATTACAAGGATTTGAAGGAAGTCACCTTGGAGGAGCACAACATAGAGGTGGGGTCACATGCAAGACCAATCCGCCAAAAGCAACATCGCATTAGCCCACCAATATCTTTGGTTGTGAAGGAGGAGATTGATAAGCTCAAGGAGGCTGGATTTATCTTTGAGGTAGAGTATTGAGAATGGGTGTCTCCAATTGTCATTGTGAAGAAAAATAATGGCAAGCTTCGGGTATGTGTGGATTACTAGAAGCTCAATGCTATTACCAAGAAGGACTACTACCCATTGCCATTCATTGATGAGATCTTGGAGGAGGTTGCAGGTCATGAGAGGTACAGTTTTGGAGATGGTTATAGTGGATATAACCAAATCAAGATTGCACCAGAGCATCAACAACTCACCACATTCACCATACCTTGGGGAAATTACGCTTTCAAGGTCATGCCTTTTGGGCTTTGCAATGCTCCAGCCACATTCCAACGGTTCATGAACAAGGTATTTGAACCTTTCATTGGGAAATTTGTGAGAGACTTCATTGATGACTTTTGTGTCTATGGAAGCAAGGAGGAGCACTTTGAGCACCTAATCAAAGTCTTGCAACGCTTGGATGAGGCAAATGCATCACTCAACCCAGAGAAATGCATGTTTGGATGTGAAGAAGGTCTACTTTTGGGGCACATCATCTCCAAGGATGGAATAGCAGTTGATCTTGAGAAGGTGAGGAAAATCTCAAACCTTCCATTCCCTTCAAGCTTGACAAAGTTACGCCAATTCTTGGGGATGGTTGGATACTATAGGAGGTTCATCTTCTCATTTTCCAACAAGGCTTATGCATTGACCATCTACATGAAGAAGGGTGTAGATTACATGGTGATTTTGCAGGACAAGGAGGCTCTCAAAGCTTTTGAGGAGCTCAAGCAATCCCTTGTTGTAGCTCCAATTCTTGCTAAACCTGATTGGAGTAAGCCTTTCATCCTCTACATTGATGCTTCTAATGTAGCTATAGGATGCACTCTTAGTCAATTAGACCAAGATGGGCATGATCATCCAATAGCTTATGCTAGTAGGAAGATGATTTAAGCAGAGAAGAACTACTTCTGTCACAGAGAGAGAAGGGTTGGCAGTGATCTTTGGTCTCAAGAAGTTTAGACACTACTTGATTGGAGGGAAAGCCACCATTGTCACGGATCACAAGGCTTTGAAGTACATCTTCAACAAGCCTAATGTTGAAGGGAGACTAGCAAGATGGATGATACTCTTGTCTGAGTATGACTACACCATTGAGGATAGGCCAGGAAAGAAACATGCAAATGCTGATTTGTTATCTAGAGCCTATGATCATGATGGAGATGAGCCAGTGGATGATTCCTTCCCGGATGAGGAGCTCATGACAATCTCAATCACTCAAGAGGTTCCAATGGAGTACAAGGAGATTGTGGACTTTGTGACAAGAGGTAACTATCCAGAAGGGATGCATGCTAGGGAGAGGAAGGCTCTTGCAGCAAGATCTAGACCTTACACAATGGTGGAGGATATTCTTTTTCACCAAGGAGCAGATGGTCTACTTCAAAGAGCAGTGGGTAAGGAAGAGTCTATCCTACTCATAAAGGAGTTTCATGAAGGTTTAGTATGTGGAGGACACTTTGCAGGAAAGGTGACTACTTTCAAGATTCTAGATGTAGGTTACCATTGGAGAGGGATTTTCAAGGATTGTCTTGATTATTGCAAAACTTGTCATGTTTGTCAAGCTTTTACTAGAAAGTCTACATCCACTCCACCACTTAGATCAATTCCATTGCTAGGACCTTTTGAGAAGTGGAGAATTGATTTTGTAGGTCCTCTCAATAGAACCCCAAGGAACAATCGGTACATTGTGGTAGTTACTGATTACCTTACCAAGTGGGTTGAGGCTAGACCATTGAGGGAAAAGAATGAAGATGAAGTGGGTAGATTTCTTTATGAACGCATTATCACTAGGTTTGGATGCCCTTTGGAGTTAGTTTGTGATAGAGGAGGAGAGTTTACAAGAAGCATTACTACAGCCATGCTACGACATTTCTCTATCACACATAGAGTAACTACATCCTATAAGCCAAATTCCAATGGCTTGGCAGAGAGAACCAATCAGACCTTGTGCATGATGTTGGCCAAAGATGCAGAAATGGAGGGGGCTAAACATCATTGGGACAAGAGGATTCATGCAGTTTTGTGGGAGTATAGGACAACCATGAAGACTTCCACCAGATTTTCTCCATTTCAATTGGTGTATGGTATTGAGTCTACCTTACCTATTCACTTTGATCTTCCTACCTTCCAAAGCATTCGTAGGAGATTGAAGAAAGCACAAGGAGGTGATGAGAAGTCAAGGAAGGATCAACTCATGGAGTTGGAAGAGGCAAGAGCAGTTGCTATGGTTTGAGTGGAGCAAGCCCAAAGGAAACAAAAGGAGAGCTATGACAAGAGGCAAGGCAAGAAGAAGGTGGAGCCTTTCAAAGAAGGTGATTGGGAAATGTTGTTTGATTCCATTCGATTCAAGAGAGTGCAAAAGAAGTTTTTGCCTAAGTACTTTGGACCTTTCATAGTAGAGAAGGTGTGGGGCAATTACACCTATGATCTCAAGGAGTTGGGAGGAAGACACTTTGATAGGATTAACCATGATAAGTTGAAGATGTACCATAGAAGGTAGAGAGGCCTTCACTTTGAGGACAAAGTGAAAACTTAATCCGGGGGTAAATGTAACACCCATTTGTGCATGTGTGTGGTATTGTGATATTTAGCTTGGTATTACAAGTACTTAAGAGATATTATTTATAGAGATAAAGGATGGTTCTATATTAGTCATGGTTAGCTAAAGTTAGCCATAGCTAAGATAGAGGGGACTTTACTTTAGAGGAAGTAGAAAAGATGAGCACCACTATTTTGGATTTTAGTGTGTTAACTTGGTATTATTCCTAGGTGTTTGGCTTTGAGGAAAGAGTTGAAAACTCTTGGGCCCGCAAGCCTTTTTGTTTTGGATTCTTCTTTAGTCCAAGGATAGCCCATGTGAAGAAATCCTTGACTTAGTGGTTGGGTCAAGATAAGACCACATGCTTAGGGGAATATGCTCATGTGAATGAATATTCCTTTCTACTTTTTGACTTTACTTGACTTTTAGTCTAGTAACTTGAGTTACTATGAGAATTAGTAACTTTGGTACGTAACTATTTCACAAGTATATAAACAAGGGGTGAGGGAGTACTCATCATCCTTTCATTTGCAACTTTCTCTCTCTCATTGAGTTCTCTAGTAAGCAATGTCTTGAGTCTTGGAGTGTTAGCCTTGGAGGAGTATGATGGAGTTGGGGTTCCTTGCCTTCTTAGTCCATGGTGCGCTACCATAATAGCCATCAGAGGTTCATCCTGAGTGAGAGACAGGCTGGCTCACAGCACACTTGACCTATCAATATCTTGAGTTATTACCAATGTCAGTGGTTACCAAAAAAATCTTACCAATAGACATTTCCTTGTTGGGGATGCTAGATCTAGAGAGACATGGTTCCATTCATTTGGTGATTTTTTGGATGGCCATATTAGAGACATACATGTGTTGGCCGAGGTATGGGTATTTAGGATCCTCATTCTAGCGTGTTTTGGGAGATTGTACGTATACTACAACATCTCCAAGTTCATTAGTCTATTTCTTTACCCTACATTTTGGAGACCATCCCTTTGATGGGTGATTCTTGCACCCGTGTGATGGCGAGTACACATCAAGTCCATTCTTGGATGGGACCTACCATGTTGTTGGATGTTGCTAGAGTAGGATCACAAGCTCATCAACTTCATCTTTGGTGGACAAACCTCTTACCCAAAGTGGTTCTACAACATGCTCATGATGAGATTTAACGACTTGACTAACTTATTGTTGATGAGATTTTGGATGTTGGGTGTTAGTTTCAAATGGTAGTAGTGGCTGATAGGTCCTCTATGGTAGTGGTAAACCTAGTTGGACAACCTCGAGTTGCTCTTCCCACACTTATGAGTTCCCCTGGATCTCATGCTTTTTGAGAAGGAGGTCTTGGACTTGTTTGGGACTCACAATTATAGTAGTTGGTGGAGCCCAATACCAATGAGAGAGATGGCGATGGGTTTTCACACTAATATTATTGCTATTCCAATAGTGTCAAAGGCATCCATGTGTTAGGTGTTAGGTCAAGCTATGGACCTGAACTATTTGACCTAGATTGTGAGCCTTGGCTTGGCAGAGCAATGTAGGATATGCTTGATAGGCATCACCACTCGGACACTTGTGAGCTCTGTGCCTATCGAGACAATTCAAGCACATGTTGGGGGTGATAGACCAAGTGGATAGGGTATTCTTGGGACACAACTAGTGGCTACTAGGGAGAGTCCATCCAGGTGAGCATGGGCTACTTGGATTACACCCTTGGTCTACTTGGGATGCAACTAGAGGACATATGGAGCTTGCAGCCAGATCAGAGGGAGTTTTTACACTAAGGTTGGGAGCATGATACTATGCTCCCAAGGACCCAGTGTAGAAGCTAGTCAATACATCTTCCACTCCTACGAACATTATACAGGATACTTGAAAGCCAAATCTAGGACCCAAGCTTACTGTAATACCAATAGCTAGACATATGATCTAGGGCTTAAATTTGGTTTGGTAATATTTGGAAGGATGTTATATATGATAGACTAAATAGATCAGATAGAGGTATCACCAAAAGTGTACATCTACAAATAGGGCAAAAATTGAAACATACTTGAAAACCTTAGAACCAATAGCTAGACATATGATCTAGAGGCAAAAGTTAGTTTAGTAACATCTTGAAATATGTTACACATGATTGACTAAATAGATCAGAAATTAGTATCACCAAAAAAAGTACTTCTACTAATAGAACAAAAACCAAAATATGTCTGAAATCTTTAGAGGCAATTTCAAAGACCTAAAACGGATGAATAAGGCCTCAAAAATATACAAATCCTCTCCCCCAAGAGAGAAGAGGTTGGCTTCCCTTCCCCCTTGTTTTTCTCATCAAGAGCTTTCCAATAGTACCTCACCCATGTGATTCTAAGATTCTTACAAGAAGATTCTCTAAATATTCCCTCCAATCAACATTGGTTTGACCAACCAGATAGGACCAGATCCAACATGTCACCCATGCATGCATCCAATCTGAGGGTGGAGATCAATGACATGTCACCAATCCATATATATGATCCAAGGTTATGCTTCCGTGGAGTATCTCTACTATGCTATATAATAAAGCCAAGGTGCTCCTTTAGGGCATTGGAGTTTGAGTGTGAGCTTGTGCTTTCTCTTCTATATTTCTCTACTATCCTTAGAATATTACACTAACAAGAGAGGAAAGATAGAGAGTTTGGAGATTCTTGAGGTGCTATATGAGTTGTTTTGCCTTTCATATGAAGGATTTGGGTGCTTTGAAGGGACCTAGTATTTGGATTGAGCTTACTAGCAATACACCAATTTTTTAATGTCCCTATAGATATAATGACATGGAGTGAACATTGATTCAGAGCCAGAGTAGAGACCTTTTTGAGGCTAGATTGGTGGAGGTTTCACATGGAGAGTAGCATAAATTACAATGATGCTAGCCAAGAAGGATATGCATGGAAACTACACAAATAGATGGATGTGTGGAGATTACCGTCCTATCAACCAACAAACTAGGTCTGATCGGTATGCCATGCCTACATTGAAGGAGATCATTCATGCAATTGGGCATGCAAAGGTCTTTGGTACTTTGGATCTTCAAGTAGGATATCATCAGTTGCTGATCAAGGAGGAGGATAAGTCCAAGATAGAATTTTGGGTTATTGATCCTCATGGCAAAGATGTGTTATATTAGTGGAGGTTCTTACAATTTTGGTTAAAGAACACTCCTATCAAGTTCTAGAGGGTTATGAATAGGATCCTGGTTGGACTGGATTTTGTTGGGTGATATATTGTTGACATTTTGGTTTTTAGCACTACTGTGGAGGAGCATGAGAGACATTTGTTGGAGGTGTTTGAGAGGTTGAAATCTCATGGACTCAAATTACATCTTACGAAGTGTAGATTCTTCCATGAGCAAGTTGAGTATTTGGGTTACTATCTATCTTGGAGGACTTGGTGTTTAGCAAACCAAGGTAGAGTGTAACAATATGGAGTTTAGCGACATATTTAGTAAGGCTAATGAAGTAGAGAATAGGCCAGATTAGCCTATAATATTCCAAAAGCATCTAGAAAGCTTCTTGGGACGCTTCTAGACTAGTTAACTTGCACTCCAAGCAGGTAGTTTCTAAAAGGAAGCTTCTAACTAGCTTAGTTTGCACGCCAAGTAGGCGGCTTCTAAAAGGAAGCTTCTTGAGAAACTTCCTAGTTAACTTAGCTTGCACTCTAAGAAAGAGGTTCAAGGAAGCTTCTTGAGAAGCTTCTCAAGGGCCTTGTATCCTACCTATAAATACCAAAGCCGAAGCTCATGCTAGGCATTCGGAGTTTTCTCTCATTCAAGTGTCCCAATGTGAGTTTCCATTCTCCTATTTCTCTCCTTGATCTTGGTCTTTTACATTGGTATCAAAGCAGGAATGGGATGGATGGAATTTATAGACCACCAAATCCACTTCCGCCAAACCATTAGGATTGTCATATCTAGATATTACCCAAGCATCATTTCACACATTTCATCACCTTGCAATTTGGGCAAGATTTTCTATATATGATCATTGTGTCTGAGGAACCCTTGATACTTCCGGTTGTAACTTATGGAGAACGATGGACGTGATGCATCTATGTGTTAATCAATTAGATAAAGTGGGAGTAGTGGGATAGAGTAGTAGCTATGGTGGCAATACCAAATGTTATCCTTGCGATGTAGTAACAAATTGAGCACCTTACTCAATTTCTAGATAAATGAGATCAGCAACAATAAGACCATATAAAGAGAGTGCCAATTTGAGATTGAGAAGATTACATTTGATTTCCAAAACCCAAGGTGTTTGAAAGTAAGAATCTTCCGTGCATAGTGGAGAATTTTGTGTTTGACTACAAATGTTATTTTGAAGCCACCAATCTTCAAGATGATTGGAAATAGATTCTCTTGGCCTCTAGCCAATTAGATGGTGTGGAAAAACTTTGGTGGTGATTTTGAGTGGAGCAAGCTAAAAGACAGATTGTTACACCAATTTTGACATGGGTAGAGTTCAAGGAGGCAATATTAGGTTGATTTCAAACTATAAATGCCACCTGCGCCGTACGAGATAAATTGGCAGAGTTGAAGCAAGTTGGCTCAATAAGGAGCTACATCACACAATTTCATAACATCATCAGGTAGATTTCGGATATACAAGAAGGTGAAGTTCTAGATCGATTTGTGCGGGGATTGAAGTCACAAACCAAGTTTGAGGTGACCATGCGGGAACCACAAAACATAGAAGAAGCCATGCAATTGGCTAAGTGCTTTGATTCCTTGGTTGCAACAACTTGGTCTCAACCTCAACCTACACAAGGCCTACCAATACACTATGCACGGGTGGAAGAACCGACACCAATGGAGATTGATGCTATCCAACGGAGACCACTTGGTACAGTGGATAGAGAAAGATTGTGACAAAATGGAGGTTATTTTTATTGTCGCCAAGTTGGACATCGCATTGCTGAATGCCCACTTAGGAATGGGCGACCTCAACAAGTTGCACAGATGGAGATTGTGGAATAGAATGATCAAGGAAATGAGGAATCTTAATAGGAGATTTTTAGCCACCTGCTAGGAGCTTGATTAGTTCCAAGGGGATTGAAGGCTCGACTTATGCAAGTTTGCTTCACTTGCAAGGTACAATATCTAATCGGGGTTGAAGGATTTTGGTTGATTCTAGAAGTTTGGAGAATTGCATGTCTATGCAAGTAGCAAAGGAATTGGGTATTCCTATCAAGAAAGTGTTTGGAAGTAGTTTGATGATGGGGGATGGTAGAAAGGGTTCTGCATTCTGCACCTCACATCCTGTTACCTTCAAGATTGGGAAGGAGTATTTGGAATGTATGAGGTTTATAGTGGCACCTCTACACTATGATATCATTTTGGATCTACCTTGGCTTGAACGTCATAAGGTTCAATTTGATTGGACCCGACGACAAATTCAAGTACAACACCAAGGTAGGAATTTCTGATTAGGTTGTCTAGCACCTCTGAGTAAGACACCTAAGAATAGTCAGTCCCAAGATGGGAAGTTTGTTGAGAAGGTAGCCATAGAGCAAATCTGGAAGGGAGATGAGTCCCAAGATGAGAAGTTTTCCAAGAAGGCAACCATGGAGCAATCTTGGAAGAGAGATGAATCCCTAGAAGAGAAGTTTGTTAGTAAAGCAGCCATAGAGCAAGCTTTGGAGGAGGATAAGTCTATATTTGCAGTGTGGATCAAGCCGATTGCACAATAACAATCTAAGGAGGGCTAAGAGCCTCATCAAGCAATGGTTGATCGGATAATTCAACAGTTTGCGGACGTGTTTCCGGATGATCTACCAAAGGGATTACCCTTTGATTGAGGTATGCCCTTCAAGATCAAGTTATTGCCAAAGAGTACTCTAGTGAGTAGACCAATCTATTGGCTCTCACCAAAGGAGTTGGAGGAGTTGCAAACAACACTTACATAGTTGTTGGAGAAGGATTTCATATGACATAGTACCTCTCCTTGGGGAGCACCGGTATTATTTGTTCCAAAGAAGGATGGAGGACTTCATTTCTGTATTTATTACCGTGGGCTCAATAAGCAAACCATGAAGAATATTGCATACCCCTTGCCTCGGATCAACAACTTGTTGGATCAACGAAGTGGAGCATACTACTTTTCCAAGTTGGATCTTTGCAGCGGCTATTGGCAAATTCCTATTGAAGGAGAGGATGTGCAAAAGACTACCTTTCGCACAAGGTATAGGCATTTTGAGTGGAGAGTTCTACCTTTCAGACTCACTAATGCTCCAACAATCTTCATGGATCAGATGCATTGGGTGTTGGAGGGACTATTGGATCAGTCCGTGGTGGTGTTATTGGATGATATCTTAATCTATAGCAAGACAGAGACAAAACACATGAATCATGTGCGAGAAGTCCTAAGACGACTACAACAATGGAAATTTTACTACAAGAAGTTGAAGTGTGTCTTTTGGCAAAAGGAGGTTACCTTCTTGGGTCATAATATCTCATCAGAGGGGATCAAGATGGAAGAAAAGAAGGTAAAGGCCATTATTGATTGGCCTACCCCAAAGGGTGCTACAGAAGTACAGGCATTCGATGGAATTTGGCCAATTTTTACCAATGGTTCATCCATTATTATGCTCATGTGGCTGCACCATTGACTGACCTCTTGGGAAGAACTCAACGTTCCAATGGACCACCAAGCATGAAGAAGCATTCCAGAAGTAAAGCATATGGTGTCTTCAAGACCCATTCTTCAACCATATGATCCTCAACTACCTTGTGTGGTTGATTTTGATGCTTCTAACTATGCAATTAGAGTTGTGTTACAACAAGAATTCCCATATTGATTACATTCTATTGCCTTTGTGTCTTGCCAACTAAATACAGCTGAAAGAAATTACTCTTCTCAAGATCAAGAACAACTTGCAATGGTATATGCCACCAAGGTATGGAGGCATTACCTCTTGGGGAAACAAGTGGTCATGCAAACTGATCACAAGCCATTATTGCAGACCTTACACTTGGAACACATGAAGAGTCGACATCATCAATGGGAAGAGCAACTCCAATTTTTTGACATCAAACTTGAGTACAAACCAGGTCGGTTCCATGTCATCCTTGATGCTCTATCACAAAAACCTGATTTGAAGTCTCTTCTTCTCATTACGGCGGCAATTACGACGGTGTCAATTGACCCCAAGGTCCATAATGAGTTTCAGTCAGCTCTACAACAAGATCCCTTCTTCCAAATGGTACATGGTCGTTTGAAAATAGGCGACAAGGAGTACAACACCTTCTCCTTCAAGGAAGGCCTTCTATTCCATGCAGACCAGATCTATGTTCCAGCCAAAGGTGATCTCCAACTTGTGCGCCTTCAGGAAGCCCATGATTTACCAGTAGTTGGTCACATGGGGGTGGACAAGACCTTGGGTACCCTCTAACGTCAATGGTGGTGGCCCAACATGACGTGAGATGCCCGGGAGTTTGTCCGATCGTGTGAGACTTGTCAACATAACAAGGCTAGTAACCAAAAGCCAAGTGGACTCCTTCAGCCACTTCCCATTCCAACTACTCGTTGGGAACATGTGAGCTTAGATCTCATCACCTCCTTGCCCAAGACACAACAAGGTCACACAGCAATTGTGGTGTTTGTGGATAAGCTTAGTAAGCAAATCCATTTAGCACCAATGGTTGATACTATGGATGCTCCAACCTTGGTGCAACTCTACTTCAATAATGTATTCAAACATCATAGGATGCCATGTGTACTCATCTCAGACCGTGATCCTTGCTTCACCAGAAAGTTTTGGCAAGCCCTCTTCCAGATACTTGGCACCAAGCTTGCTTTGTCCATAGCCTATCATCCTCAAACTGATGGACAAACTAAACGTGCAAATCGCACCTTGGAAAATATACTTTGTGCCTTTGTCAACATTCACCATACCAATTGGGATGAATGTCTTGCAATTACGGAGTTTGCATACAACAATTCTAAACAAGCAAGCACCAGATTCTCTCCTTTCTTTCTCAATTTTGGCCAAGATCCGCTTGTCCCAAATTCTCTTCTTGCTCCTCCTTTGTCTCAAGTCCCGCATACTTCCACCCTCTTGACCACTATATCCAAATCTCTCCAACAAGCCAAATCTCACCTACTTGTTGCTTAGAGTCGTCAAAAACAATATGCGGTCCATCATCGTCGTGATCTCACCTTTGAGTTGGTGATAAAGTTATGCTATCTTGTAGTAATCTACCCCTCCCACTTGATACCCAAGTTCGTAAACTTGCCCCTAATTAGATAGGACCTTTTGATGTCACCCAAATTGTCTCTCATATTGCTTATTGACTTGCCTTGCCTTGTCATATGCGTATCCATCCTGTCTTTCATGTTTCCAAGTTGAAACCCTTTGTTCCTAACCCCTCTTCTTTCTCCTCTCAAGTCCAACCTCCTCCTCCCCCTATCTCTATCAATGATCATGAGGAGTATGAAGTTTATTGTATCCTTGTACGTCGCCACATCCAACAAGGACACCGCCAACATAAGGAGTACAAGGTCCTTTGGAAAGGGTAACTCTTTCATGATGCCACATGGGAACCTCTTTCTCACCTCCAGAATGCACAAACGGCTATCCAGGAGTTTGAAGCTTCAATGGCGACGAGGATATCACCAACTAGCGGTGGAGGAATATGTAACAGTATGGAGTTTAGCGACGTAGTTAGTAAGGCTAATGTAGTAGAGAATAGGCCAAATTAGCCTATAATATCCCAAAAACATCTAGGAAGCTTCTTAGGAAGCTTCTCGACTAGTTAACTTGCACTCCAAGCAGGTAGCTTCTAAAAGGAAGCTTCTAGAAGCTTCTAACTTGCTTAGCTTGCACGCCAAGTAGGCGGCTTCTAGAAGGAAGCTTCTTGAGAAGCTTCCTAGTTAACTTGGCTTGCACTCTAAGAAAGCGGCTCAAGGAAACTTCTTGAAGCTTCTCAAGGGCCTTGTATGCTACCTATAAATACCAAAGCTGAAGCTCATGCTATACATTTGGAGTTTTCTCTCGTTCAAGTATCCCAATGTGAGTTTTCATTCTCCTATTTCTCTTCTCGATCTTGTTCTTTTACATGGAGGCTATTGCACGTATTCCTTGGCCTACAGATGTGAGAAAAGTGTGAGCATTCCTTGGGTTGGCAAACTTCTATCGCCACTATGTTAGAGGATTTAGAGTCATTGCCAAGGCCTTGAGGAAGCTGATCTGTGAGCTGGCCTGTCTCTCACTTAGGATGAACCTCTGATGACTATTATGGTAGCGCACCATGGACTAAGAAAGCAAGGAACCCCAACTCCATCATACTCCTCCAAGGCTAACACTCCAAGACTCAAGACATTGCTCACTAGAGAACTCAATGAGAGAAAGATAGTTGCAAATGAAAGGATGATGAATACCTCCTCACCCCTTGTTTATATACTTGTGCAATAGTTACGTACCAAAGTTACTAATTACCAAAGTAACTCAAATTACTAGACTAAAAGTCAAGTAAAGTCAAAAAGTAGAAAGGAATATCCATTCACATGGGCATATTCCCTTAAGCATGTGGTCTTATCTTGATCCAACCACTAAGTCAAGGACTCCTTCACATGGGCTATCCTTGGACTAAAGAAGAATCCAAAACAAAAAGGCTTGCGGGCCCAAGAGTTCTCAACTCTTTCCTCAAAAGCCAAACACTTAGGAATAATACCAAGTTAACACACTAAAATCCAAAATAGTGGTGCTCATCTTTTCTACTTCCTCTAAAGTAAGGTCCCCTCTATCTTAGCTATGGCTAACTTCAGCTAACCATGACTAATATAGAACCATCCTTTATCTCTATATAAATAATATCTCTTAAGTACTTGTAACACCAAGCTAAATATCATAATACCACACACATGCACAAATGGGTGTTACATTTACCCCCGGACTAAGTTTTCACTTTGTCCTCAAAGTGAAGGTCTCTCTACCTTCTATGGTACATCTTCAACTTATCATGGTTAATCCTATCAAAGTATCTTCCTCACAACTCCTTGAGATCATAGGTGTAATTGCCCCACACCTTCTCCATTATGAAAGGTCCAAAGTACTTAGGCAAAAACTTCTTTTGCACACTCTTGAATCAAATGGAATCAAATAACATTACCCAATCACCTTCTTTGAAAGTCTCCACCTTCTTCTTGCCTTGCCTCTTGTCATAGTTCTCCTTTTGTTTCCTTTGGGCTTGCTCTACTCAAACCATAGAAACTGATCTTGCCTCTTCCAACTCCATGAGTTGATCTTTCCTTGACTTCTCTACATCACCTCCTTGTGCTTTCTTCAATCTCCTATGAATGTTTTGGAAGGTAGGAAGATCAAAGTGAATAGGTAAGGTAGACTCAATACCAATTGAAATGGAGAATATCCGGTGGAAGTCTTCATGGTTGTCCTATACTCCCACAAAACTGCATAAATCCTCTTGTCCCAATGATGTTTAGCCCCCTCCATTTTTGCATCTTTGGCCAACATCATACATAAGGTCTTATTGGTTCTCTATGCCAAGCCATTGAAAATTTGACTTCTAGGATGTAGTTACTCTATGTGTGATAGAGAAATGTCGTAGCATGGCTATAGTAATGCTTCCTGTAAACTCTCCTCCTCTCTCAGATTCCAACTCCAAAGGGCATCCAAACCTAGTGATAATGCATTCATAAAGAAATCTACCCACTTCAACTTCATTCTTGTCCCTCAATGGTCTAGCCTCAACCCACTTGGTAAGGTAATCAATAACTACCACAATGTACCGATTGTTCCTTGGGGTTCTATTGAGAGGACCTACAAAATCAATTCCCCACTTCTCAAAAGGTCCTAGCAATGGAATTGATCTAAGTGGTGGAGTGGATGTAGACTTTCTAGCAAAAGCTTGACAAACATGACAAGTTTTGCAATAATCTAGACAATCCTTGAAAATCCCTCTCCAATGGTAACCTACATCTAGAATCTTGAAAGCAGTCACCTTTCTTGCAAAGTGTCCTCCACATACTAAACCTTCATGAAACTCCTTTATGAGTAGGATAGACTCTTCCTTGCCCACTGCTCTTCAAAGTAGACCATCTGCTCCTTGGTGAAAAAGAATATCCTCCACCATTGTGTAAGGTCTAGATCTTGCTGCAAGAGCCTTCCTCTCCCTAGCATGCATCCCTTCTGGATAGTTACCTCTTGTCACAAAATCCACAATCTCCTTGTACTCCATTGGAACCTCTTGAGTGATTGAGATTCTCATGAGTTCCTCATCTGGAAGGAATCATCCACTAGCTCATCTCCATCATGATCATAGGCTCTAGATAACAAATCAACATTTGCATGTTTCTTTCTTGGCCTATCCTCAATGGTGTAGTCATACTCAGACAAGAGTATCATCCACCTTGTTAGTCTCTCTTCAACACAAGGCTTGTTGAAGATGTACTTCAAAGCCTTGTGATCCGTGACAATGGTGGCTTTCCCTCCAATCAAGTAATGTCTAAACTTCTTGAGACCAAAGATCACTACCAACCCTTCTCTCTCCGTGATAGAGTAGTTCTTCTCTACTGAAACCATCTGCCTACTAGCATAAGCTATTGGATGATCATGCCCATCTTGGTCTAATTGACTAAGAGTGCATCCTATAGCTACATTAGAAGCATCAGTGTAGAGGATGAAAGGCTTACTCCAATCAGGTTTAGCAAGAATTGGAGCTACAACAAGGGATTGTTTGAGTTCCTCAAAAGCTTTGAGAGCCTCCTTGTCCTGCAAAATCACCATGTAATCTACACCCTTCTTCATGTAGATGGTCAATTCATAAGCCTTGTTGGAAAATGAGAAGATGAACCTCCTATAGTATCCAACCATCCCCAAGAATTGGCATAACTTTGTCAAGCTTGAAGGGAATGGAAGGTTTGAGATTTTCCTCACCTTCTCAGGATCAACTGCTATTCCATCCTTGGAGATGATGTGCCCCAAAAGTAGACCTTCTTCACATCCAAAAATGCACTTCTCTGGGTTGAGTGATGCATTTGCCTCATCAAAGTGTTGCAAGACCTTGATTAGGTGCTCAAAGTGCTCCTCCTTGCTTCCATAGACACAAAAGTCATCAATGAAGTCTCTCACAAATTTCCCAATGAAAGGTTCAAATACCTTGTTCATGAACCGTTAGAATGTGACTGGAGCATTGCAAAGCCCAAAAGGCATGACCTTGAAAGCGTAAGTTCTCCAAGGTGTGGTGAATGTGATGAGTTTTTGATGTTCTGGTGCAATATTGATTTGGTTATATCCACTATAACCATCTCTAAAATTGTACCTCTCATGACCTGCAACCTCCTCCAAGATCTCATCAATGAATAACATTAGGTAGAAGTCCTTCTTGGTAATAGCATTGAACTTCTTGTAATCCACACATACCCGAAGCTTGCCATTGTTTTTCTTCACAATGACAATTAAAGACACCCATTCTGAATTCTCTACCTCAAAGATAAATCCAGCCTCCTTGAGCTTATCAATCTCCTCCTTCACAACCAAAGATATTGGTGGGCTAATGCGAAGTTGTTTTTGGCAGATTGGTCTTGCATGTGACTCCACCTCTATCTTGTGCTCCTCCAAGGTGACTTCCTTCAAATCCTTGTAACTGAAAGCAAAAACATGGATGAACTTGTGGAAAATCTTCTCAAATCTCACCTTCTCCTCCTTGGTAACATTTGAGCCATACTTGAGAGTAGCTAACCTTCTCTCTACCTCCTCAAGTGTCAATGGTGATTTATTTGGGTCCTTCAAAACCTTTGGCGTAGGTGAAAAATCCATAGCACACAAAGGATACACATTTGAATCAAATTCAAATTCATACTCCTCCGTGAAAGTCTCCTCTTCCATACTTGTGTCCACACTTGAAGCTCCTTCTTCAGAATCTGATTCCCAATAATCAGAAGATGATGTATCCAAATATGAAGTGTTGGTGGTGTTAGTCACAGGAACTGTGACTCTATGGTTTGATGGCCCAATCCTCAAGTACACTTTGTGCCATTGATCAATTGTGCGTGCTGCTCTCAACCATGGCCTCCCAAGAAGTAAGTCAGAGCTTGAAGGAAAGTCATGAGATTTTGAACTCCTATAACTGAAACTACCACTTTATCCATCACCCCTACTAGTCGAACTTGCTGCTTGTTTGCCATGCTCACCACAAATGTTGAAGGTCTTGGGGGTATCATACCCAACTTCTTCATCAACCTTTCTGACATGGCATTTACTGTTGATCCTCCATCAACCAATGCATCCTTGATGTTGTGACCATTCACTCTCACATCAATCTTGGAGGTATATTCACAAGCCTCCCATGGTGCTGGCTTGGCATCCACCACCCTCATTGATACTGGAGCTTTTGCCTTCTTCTTCTTCTTGCTCCTTGTAGAACTCAAACCACCTCTAAGCTCCTTTCTCAAGGTAGGGTTCAAAGCAATCAATTGGCCCAATCTGATGTTAGCCTTGTGACTACAAACATCCTCCAACACATTGTAGTTCCATTGTTGCTTTGAAATCAAGAAATCCTCCATCCCCAACTTCTTCCCTGGAGTCTTTGTTGTTGATGGTGTTGAGGTGCAAGTGCTCCTAGTAGACATAGGAGTATCCTTGCTTGGCGTAAATCTTTGAGAAGAATGAACATCCTCTGCAAAACGAGCTCTCTTCTTCTCTTCTACCAAGAGCTCCAAATTAAGACTCTTGGAGTTTGAGCACTCTCCCTTCTCATACTTGCTCTCCACCACATCTATGGATGCTATCTCCTTACCTTTGTTTGGATTAGGAGCCACTTGGGTTTCACTACCACCCTCTTTTCCTCTATTGGCTCCCTCATAACCCCTTCCTCCATGGTAAGTGGAATTTGAGCAATTCCTTTGGATATGGCCTCTTCCTCCACAACCAAAACAATTTCTATCATTGAAATTGTTGGCGGGTTGAACTCCATGTGAGCATGTGTGTGGTATTGTGATATTTAGCTTGGTATTACAAGTACTTAAGAGATATTATTTATATAGAGATAAATGATGGTTCTATATTAGCCATGGTTAGCTAAAGTTAGCCATAGCTAAGATAGAAGGGACCTTACTTTAGAGGAAGTAGAAAAGATGAGCACCACTATTTTGGATTTTAGTGTGTTGACTTGGTATTATTCCTAGGTGTTTGGCTTTGAGGAAAGAGTTGAGAACTCTTGGGCCCGCAAGCCTTTTTGTTTTGGATTCTTCTTTAGTCCAAGGATAGCCCATGTGAAGGAATCCTTGACTTAGTGGTTGGGTCAAGATAAGACCACATGCTTAGGGAAATATGCCCATGTGAATGGATATTCCTTTCTACTTTTTGACTTTACTTGACTTTTAGTCTAGTAACTTGAGTTACTACGGTAATTAGTAACTTTGGTACGTAACTATTTCATAAGTATATAAACAAGGGGTGAGGATGTACTCATCATCCTTTCATTTGCAACTATCTTTCTCTCATTGAGTTCTCTAGTGAGCAATGTCTTGAGTCTTGGAGTGTTAGCCTTGGAGGAGTATGATGGAGTTGGAGTTCCTTGCCTTCTTAGTCCATGGTGCGCTACCATAATAGCCATAAGAGGTTCATCCTGAGTGAGAGACAGGCCGGCTCACATTTTTGGTTCCATTGCCGGGACCTCTCTAGAAGGCAAGATAATGTTCCGCGTTCAATTCTACATTAGGCAGAATGAGGGTATGAGAACTCACTTGGAGAGAACATTAGGAGAGGAGAGGGCTGAACTTATGTTAGAGAACCAAGATCCATTTGTATACCCTGTAGTTCATTATGATGTCTTTGAGGTGATTTTGTACATCTTGTACACATGAGAGGAATTGGAGAGATTGTGTGAGGTGGATTGCAGATTTTGGGGATTAAGGTGATTTTGGGTAAAATCTCAAGTTTGAGATTTGGACTTGAGATTTCTACACAAGATAGCTTGGGTTATTTTTTAGTTAGCACACTTGAAATTATTGTGAGAGTTACTATGCACACTGGGCTAGAATTTTTGAAAGATGATAGGGTAAAGTGCTCCCGCAACTGCATGCTCTTTGGAAAATTGTATAGAGTCTGCCATTTCTTCAATTTTCAGTGAATTGTCCTGAAAATTTCCAAGAAAATTCAGTGCATTGTATTCTACCTGCTGCCACACAAATTAGAGAGAGATCATTCTTGCGCAAGGAATTATGAGCTTTTGAAGTGAGGAGGTGGTTTTCAGACCAAATCTGAAATATGTGTGCTGAGTAGAAAGGTGTTTAGGCCAAATGGCTCAATGAAATGATCTGAAATTTTGCAGTGAGTGACACCCTAGAGTTTTGATCAAGTGTGCAAAATTTAAGAGGACTATGACATACTACTTGGGAAATTTGAGTGACATTGTGAGGAAGAGTCAATTCTGCAGAGTGGAGATCTCATGCATGAGGAGTTTGAGATCAACAAAAAGCATGTTTGAGTGTTAAGATTCATCTTGGGAACATGGAGGGTCATCAAGAGTGGAAATTGAGATTATGCAAGGTTCCCCAAGGGTTTGAGGTGATTGTAGGGGTGGATTTGAGGAAAAGAGAGTTTACAATAGAATTTGAAGAGAGTGTTGAGAGGATCCAAAAACCTATACCACTTGGAGGAAAGAGTGAGTCTAAGTGCTTTCTATGTGGAGAGAAGGGACATAAGGCAAGTTCATGTCCATTGACCTTTAGAGCAAGAGATTGAGGGAAAGGAGAGGCTTACTTGACTTGGGTTTGCATGTTGGACCTTCTTCACCAAGATTAGGAGGGAAAAGATCTAAGACCAAGGAGTTGTGTGAGGTTTGTGGAGTGGAAGGACTTCCAAAAGGACATGAGTGTAGTGGAGTAAAATCACTTTTGGAGACTTTGGTGAAGGATCTTGGAGAGAGTCTTAGTACAACTACATAAATACTACCACTTTCATCAGCTAGTTCTCAAGATTAGTGATGGAGATAATCTTTCAACTTATGGATAAATTATCCATGAGGGTTCAATTAATATGCACTCTAGGATTTGATGTTGCTATAGAAATCTTGGAGCAACCTGAACCTTTTTTGTTCCCTAGGGTGGATTACTCTCAAATGGTGTTAGTCATGTATATACTCTATTAGTAATAGAGTGAGAGAAAAGAAAAGAGAAAAAAATTGAGAGAAAGAAAGATAATGAGAGGTTAAGATGGGGAAACTTCCGGTTTTCTTTGGCAATGATGGAAAAGATGTGGAGGCCTTTTTGAGAGACTTCAAGAGAGCTTGCATAGGAAACAATGAGAGGAGGAAGAATGAGTGGGCCTCATTATTACCAGATTTCTTTGAGGATGCAACACTTACATGGTATGAGTCAGAATACCAAAAGAGAGAGAGGAGAGATGGGGAAGAAGAGTCTTGGGAGACTTTGACTTCAGCACTCATTGAGAACTTTCTTCCTGATGAGAGTTATGAGAGATTGATGAGTGAGGTTACATTTCTCAAGCAAGGAGATGGAGAGAAAGTGAGAGTCTATGTGGAAAGAGTGGAAAAGTTAGAGTCCAGATTTTGCATAGTGTTGAGGAAGGGTGGGGATGATGTGGAGACTACAATGATTGGCATAGGAGCCATGCTCACCAAGAATTTTGTGGGAGGGTTGAGACCACAAATTAGAAGCAAGGTGAGATATGAGAAATCTTCTTCCAAGGTTGAAGCTATCAAGATCGCAATTCATATGGAGGAGAGTTTGGAAGGGGATGAGAGTGATTTGGTGGTGAAGGAGGTTGTGCATCCTCCTCAAGGCTCCAAGTATAGTGGAAATTCTGATACTTTGGTGACAAGGGTTGCACCACAAGTAGTGGTTGCTCCAGTTCTTGCACCTCCACCAAAAGATCCACTTCAAACCATCATAGAACAACTTGCGGATCTCAAGATCAATATGGTGCAACTATGGGAGAAGAGAGAGGTGGATCAAATGTAGGGAGAGGGCCTAGGAGATATGGAAACTATCCATATAGAGGAGGCCAACCAGCCAACAATTTCAATGATAGAAATTGTTTTGGTTGTGGAGGAAGAGGCCATATCCAAAGGAATTGCCCAAATTCCACTTACCATGGAGGAAGGGGTTATGAGGGAGCCAATGGAGGGAAAGAGAGAGGTAGTGAAACCCAAGTGGCGCCTAATCCAAACAAAGGTAAGGAGATAGCATCCATAGATGTGGTTGAGAGCAAGTATGAGAAGAGAGAGTGCTCAAACTCCAAGGGTCTTAATTTGGAGCTTTTGGCACAAGAGAAGAAGAGAGCTCATTTTGCAGAGGATGTTCACTCTTCTCGAGGATTCACTCCAAGCAAGGATACTCCTATGTCTACTAGGAGCACTCGCACCTCAACACCATCAACAACAAAGACTCCAAGGAAGAAGTTAGAGATGGAGTACTTCTTGATCTCAAAGCAACAATGGAACTACAATGTGTTGGAGGATGTTGGTAATCACAAGGCTAACATCACAGTGGGCCAATTAATTGCCTTGAACCCTACCTTGAGAAAGGAGCTTAGAGGTGGTTTGAGTTCTACAAGGAGCAAGAGGAAGAAGAAGGCAAAAGTTCTTGTATCAATGGGGGTGGTGGATGCCAAGCCAGCACCATGGGAGGCTTATGAATATGCCTCCAAGATTGATGTGAGAGTGAATGGTCACAACATCAAGGATGAATTGGTTGATGGAGGATCAGCAGTAAATGTCATGTCAGAAAGGTTGATGAAGAAGTTGGGTATGATACCCTCAAGACCTTCAACATTTTTGGTAAGCATGGCAAACAAGCAACAAGTTCGACCAGTAGGGATGATGGATAAAGTGGTAGTTTCAGTTATGGGAGTTCAAAATCTCATGACTTTCCAAGTCTTGAAGGATTCAAGCTATGACTTACTTCTTGGGAGGCCATGGTTGAGAGCAGCACGCACAACTGATCAATGGCACAAAGGTTACTTGAGGATTGGGCCATCAAACCATAGAGTCATAGTTCCTGTGACTAACACCACTAACACTTCACATTCAGATACACCATCTTCTGATTATTGGGAATCAGATTCTGAAGAAAGAGCTTTAGGTGTGGACACAAGCATGGAAGAGGAGACTTCCACGGAGGAGGATGAATCTGAATTTGATTCAGATGTGTATCCTTTGTGTGCTATGGATTTTGCACCTAAGCCAGAGGTTTTGAAGGACCCAGACAAATCACCATTGACACTTGAGGAGGTAGAGAGAAGGTTATCTACCCTCAAGTATGGCCCAAATGTTACCAAGGAGGAGAAGGTGAGATTTGAGGAGATTTTCCGCAAGTTCATCCATGTGTTTGCTTTTAGTTACAAGGATTTGAAAGAAGTCACCTTGGAGGAGCACAAGATAGAGGTGGAGTCACATGCAAGACCAATCCGCCAAAAACAACTTCGCATTAGCCCACCAATATCTTTGGTTGTGAAGGAGGAGATTGATAAGCTCAAGGAGGCTGGATTTATCTTTGAGGTAGAGAATTCAGAATGGGTGTCTCCAATTATCATTGTGAAGAAAAACAATGGCAAGCTTTGGGTACGTGTGGATTACAAGAAGCTCAATGTTGCTACCAAGAAGGACTACTACCCATTGCCATTCATTGATGAGATCTTGGAGGAGGTTGCAGGTCATGAGAGGTACAGTTTTGGAGATGGTTATAGTGGATATAACCAAATCAAGATTGCACCAGAGCATCAACAACTCACCATATTCACCACACCTTGGGGAACTTACGCTTTCAAGGTCATGCCTTTTGGGCTTTGCAATGCTCCAGTCACATTCCAACGGTTCATGAACAAGGTATTTGAACCTTTCATTGGGAAATTTGTGAGAGACTTCATTGATGACTTTTGTGTCTATGGAAGCAAGGAGGAGCACTTTGAGCACCTAATCAAAGTCTTGCAATGCTTGAATGAGGCAAGTGCATCACTCAACCCAGAGAAATGCATTTTTGGATGTGAAGAAGGTCTACTTTTGGGGCACATCATCTCCAAGGATGGAATAGCAGTTGATCCTGAGAAGGTGAGGAAAATCTCAAACCTTCCATTCCCTTCAAGCTTGACAAAGTTACACCAATTCTTGGGGATGGTTGGATACTATAGGAGGTTCATATTCTCATTTTCTAACAAGGCTTATGCATTGACCATCTACATGAAGAAGAGTGTAGATTACATGGTGATTTTGGAGGACAAGGAGGCTCTCAAAGCTTTTGAGGAACTCAAGCAATCCCTTGTTGTAGCTCCAATTCTTGCTAAACCTGATTGGAGTAAGCCTTTCATCCTCTACACTGATGCTTCTAATGTAGCTATAGGATGCACACTTAGTCAATTAGACCAAGATGGGCATGATCATCCAATAGCTTATGCTAGTAGGCAGATGGTTTAAGCAGAGAAGAACTACTTTATCACAGAGAGAGAAGGGTTGGCAGTGATCTTTGATCTCAAGAAGTTTAGACACTACTTGATTGGAGTGAAAGCCACCATTGTCACAGATTACAAGGCTTTGAAGTACATCTTCAACAAGCCTTATGTTGAAGGGAGACTAGCAAGGTGGATGATACTCTTGTTTGAGTATGACTACACCATTGAGGATAGGCCAGGAAAGAAACATGCAAATGCTGATTTGTTATCTAGAGCCTATGATCATGATGGAGATGAGCCAATGGATGATTCCTTACCGGAAGAGGAGCTCATGACAATCTCAATCACTCAAGAGGTTCCAATGGAGAACAAGGAGATTGTGGATTTTGTGACAAGAGGTAACTATCCAAAAAGGATGCATGCTAGGGAGAAGAAGGCTCTTGCAGCAAGATCTAGACCTTACACAATGGTGGTGGATATTCTTTTTCACCAAGGAGCAGATGGTCTACTTCAAAGAGCAGTGGGTAAGGAAAAGTCTATCCTACTCATAAAGGAGTTTCATGAAGGTTTAGTATGTGGAGGACACTTTGCAAGAAAGGTGACTGCTTTCAAGATTCTAGATGTAGGTTACCATTGGAGAGGGATTTTCAAGGATTGTCTAGATTATTGCAAAACTTGTCATGTTTGTCAAGCTTTTGCTAGAAAGTCTACATACACTCTACCACTTAGATCAATTCCATTGCTAGGACCTTTTGAGAAGTGGGGAATTGATTTTGTAGGTCCTCTCAATAGAACCCCAAGGAAAAATTGGTACATTGTGGTAGTTACTGATTACCTTACCAAGTGGGTTGAGGCTAGACCATTTAGGGAAAGGAATGAAGATGAAGTGGGTAGATTTCTTTATGAACGCATTATCACTAGGTTTGGATGCCCTTTGGAGTTGGTTTATGATAGAGGAGGAGAGTTTACAAGAAGCATTACTACAGCCATGCTACGACATTTCTCTATCACACATAGAGTAACTACATCCTATAAGCCAAATTCCAATGGCTTGGCAAAGAGAACCAATCAGACCTTGTGCATGATGTTGGCCAAAGATGCAGAAATGGAGGGAGCTAAACATCATTGGGACAAGAGGATTCATGCAGTTTTGTGGGAGTATAGGACAACCATGAAGACTTCCACCGGATATTCTCCATTTCAATTGGTATTGAGTCTACCTTACCTATTCACTTTGATCTTCCTACCTTCCAAATCATTCATAGGAGATTGAAGAAAGCACAAGGAGGTGATGCAGAAAAGTCAAGGAAGGATCAACTCATGGAGTTGGAAGAGGCAAGATCAGTTTCTATGGTTTGAGTAGAGCAAGCCCAAAGGAAACAAAAGGAGAACCATGACAAGAGGCAAGGCAAGAAGAAGGTGGAGACTTTCAAAGAAGGTGATTGGGTAATGTTGTTTGATTCCATTCGATTCAAGAGAGTGCAAAAGAAGTTTTTGCCTAAGTACTTTGGACCTTTCATAGTGGAGAAGGTGTGGGGCAATTACACCTATGATCTCAAGGAGTTGTGAGGAAGACACTTTGATAGGATTAACCATGATAAGTTGAAGATGTACCATAGAAGGTAGAGAGACCTTCACTTTGAGGACAAAGTGAAAACTTAGTCCGGGGGTAAATGTAACACACATTTGTGCAGGTGTGTGGTATTGTGATATTTAGCTTGGTATTACAAGTACTTAAGAGATATTATTTATATAGAGATAAATGATGGTTCTATATTAGTCATGGTTAGCTAAATTTAGCCATAGCTAAGATAGAGGGGACCTTACTTTAGAGGAAGTAGAAAAGATGAGCACCACTATTTTGGATTTTAGTGTGTTAACTTGGTATTATTCCTAGGTGTTTGGCTTTGAGGAAAGAGTTGAGAACTCTTGGGCCCGCAAGCCTTTTTGTTTTGGATTCTTCTTTAGTCCAAGGATAGCCCATGTGAAGGAATCCTTGACTTAGTGGTTGGGTCAAGATAAGACCACATGCTTAGGGGAATATGCCCATGTGAATGGATATTCCTTTCTACTTTTTGACTTTACTTGACTTTTAGTCTAGTAACTTGAGTTACTACGATAATTAGTAACTTTGGTACGTAACTATTTCATAAGTATATAAACAAGGGGTGAGGAGATACTCATCATCCTTTCATTTGCAACTATCTTTCTCTCATTGAGTTCTCTAGTGAGCAATGTCTTGAGTCTTGGAGTGTTAGCCTTGGAGGAGTATGATGGAGTTGGAGTTCCTTGCCTTCTTAGTCCATGGTGCGCTACCATAATAGCCATCAGAGGTTCATCCTAAGTGAGAGACAGGCCAGCTCACAGGCATAGTTGGGGCCAAGGAGAGAGAATATATCCTTCTACAAGCCAAGCGGTTCAGATTGGAAGGTAGACATCTTCTTTGTGTGTGGGAGGATGGTAAAGTGCAAGTAGTATCACTTCTATCTCAAAGACCACAATTGGTCTATCATGCTCATGAGGAGCTAGGACATTTTGGAGTAAAGCATACATATAGCTTACTCTAAAGTCATTATTGGTGGCACAGTATGCAGACCCATGTAAAGCAATTTGTTGCAAGATGTGCGATTTAAGATCAAGTTAGAGCATCATTCAATGCTCTTACACCATAGTTGCACCCATTACCTATCATTGGAATGGGTTACCACCGGAATTTGGACTTTGTTGGACCTTTACCATTGATTTTGGAGCACTTCTCCAAATGGATTGAGTTGGTGGCACTTCTTGATAAGTCCAATGAAGGGACAACTTCCTTGTTCCTAGATCGGGTTCTTAGTCATTTTGGTGCACCAGTTGAGGTTTTGACTAATCAAGGTATAGAGTTCTTGGGGGAGTTTCAGGTCTTGTGTGATAAGGCTTTGATTGATCCTCTTATTACCTCTCAAGATCACCTTGAGGCAAATGGCTTAATAGAGAGAGTGGTTCAAACAATGAAGAGAGGATTACGGAAGTATGGTTTGCAAATAGGCCACTTGGGAGATTGGGATCTCCTTACCTTGATTGGCCATGGGCTATCGGTTTAGCCGACAAGCCTCCTTTGCATCCTTCTCTCCTTACTTTCTACTCTATGGACAAGATCCAGATTTACCTACAACCATTTGTTGAGATGTTACTATAGTTTTGAACTTGGATGATCTAGATTTATGGATGAGTGCATGTTCTCAATGTGCAAAGATCTTTTGTAGAGTGATGCCGATAGCCTTTGAGAACTTGGAGATTGCTCAGCATAGGGATACCTTATGCTATACTTCCATTTGAGGAGGAGGTTATTGACCCTCAATTCATTGATTTCATCCAAGTGACTATGTATATCTACGACAGAAAGCATCAACAACACTTGATGGTTCTACATGCCGCACTATCTTGAGAGTGCATGAGGTTTTGCCATCTGGAGTCCTTGTGTTGGAAGGACGTGATGGTGTTGTCTAGAAGGATCATGTGTGCAATTGTGTGCCATACCACCTTCCAAACATTGATGGTACTATGGACCCAAGCTTGGCACTTGTACATGCAGGCTTGAGGTGTATGTTATGCGGCTCTTCTAGTGGAGCTACTACTATGTCTATGTGTGATAGTTGTTCGAGAGGATGTCATATGGCATGTATGACTCCTCCTCTCATGATGGTTCCTCAAGGATAATGGTTATGTTCTAGATGTACTTGACCTATAGCTAGTTCACCCTTTATATGGTATAGATTGCAGACCGATGACTAATGATGGAGCTCAATAGCACCTGTTTCTTGATCTTTTTCCCACCATAGGGTATCCTATATACTTGGGGTAGATGGCTATTTGGAGCTAGAGGAACCTAATCGCCAGCTAGAGGAACGATTGTGGCACTTGAGAGTCCATGTATGACTTTGGTGTGACTTGTGCTTCTATAGTAGGTGATGTTGATAGCGATGGATGTTATGTAGCGATGTATATATACACTACAATTGTCACGCCATTTGTAGCATCGCACCTAGATTGCTTGTACTCTAGAGTAATAGTGTTGGTAGTCAAAAGTATTTTGGGAGTTACTCATAGACTACTTGTTGGTGGTCAAATTTCCTATTTGGGGTATTGATTACATGGTGGGGCACATCGTCACTTGCACTATTTGCACCATCGGGTGTGCCATCAACGGGACCATTAAAGTTGGAGATCAAGGTCAAAATTAGAGGTATACCTTGGAAGTGCAACTCCAAAGAGCTCACTTCTTTGATATTGAGCCTTTGATTTTTTGGTTAGAGTGAATAGAAAGCCAATGAGAGTCACCTGGAACCTCTTAGCTAAAGTGGGTGTGACTTGATTGTAATAAGTACCCGATTGTTGGCAGATTATTGAATGATAGATCAAGTATTGATCTGATTGAGTGTGATTGGAATTGTGAACAAATTGATTATTGTGGCACTTGAGAGTCCATGTATGACTTATGTGTGAGTTGTGTTTCTATAGTGTGTGATGTTGACAACGATGTATGTTATGTAGTGATGTATATGCGCATGATAAATTTGACAAAAGTGGAATCAAATCATTTGGTTGGAGTAGCAAATATAGCACCAATAGGAGCACCAACACCAACAGCATGACTAGGACCAACACCAACAACAGACATAATGATTTGATTCACAAAGGATAGTGGGGAATTTCTCTCCCAAAACCCAGACTAATAGAGAATATAAGAGAAAATTCTCTCCCAAAAACCCAAAGAAAAGAGACACTCTTCTAAGGAGTAACAAGAGATTCTTGTTTTTCTAGATACACTAGTGTGTGAGAAAATTAGATCTCTCCGAATTTTGAAACTATGTGCTAAGGCATCCCCTAGCAGCCAAAGAAGAAAATTTAAGGCTTATCTCTTTGATACCATGTGAGAAAATGCATGTAAGTAGGGGATAGATTGATTGGACAATTGATAATCCCAGAATTGGGATTATATAGGTACATAGGCAAGCTCGAGAGGATCAAGAGCTATGCTTGGGTAATTCATCTAACTAACTTAAAGTAACTCATGCACATTTGCTAGCTGCAATGGTCTAATAGTCTAACATGTAACTCATGTGCTTAGTGTAACTCGTGTGAACAGGAACCCATGAATAGTAACCTATGAACAATGATCTAAAGCATGAACACAAAATGCTTCATTATAATGATGTTTATCTAACAAAGGTATCGTACCAAAGAACTTGGATTTGGAAAGGTAGTAGATAGGGAAATTCCCTCGGTTGGTCTACTTACCAAGCTGTAAGTCTGTTGTGGCTAGAAAACAACCTAGCTCAGTCCTACAGAGAAAGCAACATATCTCATTCAGCACAAAAATTGTCTTGGGAAGTTGCAGAATGCTATACTTACACACACAAGTGCTAGAGTCTTAACTGCATATGGTCTAGGTAACAAAGTTGGTCTAGGGAGCTAATCAGTTCCTTCCAAACTTGAAAGAGATGGATTTTTGGTGTTTTTTAATTAAGTAAAGGTGACTACATAGAACACATGAAGGATGGGAAGGCCTCATCTAGATGTACAAGGGAGAGAAAAGAGAGGTAAAATAGAGCTAGGTACCAATAGAATCAATGTGAGAAATCTGCACTATTGCACCTAAGATATCATAGCCAAGCAAGTTGTAAGGTCTACAAATTACTAAAGTATGTGAAGAAACATTCCCTAGAATGATTGTTCTCTTATGGATTGCACCAACCAATACTCTCTATAGAGCAATGGATACACACTATATGCTACAAAGTATGAGAGTGAGAGTGGTACTAGTGCTCTCTCTAGGGCACCAAATACGTACTATATGCTACAAAGATCGAGAGTGAGAGTGGTACTAGTGCTCTCTATAGAGCAACAGATACATTCTGTATGCTACAAAGTAAGAGAATGAGAGTGGTACACTAGCATTTATGAAAATTTCTACATGATTAATCAATTATGTGTAAACTTTCAAAACAACAGCTTGAAAACACCAGAAGAGCCTACAGAGCTTTTATCAAATCTCTTTATCCTGACCTATCGGTGGCTTTGTTGTGTATGATTATGCGCTGGTGTAGTTTTGATCCCCAATCGGATTTGAACTATTTTCTTCTGTAATAAGCCTTTGTGAACAGAGAGAGTTGGCCCCAAGTATTTTTTACAATCTTATGGTCCGACGGACACCAACTTCCATTGTTGAAGGCTTGTCCATGAACCCTTAAGTTCCGCTACATGGATTAGCCCTAGATTTATGCTCAGTGCTTTCCGTTCAATAACCCAACCTAGGCCAATCCTGTTTCAATAAAAAACAGGATCCGGCTAGGCCGTTGCTTATTTTCGGAAAGACTGCTGAAGTGCTCTCCCAAGGAAGCATTGTATATTGATTGCAGTCTGTAAAGGAACTAGATGCTTCAAGTTTGTCATTCGCCTGCGGCTTAGGAGAAGCTTGAACCGTCTGTTGAAGGGCGATTTTGCCTCCAGAAGCCCAGTCCTACAGGATATAAGGAGCTCTCCTGTACAGATTAATCCTCAACTAGATTTTCATCGGGGCAAACTGGAGACCAGAACAACAATGTACTAGGCCACACACACTATTAGCATTACAAATTAAGTTCCGAGTCAAGAGCTGGGTGACATACCCTAATTTCACGGACTAAGGATTTCCTGCAATGTGCAAACACGCAGGAAAAAAATGAACGGCGTAGAAAGAAGCTGAGAGTTACTCAGATGACAAGTACAAGCACAAAATCATTTGCAAGGAAGTTAGGGGAGAAAATCGAACTGCTAAAGATCATTTCTCTACGAAGTTAATTACCGAAAATTCTTTAATACAATTTATACTAAGGACACGAACTGCACACATTTATCTCGGAAGCAAGCAAGCAAGCACATGATAGACAGAAATCAACGGGTCAAAAGCGGCAAAAGAATTGAAGGATTTGAGCTTCAAGAGCAGAAACCGGTGACAGTTTGAACGATGAGTGGGCGATTTCATGAAAAATTAATCGGTCGGTACTTCTACTCTTGTTTAGGCCAGACGCTAATCTTTTCTTTCTCGAACTTGACGTAAAGGCAAGCTAATCCAACAACTGTATATGCCTGCACGAAGAGAGTCCCTGAATCATGGTAATGGAGAAAACTGTCACCGGTTGCAAGTTCAACAAGGAGAACAGCGGCCAGCCCCAATGCTGCAAGTCTGCCGTTGAGCCTCTCTGTGTACGGCTTCATGCCCAGCTCCACAACCAGACCATCTGCCACTGGATCCTTGAGAGGAACTGGAGGAATATATAAACTCTTGTTATTCGATGATGAGCTACTACTGCTACTGGGAAACATCTGCTGCTGGCCATCCAGGCCCCCTTCTTTTCGAGCTTTCCTCGCTTCTGCTTTCTTTCCAGTCCCACTGGTTACCTTCCTTTGCAATTTTGCAAGCCGAGCATCAAAATCATCTCCATCGACACCGCTGTCTGCAGCAGCAGAAGCTTCTTGTTTCTCCTCTTCTTGGGCTCTTATCCTCAATAATCGTCCAGCCCTTTGCTGTACTCCTACATTGCTATTCTTCCTGAGTGCACACCCCAATTCTCGGCTCAAAGAAATTTGGCAGGAGATTCCAGACAGCGAGAGTGACCTAATCGCCATTGCAGCTACCACTGAACGCTAGAATCTATCTACTGAATCTGCCTGGACACATGAATTGTACAGTATACTACTCCTATCCCGCCCAGCTCAAGAGATCATGACTAACTAACTATGGATGGAAGTTACCACGTCGCTCTCTTCATAAGCGGCTCTCCACCTCTTATTTTGAGATTGAAAGTGTACCTCAGATCAGGCAGTCCTTTGGGTTCTTTTTGTCGTTTATACACCGGTATTCGTTCATTCACTTTCTATCACGTGAATGAATTAGTGTCAACAATACGGTACATGAGATGGTAAAGTTTCGAGGCATTTTCGATTAGCAGTGAATTTCACATAAGGAAAGTATCCACAAGCCTACGATTCACATAGCTGTTGCTGTGGGTTTAGTTAAAATGTGGGGCGCCCACCCCCAACTGAAGTATCGTAAGTTCCTCTGCAAAGGGCCCCAGATAGGGTGATTTATTTTAAAACACCTCGTCATTTATAGTCAAACTACTAAATGCTGCTGTCAAAGAGAACTGAAGAAACCCGTTCAGTATAAGTGACCGGTTGGTGAGTGCGTAGGAAAAGATATAGTCACTATAATGGTCGTCCTCTCTGTTTCCATCGATCTCTTCATTGTAGTGAAACTGACATTGTTGTGCCTTTTCTTGTCAACACTCTTTCAGTGATTTGAGAACATACCCATGTTATGAACGTGCGTGATATCTCGCTGATTAACTGATGCCTTCAGATTCCCCTAGTTTGGAGTCAGTAGTTACAAGGACATACAAAAGGTTAAAGCGCTGAGATGAAGGCGGCAGACGAGGTGAAAAGGTGGTGATGAGACAGGTCTGTCAAGTCATCTGTTTCTGTTTGTATTGAGTTGAACATCGTATAAATGACTCCAGGTAAAGGAGTAGAGTACAATACGGTAGCACGCTCTGCCAGATTAGCGATCACAAGTAAGACAGTAATGCATCAAGAACGAGCACTTTGGCCCTATGGCAATATTATCAACTTTACATGAATATCACAACGAGAGATGATTGCATTGACACTTGCCCCGCCGACTAAGTTTAATCCTGTGGGTAGAGAACGGGTATCAAACAAGAGAAAAACAGAGATGACTGCGCTGCTTCACGAATACCCAGCAGAAAGTGACGGGTGATATGACAACAACATCTTGCTTGCTGGCCCTGTATGGGTCGCATGTAAAGATAGTAAGCACGAGGCCGACTGAAGTAATCACCACGACTTCGTTAAGAAAATTATGACAAGCCCTCCGGAACAAGTGGAGTCTCTTGCTCATGAATCTCTCGTGGTCTGCCGACATGGAAGAAGGTATTCTCCTTGTCACTGCATATACATACAGTAAGGTGGTTAGTAAATTAAATGACTCCTTATACAAGGTCTTTAACGACCACCGACTCGGCTTTGAACCCTCAACTAACGTGTTGTGCACCCGAACAACTTGTGTCCAAATGGTACCTGATTGACTTAACCTGTTGCTCGATGTCTAAGATACATCCTTGACTGCAGATCCACGGCCCGGAAGGAGGTTATGCGCTCTCGGCTTGCTGTTTGCTTGCAGCCTACAGCCAACGGCTCACTGGAAATGCGATACTTGATCATACAGACAACTTACATCCCACCTTTCTCCTCCTCAATCTTCCTCAAAGTCACCAACGACCTCCGAAGTCGATTTGCACTGAAAGAGTCAACGTAGCTGGATGTTAAGATGGGAATTTCCCTCACGTTTGAAATCTGGGGCAAATACAAATTTTTACAAAAGGTGAAAAGATCTCCCCGTCAAAGTGGACAGAACTCCATTCAACCATCTTCGTAACTAACCTCGTAGCAGTACCATCGCTTGTGACATAGGACTCGTGTATGAATCTTTTCAACTTCTCCGCTGGCCACTTACTTGACCAAATCTTTCTTGGTCAGTTGCTTGTCGAAATCACCTGGTCTGTCCATCGAAAATCTTTGCTTTTCTACATGAAGAACGCAGTCTTTCTTTTCTCGTTTCAGTGCAGTCAGAAGTTCAAAGCTCCTGCTAGCAATGGGAGAATCCCAAAACCCACTTCTTAGGGAGTTAGAAGTGTACTTATCGATGGTCACTCGGAACTCTTTCATCTCCTCAAGCAGCTGTAAGGCTGAGTTCCACTTCTCTACCTTGCAAAGCCCTCGAATAAGAGTACTGTATGTGATTACATCCGGTGCAAGCCCTTCCTGTTTCATCTTAGAAAATAACTGAAGTGATCTTTGGATTTCTCCAGCCTTACTCCAACCGTCCATTACAGAGTTGTAGGTAACAACGTCTGGATCACAGCCCTTCCTTTTCATTTTGTGGAAAATCTGCAAAGCTTTTCCCGACTGACCTGCCTTGAAAAGAACATCAATTATAGAATTACAAGTGGTAACGTCACAACATCTCGTACGCTCTTCAGATTGCTGAAATATCTCCAGTGATGTGTGCCACTGACCAGCCTCACCAAGGGCCACAATCAATGTACTGTAAGTGGTTGCATCAGGTGTACACCCACTGATCTTCTGCATTCGATGGAAAAGCTTCAATGCCTTCATTGAAAGGCCCCTCTTCCCGAGTCCATCAATCAGCTGGTTAAAAGTAACTACATCTGCTGGACATTTAGCTCTCTTCATCACCTTAAGAAGAGCGTAAGCTTCCTTAAGCTTCCCCGCTTTACAGAGAATTTTGGTGATGGTATTGTAAGCATACAGATCAGGAACACAACCATTGCTCTGCATTTTCTCGAATAGCTTCAAAACTTCCGCTAAGCCATCCCTTCTGTATATGGCGTCAAAGAGAATGCTATACGTAATCACGTTCGGTGAACAAGCCTTCTCTGCCATCTGCTCCAAAATCTTCTCTGCCATATCTGCTTTGCTATCCTCAGCTAGTCCTTTGAGGAGCGCATTGTAGGTCACAACATCAGGTGCGCAATTCCTTGCCTCCATTTCATTGAAAACTTTGCACGCCTCCCCCCTGCAACCTCTGTCCACCAGCCAATTGACGCAGCAGTTATACATGAGCAGGTTGGGAGAAAAACCACCTTGTGCCATTGAACTGAATAGCGAAGAAACGTCACTTAGCTTCCCTGCCTTCCCCAGGATTGTGCTGAGATGATTGTAGAATTCTGCCTTCGGGGTTCCATGCCTTTGTGCCATTGTTCTTACTAACCTGCTCGCTTTAGTCCACTGCCCATCAATGACGAAACTCCCTATGACAGACTTGAAGGTAGCTGCACTAGGAACAAACTCATCGGGTTGTAGTAGACACATAAGTTCATATAATGATTCCATATGACCTGCTTTGCAAAGGCTTTTTACGATGGTATCATGGATAGGAGCACCAGGATAGCACCCATGCTCCTGCATACTTTCATAGTACTTCAGGGATTCCTTCACACGCCCTGCAGTGATAAGAGCACCAATAATTATTTCGTAGGAGCTGACATCCGGACTGAATCCCCACTGCCCCATTCTTTCTATGAACTTCAGAGCCTTATCTACCTGGGCTCCCCGGCAATAGGCCGACAGGATGGCATTGCAAGTACCCATATCTGGTGAGCAGCCCTGCTGAAGCATGTTGCTGAACACAGAGATTGCCTTCTCTAGTCTCCCGGTATAGCATAATCCTACCACAAGTGTACTATATGCAATTAAATCAGGTTTATGGCCCGCCAACTCCATAGTCTCAAAGACACTGAGGGCTTCCTCTATCCTTCCCGCTTTACGGAGACCAGTGATGAGAATGCTGAAAGTCACGAGATCAGCCTGGCCAGGACAGGATTGTGACAAGAATTCGAATACCGAAATTGCTTCATCCACCTTCCCAGACTGACACAGACCATGGATAAGAGTGCCATAAGTCACCGCACTAGCTTTGTAACTTCTATTAGCTTTCAATTCATCAAAGAGCTCCCAGGCTTCCGTCCATTTGCCTGAGTTGACCAACCCGCCCAGTAGAATATTGTAAGTCCTCAAATTCGGTTCCCAGTGCTTTCCTTTCATGACGTGGGCAAGCCTGCACGCAGAGCTCACTCTGTTAACTCCACAAAGGCCACCAACGACGGCATTGCAAGTGGAAAGTCCAGGATTCCAACCCTTGTCTATCATTTCCATTATAAGACCTAGGGAAGTTTCCACATTCTCGAGAACCCTCTCCTCTTTAGGGTTTAGTTTGTGAATTAGTATCCTATAGCTATGTGCCGTGTGCTGGTATCCTTCCTCAACAGCCCACTGAAAGAACAACACTGCCAATCTAGGGTCGCTCTGCATTTTCAGCACCTGTGCCACAAGGTTACCACTTAATCTACTCCCTGGTAACGTTTTGTAAAGATCATTGACCCCTCGCTTGCCAAGCTCGTCGTTGATCACGGTAGCAATGTGTTCTGTGTTCTCCTTATCGTAGATCCGCTTCTTTTTTGCTGAAGATGGTGACTCCTCTCTCTGTCCATGAGCGAACCGAGGTAAAGTTGCCAACGAATGTGCACACCTCTTCAGCGAAGCCGAATGATACAAATGAGCTAGAGCAGCGAGCGACTGAGAGGCTCGGACTGAGATTGCCAAAAGACTATTATGCACGACCATCACTCCAACTCCGACCGAGTGGTTCGATGGCAGAACCTTGCCCGCTTTTCTACCCAAAAGGATAGTGAAACCAGAAGCTGCAATCTGTGTCCATCTCGGAGGCAAAGTCAAGACGGATACTCTTGTTTTAATATTGTGCAACGTGAGGTTTGAGGGAAGCCGGGAACCCATTCACGGCCCCGGCGCTCTCCCGCGGTCAACCCTACTTGAATTCTTGAATTCAACGACATTAGAACTTCTACTCTGGACTAAATCCATCAAAGGTTGCGACCTTCATCAGCTCCTTGCAAATTGAGAAACGTTGTTGACCCATCGTGCGTTTTTACTTTGCATTTGACTGGCAGTGGTGCATTTCTCTTAATCCACGAAATGAGAATCTACTCTGATCGACACTACCGAAACGCCAACCTCTGTACCAAGACAGACAGGGCACTTTGACTATATCCGTTGCTTGTGGAGAGTGATGATTCTCATGAATGATAAGTATTCTTTGGTGTCACTTGAAGAGTAAAAGAATGAGGTTTTCAAGTTTTGGTACAGTGTCCAAATGGTACGTACGGAATCTCGACAGGCTATCGAACAACCACGAGACGGAGCTTCTCCAAACCTGGAGAAGCATTTGGACCATTCTCTTAAGTACATTACTAGTGTATACGTTTCCTAAACTAATCAGTTGCGTCAATTTTTCTCTTCTCCTTCGATCTACACAGCCTGTAGAACCCCATGCTCAATCAACTATGTACTCCCTTGCACTGTTGAGTAGTGGGATGCGACTGTATTTGTATGTTAATTTAACGAGTGGCCCTAGGACCCGGATCATCATGCAAGTAGAAGACAAAGACTGTCAATTTCCGGTGCTTGGATCTTCCCCATTCCTGAGTTGTCCTGTCGCAAACGTTGTTCGAGTTTGTCCAAAAGTAGCTGTGCAGAACACTTGTTCAAGTACATTAAGCGAAAATATCAGCTAAAGAAATCGTGCGCGTGGCCCGTGATGTAGGGTTTTCACAAGAAAAGGTTCAATAAACAACTACCTTCCTTTGCTTTACAAGCGAGATTTGTCAAGTTTGCCTAGTGTCGAGGATATCCTCCACCAGTACAGTAAAAGCAAACTGTAATTTACATCATGTCCATCGGAGAGCCAGTCCCCAAATCGTATGCCTCAAGACATTTCGGTTGAGTACCAATTATGGGCCCCGGTATTTCCACCAAGAGAATCTGTAACGCGCAGATGCTAGTCATCAATCCCTCAGACGTTCCAAGTACTTCGTACTGACAAATTCAACAGCAAAATTATGTCTGGTAACAAGGGCAGGGGTACAAAGATCTTGCGCTATATCTCGTAGCTTTTCCTTTTGGCAACCTGGCATCTGGTCTCAACATGTACAGTAATATAGAATCCTTAAACTGTACGAGTTGATTCCGTGTCTACGAGATACTGGAAAGGAGGCCCTTAGACTCACTTTTCTGATCACTAGAAACCTTTGACTCCTCACAGTGGAGAGCCAAGCGCCTGGGTATGAGCTTCAACAACCAACGGCTGATTGGAATCCTATACTGCTGGAGATTGAGCTCTGCATTTTGCCATCTTGTGAGCAAACCAGCTTTGATCCTGTACAGCAAACCACTCTGCACTGAAGTGACTCCTGTGACCTTAGCTCTCGAGACACGTTGCTGCTTGAGACCCACAAAATACACTCGAAGGAGAAGTCCAAGCACGGAGATGATTCACATTGTTCACGGCACTGACACTCTGTGTTTCAAGCCATCAAGATGAAATCAATGCTGCGTCATATAACGGGTTATCCGTATGGAAGACGAGCATATCCCGGCCCTCTTTACTTGAAGCCCTCCTGCCGAACGGGAGCAGTTATTGCCTTCGGTGCTCTCTGCAAGAATGGTCTGTTTATGAGAAACGATCTGAGACATGATAGCCCTTTTAAGCACATCAAGTCTTCAAGTAGGCATGCTTTTAAGTATATGATTTGAGTTTGCACCTAAATAAAATGGAGCAACTGACAATATGAAGGGATACGTAAAATCAAGCAAGTGCCGGGCTTAGTCGGGCTTTTGAAGTGATCTATTACAAATGTAAAATATATCAGTAAGGAAATTTATCCGTTATTCTAAGCAAGAAGTAAAGAGCTAATACTGGAAGTTAGATTTTCAACTCGGACGTTGAACTATGGACAGTTCATGCGACGAACGCCTACTTATCCGCATCAAGTAGCCAGTGAAGCGCTCGGCATCACCATTGCATCGGCTGATAATTAGAGGTCATGTACCAATAAAAGCAACCCCTACCTCTTTCTTAAGTTGCTCCAATAACTTCTCTAGTTCTTTCTCGAGGGAGGAGACTTCGGAGAGAAGTTGTTGTGTCTCTTCTCTTACGTCATACAGCATCATTTCCGCTGGATTATCGAAGTTCCTGTCACCACATAGAAGATTACCGCAGAAAAGAGGAGTTAGATACTGACTTGCGAGCACCGATCAACAGTTACAATATTTCTTGACTCACAACGTTAAAGCTGACCGGGACTGAAAAGAGAGATTCCATTGTCACTTAACCCTGAGCAAGAATACCATGGTCCTACAAATTCCTGAAGCATCGTTTTTTGGATATTTATGTGGAGGAGCTGTCTTACACTACTGCTGAAACATAAGAACGCTAGCAAATAAACTTGGTTGATCTGTCTCGGCAAAACTCCACTCTATGATATACTTCAAGGTTGTCATACACACCTACTATGACTACTGGAAGGGACCGCATTGAGCTGAGCCCGAAATTTCTCCAGGTATGCCTGCTTATTAAACAGACAATTGTAAACTGCCTCCCCATTGCGAGCATAGAAATAGTAAAAGACTGTTCCTGACACTGCCAGCACCAGGAAACAGCGTCCTGGAGGTTCTTTATATACTTGTGTTTTAAAGGTAACCAACGACAACAGAAAGAGAAATAAAGACAATATGCCCCCGTTAACAATCAGCCTGCAAAGCAAGAAAGAATGCGTTAGAACAGCTCTACATTCGCAGGAGTAATTGTACATTATCTCTTCTATGCCACTGCTGCATTCACAAGTCATCCATCATTGTGACTTCCAAATGAATACATCCTCGTTCTCATTGTCACCTTGCAACAAATTCGAGCAACTCGAGAAAGCAAATCTAATTCATGAAACCCTCCTGGGGCTCCAAAGTGTTGTGCATCTCGTTTTCTTCTTTATTGTTCCATGATTTCTACAATTCGACTGTTCTCCAACACATACCGGAATTCATTGTATATGGGTCTGACGTTCCGAAGATGGACTCCCAAGAAAAGGAAGATACAAAAGTAGAAGGGAAAGAGGACGAGTAGGCCAATTGCCCATCCATTTTGTAAATTGCAGTTTCCCAGGGGATGTTTCCCTGTTTCGTGGTCGTTGACGACGAACCTAAAAACAGAACAACGGGTGGAACATTATTTCTACCTTCTTACTTCGGATTTTGGTCGAAGCTTCCCAGGAAGATCTTTCAAGGCTTCCGTGAATCACCACGACGAGCCTGTCGATTAAACGCAGGTGCTCCCACCACGAAAACCATTGGACAGGTTAACACTACGGACAGCAGTCAAAGCATTATAAACTACAACAGATAGGTGGAATCGAAAGAAGAAAATACCTGCTGGCTCGAAATACCGAGGCGCAGATACAGAATATGATGTTAGGAGAAAGCAGCACAGGTAAAGGAAGTGAGAAACTCCTAAAAGGGCCCCGCTGAAGGATGAGAATGTAATACAAGTCGATAAGGCGTACGATGAGGCAGTTAAGCCACAAACCAAATCCAAAGCAGGCCTGCATCCAAAAAGTCCATAGTGAACAAACAGTCCACAGAGTGTCTTTCGGTCGACCAAAGTGGTTGTTTGTCACTAAAGATGATCCCAACCATATGACGCCACCCACGGAGCTGATTACTGTCAATTCTACGCTTTTCGTCTTGATTGGGAGATATGACCTATTAATGACCATCACCACATTTCCTGCGATGAACGGGATCAGCCCCAGGCCAATCACTCCAGCAGTCACGTAATCTAATGGCTGCCTTGGGTCGTCCCTCAGCTCTTCTATTCGTCCTGGATCAGCCCCTATATTGCACTTATTCATATTTGACTTACGTTTCTACAATCCTGCAACCTGCTCGCTAAACCCTTCCTTCGACCTACAACGGCACTTCTACAGCGTTCTGTGGGAAGCTCTCTCTGTCTGCCGTCACCATGATTCTTGCTCAACTCATCATACAGATAACGGCCCCCAGACGCAGCAGCTCACTCTGTCGTCTTAAACAATTCTCCACTCATCCTCTCGCGAGCAATCCAATACACAGTCCAGCAACTCCTCCGGAATTCTCCCGAAACCGCAAACATCATCTTCATCACTCCCTTTGCTTCCCTTCCTTTATTCAAACACAACCACTACTGAAAGTTGGCTCCTCCTTGTCACGTTTGAACGCCACGACTACTTCTCCTCCCTCTTCAATTGGGTGGCAACGAACTCCATATCTAGCTAACGCGTCCTGACGACTCGTTCCAGTCAAACTCGTATGATCTCTCTCTCTCTTTCTCTCTATGTCAAAGGCTCTTCTCTCTCTCTCTCTGTGTCTCTGTCAAACGCTCTCTTCTCGCTTGGACGAAGAAGAAGAAATGGCCGCTCTGTCTCTCTTACAGCGAGTTGACTCTTCTTACTCCGAACTGACCTGAACCTGACCTGAACCTGCCGTAAGGAGCGTACCCCACTCGGTTCTGTACCGATTCAACGCTTGTGCTGTACTGTACTGCAGTACGTGGTGCTGCCCGGGCAACTGTTTGAGCGGTTCTGATCCAGTTACTGTAAAGAGTTACTCGCCTTCGCTGTCCGAAAATTTTGAACAGACTTCTTCAGACCTCACACGCCGGGACCCAGGTACACAGTAATGCCCGATCTTCTTGCGGCAATGCGGCAGAATTACTTCTTCCTACTGTACTGGTCCTAAACCGGCACCCATTCAGCAAACTGGCCGGTTTACGGTAACTGGAGTGTCAACAGACTTGTTAGTAGTATACACTTATCGGGTTCCGCGAACTTTCTTTAGCTGTGTGAGCCTCTCGGTGCCGAGGTCCCACTTTGACTCCCACTTCTACTACCGCAGTCGGGTTCTTTATTCTACTAGTTCTCTGGTTCGGCAAGAAAATCTGGCTATTGACCCCGGTATTATTTGATAGTTCATTTCTACTAACCTGCGCTGTTGCATTCATTAGAAGGGTAATGAAGACGTTTCACTTTTTCAAAATTACGTGTGATTGAATCGGCTAAACAAATTGTACGTCATTGTTAGGCGAATAAAGGCTAGGCGCTTTGTAATCTCAACCTCGGATATATAAGGTATCTTTTGTGTTTGCTTCAGACCACATTAAGGCATTGACAGGAAAGCCAACATGCACTGTCAAACAATAAGGGAGTTAAGCGCTATGCAGCGTACCCTGTAGTTAATGAACGCTGCGCTCAAACACAGAGAGTAGTAACGAGTGATTCTTGGCACTACGTTAACTGCTACGTGTCATTTTCTTATTGTTGCAGAACCCTTGCAAGCAATAGCACCTCGTTTCGTAACACGCTAGTTGTTGAGAATGCGAGTTTGGGTGACAAGGCAATGCAGAAGTTGAAGTTGAAGTTGTAGTTGAAGTTGTAACGAGTAAGAAAGAAGGAAAAGAAGTTGGGACGTTTCTGTACACAACTTCCCTTGATAAGATCGTATGTCAAAATCTAACAGACAGAAACTTTCAGACCCAACTAAGTTTTTACGAGTTCAGTCATTGCATTGGCATGAGTGACAGCTGTTTCTGGACTGCAAGTGATGATGAAGAACATAACTGCATTTCAGAATGGATGCAACGAGCTTCACAAGTGTAGTCAGCCACGGGTTAACTTCTGAGGCTGCCTCAAGCAAAGTAGTCGTAAACCTCCCTCGACGTCTAGGACGAGAAAGAGGAGCGAACCCGTTATTGAGTAGGGGTGCACTCTATTAGTAGTAAATATTGACAGGAGGCAACGAAATTCCATGATCAGTGAGGAAAGGAATGCTGCGACCATGAATAAGATCATCGTAGAAGATGTACTCGGCTTCGTAATCGTGTAGAGAGAGCTCTTTCGTTTGCTCTGAGTGATAGTGATGTTTCAACAAGGGATTCTTCCCGAAGCCGAACATGTCTACTCTATCGCAAATCCCCAAGGCGACGACAACGGCTTGGAAGCCCGAGGAATAGTGAAAGTAAAAACTGTGGTGTGCAGTATCCCATTCTTGAACAGGCAGCCCCCTGGATTCAACAAAGTTCTTCATGGAATACCACTTGACTATTCTAGCACAGAGGTTATCCAAGCGGCCATCTGTAACCAGAAGTGGTGAATGATGTTCAGCTGTGCATAATGCCACGTCCATCAAATGCTGAGCCTGGCAAATGTAAAGCATAATCGACACATTCTCTCCATAAGGATGACACGGACAACCATCTCTACGTGAGCACACGCGAAGGATATTGCTGTTCATAAATGCTAGTGATGTCTTCGACCCCACTTGCTTTTCGAATCCAGAAATTCTGGCATTGTTTAAACGAATCACCATTTCATGGCTGTCGATCTGCTCTCCGTAACTCGTGTTTAGAAGTATTCCACTATTTCCAACAACTGCACAAGACCGATATCTGGCAGAACGATTGGTAGTATTGATCGGAGAAAGCTCTTGTGCTCGTTGCCAATTCGAAAGTGCGCGCTGTCGACGATCTACAGGCTCCTTCACCAGCTTCACCAGATCCCGCATCACTTCTGGCTGGAAGAATCCTTCCTCTAGCCATCTCTTTGCCATGCTGTAAAATGTCTTCACGTGAGGGTCAAACCTTCCGCTCGTCAGCGGCACCATCCAGGCGTTCTCATTTTGCCTTCGTCTGGTAGCCGCAACGTTTCGCGCATCTCTCGAGAGGGGGAACTTCAACGGAGGTGGTCTCCGGAGGAAAAGCACTTCTTTGATGGTGTATTTACCACCCTCAGTCCTGTTCAGTAAAGTTCTTAGTTTAGCCCTTTCTCCATCGTCTGCCGCATTGATGCCAGAATAATTGAATAAGGTCTCTTTCGATACGGAAGGACGCACTACTTGTAGATGTCCGGCAGTAAGGTAAGAAGTCAGAAGTCTCTGGGACACAACGAAGCTCAGTATGATTGTCAGTAGCAAAGCAATCGAGAGAATCTGACGGTTCCGTATCGGGGGCATGCTCGTCGCCGGTATCTTGCCTCTAGCCCCCCTGCCCATAATTGCTGCTTGCCCCAGAATTCAGCTCCAGATCGACAAACAACTCTGTTGTACTTGTGAGGGATTTGGGATCTATCGTAAACTGCAGAACCAAGATGCATCCTATACATTTAAAATTTCGGACCCTGCCACTCTTTTGAAGACTCGATCAATGATAAATGCAAGAATTTCTGTCTCTCTCATGTCACATGGCAGTCAGTTAAAAGATACTCCTATACTTTCATTTCTCAGGTCTGCTAGGATCCGGAGACTCTGAAGCAAACTCGAATTTTCTTCCCAGGTAGAGGAATCGATACAGAATTCTTGTGATGGAGACGCAATTTGACTTCTCTAAAACAAGGTTTGGGAGCCCCAGACGGCGAGAGAGTTTTTCTCACGTAATGAGCCGGAAGCAGGTCCAGGATCGAGAATCGAATGAATCTTTAGTGAGGCAGTGTGGGAATTCTCGCACTGCCTCCCTTCCAGGTTCCCAAGCTCGTACTCGATCATAGCAGAACCCACGCGTTTCTCACAAGCATGATGAATAGGAAACGATTGATTGTTTGGATCGAACTTTTGAGTTTGTGCACGGTTAGACCTGTAAAACGCACGACAGCAAACACCACTACACGGATTCAGAGTGAGGTCCATATTTAGCTCCTAGCTGCACGGGATACCACAACACGAGACAGCATGTCAAGCGTGCATGTCTACTGTTTTCATCCTTCCCTGCCCCAATTCCATCACCATCGCGACTTTTGACCATATCTACATATATTCTTTGGTTTACCACTGTAGGCAACTCTCTCACCTCCAGAGAGTTTGTATTTTACACATCAATGCATGGAATCATGAACACCTCCGGTTCCCAAATGCAGTTAAATCTCTTTCGTTTGAATCGGCGAAGGAAAAAGAACTCATCAACAACAGCATAGACAGCCCGTGGGGGACGGCACTGTCGTGTACCGCTCACATTTCTTTTGGATTATACGTAATCTAATCTCCGTCATTTTTGACACGCGATCTATCATCGGTAATTATGTCGAGCTCAGAATCTTATCACGTTTTCGAGTGAGTGAGTGTAGGTATGCTGCCACAGGGTTTTGACGATCGACGATTTGGGGATCTCCGCAACAACAGGATTCAGATGGTTCATAACGTCAGCCATTCCTTGGCTGCTGTTCCTGTTCCCTTCTGTAGAACTATCTCTGTCGCCTGCGGCAGCTTTTGGTGAAACTTTACTTGAAACCCCAAATTCATCAAATTTCGGTCCAGGTATTTTATGAGGAATTGTTATCCTCATAAAGTCTTTATGAACCTCCTCGGGGTTTTTTATCCTTTTTGTTATCTTATGCGTGCGGTCTTTATTTTTCAATTTTTATGAGAAATTTATTCTCCATGATAAACTCGTTGGCTGCCCATGGTATTTCCTGGGCTCGTGTGTTTTGTAAACTAGAGATTATCTTTGTACTTTTTTTGGAGATAATATATTACGGGTTTTTTTGTAAAATTTATTGAAAATAGTTCATATTTAATCATACTATATATATATATATATATATATATATATATATATATATATATATATATATATTATACAAAAAACTTACATATTGTATGAGGGAATATTTAACCTCATATAAATTGATGAAGATTCAATGCAAAGAAGAATTTTCTATTCTTCATTTAATATTTACTAGAAACCGTCAATCTTAACAAGCAGAACAAATTAATTAGTACACATGTGGTGGATTTCTATCTTTACTTATTTGTAAAATTTTCTCCAATATGATAAATTACTAAATTTCCTTTGCAATATCCAGATTTCCAGTTGAGCTAAAAAAAAAATTTTAAGGAATTTTATACGGATGTCAACTTGCATATTCTAGAGTTCTAGAGTTCATATTGTTAGCTATCTTTTAAAATCTTTAGGCTATTTATAATTTGGTCAAATATAGGGATGTATGAAGATGGACTAAGATCAAGTCCGCAGTTTTCTCACGCCAAAAAAATTTTGTAACTCTCAATTTAAAATGCAAATAAAAATTATTTTGTGTTTACTGCAAATTCTAATTTTGTAATAAAATATTGATGATTAACGTCATAGTGTTACCACTTATGGTTGTGATGGGATGTGATGAACGTGAATTGAATTGTAAGAAATAAACTTACAAGTTAAATCTATATCCATAATATGACATGATATAAAAATATTATTATTATATTATTAGTCAACAAAGCAGGTACACACCACGCGGCTACAACCTCCTCCACTCCAGCGGTTTCTCAGCGTATAAATCTAGATCAACGTGAAATTGAAATAGTATCATTAGATCGTGAAACTATCGTTCCGCTATATTTTAATGCAAGTTGGTTTTGCTTCGAGGCATAGAGGATACCATGCCATGCATTTATAGAGTACAGAATTTTTATTTTTATTTTTATAACACTTATAAATATCGCTGCAATTTCATTAGTAATTTACTATATATTCGCTGGATGATACGTCCACTCATACTTTGCACCTCCTGGAGACTTCAGCTTCCGTGGGTCAATTAGATATCTCATCCAAAAAGTTAAGTATAAGGGTGGACGTTATGTATGTTTTCACCCTGTTATATTGTTACAACCATCCCTAATTCTTACTAGGCTCATCTTAGAGTTAAATTCCTTTGAATATCAAATATTATTGTCATGGATACATAAATTGTACCTTTGTCACTCTACTTCCTTTGGGTCTCCGTAAAACCCATCTTCCCTTAATGATATATATATTTACCGCCATCTTTTTTATTTTAGTTGATTTTTTCCTTAAGCTCTTTCATAATTAAGACTTGCAGGTTTTGTCCAGAGTAATTTATGTTATCTGTTTGAAAGTAGATGTAAAATTTTCACTTCCATACTACAACACCAGCCACTTTTTATCACATTTTCTTTACCCACAATTATGATTCCAGTTCAACTATGGTTCAAACAATAACACTAGAATGCAAATGTATTGAAAACAAAGCGGGAAGATACTTCAAAAGCACAAATTATAATGGAAGCCGTTAGAAATGTTCCCTTGGCGTAGTTATATCGTATTGTAATTTCACTACAGAATGGATATGCTTATCTCATCTCTGCAAAAAAATATATCATTCATTTTGTAGATATGCAAAAAATAATAGTAAATATTTTTGCTGAATAAAAACTAGAAATTATTTATTTATTTACTTATAGTAAAAAAATATTAAATGGCACCACCATACTCTTCTTGAATGCATCTTATGTCCATTGATCCGATTAATAGACAGCCTTTATCACGATACAATAATAAGAAGGGCATCAAACGCATCAAAAATGCATCAAAAGTCTCATCTTCAGACGCTTTATATCAAGATTATATAAGCTTGAATGCAACTCCAAAGACGGTTGAATAATTATTTTCGAAAGTGCTCGTTGGAGGTTCCCAATGTACTAAGATGCATATAGGAGGAGGTCAAACGGCGTGCTAACAATACTTTAAAATTAGTACTTTTTGGCTCTTTTCTGAAACCTATGGAGCAGCCACAAAATCTCATAGCCGGATGGAAACAAAAATTATGTTAGGGGGGAAAGGCAGCAAAGTGGTTCAGGCCAGAGATGTTTCACGTTTAATTTTGGAGATGGATCTTTTATGGTTCATTCTGGTCAATTTGAGCGTATTTCTTATTCCATAGAAATTTTATCTTCTAAATAAAAAAATAATTAATTACTGAACAAATGTAACGTTTTCTTTGATAAGCAAAAATTTGACTAATATTTAGTTAGCGGATAACTTCATCATCGTTAGGTCTTGTACATTAAATCCACGTATAACTAAATTTTACCAAAAAAAATTTCTTGCAAATTTACTTTTGATAAAAAAAATTAATTCAGAAATTAATCTAAACCCCAAAACTCGCAAAAGGACTATAATAAGTCTAGAAAAAGCTCCACTTTTTATTTAACTCTTCACTGTACTTTTTTCTAAGCTTCTTCCTAGGTGATTTGGGGTTCCTTTTATCATGTGTTATATATTCTCAGAAAATTTTAATGAATGACGACATAGGTTTTTTAGAATTAGAGTATCATTTCCAGTTTACTTAACTCGTACTTTTTGAATTTGACCTTAGCCATATAGCTTTACTAACTCATTTTAATATATCTGTACGATTTCGGATGGCAAGTAGTCGAGGAATGGTACTTGCAAATATCCTTGTCATTAAAGTATCTACTTACTCTGGTTCTATATCAAGTCAATCCTATTTCAAATTTAACATCAAATTTAAAATATCAAAAGACAAAATGAAGATATTTAGGTACTTCTTTTCTTTTAGACACGCGTAAATATTTGAAATTTTAAAATGCCCAAATCATTAATTATGTAACATCCTACAAACGTCTCAATCTTAAATCCTTCAGATTAGGAAACGGTAGATATTTTCAATTTTGGTAAGTCCAGATAATTACGTAAATGTTTCACAATCAGCTTACTTAGCGTAACTGATCAGAAAAACCGTGATAGTAGTCTTTTCGTATTGGTACCCTTTATGGTAGTTTAATCACTTCTGATTTATAAACTATCGGCATAAACGACGTTATTAAAGAGTCAACCTTGTTTTCTAGCGTCATAGGGTTGCATTAGATTATAATATCCATGGCGTCTTGCGGAGAGGCAAATGGAATGCTTCTCATGTTCGTCAAATCAGAACCCATTGCCCAAATTGAAAAGGAGTCCATAACATATAAGATATCAACTGTGAGCTGTTGTAAATTACTACTTTCCTTTTACCTTATTTATTTGGCAATTACCCATCGCTTCTTGAAGAGAAAAGGAAGCAAAAATACTGAGGTTTCCAGTGTCTCTTGAAGGGCATGCACAAACTCGACTTGGGTGGGGATCTAAGAATGCTGCATTTAAACTTTGGTAATAGAGGAAGAAGCTAGATCGGGGATGATGCAGAGATTTCTTAGATCGGATTCAAACTATGGCAGGCACGCAGGTTCAAGTAGGTCCAAGGTCTATGAAAAATATTTCGAGGAAGTCGATAGCTTTACACTTTTGCTATACAGGATAATTAGAACGATGGTGATGGATCCAATAAGATCTGATGGTAACTGCAAAAGACCTTATAAACCCAAGATATACAAACCACTTGCCAAGGTTGCAAATTCCTTGTTTCCTTCGTTCTCAGTTGGGACTAACTAAATCACGGTATCTACAAATTGACTCCCTCACGGGGTATAGAGGCGGAGAAGGCCAAACTTCCTGCTACGAGAGATACGAGGATAATATTTCCGAGAGAATACAAAGAGAATAGATTTTGGCTACTGTGGATAAATTGGTTGAACAAATGTAATCGAATTAGACTTGCAAAGTGTCCGAGGGTGGCTATGGGTATACCAGAAACAATAGAGGTGATCTCGATTTAGTGGTTACTTAGGCTTCTTCAAAAAGCACGACCAAAACAAGTTGCACAATATTGCCGGAAGAGAAAGATAATCCATAATAATGCGGAGCTAACTGACCTGAAGTATATGTATTCAACAGGTTTTTAGACAAGAGGTACGCACAAATATCACTCATCGCAAGCATCAATGTGTTTGAAGTTTCATATTTACAGCCGCACACCGTGCTCCATTGCGAAGGGTGATCAATCGATCCTGTGATCAGAGAACAATAAACTGCATTTGCAACTTTTGCATCTCACATGACTTTGATATGACCTAATCTGATCATTTTGGTGGCTCTATCAACTACTCCCAAAGTCTCATCCGTTCTATTGGGTAGATAAATCCACGTTTCAATTGATATCTACTTCTTAGGCATCCTTTACTTTATCGACGTCCTGTGGTTCCTTTACCTCCTGAACCCCAACTACATCAACTTGTGGGACTTCCTCTGAAACTTTGGTGTACAGAATATCATAGTGACCAGGGCGGTATAGGAGTACTACGGGCGGCATGTCAGCGCTTGGACAATCAGGAGGTAGAAAGTCATGATGATTGACATCCGTATTCTTCCCATCAGCACCCACACTTCGATCAAGATACACGACGCGGACCGGAACACCCAATGCGTCTGATAAAGCCGTGATATGTACATGATCACTCTCCTCCCCCATCGGCTCCACAGACGTTTTGCAAAACTGTTGGACACGAAGAGCAGATAAGAATGAAAGGGGAAGATTCAAGGATTTAGTTCCACAAACACACATCAAGCTTGCATACTGTGGGGGAACAAAACACAAGAATTTATCTCGTACCTGCTGCACGTTCATGTTGCTAAGGCCTAAAATGAATGGCTCAAAAAATTCAGCTCTCTTCCGTATTTCCCCGGACGTTACAAATCTGAAGTACATCACCACTGAAGGCGACTGATCTCAGGATTAACAAAGACATATTCTAAACTGACATAAGTTATTGGATAGAATCCAATTGGCAAGACAAAAAGCTGGATTCTTCTGCCCAAAACTCACAGAACTACTCCATCATTGATGACCAGGCGAATATTCGAGAATCCTTTAGAACAATGCATTGAAGTAGCTCTAATCACAGCTGTCACTTCGCCACTGAAAGCTAATACGGTGGCAACCATGATAGAAGGGATAGTTTAGCACAAGGTACCATAGTCGGAGATGTACCGATCTCGGCATCTCTCCACGAGTTGGTCAATGCTGCAAACCGAGCAGTCGTCAGACTTTGAGCACATTGGTTTCAACACCATCAAGTTATCAAACATGAATTGAGCCGGAACGCATCTTGAAGTCTAGGAACCTGACAACACCAAGAACAGCCAGAAAAGGAAATTACAAAAATCGCCAAAGGATTAGAGGTTCTAAACGTGCAATGATCATCAACATTTCAGAGCACTAGTGTGCCACTACTTCTGACAGCAACTTACTCAACTGAAGTTTCCCTGCCTGGAAGAACACTCTGCAACTGCTCCACGAAAACCTGTAAGTCAACCAGCCAAGCAAACCACCTAAACCATAAGTAGAGTAGGTAACGTGGAAATACTGTATGGGGCTCCAGAAGTTGGATAACTATCGGTAACAATATAAGCATCTATGGTTTTCAAAAATCGTTGCCACTATGTCGAGCTAGCAACCATACGCAATGAATGTCCTGCACCCTACGATGGTGTCTCCGCATGTCACAGATATCTCTCGTTTCTACTTCCCACACTGTTCATCAGTTCACCGAACTTTATCACGAGGACGATCACCCTGAAACGGGTGACCAAATCAGTCACGTCTGATTATCGGGCAACGGTGAAAGTGGAGGGCTAGAATCAGTCTAGAAAACCATGAATCAGCAATAACCCGGTATAACCTAGTCCGTCTAGCAGTTCCCATCCGTGAGGTAGGCAGCCACAAAAGGACGAGTTCCCTCTAATTGCAAACTCCCAGTAGAGAAGAATGATGTACACCTTGAAGAGGGCACGTCCCCAACCTCATAAAACGAAGGATTTTGGCGTGCTTCTTGATAGGACCTTCACATGCAAGAAACATCATCTTGTTTGGTATTACAGATAACTCACTACATTATCTCACCGAAAGAAAATCTTCAAAAGTGAACTCCTGATATCCGAGCTCGACCAGGTCCCTCGTGCTCCGCTCAACGTTACTTTGTACTCGTTTCACTTCAGCTTCATCCTTGCTCTCCAAAATGTGCTCCTGGGGATCCATGGAGTCAACAGGTGTGACGGATACAGGCATCCTCAAGATATCTCATTATTAAGAGGCGTTTCTCTTACACTTACCAAATATGAAAACATAAAACTTCGGAAGAAACAGTTGCCATCTCCCCGAGCTCGTCTGATTGCGCCATAGGTTTGACCCAAGTTCTGCACTCGACAATGTCCGATTTAAGGAATTTAATGACATAATGTACGATATAAAAACAGTCATTGGAGATGGAAGTGAGATTGTAAAATCGGTTATAGCACATACTCTGAGGAGACAATTCACAAGAATATGTGAAAGCACGTGCCAACTCGGGTTACATGGAACGTAGTATGCGCGAAGTAATACCTAAGCACGGTCTTTTACGGCTAGAACTACTGGGGTACCTAATCACATTTGCTCCTAGTTCTGGCCTACCATAGTAGTTACACCAGATAGGAAAGACGCGATCTAGAGTGCAATATCAAAGTCAAATATCTAGCAACAAAGAAAGCAGGGCAACTTAAAAAGCTCAACAAGAAACCTACACAATACTGTCTATAATTCATAAGCATTCTCAAAGCCCTACCTCAACTTTGGCCCTAAAAACAGGGTTTCCGGCCTCGTATTCTGCAGCAAGTACCGATAAAGGCTCCTGAGTAACAGACCCTCGTATTAGATGGCGCCTGTCTCTAAATAGACAAATCCAAAAGAAGTGATGGAAATGCGCAGATACTACAAATAGGAAGAGTTTAATCCCCTTCCAATCATCCACACAGACGCAACATGCATTTGACTAATGGTAGAATTCAACCCAAGGTAAAAGCTATCAATCAAGACGTCAAAAGAGACCTGTATATAATCTTGGCAATTGATTACAGTTGCACAAAATGAAATGCATTTAGTTTGCAATGAGTGAACAAGAAATAAATTACATTTGGGGCATACAGGGAATTCAACGAGGAGTTAACAAACGGGAAACTAAAACTGCGATTCCAAGCATTTACAGAGAATTTAAGAAACAATTACAACAACAACGACAGACAAGCATCTTCTCCTGACACCTAGTATGGTCGAATTCTCAACTGTTGTAAACAAGCTAGTAACTACCCCTCTTTGCTCCCACCGAGGGACCTCTTCTCCCGACCTTTATATTATGCAAATGCAGGGAAGTATGCACGACTACAACTTCGGGACCCAGAAGTTGGAGTTGTGCACACTCATCACCACGAGGATGCTGCTGGCGGACCTTCATCCTACCAAATTTCAAGGGCTCAGGGCAGAGTCCTTCAGACACGATGGTGTACATGTCAACTACAGAGGCTAGTTGCGCTCCGAAAGAGGGCTCAGGGCAGAGTTTAGGGCTAGTTGCGCTCCTACCAAATTTCAAGGGCTCAGGGCAGAGTCCTTCAGACACGATGGTGTACATGTCAACTACAGAGGCTAGTTGCGCTCCGAAAGATTCATACCAGCGAGACAACTAAGGAACAAGCTATCCCATCTGTAGAACCTACCTCCATTAGCAATAAATCTCACAGTTCCAAAGCCTACTAGCACAACAAGACTCGAGAAAACGATAAATCATCGGAAGAAAATTCATCTTCACTCACCTGAAAAAGTCAGCGATGAAAACGTGTACTAAACCACTCATTAACGCCAAATTTACATCAATGTCGTTTACAGTACACACTTTCTCTTGACACAAAGTAGAAAAACATAGAGTTTAGACTTGGCTCAGTACTGACATTGTCAGCACTCAGCAGACTTCTAATTCTTGCAGTAGAGTACAATGCTACTCTACTTGATGATTTAACACTTAAACCTTCCATTTATCCTGCAAGAATAAGAAGTCTGATGCAAATCTCTTCTCCCTTTACTCTGTACCCTTGACGAGTCCAAGCCCTTCCTGAGAAGATGATCCACAGACTTCCGAACGGACTCACAGTTTGTCATGCCAACGACATACCGACAACCGGAAGATCCAAGGAACAATTATTATCATGTCCAACCTAAACACACACAATGCTACAAGCCCGATCCTGTTCTTCCTATCCAAGCACATGTAGACGGGGGAACCGGTGACTGAATCCACCAACCTTGCCTCCTACAAACTCCAGCTTCTCTGCGTCCGCAGCCCGAATGGCATGATGGAACGCCAGAATCTCATCATCACGAGGCCGATCCTCCTCGCTCGCTCCTCCGCCCTCCGGGTTCATAATTCGTTAATTCTTCTTCCTCTTCCTCCTCCTCAACTTCACTGTCTAAATCTAAAACTCCACCTCAGCAACAACAACAAAGATTATCGATAGAGGTAAACTAGTGACTTCAGTGTTGCCTCTCCGCTGCCGATTTTATTTGATATCACTGCTATGAGGGCAATGAACATGTTGCAATAGCAGAGAGAGTACGAATGCTACGGAGCGAGGAATGAGTTAGAGGAGAGGAAGCACCACGTGATGTGTGTACAGTAGTGTGTACGTACAGCAGTGCTTCCTTCCTCTAGTCAAACTGACACCCCGACGACACACATGTTTCGGACGAATGACAAGAAAGAACTGAACACACCCCTCTTCTTGACGCTCGACCGACGACAGTACCATTAAGGAACGCGCGTCTCTTGCTTAGGTCTAACACACTTTTATCCACTTTTGTTGCTACTGGAGAAAAACCTGTCCATGAGGCTTGGGGTTGCTTGTTCGTGATTTGATACAAGCCTCATAAGCCAAGGAATAAGATGAAAGTTGTATGTGGGTCCGGAACCAAGAAAATTATCATTTTCATACAAGAAGTGTGGTTTAGTATTCGAAATTTTGATTATCTGAAGTGGAAAATAAATTCTGTGGAACAAAGTATTGCATTGTTGCGGTTAAATTCTTTTATAGTTAACGATGAAAGCAAATTAGATTCGCTATATTAGAATAAAATTCTTGACTTCCTATTTTCTAAATGGTTGTCTTTTCGTTGACTCTATAACCAGAAAAATGTTCAGCTGTTGGAATGTATCCTACTTTTTATTCATCCTCTTATATTTCCATGCAATCAAAATTGTGCAATCTAAGATTTTGGACTGAAAGTAGTTTCAAAGTTCGTGTGAAAGGAGTACTAGTCATCGAATTATAAATATATCACTATCCAGCATGTTGAAGAATCCAAACTCCATAATTGGTTGTTTGAAACTCCATCTATTGCTACATCTTAAGATTAAGTTTAGTATGGTAACTAATTATTGCCCTCATCAACTTGGAATCATAAATATAATAATATAGTTATCCAATATAAATTCGGTTATAAGTAATTTTTAAGAGGAATAATGCCTATGCGAGAATCTTCATGAAATTATTGTTCTCTTCATTCGATTGCAAATCCTGCATGAAGTACAAAATACATCAGAGAAGGCTTTAGAAAACTATGAAAGAAAAGGTACAAGAAGCAAATTCTACAAAGATTATACAAATATTTTCTAATCAAACTATTAAAATTCTTCTTTGGTCTTCCCATAAAATCCTCAATGACATATTTTAAAGTTCATCTAACATACTAAGCATTAAGAATCCCCTCATTTTCGAATACCCAATCACTTCCATTGATATCAAGAGATATTTCTTATTATTTCAAATGCATGTATATTACATTTATATAATAATTTGGTATAAGGATGAACCTATCCTTTTTGGAATATGTGCTTTCTTCCTTAATGAACACATACAGACATGATTTTAGCGTTCCCCCTCCACCCATTGCTAAGCACTTGTATTTTAATGGGCAGAACAAAATACATCTGAGATTTTAAAACCTAAAATATCAAAATAAAGAATCTAGAATGACATGCTAATCATGAATTATATTAATACAAGCGCAGTATTCTAGAAAAACCTAAATATGTGCTTGAGGATATTGACATATGGACTAGCACATGTTTTACAAAACTAGAATATCCAATAAAAAAAATAAGAAAAGCCTTTCTGGACATCATTTAATTGTTAACATGAATTAATGTTTTTGGGTGTGATCCTATTATATAAGACTCTGATTTTATTGGAACTATATGCTCAACAAAGACTTCTCAAAATCACAATTCTACCCATCTAAGTTCTATATTATTTAATCTTTTATTCTCAAACTTGTATTGGGGATTTGACTATTTCTTTCTCTAAGTGGTTTTTAGTGTACTTTCAAAAGAGTATTTATCTAGATTTTATACCACACACATATAGATATCACCCTGATTGGAAGAGTGAGAATAAGCATTAAAACAAAACAAGTTATTATTAGAAAACCAGTTTTATAATTCTGGATGCTTAAGCAATATTTTAAGCCATAAAAATAAAATATTTAAAGATTAATATTTAATAATCAATCATTTTGGAGGTTGAGGTTATTGATGAAAGACAGGTTTAAGACTATCCTAATGTTTTAATAACTTATTTATTTAACATCTTTTTAAAGAAATTTTGGTTTTATCAAATATTTCATACAATTTTAGTTTCAAGAAGAGAAAAATATTTGCAAAATTGAGACCAAAATTAAAAATTGTATGTGATGGCTTTTTCAGGATTTTAATTTGACCCCTTTATAATTCTAAAACAATGAATTAAAATATCAAGGCTTTCTAACATTGAATCTAGAAGGTAGAATAATTAAAATGATTAAAATTTTGATTAATCTCCAATTTTGTATAATGATATAATAATAAGAAATTTAAAAATATTTTAGATATTAGATTAAATGCACATCTTGATGTTGTTCTTCCCATCCTCTTTTTTATGACATGCGGTTGCAATTTTTTCTTTCAATTAGACACCACATACCAAGAGAATACAATTTAAAAGTTGTATTAGGAACATAATTACCTTCAGACAGTAAATAATAAAAAATATTCCAATTTCAGAAATTTGAATTTTTTTCATCTAGTATTTATTGTAAATGGTTGTAAGTCATCAAATATCTCTTTGATTTATGGATTCAATTAAAAAACCCATTAAAATAAAAGACAATATGTTAAAGTTATGAGAAATTGACAAGCACTTAAAGTATAAGAATTAAGGAGCATCAAATAACACTTTTGACATAAACCAATAGAGGGTGAGTCATTGTAAAAATTCAATTTATAAAATTTTAGTAATTTACATTACATTTGTATTTCAAGTAATTATGTTTGATGTCTTTAAACTCTATATTTTATTAAATCAAAATCGTAGAAACCAAGCCAAAATAGGAAAGTTATACCAATATAAATTTTATGTTAGCCTTAAGAAGCTCTTTGAATTTCATATAAAATGATTGCAAAACCTAAATATAGAAGTTATAGAGAGATGAAAAATATCTAAAATTTTCTTCCTAGATACTAATTCTAATATCTTAGAGTCTAAATTCATAATAATTAAGAATCAAGCCTCCATGAATTTCAGTTAGACTTTTTCACTCTAAGATTGATGTGCTTAATAAGAAAATTGTTGCATTCATATCCTTAGAGATCTACATCCAAAGGATTTAAAATTTTCTATAACCATGCACTTTAATACTGAAATCTATAATTTAAACTTCTATGTATATGAATCTTTGAACCTTATTTATACTAGTAAACATAGGAGGTAGTTTTTTCTTCTAAGTTCTTTTTTCATTTTCATGGTGTACCTTCTCCCATTTAGTTGAATTCAAAAACTCTTCTAATTTTGGTTTCATTTACACCATAGTCTATTATTATGTAACATACTTATTTATACAATAACCAAAAAGTTATGGGAACTGCTTTTGCTTCACTAGATGATTTATGTTCTTGATTGAAGTCTTTAAAATATAGAACTAAAACTATTATTTAGTTTGTAAACATCCAAGAATATTTACTAGCTATGTAAAGATAAATTTCATTCACTTGACCTTGACTTCAACCTTTTTTCATATATTGCTAATTCAAAAGCAAACACAACTTAGATCTTACATGTGCACAATCTACTAGATCCAAAACCAAGTCTATTGAATCAAGCACAACATAGATCTTACATTTGCAGAATCTATGGAATCCAAAACCAAGTCTTAATACAAATTCTAATCATAACTTCAATCTCAACATTCATAGAAAAACAGGTATTAAACTATATCTAATAATAATGAAATCTCAATCTTGATATTTTTAATTTATATAATTATTGTTATTTAATCATAATTATTTCCAAATGATTTTACTATATAATTTAATTTTGGAATGGGTTCAATTGTGTAGTCAAAATCTAAAAGTGGCTTACTAACTTCATAAAAATCTAATTATTACCTATCATATTAATCATTTTTGTCTCTCATATTACTGAGACCTCTTGAACTTACTAAATTATTCCTTAAGTTAAATAAATATTTTTCTTGCAACTCATTAATCCAAGATGCACTTTTGAATATATGCTCATGTTTACTTTGTTTTTAGTAGTAGTAAAGACAATCATATAGGATGAGATAATAAGAAGGATGAGAATACACCTATCAACCAGTACAAGGATAAAACATATAGAATTATATGGTGCTAAGTCCCAATAATATAAGTATGAGAAATATGTCATGTTACATGGTTAAAGAAATCTATCCCATTTAGAAGCTTATCTTTATCTTGTCTTAATATATATAAAACTAGATATTAAAATTTCATAGCTAATTCAAAGTCCATTATTATGATCTAATTTATTTCTAAAAAAAATTTAAATTTAAATTTTTATGTTTATTTAAATAGTTTCTTCATTATTCACAATTTCCTTAGTATTCTTAATTCAGATGTCATTCTTATCAATCTTAACTATAGTCAGTAACAATCATATTATTTCATTCAGATTTATTAAAAAAGTATACAATTTATTTTTATAAACAAAAAAATGAATAATTTAGTAAATAATTTAGCTATATTCAAATTTATAAATTCAATATTTTGACCTATCATCTTTCGATTGAAACTAATGCTTGCACAATGAAGTATTATTAAGAACATCAATGAAAAATAATATTTATCTTTCTATTTATAATTAATATATTTTAAATATATTTTCATTTGAAAGAACATAATTTTCTTAGATTTAGTCATTGATGGTAACCAATGTTGACCAAAAAGTGGTGAAATGGCAAAAATAAGTAGTTCACTTAGTGATATGGGTAAGAAATAGCTAGATTTTAATAGAAGTATTACAAATTGAAATTATTTTATTAGTGTCTATTTAATCTTTAAGGCAATAACTACACCCAAAAGAGAGAGTGTTATCTCCTATGGCCCACTACTACAAAAAGGAAAAGTAAAAGATCATTGTAAATATAAATACATTCCAACTATTTTTTGAAAGTGATTCAATCAACTTTGAAGGGGCTGCTTCACTACAAAGACATTCAACTCCAAAGAACGAGTTCTACTCTCCCTTAAAGGCACAACTCCAAAGGCACTTTGCATTGGTGCAATTCTTCATCTTTGCTCATGTAGTGCTATTCAATATTCTAGTTCATTTTTGATATATCAAGGCATTGTTGTAATCCTTCAGAATTATCAAGGATCTTACATCCTAATCACAAGTAGAAATAGTCATACACTTAGCAACTTGGGTTCCTACTACAAGTTTCTATTAGGAGGTAACTCAAGTTTTGAGTAACTCGAGTTAGTCTAATTGTGATCAGTTAGTCTAGGGCTAGACTACTATATGTACAAGCTAGTAGAAGCTCTCAAGGACACATTAGTTTGATGATCAGAAATGCTATTTTGTGTGTTCTCGTGGACGTAGCCTCAATGAGGTGAACCACGTATCTTCTTGTGTAGACCATGATGCATGCATAACCTGTGTATTACTACTGAATTGGAACTTCAAATGGTATTAGAGCAAATTGGTTGACAATGTGCAATGTTGTAAGAATCTCCATGTTGGAGTCAATAAAAAATAATCCATTGTTGTTTGGAATGTTTATGTAATACTAGTTGTCAAAGATTAAAATTGTGAGGTTGTTGGCCAAGATGGTGTTGCTGTTGAGAAAATTGGCATTGTTTGTTGAGCATTGATTCTTGACTGATTAGCCATCAAAAGAGGCAAAGGGCGTGGTCGTCAAGGACCTAAAAGAGAGAGAAGAGCAGAAGCAGGGTTGTGCCAATGTGTAGTGGTTTGGTAGTGGTTTCTAGAGTAGCTTCATTGAGAGTGAACCAAGTTTTTGGTAGGGTTGGGATTCCCATCTGCAAGGGTTTGAGAGTGAGCATTAGGTCAAAGGAGCGCTCCTCAGCTGCGGTGCGTGTTGCTCCTATCTCTAGAGGGATTTTTTCTGAAATGCAAGAGACCGGTTAGGGAGGTATTGGTATTTTCATTGATCAAAGCTTCAGAAAGTTGGTGTTGGAGAGAGAAGTCTTGGTCTTTGTTGATTTTTGGGCACCCTGGTGTGGTCCTTGCCAAATAATAGTATGGAATTTGAAGCATTCCACCATCATGATCTTCAAGGGTGGCGAGAAGAAGGATACGATCATTGGAGCAGTACACAAATCTCCTTTGACTGCAATGATTGAGAAGTACCTTGAATCTTAAGAAATGGGAGGAAAGGAAACAAGGATCGTGTGTATAGTCCATGGAATCTCCTATATGATTATGCATTTGCCAAAGCAATATGTCATTGGAGAGGCATTCTCTTAGATGCTTTTTTGTAATTCTAAGATCTAGCTATATGATCTTGATGTGAAATTCAGTTTGGTAACATCTGGAATGATGTTATACATGATGGTCAAAATAGATCAGATAGAAGTATCATCAAAAGAGTACTTCTACTAATAGGGAAGAAACCAAAATAGACTTGAAATAGAACCAATAGTTAGACATAAGATTTAAAGGTGAGAATTGGGTTGATAACATCTGGAAAGATGTTACACATGATGGACTAAATAGATTAGAAAGAGATATCACCAAAGGGGGACTTCTACTAATAGAGTAGGAACCAAAATATGCCCAAAATCTTTGAAGGCAATTTTGGAGGCCTAAACGGATGAATTAGGCCTTGAAAATGTCCCTCTTCTTAATGAAAGGGAGGCTAGCCTTCCCTCCGCTCTGGTTTGTCTCATTGAGAGCTTTCCAATGGTATCTCACTAATGTGATTTTGAGATTCCTACAAGAAGATTCCCTAAAAGATTCCCTTTGGTCAAAGCTTGTTTGACCAACCAAATTGGATCAGGATTGACATGTCACCTATCCAAGTAAGTAATCCAAGGGTGGAGCTTGCTGACATATCACCTATCTATGTGCTTAATTTTATGGTGGAGCTTCCTTGGAGGAGATCCTCTTTGTCTATATAATAAAGAGAAGGTGCTCCTTTGGAGCATCGGATGCTTGAGTGTGAAATCTGTGTTTTCTCTCTTCTCTTGTACTCAAAGTATTACATTTTCACTATTATAGTTGCACTAAAAGGTGATCTTGCAAATTGAGAGCTTGGTTCTTGCAATTCATTATATGAGTTTTTGCTATGTTAGGCTAAGCCCATTTGCACACTATTGTCTCAAGTCTTGCAATGGCATCAATACATGCCGTTGTAAATTTTATTTGGAGTATTAAAAAAAAGATAAAAAAATATAACAAGCCAAGTGAAGTAGGCTCAAGAAACCTCTGCAAAAACACTCAATAGAACTTTTGTCAAGGTAGAGGTCTCAATCCAACTCCTTCTCCTTTAGCTTTCACTATCGATGGAGAAAAAATTGGTGCTCTTTGTTGTATTGCAGGAGGAGAAAAACCCAGTGGTTTCATCTTCACATATTTAGAGTAGTGATTGATTCCATAAAGCACATGATTGGGTTCGATCCTACTGATCCAAGAGTAGAGAGTCTTTGGGTTGAGACTTTCCAGGATGTGGAAAGAGGAGTTGCTTGGAAGGAGAATGCGTAGAAGGGAATGAAGAAGTAGGTCGGTGGAGTTTAGGTGTAATTTAGATCCTCTTGTCTTAGGTGGGAACAATTGTGTGAGCATTGAACTCTTAGGTGTGAAGGTGAGATCTTTTGCAAGAATTGTTGGTAAGGTATATGTCTATTGTTTTAGGAGAGGTTGGGGTGCAAAGCTACTATTCCTTTATTGGGCATGCTCCTACTTTTGAACAGATTTGTTGATTCTGTTCATGTTACATGTAGGTTTATTGTATACCATTCTTGTAACCAAATAGATTTACAATTGTCAATTTAGTAGGATTGGAAAGCATTTCATTTTCCCTAGTCAATGGTAAATTTTACAAGAGCTGAGCTAGTTTGTCCATTGCCTAGTTGCAATACCAAGACATTTTTGTTCTATAAGCTTCAATTGAGCTTTGAAAGCACGCTGACTCCAAAATGAGGTTGAGCTTTACTTTCAAAAGTTGCTCATAGAAGGAAGTCCTTTCTTGAGCAACTCTCTTCATGGCTACTTTCACAAATTCAGGAAAGACCCTATAAGGTACTGAAGTGTAGGTCAGGTCATTAGTGTCAACAAGAGGTCCACTTTCACAATTGCATCACATCTGAGGACAAGCTTGGAGGTTTGAGTTTGGGGATGGTATTTATGAAGACAAGAGGTGCCAAATTTGACATTGCCTAGTATGATGGATGCTTTGATTATCTCTTGTGGGAGCTTCAAGTGAAAGGCATGCTCAAGACCAACGGTTCTGGGAAATTGCTAAGACCCAAGACCAATTTAGTGTTAGAGGATGATTGGAACAACATGCTGGAGATCATTATACATACAATGGTTTTACATCTAAATCTACATGTCATAAAGCATTTGGGTGAGTACAAGGATTGATAACTCTTTTTGATCAGCTACAACAAAAGTACCATCAAACAGAGTTATCGAATCATCTCTACACATCCTTGAAGCTGATGAGTTTCAAGATGAAGGACAATGGGATCAAGATACAAGATCATATTGATGCCTTCAATGATCTTGAAGTGGACTTGCAAAGTCTTGGAGAGGACTTGAGTGACAAGAGAAAGGCTCTCCACCCATTGAGTTCTCTTCCTATGTCCTACCAATCCTTGTCATGAGTGTTACTACATCGTGATAGGAAGACCATCACCTATAATGAGGTGGTGAGTGCTTTGTTAACAAATGATCTTCAATAGAAGATGATGTTACCTCCTCAATCCTCAAATCCTTTTAGAATAGTGTTGAATGTGAATTGTGAAAGGACTCAAAAGCATACAAATGGTGGGGAGCAGAGATCTAAGACTAGATCTTGGTCTAGGGGGACCAAGATCTAGATTTAGATCTAGGTCAAGACAATAAGACCATGCTTTGTTGGAAGTGTAGCAAAGCTAGTCACCTCAAGAGAGATTGTTGTGGAAAAGCAATCAAGCCTTCTTTAGCAAATGTGGCAAAAGACAATAAGGAAGAAGAAGATGATGACTTGCTTGATGACAACTATGTTTATGATGCCAACGACATGCCCTTTGTACTTCATTTCAATGAAGAAGAGCTGAATGGATTCTAGGTTATACATGTTCATACCATATGTGTTACAAAAGATATTTTTTAGTTCTTACTCAATATCAAATGGTTCAATTTTGATGGGGAATGATCACCCTTGTCAAATTGTAGGCATTGGATATGTTAAGATTCAAATGTTTGATTGTCTTGTGTGCACATTAACTAATGTTAGGCATATCCTTGACATAAGGAAGGACTTGATATTCTTGGCATGTTAGACACAAGAAGTCATCTATGGGAAGTAGTTGATGGTGTACTTCAAGTCATGGCTAGGAGAAAAGTCATCTTGAAGGGAAATAGGCACAAGAATCTTTATGTGCTAGAGGACAACACTATTTGTGGAGAAGCTCATGCTACTAGATCTCATGATATGATTGACTACTAGTGGCATTCAAGTCCACATCATATTAGTGAGAAGTTCATGTCTATTCTTTGCAAGAAAGGTGTTATTTCTACACTATAGTCTAATAGTTTAGAATTTTATGAGAAATGCATAGTAATAAAGCATCATCGGATTGCTTTTGGTGTTGGAACTCATAGTTCCAAAGAAATTCTTGACAATATACATAGAGACATATGGGATCTATCCCCTACTCCCTCATATTCTAGAAAGCTATATTATGTATCTTTCATCAATGATTATTCAAGGTTTGTATGGATTTATTTCTTGCATCGGAAGTTTGAGGTTTTGTTACTTTCAAGAAGTGAAAAACCCAAGTTGAGACTTAGACTGGTAAGCAAGTGAGATTTTTGCAATCAGATAATGGTAGGGAATACACTTTTAGAGAATTTGAGGTGTATTTTCAACAAGAAGGGAGAACTTGGCATCTCACTACAGTATATACTCCATAGCAAAATGGTATTGCTGAGTGGCTCAATCAAACACTATTGGAGCAAATGAGGAGTATCTTGAGCTAATTAGGTTTATCACATGTGTTTTGGGCTAAGGCTATCAACACTGCAACTTACTTAGTAAATCTTTCTCCCTCCAATGTGATTCATTACACGACATGGTTTGAGATGAAGCATGGATGGCCTGCACATTGTAGTCATTTGATAGTCTTTGGAGGTAATGCATATCCTCTCATACCCAAGGACAATAGATCTAAGCTAGATCTTACTTCCAAGAAATGTGTATTTCTTGGCTTCTAAAGTGGTGTGAAGGGTTATAGGTTATGTGATCCCTTCACATATAAATTGATTGTCAGTATAGATGTTTCATTCAATGAGTCTAGATCATTGACCGAGGAGGAGAAAGCTCACACTCCTCATACTGACAAGGGAAAATCTTCTCTAAATATTGTTGAGGGGGAGATTAATTATGATGGTTTTCATGATGAGTCTCAAGGAGGCGCTCCTATAGAGGAGAAAGTTTGCCAAATTGAGGAATTACAAGGGCATGAGGAGACTAGTGACCCTCAACTCTTATCCTAACAAGAAGATCAAGAAAAGTAATCAATAAGGATGACATTTGTATGATCTATTTGTGCTCCTAAATGATTTGGAAAATGGGTTGATTCAACACAATTATGAGATGAGGATATCTCTCTTGATGATGATGATGGTATGAATTTGATCTTGGAAGAAGGGGAACCTTCTTCATACAATGAGGCTCTAGCTTTGATGGACAAGCCTAAGTGGATTGCAGCAATGCAGAGAGAGATGCAATCATCAATTGACAACAAAACTTTGGGAGTTAGTGAAGCTTCCAAAACATCAACAGTTGGTGGATAGTAAGTGGGTTTACAAATTGAAAGATAGCCCCACTGATGGAGAAAAGAAGATCTACAAGGCTAGGTTGGTGGCCAAGGGCTTCACACAAGAAAAAAGTGTGGATTACAATGAGGTCTACTCTCCAATTGCTAATTATGCCACTATTTGCTTATTGTGTGTACTTGTGATTTTCTTTGGTCTTTTCTTAGATCAAATGGATGTTGTCACTACTTTCCTCTATGGCAATTTAGATGCGGTGATCTTCATGAGACAGCCTATGAGCTTTGTGAAGAAAAGCCAAGAGGATATGGTTTGCAAGTTTCTAAAATCCCTATATGGATTGAAGCAAGCCCCTAGACAATGGAACAAATGGTTTGATGATTTTATGAGGTTACAAGGATTTAAATGGAGTGTGCTTGATCCCTGTGTATACATGAAAAAAGGTGAGTGATGAAGTTTTTGGCTTCATCATTCTGGTACTCTATGTTGATGACGGTAATACCAAGAGCTAGCCATATGATCTAGATGTGAAATTCAATTCGGGAACATCTGGAATGATGTTATACATGATGGTCAAAATAGATCAAATAGAAGTATCACCAAAAGAGTACTTATACTAATGTGCAAAAACCAAAGTAGACTTGAAAACCTTAGAACCAATAGCTAGACATATGATTTAAAAGTGAGAATTGGGTTGGAAACATCTGGAAGGATGTTATACCTGATGGACTAAATAGATCAGAAAGAGATATCACCAAAAGGGGACTTCTACTAATAGAGTAGGAATCAAAATTTGCCCAAAATCTTTGAAGGCAATTTTGGAGGCCTAAATGGATGAATTAGGCCTAAAAAATGTTCTCATTCCACCCCCCCTCCCTAAGTGGGAGAAGGTTGGCCTTCCCTCTCCCTTGGTTTGTCTCATTGAGAGCTTTCCAATGGTACCTCAACAATGTGATTATGGATTCCTACAGGAAGATTCCCTAAAAGATTCCCTCTAGTCAAAGCTTATTTGACCAACCAGATAGGACAAGGGCCGATACGTCACCCATATAAGTAAGTAATCCAAGGATGGATCTTGCTGACATGTCACCTATCTATGTGCCTAATCCTATGGTCGAGCTTCCTTGGAGGAGATCCTCTTTGTCTATATAATAAAGAGAAGGTGCTCCTTTAGGACATCGGAGGTTTGAGTCTGAAATTGTGTGTTTCTCATGGTGTGTTTCTCTTTAGGTCTCCTATCCTTGGAGTATTACAATGGTATCAAAGTAGGTGTTGTCATCTAAGAGAGCGGACAGATCATCCCTCTTGGAAGAACATGGGCTATTGAGACGAAGTAATTTTGAGGAGAGACATCTTGGTGTAATTGGTAGATTAGGAGTGCTAGAGGGAGGATGGAATGGAGGCTCCGAGAAGACAATATCCAGCACCTTGCTTTTTATTCTTGAATCCATTCCAGATCAAGCTTATATACATTCAGTGTGAGAAAGTGAGAGTGTATTTGGTTTTTCACTTCGGAGCAGAGTTCATGGATATAGTGATGTATTTGCCAAAACCAATGATTCTTCCTATAGTGATTTATGATAGAGAGTGGGATTTGACAATCTACATTTTGTTGTGATGGATTTGAATGTCCCAAATCCTTTCCCTAATTAAGTAGAAATTTGTTATGTAGTGAGACCAAAAGTGATGTTTAGAGATTTTGTGGTTAGAAATTTTGGTGAGGAATATTATCAGTGAGTGGTAGCTTTTGAGGTCCCAATGGTAGTTCAAATAGTTCATGCGTCCTCCAAAGTGATCATATTAACTCTTTATTGAAGTAAACAATAGCAATTGAGTGTTACAAGAACCATGGATCCGGAGTTGCATGAGTTGGTGCAGGGAATGCAAGGGGCGTTGAAAAAATTTTGAGAGATTAAGATGACCATGGAAACATTAAAAAGTCAAATGTAGACCCTCAAGAGTGATCAAGCAATGCAAGAAGAGGAGCTGTCTCAAAACCCAATACCTACGATTGAAGTACTTGGAGAGACACCCGTGCCTATGAAACTTGTCAACAACAAAGCCACATTACTACTCCGGATGAACAAGACCTACAACATTGAGCCTTACAAGGGACAACGTACAATGGGAGTATTGGAGAATTGGATCTCAAGAATGAATCAATATTTCTGGTTGTTCTTAATAGAGATCATTGAGCATGTTGTAGGCATATTTGTATGTGGGTACTTGACCGACAAATCCCTCACATAGTACGATGCTTAGGAACGATCCATGTTGGTAGAAAGAAGGGAGGTCACATGGATAGCAATGCAAGAAATTATTGAAGAATTTCTAGTCAGTGGATTCTATGTAGATGGCCCAGATCCAACTATGGGGATTGAAACAAAATAACAATGTACAAGAGTATGCGGAGGCATCTTTGGATCTACAAGTTGCAATAACCAACATGAGTCCAACAGAGGCTCTTGAAAATTTCAAATGAGGGCTGAAAGAGCGGATTTGCCAAGAAGTCATGGTACAAAATCCTGACATGGTATTGAAGCCATTGCTTGTGCATAGAGAATAGCAAGGGCATTGGATGGAGGTGAAGGAGTAGTTCCACCTCAACATTATCAGGCAGAAATGCCACCCTTGGGTGGACCGGTACCAATGGAACTGGGCAACCTTTGATTTCAAGACCGAGGAGCACAACCGCTTCAAGGAGAGTGGGGTCAGGTAGAAGAACAGAGAGGTGGAGTCCCACAAGGAGAAGGAACTCAAGGAGAACAATGCTGATGTTACAATTGTGGTTGTATTGGGCATATATCTGCCAATTGTTGTGCTTGTCTCCCTAGAGGCCCTCGTCCTTCATACATGTGATCTTTGAACAACATGGAGAGATGCACTAAAGAGGAGGAGGTGGAAATCACTTTGGAAAACAAAGATCACCAGTAAATGTATCTTGCGGCCTTATTGGCTCAATAAGGAAGCAGAAAAGTGAGGGAAGGAAGAAGACAAGCATGCAAAGGTACCAAAAGGAAACCTCACAATTGATTGTAGTGAATGGAGTCCTAAAAGGCAATCAAGTGAGAGTATTAATAGATCTGGGAGCAACAAAGAATTTCTTGTCTTGCTCTATTGCAATAAGATTGGGAATGGATTCAGAAGAGATGAGAGTGAAGAAGTAGAGTTACCTAATGGGCAAATAGAGAAGATTGAATCATTACTTAGACGGGTAACACTCTTTGTAGGAGAATATCAAGAAGCAATTGACTGGCGAGTGATACAATTAGCTTGTTATAATGCAATCTTAGGCATGCCATGGATGGAGCATTATAACCCTATGGTAGATTGGAGGAAGAAAGTAGTGAGAACCTACCAATGGTTGATCATTGGAGTTAAAGAAAAATCACAAAGGCAAGAATTGCCTCTCTATGTCATAGCTATATGTAAGACTGATAATGTTTCATGGGTCTAATAAGAGAAGTCTAGAGTGCACAACTTGATGGACAAATTCTTGAGAAAATGAAGGATGTGGTAAATGAGTTTCAAGATGTCTTCCTCGATGATCTACCCTCAAGATTACCACCAAAAAGGAGAGTAGATCATAAAATTGAGACACTCTTGAGGAAGACTCTTCCTTGTACGGCCCCATATTGTCTATCATCTCATGAGTTGGAAGAGTGTACAAATCAAATTGAGGATATGTTGCAAAAAGGGTTCGTCCAACCCAACGTATCACTATATGGGGCTCCTATCTGGTTTGTGAAGAAGAAGGACGATATAATGCGCATGTGCATTAACTATTGGGGTCTCAATTAGCAAATAGTGAAGAACAATTACCCCTTACCTTGCATGGATGACATGTTTGATAAACTCAATAGAGCAAGATACTTCACCAAGCTAGATTTTTAGAGCGGTTACAATCAAATCCAAATTGCAGAGGAAGATGTGTACAAAACTTCCTTTCAAACTAGGTATGGCCACTTTGAGTATCTCATGATGCCTTTTGGTCTCACCAATGCACCTGCCACTTTCATGAGTTTAATGAATGATATATTTTTGTCTATATTTGGATAAGTTTGTTATTGTCTTCTAGGATGACATCTTATTATATAGTAGCATGGTGAAGGAACACAAATAGCATCTACAAGAAGTACTCCAGATTCTAAGATAGAATTGATTGTACTCCAAAATCTCAAAGTGCAAGTTCGGGAAGTCTAAAGTAGACTACTTGGGGCATATGGTAAGTGTAGAGAGTATTCAAGTATTGATAGATAAAATAGAGGTCATTTGAAAAATGGAGTGCCCTAGAAGATCAAACTCAACTCAAGAGCTTCTTGGGGTTGACGAGATTCTATAATCAAATTTTCAAGGACTTTTCAGAGGTTGCACAACCTTTAACAACACTAATTAGTAAGGTGAAGAAGTGGACATGGAGAACCGCACAAGAGTTGGCCTTTCAAGAATTGAAAGCCACCTTGCTATATGCACCAATCTTGAAGTGGTATGACCGAAAATGTCCAATCAAGTGGGCTATAGATGCATCAAGCATAACAATAGAAGCAGTCCTACAACAAGAGTGGCATGACGGATGGCATCCAATGACATATTTCTCTTGAAAGTTGTTACCAGCAAAGTGCAACTACCACACTACAAAATGAGAAGAGTTGGTCATTGTCCTTGCAACCAAACATTGGAAGCACTATTTGGACAAGAAGGCATTTGTAGTAGAGACAAACCACAAACCTCTAGTCTAACTCAAGATGAAGAAGGATCTATCTTGTCGCCAAATTTGGTTGGCAGAGTGGCAACAACGCTTAAACATGAAAATCACCAAGGTAAGAAGCAACTTGCAGATGCATTCACCTACATGTCGATGGCAAACAACTTGGTGGTAGAGGTTAAGATTAAACTTGAATTCTGGCCAAAGATTCTGGCTACTACAAAAACTGATCCATAGATGATAGGAGCACAATCATCTAAAGGCATCACCAACACCCAAGGACTCACCTTTTGCAATGGTAGATTATGGATAAAAAATGCCCCAAAATTACATACCACCATTCTAGCGGAATGTCATGATTCAGCTATTGCAGGTCATGTCGGAGTAAACAAGACCTTGGATGTAGTCTAGCACCATTACTTTTGACCCAAGATGAGCAATGACATGATGGACTACATGCACAACTATCTACTCTATCAACAGAACAAAACTTCTAATCAAGCTCTTGCAGGACTCCTTCAACCTCTCTCCACTCCTACCCAATGTTGGGAACAAGAGAGTATGGATCTTGTTTGTGAATTACCCAAGACCACCTCAGGGTTGGACTCCATCGTGGTCTTTGTGGACCGGCTTAGCCAAATGATTCATGTATGCCCTACCACCAAGGATGTGACCGCTCCACAACTAACTTAATTATACTTAGATGTAGTCTTTTCTCACCATGGCTTGTCTCAAGTACTCATCACCAATAGAGGCACTCAATTCACCAATTTGTTTTGGCAAACATTCTTTGGTTTCTTCAAAACCAAGTAGGCCATGTCCACAACTTACCACCCACAAACACATGGACGAACAGAGCAAGCTAATCGCACTATTAAAGACATGCTATATGGCTTCACCTTAGAGGAGCAAGAGAGGTGGGACACCCCACTCCCATTGGTGAATCTGCTTACAAAAATTTGGTGAATGCATCCACCCATGTCACTTTGTTCTTCCTCATGTATGGTGAGCATTCCTTCACAACTTCTAAGATGATGAAGATCCATCCGGTGGCTACCAAGGTCGACGTAGTCAACACATTTGTTTGCAGAATCCAACAAGGTGTGGAGAGCGCCAAGCACAAATTACAAATTGCACAAAATCAACAAAAGCAATATGTTGATGCACACCATAAGCACATGGAGTTTACTGTTGGAGATCAAGTGTGGCTGTCAACAACCAACCTCACATTAGTTGGACCTTGTAAGCTTAGACCCCATTTTATTGGGCCTTTTGTATTCTTTGTCGAGTGGGCGCTGTGGCCTATCACCTCAAGCTACCACCACACATGAAGATCCATCCAGTGTTCCATATTTCCCTACTACATAGATATGCTCTCTGATTGGGCCAGTGTCATTCCACACAAGACATTTGACCTTGTCCGACATTCACTGATAGCATAGAGGAATATGAAGTGGAGCGTATTCTCCAAAAAAACATATGTGTGGTACTCGCCATCCGTGGATGGACTATCTAGTACAGTGGAAAGGTTATCCCCTCTATGAAGCAACCTGGGAGCCTGCTTCCAGTTTGATACATGCACCGGTGGTTGTGCAAGCGTTTGAGCAACAGCTGCACAATGAGGATGTTGTATCTTAAAAGGAGGAAGGTTTGTAATACCAAGAGCAAGCCATATGATCTAGATATGATATTCAGTTTGGGAACATCTGGAATGATGTTATACATGATGGTCAAAAAAGATAAGATAGAAGTATCACCAAAAGAGTACTTCTACTAATAGGGTAGAAACCAAAATAGACTTGAAAACCTTAGAACCAATAGCTAGACATATGATTTAAAAATAAGAATTGGGTTAGTAAAATTTGGAAGGATGTTATACATGATGGACTAAATAGATCAGAAAGAGGTATCACCAAAAGAGGACTTCTACTAATAGAGTAGGAATCAAGATTTGCATGAAATCTTTGAAGGCAATTTTGGAGGCCTAAATGGATGAATTAGGCCTCATAAATGTGAAAATTCCCCCCCTCTCTAATGGAAGAAAATCTGGCCTTCCCTCTCCCTAGTTTTTCTAGTCGAGAGCTTTCTAATGGTACCTCACCCACGTGATTTTGAAATTCCCATAGGAAGATTCCCTAAAATATTCCTTCCAATCAAAGCTTGTTTGACCAACTAGATAGGACCAAGAACGACATGTCACCCATCCAAGTAAGTAATCCAAGGATGGATCTTGTTGACATGTCACCTATCTATGTGCCTAGTTTTATGGTGGAGCTTCCTTGGAGGAGATCCTCTTTGTCTGTACAATAAAGAGAAGGTGCTCCTTTGAGGCATCAAAGGTTTGAGTGTGAAATTGTGTGTTTCTCATGGTGTGTTTTTCTTTAGGTCTCCTATCCTTGGAGTATTACAATGACATGCTTTTTGCAACTAGGGACAGATCTGATGGTGATAAGCTCAAATCTCTCTTTAGTTTCGAGTTTAGAATGAAAGACCTTGGTACAACGAGGAGGATTTTGAGGATGGAGATCCAAAGAAACTTGGAGGGTGGGAAGCTATGGTTAACTCAAGGAAAGTATGCTAAAAAGGTACTTTCAAGATTTGACATGGAGAATTCCAAGTCTATGAGTACTCCTTTAGCTCCTCACTTTAAGCTTTCATCAGCCCTTTGTTCAACAAATGTTGTGGAGAAAGATTTGATCTCCAAGATCCCCTATGACAAGGCAGTGGGAAGTCTCATGTTTTTGATGATTTGCACTAGGCCTAACATTGCTCTAGCTATGGGAAAGACTAGTAGATACATGTCAAATCCATGGAGGATACATTGGGAAGCTGTGAAGTGGATCCTCAAATATCTCAAGGGTACGTTGGATTTTGGCCTTGTGTTTGATGCTAAATCTTACAATGCCAAATCACTTATTGGCTATGTAGATGCTGATTATGGACAAGATTTGAATGGGAGGAAATCTATGACAAGGTATGTGTTCACACTTGGAGGTGGATGTATGAGTTGGAGATCTACATTGTAGAAGTGTGTAGCTCAGTCTACTACAGAAGTTGAGTATATAGCAGTAGCGAGAGCAACTAAGGAAGCAACCTGGTTGGACAAGCTTATCATAGAGATAGGATTGACTCATGATATTGTGAACGTTCATTGTGATAGCCACAGTGCTTTACATCTAGCTATGAATTAGGTAATGGACAGTAGAGTGAAACATATTGATATCAGGTATCATTCTCTCAGATAGGCAGTGTCTCATAAAATGATTGAGCTAGTCAAGATTGATGGTAGACTCAATCCTGTTGATGCTTTTATGAAAGTATTTCTTTGGAAAGGTTATTGAGACATCATGTCAAACTGCAAGTGTTGCATATGGGCACAAGGAAAGTAGACTAGCAGTTGTGTTATCTCTATATATGATTTTACTCTATCATGTTTAGGCTACGGCTTAGTTCTAGTTAACTCTGGTTTACAGAGGGTCCTATGTTAGGCTTCCTTCTAGGAACTCCCGCAAAGAAATCATATATTCTATAGAGGTTAAGGACCCCAAGACATGAGTCAGTGGGGAGATTGTTAGGAGTTAACTCAAGTCTTGAGTAACTCGATTTAGTCTGATTGTGATCAATTAGTCTAGGACTAGACTACTATATGTGCGAGCTAGTAGAAGTCCTCAAGGACACATTACTTTGATGATCAGAAATGCTATTTTTTGTGTTCTCATGGACATAGACTCAATGACGTGAACCACCTATCTTCTTGTGTAGACCATGGTGCAGGCATAACATGTGTGTTATTAAATTGGACCTTCAATTTCCTCACAATCAATTAGCAAGGTATGCATCAATACCTTAAATTTAAGCAAAGCAATGAAGAGTTTTAGGACTTTTTCTTTATTTATGTTTGGAAAATTGAATGATTTATTTAAAATTAGGCAAAAAATTAAATACTCATCCTACTCTAAGTCAAAGAAATCTAACAATCGAGGAATTTTGAATATTTTCTTGGCCCATCCTTAATATCCTTATACATTGCTAATCCTATCTTCTGATCTTATCTTGTTCTACTTACATGGAGGTTATTTAAGTGCTTTACACATGTCAATGATGTGTATAATTTATTCTTCCACAAAGATAACTTGCATTTTTTGTCTTCTTTGGACTTATTACTTTGAAGGTTAAGAAGGTACTAAAACAACTAAAAAATATCCACAACTATGAAGAACTTCTTTTGTGAAGAGTCCTCACACTAATGTACTACTACAAAGAACTAACTTTACCTTTATAAATTCTAATTTCTAATGAATAGTCCAATCCTCTCCTTGTAGTATGTAATTTTTAGACATAAGGTATTGCATGACTTTTGTGAATTTCCTATCCATATGCATCCAATGTCTAATTGCTAATTGGTACATCTTTTCATCTTTGTACTTCTTCTTTTTCAACCTATAACTTAAGCTCAAATAACTATGTTTGTTATTTTATATTGAGCTATTTCCTCTATCATTGTTTCAAGTTGATCCCAAACTTCTTAGATCTGCTAAAGGACCTTCTTCTTGGCTTCTTTGAGTTGTTATGTAAAGCTAAAACTTCCTTATTCACTTCCTCTCATATTTAGGGTCTATCAACTATCCTCTCCTCCTCTTTGAGCTAGATTCTCTAGTTGGATGACCATCTTCTTCATTTATTTGGCCATTTTTACTTCTAGGGTGACTATGTTTATCTTGGTGGTCTCAAACTCTTCTAAAATACTAACTACTACTTTGTCTCTTGCTTTGAGTTTCTCTTTGTATCCTTCTTGTTTGTGGTCGTGTTCAAGCCAAAGAGGTCTTAAGACTTCCTATAGCCTCCAAATATCTTATTTGTATTGGTTCCAATATATAGCAAAGGAAGTGTTTTCTGCTTCATTTTGTAATTCTCTTGCATAAGCATATTCACCTTCCAACATCCTCCTTGTACATATTTTGGATCTTCTCCATCTCTTCTTTCCGCTTGTCCTACTTCATTTTCCTATTGTATATAGTCTTTTGCAATCTTTAGACAAGAGAGGTTTAATCTACAACATCCAAGTAACCTTGTGGTATTGGAGGTGGATCATCTCCATGAGTTTCAAAACAAAACCTATTGAACATATGACAAAATTGGTTCCTTTGGTTATAGGAAATATTTGTTCTTGGATGGCTTTTTCTCTTCCTTTGGTCTGCACTCTACTTGGAAGGTCTTCTCCTTTGGAATCAACATCCACCTTCTCTTTAGCTTCTTCTTTGGGGTTCTCTTTGGCTTCCTCTTGTTCTTTGGGGGCTTGAACTTCTTGATTGGGATCAAGTGGTTCTTCAAATTGAAGTTATGTTTCTTCTTGTTAGTCATTGGCCTAATTTTCTTATCATGCACTTTATTCTTTTGGATTTGGTCCAAATTGTGCATCTTTGTATTTCTCATGGCTATACAATTTTGATGCTTAATCTTGCAAGGTGCGGGAGTTGTTTTCTATTGTGTTTCTAATTCATTTGTGTCCTTTGATTCTTCCTCCAAAGACACATTGATTACTTGAGTATTCTTCCTTGGTCTCTTGATTGGGGATTTGAGATCTTGATGGTGTTGATCTCTTCTTCTTAACCATGCTGGTTCTTTGTTCATACTTATTTTTTGTACATATCAATGTCTACATATTCTGCATTTGTATCTTGATACTTCCAAATGATAGCTATACTTTCAGGTTGTGAGGTGAGGTATTCTATTGGATGATATCAACTTGGGAATTTATTATCTTTTCCTTTGTAAGCAAGTTAAGCCCCATATAGAAGTGGATGGAAAATATGGCTAGATATGTTGTTTGATCATCTTCTTTCAATACTCTAAGGATGTTACTCACCTATAGAGGTGGATGGCAAATATGGCTAGGTATGTTGTTCAATTATCTTCTTTCAATACTCTAAGGATGTTACTCACCTGCAAGTAGAATGTGTGCGCCCAATTCACCAACTCTCCTTCATAACATATACTTAAAGAAGATGGCTTGGTTGTTGATGCAGGTTGTCTTCTTCAGTCAAAATAATTTCATGATTGCATACAAAAATGCACTTTAGGGTGGTTGCTTATAATTTTTCACCCTCTAGCAATTATTGGTGGACCTACCAAGGATTTAATAATTTGGATGTTCATCTCCTTATCTAAATGCTCTATTTTTGTGTCAAGAGTCATACTCCCAAGTTGAGCTATATCCAACCTAAGGAAATTCCTCAAATTCTCCTTTATTTAGGCAAAAGTGTTCCTTCAAAGATCTCTTGTTGCATTCATCTCATGGTTGATCCAACATTACTAAGTTCCTTATTCCAAGCAAAGAGAAATTCTTGTTATGGACCAATTCACTCTTACAATAGATTTTCTATTTGTTTAGTATTGGATATAGAAAATTGCCTCAAGGACCTTCCTTATGGGTTTTTTTAATAAACACCATGTTTCTTATCAAGTGAAAATGACTAAATTTGGATAACTATGTATGATTATGAAGAACTACAAAAACTACAAAGATCTAGGATTATTTGCTTGCTCTTTGAGTTTGAATAAAAAAACTCTTGGTAGAAAGTGAAATTACTCCAAGTGCACTTGATTTGATAGCAAGGTTTTTCCAGTTAGTAAGTGAGCATTCAATCTCCACACATGGAAGCCCTTTGGGGGACATCAATGGTCTTTGGTGGAAGTTCTTTATCTAGGTGGTGGTGCATTCAAATTGGTGTATGATCTTAGGGTCCAAAGATCAAAGATCCAAAGGATCTTTGTACTTGAATTCTTTGCCTCCTACCACTCTTAAGACTTTATATCTTTGGGATTTTTCCTTCTAAGTGTATTTTGCTTTGTACTTTTCTTTGTGTACCCTTATATTTAGAAACACAACATTCCAAAGAACCTAACTAAAAGATTTTCTTTCTTGAACAAGCTTTCATTCTTCAATATCTTTGTGGAAAAGAGAAAAAAAATGGGATTGTTAAATTGACCTCCTAGTTATTAAAATGATCCAATTTAGTTTATAGTGTGAAGTCAAAATGATTTTTCTAAAATGACCCTTCTAGTCTATGATGTGTGAAGTCACAATGACTCTAGTGTGAGTCAATGTAGTTCCATAGGAAATGATCTTGTGTGAGTCTTCATAGTGTCATAGTAAAAGTATTTATGAAGGACTAGGAGAGACTTAACTTTCTCACTTCTATTTGTTTCCCATTATTAAATGCATCTTGGTTCAAGGCATCCAACTCTTCTTTGGGTACAAGATCCAAGGTATCTCATCTTATGATGAACACTTGCATAAAACCAATAAAATCAGTACAAATGTCAATAATTTGACCAAAAATTACAAGAAAAACTTATAAAATTAAGAAGAGTAATGCAAGTACTAATTAGGAGCAATTTGGTAAGACCAAATATTGATCAATATAATCAAAAAAATTAACTCCACATTTTTTTATCCCACCAAAATCATGGTGAATCTTCAATCACATCATGATTTAGAGCTGCCAATCTTTTCAATTTCATGTGATCCACTTGATGTTGTAAAGGATCTTTTGTGCACCAAAGCCACTCTTAAATCTTGTAAATTTTCTTTTTGAAAAAATAAAATTGTGATGACTCACACAAGAGTCATTTACTAAACTTAAATAGTTTAACTCAATTTTCACACCAATCTACTGCCTTCCACACTCCCTATAAACCATACACATCTACAAGAGCATCCACTTTTCTCTACTCCAAAGCTCATCCCAAGGAAGGACGAGACTCTCTACCAAGGAAGAACAAGCCTATCTACCACACACAATTAAAACAGAATTTTCTTATGGACATTACATGTACTTGTCTTCTTTGTCAAGCATGATCTTAGTTTACTATGGTACTATGATGACTCATACGAGATCATTTATTGCAATATTGCAACATCTTACACGAGAGTGATTATGACTTCTCATGTTATAGACTAAGAGGAGTGGTTTTAGTAAAACTAAGGAGAAAATTTAGGAATCCTCTTAAAAATACAAATTTTACAAAAATGTGTACACCACATTTTGTGTATAGTTCTTGTAGTATCTTGTACCAAAAGCTACATTTTTAAAATCTTTATATAGTAAGAATACAAGATTTTAAAACAAAGAGGGAAAAACAAATCACCACATCTCTAAAAATGGTAAATATAAATTTAAAAGAAGCTTATTAGATTCAAAGTAATTCCTTTTTCACAATTATCAAAGCTTAGATAAAAAGATACATATTATAAGTTTGATTTGTTATTAAAATTAGTTGAATATATAATTTAAAATTATCTCTTATGTCATAAGTCAAAAATATGATTTATATTTAGGTCTAGCCAAAAATGGTAGAAACTAGATCAATACTATGGTTTGTGGAGCTTAGTCCATATTCAAGATTCAAGAGTACTTAGTCCGGATAATATCTCTATTATATCTCTATTATATCTATTATATGAATTTGAAGCTTAACAAAGATTCAAGATTACTTAGTCTACACATATATCAATGGCTTTAGAATCAACGTGTTATGTAGAAGGTAGACAAATATTTGATTTTCCATTGATCTATTCTTTTTCTTTTGTAAGTGCAATAATGTTCAAGGAGCACTTAGGCATATAAGATGTGAAATAACCTAAGCAAGGAGAAAAATCTGGATCATACAACTTGTTGAGCATTTGATGCAAATATCCTTTCAATTATATAGAAATAAGTAATTCTTTAGCATCAAATTTTTAATATTGTATAAATAATCATTGAAATAATCAGTTCATTCCAAAACTCCTTAGCATTTCTTAAAGTTTATCACATAAAGATGAAATATTTATATTCTATTATTATATAATATCTATCTCAATTTTTCTCAAACTATATGACCTTTAAAAACCTCTCACACTATCTATAATAAAATAATCTTTTTACTTAACCTCCTTGCTTGCAATTTTTCACCATTCCGGAGTTTGATCAAATATTAAAATAATTTTTTTGTATTGAAAGGTTTGAAGAAAAGATCTATAGATTTTTCCTAGATTCGTTTGAATTCTTCATATTCTGAGATGTGAAACTCAGGACTACTAAGATATATGCATTTAACATTAAAAGCTTAGTATTCTTAGTTTTACCATCAAATTTATAAAGTTACCTTTTGCTCTCTACTCTCTCTTAATAAATATCTGATTTTGAATCAAGTTATAAAAGATGTGCGTAGGGCAGATTGTGCGGTAGGGCAGATTTCTGTGCGGTAGGGCAGATTTCTCATACAGACTCTATTGGGGCTTAGCTCCATGTTACGTTTTTTGTCTCTCCCTTGTACGGCTTGATGGGGTCTTCCCATCCTTCATTTTTCCTACGCGGTCGCCTTTTTTGCCATTTTGAATCAAGTTATAAAAGATGATATTTTCCTCAATTCCAAAAACATCTCACTATCATTTCATCAGACACAAAACAACAACAACAAATAATAATAATAATAATAATAATGCTTCTCAAATTCTATTATTGGTGAGAAGATGTTTCATTGTTCATACAACATATTCTTCTGAATACTTTTTCATTTTTATGCATATTTATTTGAATGATGGGATGCAATCTCTTTACCCAAACAATTCAAATTTTTTATAATTTCTAATAAAAACATTATTTTATCCTATATCCTTTAATTTAATCCTTACTTTCCTTATGAATATTCTTTTCATATTTACTGGATTTAAAAAATTTTCAAACCATTCATATATTTTTGAAAATTAATTAAATAATATTTTTTCTTATCTTTTTAAATTCAATCCTGACCTTCTTTACCAAAAACCTTATTAGATAAACATTTTTATCCATACCATTTAAATTGTCTCTGATCTTTACTGAGACATTAGTTTGTCTTGTATTCTTAGATTTAATTCTTACCTTCCTTATCTAGGCCTTACTCTGATTTATTCATTTTGATTTACATTCTTTTTACTACATAGTTAAAAGAATCATCCATTAAAAAATATTCAAAATTGTTTCCTCTCCCATCATTCTGCTTTGTTCGTTATGGTTTGTATATCTTGCTTTATAAGGATGGGAAGCCGGTCTTAGAACATGAGATCAGAACACACACCAAGTGCATAAGAAGTGCAGATGAAATATAAGTATTGAATGTATGCAAATCGCAACCCAGGAAATGGAAGTTAAGTGAAACGAAGAATACGAAGGGAAGCCGAAGTAGAGACATGATTGAAACATGTCAGGAGTAACGCCTGCACAGAACTAGTATACATCGTGTGACCACAAGCATGAGTGACATCTCCATCTGCAGAGAACTAGGTACATCGTGTAATCAACCACAAGCAAGACTGCGACCGATTAAGCGTCTGAAGTAGAGAATCCGGTAGGAACCACGATTTCTCTTACCGAGTACTATTGGGGCTAGCCTCATTTTACCCTTCTTATGTCTTCTCCATGTACAGCTTGATGGAGTCTTTCCATCCCTCGTGGTATCCTACGCGGTCGCCTTTTTCTAGGAACCATGAACCGGAGAAACATCGAGCTAAGAGTAGTATACGAAGCGTTAGTTGAGGAAAGGTGGAATGGAGCGAAGTGGGAGAGGAGTGGATAGGTGTCCTTGCTGGATGGGAGCGAAGCGCGAGAGAGGACTAGCTAGTGTATATAGCCGCAACAGCTATAAACGCATCAGTACTAAAACGCTAAACACTGAAGGAAGGAGGCAGAACAGCGATCATAGTAAGCCTTCCCGAAAGCACAAACGACTTCATCAGTGCCTCCTAACGCAGTGCCGAAGTAGCTGAGGACCCCTCGTACCCAGTTCCTATTCAAAAGCTCATGAGTGCTAAGGGTGCTCATGATTTGTTTGCTACATAGCTAGAAATCATCTATTTAAAACGATTTTAGATAGTTCACTCTCTTGCCCTGATTGTTATACCATCTATAATCTTTATATTTGATGATTGTGCCGGGCAGTTTTCTCTCAACCAAGTTATACTCTCACAGTTTCAAAGGATAAGATGTTCATCTCGATAGAGAAAAGATCTCTTCTGAAAGAGAAAGGCGACCGCGTAGGAAAAACGAAGGATGGGAAGACCCCATCAAGCCGTACAAGGGAGAGACAAAAGAGGTAACATGGGGCTAAGCCCCAATAGAGTCTAGTATTCTGAAAACAACTTAAACTAAATTAAAGTTAGATGATAATTATATACTAATAAATCATTGTATATCTTTATCTGTCATACCTACAAAATCATTGTATATCTTTACCTGTCATACCTACAAAATCTTTGACAACTACGCCCATAAAACATTATTCTTTGTCCTTCGTGGGGTTTACTTTGCAAGAGAAATGCTCGTGGGGTGGGTGGAGGCGCAAATTTCACGCTTCCTAGTAAAACGTTAGGAAGCTCAGGCAGCAGCAGTCACAAACTTGCAATTCTTTAACGGGATTGGTGACATATCAGCTCACTGAGATAGGTATGTGAATGTCATAAACGCCCTTTGAGTCTTCGTTCGGTTTCGTAATTTGAGTAGGGAAATATTTTGTCGAGTTCATGAGGGTTCCAGACCGTTAATACACTGTCACTCATACTACTATACATGCGTTAATGAACGTCTGCCTCCAGTCTGGACAAAGTGAAAGTTCAAATCCGAAGATAATATCTCGGACACCTACGGTTGCGCAATAGTGCTGACAAATTATCTAATGGAATGAAGATGCCGGCTTATGAACGGCGAACCACACGCACGGTGGACTGACTGGACTGGACTCGACTACGGTAGTGCCCAGAATCATCTTAAGGTGTAAGGCTCGGCGCACTTGCTGCAGAAGGAAGTAAGGTGCGTTTCTCTTTATGGGTTTGTTGGCTGAACACGGTTAGAGATCGTTATAAAAGAGAAGCATGTCATGGGCAAACTTGTTGTAGGCCAATCCAATATCAAGAAGCAGGTTTGAACTGGTCGTATTTCAAGTCAAATAAAGAAAACTGGTCAGTTCGTACATGAACAACTCAGCCTTCCATCAGAGCTTTGGCAGCATCGACAAGAGCAGCCCGAAGTTCTTCATTTGCTCTACCCAGCACAGTATAGCCCTCTTTGTCTTCCATTTCGAGATCGGCACCGTGTCTTAGGAGGAGTAGTGCAACCTGTAACGTCAAATCAGATACGAAGATCAGAAAACCTCTCCTCTTAAGGTCAGTATAATAGACCTTACAATGGTGCTGTGGCAGAAAAAACGCTTAAGTGCAACTAAAGTAGTTATTAAAACAGCAGCTTTACCGAAGGTCATTAAATGGTCCGGCTCAAGAGGTCCCATGGAGAAGGTGAATTTGATAAATTCTTAATGATGTAAAAAACCTCACACAACACAACACAACACAACACGTTGCAAGACTCCTTACCTGCCTGTTATGATGTTTAAGTTCGTATCTCGGATTCCACAGAAAGCTTGGAGCCCAAGGGGATGAATCGCTAGTATGCTATATGGAAGTATGATATATATTTAGCTAAATGAGAAGTCGCAACGCAAGAACTAGAAATTTCTGATGACATAGGCCGACTCAGGTCATCCACTCTTAAGATCGAAATCAGTTCCGGAACTGGTGAAAGATCAAACCCTCCTTATTTCTGTACAAACAGAAATTTTTGCCCTGAACAGGTTTCTGTTCGTACGCCATACTGGTTAGTCGCACTTCAAGGGTAACGTTGTAAGCAGACGTTGAAATGATAAGAAAGCACATCCACTGAACTTATTAAAGGTATGAGCCATTTAGCCTGAGCCGAACCTGACTATTATCGCAGACAGTGGCGACCATAATCGGTGTTTGACCATTGACATCTGTTGCGTCAATATCAGCCCCCTCCTCAATCAACACCTCACATACCTGCGAGTGTCCAGCACTCGCTGCACGATGTAGAGGAGTGCAACCCACCTGCGCACAAAATTTGCCTTAAAATTACAAATCAATTGCAGAACAAGAAACGACCGCCGCAATAATTCTTCGTCCGGGGCAACTGCGATTGTCGTCAGGACTAGCTCCAACTTTCAGTTTTAAAAGTCTAACTTGCACTCTTGGCAAGACTGAAACTGCATCCAACTTCAGTACCTATCACCTGTTTGTCTCAAACACGAAGGATATATCAAAAGCAAGCGCGATAGTGGATAATACCTTATCTTTACGGTTGAGTTTTGCACCATTCGAAATCAGCATAGTAGCTATATCTGCATGACCTTTGCTCGCAGCATAATGAAGGGCAGTTCGACCTCCGTTGTTGACCAGATTCACATCGGCCCCTTTTCAGAGATGAAAAAAATCATATATTCCTCCATGTTTAGCTATTTTGATCTTGGGGTACAGGCATATCGACTTTTAGAACTTCAAGAAGAAATGGTATGAAAAGGTTACATCTTCACAGCATTGCACTCCACTTCATGTCAAATGGCAGACATCCTGCTTCCAAACTTGTGCGACAAATGTATTGAGAATTCTCCACTACGCTTTGAAATGAAACCAAATCTACATATCCAAGTCTGTTTTGCAACTCTTGGAATTAGTTTATTCTTATCGTGTAAACTCTCCTTCCAGCCAGTAACTATTAATCCTTGCTTCTTCAATATCAATATTTAGCGTTTGAAACGTTCTCCTTTGCAACGAAGAGGAGATACATCCGTAGTTCACAAAGTTGGAATCACAGAAGGAAAACATGTCTAAAATGTAATCAAACCTGATGATTAAAGAATCTCAACGAAAAGGGAGTTGCATCCATAATTTACAAGATTGAAAGCAGAGCAGGAAAAGATGCGTAAATTGGAAACAAACCTGATGACAAAAGAATCTCAATCACAGGGCCCCTTCCACTACTCACGGCAGAATGGAGTGGAGTCCAGCCCTCCTCATCGCTTGAATTTATTCCACTTGCTGTGGCCTCTAGACCATCGCTCAGCAGACTTACTATCTGGTTTAATCACCAATAGAATGTTCTCAGTCGTCTCAGCAGACTTGCAACCTAGTTTGACAACAAAACACTAGACTGAGTTTGAGACTCGACGCTTAAATATGAAGAGAACTTTGGAGACTTGAATTTCTCTACGTTCTTCCTATTATTCCTATCTCATCTCTTAATACCGAGTTCCCAAGCAGTTGTCATAGAATATCACCTCCTCATCATTGACACAATAATAGTTACTGCTGCAATGAGAATCATGGTATTAGGATTCTTCGCCTTTACATGCAGAACTGTTTGTACATGAACACCCTACAGCAGTCTTTTAAGGAGCTTGACAGTGGGACATTTATAATTTCCAATTTGAGACAATTCCGTGTATCTTGCCTGCTCTTCTTGTACGGGACGGAAAAGAAAGAGCTACCCGATGGTAGCTGTGCATTTCCCCACATTTTCGACGGATGATCAACACCACTATACAACACCATTCGATACCATTCTGTCTTCACGATATAGTTATCCAAGGTCGAGAGGATGGGGAACAGTCGAAGAGTTACGTCACAAGCAGACATTGATTTAAAATACCTGCGAGTGCCCTGCAGCAGCTGCTACATGTAAAATTGATCGCCCATCCTCGTTTCTGAGAGTGAGCGCTTTGAGAATTTGTGGCTCAGTGAGCGTATCAAAATACGATCGATCGCCTGTCTCAGCTGCGGACCATAAAGCCTCGTCCTCAGGCTGTGCAAGGGGCGTTGAGGATGCATCTAACATATTGACATCTTGCGAAGCAGACGCACCTTGTCGCTCAACAGACATACTCTCCGGGCTTGCCTCCATCCTTTCCCCTCCCTTCTCTTTTACCCCCAAGAAACTGAACAACTTTTATTCCACTTCTCAACTCATGTAGCCTTCATGGGGTAAATCAGAACTCTAACTCAAGAACCGATGCCTAACCCTAACTGCAAGACGCTTCTTAATCTATGGCAAATTTGTAATGTGTACGTAAGTAGCAGTAAGTAGGCACCTTGCTTCAAACCGCTACCGTGTGGTTCCTAATTTCGATAATAAAGTCAATCCATTTGCATTTACGGAATTTGCCGATTGAATCCTTAACAAAGTCAAAGATACTTGATAAATTGACTTCTGCAGTTGCTGAAAATCGATATTCTGTGCACACTGTGTCAGCAAATTGGCTGAACGTGCTTTCGGTAGAAATTCTGAGGTGACAAGTGGCTAGTGGAGAAGCTTCTTTCAGTTTCCATATTCCAAATTGACTCGCATCTTTAGTCCTCAATCGTCTCTACAGATCTTGTATGACAAATTACATCTTGGTCGTTTTGAGTGGACTCGATTTTCCTGGAGCACCATCAGTTGTCTGGATGTAGCTCGAGATCTGAGGCAGATGGATCGTAGGTTGTTTCAAGTTAGTTATGTGGTATGGCCATGATCGATGACGTCCGGTGAAAAGACTGATCATGTGGTAGTCAGAAAGGACGACCGCGTAGATAATTGAAGTCGTACAAGCCGTACAAGGGAGAGATGAAAAAGGTAAAATGGGGCTAAGCCCCATTTTACAGAAAAGGCGACCTCGTTTGAAAAATGAAGGATGGAAGACCCCATCAAGCCCCAATAGTTGGGAAACTACATTCTCGTACGTGGAGATGACCATTCAGCGAAAACTTTTCTGCTAAACCAAATGCCAGCTTTGAACTCTACTATATTTCAGTAAAAGGCAAGAGAATGAAGATTCCAATCCACCGATGATCGTCCTTGGTCGGAACAAATCTTCCTACTTCTAATTTACAGCATATCTTCGCTAATTGTGGATTTTAAATGTTGTCGATGTTTTTCTGCAGTGACGAGGTGTTATTAGCGCTCGAATCGTTTGTTCTCGTTTCATCACGCCAAGAGGACCATTTTGGGGCCGTTCATGCGTGGGCAATGTGCTAGAGAAGTTTGTCTACAATAGAGCTATCCACATACACCTCGGCAGCTCAAGTTCGACAATTTGTTGTCGTCTATGTAGTAAACCAATTTCCTCCGAGACAAAAATAAGCGAACCGATAAGTTACCAAATCTTCCCCTGCAAACTCCATAACTCCCTCTACTCACGTATCGTTCAGACCAGGAAGAGAGTGGAGATCGATTATTCTTCTCAGGACGATGAGTAAAAAGCTAATTAGGAATTGGCAGACATGAAGTTTCTGTTTAAAGGAATTCAGTGGTCAACAATGGATGATGATGTCAACTTTCTATCCTCACGTGTAAAGGGAGTTGACATTCGCGAAGCAGGATCGCAACAAGAGTGGCACAAAAAGCCTACTATCTGCAGCCAACATTTAAAAAACTAGACGAGCTCAGTAGCAGGGGTTGTTGGGGTGGAGGGAGATGGGAGATGGGAGAAAGTAATTGCTGTGTTAAAATTGAGGTGTTCTTGACGAGACAAAGTATCCCTTCCCATCAGAAAGAAACTCTGTAATCATAAGGATTAAAGAATTTTGTTAAGCAACATTCAAAGAATACTACACCTACATACGGTAGTTCACCGAGTTGACCGACTCCACAATACAAGAGAAATTCGAAGACTAGTAATGGTGTAGAGGCTCGCTCAAGAGCCGATGCCAAATTATTGAAAAATGTAAATCCTTTTCAACGCGTCAAACGATATACAAAGTCCCGAAGAATCAAACGTCAAGAGCCAAAGGCCTACGGCACCAAGTCTCAGGCTGTGGAACTAGCCGGATTTACATTATATATTCCATCAGGAAGAGTAACGGAGCATGATCAATGAAAATAGTCCCACTCGACAATTCTATCAGCATGGGTCGCGGACGAGCCCAACCAAAGTCAATTTCACTACTCACAGGGTTGAGACGAGACACTACAACTTGGTTGAGGTACTCAACGAAGCCAATGGAAAATTCTCGCGAATCATCTACAGACAGACCACCCAATAAATGTAGATAGTCATAAATTCAGAGACAACCGGAATGTTGGGATGCCAGTCGCTTCTCGAATAAGGAAAGTACGCACTTACAATGAGAACGGGATCCCTAATCAGGCGGGTATGCACAAGGGGGAAGAAAACGTCACAAAATCTAGCCCAGGAGAATTAAAATATAGCCGATTCAGCTCTGTCAGGGCCCCCACTTTGGCGAACGTAAGACCGGCGAGGATACAATGCACCATGATCTGAACCATCCTGAGTATCTCGTAGAATGGAAAGGAGGGCTGCAGCTTTCTCTCGTCCGCGAGGTGTTCCTTCTACTTCTAACCGTTGGAGTGCATCCAACGCGCCAGCTTGCGATGCCTGAGATTTGAACCGGAAGTTGTGTTGTGATAATTGTAGCAATGCTGCAGCTGCGTGTTCTCGAACCTCAGCCCAATTTACCTTCTGATCTCCGACGTTGTCTTCGTCCGCATCGCCGCTTGAAAGTAGACCTACTAAGATGGGTACGGCATCCTTTTCTGCAAGGGCAGCGCGGCCCTCCTGCATCGCGGCGATGTTGCAGAGAATCAGAAGCGCTCGGCTTACTACATCACTCTTTTCCTCTTTGGCTATTGCCAGAAAAGTGCCAACTCCACCCGCTCTGATCAACTTGCTGCGATTCATTTGTGAGAAGGAGAGGTGATACAGAGCCATGGCGGCATCACGTCTGGCTCCCTGCTGGTTAGAACGTAACAAATGAATCAGAGGAGGAATGGCTCCCAAAACCCCAATCGCCATCTTGTTCTCGTCGTTAAGTGCAAGACTGAAGATTGCGCCTGCTGCATGCTCTTGGGCTTCGATGACACCATTTTTCAGTACATCGATAAGAATAGGGATAGCCCCAACCCTTGCAACTTTGAGCTTGTTCTCTTTTTCCAAAGAGAGATTCATGATTGAAGCCACTGCGTTAATTTGCACTTGCGAGTAACGCGACTGCAAGAGAGGTAAGATGGCCTCTAATACATCTGTCTGGCACAGGATTAATCTATTCTGGGCACTGATTCGAGTGAGACGTCGAATTTCCACTGCAGCTTCTTCCTGCTCCATAGCATGCTTGTGTTTCAGCTTGCTAATCAGACGGTTGATAGTTTCATCGTCCATATCCCCAGAGGAACCTGGTGACGCAGCTCTATCTCTATCTTCTGGGCCAAATGACACAGGTCTAGTTGCAAGAGTCAACGGTACAGCGCCACGAGAATGTTCCACGGCTTCTGCACTGCTCTGCCTAGGAGGCGTGGGAATTGAGACAGTGTGAGCATGATTTGAAGTAGAAGTAGGGGACGGCCGATCATCCCCTTCAAGTACGTCATGCCGACCAGACGAGTGTCGTGAACTTGCCTTGGAATCAAGTGACTGCCTCAAGTGACCTTCGCTCCATGTGTGTCTGGCCTCAAACTGCCTGTTCTTTCCTGGAGAAGGGACGCTGTGAACTTCGTTGGGAAGATTTGCAACATTGAGGGGACTATCCTCATGGATCTCCTGGCCCCTGAAGTCATTTCCCGAGAAGGATGTTCCGGAGTGGTGTGGCCTAGGCCACTCACCGCTGGAGTTACTAGGAGAAGGGTCATCTGTACCAAAACTCTCGGAGGTAGAGCTCCCTGCCCTACATGCTCTATCCACGGCATCCCTCGCTGCTTGAGCACTTGGAGGAACAGGTCTAGACACCCCGTTGGCATCACACCAGCTTTCAATGGCTGTCTTCAGACCGGTATTCTTGAAAACAGCATCTGAATCGAGCGTTGCACCTGACTTGAAGCACTGCCTATAACCTTGTCTCAAATAGAGCTCAATGACACTGCGCTCGTACGAGATACCAGATGTAACGATAACAGGTTCCGCCATGAGCACGTTCGAAATGGGGCACTTGAACTCGTCAGGGTAGTCATCTCGTGAAGCCCGTAGATGCTCCCCAGAATGATGCCCGTTAACAGAACTAGGGGTCCTCGGAGAGCTTCCCTTCGAGGCCTTGTTTTGATGGTGCGTGCCAGGTTTAGGTCCGAACCTGGCGGCACCCGATGAATTATGCTGAGCGGGTGATTGCGGAGGATTGCTCTCTTTCAAGTCTTTCGGAGATTTTGCATGAAAATATTTAACCAAATGTCCTTTCGCACGCTGTGAAAATGACCGCTTGTGCTCCCCTGTCTCCCTTTCCACAGTACCAGCATGTAACCTTTGCATCGCCACTTCCAAAGGGGCGCCCATCACCGTATACCTGCGTTCTCCACAGCTGCTGCGTCCCCCTTCTCTGTACACCACCGATCTCAAATCCCCCTGTAAACTAACCCCCTCTCTATTCCAAAGCTCTGTATCTCCACGCCGCTATCGAACGCTTCCATATCCACCGGGGTGCGAACAATACAGGTCCTCCATGTGCTCTCAGTATGGAAGGGCTGATTTCCACACCCTAACGCTGTCTCTCCACTAAACAGATCTCAACCTGCTGCTGACAGCTTCAGTAGCCTACGAGCTGGTGCTACCGCTGGTTACACAGAAAAAACCCACACCTAAACGCAATAACAACACAAAGCGGACAGACAGCGACTTGTGAAAGACACCCGAGGCAGGCGCACGAAGGAGTCGATGTGCCTTAGCACAGTTAGTCGTGGGAGAGACCCATCGAAACGCTGTAGTGCTGGACACTACAGTACTCACAGCTGAGGGATACTAATTTCACAACACCAAGCGCTTTTGATGGAGAGCTTCCCAAGCCCCTGGAGAGATCTACAAGTTTTAGCGTCTCATGGCACTAAAATTAGTCATGAATTAACGGGTGCATGAAACAACACAGAATCCACATCGCCTTGGTAAGGCAGGCCCCGATTAGGAAACGTTCCCTTCCTCCTACTTCTTCTAGACCCTGGGAAGAATACGCTTGTCCCCCTTCCTTCCTTCCTTTTCTCCCTCCTTTCCTAAGAGACAGAGAGACAACACAGCGAGGTTGAACGGCCCTGGTAACGCAGAGAACGGCACGACAGTCGCGAAGGAATATACTTCATGAGTGAGAGAGACCCTGACCACAGGGACCGTCCCATGGTCAAATCCCGCTCGGAAAGGAGGCGACTCTCTAGATCCTTCCTTCCTTCTCCGTGCTGCTCCTCCAGATAACCACACTTGGCGGCAATTATGACGGCTGGAGGCTGCCGGTCAGATATTCCGGAGTAATTCGCCGTCGGAATTCCAGAACCGATACACTAAGCACCGGCTCCTTAGCCAGCCTTTACCTCAGAGCATGCACCGAAATTAGCATGCAATATATGAGACGTTCTATACTGTAAGATGAAGGTGAGGATGGCTTCTTTTTTCGTTCTTTCAGAGAAAGTGGAGTCCCTAAGCTATTGACGCAACGGGCCCCAGCCGAAAACTGTCTCCGAACTTCCGACGACGCGTTTGTCCTAGGTTGACCGGGTCATAACCACGCTACTATATTGGCATTACTATCACTACTGTGGTCCTGGGGAACGTCCGCTGCTGACCGAGCACCGACTACGATTTCCCCGTAGGGAGAACACAACGAGCTTCAACGCTGTCTGCCGTCAACCAGGTTCGCATGGGCACCACAAGACTCACATTCTCTTGAACATTCACATGCCTGGCATTGCTTCTGGAACTGCTTTAGCGGTTGGTCCGGCTTCATGCCTTTTGAGCGGTCGCACTCTCCACTGAGGATATAATATATATATCTAACGATTGATTTATATCTATAAATAAATACGACGGTGCACGGCGATGTCCAGCCAGGACTTGTACCTTGCAACCAAAGAAACCAGAAACTGCTCTGGCCGTATGAATTGCATCACATGAACGTTAGCCCAAAGAAAGTTTTGGATTTCTCGAGGTGGAGGGAGATGTTGTTTTCAAGTCGAGAGAGAAGTTCATAGTCCAATCTTCAATCAACTAATGTATCACAATCAGACGTACGGTACAATCTTCTTTTCCCAAATTCTAACATTGAAACAAAAGTTGATCTTAAAAGTGCTCAAATAACATATTTGAGCTCGCTGACTTTACGTCATGACGTCCATCTGCCAAGTCCAATCGTTGGACCGACAGTGGTTTGAATTTTGAGGGTTAGATGACTTATATCAGCGCAGATTATGACCAGAATGTATAGTATCTCCTACCATCAACCTTGTGGAAAAGAAACAGCCGATCCCAGATACAGCTCGGAGCGATTTCTCCGTTAGCACTTCTCATTGTTTTTGTACTCTCTCCTTTTCCTTCGGGTATTCCATTTTGCCTTCTGGACCAACTCAAAATAATACAGCAATACAAGTTATCGACTAGTCGCCCCTCTAATATTCAAGGACATAGTTCGTGTATTCCACCTAGTGAAGGAAGTCTTCTATCCACAAGTCTGGAATCAAATGGGACGCAGTGTACATAGACGACCTGGGAAGATGATAACAAAGAGACCTGAAGTCTCCTGACGACGTGGTTAGCAAGCCCGGGCCCGCTCTGCGTGGGGTAGGGGTCCATGTTGGGGTTTTAAGAGCTGCTAAAGATAGTTAAAGTTAGATCAAATGGCGTTGACACGGTCACGAGTCCAGGCTATACATGTAGAGTCCACTACTTTAAACTGTATGGTAAAGACAGAGGTGAAATGTCGAGTACAGATGTGCTTCTCGTCCATGGCGGCGTAAGCTACGAAGAGATTCGTTTGTTACACAATGTACTTGAGTAACGCCACGCGGGATATTGGGTAACCTGAAGGGACTGATATCGTCGGTCACTCGTAGGACCTTTAACTCGTGCATACGGAAGCTAAACAGCGATTCATATTCCCTCGCTTTTTGAAGATGTAATGCACAGTTCACTTAGTGCATACGGTAACATCAGCTTGAGGAGCTTGCCTTCTCATCTGATCACTGTACAAGTAAGTGCACGGGATAGATGGATAAAGGCGTTTTGGATTATTCCATCAAACCTTCTCGTATCTTCTGTTATCTTCATTCGCCTTCTCTTTCTAAAATGACGGAGTAAACACGAGTTGCTCATGACTTATTACAGTATATAAAAAGTTTAATAGAGCCAAAGTTTAAGTCAAAATGTGGTAGCTCGTGTTCTTTGGCGATATTAGTATATGTCTCAAATAGAACGCTGTCAAATACTCGACATAAATGCAGATGGAGAATAGTATTGTTATTGCTGATCTGGGTTTCTATCATACCCACTACCTTATACCTTACCGATACTAGTGAGCTTTAGCCCAATTTTCTTTCGGCAGATTTCTCATGCCCGAGACTACTGAGACTTAGCCCCACTTTATCTCTTTTGTCTCACTCTCATTTTCTTTCGGCGGATATTGTTCATTCAGTATATTGAGGCTTAGCCCCATTTTATCTCTTTGTCTCACCCTCATTTTCTTTCGGCGGATTTTTCATACCCCAGACTTTTGAGGGTTAGCCATATTTTATCTCTGTTGTCTCACCCTTGTACGGTTTGATGGGGGTCTTCCCATCCTTCGTGTTTTCTACGCGGTCGCCTTTCCGTCTCTTCTCTGCTTTAAACTTCTGAGTTGACTATGAGATACAGCAGGTATCTACAGTAGATAGATATAAGAGCATCTGTTCGACCTGAGAACCTTTTACCCGTGGGAGCCCAAACTACTAACTATGTCGTTAAGAAAATTAATTAAGAAAAGGTTGAAGTGAACGGCGACAGCGTAGGATAACAAGAAGGATGGGAAAACCCAGCCGTACTAGGAAAAGACATAGGACCTAAAATGGGGCTATGAAGACTAAATTTATCTAAGAGATCGCGCCAGGGTCTTGCTAATAAGAAACTTGTCGTCAATTGACGATGAGTTGGCAATGATACATGCACGGATTAATTATCTTACACTAAAATGCTTACAAGGGAAATGGTGATGCGCGTAGAAGAAAAAGGACGATGGGAAGACCTCATCAAGCCATACAAGGATAGAACCTAGCCAGTAAATGGGCCAAGCACTAATAAAATGAAATGAGAAAACTATAAATATTTTATAATAGAAGAATTTGTATATTATAGAAGAAATGAATATTTTGTATATAATATTTAAATGAATTTATAAAAACTTCTTTATTAAACCTTTTTATATCCTATTTGAAAGGATTAAGACTAGATCCAAAATTGAATGTGTTTGGGTAGTTAAAGAATTATTTCTATCATATATGCAAGGAATTTATATAATTTAAGGTTTTAACGAAGACAAAAGAGTGGCCTTCCATAAGAACGTCAATCCTAACCGTAGATTAGATAGTGGAGTAAGGATGAGGTTTCCGATTTCTGTATATCGTATTTAAGTACAGTCATAAGCATTTATCCTCTACCTAAAATTTCGTTCAAAATTTTATGCTTGTAATGCACGCGTTAAACATTATTATAGTCTTATTTAACTTTTTGGTTGCTATCTAGATCTAGTTTCTGTAATTGAGATAGTTAGTGCAGTTATTTATCTCGAGGGAAGGTGATTCTACAATACTGAAGAATGGACTTGTGGGTTATGATAGGTGAAGTATGATAACTATCCTGTATGCATCAAAATACTTCGGCGAGATATGCATGTGGATTCTTTATTTTTTATACATACTACTATCACTTGACGATAATTTGATCTACTTTCGACGAATAGTAGTTTATAGAAAGAAGTAGCAGTTTAATTGCAAGAAGAATAATCCTCAAAAAAATATTTCTGTTCTGATGATGTATGATGCGATTGACCTATCACCTTCTTTAACGAGAATACAAGGAAAGCCTATTGAAGATAAACAATGTGATAATGTTGACATCGATTTTTCAAATTTTCTCCTTGTTCCAGGGATGATTGACAAGTTACTTGTTTTGTGGACGTGATAGCATGTAGGATACTGTAACTGTCAATACTAGTTATTAATACATATTGCGATTGATTTAAATATTAACCTTATTGTGTTAAGACTTCTCATTACATTGAGTTTCTCTAATCTACTGGAGGGATAATTTTTTATATTAAGTAGAATTTAATAGCAACATGTAGTTATATTTTATAATTACAATGAAGGTATAGAAATACTAGCTAACTCTAACTCAACCAACAAGCATTATCTACTACTGTTTTAACCGTCCTAATGGAAAGAATATGCTTTGTGAGATTCTGCACACATTCATATTAGGTCCCCGAACAGAACTTCAGAATTACTGTGCCATAGTACATAAGATTTTAAGAGGACATCTGAAAGTACTTCCGTAAACTAATAACCTTAAATGGGAAAAGGGTACCATGTAGAAAACACTAAGGATAGGAAGCCTTAAATAGAATTGCTCTTAAATAGGTGAACGTTCATCGCGCGCTCAGGTTATTTGTAGACCATAGGACTTGCATAGCTTGGATATTTAGGTGTAATAGTGCAGATTTTTCATATTGACTCTATTGGGCTTAGCCCCATGTTATCTATTTTAACACACCCTTGTAAAGCTTGATGGAATCCTCCCGTCCGTCTGCTTTCTTAAGGGTCGCCCTTTACGTTTATAGCCTTAACGATAAATGATGGGTTTCAAAAGCAGCACATAATCGGCATTTGCGGAAGGAATTCGTTGTAACATGCTCCGTGCACGGGGACGGAGGAATGTGGAGAAGGATACTTTGGAACTCGAACGTCTTGGAATACAAGTACCATACGCCTTATACGTTTTTGTACGTAGCTTCATATATGTATTAAGGACCGTATTGGATGACTACAAAACCGCTTTTCTCCCGTATTAGGTACAGTCGTAGACTGCAGTTCTTATTCACGTACCCTGCAGATTCTTAATGAAGCTGCTTCGCCCAGTATGACATATTTTAATAGAATGCAAGAAGCAAAATTCTCCAAAAAATGAAAAACACATTGGCATGGACGAGAGCAGACGACAAATATTATGTTAAACAAAAACATGGGGAACATGAGGGCTGCGATACCAAACTTGCCAATGAATTTGTAACCTCACGGTATGAAACTGTCGCCTCCAGTTGATACGAGCATATGATTGTTCCTGCATGGATTTGGGTCCTGATAACAATTTGCTCTAAATGGACTACATGATGTCAAAAAGGATGTAGGCATGGTTTCGGTTTTTAGCCTTTTTGTTTTTGTTGGACCTCGTGCTCGTTATACCTTTTGCATTTCTTGATGATTTGTATTTCGTTTCCCATCGTGCTATACTATTGGGCCTCTTGGCTCTACTACGGTGTCCATGTATAAGCTTTGGATCTTTCATATTCCCCCGATGTAAGGCTACATGTAGATCCAACCGGTGAAATCGAGGTGTCATTTGCTTGAATATTGCCGACACCATGCAAACAATACGTTAATATAGTTTGCATGTTATATATAGTTTAGTTAAAATACTATCTTCCACCTCTTGGAACTTTTCTTCACGTTTAATCAGATATTTACCAGGAATATTGTCTTGAACCGTTGCTTGGTTTCTCTACCATACAATAGGCCAAAGTTTAAACACTCGAGCGTATCTACTTATGCTATAAGGTGGGTTCTCATGGAACGGGTTGAAAAGCATGACATGCAGATATACTTCTCGCCAATTGTACCAAGTTCCTTTTTAGGGGTTTAGTCTTTTTAAACTCCTCTCTTAGGGGGTGTTTTGTGTTCATTTATTCTTTGCCCTTCTATGCGCCGACTATTTCCTTCCCTTTGTTTATGGTGATTACTTAATAGTTTCAAAACTTCCTGTCCAAACTTGGTTTGAAGTTAGCATAATGGGCCTTGTGAAATTCAACATGTTATTTTATACTTGGAGATTCCTGAGGAGTGTCTCCAAATCTGTCGACACACATTCGAAGCACAGAATAACACGGATTGCTCTCACTTGGCGAAACGCTTTTATCTATTTATTGATTTACTTACTTAAGGTAAAGTCGGTGTTGAGATTACACCCTTTCCATCTTCAAACTTTTCCGCCATCATTACGAAATCTTGCCTCAAATTTTATATATATATATCATTTACTTGTGCTACTAGATGACCTTTCTTATCCTGTGCTGATAAATAAAATAGCTCTTTACTCTAGGTGGCCTTACTTCTCTGCATACTGCCAAGTGGGAGTTAAGTTCTTCCAAGGGCAACCGACAAATACTACGAATTGCACTCTAAAGTCGAACTTTAAAAAGCTGACACCTAACCTGGAAGCTTCGTCTAGGGAATCTTTGATTCTTGAGTCACAGAAGGTGTCTTGACGGAGAAGTCATCAGTAGGTCCAGCCCAGTCAGCAGAGTCAGACGGATAATGGATGGTAATGAGCCCCGACGACGGAGGATAGGGTTTCCCATCTGCTTCACCTTCATCCGAGAGTCGTTTCAAACATCGTCCATGCGTTCCGTTGAAGATGATATTGCGATTTTTATGGAAATTAGAATAATATAAAATGATGCACGGCAATATGCCAAGAAAAATATTTCATTATTGTAGATGATAAATACGTAATCTGATTGTTAGATATTTAATGATATTTCATGTATTAAAAGCGGCATTATGGTGCCGTCGGTGTGGTAATAGTCAAAAATAATAAGCAAGATATTTTGGTATTTATGTCTTTTGCGTCTTAATTAGTTAGCAAGTGAAGAAAGAACCATTATCTTAACCATTGGACGCAGTATTGTAGTTGATTATTTCCTATAGTTCAAAATGAAATCATTATATTTATCAGAATATAATACAATTTTTAAAAAGAACTTAGTTCATCTTTAGCATTTACTGGAATGATCCGCGCCTTCCACAAATTTCTCCAAAATACTCATACACTGCTGGATTTAATAAGGTTCTGGCGGATGTAAATAACATTACGTATATTATATTTGCATCATACAATGAGCAAACTCTTATCTCAATTAATTGAGATAAGAGTTTGTGGGTTGACCTCATTGAGAGGCTTTGTCGATTGAGGCTTAGTTAGTCAAATTTAGTGAGTACTAATTGCTTTCCGGAAAGATCCTGGTCACAGTCCACATCATAAACATGGTAGAAATTTTGACTTAATCAACTCATTTAAATTAATCCTAATACATAATGAAAGAGTATATGTGGATCGATTTGTACGATAAATTTGAACGTCAAGGTCGGTGGACTGGATTCAAATGGAGAATATTTGATCGTGATTATCCCACTTGACTTTCTCTAACTTCCTTAATAATACGATTAAAAATAATAATTTTATATAAGTATCTGTGGTGATTTGGTATGAGTACTGAGCTGCTTGGAATCCTCTCATGGACTAGAAGTATAACAAGAAGATAGGCTACCGCGAAGGAAAAATGAAGGATGGGAAGACCACATCAAGCTGAACAAGGGAGAGACAAAAAAGGTAACATGGGGCTACGCCCCAATAGAGTCTATATAAGAAATCTGCCCTACCGCACCTATGGGGAGATATGGAGAAGAGTATCATGTGTTCCTATCATTATGCTTGTGCTAGCCATGGCTACACCTTCCCATGTGGGGTCGCCTAGAGCGGGTCGGGATACACCATGCCCGGTGTGTCATCGATGCTTTACCTCGCAAGGGGTAAAGACCCATGTGGGAAGGATGCACAAGGACTATGATTGGACCACTTGGGATGCCCTGAGACGAGCAACCACATCGATATCAGTGACACTCGAGATTATGCACGCTTCTTCTATACCTTCATTGATCGTTCCAGGGATACCGATCGAGTCGTGGGAGTGGTTAGTTTCTCAGGCGGGTTGCATTTTGGGGTTATTTGAGACTAGTTTTCCATGTCCACGTCTATTCCATAGGCTACCCCACACACTCCATGATGAGGCTAGACAGGCTTTTTGCCTACCACTGAATCATTTGGCACGTGATCCCTTGGACGAGTTAGCGTGGTTCCTATTCCTCCTACTCCCTCGATGGTGTCTTTGTTATGCTAGAGGAGGACGTGCGGGGCATAGAGAGGTGGCGGCTAGATTTTGTCAATTCTGAGTGGGGGATTGGGCAGCCCTTCAGGAGGAGTCTGTTAGGGCTACACAATTTAGGAGACAGGCATTGCCATAGGGTACCACAGATTCCACTCGATTACGATGATGTAGGACATTGGATCAGGCGGGAGAGTTTAGTAGAGCAGCACAAGCACTACACCCTTTGTCTATAGCGAGTCCCACTGATGAGACCATCTCTTCCCTATGCTCATTGCATCCTATAGCAATAGAGGGACTACCACTAGTCTTAGATTATCAGCCTGAGTAGCCTTTATGTCTTGATAGGTCGCTATTTGCACAAGCATTGTGCACTGCCACTCGCCTTTCCTCAGGAGGCTTGTCAGGGATTGTTTATGAGCACCTTAGAGATTGCTTCGAGGCAGATAATCCTTCTAGTGGTTTTACCAAGTTGTTTCAGGTGGCTGTAGCAATAGTGAGAGGAGACATTCCTATGTTTATTAGTTGGGTGTTAGGTGCTAGTCAACTTCTCGAGATCGAGAAGGACACGGGAGGCATTAGACCGATTGCTATTGGAGAGATCTTTTTGCGTTTGGTCAGTCATACCATTGTCATTCAGTATCATTCTTACTTTCAATAGCACCTTAGTCCACATCAATTTGGAGTAGCTACACCTAGGGGATGTGAGGCTATATCTCTAGGCATTAGAGCACTCCTAGATATCCATCCGGAGTGGGTCGTCCTACAGGTGGATGTTGAGAACGCTTTTAATAGCATCTCACGTGCATCTATCTTTAGAGAGCTTAGTGAGGCTGGTGGATCCTTGGCAAGTCTCATTCCTTTTGTACGGTCTTTTTATAGCTCTCTTGCTTCCCTTTACTACCAGCATGGTGGTTCACAAGAGGGAGTCACCGTCTTGGAGTTAGCTGTTGGTACACGTCAGGGAGATCCTTTGGGAGGGCCCTTATTTGCCATGGCTCACTTAGAGCTCTCTTGTCTACTACTGTGGCCATGCCAGGTTGTGTATTTCCCTCCTTGGCAGATCATACACACATCGTAGGCCTTGTAGATCAGATTAGGCAGGCCTTTGACTACTTGACTACCAAGCTACATCTGGTAGGCTTGAGAGTCAAGGTGTCAAAGTGTAGGGCATGGTCCCCTTTAGGTATCCCTCCCCACCTTGAGCTTCCATAGGGGTGTATCATATCCACAAATGGACTTCATGTTCTTGGAGTGCCAATAGGATTGGAGGATTTTTTCACACGCTTCTTGGATGCTGCCCTTGCAGAGGATGTTCTCCATGTGGATGACCTTCCATTACTAGGAGATCCGCAAGTGGCTTTTGGTATACTCTCTTCCAATATTGCTCGTCGACCATCCTACCTCATCCGTACAGTTCCATCCCCACCGTCCTTCCTATCCCGTATGAGAGCATTTGATAGGAGGATTATGGGAGTCTTTGGTGATATTATTGGACCAGGGACTTTTGAGTGTGTGACAGGGGATTTGGCACGTAGACAGACGGCTCTACCGATCTCATGTGGTGGGGTTGGCTTGCTTTCTATGGAGGAGATGGCATCTATAGCGTTTTTGGGTAGTTGGGCTCTCTCGGCATCCCTACTTTCCTCTCATTTTGTGGTTGCTGATAGGCCGGTTTTGGAGACTTATGTGACAGAGGTGGAGGGAGGATCGTTTTCTCTCCAGGTGTTATTGTGGCAGATGAGAGATAGTCTATCCCCACGAGCATGAGAGGGTTTTCCACCGTTTGCTTCACTATCGTCAGATTGGACTAGAGGTCTACAATCTTCCTTGATGGAGTGAAGTGTGAGCATGCACTACATTCTCTCTTAGTTGACTTGTCCATTCCTCAAGCTACTAGAGCACGTCTACGCTCTTGCTCCGGCAAGGGTGCAGGCTCGTGGATCCTAGCTCAACCATGCATTAGGGCTTTCCGACTCGCACCGGCTACTTTCTCTACAGCGATGAGGTTTCGCCTAGGTTTGGTCCACCCATCTGCATCTTCACTACTCACTTGTGAGTGTGGTTCTACACTAGATGCAGCGGCGGTCCACATGATACGGTGTCCTTTTGGAGGACAGAGGATAGTTACCCATGATACCATTAGAGACATAATGTTTGCTATGGCACGAGAGAGTGGATACTTGGCTTGGAGGGAGCGTTCGTATGTGTTGCAGACAACACGTGTCAGGGTAGACTTATACTTGGTCCGAGATGATCAGGTGACAGTAGCAGATATTGTGGTCACGGACCCTATGCGGGATACAGTTTTGGAGGGAGTGATTACCCATCCCCCTGGATGGGCAGCGAGTGTAGCAACAGGTCGCAAGGTCTCCAAGTATAGGGGCATGCAGCGAGGTCACCTCTTTGGTCCTCTAGCCTTGGAGTTATATGGAGCGATGGACACGGCATTTGACACATTTGTCATGGAGTACGCAAGAGCTTATCATGTTAGGCGTCAGAGGGTACCACCCTCACTCTCATACTTTGTAGCATATTTTAGACAGCGTGTATCCATTGCTCTATAGAGGGTAGTGGTTGGTACAATCCATAGGAGAGCAATCACATTAGGTGATGTTTCTTCGGATGCTCCAGTTGTGTGTAGACCGTACGACTTGCATAGCTTGGATATCTTAGGTGCGGTAGGGCAGATTTCTCATACAGACTCTATTGGGGCTTAGCCCCATGTTACCTTTTTTGTCTCTCCCTTGTACGGCTTGATGGGGTCTTCCCATCCTTCATTTTTCCTACAAGGTTGCCTTTTATCTCTTATCCACCTAGAAGTATAAAAGTATAACAATATGAATCTATAATATGAAGGGAAGTGGAAGATCAGGTCTACGGAAAGCAATAGTAATAGCGCGGACAATAGCTATTGAATCTTTGTAATTTGATATGATGAACAGAATCGTATGACACAGATTCTTGTGCTGAATTATAATATAACCCAACAATGTTCAACAATTTCATCGGTATCCACGTACAACTTGGGCATCCTACTAGCTGATATACCCTTATACCACGAAACATAAGTAACTTGTGACTATAATATCATGTCTACTGGAATTTGAACCCATATGATTCCAAAATTTTATCCAAAAATTTTGGATAAAACCTTCTCCATGCGATGGAAGAGTTTGCATGGAATGAGACTGGACCTGCCTCATCCAATTTATTGGTTAAATTAAAACTTTAAAATCTTACCTTATAAAATATATCATAGAATGCAAATTGAATTTAAATTTAAATTATTTTTCCTATTATCTATGCAATGTACATGTGATGCTGATGTTATCTAAGTGATGTATATGTAATGATGATTGAGTAGAACAAGACAAAGAAAATATTTTAAGATAATAAATTTTATTTTATTTTTCAGTTATTTATATTTAAAAGAACTTTGATATTTTAATATCAATATCAAAAGTAACACTATTAACAAAACATCTCTTTAGTGGCATAAAATAATTCTAAAATATATAATTACAAGTGAAATTTGGGACTTTAAAAGACTATGTATTTATAAATATGATTTAATAATGAACTATATTGAAAGGTTTGACAATTAAATAGTAGTGTAAGAATTACTTTTCTGAATTTTATTCTAATTAAAATGATTAATTTTATCTTAATCAAGATAATCAAACAAAAATTAAACTCCCATAAGCTATATTTAAGAGCTCTCAATCACATATTGGTCTAAAAGTGGAAGTCTGAATTCTATAATAGTTTAGTACTTTTTATAAAATACTTATGACTTCAAATTTTGGCCATGTAATGCCCAATACAAGCATGATGAGATTTTAATTAATTTATTGATTAATTTTGACAACATAAAATATTCAATATTATCACCAAATGTTTAGATTGTATATATATTTTGTCCATAATTGTATCATCTTATATATTTATGATTTAATATTTTAATAAAATTATAAAATTAAATTTAAATATAATAAATTTCAAAGTAAATATGTACTTCATATGCCTTATTTATTATTTATTATTTTAGATTTGAGAGTAGAACAATTTTAGACACATATCACATAAAAGAGTTCCAAGTTGCACTCAACAAATGTTAATATCTTGTAATATTTAATAATATTCTTTAAATGCTCTACATGATTCTTAAAAAACATATAGATAGGAAGCACTAAGATCTTTAACAATTTTTTTGATAATAATAGCTTTAAAAAAGAATAAACATAAATGTATGCATAAAATCAATCACCTATTGTAAAATTCAAGGAAAGTGGTAAATCTAAATTGAAATCAAAGATTTATATTCTATATTAGTACTCTCATATATGTTAGTCTATTTTTAACACCATTAATTATTTATCATAATAATTTTACTACTTGTTACACTATAATTTAACTACATATAGAGCTTTTGAAATTTTCAATCATTATGAGACAAAAAATAGCTTAGTGATCACAATATTTTTTATAAGTATGATTATAAAAATACAATGAATTTAAATTATATTTTTATTATGAAAAAATATATTTTTAAGATTATTGCATGGATGAATCCACAAAATTAGTAGAAAATTCTAACCAATAGATTATATCTATACAAAATTAGCTATAGAGAATTATAGAGAAATGAACTTTAGGTTAATAGCTTAACATGCATAAATGTGCATGTCTAGCTCAAATGAGTATAGATAATTGTAAAATGAAAATTAGAAGGATCAAATGCAAATTTTCAAAGGAGTAATTAACTTAAATCCCCCAAATCTAGATCTCAGAAATATTAAAGATGAGGTATAAAAGTAATACAACTTTACTATATTTCTTACACATTGCAATTTAATAGAATGCTAGACATGATTTAAATAAATAAATAAATTAGTGGAATAATATGAAATTAAATGAAAAAATGAATTTTCATCATGGATAGTTAGTATCAATATATTGCAAAAGAAAGTATGAAATTTATGATATTAAATTGGACAAAATCCTACTCTCTTAGATCAATTGATATAAATTATGCAAGACTAATATTCCACAATAGGGATAATTAGTGGCATTTAGGGTTTAGGGTTTAGGGTTTATATAATTATATAATTTTATTTTATACATTAGTTTAAATCATAATACTATTTTTTTATATAAATAGAATTTTATTTGTTGTGTCTATACGTTTTATCTTCAATTTATTATTGGTTAGGAATATGCAAGTTTATGTTACCTTCCAATTTTACAATTGTAACGTTTTTCAAATTATTTTGAAATACTTATAGAATTTTTCATATTTAAAATAAATCTATTATCTACTACATTCTAGTTTATATTAAGATTTCTACATGTAGATAAGGATGTAGATAGATATCAAATGAAACTTATAGCTTCTATTTCATTAAGTTACTATTTGGAGCAGATTTGGACCATTCTACTACTATATGATATTTATAAGACAAGTTATTTATTAATCTCTTTGAAGTTATTTTTCATCCTCTTAAAATTTTTAACTGAATTTATTTGAAAAATATTTCAAACTCAAAGATTTGAACTATATTTGGATCTCTTTGTAATTTTGACTAAAAAATATATAAAAATTGAATTTTTATTTGATTGATTTTGGATTTACCTCATATCATCATTGATAGAAGAGGAAATTTTGATCTTAAAAGAATTATCAAAATATTATATCCAATTGAAAATTTTGATCGTAAAAGAATTGTCAATACATTATATCTAATTGAGATCATTAGGTTTCATGTGGGAATTGAAATTTAATTTTATGCTTAACTTGAGTTTAAGTTCCATATTAAAGTAACATTCACCTTCAATGTCTAAGTAGGATGCAGCCTCCATATGAAGTAGATATATACAAACATAGAGTTGTATTTAAGCTCCATATGAAGTAAATATGGCGACCTACCTTCATGCTACTAGCACATGTTTCTTTTTTATTCCAATCTTTGTAGAGTAATGAGAGGTTAAGAAAGCAATTAAAGTTAAAACAAACAAATATGTCATTTATCACTAATCTAGAAGGTAATCATGTAGGAGAACAAGAAGATGATATAGGAAAAAAATGTGGCTCGTCTATACCCACAGATCACAAGGACAACTATCCTCATGGTTATGATTCTTGTGGTTGTGATCTTTGTAATCAAGATTTCTCATCCGCGATGACCTTAGGACAAACACTCATGAATGAAGAATTCCAAATTGACATTATTGGCCTAGTAAAAGATCATTGGCCTGAAACAACATCAACTTGGAAGACCTTCAACCTAAAAGACCTTGGTGCATGATATGGCTGATATCTCCATAATTACCCGTTCAAATTAAGCGAGCTTTATTTTGTTGAGAGTGCCTCTTTGTGGAATTTCCACTACCACTACAATCTTAGTGTTTGGAGGCCTATAGTAAAAGTTACAACCATATGACCATACAAACCTTATACATGGACCTCATACATGGACCTCATACTTCATCTCTTATATCATGGACCTCATACACAAACCTTCTAGATGGATCATGTACCTTGTACCTTTTACTTATTGCTTGTATCTTGTATCTCATACATGGAATTCATACACAAACTTCATACATTGAACTCTCCTCGTACTCATCTTTGACCTCGTCTTTGACCTTGTACTCATACTCATCTCCAAACTCATACTTGTCATACTCCTTGTAACCATAGTACTCCTACTTCTACCTTGACCTCATCTCTTGTACCCCATACCTTGTTACTCATTTCTCTTACCTCATACATGTACATTGTATACATACCTCATGTCTTTACCTCATGCTTGCTCTTGTACCTTGTCATCTTGTACCTCATACCTCATCTTGTATCCCATAACTTGTATTTCATTGCTTATCTTTCATACCTCATCTCTTGTACCTCATAGATAGACTTTGTACATGCATCTCATCTCTACCTCATATTTCATCTCTTGTACCTCATATATCATATTGTATCTTGTAGAGAATCTTTGTATCTTGGACCTTAATACAAGCCTCAAATGATAATCAGAGAAGGCAAACGAGCAACAAACAAGCATACAACATGAGTTGGTGAGAAAACTTGAAAGTGAATAAACATGGCTGCTTGCAAAGACTAGGCATATAGCAACTCAACTCCTAAACCAATTGGAACATATTGCCAACAAGAACTCCCAACATACAAAGCTGAAGGACCTAGGAATGCAAATTGATGCATTGGAGGACCTATATGAATAAATCACTCAAAGCATTGTCTACCAAACTACAAAGTAATACTAACTCTAAGTTCATAAACTAGTTTCATACAAATAGTTGATTATCATAGGAAGGAGCTCGTGGAAATGAATGGGTAGTTTTTCATAAGTGCCACCAGGTCATATCATAGACAAGTAATGATTATGACAACTTCAAACAATATGTGTAACAGTCAATTTTGTTAAGAATGACTAAGGGTCATCTTGTAGATAGGATATGGTAGTTTTCATAGTCATACTATAAGAAAATTTTTATTTGTATACAATTTATACATAACTAGATAGTTCACTATACAAAGATCTTGTGCAATACATGATACTTGATATACTAGCTATTGACAACAAGTTAAGAGGCTTGTGCATCCTTACTACATGGCACACATCTACTTAAGAAGGTGAGTGCACAATAAGTAGATAAGATATGATTACCATTGAGTTTTGTTGATGTAATTAGGAGATTTCTAGCTCATTGTAGCTATTAGATTTCTTCATGGATAAGTCAAAAGCATATAAAAAGCTTAAGCTCAATGTTTATCGCTTCCATTTAATGCATCCTTCTTTTGCAATAAACAAATTTTATACCATCAAGACTCTTAAGTTAGTGTATGTGTATTAATCTGCACTTTGTATGAGTGAGTACATGCTTAATTGAGTGGGAGTGAGGAATCTTGATATAAACAAAAGTACTTGAGTGAGTTGAATCATTGTGTGGAACTAGAGTGTGAAACTCTAAGGGCTCTACAAAAGTCAGGAATGATACAGAGATAGGTTGACCAAACACCAAGAGTACATAAAATAACACTAACTTGTAAGATTTAGTAGCATAGTCATTCAAAACACATGTGATATCATGCTTTCTGGGAAGGGTGGAAAAAAATATCAAAATCATAGTTTTCATATTGATTTGGACCCTTGGAACATCTCACTCCTTCTTGGTTTGCATGTTCTTGGATATTGTTTGTAAGATACCTTAATAATGCCTATCTTGTACAAATTAAAATTTGTAAGGTAATTATGGATTACTACGGATTCATAAGTACTACATATTGTAGAACTTATGAATGTTTGGCACTAGTAGTCAAGAATTTTGTCAAAAAAAATAGAGGTAAAGAAATTTAGAGACAAAGTACCTTTGTGAACCACCACCACAAGAATCCTTTGGATTAAATCTACATTGAATGTGAGATTTTTTTGTTGGTCTTTTTATAGTGTGCACATAGTGGTAACATTACACTCTTCAAGGAATGATTATGCCCAAGAGGTTAAATAAAAAACTATAGATTGTCATAAAAAATGATACCTTTATCTCATTTTTAGTGATCTCCATCTTGTATACTTTTGGGATCGACCTATTTTTACCACAATATTATGAAGTTGAATGACACTAGGTCATATAGTAAATACAAACAAACAAACTTTGAGTTATACATAGATCACAAAAGCAACAAGAATAAACAAAGGAATGTAAAATCAAAACTTCAATTTCAATTTATAGTAAAATTTAAATTTGGAAAATAAGGATTATTGTGATACTAGTACAAGTATTGTGGACCACTTAGAGTAGTTTGGACAACAAGACTTTAAATTAGACAAAAACAGCAAGACAAGTAAAACAAACTTGATAGAGCAAGATTCTATATCTCTTTAAAAGGAAGATGGTCCTAATAGGTGACTTTTGAGTTCTCCATATTAACCTCTTTAAATTTTTGTTTAGCTTCAATGTAATGAAAATTTCTCTCTTTCTTTATTATAGTAGTTATTATCATAATAATTTATAAGTGATGTATATCTCACACAAAGTATAATATATTCTCTAGATCCAATATTAAGAAGATATAAAATTTTAATAAGTGAAGAAAAATATAAATTATACAATTTTTTCAAACAACGTCAAATAGAGAAAACCAGGATGTTACTCAAGAAATTAGGAAAAATACTCAATAATTGAATTTGAGAGATGTGTAAAGCAAATTAAAGAGGAAGTAATGAGTAAAATGAGAAAAAGATAAGAGATCTTCCTTGAAACTAAAGCTGTAAAATTCAATTGAATAGTGGAGAGGAACAAGAAAAGATGATCAAGAATAGTATAGAGGAAGTATGGGAGTAATATTTAAGTATTGAACATCCAATCACCATTAAAAGATGCAAATGATTTCATTGAAGGTAAAGTGTTAAAAACAAACCAAGTTGTTGACAAATATATATGTTATTTTTATATAGTTTGCAATCATGTTAAGCTATACTTATATGATTTTTAAATAATTTTATTATATATTCATAATTATCTCTTTTATTTACCACTTAAATAATACAATTTTGATCTTATTTTGAAATTATTAGCATTGCATACTCTCAATGAGTCTCATTGAAACAACATTTTCTCTTGCTAATCTTGATGATCCTCAACTAGCCTTGCTAATCCTCTAAAGTCTGAATTTCATAGAGTTACTAGTCTAAATTCAAAGCAAAACTTGGATTTTGACTAATAGTTGAGAGGATTGTAATACTATATGGCTAGCAATAAGATATAAGAGTAGAAGTAGACTAAGTAGAACAAGAAGTTTTAAAAAAATAGTTTACTTAAAATTTTTTTCTTGCAACAAAGAAAAATTATGAATATTGAGTTTGTACTTGTTAAATTAATAGACGAATAGTTGACAATGATAAAAAATTCCTTTTTGATATACATGTCAACTCTAATAGGAGGAGTATTAGATACATAACCATATAAGGAGGCTCTAACTTCATGGACCCTTAATTTATAAACATTAAGATTACTAGAGGCAATTTGAAGGAATATTTTATGCTTGATGGTAATGTTAACATTGGATTTAGAAGTTTAGAAATAATGCATTTAAAAAACTTGGTGTAATAGAAATAAATTTCTTTTAAAGAAGAATAATATAGAAACCTGGTGAGCCTTATCAGAGAAGAAAATATTTGCCATGATAAAGGAAAATAAATGATGTAACTTAGCTTACCATAACCTAACTTTATTTTTGGCAAAATAAATATCCTAAAACTTGGGTACTTATCTGCATGAGACTTTGGGTTCCTTGATCGAAACCAAAGTGTAACACTCTAGTACACTGAGTAATCTTATTCTAAAGCTCCAAGCTTGATTTGATTCTCAATAAGTGTTAAATAAATTATGAAAATCATAATTTACACATTACTTTTGAATGCCACTCATATATTAGTGTGATATGGAAAACCATGTGATACAAATGGATTTTTATCATGTGAAGTAGTTTAGTGTAATTATCTTTGGTTAGTTAAAAATAAAGTTAAAGATCCTATCTAGTCAAGATATTAGCTAATAAAGTAGTTGGTGAAAGCTTGTATATGAAGTTAAGCTCAGACTTCTAGATTATATCCATAATAAAAAGTGATATAAGTTAAGTATAGACATGTAGATGAAATTGAGAATAACTTGTGAGTAAAGTTAAGCATAATTGCTAAAGACTTGCAAGTGAATTCTTGAACCAATGTATTAGTTGTGTCTATCTTATATGGTACTCATCAGTTAGTGTAAAGTAGATGCATCTATGTATTGAGGAGAGTACTCGAGCAAGTGCTTAGTAGTAAGTTAGAGTTATAAGGGAGAGAGAGGGTGATGTGGGAGCATAGAGTGGAGAGATTAATTGAATTGGAAGGACTCATGAGAGATAGCAAGGAGAGAGCAAAAGGATATCAAGTTTAGGAGATATGGTATATGAGAGAGTTGTCCTTTACTATGGAACTATTGGAGAAGACCCGAAGGGAAGTACATGAGGTCATGACTCAACTAGATACTCTTAGGGTAGCATATGAGGATGCTTACCAGGAGGCTAGAGAGTGGTTAAAGGTAGATATGTTATAGTATCCTTTGGGGTTTCTCCCAAAGGAAGTAGGGACTCAAACAGATCATGGTGATCCCTATAGTGTGTTAAGGGATCAAAGAGAGGATAGTTTAGTTGATATGGGAACTCAAACCCCAAGCAAGGCTTTGTTTACAAATATAAGGACTCAAACCCATTGTTCATTTAGAGATCTTACCATAGAGAGAGCCCCCTTACAACACCACCATAGACTTTAGGTTCTTATCCAATGTGCATCATGCTAGAGAGACTAATACTCTATCAGATAGGAGAGCATTGTCTTTGCAAGCTAATTGATCTAGTCAGACTTGGTTAACTCTTGTAGGTGGCCCAAGAGAGGAGCCTAATTTGTATTTGGGAGAGGATATTATATCTTGGAGACCTCACACTCAAGATGATATTGCAATCTCTCCAAGTTTTTGGGGTACTTACAACAAGTGCTTGTGGTTTCAAGAGCAGAAGACGTCTTTGAGTGACGAGGTACAAAGACTCACTCATGTGAGAGAGAAGATGAGTCTATCTAGACGATTGATTCCTTGTATAATTTTCCATATAGATTTGAGGAGGAAGATTCTAATGTTAAATTTGAGTTCAATAATAGTTGTGAGAGATACTAGTAGACCCCATTTCTTGGAATGGTGGTCCAAGACCCTGGGGAGGGGATGGTGCTATTTTACCATGAGTATTACTTCATGGTCTATTCCACAGCCTAACATTAGAGAGTTTATGGAGTATTGTATTTCACACTTTGAGGTGAGCATATGCACTAGTGGTCCAAAGTAGGATGTAGAGATCCTATTGCATTCTATGTGGGAGATTGGTCACCTACCAATAGGAGTTCAAACCCATTCATATTTGATGGCATGCCTCATTGAGAAAAATTGATATTTTGATGACTTTAGAGGTTTTATGGTTAGACCATATAGTAGTTTTACCTCATTAGGTTTATCTATCCAAGATATATTATTTGTGGATAGCAAGGCTCTTCCTTATTGTAAGAACTATCCTCATGGAGCTATATATCCTCCACTATTTTCACAAGGGATACCATTAGTACTTCATTATTTTAGCTCCTTATATCACCTCTAGATAGATTTAGTGCTTCCACGGCTTTGACCATTAGGTTCCTAGAGGTAGAGTGGACCAATAGTAGATTGAAGGATTATAGTTCAGACCCCTTATGAGCTTTTAGGGCAAGCATTAAGTGAGCCTTTGATGCATGCTTGGGAGAAAAGATAGATGTGGTGCTATAGTTCTTTTTTATGAGACATACCTTATATTGGCAATTATATGTCACTATGGAGAGATATGCATAGTAGACCTAATGCCTAACCTTTAATGCCTTTATATATGATACAAAATTTTCCTCTTGTTATATTATACATACTTTTCTTATTTATATATTTCTCTTTCAACTTGCAATATTGATTTTGTAACCATTGATTTTTTATGGACATTGTTGATTTGAACATGTGTAGAGCTTTATATTATTCTAATCAACTCTAAGATGGAGAGTGTAGAGTATAGTGTAATGTATAGTATAGAGCAATATGGACCGTGTAAGTGGCACAATCCGTACAAACTCATGCACAATTTGTGCGGGTTGAACTTGTCCATGCAAACCAAGTTTTGGGTTAGTGGCACAAAAAGAAATGGGTTGGTTTTGGTTTAGTGGCACAATCAAAATTTGATTACTTTGTGTTATAAATGATAGGATTTAAAAGTTTGTCAGCATTTAGGGTCAGAAAAGATGAGGGGGCCTTTGGTAATTTGTAGTTTGTAGCTTTGGTAAAATTTTAATTCTCATATCATAATCAAATATGTTATGCATACATAAAAAGGTGAATTCTATATCAAGATAATTGCTTGATGATTCACATGGAAACATGGAAATTATCATTGTCAAAGAGGAAACATGTGGTATATTGGGTACAAAACACAACTTAGTAAAATTTATTTATAACATAATTTTATATTGGAAAATCAGTAGGCATACTAGAGCTTTAAACTCTCACAACTTAATAAACTTTATATATAACATAAGTTTACATTGGGCATACTAGAGCTCTAAACTCTCAAACTCTTGCCTATCCTTCAATCTTATTCCAACAAGCACAAGGTGAGCATACTAGGACTCTTAATTATAATTTCCAACTCTTGACTAATTTTCACTCTTCTTTACTATAATTATGTAGAGGAACTTGGGGTTCACATTGTAACTCTGATTAGAGCAACCATAATTGTATGAATCTATATTGGACAAAGTGATAAGTATACATTTAATCTCATCTAGAGATTTTCCTACACAAGCTAGTTCAAATGTCATTACATACAAGCATTTTGATTTGGCTTCACTCTTCTTGATTCAAAATGTTTTTGCTTTGTACCTAATTTCTCCATCTTTAAGATCTTCTTTGATTCTACTTCTCTCTTGTCTTTCTTGAGATCTACCACTTGAAAAGCTTCAATCTTTGCTATTTTACATCTCTCCTTGGATTCTAATCATTTCATTCTCAATTTCTTGTGAGATGCTAGATCTTACAACAATGAAGCTAGAGCGGGCGTAAGAGCCGCTGCCATCTTGGAAGCTTTCAAGTTAGTTTTCCTCTTTTGAGAATCAACTTCCTTCTTGTTAGATATTTCTTTTGCATTCTACCACTCCTCTTTCTCCTTGGATGCATCTCTAGTTGGCTCCTGATTATGAAATACTTGACTCTCTCCCTTCTTTTATTCTCTTCAACTTTTGCTCTTTGATTCTCCTCTATTCTTGTCACTCTTGTCACTCTATTCTCTCTTGAGCGATTCTCTTTTGCTTGCAAAGTATGGGAGTGTTTCTTGGCTTTTTCTCTTGTCAAGTAGGGACTATCATCCTTGTCTAGAACCCCCTTTTCCAAAACATTCATAATTTCCAAATGTACACATGCAATCCAAGGGCTCTTGGGTGCTTGGGATGCTAATAAGAATTGATTCTTCAAGAGGATTTTCTCCTATTTTTTTATAGGCTCCCTCAAGTGTAATAATAGGGCATGATCCATCTATGAACTGAACTTCCTTCTCAATACCACTAATACTAACCAATGCAAGGAGAGATATATTGGCTTTGCAGTCCAACATTAAATCTATTCTTAAAAAAAGAAGACAAATATGATTGAGTTTATCCTTGATTTTTCTCCATCCTTGCTTCAAGTCCTTATGTGTAAGACCCTCCCTAGTGCAATTATTTTTCTATTCTTGAGTATATTTGTATGATTTCATGTATCTTGCACATTTTTTTTGTAAAGCCAATCACCATTCATAAAGGATGGAAATCCTTGCCTGTGCCAAATCAAATAAGTGGCCATGTTGCTAAATGAAATTCTTTTTTGGACTAGGTTTTTACTATTTCCTCCATAGATCTGACTAAAGTGCCCCAAATCTTCCAAATAATCAAGTATTTGTGAGTAGTGATGATAAGCCATCCTAAATTGGTCATCTTTGATCTTCATTACAAATTGCTACTCAATGTGTGGATTGTAACCATGAATCCATTCTTGCCATGTGCTTGCATAGAAACACCCTTTGATCCTTTGCTTGTTGCGTTTGTATGCGGAAGTGGGACATAAGCAATTAAGTAATTCTTGGGATCAAATAGGGAGATGAGAGATGGGAGAAAATTCAGATTGCAAAGTAGAGGTGGAGAAGAGAATAGGATTCATCTATGTTTCCAAAGTATAAGAAGCAAATCTAGATTTTGATTTCAATTTGCAAGTGGCCTCTATTATTATATTGTGTGAAGATTGTCAAGCAATAGGAGGCATGTTTACTCACTTATTCTAACACATTCAAAGAATAACAAAATTTTCCAACTCACTAGGTACCATTTGGAACCATTCTAACCTGCCTCATGTACCTGATGTGCATGATGAGATGCTAGCATGAGGATACAATATTATTTTTTCAAATTATCTACTTCTATTACAATCCCTCTCTCACTTACAGCTAGTTTAATATAGATGGTTAGCATAACATAGGTGGTTAGACCTATGTTATAATTAACTCCAAATTAAGTCTTAATTAAGTCTTGCATCTTAACCCTAAACTAGCCGTAAAATGTAAAATTGAAAGCTCACATAGTTAGTCAATTAAGTCATGCATCTTTATAATTAACTAGCCATAAAATGTAAAATTGAAATCTCCAACAAAGTACATTTTGGTATCTATACAGATCTATACAAGACCATTCATTATTGGGACCACTAATTTTTTATTACAACTTTTATAATATTTTATGGAGTTTGAAGCTCTACCTATATAATTTTTGGAAATTTGGACTTTAAAACTCCTTATGTAAACAGAGGGAGAACTTTCCTAAATTTTGATGTTATTGTTAATACATAATAGGGGGTTGCAAAAATAGTTTTATGAAACTAAGTATATTTTAATATAGGTTTTTATAAAGTGTTGACCAAATTGGTACAAGGTGCGGCCCAAAGGAAGAAAAGGACCCACTATAGACTTCCATCCAAGTTCCTTACTATTAGGAAACTCCATAACAAGTGGTTTTTTGGAAATAAGGAATATGATCTTTTCTATAGGCACATCATAAATTCTAATTACATTCTAGGTTAATAAAGTACATGATTTAATTTGAATCTATTTGCCACCAAAGTAGGGGAGATGGTTCTTCTCTAGATGTAGAGAACAAGAAATTGACTGTGGAGTAAGAATAATGTGGGAAGAATGTGTGCGGGTTTGGAGGAGGGGGAGTGAAATCAATTGAAGCGCAATCTATTTCCCACAATTTCCTTGTTTGAAAGGATCTCTCTACCATTCTTAGTGATCAATTCTTACCATTCTTACCATTTATTGGCTCAAACTCGGTTTTCTTGATCTAGAGAGTGTGGATTTGCTTGCTTGATCTCTCTACATTCCAAAGTAATTTTTCTTGAAGAACTTCTTATTCTACTCTCTTGTTCAGAAAGTGAAGAGAGTGTGAATTCATAGAGTTATGTAATACTCCGAGGATAGGAGACCTGAGGAGAAACACACCATGAGAAACACACACTTTCACACTCAAACTCCGATGCCCCAAAGGAGCACATTCTCTTTATTATATAGGCAAAGCGGATCTCCTCCAATGAAGCTCCACCATAGGATTATGTACATAGATAGGTGACATGTCAGCAAGCTCCACCCTTGGATTACTTACTTGGATGGGTGACATGTTGGTCCTGGTCCTATCTGGTTGGTCAAACAAGCTTTGATCAGAGGGAATCTTTTAGGGAATCTTCCTATAGGAATCTCATAATCACGTGGGTGAGGTATCATTGGAAAGCTCTTGATGCGACAAAGCAGGGGAGAGTGAAGGAAAACCTCCCCTCTGTTGGGGGGGGGGATTGCACATTTTTGAGGCCTAATTCATCCGTTTAGGCCTCCAAAATTGCATTCAAAGATTTTAGGTGTATCTAGATTCCAACTCTATTAGTAGAAGTCCCCTTTTCGTGATACTTCTTTCTGATCTATTCAGTCCATCATGTGTAACATCCTTCCAGATGTTACCAACCCAATTCTCACCTTAAAATCATTTGTTTAGCTATTGGTTCTAAGGTTTTCAAATCTATTTTGGTTTTCTGCTCTATTAGTAGAAGTACACTTTTGGTGATCCTTCTATTTGATCTATTTTGACCATCATGTATAACATCATTCAAGATGTTACCAACCAAAGTTCACATCTAGATCATATGGCTAGCTCTTGGTATTACAAGTTATTTTGCAAGTGGATTCAAGAATTGAAGAATATAGATTAAAGCATGTCAAGAGGTAGCACTTGTGGGTGTTACTTTTGTGGATTCAAGAATTGAGGAACACAAGTAGAACATACCAAGAGGTTGCACTCATGGAGAACTAACTAGAAATATTAGGAAATGTATAAAATGGATCATACAATTAGTTTTGGAGATATTGTCAATATGAACTAAAAGACGAAGTGGGAGATTTAGATATACTAGAACTATTGATTAGTAGATGTGAGTAAGCACATATGCATAGGTACTTAGAACCTAGAGTTACATACCCTTGTAGTTGGGAATTTGTGATGAAATATTTTAGAGGTCTAGATGTAAAGGCCTTCCTCGAGCTGATTGGAATGGGCATTGATTCCTTTTCAACCTTAGATTTGATAAAGACTCATAGTGTATTTGAAAAGAACTACCGGTGGGAGCAAACACTAGTGTGGATCCAAGTACCTCTAGCTCTTGATAGATTTGGGCATCATGTAAATGTAGCTTGTGTTGCAAGAGGATTAAACATTTGTGGCATTAGTGCAAGTTCAATAACTGCCTTTACCAATCAAATTATGAAAACTATATAAGATTTGATGAGGAGTCAAGTGGCATGGCCTGAGTACAAGGAGAGGAGGAGAATATCTGCAATTTTTGCACGCAAAGGTTTCCTTGGTTGTGTGTCTATGTTTGGTAGATGGAACACCATTTCTTCTCATAGCTTGAGCCATTGTGGATGGAGAAATCTATTTAAGCCAAAAGTGCTCCTTTTCTATAAACAACAGATTGATTTGAGATGATAAAAGGATAATTATACATTTTACAAGAGGTAAGCATTCAATATCTATTTCTTCCTCTGTTTGTTTTTTTCACTTCATTAGACTTTGTGCACCTTCTTTTTTTTATTGGTATATTTCCCATGATTTGATTGGTAAATTTGCCATGATTTGATTCAAGTTTAGATTTGTTTATGTAATACAAACATCTAGATATATTATCTAGAGGTGAAAATTGGCTTGGTAACATCTAGAAGGATGTTGTGTACAAGGGCTAGTAGATTAGACATAAGTGTACTTCTACTAATCGGGCAAAAACCAAAAACAACTTGAAAACTTTAGAGCCAATTTTGGAGGCCTAAATGGATGAATTAGGCTTCAAAAATAGAAATTCTTACTCCCAAAGACATTTTATCTTACCTTCTCCCCATGTGATTTGTCTTGTCAAGAGCTTTCCAATGGTACCTCACCTATGCAATTTTGAGCTCCCTACAAGAAGATTCTCTAAAGATTCCCTTTGGTCAAACCTGTTTGACCAACTAGATAGGAAAAGGACTGACATGTCACCCATCCAGACAACTAATCCATGGATGTAGTTTGCTAACAGGTCACCAATCCATGTACCTGATCCAAGGGTGGAGCTTCCTTTGAGGGGATCTTGTTTGCTATATAATAAAGAGAAGATGCTTCTTTAGGGCATCAAAGGATTGAGAGTGAAACTTGTGTTTTCTCTCTTGTATCTCTCTTGGAGAGTTCTCTTGTCCTTGGAGTATCATAATTTATTTGCAAGAATGCTAAGGTCATGTCACGACATGACATGTTTGAAAAAAATCATCATTGTAGAATGCTTTGAATCGGAGAGTGGGATGTCTTAGTTTCAAGGCCAAAGAGTACTTTTTAGGTGATTCTGGTTATGTATCCATACATCACCTAGTCCTAGCTTTCAAGTAGGCCCAAAAAAAAGGAGAAGCAAGAGTTCAACAAATATTTGGTGAAGGCAAGGGTGATAAATGAGCATTGTATAGGAGTATTAAAAGCTAGATGACATTCTCTGCAAGAGTTGAGAGTGCAACTTAAAGACAATAGTAGAAATGCATATTTGTTAAAGTGATTTTCAGTTTGTATTATTTTACATAAATTTTGTATCAATAGTTCAGATGTTTGGTTAGAAGACAATGGTAGATTTTCAGAGTAAACTCAAATAGATAAAAAATGTCCCTTAATAGAATGGAGCTTGGTAGAGAAGAAAGTATGTCAAGGATGATGCAAAAATGCCTTGCTCATCATCTCAAGTATATGAAATGAAAACATGTTCCTCCATAATAAGAAATTTCTTCTATTATTCTTCTTCATAATCTAGTATTGTTTCAAGAATATGATCTGTGATCTTGTTTTATTTACAATTTAGTATTCCAAGTTTAGGAGTTTGTTGCCCAATGACACTCATTGCTGCCCTAAAAAAGGCCTTCTTGATTTGTAGATGCTTGGATCTGAAGTAAGAAGGCATTGGGTGATGCTTGGTGTGCATAGGATGACACTAGGTGACTCCCAATGTGCATTGGAAGATGTTGAGTGTTGCTCGGTATACATCGGAAGATGTTGGTTAGTAGGCTGGTGCCGATTGATGGCCGCATTATTGGGAAAAGGTGCACATAGGCGTTGGTCGGTGCCAGTTGCCGTTTGGTGTAGTGTATTTTATTTTATTAAAAGGGATTCTCTTGTCTTTGCACAATGGTGCCTATTGGTGCTTGTTCTTGAGGCAATGGTTGGGTGCACTAGTTGGCAACATGGCGTGTCACATGTTGTCGTTGGTTGCTATTGTCGTTAGTTTGCATGTTCTTGTTGTTTGCTGCTCAAAATTTAATTTTTTTTCCTAAAGTTGGGTTATTCATAGTGAAATATGATTTTTTTCCTGCAAGATATAGATTTAGGAATTCATGTGAGTGGCTATATAAACTTGGAAATCATCATTTTGCAGTTCATCTATTAATTTAGCACTTTAGCAATTCACATGAGATTAGGTTTGCACTTCAGAAATTTATGTTTTTGAAGGAGGAGAGGAATTTGGGGATTTTCAAAGACTGTACTTGTTTGAGATAGCACCTTAGAAGAAGAAGTGCAGTTTGAGTTGGAAGGGATTTGAGAGAAGAATAAGGAATGCAATTTAAAAGGGATTGGGTTTTTGGAACCATGATTGAAACTTTGAGAGCATAAGGAGAGTGGTTTAGGAGAGAAAGGAGAGGGATTTGACAGAGAATGAGAAATTTCCAAGAGAGCAAGTGAGAGGAAAGAAACATCTCCAAAGTTTCTCCATGGAAAAAATTTGGGGTTATGAGAAAATTGTTGATGGTGAAGATATGAGGAATAATCAAGAACAAAATTAGTTAATTGGTTTTCACACCATTCAACACCTAGCCACCTTCATTAAATGGTCTTGGAGGGATAAACACCAAGTTCAAACTACTATTGTTGGAATTAAGAAGGTCAATCTTGATGTTCTTGGCCTCAAAATAACCCTTGGGCTACACTAACCATGGTCGGAGGTATTATTTTCTCCCATTCTACTTTATTTCTTTCTTTCTTTAAAGTTTTTGAAACACATTTAAGTTTTTCTTGAATTTTTTGAGTCCCAATCATCAGCGCCTATGGTTATCACCTAGCATTGACCAGCCTTGTTCCACAACATCTACCCTATAGCATTTGTGGGTGTCTCCCTACATTGCTTGTACTTCAATCCTAAACCCTTTTTTTTGTCCCATTGCATTGATGAGCATCACTCGGTGCCTTTTTGTATTGTTTTCTGCTTGCTTTGTCCTACAACTTCACCTAGTGTTGCATGGATTTTCTTCTAGTGCATGTGGGTGTTTCTCTTTGGATTTTTTTGTCCTATTCCAGCCATGGGTAGCGTCCAGTGGCTTCTTGGATGAGTCATGAAGCTTACACTTGTTTGTTGGTGACTTTTACAAGTACTTGCACGTATAAAGTTTGTGAGTTCTTGGGATGAGAACTCTCACATAAGTTTGGTTAAAGGGAGGCAATTTCAATTTATTATGGATATAATTTGAGATGCACTTGCAATGCCAAGGGGAAAGACACCAAGAAGGAGTATTTTTCTCTAAACAGCTGTTTCTACAAAGGGATAGGGTTGCAAAGAGATATTTGGCAAGGCAATGTGTGAATCCTACATCTAGGGTTTCCTTCCAATTGATGGGTGCACTTAAGGCACCAACTATTTAGCCCAAGATTTTACATGGGCATTTGGTTCTCAACACCAAGACAAAGTTGAGGAAATTTGGTGTGGAGGATTACGATTGGGGAGATTTTGCATTTTGAGCTATCACTATAGAGGTGGGGAGTTTGCAAAGCCAATTGAGGAGACCTAAGGGGCATAGGTTCAGAGTCACCTTTCTTGGGCAAATACTCACTCACCTCTTTGTGGAGAGAGGTAACATTCTTGAGGAAGAAATACCCTACTTGAGTGATGGAGAGGAGGAGATTATACACGATGAAGAAGATGATGGTGATGATGATGAGGATAGAGAAGATGAGGATAGTGAGTGATCGTTCAGATACTTGTTGGTGTATTGAGTTATTTTGTTGGCATGTTTTCTATGTTTCATTGTTAGAAATCATACAAATTTTAATAGTTTACATCATTATCAGATTTAATAAATGAGTTAATTTAACATGTCTTAATTAATGAACTTGTATATTTACTTGATTGAAAATGAGTTTTAGTTGATGGATGAATAAATGTATCTATTGTGAACACATGCCTTACCAATAGTGAGGTTAGGGAGTGATAGTTTTCTTGAGTGAGTACCTTCTCCAACTTCATCCTTTGAGATAGCTCCTTCTCCTTCTTCTTCCCCTTCTTTATCCTTGGAGAGGGCACCTCACTCCTTGCACTTGAGAGTCCCTTCTCCCTCTTGTTTGTTGGCATAAAGTGTGTATTAGAAGATTTCATCCAAGTGGTTGAGTAGGGAGAGATACTTCTTGTTGAGTAGGATAGTACAAGAGAGTGTAGAAGAGCGAGAGAGATTAGTGCTTGAACGCAAGAGTAGATTTGAGAATGTAGAGGAGCAAGAGAGATTAATGCTTGAGTGTGAGAGTAGATTGGAGAGCATGGAGGAGTAGTTGGGTAGCCTTTGGTGGTCATTAAGTCCATTTAGGATTTAACATGATGTATACTAACATAGACTTGAGAATGTTGTAGCATGTAGATTCCATGTTGCATCTCCTTTTTCTTCTTCACCTCCTTCTCCTCTAGCATAGTGACTAGCTTCAGTGACTACACATTTATACATATCATATGTTTTATATGTTTTATAATTTTACATTTATTTCCATTCTCAATTTCTATTTGTCTTACTCTCATGTGTCATATCTCATATCATCTCATATCATGTGATATGTATTATATTTTTGATTCTACATGTATTTACATTTTCACCTTGCTTCACTCTCATGTTTCATATCACTTGAAGATTATTCACTTATGTTTGGGTATCACCTAGTGCCTACGTGCTCCATCTGCTAACAATGAGTGCCATTGCGTGCCTCTTATACCCAATTGGTATCAATCAACACCACTCTAAAACTTACATACTTTTTGGTGCATGCCACCTCATGTCACTAGGTGGCATGAGGCAGCATTGGGCACTTATGACTGCTACCCACTCACACTTAGCACCATCATGTGCCTCCCATACTCAATTGGTGTCACTCAACACCCTCCTTAAACTTACACAAACTTTGGCATGCACCACCTCACGGCATTGGGCGGGATGAGGTGACAATGAGCGGCATTGGGCATGAGGTGACAAGAGGCAGCAAGTGGTAGCACCATTTGAAAGATTAGATGGGAATGTAGTGCTATTTTGGGCTCAAAGAGGAGATTGCTTGAAGCACTTTTGTTCAGCTTTGAGAGTGAGAAGTACTTGTTCTAAAAACCTCTAGAGGTTACACAAAAATCTCAAATCTCATAAACTTAATCATAATAGATAGTCAATACAGTAATCAAAGATCACCTAGGATTATAAACATACTTGGGCTACATGGAAGTGCCTTCAATGGTGGTATCATATTCACTATTACTGGAGAATGAATTTTAAGCAAGATGTTTTGGATTGGGATTATAACTTGTAGCAAAAGGCTTGATTTATTGCCAAACTTGAGTTGGCACTTTGAAATACTGACTTATTTCCTCAGGAGATTTTACTCCCTATAGGAGACTCATTTTGATTTCATGAGTGCACTTTGACTCTAGACTCATCTCCTTGAACTTGTGTTTATCTGCCCTAGCTTTCCTTTTATCAACACTCAATTTCAACTTTCATCTTCTCTATCTCTAATCTAACATGCTGAGATTCTATTTTCATCAATGTTTTCTCTCTTTTCCTCATGTTTGTGATATCTTGTTCAACTAGTCATAATATCTCTCTAGTTTTTACTGTGTCAGCCTTCAACATGGTAATTTTTGCTAAATCTTGAGACAATGGGGTACTAGGTGACATTCTGGATACCTTACTTGTTGATATTCTACCTTCTCTTCTCTTTGTATCACATTCTCCTTCTTGGTCAAGGAAAGCACCCTTTGACCCATCCCTTGTAGAAGTTAGTGGAGGTGGTGTAGCAAAAGGTGAGTCCTCTATTGGTGCAACAAATTGCGACTCTCTCTCAAGTGATAGGATTCCATTCTCCAAGCCCTCCATATAAATAGGTATACTTTCCACCCCTTGGATGTTTGGGACAAACTAGGGGCACGAGTTTGGGAGCACCATCTCTAGAAAAGATGCTTCTTGAGAGCCAGTCAAGATAGTTTCTTTGCATTCATGGACCTCTTCAACACTAACATTGTTTGAATTAGGATTTAAATTTCCTAAACTTACAATACTAGATGGAGTTTAGGGTGGCCATGAAACTAGAAGCAATGGATTTTTGAATGTGCTTTTTGCAATTCACACCATGAATCTGTGCACAATGCTTGAGGTCTTCCACATAGTCCAAAATTTGGCCATAATGGTCCATTGTCATGTGGAACCATTTGTCTTCTTTTGTTTTGCTAGGCATGGAAGAAGCCTAAAAAATCCTAAAAAATTCTCCAAATTCCTCTAATGATTGTATTGGTTCCAAATCCAAATGTGAGCCTACATTGCAATAAGGTACTTGATCTCCCATTGCATAATTTTTATTGCCCTTTTGGAGTAAAATTCCTTGACACTCAATCAATTTCTTGGTTGCCATAGGGCGGCACGGATAATTTTCCACAACTCGCACTATCTCCCTTGCCACACTAATCTATTGGAAAGAACTACCACACCAATACAAAGCTACTAAACCTGCCGCTTAGTTTATTGATAGAAGCATTAGAAGACAAATGGTGAATTTGAGTTCAAATAGTTGAGTGCAACATTTTGGATCCGCCAAAATTTTTCATTAATCATCCTCTTAGAATCACCCACCAAAATACTTGGCAACCCTCTCAAGAAGCCACCTCAGCTCTTGTGACAATCCTTTATTTTGATGCAGCATACTTAAACATCACCTCACCTCTTCTAACAATCATTTATTTTGATGCGGCATACCTAAACTCAGTTGGATGGCACCTATGTTTTATGAATAAAAACAACTTACACTAAATATCATGTAATACTTTTTGCAGGTGTTCATTTATTAGCACTTCATCTCCCTACAAAGTTCACTAAAATAGTCACACAATAGGGGGTTTCAGAAATAGTTTTGCAAAGCTATGCATATTTTCATATAGATTATTACAAAGCGTTGACTAAATCTGTATGGAGTGCAGGCTGGAGGAAGAAAGAGTCCCACTACGGAGTTCTGGCCAAGTTTGTTATTATTAGCAAACTCCATAAGAGGTGGTTTGTAGAATATAAGGGACATGGAGTTTTCAGTTGTCACACCATAAAGCATTAATTACATATTAGGGTTAATAAACTGCCTGGTTTAAGGTGCTTTGGGCAGCAACCAACGGCTACGAGCAACTACAAGCAAAATGAGAAACCACAAGCAACAACAAGCAAAGTCCCATTTAATGTGTTAATTCAGGATTAAATGGGATTTTTCACGTTGCTGCTCGTGGTGGCTTGTTGGCACCCAAAGTAGCTTGGTTGCACTAGTAGTTGTTTGTTGCTGCTGGTAGCCATGATAGTGCCCGTTGATTTTGCATCCAAAATGTGAGCCTGCATTGCAATCAGGTTCTTGATCTCCTTTTGCTAAATTTTTGTCGCCCGTTTGGAGTAAAATTCCTTGACCTTCAATTAATTTCTTAGTTACTGCAAGATGATGCAAATCATTTTCCATAACTTGTGCTATCTCCCTTGCATGCACTAATATATGGAAATGAACCACCACACCAATGTAAAACTATAAAACACATCAGTTTAGTTTGTTGATAGGAGCATTTGCATACAACTTTCGCATTTGCAAATGGTGAATTTGAATTCAAATAGTTGAGAGTAGCATTTTGGATCCACTACAAAATTTCATAAATACCACTCTAATAATCACCCACCAAAAAAATATGAAAATTTTCTCAAGAACTATATATTAATTTTTACTATCATTTATTTCAATATGGCAAGCCAAAACATCCATAATATAGTGCTTAATTTTATAATGAATGAAAATTACACATGATATATCGCAAAACAATGAATGGTGCATTCATTCATTAGCACCTCATCTCTTTATAGAGTTCACTAAAAGAAAAGGCTACCATGTAGGAAAAACAAAGGATTGGAAGACCCTATCAAGCTGGACAAGGGAGAGACAAAAAAGGTAACATGAGGCTAAGCCCCAATAGAGTCTATATGAGAAATCTGCACTACCGCACCTAAGATATCCAAGCTATGTAAGTTGTACGGTCTACACACAATTGGAGCATCCAAAGAAACATCACCTAATGTGATGCTGTCCAATGGATTGCACCAACCATTGCCCTCTGTAGAGCAATGGACACACACAATGTCTAAAATATGCTACAAAGTATGAGAGTGAGAGTGGCACTCCATGACGCCTAACATGATAACCTCTTGCACACTCCTTGACAAACGTGTCAAATGTCATGTCCATCACTCCATACAACTCCAAGGCTAGAGGAACAAAGAGACAACCTCGCTGCATGCCCCTATACTTGGAGACCTTGCGACATGTTGCTGCACTCGCCGCCCATCCAGGGGGATGGGTAATCACTCCCTCCGAAATTATATCCTACGTAGGGTCTATAACCAAGACATCCGCTACTATCACCTGATCATCTCGGACCAAATATAAGTTTGCCCTAACATGTGTTCTCTGCAAAGCATACAAACTCTCCCCCCAAGCCAAGTATCCACTCTCTCGTGCCATAGCAAACACTATGTCCCTAATGGCATCATGGATAGCTATCCTTTGTCCTCCAAAAGAACACGATATCATGTGGACCGCTGCTGCATCTAGTGTAGAACCACACTCACAAGTGAGTAATGAAGATGCAGATGGGTGGACCAAACCTAGGCAAAAGTTCATCGCTGTGGAGAAAGTAGCTGGTGCGAGTCGGAATGCCTTAATGCACAATCGAGCTAGGATCCAAGAGCCTACACCCTTGCCGGAGCAAGAGCAAAGACGTGCTCTAGTAGCCTGAGGAATAGACAAGTCGACTAAAAGAAAATGTAACGTATGCTCACACTGTTGCTCCATCAAGGAAGATTGTAAACCTCTAGTCCAATCTGATGGTAATGAAGCAAAAGGTAGAAAATCCTCTTGTGCTTGTAGGGATAGACTATCTCTTGTCTGCCGCAATAACACATGGAGAGAAAAGGCTCGTCCCTCCACCTCTGTCACATAAGTCTCCAAAACTGGCCTATCAGCAACCACAAAACGAGAGGAAAGTAGAGGTGCTGAGAGAGCCCAACTACCCAAAAATGCTATAGGTGTCGTCTCCTCCATAGAAAGCAAGCCAACCTCACCACATGAGATTGACATGTCTACGTGCTAAATCCTTTGTCACACACTCTAAAGTCCTTGGTCCAATAATATCACCAAAGACTCCCATAATCCTCCCTTCAAATGCTCTCAAACATGATAGGAAGGATGATGAGAGAGGAATTGTATGGATGAGGTAGGATGGTCAACAAACAATACTGGAAGAGAGTATACCAAATGCCACCTGTGGATCTCTTAGTAATGAAAGGTCATCTACATGGAGAACATCTTCTACAAGGGCAACATCTAGGAAGCATGTGACAAAATCCTCCAATCCTATTGGCACTCCAAGAACACGAAGTCCATTTATGGATGCGATACACCCCTCTGGAAGCTCAAGGTGGGGAGGGATACCTAAAGGGGACCATGCCCTACACTTTGACACCTTGACTCTCAAGCCTACTAGATGTAGCTCAGTAGTCAATGGCCTACCTAATCTGATCTACAGGGCCTATGATGTGTGTATCATCTACAAGGAGTGAAATACATAACCTGACATGGCTAAAGTAGTAGATAGGAGAGCTCTAAAGTGAACCATGGCAAATAAGGGCCCCCTTTAAAGGATCTCCCTGACGTGTACCAACAACTGACTCCAAGACGGTGACTCCATCCTATGAACCACCATGTTGGTAGTAAAGGGAAGCATGAGAGCCATAAAAAGACCGCACAAAAGAAATGAGATTCGCCAAGGATCTACCAACCTCCCTAAGCTCTCTAAAGATGGATGCTCGTGAGATGCTATTAACAGCGTTCTCAACATCCACCTGTAGGACGACCCACTCTGGATGGATATCTAAGAGTACTCTAATGCCTAGAGATATAGCCTCACATCTACCAGGTGTAGCTACTCCAAACTGATGTGGACTAAGGTGTTGTCGAAAGTGAAAACAATGCTGAAGGACAATGGTACGACTGACCAAACGCAAAAAGATCTCTCTAATAACAACCGGTCTAATGCCTCTCGTGTCTTTCTCCATCACGAGAAGTCGACTAGCACCTAACACCCGACTAATAGACATAGGAATATCTCTTCTCGCTAATGCTGCAACCACTTGAAACAACTTAGTAAAACCACTAGAAGGATCATCTGCCTAGAAGAAATCTCTAAGGTACTCATAAACCATCCCTGACAAGCCTCTTGAGGAAAGACGAGGGACAATGCATAATGCTTGTGTAAATAGCAACCTATCAAGACATAAAGCTGCTCAAGCTGATAATCTAAGACCTCTAGTGGTAGTCCCTCTATTGCTGTAGGATGTAGTGAACGTAGAGAAAAGATAGTCTCATCAGAAGGAAAGACTCGCTATAGACAAAGGGTGTAGCGCTTGTGCTGCTCTACTAAATTCTCCCGCCTGACCCAATGTCCTACATTGTCGTAATCGAGTGGACTTTGTGGTATCCTGTGGTGATGCCTGTCTCCTAAATCGTGTAGCCCTAATAGACTCCTCTGGAAGTGCTGCATAATCCCCCATACAGAAACGACAAAATCTAGCAACCACCTCTCTATGCCCCGCACGTCCCCCTCTAGCATAATGAAGACACCATCGAGGGAGTAAGAGGAATAAGAACCATGCTAACTCGTCCAAGGAATCACTTGCAAAACGATCAAGTGGTAGGTGAAAAGCCTGTCTAGCCTCATCATGGAGTGTGCGGGGTAACCTATGGAATAGACGTGGACATGGAAAACTAATCTCAAATAACCCCAAAATGCAACCCGCTTGAGAAGCTAACCACTCCCATGACTCAATCGGTATCCTTGGAACAATCAACGAAGGGATAAAAGAAGTATGTATAATCCCGAGTGTCACTGTTGTCGATGTGATCGCTTGTCTCCCGTGGACATCCCAAGTGGTCCAATCATAGACCTTGTGCATCCTTCTTACATGGGTCTTTACTCCTTGCGAGGTAAAGCGTCGGTGACACACCAAGCATGGTGTATCTCGATCCACTCTAGGCGATCCCACATGGGAAGGTGTAACCATGGCTAGCACAAGAATAATGATAGGAATACATGCTACTCTTCTCCATATCTCTCCATATCTACAAAACCATAACCTCTCACATACCAACTCACATAAAAAAACAATTTTTCCAAACCCTAAAATCTATAAACTCTTATAACTTTCAATTTTTATTTTCAAAAATTTAAAACTAAATTCCCGTGTAACTTAATTATGAAAACCAAGAAATTGGAAATGAAACTTCCCGACCCATCACTCTCAATGTATAATGATCACTCTAAACCCTAAAAAAACTAAAATCCTCATAACTTTCTATTACATTCCATGGTCTTCAATGATCTTCAATCTAGGTGCCGATGGAACCGAAATTGAGAAATGAATAGAATTGATGGAACAGAAATTGGAAAACGAAGAGAATCTACTGTTCACTCGAGTGTTACGAGCTTCGAGAGTCTCAGAAATTATAGATATCGTCTCCCGTCTCTCCCTTTCCACTCCAGTCTCCACACTCTCCCGCAGCTCCCGAGTCGAGCTCTCCATGAATCAAGGAAATCAAGTAAAGGCAAAAAAGGAAACAAGAATAGTTAAATGTAGTTCATCTCTTTACAAAATTCACTATAAATGGTTGTGAAGATTGTTATTTTATCATGGAGACGCTGCAATTCGTAGACATAGACATATTATTTATCACGTAGACGTAGCCATTCGTCAAAACTATTTCTGAAACCCACTAGTGTTTCCTTTATCCCCGTAGATCTCCGTCAAAACTATCTCTGAAACCCCCTAGTGTCTCCACGATGAAACTAACTGTCATCGTGAATGTATGACTTATCCTTTTGAAGGTCTCCAAACTCCCCTGAAAAGTGTCCAAAGAGAGCAGTTATCGGACGCAAATATGGACACTCACTACTAGGACTTTTTATACCGAAAGGTCTTCTTGTTCTGGATCCAGAATAAGTCCTCGGTTGGTTTGAAGATGAGAACCTCGACAAAAAGGTAATGGGGTTAAATCCCAAAACCCCAAGCTCTACCTATGCTGCTGGAGGAGGTGGAAGGAGATCTTGAGGTTGGCGCTGTACTATCCCCAGAGGAGTTTACGTGTTCGTTGGGTATAAAATTGAGTCTCCACACTCCACTGGGTATGGCAACTTCGTACGCACGGCGCCGCTCCGATGCAACAGACTGGACTTTCAACTGGTTTAGTACACCAATTGCAACAGCGTCTTCTGGCTTTGAGCAGATGTGCTCTCCAAATTCTGTTCCTAGCTCAAGAGGGGGATGCGCTGGTCTGCTAATCAGCGAGTCCTCCGCTATTCCAGTTCCCCGGAAGAGAACTCTTTGCTGTCGCTGTTGGTCATGCATAGAAACAAGGTTCTGCAATCCCACTTGAGTGTGCTGCTGCTGGCTACCTGTAAATCTAGTCTCCGAACTATTTGCATATCCAGCTTCGGGGCTATTCTGCCTCCTTTCTTGAGCATCCCTACTCTGTCGAGCTTTCATGCTGTCTAGGGGATCGGGATTATCATATTTTATGATACTATCAGATTCAGAGTTTCCAGAAGGTTGCATCAACTTAAGGTGGGCTGTAGAAGGTGGACTCCATGAATTATTTAATACATTTTTACTTGGGGCTACCACTCGAGTGTGCTGCTGCTTGCCACCTGAAAATATAGCCTCGGAACTATTTGTATATCTAGCCTCGGGGCTGTTCTGCCTCCTTTCATGAGCATCCCTACTCTGTCGAGCTTTAATGCTGTCCAGGCGTTCGGGCTCGTCAAAATTTCTGATACCTTCAGATTCAGAGTTTCCAGAAGGTTTCATCAACCTAAGGTGGGGTGTAGGGGGTGGACTCCATGGAGTATTTGATACATTCTTACTTGTGGCTTCCAGTTGACGGTTCCCCTCGTGCGAACTGAGAGAACTAGGCGCACACGGAGGGTCGCTGCCCGACTGAGGGGGATGAGAGAGTTTAGAAGTTGGCGAGTGTGGGCTTCGTTCCCTGCTCTGATTCTCAGCTGCAGCTTTCCGGTTCGACACAGTAGCATGCATAGGGGAACTCCCTGTATCGCTCCTCACCATGGCACTAGACTCCCGGCGTCTTGCTCTCCCTTCTAGCTTGTCAACCAGGACACTTGCAGATGGTGATATTGGGCTTCTACTACTCCCAAGCGGTGATAAGGCCGGAGTTTGAGATTTCGGACTTGATGGTTTTGTGTTGATAGAAGGCCTTACGCTAGGTAAGTTGACAGATAGAGTTTTAGATTTTGGTGTTAAGAGCTTAAGGTTGACAAGAGGCCAGGCAGCTGAAATGAAAGGCGGAGTTTGACTTTTTGGGTTTACTGGCTTACTATTGGAAAAGGGCCTATAACCTGCTGAATTGGAGGGAGGAGTTCCAGATTTTGGGCTCAGCGGCCTACTGTTAACACCAACCCTCTCTCGCGATGTAGTTTGACGCTTTGGGCTTGATGGCTTTCTGTGGACACCAAGCTGATGGCGAGGCGGAGATTGACGGTGTGGGCTTCCTGGTTTCTTGTTGATACGTAGCCATTCTCGAGGCGGCGTTCGATGTTTTGGGGTTAAAGTTCTATTGCTCACACCCGGCCGATCTCGAGGTGGAGATAGTCGCACCGGGCTGGATGTCCTAGTGTTGAGAACCCGCCGATCTCGACGTGGAGATTGCCGCTTTGAGCTAGATGTCCGGTTGATGACATCCAGTCGATCTCGAGGTAGAGATTGTTGTTGTGGGCTCAACCCCCTATTGCTAAAACCCGGATGGTCTCGAGGTGCAGTTCGCTGCCTCGGGCTTGGGGGGTTACAGGAGACAATGAGACCTTCTTGAAGCGGAGAACAATGTTTCCTGGTCCGTACTGTCCATTCATGTCGTGTAGTAGGCACCGGTCCTAGATTAGATGCCCGCTTTCCGGGACTGTTGGACCTGGATGGACTGGGTGGAGTGCGACGTCGTGGTAGCGTTTCCCATTTCTCGTTGTTTTGACTCCCTGCTAAAAATTTCGAAGAGATAGAACTAATGAAGTGTCGCTTTACAGTCGTATCTTCTACCCATGTTAACTTGGGCGAACTTCGGGATCTACTTCTTGCTCCTTCTGGGGTCAGGGTTCTTGGAGCTGCTCGCCCTAGTGGGCTACGGAAACTACAACGGGATGATGCGGGGCTTGGAGTCCTTGATGGGGAATTGTGCTGATGCCCACGGGGTGCATGGTGAGCAAAATACATTTGAGCTTCTTCATGCTGTGCGAATCGAGCGTGCACGTTTTCGTGACTTTGATGAGCATCTCCGAACCCCGTGGTTACTCGAGCTCTAACGTGAGGCGGGCAATCCGGAGCATTGAGCAAGAATCTATGGAAGGACCTCCTACCCCGAGTCCACGTTTTCAGATGTTTCAAACGCTCTCGGTAAGCCATAACGTCATCAGACTCGTCTAAAGTAACCAACGGAGTACACCCGGTAGATGCCGTGAGGGCTTCGCAAAATTGTCTAACAGACGGGAAACATCTCCCTGTCTCAGCGTCGACCTCTGTGGCAAGTTTCTCGCCCATTATATCACTACGGCTTCGGGGACTATAGAGGCTTTCATTCGGATTTCGGCGACCATGGACCCCGCGTTTTTCACCAACAGATTTGACATCCAAAAGTTCTCCTTCGCCACAACCAAGAACCCGCGTTTTCTGGTTGCAATGTAGTGCTCTCAACAACGCTCTAGACTAGACGACGACACGTATGATGAGTTGTCTCAGGTTTTATGATGCAGACAATACACATCTCCCTTGTGGCTTTGACTACAAGAACGAGAGACGCCTTTAGGAGTTTCATATGTCAAACATGAGAGAGTAACCTACCATCAGAACGATGAGTAATGGAGCCCTTGGGGGACTGATGGGGACTTTGCTCCGTTCGCACGTAGCTGCTGCTCACAATTCGATCATGCTGTGCTTCAGCGTTTCCACGACCTGCAAAGGTTGGCGTCCCCATTAAACCTTTTGAATGTAAGCTAGGGGCCCCCCATACACCGTACTGGAAGGCCCCTGAAATGTAAGCAACAAGTAACATCGACCATGGCTAAAGAACTACCGAGATGACAAGAGGCCAAAATGGCGCTCCATAGACTGCAGTTTACAACCTTACAGGTCGAATTGGTAACTATCGCACAGAACCTACAAACTACAGGAAGTCCTTGAATCATCTTCACATGTCACCAAACGTCGCGTCCTTCTATTCTGTTCTCCACAGAAGTTGCCGGCATCCGCTTCCATATGTGCAGTTGGAATGCAGAGACACCAGTGGAAGTTCTTAATCAATATCACGGTGGAGCACCCATAACCAGAAGGAGATAAGTTCTAGACAGGCACCAAACGTTCCCTTGTATTTCTCCTTCACAGTCCTGGAAAACCCCTCATAATATTCTGCCAACAGGAAGGAAAATCCCAGCATTTAACACATAGAATCTGACAAGCCACAGGTTAAAAAAAGTAAATCTGCAATCAGGTTTTCGTTCCACAGCTTTAATATGTCTTAGGAGTTTCACTTTGAAACAAGAATGAGACTCATGGTCGGCAGTCATAATTTATGGAGGACGAGTAAACATATGGATATATGAGAACTGGGAGCAGAAGCCGTTCGAAGAACGCGAGATCCAGGACCCACTAAGGGCATATGAAGTGCAGATGTATTACAAGTATGAATGTGTGCAAATCGAAATGCATAGCACGTCAGGAAATGGAATTAAGTGAAACTAACAATGTGAAGGTAAGCTGAAGTAAATACATATGAGAAACATGTGATGAGTAACACCTGCAGAGAACTAGTATACATCGTGTGACGACAAGCATGAGTAACATCTGCAGAGAACTAGAATACATCGTGTAACCACAATCAAGATGCGACCGATTAACCATCTGAAATAGAAAGTCGGGTAGGAACCATGAACCAGAGAAACATCGAGCTGAGAGTAATACACAAAGCATTAGTTGAGGATGGTTGGAATGGAGCGAAGTGGGAGAGGAGTGGATGGTAAAGACAAACCATGTAACTACAAGCAAGACGCGACCGATTAAGCATCATTAAGCATCTATAACATCTTTATTAACTGGTTGCTTACACATCTTTTGCCTTCATTTCTGTTCGTAAACCCATGTACTGAAACACAGTTCGGACACTGAAGACCTGAAGCTACCCACATACTGAAGACTCAAGCTACCCACCAGTAAAAGATGATGTACTGAATAAACATAAGGATCTGGTACTAGTTTACCTTCGCCTCTCCAAGTAGTAGGTTCAGCCGGATCGTCACCTGGAGGATAGACTGTGGCTACCAACACATCCGGAAGAGCTTGGGGATCCCACGATTCGCCACGGATTGTGCCGAGACAAACCTGAAGGTTACGATATCTTGCGAATCTGTGAGGCCTCAGTTGACTAAGACTGCATTTAAAAAAGATCAAGGTCCACAACCATAGTAGAAAACGCTGAAAGAAAAAGCTGGGTCTATTAGACAATGCATTGTTAGATATACACACAATCCGCAAGCACTAAAATCCAGGCAATCCCTGCACTTGCTACCCACAAAAGTCATACATGTTCTGAAGGAACAAATTCCATTGTAGACGGACTGGGCCAAGACCAACTTGCACCCGGATTGTGCTGAGACAAACCTGGAGGTTAGGATATCTTGCGAAAGTGTAAGCCCTCAGTTGACTAAGACTGCATTCAAAAAAGATCAAGGTCCACAACCATAGTAGAAAACGCAGACAAAAAACGCTGGGTCTATTAGACAATGCATAAATAAATATACACACAATCTGCAAGGACTAAATCTAGGCAATCCCTACGCTCGCTACCCACAACAGTCATACATGTTTGGAAGGAACACACTCGATTGTAGACGGACTGGGTCAAGACCAACTTCCACCCGACAAACAACTGGGTTAGACATGATTAACACTGTAAACCTCATTGATAAACCATAATGACAGCGAAATCAGGAGCCCTTTCTAACTTAAGCAGCCTCAAATCTGAAACACACGCCAGATCTGCACAGCTAAAATAATAAAAAACGATCTTAATCGCCGAAGAACTTCGTACAAATGTAGACACAAAGGAGACACTGAATAAACACTGAAATGCTCCAGTTGACATCCAGATCATTCCCGCAGATGGTGGGAGGTAAGTTCAGTCAATGACATACAACCTATCAAGACACTTGAACTAGGAGTGGGGGGCACGCCTGGGCATTTTTCTCTGCCCATGGTAAATATACATTCACTTCAAATAAGTTGATGATCTCACCATCAATCTTACAACTGTTGAGCATCTCAACCCTCCCACGACAGCGTAGGCTAATCGAGCATTTTGAGATACATCCTTGTCCAACAACTACACTGATGAGTAATTTACTCGCTTACCAGAAGGTTGTTCAGTAATTACAGTACAGATATCACAGTGCGTGGAATAGACTGACTGGCAAGATGGAAAGTCTACTCAGTCCACTTCCGATCACGTTGAGAGTCCCGTAACTATCGAGAGATATATAGGTATATATATATTATGTGTTCTTCAAAGGATGAAACCCTCAACTGGCATGTAGGTATCAAGCACCAGCAACTGGAGAAAGAAAGCGACAGACCGCAATAAGGAGTATGTACTAGTGTTACAGGATTTAGATGAGGCATCATGTAAGCACCATAAGAACTGGTACAAAACACAATATTCATCAGTAATTTCCTCCGTGATGATGTACCGGTGAAAAGTTAGGCGAAAGAAAGGAAGGCACAATAGCTCACACGCATTGCGGTGTTCGAAAAGTGCTGGGACTCGTGAGAGGGTAGACCCTTTCCAATTTTTCTAGATCTTGTAACCTATCAATGTCAAGCTTTTTTTCAACACCAATCTCTAAGGGAAAATGTGAGACAGGAAATCGACTTCGGAGAGTTATATACTGCGGAGGCAGGAGCATAGTAGAGCTGGTACTGGGTGAATGCGAACTGCTTTTACTCAGCCTTCCAATAGCTTCAACTTTTGACCTTGTCGAGCTGAACTCCTGACTCTTACTTACGCTCTTACTTTTCGGCCGGTATATATCGACATCCCTGAGCATTTCTTTGTCTTCTTGAGAAAGCTCCCGTAGACTGTGGGGACTGAGGGGACTAAGAGGACTGAGGGGGCATTTCGTCGACTCTAGGTCAGAACAAGTATCACTTAGTGAAGTCTGTAATTGACAGCCCTGATAGTAGATATCTGCAGGAGGTGAAGGAGGCAATTCCAGCTTTACGGGAGTCGGCTGACGAGTCCACGTTGGATCAGCAGATGCCGGGGATTTAGCTGGTGATCGGTTGTTCATCGTGCTACGTGCTTTGCTTACAAGATAGTGAAGGCCAACAATAAGTTCCAGAATGTACTCCTCCACAGCATCTTGATCAGCATGATGCAGGGTCTGCAACAGTGTCAGTTCTGTATGACCTGCAAGCCGCCGGTCTGCCGATGCTCTGGATGGTCAAGAAAGAAGGAAACCAATTTGCAGATTAGTTGTGCTCGTCTTTTTGACTGAAGCTACTATTTACTTTTTAAGAGCGTTCTATAAGAGAGGAAGAGCTCGGAATGCTGACAAGAAAGGCAACCAACATTGTGTGGACCGAGTCTCCACCTCATGAACACAATCCGGACTAGATAACTACCGGAGTTCTACACATGACTATCATGAAGCACGTTAGCTACTTTGAAGAAAGATATAATCACAATGCGTAGTGTGGTTCAAGGAATGTACTACTCACCCGGTATTGGCCCATTCACCCACCCATCCAAATCCATGATGCGCTCTGTCAGAAGCATCCCATAAGAGGAAACAGCGTCAAAGACAACATACGATACCCATTTTGGTGACAGGAGATCGACTTAAAATAAATATAACCCAGAACATTCTTTCAACACACACAAATCAGTACGATTGAGCGTGCACGGAAGGCGCTGACAAATTGATTTGTCTTGGTTACACGTTCGCTGTAAAATTTCCACTGATAAATAGCGTACTATAAATCTAAAACGTAAGTAGACATCCACCTGCGGTGATCAATGGCATGTTACAGATGTCTAAGATTATAGCCAAAACACGCTCCTAAACATTCCACGGCCAGAATTTGCATGAAAAGGAATCTATCCCCATTATTGAGATTATAATTGCCTAGAACCCCCTAGCTAAAACTAAAAAGCTACTTCCATGTGGACAAAGTGAGCACATGATTTTACAAGCAGGTAAAAGTTGCAATCAAATGAATTACTTCGTGGTGTTTGCGGCAACGGTCACTAGCCAATCAAGGATCTTCTCCATCTCTCCTCTTATTTCGCCCACGCTCATCTAAACAAATTACAGGGTGAGGACGACATCACAGCCATTGCCACGGACTGTGAGCTTTTCACTCCATAAGACTGCTTCAATTGTCTGTAAAAGCTCGATTGCAAGTCAGCGTGAAGACATAGCCTAGAGGTGACAATCTCCATGAAGGATGAGCACAGAGACCAGTAATGGAAGAGACCACTAATTCTAAATGCACTCTAGATCCTGAGCAACTCAGAGTTTCGTAACATAGGATAACAAAAGGTCGAAGAGACGCATTCAGGTATTTGGACTTTCGACGATGCAAGTTAAAAGGAGTGGTTGGAGAGCTGTACATCTTCTTTGTAGGACGCTTGCTGCAAACGACTACGTAGAGACGCCTTGACCCTTGGTGGCAACCCTTGATAAAGAGAATCTCTTGTGTTTGGTGGTACAGAATTTGGTCTTGAAACCTGTATGAAACTCAAATAAATATACCATTCATTCCGATAGTTACGTTGCATAAACCGCCTCAATAGATACGAAGTAATGGAACACTATTCAAACCGTGATTCTTACTCGCACGACACAAACCAGTGGCAAGAAGACAGATGATCAACTAGAGAAACGTAGGACTGAAGATCATGACTGAACTCAAGATCACATATCCTGGAATATTCTATTGAACCCAACTGTCGAGCAAGCGGGAAAATGCAGATGGACAAAGAGCTAAACTTCAATGTTTCTAGCTTTTATGTTTCCTACCAGGCTGTCGATCTGATTGATAATGTTGGCGTAGTGTAATGCAAGTCCTGCTGCGCCTAGCCTTGGACGGTGGAATTCTGCTGGGAGTGACTTCTCCATTCGGCTCGATACTGATACTGCAGATCCCAATTTGTTTACTCGTGAGCATTCACTTGGAGGAGATATGGACCACCACTGAAATTATAACACTGTCGGAAAGAAGCCGTTTCCGAAGCCTTTCCGACAGCCAAGAAGACTCTCCGTCTGGCCGTTCCCTCATAAGCTTGCTGCTTCAGCAAGTTCCGTGCATGACAAGCTCACAAACAGACATCTACTGTATGTAGTCACATAATAGTTGATGTGTATTATTCCTCTCATGTAGTAACCAGTAGTTGCAACGACAAATGGTAAATTGTCTAACTGATTCACAATATATGGCAGTAAGAATGCGAAATAGAAGTTCAAGTGAGAGGGAATACCAGCACTCCCAAATGCGCTGAATATTTCTTGATGCAGATAGTATACTATGTCAACTAACAGCTCCATCACCTGTATTTGTGAATTTCCTAGATTATGAGACTTCCGTCTCAAAACGGACAACCAAACCCTCTTGTCCTCTGCCTTTCGTGCAGAAGGGAGACCCCAAACATTGAAATCTATGACAAAAGAGATCACTGTTTTCAATGAAAAAACACGTAAAAACTGGTACCACGCTGTCACGGGAAGTTCAAGAGGATCTGCCTCTGCTTCGTGAATAACTTTGTCGTAAAATCTGAGATTGGCTACACACTGTTTGGCAAGCTCGGACGTCTCCCATGGTGCAAAATGAAGAATATGAAAGATATGACAGCTCGCAGAGTGACATAGAACATCTTCAACTATTAATGTATGTAGAATAATGTAGATTACTTCCATTGAAAAGGATGGATTACGACAAATTTACCTCTTCCAGATTTTTTGACCACAGCGATCTCTTCTTCAAGTGCTTCACATGTTTCTGTTGATGGCGCAACTCGTTTCTTAATATAGCAATGGTCTCCCCTGAAGGAAGCCCACGGCAATATGAGCGGATCTCTTATGAGAGGTAGCAAGCGTTCCAGTTGTTGAAAGGACAGTCACAGTAGCATGGATCCAAAGCAAATCCATCCGAATGAGATCTTAGCAAGCACGAAAAGAACGCCCAGCTTCTATAACGATAGCATGAAATATTCTGGAGTATTTTCCCTTGGTAATGCTGTAGTAGGAGGCAATTTAGTCCAATCCGAAGTCAAAGGATAGCAGTAGAAACATTGTACTAAATGTCAAGCTATCGTGCAATCTGATGAAGCATCCGATTCTTTTACCTTCAAAAATGTCTGCTCACCTCTATGTGGACCACTAAATAGCTCCTCTTCTTGTATCTTCCTGCGAAGATCCATCTCAAATCTATCCAGCGCGTGCAATTCATGGTAAAGCTCCTGTAGCAAGCAAGAGGCGCAGTGCAATTCCCGACGTAAATACTAAACAATCATAACGAGAGAGGATACATCACACTCTCTTTTATAGAACAAATACGTCAGGAACAGGGGCATTCAGAAGCATTGCTATGTAGGGTTGCTTCGCTCTGCTCCCTGCCATAATTGGCTAGCGACAAACACTCCAAACAAGCTAGTGAGACATGTGGGTACATACTGCTGTATATTGTGCAAGGTTCATCAAATTATTCATCTCCGCATCAGCTTCTTCTTTACTTTGATGAGGGATGGTCAATTCCTCGGTTCCCAATCTGCACAAAGTATCATGCCGTCAATCAGGACACCACGTATATGGCTGAGCCACCCTTCGTGACAATAACAAGCTTAACGCCTTCTGATGATGTTTGAAGTAATATTCTTGACTGCCAAATTGCCAAATTGCTGATGTTATTTGATTCTATAGAAGACGGTATAAGTGACAATACTTGTTGAATATACGATCGAGTCGATGCCACTGCGGGTCCTGGCAATGATTACCAAATCTGACAACCTCTCCAGCAAATATCCTCAATTCTTCCCTGCAAGTGAGACATCCGTGCCACTAAAGCTTCAGTCTAAATCTTGGTCACAGAATGCATGAAGAAGATCTCCATAGGATATTGAAGAAATCCAAAGGTATAACCAGATCCACTGCCACGCAAGACCTCCTTCCTCAATTAGATGTCTAGTGAGTCCCTTTATCAGATGATCGGCTAACTAAGAAGAATTATCTTGCTATCAATCAATACCTAAGAAGCCTAAAACGAAACCCAAACCCCAAGACAATGTTCTGATGCTCAAACGGTCCGTATATGGTACAGAATATTCCAACCACTTGAATAACAAGAGACGTTCTGTCCAAGCGGAAAGCTCTGAAACTTCGAACCGAAGGTAGTAACAACCTCTTGTCTGCTGCGGCAATTCTCAACAATTCTTGGACGTCCTGCGATACTAAACGTTGAACGCCTTCAGAAACCAGTATCTCCTCCTTCAGGAACCTCAAGTCTTCGTTTGACAAAGATTGCTTCAAGTTTGAGCCTTTGACTATCGTGTTGGCCACTTCAAACGACAATATCTCGATTTTATTGCCCTTGGGTGCCACTCCCGCACTAAAGCCGCCGCCAAGATTAGTTATGCTACTGCCAAATGTATCGAGGGCTTCCACCGCTTTCCCAAAGCCAGCAGTTCCGGCCCTTCCGATGAGGGAACCCACTTCTGACACCTGTTCAACAGCAGTGGTTAGCTACCGCTTATGCTGTCTTTATGTGATACAGATTAGAATTTGAAGGAAAATGCAATGCTGATTGAGAGAAGATGGACGTAAATGTATAAATACCAGACCTGTAACAGAGCTGCAAAACCCCCAAGGCTCGAAAGATCAGGCGTAGCCTGTGGCAGGGGAACAGGAAACGTGAATGGAACTTAGAAGAGAATGTACAAACAAGTTGTTGACATGTCTAACTCAACGGAGCAACATATTCATGTCTAACTCACGGAGCAACCCGCCATTCCCCGTGACTAAAGATTGAGGGAAGAAATGGAGCTCAGAGAAGATATTTGCGTGGTAATCGAGCTTTATTTCGACTTAGTTCCGAACTTCAAGAAACTCTTCTGCATCGGATCGTGCAAAAGTAAATCTGATCCCCAGTAATCCACAAATTAAGGAAGGCAGTAGTGGCTCTAATCTTCACCAAGAGTTTGGTGTAAAAACTGGGGACGTACAAGAGGACAAACAGAATATCCCAAAGCTGAAACACACTCAGCGAGAAGGTTCTTCCTGGTTCAAAAGAATAGACTGAGATGCTGCAGCATGTACAGTCCACGTTTCGGCTGTTAAGGGCACCTTCCAACTAAGATTCTACGACACTGCCCTTGTCCGGTCTCTACGCACGTTGTCAACTAGTGGCAGAACATGGCTACACATTCTAGTACCCTTCATTTGGTTTCGGTTGGTATCAAGTATAACTTCTTCTCTATCACTTTGCGAACCTTTCTGCTCCAAACAGGAGAATCCTCATGTGCCCACCGTGCCTGTGTTTTGGTACTTACATACACCGATAGGATGCGTAATCCAAGGGTTCAATATTTTAAATAGAAGTGCGGCTGTCGGAAACTGTCTAGTCTAATACGTCCCTCTACTCGAGGTCCTACAATCCGAACCCTTACCTGACAGCGCCACAGTTCCCTCACCAAAACCACTACCTCGTACCAGAATACTAGTCGAAATATAGCGTATCCAGCCTCAGAGCACACTGCTTACGGAGAAAAAGAGAACGCAATGATTGCAAAAAAATTGCTCGTGTGAAATGAGAGAGGAATCAAGATGGAACACCTTTTGACCAGTCTTCTTAGCAGCTGTTGAAGTCTTTGTCTTGGCATTCCTGGCCTTATCAGAAAGAAGCCTTACTAGCTTTTTCTCCTTCTTCTCCTCCTTATCTGCTCGAGGAAGTATAACTGCTATTGGAGGGTTTAATGCTATTCCCGTCTTTGACTGTACCACATGCCCATCCGGCTTTTCTACCTTAGCTTCATGTTTCGCGTTCCTTGCTCCATCTTCATCAAAGTTTTCCTCAACTGCTGAGAGTGATCTTGAGCAGAGGGCACCCATTTCCTGAATACCAGTGACTTTCGATTGAGTGACTAGACTAAAAAGTTTGAAGCTAAGCTACAGTTAGCTTCCTATGTCTCCTTACCCGGGAATGCAAGCAAAACAGAAGTTTGGGATCAGGTGGAAGGGAGCCTAGAAGAATAGAGGAGTCGATGTAATGTGAAAAAGAATTTGCCGGTAAATGAAACTCTGGCATCCCGCCTTGCATTGGCTTAGTCGCTCATCCTCTTCCAATCTCCCGCTCCGGCGCCTAATTCGTAAAGCTCATTTTGGCAGATTCATCCATTGGTGAGTTAGCGTAGCGCTCATTCCCCCAAAGGCGACTCCTGAGAATATCCTAAAAATCTGTTGTCTCTGCTGCTTCTCCCCACCATACGATCATATCGACCAGTCTCCAGTCCTAAACCATCTGTTCCCTACTCTGCGCATGTGGTACTCCGATTCTTCGTACGCTGGTCTTTCTGCTCCACCCTCGGTCCTGCAGTCTATCGCATTACAGGAGTGTGCAAAGACCAGTTATTATAACATCAACGATCTTTTCTCATCAACAATCAACAACATCAACAATCAACAATCAAACTATGACCAACACCAACGCAGGCCTTCAAGCATCAGGGTGGCATGTCATATAAACTAAAACCAGAAGTATAATATTTCTCACTGCTCAGAGTTATGAAGGTCAACAGTACAACCAAGATGCAGAGCAACTACAATAATACAGTAAGAGCAAGCGGACGGAGTCCGATCGTGATCAGCTCTGACTAAGAATGAAGCTGCAAGAACATAACAATTGGCACAATCTTTCACATTCGCGCAGGGTTCCAACGCGAGAGACCACAGGAGGCATGGGCTGTAAAGGAATCTTAAATTGACTGCTGAACGTCACGTGTTTTGCATACGAAGCTGACTGAGCTGAAAATATACACTCAGACAAAAGAATAATCTTCCAACTGCTGTATGAAAATCATAAAAATTCCAGCAGGAAACTAACGAATAAACAAAAATTACCACGCGGACTCCTATGATCCCATTAAGAAAAAGCTACTACAATTCATGGGCTCGAGCTACATAAACGATGAAATCGAAAAATGCCAGAAGACCCTACATACTAGGGGAGAGGAGAGGTGACAATGGCAGGATGAGAAACATGAGACAAAGAGAGGACTCTACAGGTTTCAGATAAGAAGTGCGAGGCGCGCAAATATGCATCGCTCGATCGCAACGCTAATTGTCAAGTGCACGGACAGAGAAAAGGAAAGGAGAAGAGGAAGAAGCAGCAGCAGGGAAAGTTAAGAACATTACATAGTCATCCTAGTCTTCCTCGTCCTAGTTCAAGTCGATATATCGCTCCAAGATCCCCGGCCTCAAGCTCAATCACAATCACAGGCGTCTAGAACCATCATCTCGTCGTCCAGATAACATTCTGCGTACACACGAGAGTTCCCTCCCTCGTCCCTCCCTACTAGCGTTCTTCACTCACAGTCAGTAACCAAACCAGCCAGCTCCTAAACGCCTGAACCTAAATCTACAGTAGAACAAGTCATAGTCGTTTCTCCTCTCTGGCCGGTGGGAACAACGACGAACGAAGAAGAAGGCGAAGAAGAATCAAGCGACGAAGACTTCTGTGCCAAATCTTATTCTCCTGTCTTTTACCTTCCAATATGCTTCTTTCTCTCTTCGTACAGTAGTAGGCCTTCCTCTGCGTGACATCTGCCCCTTCCAGCCCTTATAATTCTGCTGTAGCTTCCCTTTCGCTGCACTGTGTTGTATTCCTCGACCATTTTCGGGGTCCCTTCAGTACTTTAATGTTTGGATTTGCTGAACTTGATAGAGTAATATCGGTCCGATGATAATTTTGCAAATAAATGGGCGGCTGGCAAGAATGTCGTTTGTTCCATCTCGATGTCAAGAAAGAGTTAAATTTATTTGTACTTTCTGAAGTGTTCATGTTTAATATTATTGTACTCCGTTGCTTATTGCTGAAGGATGTATTTGAAGCAAAGAAAAAGGCACAATCTAATCAAAGCCCATGGAGACTTTTAGTCTTTCGCTGTTTGATTGAGTGCATACAAAGTTTCATTCTGGCAAATTTTGCCCTTAGTTAGTTGAGCAGGTAATAAAATAGAAGTGTGTCTATGCAGATACTCTTTTATGGACAATTTAGTAATAGAAGTAGAAAAAAAACATTTCTAATACACTTTTGGGAGAGAGATTATTACAAGTAAAGCCTGTTTGGGCATTCAAAGGGCCACGACATTTAATTGGTAATATTTTACTGCGGGCTTCATTTGTTTCGAGCCCAGTCAGGATCTAAACCTTGTAGACTTACTATAATGACTTGAATTACAAATTAATTATATTTTATGATCTTCACCAATAGCTTAAAGATAAATCACATCAAATCCTATCGATATGTATATTGCCCTTATCACCGAGCATTTAAATGCATATTGTTGAATGTTTCAATCTAAGATGCTGCTTTTACCATCGAGTAAAATAGATATACAAAGGAACCAATTTCTTGTTGAGGACCCATTTGAAGTTTTTGTTTTTTCACCTTTCCAAGTGAAATCCAGAAGATGCTTTCCATGTGTTGGATAAGACTTTATTTAAACACATATCAGAAGCATCTGAAACCTGAGTCAAACTCTATCGCTTGCTCTTAAAGTATGTTGACTTTGCCACGCAAACTGGTTTATATCTGAACACGCAATAGTTGATGAAAGAGCAAAAAGAGATGAAAATAAGATTTACTTTATACAACAGGGGCAACTTGGCATTCAGTTATGTTCATATATCGGTGCTATCTAGCCAGTTAGACATTAGGAAGTTTCTTGTATCAATGTACACTAATTTATACATTAACATAAGTAGCCATTTGAATGTATAAATGAAACTTAAAACAATACCTTACACATTTTGAAAATGAAACTAGCTCAAAAAAAATTGTAAGACTGTCCAATTACAAATGAGCCCAGTAGAACTAAGAACTACACGAGTCTATCATGAACTTCAATAAGAAGCTCCCAACTTTATAGGGTCATGTGGAGATAGGTAGCGTAGTCTGAGTTTGAAAATAAAGAAGAAAGGCTATGCAGAACATGATCCAAGGCGTGCAAACCGAAACTTATATCAAATCTATCGAGGACCTACCTGAATGAGATTCCGTCCTATCTGCAGATCTGCAGCAAACCTCCCGAGGAAATGGGTCCTATTCTCATTCTTCATTTCATTTGGGTCATGCAAGAATACTCATATATGTACAATGAGGAGTCGTTTTCGTAGAGAATGGCGACTTCTTTTCAACAACACTGGGCTAAAAGAGTCGAAGGAACACCGGAGACAATGTCAAGGTACAGACAGACAAGGAGCTGGTTGGTTGTTGACACTGTAGGAGGGAAAAAAGGGCACAACGTAGTCGGAAATAGTCACACCGAGTGTCCTACCCGGGTGGGTTAGGTCGGGGGGACTTGAAGAAGAAGTTGCCGGAAGGGCAAACGGATGGACGGCAGGAAGCGTAGTAGTTAGGGTGAACGGGAAAGTACAGTAGGAGGAAGGAAGGAAGGAGAGAAGAGAAGAGAAGAGAAGAGGGGCTTTTAAGTCCGATTGACCCGATCTACAGTTGCCGAAACTTCGTTCTGCTGGTGAACTGCGTGCAAAAAGTCTTCCCTACTACTGGTGCCAATAATCCATTCCATGCCCGCGCGGGGTCTGTAGGACCAGGTCAGGAATCTACATCGACGAATATTCCGTAGAATATTGCGGTGAACAATTCAGCAGAGCTTCAGTCTTTGCAAGTTGTCAAACAAAGCCAGCGACAATTGTCGGACGTCAGTCAACGGAATCAGTACTCTGTTCTCGTCGCTTCTTGTAAGCTTCGCCCGCGCCAACCTCGTTTGGGAAGTTTGGGCCTGGGTTTCTCGAGTCCAATTCTGCCTGCTTGCCCAGTGAAGGAGGGGATGATCATGATGTTGTCGGTAGCGACTTTGCTGCTGCTGCTGCCGGTCATGCTGCAAGTCTTATGTGGCGTAGCGCGGGTCAATCCGGTACATTCTCATCGCTTGTCTCCTTGCGATCAGAATAAGTTGATGAGAATACTTGTAGATGAGATTTGTGATTGGAGTACATGAGAATAGAGCAACTGAGATTGAAATACGTAAGATGAACAGTCGCAGATGAGATGTGTGATTGGACTAACGATAAGAGAACCACTGTAGATGAGATTGACATGAGATGAGCTGAGAAGACAAGTGAGGAGAAGAAATGAAAAGAAATTGCAGAGTGGATGATAGAAGATGATGTCTTCTGCAGTGTAGGTGCCGCCTGCGACAAAGGCGTCATTCAATCTGCGAATAGTTTGGGACAATGTTAGTAAGATGTGAGCTCTGATGTATTAATGTTATGTATTGAAGTTACTAAATTTGATGACTGCTTTGGATTGAACCAAATATGTGAAATTGCAGGACTATTGGACTCGAGATGATACACGGAGCTTTTACATTGCCGATGACACATTCTACAAGGACGGAATTCCTTTCAGAATTTTGGGAGGCGATCTCCATTATTTCAGAGTACACCCACTGGTCAGATACAGTTTCACTCACACTGCGTCTGAATTTCATTTCCCTACACGAGCTCTTCGCTGAGTTGCTTCTTAGCTTTAAACTTGTGGCTGTCAGTATTCTGCAATGTAGTCAAAACATGATCACAGATAATATTGACCAAGTTCAAATTGTAAATATGTCTCAAAGATCGAATGGACTACCGGTTTCGATGAGGCGTATAAAATGTGACTCATTGTGAGCATAGTCCTACAGTTTTCGAGACTCGAGCACACTCGAGTGCTCTTGGTACTCACCCTTACTCTTTGAATCGCTGGCACCATAACAGTACTGGGCAGATAGATTGCTACGAGCTAAAGCACTGGGAATGAACGTCATACAAACCTATGTGCCATGGAATCTGCACCAACCACGACCTGACGTGCTTAACTTTGAAGATGGCGCAAATTTAGAGGAGTATTTAAGACTTGTCAAGAAGGTTGGATTGCTTGTAATGCTTCGAGTCGGCCCTTATATATGTGGAGGTAGACCTTCCTGCCATTTCTGCCGTTAAGCATAATCAGCATTACTTGAGATTGAGATTTGCTAACTGGGCTAAATGTATCGGTCTAGCAAGAAGACTTCTCAGGGTCGAGGAGATCTCTCTGACTTCAGCTATTCGTTTTACTTGCATGTTCAACTCACTTAACCTCGTCAATTTGTGTGAAGGTTCCGGTTCAACAGGACTTTGTAACGGCTGAAGTGCGCTTTTAAATTACCTACAATCCAGATGTAATATGTATAGCTGCTGTGTTGTATATACAGAGTGGGATTTTGGTGGCTTTCCTGCGTGGTTGCTAGCTGTGCGGCCTGAATTACGGTTGCGGACATCAGATAGTAAGTATTTAAATTTGGTAAGATTGCATCTGTCGACATCGCACGTTAAGAAAAACACTTTCTGCAATTTGTTTGTGTCCTGTGTTTACATTTTATTTAATGCAATAGAACTCATTCGTGGTCAAAAGTCTAACGAATGTGAGAATAACAATCAACTCTGTGACGGCTTTCCACAGGTAGACAATTGGTGGGCTATATTACTTCCGAAGATAGTTCCTTATCTCTATTGTCATGGGGGTCCAGTTATCATGATCCAGGTATTACTATAAGGGACCTCTAACAACAATGATCATTGAAATTACATGATATATGGATCGATGCATTTCCCAAAAGAGTTGCGCAAGAATTTTTACCCTGTTAGAATCATCTTGTCCCAATACTCAGAGGTCTGTACCCTCTTTGTGAAATAGATTTAGTCTTCGAGAGATGCAAGGATAAGCAGCATTACAATATATGTATAAACGTATAAGTATGTGTTCGCTTGAGCAGGTGGAAAACGAATATGGATCCTTTGGGGCAGACAAACTGTACATGCAACACCTTGTTGCGAAAGTCAAGATTCATCTAGGAGACGATGTGATTGTGTAAGTAGCTCGTGTGATGATCGGCTCTATACTGTTATATGGGAACTGAAACCTGCGACCAAGCTGTCTCCAAAAGAAACTATACTTGAGTGGTAACAAATTGTGCACTTGAGTTGTAACATGCAGGTACACCACTGATGGTGCTGTCCTGGAGAACTTGGAGCAAGGTAGCCTTGATGGAAGCGATGTTTACACAGGTTGAAATCTCTCAGAATGTGTCTAGCAGCCGTTTTACATCTCTTGTCTGGATATTGTTGAAGATTAATCTGAGAAAGCGGAATCAACCACTAAATACATTTTTAGTTTAGTGATGGATTGGTACTTAAGCATCGCTAGGAAAAGCAACAGAACCTAGCGGTAGTGATTGAGTAATATTGTTTGCCTCCTCTCTCCACTTGCACACTCTTGCAGCGGTGGACTTCCCTGCAGAATGGGATGCAGTAGCAGCATTTGCCCTCCAGAAACGTTTTAATACTCCTGGAAAGTCGCCTCTTTTATCAAGGTGGTTGCTAACACGCTATCTATGGATGATTCTCGAACATGAAAATTGTTTCCATGTAGATTTGAAAATGTTTGTCAGACCAAAGTTATCTCTTTTCTTCCACATTTTCCAAAGCAGCCTTTTGCACGAGTTTCGATGCACTTGCCGGTGGACTTTTCACCCGGTGCCTTATTCACTGGAGTGCTAAACACAATTGCTGAACACGAAGCTAACACAGATCGCTAGTATGCACTTGCAGCGAATTTTACACCGGGTGGCTTACTCATTGGGGTGAAGCGTTAGCTCACACCGATCCATCCTATACAGCGGCAGCTTTGGACCGGGTACTGAGTTTGAATGCATCGGTCGTGCTTTACGTGAGTGTTTGGATTTCTAGTCTTCCTCCCCATGCTTGGTTGCCGTATGAAGTTACACTAAGAAGGCTGAATCTAACGCAAAGTTTCCTGCCATATTGCATATTGTTCACGGCCATATCTTCCTAGCCTCTGTATCCTTTTAGATAATTCGTCTGATTCGTCTGCCTGAAAGTGTGTAAACTAGGAGCTGGCTATGTCTCTAGTCCTCATTCACTTGCTACTTATAATTGGCAGAATTGGCGAGTTGACGGACATACATACATAATGTCTAATAAATCATGCCATATGGGAGGGCAAAAACGGCACAGGACTAACCTACTCGTTTTACTTTTGACAAACTATATTGCTGCGCAGATGCTACATGGCGGAACCAATTTTGGCTTTACCAGTGGTGCTAATACTGGAAGAACCGCTGATGATTTTCTCCCTGACATAACTTCATATGACTACGTAAGATTCATGAACTGAAATAGGAATTTCCGTCTATGCTAGGTTGTCCTAGCAGAAACTCTTCTGGGTACAAGATGGCCTAATAGATACTGAAGTTGCGGTGGTATGCTATACTGGAGACAACGATATGTAGTAATACACTCCTCTGACTTAGAATCAACAATCTTCCTTCCTGCATAGAACCTGCGTAAAGTAATACCTCCCTAAAGATCATGATTGACGCCTTTCTGAGCAGTTTCAGAAGCTAGCTATAAACCACCGCGGAATAACACCTGTTCAGCCCATAGTCCAAGACGCATGATGGTGCCTAAACTTTCCTTTCTTCTGATTTCGCCCTCTATTTTGTTCATTTCAGGATGCTCCAATAAGAGAGGATGGGGATGTGGACAATGCAAAGTTCATGGGTGAGTAGAAGCTTCTGATAGATTGTTCAGACCATCACTGATAGCTACTTATCACAATATCTATCCTCATGTAGGAGGATGGATGTTGAATTGTAGGGACCGTCAAGTACGCTCTTTCGAACTTTGAGGCTTTGCAACGATAAATTGTAGGATGGTTTTCGTGCACTGTTCCGTTTGAATTCTCCGATTGTAAGTCACTTCTAGGACCGTCTACTGAGCATCAATTGTGGTTGCTCACACGGCTGCAAACGACTGTAGTTTAATGAGTTTGTCTTCATCTCTTTTGACAGCTATAAGAGCAGTTCTCAAGCGACACAGCCCTGCGACGTTCCCTGATGCACCACCTTTACTACCAAGAAAGGCTTTCGGGATTCTGCAGTTGCAGAAGATGTCATCTCTCTTTGATGTTCTTAGATATGTTAGCTCGCACCCAGATGGCATACGGATGGAGCAACCAAGCTCCATGGAAATGCTACATCAGGTTGTACTTTGTAGTTTCTGAGTACGTCCAGATACAGATTCAAGGCTTCTTGTATCCTTAAATTATGGTTCTTTTCTAAGCTATCCTCCCAGAAAGAGCCAGGTTCCTCTTGAGCACATTTCCACTCTATCCTCAATGCGCTCACTTTTAAGCCGCTTTAATTGCTTTAATCTGCCTCCAATTCCTTTCGTCTCTTACGTATTTGTATTCCCGATCTCAAATTCCAGATCTCAGGGTTGATTCTTTACCAAACCGTCTTACCTTTACATACGAAACCAGGGAGTATTATTTCAGTTTCTCAGGTGAGTTAAAAGCTTTGTGTACAATCGACAGTCTGTTTATGACCTTCTCGATTTCAAACTCAAGCTATGAGTCAGTAACTTCGGATGCAGGTCCATGACAGGGCACAAGTTTTCATATCAGGAACCACGAAATGTGACGTTCAGGAAGTGACGTTTTTCAAATCCATGTATATCGGTACACTAGATCGCTCGTCCAATCATGCACTGCGTTTGCCTGCTTATGCAGCCGTACCAGGTTGGAGGCTTGACATTTTGGTAAGTTTCACGACTTCTCAACCTCACAAAGAAAAACATTTATCAAGTCGAACTGGAATGGAACATGCCGGACTTAGGCCCTCTTGTCCAAAATACCATACCATAAGATTTGAGAGCCCGAGTTTGTGATGCTGGCCACGAATATAGCTGAACAGAACAGAGAGAAAGACAGTTATTTGTGTCAGTACTTCTTGACATGTTAAGACACCATACACAACATACCCTCCTGCTTGTCATGTTCGTAGTTGTAAAATAGTTTGCAAGTGCAAGGGTAGTTTACTCTTTAGTCTTCAGTGTGGGGTATATGCTTTACTCAGGCTTTATATATGCACCGCAGGTGGAAAATATGGGCCGAGTAAACTATGGTCCACATATCTATGATCCTAAGGTAAAACTTTTCAGTAAAAGTCTTGTCGACTTAAGATTTTCCACTTAGTGCTCGGCTGTTTTGTAAAATGATTGGTCCTGAGTTGCATACTTCTGTGCAGGGTATACTTTCTCCGGTGCTTATGGATCAAACGCCCATCGTTGACTGGTTAGGATACCCGATACCTTTAGATTCAAAGCCTCCCCTGAATGCTGAATCAATTCGTGATCGGAAGCAGCAGTTGGTTCGAAGTGCTATGACAGCAACGTTTGACAGGGACGCGGGTATCTAGCTCAACCTTCGGATATCCTGGTGGTGTGTCTCATTTCCGGTCTGCTTTGATCATGCTAACGATATCTACAAGTTTACCGAATATTTTTGGCTGTATGCAGATTGGTTTATATCACCATGCGTTGGTTTGCCTCCCTCTTTCCCCCAGTATAACTTTGATGTCTTTAACACAAACAGAAACATCTATCCTATGCAGCTGAAACCTTTTTTTCCACGCGTGAATCCTTTGCTACAGGGAACTGGACTGATGGACCTTCGTTTTATCAGGGACAACTGAGAATTCACAGACCAGCTGATACACACTTGTCAGTTGTGGGCTGGTCAAAAGGAGTGGCATTTCTGAACGGTTACAATCTCGGGCGATATTGGCCGGTAATTCAACTCTAACATACGCGTTATGTTGTTTTGATATTCTGAGAATCCTGTGAATTGCACTAAAGGGAGTTAATATGCTGTGGAGAACATAGCGATTCTTCTTTAAAAAAAGCTTCATATGATCGAAGGCAACGTTTTATTTGAAGTCTCCTCCAGAGAGTTTTTGTCAAGTAGTCACTTACACTGCAAGTCAAAGGGACTAATGGAAGTGCTACTATCGGCAGATCAAAGGCCCCCAGTGTACACTTTACATCCCTGCTCCACTTCTTCATGTTGGGGTTAATGAATTGGTAAGCGGTCGGCCCACTTATTCCAGTTTTCCTTCCCACGAGCCGGGTGAAGTGGTAGATTGCCAAGACGGAATTGGAACCTCCATTCGTCGTGGTATGAGCATGTACTAATGAGCTGCCCTGATTCACAAATTCAGATTCTGCTGGAGCTTGATACTCCACAAATTGATCACCGGGTGGAATTCAAGGATGTCCCAATTTACAGCTGCAACCTGGGCCATAAAATTAAGTAAACGCTCCTTGTGCGAATATAAAAAGTCATATTAGAAAGGATAATTAACAGCTGCAACGAGAGCCTGAGAACTTCTTGTAAGAATACTCAACTGTTATCTAAGAAGTCTAATGAGGGGAATAGCTCACGAACAACTTTAGGGGCATGAACTGGAGCCCTGCTTCTGCTATTGTGTATATAACTGTGCACTTTGTGCTTGGAATGTCAAGTTCTCCTACAACAGTCATTCCCAGCACCTTGCTTCCGAGTGTATTCTATGCTACTTAGCTTCAGTTCAGATGTGTTCTATGCTGGTTAGCTTTCAGATGTGTTCTGTGCTGCATGAGTGAACTGCTGTGTTCTATCTGTGGATGATGTGAGTGATAGTGAGTTTAGTATTACTGTGTGCAGTGAGGAATGTCTACTGTGGTGAGACAGAGAACTGAGTGTTAGGATATCTAATACATTAGAAGTCAAACTGACAGAGGATGAATCGGAAACTCTATTCAAAGATAACAATGTTTTTCATTTTATATCCACCTTTCTGCACTTTCTAGATGCCAATCTTCCCCACAAAACATAGGATGTCTGATACATCAAAAGTCAAAATGACAGATGATAAAACTTCAACTCTGTTCATAGATAATAATGTTTCTCATTTTATATCGCTTTTACACTTTCTGGAGGCCAATCTTCGCTTAAAAAACGATGTGCATTACTTACGGGAGGTTACCCCTGTTTTGAGCAATAAACATACATGGCCGTGGCTTTATAGCTATACATCTATAAACTCTTACAATTTGCTCACAATGAATGACATCCATGTGTTCAGGTAGATCACCTGACGTTGAAGACTTTATTGCCATACGTCTGTCTCTCTGACATAGTCAACTTCACAGTTCGGCCACGACGAATATGTAGTACATCTAGGACTAATGTTCAAGGAGAAGATCTGGAAAGCTTTCGAGTTGTATAGGTCCTAGGTGTGACCCAACTTTTTATTGCTTAGACACCTCGGAAAGTTTGACAGTCTGTTCAACACCATCAGCAAACTTCATCATCTTTAAACCGAACAAGGACTCCAATTTGGTTACATCCATGGATATATCAGGGGGACTTTTCAGGGATCGAGTCACCTGGAAACAACCAAGTAGCACCGTCAGTTGGTTAGAAAGCTAGGAGGTTCCCATGTATCACGGGCCTGGGTGTGGGAAACAAATTGCAACGGCGATGATCTGGATGCACTTCAAGAAGAGCAATCTGTATAAAAGATAGCCTCAAGATAACAATCATGACAGACAAGGAAGCCAGTGAAATCATATCACTTGCGAGAGCATTCGTTTACCGTTGATGATTTGACGTGGTTGATCAACGATATGTCATAACCTTTAACCTTAGCTACGACCTCTGCCATTGCGGCCCTGGAGAGCCGATCTGGGCCACCAACATTGAGCACGAGTTGCGCAAAGCCCCCTTCTGTAATTATCACACGACCACTTTCGTTCGTCAGAAATAAGTGCATCCAACGCGCAAGAACCCTGAAGTCAATGACTCCTGCTGCTGATTCTGAAATCTGAAAAAAAGTCGATGGTAGTGATTGAACAGAAACTCTTGTGAAGTGCACAACTGAACACCATCAATGTACGTGCACGCTGAAGTAAACAGGACGTAGCTGTATAGTGTGCTGGCCATCATACGAGTTGAGCTCAAACCTGCCGTTAAGTTGGCAATTAGTAGCAAAACCACCTTCACCACATCTTTTACATAGACGGGGCACCTGAATTCGTCTGAAAAGAAGTCTGCCTTCTTGCCTGCTGCAAGCGTGGTGTCTATCCACTGCAACCACCACATTAACTTCATTCTTTGAAAGAAACAAAAAGGAATGCACTCAGACAGACGCGAAAAGAAACCAAGTAAGCTGAATCAAACCTGAGCAGGGTACGTACCTGCACAAGACGTGCATTCTTTAGCGGGATAATTGGCGGTGGTCCGTAGATTATGCTGCTGCGTAATATTACATAGTTCTGCCAGTTTGCTTTAACATGTTTCTCAGCTTCAACTTTGGATTCGCCGTAAACGTTCACTGGCTTGGTTTCATCCTCCTCCTTGTAGAATGATTTGATGCCTTCGTACACTGGGTGAAGACACGACAGAGATATAGTGATGAGTTTTAACTGCCAATATAATCTATGAGGTTTGCGATCTGAAGACAATGAGCAAAACAGCTTCCAAACAGTCTTCGAGGAAGTGCTGTCAGACCTTGATCCGTCGATAGGTGGATAAGAAGTGGCTTGTTGTGAGCGAAAGATTTTAACCACTGTGTAAGAGATCGGGGCACGTTGACTTCCAAAGCTTCTTGAGGATTCTCTTCACATTCTCGGGGCACCGAAATTGCTGCACAATTCACAACTGCAGCGGGCTGTGGCCCAAGCATTTCAATTTCGTCAGCCTATAGGCCACCAATATCAGCAAACAGCCAATACTACAATTACCACCAAAGTGAAACAAGCTAAGAGGATCTAGTTCGCCATTGGGCGACCATGAGCTCCCCGCCCTAGCGATAACTCCGCTGGGTACATGCATCAATTACACACTACTCACGAGTGGAACAAACTCTGGATCACTAGGGGAAGTCAACGAATTAGTAATTCACAAAATTCCTAGTCCTCCACCCCATCAACACTAGGTACATTCTGGCCGTCAGGACCCTTTTTCCACGCAAATCTAGCAAATCTTAGTCGGTTATGACCAACTTGAACAATGTCAATTGATCGCGACGGAGTTCAGTAGCTGCAATATAGACACCATGAGACTGCTTATTGCTTCTAGCAAAACGCGGTTTATGCTTTGAAATAGTGAACGCTTACTGGTCCCATCGACTTCGAAATCTGGTCCAATCCCACGCCAGTGCGCAGATCCACATGGAATGCTTGAACATCTTGCAGAGACGGATGAGACGATGTAATCTCGCTTTTGTTGAAGGTGTAGGCAAGTCGAAACTTCGTATAGGTTGCAAGATATTGAAGAAGATGAAGGCCCAGGTAACCTGAACCTCCCACAATCAAAACAGCGCCTTCAAGCTCCAACTTTGACATCCCTTGCTAAGAACTTTTAAGCAATGCACATACTGCAATTGCAAAACCCGGACCACAGAGCTGAATTACACCAATTCAAACTTAGCAAGCCTTTGAGCTTCTCCTCGCTGATCGTCGACCACCCACGTCGTCAGCGCTAAAAGAGCCGACAGTTAAACCTCTAAAGTCACGGGCGATCGATCCCTTCTCTTGTGAAACTTCTAGTGTCGTTAGTCCACTATTCACAACAATGTTTTTACGGCATCAGACCAATGTTTTTAGGCATCAGACCAACTGACAGGAAGAGGTCTCTTTGCTGTAGAGGTCCTCATCGTTAGAGTTTAGATTTTGCTTTCCAGAAAGATCAGAGCTTGGATCTTCTGAAGTTCTAAAGTAGTTTTCTAAACTGGCGTAACCTCTGACTGTGATGACCCTGTGCAGGTAGCGTACTCTGGCATGGTTAATGGTGTCCAGTGAACAGTACTGCATAGTTACTATCTGAGGGAAGACAAAGCTGTATCTTGAGTAGTGTTTTGCAGTCAAACCACCATTGCGCCATGATATGCGTTTCCAGCTACATCACTTGTGTGACGCACTTCGGGTGCTGGTGCTGCAACGTGGGCTACTCTGCAGCTTATTACGTATATTTAGTTTTAGTTTCTGTAGAAGTGTGGTAGGTGGGTCTAGCCCGGAGTAATGTTAGAGCTTGGTGAGCTTGGTGAGCTTGGTGGGCCGTAGAAACAAGCCAGTGCATTGTCCATTACGTGAAGTGCACCAGGAGATCGCATCTGATTATTACAAGGCGGGGGGCAAGACATGTCTGTACTGCTTGCTCATGACTTGTAGTGCAAGGCTGTGGGAAACGGTTTGTTCTTTCTTCATTTGCCACTTGATATCAATTCCCCTATTGCTCGGCAATTTTATATATTGAGAGTTGGGCATACGGGCCATCTTCATAAGTTTCAAAACATCTGCTTGGTCAAGATGTTGGTAATACCCAGAAAATTTACGCTCGATTTTACTCTGAAGAGAAGGTAAAATAAGTTGAGGATAGACAATGTTTGCACCATACTGCAGTCCAAGCTGAATGCAGCAAACACAAGAAGTGGAAATTGTCATTCGCCTACAACGTTTTCTGGCCAGAAACTGTCCTCTCAAGCCTTAGAAACAGGTGAACTTATACCAAGAGACCAATCAAACATCTGTGAAAGTAAGGAGAGGACAACTTTGCTTGGCCGCTAAGAGCTACAAAACCTAAAGTAAGCGTGGAAATGCACTGCCAGTTGGTTAAGGAGGGTCTATCGAGGGATACATCAAGATTCATGATGCTCTTCCTCCGCTTGCTCGTTATCTTCTGTTTCTTCAACAGCTTGTAAAGGCCCATTCTCTTGTAAGTAGGAGTGGTTCCCTTCGATCAGTTGAAGCTGTGGTTCCATACTGTTTACCCTCATCCAATCGTCATCAGACAGAGACCAGTCTAAAACATCGAAATTGGATGCGATGCGATCTGCTCGTAAACTCCTGGGGAGAACACTGGTTCCTCGTTGCACTCCCCAGCGCAAGATGATTTGCGCAGGTGTCTTGTTGAGGCGCTCGGAAATTTCATTTGTGGTGGTGGTCTTGAGCATAGGAGCGTGCACTGAACGAGATCTTGACAATGAAGGTGCAAGTGAATCCGGGGGCCCCTCGTCATCTCCACTGGGAATAACCTCTATTCGCCTTCCTGGTATGCCTAAGGGTGTATGAGCTGACACGTGGATCCCTTTGGACTGACAAAACTTCACAAGTTCATCCTGCCTCCAGAATGGATGTAGTTCCGCCTGGTGGACTGCGGGCATAATGTTACAGAAGCTCAAAATATTCTGAATTTGTGGAACAGATAGATTACTAACGCCAATAGCACGCACAGTCCCAAGCTCCACGAGTTTCTCCATAGCACGCCATGTTTCCTCCAAACGGTGAAATGGCTTCTTGATCACGTCTGTGAGAGCACGAGACGGAGGATCAGTTGCATCTCCCAGAGGAGCTAGAACAGGCCAGTGGAGCAAATACAGGTCAAGATATGACAATCCCAAATTCCTGAGAGATATTTGCACTGCTTGCGACACCCTCTTTGGAGCTCCGGTTGTACACCACAACTTTGATGAGACGAATACTTCCTCCCTCTTCAATCCTCTCTCGAATGCCTCTGCGAGAGCTTTCCCAACTTCTGTCTCATTCCCGTATAAATGAGCACAATCTATTAGCCTGTACCCTACTTTCAACGCCGCTGCTACCGCTGCTTGACAAGATGATCCATCTGATTGCCACGTTCCTAACCCAACTGCTGGTATTGTTGCCCCAGTATTCAACTTGTATCCTTCCATGCCCCCGATCTGTGTAGTAGATTTTAGGACCTGTCACACTCCGATACGACAAACCTCACATCTCTGTCTTTACCACCGCTTGGCCCTCTCTTCGAGCCCCTTCCATCTTCCTTGCCATGTCCACCCCCGATCTGTCTTCTCAGAGTGGAGTCCTCAACGTCAGGGACAAATTCCGCCCTTTGTCGGCAGTCTAGCCAACGCCTTAAGCTTTCCGTTATTTTCTTTCCTCTGAGCAGAACTCAATTATACTACTAAGCCATCAGAAAACACAACAGGCGTCTTCTCCCCTTTCAATCTCAGTAGAACACCTCGCTCAACATCTGCACCGTTCGACCTGTATTCCTTCTTACTACTGCCTTGAGCTCTCCCTGAATCAATATATAAACCACGGCAACCAATCCTCCCCCCTTACACAAACAGACCACAAAATTCTGCTCTCCTTGTTTATTTCACTCGTTTACCAACTTCTGCTTCGTTGCAATCTCACCCTTCAGCCTACAGCTCTCGTACACGTCTCTACTCGGCCCCTGCTGTTTTTGTGTGGCTCCTTTCAGATTCCTTCCCGATTAATCAACCATATCAATTAATAAAGCCAATCACCAAAACCGAAATCTAGCAACCAAGACAACCAATATCTGCCTGCCTGCCTGCTTCCGTTATCAATACTCCATCACCAAATCGAACTCGAGTCCACTCAACTCTCCTCTCCTGTTCCGTTTTCCATCAAGCAATCATGCGAGCCATTCGAATGAATCGACAACCGTGTAAAATCCACGTCCACCTCTTCACGACCGTACCCGATCTACGAAATACTCACACCGCACAGTTGGTGCTTTTGCGGAGATAGATACCCAACTCCTCGATCTCTCCGAATTGGCACTCCACAGTCCTCCTCCACAACACAAAGAAGCATCTGCAGCAGTGCCTTTGCTGGCCGGAGGAGGAAGACTCCCCCTGTGATTCGGGACTTTCACCTTGGGTAAACGAGGTAAAACCGCTGATGCTCTCCGACAGAATTACCGTACCCAGAGTTAGGTTCGGTTAATTCGCCGCTGTAACGTGTAGAAGAGAACAGCATGCCCCGCCGCCACGGTATAGCGCCAAATGGATCGGAAATAGATACGTCAGCGGATTTGAAATTCTCTCGTAAGGAAAGAAAGGCGGAAGAGCAGTGGAGAGGCTCAGAGATTTCGGGGATGGGAAATAGGGGTTCGAAAAGCGGTTGAGTGAGATTGTATTGTGGTTCTGATGGCTATGCGGATCATGGGTGTTGCAGAAGAGCTTGCGTTTTGCGGGTAAGGAAAATCAGGGTTTTAGAAGCTGTTGAGTTCAGGTTGTCGTTCCAAGTCTTGAGGTTGAGGATGGTGGTAAGAGTTTTGAACGTTGCGGAAAAGCCTTCGGTTGCGAAGGCTGTCGCGGGAATTCTTTCGCACAACCAGTTTCAAGTGAGAGAGGGACGCTCACCGTATAACAAGATATTTGAATTTGCGTATACTATCGGTGGCCAGCAATGTTTGATGTTGATGACGTCTGTGACTGGTCACCTCATGGAGATGGACTTTGAGGATCAGTATCGGAAGTGGAACTCCTGCGATCCTGCGGTTCTTTATCAGGCTCCTATACGAAAGCGAGTACCGCAGGTTGATATTTTTGTGCACAGCATTGTTTCAGATTAATTCACGATTATATTTGGTATCTTGACTACTGGAGCAGTTGAGTAACGTATGTCTGTATTCCACTTGCAGGATAAATTAGCTTTGCAAAGAACTCTGCAAGAGGAGGCTAGCCGGTGCCAAAGGCTGGTGCTATGGCTTGATTGTGACCGAGAAGGTGAAAATATAGCATACGAGGTTGTAGAAGTTTGCCTGGGCAGCAACCCCAGATTGGATATTTGGCGAGCTCACTTTTCTGCTTTGATCGAAAGGTAAATTTGTGCCATAAGCATATCTATATAGTTTCAGCTAGCCTGTATCGTGCTAGTTTCAAGTGAGTGCCTTGAACCTTCTGAACATCGGCTACGTCAATAATTTATCTCAAGGGTGTAAGAAACCATCGGTAACTTGGCTACATTTTGACGACTTTACAGATTCTAGAAAGCTTTGTTGAGAAGCTTTCATTTGAGCAGTCAATATATGAGCTCTTTTGAGAAGGCGTTGTATATAGACTTAAGACACTTAAGCTGAATTCACGTACTGGCTGAATTCACCCTCAGGGATATACATCATGCAGCTCAGCATCTAGGACGTCCAAATCGATTGTTTGCCGATGCTGTGGACGCACGCCAGGTAAGGATACACGCGCATAAAAGGGAATTCAAAAGTTGCGCTATCAAACGTTTCTTGAGACCAAGATCTTTGATGAACTTCTCCTGCTGAGTGTAGGCTGCATTACTTAAACTTTAAAAGTTCTCCATTCTCGTTCTTTGGACAGGAGATAGATCTACGCATCGGTGCATCGTTCACTCGGTTCCAGACAATGTTGCTGCAAGATTCCTTCACTCTTCCTTACGCGAACGAAGAAAGGAAGATGGTGCTGAGCTATGGTCCATGCCAGGTCTCTCTAGCTTCAACCTTCTTAATTGCTTCTTCTTGTTTCAGCTATGTCTATCAGCCTCTTTTCTGTATTTTCCCACAACTTGAAGCACCAATTTTTGTTTCGAGCTGTCATACATAAGGTAGACTCTAATGAACCTTAAATTTAGAGCCACTGTATCCAGGATGCTCTTTCGGCAATAGTAGATCATAATCTCTATTTGCTGTCTGTTTATAGTGATAGTCTCATCTCTTGAGAAGAGAAGCTTACGCACGTCCACTCCTGTCTGGTGCTGACATCAACGTCTTGATCAGTTTCCGACCTTGGGTTTTGTGGTGGAGCGATACTGGCAAGTTCAGGCCCATGTGCCCGAAGAGTTTTGGTCTATAAACTGCTCCTACAGCTCAGCTGAGGGTTCTTGTCAATTTGTTTGGATGTGAGTATTATTTGTTCAACCCGAGGCTGTTTACAGAGCACTTCCATTACAGAGCTCCGGAAGTTAAGTTTATCTGCCAATCATGGGATATCACAACACGTCCCTTTGCTCTTCTCGCTCATGTTGACGACATAACCCTCATCGGTAGCGAGCTTTAAAACCTGAGGTTTGATCAAGTTGCTACATCCCGTGACAGGCGTGGAAGGTTATTTGATCATGTGGCTGCTTCCGTCATCTACGAAATGTGCATTGAAGAATCAACTGCCACGGTTTGTCATTTATTTTACTCACTAATTGTAGCATTCTAGACTCAGAAGTTAGTCTAGATCGACTGGTCAGCGTTAATTTCAGGTTATTGTCAGTGATGCTCCTAGCTCTTTACGTCTTCTAGGTCAACACCTTGATCAAGTTAAGATCCTCTTCGGATGCTGAAAATTCGTTTTTTATCAGATCCGTGCATCTTTCTCAAATGTAATTTCTTACCTTCTTCGGTTTGTCCTTGTTGGGCTCTTGCAATGTCGAAGCTGGACAGGTTATTCAGGTGACCGGTCAAGAAACTCGGAAATTCCCACCTTGTCCTCTGAACACTGTTGAGCTGCAAAAGCGATGCTCTCGAAATTTCCGCATGGGTTCAGAACAAACCATGAAGGTGAGAATTGTACGCATACTGAAGTAACTGGGCAGATGTGAACAAATTTTTAGCCATACGTTTCTGCTTTGCAGGATAAACATAGTTTTCCTCATTTCCGACTTATCCAAATGTTATCTTACTTGTGGACCAGTTACATGCGATGAATTTTAGAGCAGCAAACGCTGCACGCTGACTCTAAGCAAAACCTTTGGATAACTTCTCCATCTTTGGCTTTCAAAAAAAATAAGCAAGAGAAAAAAAACGCTTTCTCTGCTCTGCTTGTAAATTACTCTGAATCTGGTGATGAAAATTAATCATTATTGGATGGCATCGGATTTTCTAACTTCACGCATTTGTAACGAAGATATTGTGTAAGAGCAGTAACTGCTGACCTTCCCGCTCATATTGCCTCGCGAGCTAGTTTTTGCTCATCAAGATCTTTATATCACACACAGGTAGCCGAGGAGCTCTATCAGTCTGGTTTTATAAGCTATCCAAGAACTGAAACTGACTCTTTTACAGAGAATACAGATCTTCAGGTTAGTATGATGAGAGGGCACTTATGAGCAGAGTGTTATAAGGTTCTTCGTTTTCTCCTTCACTCTCAAGAGATCCATGGACTCACACACATTTGATTAGTGTTGTCTAGACTCAGATATAGAATCTACCTGCTACGTTGATGTAAACGTTCCAGAGATTAAGACAAGATTTGACGACATAGTTCTGAATTCAGGGCATGGTAAGAGAACAAACTGGACACAGTATATGGGGAAGTTACGCGCAACGTCTTCTGGATCCAGCATCCAACTTGTGGAGACAACCTAGTAATGGAGGTCATAACGACAAAGCTCATCCCCCAATTCACCCCACTCGATTTTCGGAAGGGGAATCTAATTGGACGAACGATCATCGAGTAAGGCTACCTACGTCACCCTTTATCATTGTTTGAAATATATCCTTCTCTCCCCAACTTTAAGGGTGTTTGTATCTTCGTTCTTCCCAAGTCTTTCTTAATGATTTTCAATATGTAGTTCCTGCACTACCAATGCCATATTTTTTCTATTTTTTCTATCTGGCAATGTATGTTGATTTTCCGCTCAAGGCGAGCTTCTAACCTTTCAGTTTCTAAAAGTTAGCCCTTCACTGTGATGTTCAGAGGGTTCACGAGCTGGTGGTACGGCATTATCTGGCATGCGTTTCACAACCGGCCATCGGGTACAAATCAACAGCTAGTGTGGATATTGCTGGAGAATCCTTTACAGCAACTGGACTTATGATAACAGCCGTAAGTCTCTTATACCATGCATGCCTCCTATAAATAGCCTCTGAGTCTCAACTAGTGGCTTCTTTCTTCTGTATATGGAGGAATTTGTGGAGCATGTTCATAGGCTAGTTCCAAGAGATTATGGTCACCATTTGTTGGGTTTTTTTTTTTCCTCCAGAAAAATTACCTCGAAGTGTATACTTTTGATTCATGGGGCACCTCGACGCTCCCAACATTTGAGATGGGCCAGCAGGTTAGACAACGGAATTTATAGTTGTCTGATAATAGTCTCATTTTCCATGAAGTCTGTTAAAATACTTCTGCGCAGAATAAGCTAAACAATGTGGTAGGCTAGTTACCGTTATCCATTAGCTTCATTTTTCCTTGCGATCTATGAACTAATGACTGGAAGTGACTAGGATCACGTCATGGATTAGCTAACTTCGCTCTGGACATTGTATCAGTTTGTTCCAGACAGCTTAACCCTTGATTCGGGAATGACCATGCCTCCTCCTTTATTAAGCGAAGCTGATCTGATCAGTCTAATGGACAAGGTGGAGTTGCGTGTGTGATATTTCTATGGTTCCTTCATAATTTCTTTTGTTTCGGTCGGATCCAGTTGTTGCTTAATCTACTGAAGTTCGTCAACAGCTAAAAGTCAACTTTGCTTCAAAATGTTTCTTATTTATATGGGCGATGTTGCAGGTTCCTCTCGCCATACCTTATGTTGCATCGTCTCCAGGATTTGTTTGGCATCAGACCTACTACTTAGTTTTTACTCGTTAGCTACTAAATGCCGTATTTAAGCACTGTCCTTTAAAGTCACAATATTTTCCTTAATGCAGGCTGGCATTGGGACAGATGCCACAATGCACGATCACATCAAGAAGCTTCTTGATCGTTGCTACGCTACAAAAGATGCCAATACCCGATTCTCTCCTACCAATCTTGTAAGTTGTCAGCTGACATGTCAATGACAGCATTCTAATCGACCCGAATCTTCTTGATATATTCAGCTAAAAGGGTGTATGTTGAATACTTGCAGGGTGAAGCTTTGGTCATGGGCTACGATGCAATGGGGTATTCTACTTGACCTTGTCTCCCCTCCATAAGACAGTTCTGTGCAGATGCAAATTCATTAGAACAATGTGCGTACATAGTTAAAGAAATAGAACTTCTCGACCTGAGGAAGGGCTTGTAGAAACACCTTGTATACCCCACCTTCAATGCCGTCCCATGAGGATTATTACTTGATTGTGATACACGGTACCTTTCTCTGGTCTCCCTGAGTGAAATTATTCTTTCGTTTTTATTTTTTGATCCAGGTACGAATTGTGGAAGCCTTATCTGAGAGCAATGATGGAGAATGACATGAGGGCTGTCAGCGACGGGACGAAGAGTAAGGCCCAGGTGTTGGCCTCGAGTCTACAGCAGATGAAGGACTGCTTTCTTGATGTATTCCTTTTACCTGTATATGGACATCTTTGAACGTCTATAGATGCTTATCTGTTACTACTTTTAGGCGACTTACGCAACTTGGTACACTCACCATCAGCGGTTACCAACTTTATGTCCACCAATGCAAGAAGAACTCTGCTCGATGAAACTGAAAATGTCAATACGGAGCTCCTCAAGGAAGTACTACCATACTCACCACGCTCACTTAGTTGCCCTTGCTTATACTTCGTCTGCAATATCCCCCACCAGAGTCTAAAACTAGAGCCACAGTAAGTCTCGTTATGTAGACTTGGGCCCAGTCCAAGGTTACTCGACTAGCCAAGCTGATTACTCATAATGACTTTTCGGAGTCATCCGATGGGCATCAGCTAACGGTGCAGAACAGGAGCCTCTATGTGAAGAAGTTCCTCTGCTATATGTCCTGAAAGAGGTAGTCAGCAGAGATTCAAGCTTACACTAAAGGGTTTTATTGGAAAATTACGCATCTTTGTGTGGCAGACCCTTGCAAACCATCACGCTTACTTGTTCCCATAGTTTCCTTGTAAAGTTCCTTTCTTTAGAAACTATCAAATCAAGAACTAAAGCATCTTCTGGTTTTCAGGCAAAACAGAAAAAGGACAAGTTGCTCGAAGCTATGGAGCTATTTTTTGAAAGGTAAATGTGTGGATATAATATCTAATGTGAGAGTCAGTGCAGTCAGACGTGGGTATGGAACTTGGTTGTTTACAACGGGGTCTATATTCTATTACACAAATGATCGTATTACCAGCAAACGTTTAGTAAACTTTCCTGTCTTGCATGATTTCCATTGTCTTCTTAACTTGCAACCTACTCCGCGGATATGGCTCATGGTCCCATTTAGACACCAAAATATGTCGGTCACATATTGTATGTTTGTGTATTTCTAAATGCACTCCTGTGATGAACAAGGAACGAGCGACTTAAAGCAGGACCATGGAGAATACTCTTGCTTTACTTAGACCTATTTCACGCTATTACAGCTCAGTTACAGTGGGGGCCCTATCCACTCTACGACCTGTTGATCTGTTTGAACGCTCCGCAAAGGATGCTCAAGTGGAAATTTTATCTTCAAGTAGCATAAGAAGCTCCTCAGTGAGGTTTAAAGGATGTCAAAGATATCACGCCAGTGATCGTAGTTGTGACTTATTTAGATTGTCTTCAGAGGTCGCTATGATTCTCCGTTGTTGTGTTGTATCCGTCACACCATGATGCTATTTCACTAAAATGGGTGAGGAGTTTTGTCTCTTACAAAGAGTCAGTGTTCCTTCCCATATATTTATGTCAATCTGCTCTTTTGCTCTCCTTCTTGTTGGCGTCTTTCTTCTTCTTGGAAGGTCTTTATCGAAAAATTGGTATGCGATTGAGTTAATGTTGCAGATTTCAAGTCATGATTTTTTGTAGTGTTATTGTCCGATTATCGGTTCGCCAAACTAAAATATGCAATAAGGTGAGTCGTTGTCTTAAATTTACCACATCTGTCAATGGAGCTTTAGCTCGGTGTTCATCAGGTGCTGGGTTTGCTGGACAGATCTCAAGGGGGCAGAACACAAGGCAGCGAGCAAATTGGCGAAATGGTTCGGCTGTGCCCCAGTTGTCAGCAGTCCAACATGCTGTTGAAGAAACGGCAGGTTTGAATCCATCTTTCTTTTTGTTTGCTATTTTGTTTGCTCTTTTAATCCGGGCAAGAACTATGGTGGTTGTCAGGTTACGTCATGCAAGAGCGCCAGCAAAACTTTTGTATGCTTTGTGATCATGTTTCTAGTGTTTCCGTCCCGTAATACATGATACACTCAAGTTCGTCGCTCTGCATGGGAATCAAATAATTCAGGTTATTTGGATGACTCTTTCGCTATGCAGGAGGGCAGTTACTTCGTGAGTTGCCAAGGCTATCCTCTTGTAAGTTCCTTATACGGCAGTTGTTTCTAATCTCTTTTTCCTACCTATTTGGTGCGGGGGAAAACCGGAAAATAAATTACCACTCTGAGCCCGGAGACCGGGCAAGCAAGAACAAAAACGGTCCAAAGTTGTTTCTATCCTTTCAGCTCTACTTTCTCTTTGTGTTTGGTTAGCACTAAAGTGTAATGAATACCAGGGCTCTGCTTCCCGTCCATTCACTCCTTCTGTACCCAAGTAGAACTGTTTAGGAGCTGTTGAATAAGAAGCCGATTTTGCATCCCAGCTGACATTGATCCCAATTCTTGGCATGATTAATGGAGTGCATTATCTTAAGCAACAGGAAGAAAACGGCTACAAGTTCATGTTCTAGTGCATCTGGAATTTAGTCAGCAAAGCTACCCTTGATGTACTTTGGTGGCTACCTCAGTGCAGGTCTGTTGTCTGGCTCCCAAACGCTATTGCAGAAGCATCTGTTTTGAGTCAAGTTTGCGAGGTTTGTGGACCAGGTAAAGACTCCTGCTTAGCTCACCATATACTGGGGGCCTCCTTTGTAGCCTATGGCTTACATGTTTAATGCTCTCGTTTTCCTTACTTCCATGACAAGCCGATGGCAAGGTTATAAACGTGTGGTTTTCTACTGTTCCAGTTTGAAAGTATACGCGGTTGTACCTCTAACTCTGCAAGCATAAAAGCATACCGCGGCAAGTTCACGTGCCCTCTCAAAGCAGTTGAAATTAGATCCAGAACCTTGGGTCACATGGATATGCTGACACAAACAGGAGCTGAATGAGAATGCAGGACAAGTATTTAAAATTCGATTCAAGTTCAGGAGAGCCGAAATTCCTCCGCAGTTCAGTACTGATCACACAGGTTCTGTTCAACACGCATCTCAAAGCTTCTGGATTGAGACTTACAACCATCTCATTGTAGAGTGCACGGGGTGATGGATTTTTGCAAAACTATTTCAAGCGAAGCTATTCAGAATAATTTGTTATCTTTCATTTCTCTCGAGTATATCCCTTGTCAATTTGCAAGTTGGGCATGTCCTATCAGTTACAGGAAAGAGTTCAACAAAAGGTTTTCTCACCTTTATCATGTCGTATCATGGTGGCTTTAATGGAGCAGCAATGTTATCGGGACGAATGAGTCCACCCAGATTTGTAAATCCTGGACACTGTTAACTAAATACGATGTCCGCAGGTTGCGTAGGTGGATGTGATGAAATCTTGAAAGAAATAATTGAGATGTGTGGTACGGGGTCTCGGCCTCCTTCAGGTATTTCTTCAATCTTTGACCCTCTCGGTCGGTCGAAGAGAAGTAAATCCTTTTGGGCTCGTATATCTGTCACGGTCGATGTCTTTCTGAAGCACAACCTACTAGAACCTTCGTTTGGAGTAGCCTCTTTGAGTGATTGGCTAGAGACCGCAGGAAGTACCGTACATATATCAGCCTTGCAAGTCTCATAACCAGGGCTTTTCAGGCGGCCACGGTCAGAGTGCCGGACGAGGAGTAAGACGTGGTGGTACCAATGGTTCTTCAAATCAACCCAGAGCAGGTCAGGGGAATGCTCCGGATACTTCGAGTGAGGGAAGAGGACGTGCATGCTCAAATTGTGGGCAACTTGGTCATTTTTCAACTGATTGTCCCCGACGTTCAGGTCGAGGAGGATCAGGAAGTCGACAGAGCGGAAGCACCGGAACAGGTCTGAGAATTAATCAAGCTCATAAAGATAGAACGTTGGATGTTATGTTCTCTCTCAAAGTGAGCCCTACTTCCATGCAACGGACATGCTGCAACTTGTCACATGGTTGAAATTTGTGAGAACCTCAGTCTCTCTTATGTGCCAAATCTTGTGTAGTCCTTTCGATTTACATTTTCTCCTGATATTCCCTCTTTAACAAGTAGTGGGATAACCCTCACGGGGAGCTTGTAGCAAAGGATTCTCAACATTTCTCTTTGTTTCTTAGGTTCAGTGGAAGACATCCGTTGCGGTTGTAATGAACAGTGTGTAGTGCTGACTGCTAACACTGAGGCCAACCGCGGCCGACGGTTTTATGGATGCCCGTCAAGAACGTGCGGGTTTTTTCTGTAAGTACTTTACATCTCTCGGATGCATGGTAATTCCCGTTGCAACTCAGCAGGACCAGGTGAAATAGATTGTTCACGTGTGCTATTATTTGTCAAAGCAGTTTCTGGTCAGATGTAATAATTTCTTCGTATCCTACACTGAGATGAGCTTCACCTCTACAGCTGGGAGGACTCCGGTCAGAGTTCTGCAAGCGTCCCGCAGTCCACAACCACGCAAAATAACTCTCTCGGCAGAACCACTGGGAACAGGGGCCGACATTCGTCATCCACCAGTCAAGTAGGATCACGAACTAGTGGCAGCAGAGGACGCGGGAGAACCACTAACAATGCCACTGGACGTAGTGCACAAACCACCACCACCACCAGAGGCAGGAGAGGACAGTCTTTAGGAAGAGGAAGCCAAGGACATGCGAACTCAGATAGAGGAAGTTGTTTTATCTGCGGGGATTCATCTCATTGGTCTAATACATGCCCTTCACGGGGCTGAAGTGCTATTTTCGTATATGTGTCATTTATTTACAGATTGTCTCGTACATCTGTAAGCTACACATTGCATGTCCTGGAATCTAAACATGTGGAAGGACATGAATATGTTTCTGAATATGTGCAGCTTCCATAGCACCCATGCCCTTCAATCTCTGGAGCTAATGTAGGGTCGTATTATTTCCTGACCTTCTCCTGAGGTGAAGAAGGTGGAGGCAACCAATACTGAAGAAGTCATACAGTAGCAAGGTGAGAAGGCCAATACGCTTCTCGACTGTACTAGTTGAAAATAAACCTGAAACAAGATTGATAGAGTCCCTACACGATCATCATGACTTTTACACTCTTCCATCATGTCGCCGTTCATGCCTGTGGGAAATAAGATACGTGACGAACGAAAGCTCTAATTATTCATGATGGCTGAGGGAGTTCTTCCCCCGGTCCCCAGCCACTGACTCAGCCTAGTTGCACCTGGTAATAAACGTACACTAAGATCAAGTATAAAATCCAAACGGATAAGGCCGATGTTGAGCATCAGGAAAATGTAAATAGAAAAGGCTACAGAAGGTGATTGAAGCACCTGTATGGGCTGATCTCAGGTGTTTCAATCCTTCTTGTGTGCAGCGAGTACTTTCAGTGCTGTGCTTTGCACGGGATGATTCTTTTAATGCAGGTCACAATTCAGAGTCGCAATTACCACCCAATTCCAGGTACATTTCTGTGCCAGCTCTGTACCTTGCATCTACTGGTTCTTACCTTTTTGCTGGGAGAGAACACTCACTGGAATGTTCCTCGCAACAGTGGTGGTCTCACCAAAAAAATAAGTGTATACACAATACCGAATTCTGCAGATGAGCTTAGTACTGATGACTCCGATTCTAACATTATTTCTCAATGCAGTGCATCTTTCGTTTACAGGACGCTTGTTTCTTGGAGGTTGTGAGACTAAGGATTGTTGTGCCACATTTCTAGGGATATCCCACCGCAATGAAAGTTCTTTCGTTTAAGCTTGTAATTACTCTCAAATGTTTCTGTTGTAAACGTTGAAAAGAGCACATCCATATTAATAGAAAATTAACTCATGCATATGAATTTAAAGTTGCAAGCCCTATCAGCTTTCATTTAGACAGCATTGACTATTGCTTCCATTTGTAAAAAACGAGATGTCCACCAGTTAGGTGTATCGGAGTTTCTTTCTCCACTGATAACGATTAGAAACCTGCATTATGTTCATTTAGAAAGAGATCTTTCCTTTGATATAATCTTAATTTCTTAACTCTATTCATAAATTCATAATGCTGTTTTAAGCATTTTGATTCTTAACGTATAAATATTTCATTTAAAAATGTTATTTGATTTCATGAAAGATCACAGGATTGCGCATTCCCATACATATTTATATATTTATATTTATATTAATCGATCTCTTCATGTGTCTAGGATTTACTTTGAGGGATTTCAATCTGGTAGTAAAGAGAGCTATTCAAATTTCATTGGAATGAATGACTTTAATTATAGGATGGATTTACTGCACATAAGAAGGTATAATAGAGATCAAAGTTTAGTTGAACAAGAAATTAAATTATCTACGATTGAAAGATACCACAATTCACCTGATATATGAAACAATGCCTACATAGTCAATATATTGGAATATGATAAAACTGTTACTACACTATTTCTTACATTCGATGAACACTCAGTAGTTTATGAATGCAAGCATTCTGGATATGAAATTTATAACAGTTTTATGGTTTTTATTGTTTTTAATTTTATTAATACAGATATATCAAAATTTTCAAAATTTCTTCCACTGATTTCAAGAAATTTCAAAATTTTCGAATTTTTAAAATTTATCTAAATTTCCTGGACGAAATTCAAAATTTTTTCAACAGAACGAAGTATTCTTGAATGTCTAATATGTTTGCGAACGGATTGAAGGTGAAATGGTGCTGACGGCACCATTATTACTTTCTTCACACTGAATGAAAAATACTTTAATTTATTGAAGATTGACAAACGTATATCTATGATTTATTTAAACACCAATAAATTAGGAGTGTTCTCTTCTCCCTTATCATCAAACTGATCACACTGAATAGAAATGACTCTAATCTACTGAAATTGATAAAGGTATGTCCATTTTTTATTTATAGAACGATACAAATAAAAAACAAATTGAGAGTGCTCTTAACCTCGGTCTCTTTCTTTATTATTCTCGAAGATGACCTGTGAGTAAAAATCACAGCTACAATGTGTCAACGAGTTCAAGAAATTCCGCAATGGAATTGCTTTTTATTAAGGTTTTCAAGAGCCAAGGTTAGGGCAGCATAGCTGACAATCAACTTAAGTGTCCCTTGTTGGCAGACCATCCAATTGTGCATAGGACGATCAAATTGTGGGTTCATATCCAAGTAATATAAATCATATTTTTCATTCTGAAGTATGTTTTATGTACTACAGATAATCAAGTAGATAAGATAATTCATTTCCTGTTTATACAAAAAAAATTCTCTTCTACCCTTGGAATTATATTCAAAATCTCTGAGGTTGATATACGATGTTTAAAACTTCAAGGAAGTGTTTCGCATAAGTAACTTACACTTGAGTTCTACATATCTATTCTATTTTACGCTCAATCAAAGAAGATCATTGTCACTTTCAATCACACCCTAGTGTATACTAGTTTGGAGTTCCTATATTGAGAGGTTGAGAGGCTATGTCTCTTAGCAAAAGAACAATCTAGAATGGGTTGTCTCTCAACGGATGTTAATGATGCTTTTAATAACATCTCATGGGCTTCCATCTCTAGAGAGCTTAACTTAAGGAGGGTAGTGGATCTTTTGCAAGTCTTACTTCCTTTATGCTGTCCTTTTATCTATGGTTCTCTTTCTTCTTTTTATTACTAGCAAGACTTCTTACAAGAGAGAGTTACTATTCTTCAATCAACTATTGATACACCACCAGGAGATCGCTTAGGGACACCTCTATTTGAGATGGCTCTTTATTTAGCTCAGGTCTTATACTTTGGCCATTCTAGGTTGTGTCTTTCGTCCCTTGCCAGAAAATATACCCATTGTGTGCCCTATAGACCAAATTAGGTAGGCTTTTGACTAATCAACTATTGAGTTTCATCTTGTAGAGTACAATATGAAGCTCAATGGGATGTTTTACATCTAAATATATCTAATACACTTTTGAAGTGCCAATTGGGTATAAGGATCTTGTCACGTTTCCTTAGAAAATGCTTTTATAATGGAGTTGCTTCATATTCATGACCTTCCTCTACTAGGGATATATAAATGATACATATTTTTAGACAACACCCTTTGAAAGGACATCCTTCATGTAGATGACCTTCCTCCACTATGGATCTATAAGTGGCATTTAGTATACTTGTATATCTTGTTGCCTAACATATCTACTTTGCACAATTTCCCCTCTAAATTTCCTTTCATATTTGAGAGCGTTTGATAGAAAGGTCGTTGGAATCTTTGGTGATATTATCAAACTAAGAATTCTTGAGTATAATATGGGATTTTGTACAGAGATAAATATCTCTAAAAATTTTATATTGAAGAAAAGGCCTAATGTCTATGGGTGTAGAAGGCACATATAGTAATATTTGGGAAGTTGAGCACTCCCAACCCCTGCATTTTCCTTTCACTTGTGGATGTTAATAGATTAAGGTTGGAGACATATGTAATGGAGGTAGAAGAATGGTCCTTTTTTCTCCAAATATAATTGTTCCAGACAAGAGTTTTTTTATCTCTTCAAGCACAAGATGGTATTTTATTGTTTATCTCTTTACCTTTTGATTGCATCATATCAAAATTGATAGTCTAAACTTGCAAAATACTTTTGTTTAGATCAAGCTATGTAAAATTTAGAAAATATGATATTATGCTAAATGATTATGCAATTTTAGAGAATATTTTATATTGTTGTAATGGATGAAAATTTTTGTATTTAAAATTGAATTAAGGCTATTGTAATAGGAAAACAATCAACCTTACCTAGAGTAAAGGAACAATAGGATATCCAATATCATAATATCAATTTTTCATCATATCAACACCCTATGGTTGATTATACAATCACTACTGCAAGCAATCTAGATGTAAATAACAATCTTAAAGCAAGTTGAAACTATGAGGATTATGTAATAATTATAATGTTAGAGTATTTGTAACATTCATTTCATTTAGGGATGTAGGTATCACACTAAAAGACCAGTCAATTACAATTAAAAATATAAATGGCAACAAGAAAGGGAGAAAGTACTATTTGGATTTTCATAATTAGTGGATGATCATGTTTGCAAATTTTTAGATTTATTTTGAGCAAGGCATTTTGTTGAGCATATATGCATCGCTACATAACATACATCCCTATTAACATCATACATTGTAGAAGCACAACTCATAGAAGTCATATACAAACTCCAAAGACACTCAATTGCCCTCCTAGTTAATGGTTAGTTCCCTCTAACTCCATAAAGCCATCTACTTTATGTATGTGATATGCCCAATATCGAGCAAAGATTAAGAGGAAAGATGCTATCAAGCCCCATTGTTAGTTGCATGTCCATAATCTATACCATATAAGAAGTGGATTAGCTATAGTGTCAAGTATATTGAAGATATAGCCACTGCACTTGAGGAACCATCATGAAGAGAGGAGCAAAGCCACATAATATACACCACAAGCCTACACATACAAGTGCCAAGCTTAAGTCCATTGTGCCATCAATGTTTAGGAGGTGGCATGGCACGCAATTTTGCATATGGTCTTTTCCAAACAACACTATCATGTCCTTCCAAGATAAGGACTCCAAAGGCACACTTTCAAGATAGTATGGCTTGTAGTCATATCAAGAGTATTGGTGAAATCTATTTTAGAGATACATAATCACTTGAATGGAACCGTGGATTGAGAGTCTTTAACCTCTCCCTTGAATAGTGGAAAGACATAAGGTATCTCTATGTTGAGCAATTGCTAAGTTGTCAAAGGCCATTTTCATTACTCTCTGAGAGATCTCTACACATTGAAAACATGTGCTCACCCATACATCTAGATCATCTAAGTCTAAAACTATAGCCGCAACATGAAAAATGGCTGTAGGTAAATCTGGATCTTATACATAGAGTAAGAAATAGGGAGAGAAGGATGCTAAGGAGGCTTGCCAGTTGAACCAATAGCCCATATCCAACCAAGGTAATTGGAGATCTCAATCTCCCAAGTGGCCTCTTTGCAAACCATACGTATGCAATCCTTTCTTCACCATTTGAACCACTCTCTCTATTAAATCATCTACCTTAGAGTGATCATGGGAGGTAGTATGATGATCAATCAAGGCCTTGTCACACAAGACTTGAAACTCTCCCAAAACTTTGTACCTTGATCAATCAAGACCTTGGTTGGTGCACCAAAATGACTAAGAATCCAATCTAGGAATGAGTAAGCTAGACTTATCAAGAAGTGCTACCTACTTACTCCACTTAGAGAGGTGTTGCACCATAACCAAAACAAACCAATGATGTTTTGCAATCAATGATAAAGGTCCAACAAAGATCAAACTCCAATGGTGATCCAACCCCATTATAGGTAGTGGAGGCATAAGAGCATTAAATGATGCTCTAACATTAAATGATGCTTACAAATCCTACATTTTGAAAACATTTATTTTACATTGGTTTGCATGCTATGCCACTAATAATGACTTTAAAGTAAGCTATATGTCTACTTTATTCCAAAATGTCCTAGCTCCTCATACACATGTCATACCAAATATGTTCTTCAGAATAGAAGGGGTGCTACTTGCATTCTAATATCTTCCCATACCCAAAGAAGATGTTTGCACTCCAATCTAAACCCTAGCTTGCTAAACAACACATTCTTACTCCTTGATACTAATTGTGTCACCAACAATACCAATGCAAAGATAATCCATCATCAAGACATCATAATGAATATCTTTTTTACCCATGCTAATATCTCTATTATCTAGATCAAAGATCTCAATAACTCTTCTTGTCTATATGGAGAAAGATATCACTAAAGCTCCAATCAACAAACATAAAAAGGCAAATGCGTGCCAACTTTGTACCATTTTTGCATCCATCTCACCATGCTAATGTGCTCTTGTTTGATCATGTTGGCTAGTACATGTGTTTTCTACTCAACCCATCTTCATCACAATTCACCACTATAGGTTTTTGAACAACCATGAAATCATCCTCTTATTAAATTAAAGTCCATTGTGCAAACTTCCTTGAAAGATTGTTCAAAATCATCAACTACTTTAGTAGTTGATGATTAGTGGTGAGAGTGAAGTAGTTCCCAAACAAGTAACATAAAAATGGTTCTATTATCTATATTGTGGCTAAACATTCTCCCTCATAGGACCTATACTTGGCCTTCATTGAATTGCTTGAGTGATTAGCGTAGGCCATTCCAGACTCCTTCCCGTCACCATCTTCTTGGGTGAGCATTGTTCCAAGCTTTGGTGTACTCTAATCAAAATCAACTTGAATGAGTGTCCTTTGATTTATTACATAAGGATAAAGATAGATGTCAACTTCTCTTTGAGCTCTATTTTTAAAAGCTCTCTCTTGCTCATCTTCCCAATACTACTCTTGTGTAAGCTTGGTAAGCTTTTCTAAGCTATTTTGTAATTACATTAAATCCACTAACATATTTGTGATAGAACTTTGCCAACCCAAGAATTGCTCACACTCTATTCACATCTATAGGCCAAGGAATACATGTTATATCTCCACCTTGGTCTATTGAACACAAAGTGCACTAAGGGAGATAATGTGACCCAAATACTCAACTTGCTCTTAGAAGAATCTGCACTTCCAAAAATATAATTGAGTCTATGAGATCTCAAGCTCTTAAACACATTCAACAAATATCTCTCATGCTACTCCACAATAACTCTATAGACCAAAATATCATCAATATAACACCAAGCAAAATCTAATTCCACTAGGATCTTATCCATTACCCTTTAGAACTTAGAAATAACATTCTTTAATTCAAATGGTAAGAATTACCTTTGATACAATACATCGTTATTGTGAAGATCAATAGCCCAAAAATGATATCTTGGATTTGTACTCCTTGATTTGTAATTGATGATATCTTGCTCAAAATTCCAAAGTATTGAAGACTTTTGCATGGTCCGATTGCATTGCAATTGCCCAATGCTATCAATATTGTAGCATACCAATCAACCTTGGCATGTCGGTTGATAGGATGGTATTCTCCATACATCTACCTACTTATATAGTTTTTATGAAAATCATTCTTGGTTGGCATCATTGTGGCTAAAGCATACTTTCTGTGTGAGATCTCTACCAAACCAACCTCAAGAAGGTCTTGACTCTTGCTTTAAACCAAGGCTTTCTCTATATCACTATATTTGTAAGGATGTCAAGAGACAATTGTATCATTAGTCAACTCAATCTCATTATATAATAGAGATCTCACAAAGCCTAACCTTGACCAACATAGGTATGTCTCTAATATGGCAAACCAAAAATCACTAAATGAATGGTAACATGTCTCTCAAGATCCTACAAACCCAACAAAGAAATGTCTTATGGTAAGGTCTTATGGTAATCCTTAATTTCTAATATTAGTAATAATTCAAGATACTTGTAGGCTAAGTGTGACACATGATATAAAGAGATGTGTTTGGTAGTCTCATCCCTATTTACACACAAGTACTTCTGAACTTGTATCTTTGCTTGCAACACCACAACTAGTTGAGTTGTAGTGTTGATCACACCAAACAAGTCCAATATGTATACTTCCTTGACCAAATACTACAAAGTAATAGGTGTGGTCTCCAAAGGTGATAAGGTCCCAATCTCCAGAGTAAAATCATCAAAGGCTCCACTACAAGCCTACTGCACCAAACCTATGTGCATGATGCTATAATTCCTTAGAAGAACTCCATAATGGTACTCCACAAAATTCTTAGTACATCTAAGATGGATGGAACAACTCCACTCATATTCCAATTTCAAGTGATCTTCTCTAGTACTAGAGTATCCTTTCTATGGGCATTCGACTTTTATAAGTCACCAAGCAAAGTAACATAACCATTGAACGATAAGATTGATGTTGTGGTCCTTGACTATGTTGAAACAAGTGTGCACTACTAAAGCATACAAGTAGAGAACATACACATCACTCACTTGACCGCCAATATGGTCTACAAGAAGTTATCTCCTCCCAATAGTTAATATTGAAACCCATGATGTGTGTAATACCAAGAGCTAGCCATATGATCTAGATGTGAAAGTTGGTTTGGTAACATTTGGAATGATGTTATATATGGTGGACAAAATAGATCAGATAGAAGTATCACCAAAAGAGTACTTCCACTAATAGGGCAAAAACCAAAATAGACTTTAAAACCTTAGAAGCAATAGCTAGACATATGATTTGAAGGTGAGAATTGGTTTGGTAACATCTAGAAGGATGTTACATATTATGCACTAAATATATTAGAAAGAGGTATCACCAAAAGAGGACTTCTTCTAATAGAGTAGGAACCAAAATATGCCAGAAATCTTTGAAGGCAATTTTGGAGGCCTAAATGGATGAATTAGGCCTAATAAATATGCACAACCCCCCCCCCCCTCCACTTGAACAAAGAAAAGGTTGGCCTTCCCCCCCTGGTTTGTCTCATCAAGAGCTTTCCAATGGTACCTCACTCATGTGATTATGAGATTCCTACAGGAAGATTCCCTAAAAGATTCTCTCTGGTCAAAGCTTGTTTGACCAACCAGATAGGATCAAGACCAACACGTCACCCATCCAAGTAAGTAATACAAGGGTGGGGCTTGCTGACAGGTCACCTATCTATGTGCCTAATCTTATGGTGGAGCTTCCTTGGAGGACATCCTCTTTGTCTATATAATAAAGAGAAGGTGCTCCTTTAGGGCATTGGATGCTTGAGTGTGAAATCTGTGTTTTCTCTCTTCTCTTGTCCTTTGAGTATTACACGTATAACACTATTACTCCACCAACTAACACATCATATGACTCTACTACTATAGCAATGGCATGGGCTCTCATCACAAAACTACTAGTAAGTTAATAGGGCTAAATATGGATAATGAATTCCTCATATGTGATGTATTGTGTGGAACCACCCCTTAGACATGTTTGGATCTGAAATGGAAACCTCTCAACATTGGTCTTCCATAGCCCAAGACCAAAAACCTTCCCAACATAAAAGGATAAGCACTACAGTCTAGTAAGACACTTTATGGTGTAAAGACCTTCCTTGAAAGTTCAACCAAACTGAAAATACCACTCTGGTTGTTCAAGAGGACAACCTTATATGTAAACCTAGCTTGCTCAAATGCAAGTCTAGCAAGTAACTGCTCCAATCTAGTTGTTGATGCTTGCCACAAGCCATTAGTAGAAAAATAGATCTCATACTCCTCAACCAAGTTGACTCTACTATCAACCACCTCTACAGTAGAAGTAAGAACTAAACTATCCTACTCTCACAAAGTGTGACAATTAACCAAAATACTAGAGTTGGGTCAACTCCTAGAGTATATATGTTGGTGATTGAGAACAAAGAGGATAGTATAATTAATTAAGCAGCTCCAAACATCATGTTAGACTCCATAAAATTATGTGGTTGACTAGTATCTAGTCCATGTTGCACTTCATCTGCACATTCCATACATATAGTAGGACATTTAGGAGCCATGGATATCATCTATAGTGCCTTAAAAAATGCAAAAGATTAGGGAAGTTTGACCTATCTACCAACCTCTCCTCTCTATGGATCCAACTCCATTGATATTCCTCTAGGCTTTTATTGCACTCCTAGGCATTCTGGTGGATGCATCTACCTATCTTGATGTGCACATGAATTCAATGAAATCTCTATCACTAACATAAGTGGTTGATGCCTTAACATCTAAATTTGATCTCCTTTGAGCTATGACCATGCTAACCAATTTTTGGTCCAACTACTGAATTTGAGTAGTTATGGCTATATCAAAATCAAGAGTAGGTACAATACCCCTACGAAGTGAGTGTCCTCTACCTCCACCTCTACTACCTTGTTCTCTATGATCCATGGCTCCTCTATTTTATGCTATAGCATCCCTATCACTTTGTAACTCCGAGTGTAATTCAAAGCATTGATCACCAATGTCATAATATTTGTAGCATTGAAGCTAGGTTGCCCGGGCATTGGAGTGGAAATGTTGGTAGTCATAGGTATTTTGGTAGTTACTCATGGACTACTTGTTGGCGGTCTGATTTATGTTGTCATTATTGATCACATGGTGGGACTCACCGTCACTTACATTTGTTCATACCATCGAATGTCACCATCAACAACACCATTAGGGCTGACTTAAGTCAAGCAGAAGGGTATACCTTCAAAGTGCAGCTCTAGAGAGCTCACTTCTCTGATGTTGAGCCTTTGAGTTCCTAGCTATGGCGGACAAAGGTCGGCAAGCATCACTTGGAGTCTCTAAGCTAGAGTGGGTGTGGCTTGATTGTTGGTAGATTGTTGAGTGAAAGTTGAGTATAATCTGATTTCAGTGGAAAATGAATTGATAAAATCAAAGAAGTGAGAGTCAAGGAGGAATCAAGTGCATGAAGGAGTGTTGGTGATATCTCAAAGGCTGGCTAATCCTTGGTACATTTTCTCATGGTCATGGATTTCCCTAAGAGTGATCATGTGCGGAAGTCCTGTATGAGTTGATGTAGATTTGGCAATGTGCCAAAAAATGTGCAAAAGTGCTAGCCAAATTTCTGAAAATTGAGTCAATACTAGATGTTTGAGCTCAAGAGGTGAAATCAGGGTAAATTTGGTGCAAATTGAGCTCAAAGTGAAAAATTGAAGGTGGATTTGGGAACACATCTACTCAAATTAGAGATTTGGAGATCCCTAGCTTCTCAATTTGGTGGTCAAATTGATGGTTTAATTAAGAGTTAGCAAAGGATTTGGTGGTCAGCCAATTATAGAGGAGGCGCATCAGATTGGTGGAGGTTGCATAAATCACCCTAGCTAGTGCTTGAGTTGGCTAGAGTTGGGTGAAGTTTGACCAGATTTGGAGAGGGTTTGGCCAAATTTGGAGAGGGTTCACCAAATTTGGAAAAAGTTCAAATAGGTAAGAAGAAAGGCCTCATTTGGTATTTAGAGGCTTTGAGGCATAAGGCTAGAGAGGCTATGAAGGCCTAGAAGAGCAAACAAGCTAGCTAGTTTAGATGAGTTTTGGTCACCATTTGGTAAAATTTGCACACCCTTCTAGATTATGCACAATAAGGTTTGAACCCTAAACCAAGGTGGACAAAGTGGACAAGGACAAAGTGGACAGCCCGAATCCTATGGAGTGAGTGGAAGGCCTAGTGTAGCTAGACCCTTACCTTCATTTTAAGGTCAACAATAGCCAATGAGTGGTGGTATTACTTATTAGACTTGTGGTGGACCTCACTAGAAGAGAGAGTGCACTCAAGGCAATGGACATGATACCTTTGGTGCATCATAGCCAACATAAAGAAAGTATAACAATTGCCATAGATTTTGTCACACTAGTGACCAATGCTTTGAGCTTCATCCAAAGTTGCGGAGTGGTAGGGTTGTTATGGTAGGTGGTAGATGAGCTCTAGGTCATGGAAGACGAGGTAGTGTAGAAGATCCACACCTAGTAGGGGTGTAGTACCTACCCTTGCTTTTGATATAGCCATGGCTACTTGGATTGAGCAAAGATTGGCTAGCATGGCCATAGCTTAGAGGAGATCAGATTTAGATGTTGAGGCTTCTACCTCTTATGCTAGTGATAGAGATGTCTTGCACTTTATATATAGAGCAACTCAAGTAGATGCATCTGCTGCAATGACTAGGAATGTAAGTTCATGCCCTAAAGCCTAGAGGAGCATCAATGGAGTTGGACCCATAGAGAGAAGAGGTTGGTAGATAGGTCAGACTCTCCCAATCTTTCACTCTCTTTAAGGCATTACAAACAACATCCATGACTCTTAGACATCTAAGTGGTAGGTGGTGATGGAATGCATGATAGACTATTTGTTAATCAACCACCTACTACTACACAGATTGAGTCTAGCATGATGTGCTAGACTCAATCTTAGCTAGTGATATATTTACATTGGGAGTTGATCCAACTCTAGTGTTTTAGTTTGCTTTCACACTTTGTGAGAGTAAAGATAATGTGGTTCCTACTTCTAGAGTAGAAGTGGTTGAGGAGTATGGGATCCACTCAATGACTAGTGGTTTATAATAGGCAAGAGCAACTAGGTTGGAGGAGTTACTTGCTAGACATTCCTTTGAGCAAGCTTGGTTCACACCTAGAGTTGTCCTATTGGATAACAAAAGAGGGATTTTCTATTTTGTGGGACTTTTAGGGAAAGTCTATACACCATAGAAGGTCTTATTAGATTTTGGTATGCAGCCCTTTATGTTAGAGAAGGCTATAGTTGTCAATCTAGAGCTATGAAAGACCAATGTGGAGAGGTGTCCATTTCAAATCCAAACATCTCTAGGAGGTGGTTCTACATAATACGTAACATGTGGAGAGCTCATTGTCTAGATTCAGCTTGGACATCTGACTGATAGGTCTATGGTAAGAGCTCAAGCCATTGTGATAGAAGCAAAGTCATATGATGTGCTAGTTGATAGAGTAGTGTTATACCCCATGGGTTTCAATATTGACTATTGGGAAGAAACAAACTCCTATAGACCAAGTTGGCAATTAGGTGAGGTACGAGTATGTTGCATACTAATATGCTTTAGTAATGGTAGTCTTGGCTCAATATAATCAAGGACCATGGCCATGATTTTAGCTTTCAATGGTTCTATTACTTGGCCTTGTGACTTATAGAAGATAAATGCCATGTAGAAGATAATCTAGAACTAGAGAAGATCTCTTGGATTTTGAGTATGAGTCGGATCATTCCATCTACCTTGGATGTTCCATTATGGAGTTCTAAGGAGGTATTGCATCAACATGCGGATCAATTGGTGCAACAAGCTTGGAGTGGAGTCTTTGCATCACTAGGAGATCAATGTGAAGATGAGCATTTGGAGTCTATTACCTTGTCATCTTTGGATACCACACTCATTGCTTGGTAGTATCTAGGAGAGGAAGTATGTCTATTGGAGTTATTTGGTGGGATTAGCACTAAACTAGTTGTGATATTATAGGCAAGTATACAAGTACAAAGGTACTTGTATGTGGAGAGAGATAAGACTACTAGGTGAGTCTCTCTACATCATATGGTATACTTGGCTTATTGGTATCTTGAGTTATTACCAAGTTAGCACTTAAAGATTATCAAAAGATCATACCTTCAAACATGTCCTTGTTGGGGGTGCAAGATTTGGAGAGACATGGTCCTATTCATTTGGTGATTTTTAGATGGCAATGTAAGGGACATACCCATGCTGGCCAAGATTGGAGTCTTTAGGATCTACATTTTGGTGTGTTTTGGGAGATATTATGTAAACTACAACATCTCTAGGTTCATGAGTCCATTTCTCCAACCTACATTTTAGAGCACATCCTTTTGATGGATGATTCTCGTACTTGGGTAGTGGTGAGTACACATCTAGTCCATTCTTGGACAAGACCTACCATGTTGTTGGATGCAACTAGAGTGGGATCACGGACTCTTCATCTTTGTCTTTGGTGGATGAACTTCTTACCTCTTGGTAAGAAGGTTCTATATTGTGCTTATGATGGGATTCAACAACTAGACCACCTTACTGTTGATGACATTTTGGATGTTGGATGGCGGTGGTGGTTGATAAGTCATCTATGGTAATGGTGAACTTTGTTAGATAGCTTAGAGCCACTTTACCCACACTTATGAGTTTCCTAACCTCCCATGCTTTTTGAGAAAGGGGTCCTAGAGTTTTTTGGGACTCATAGTTATAACAATTGGTTTTGTACCAATAATACCTCTGTTACATTATTGTTAGATGCATCTAAGCATCAGATGTTAGGCTAGACTATGGGCCTGAATTGTTTCATCTAGATTTTGAACCTTGGCTTGGTAGAGCAATGTAGGATGTGCTTGATATGCATCACCACTCAAACACTTGTGAGCTTTGTGCCTATCAAGATGATTGAAGCACATGTTGGGGGAATGGATCAAGTGAGTAGGGTATTCTTGGGACACACCCAATGGCTACTATTGAGAGTGTTCTACTTGGGGTCCATCTACGTGAGCATGGTCTACTTGGGTTCACTTGGGATGTAACTAGAGGATGTATAGAGCTTGCAGCCAAATTAGAGGGAGTTTTCCACATTTAGGTTGGGAACTCTAGTAGTTGGGAGTAAGGGCTTAGTGTAGCAGCCAATCAGTATTGTGAGCCGACTTGTCTTTCACTTAGGATGAACCTCTGATGTCTATTATGGTAGCGCACCATGGACTAAGAAGATAAGGAACCCCAACTCCATCCTACTCCTCCGGCTAACACTACAACACTCAAGACATTGCTCAGAAAGAACTCAATGAGAGAGAGATAGTTGCAAATGAAAGGATGATGAGTACCTCCTCACCCCTTGTTTATATACTTGTGAAATAGTTACGCACTAAAGTTACTATTTACCACAATAACTCAAGTTACTAGGCTAAAAGTCAAGCAAAGTCAAAAAGTATAAAGGAATATCCATCCACATGGGCATATTCCACTAAGCATGTGATCTTATCTTGACCCAACCATTGAGTCAAGTATTCCTTCATATGGGCTATCCTTGGACTACTGAAGAATCCAAAACAAAAAGGCTTGCAAGCCCAAGAGTTCTCAACTCTTTCCTCAAAGCCAAACATCTAGGAATAATACAAAATTAACACATTAGAATCCAAAATAGTGGTGCTCATCTTTTCCATTTCCTCTAAAGTAAGGTCCCTTCTATCTTAGCTATGACCAACTTTAGCTAATCATGACTAATGTAGAACCATCCTTTATCTATATAAATTAATATCTCTCAAGAACTTGTAATACTAAGCTAAATATTGCAATACCACACACATGCACAAATGGGTGTTACATTATGTTTTCCACTCCTACATTAGTTATTGAAGATACTTGGGAGCTAGTCATTGGACCTAAGTTTACAAGAGGAGAAAGACGGAGAGTTGGGAGGTTCTTGAGGAGCTATATGAGTTATTTAACCTCTAATATGAAGGATTTGGTTGCTCTAAAGGAACCTAGTATTTGGATTGAGTTTACTAATGATACACCTATTTTTTGACATCCCTACAAATATAGTGACATGGAAAGAGCATTGATTCAAAGTTGGAGGAGAGACCCTTTAGATTCTGGTTTGGTAGAGATTTCACATGGAGAGTATACTTCAGCTACAATGATGCCAACCAAGAAGGATATGCATGGCAATTATATAAGTAGGTGAATGTGTAGAGATCTTAGTCTATCAACCGCTAGACTAAGGTTGATTGGTATGCCATGCTTAATTGGAGGAGATATTTGATACATTGGGCATGCAAAGTCTTCAACACTTTGGATCTTCAAGTAGGATATCATTAAATGCTGATTAGGGAGGAGCATAAGTCCAAGATAACATTCTGGGCTATTAATGCTCATGGTAAGGATGTATTATATCAATGGAGATTATTATCATCTAGATTAAAGAATGCTCTTGCCGAGTTCTAGAGGATCATGGATATGATCCAAACAAGATTGGATTTTACTTGGTGCTATATTGATGATTTTGGTCTATGACACTATTGTCAAGGAACATGAGAGACATTTGTTAGAGGTGTTTGAGAGATTGAGATCTCATAGACTTAAATTACATCTTGGGAAGTATAGATTCTTCCACAAGTAGGTGAAGTATTTGGGTCAAATTATCTACCTTAGAAGACTTGGCATTCAATAGACCAAGGTAGAGGCCATTGCACATATTTCTTGGCCTACGGATGTGAGTAGAGTGTGAGCATTCCTTGAGTTGGCAAAATTATATCATTGATATATTAGAGCATTTAGTGCCATTGCCAAGGCCTTGACAAAGTTAACCAAGCTTACACATGAGTATTGTTGGAGAGATGAGCAAGACAAAGCTTTTTTATAGCTCAAGGAGAGGTTGACATATGCCTCTATTCTTATGAGACCAATGAGAGGATGACTAATCCAAGTTCACATTGATTGGAGTATGTTGGGGCTTAATGTATTGCTCACCTAACATGATGATGAGGGGAAGGAGTTTGTGGTGGCCTATGCAAGTTGCTTCAACAATTCAGCAAGGCAAAGTGTAGTTCATATGAGAGGGAATGCTTGGCAATTGTATTGGCAATAACACATTTTTATGTCCTCTATTTAGTAAACCTTTCACTCCCATCATTGATCATCAACAACTAAAGTGGTTGATGGAGTCCAACAAGCTTTTAAGGAAGCTTGCATGATGGGCTCTAATTTTACAAGAATATAATTTTGTGGTTATTCATAGACTTGGAGTGGTGAACCATGATGCAAATAGGTTGAGTAGAAACTCTTGTTCCAGCTAGCAAGATCAGAACGGAGCACATTGGCATGGTGAGATAGATGAGAAGATGATGCAAGGTTGGCATGCATCTACCTTTCTATATATATTTTTTGAGGCTTTGGTGGTATCTCTCTCAATGCATATAGGAGGAGTTATTGAGGTCATATATCTAGAAGGTAAAGATATTGGTATAGTTCAACAAGACATTCATGATGATGTCTTAGTGATGGATTATCTTTGCATTGGTGTGTAGGTAGCATAGTTGGTGTTGTTGTCAGGAAAGTAATTTGCGGGTTGCATTAGTCCTATTTGGTGTAATAGAGAAACCGGGAGAATAATACGTGGATGTATTTAAAAGTGCTAGTTGCAAGCAATATAAACTTCATAGGTAGAAACTTGAGAGTGTCAAAATAGTGGGTTGCTATATGTGTTGATAGTCACAAGTCAAGAGAAAGGCATTAAAAGGTAGAGAGGTAGGACAGAAAATGAAGGTAGAGAAGAATGCTTTCACAACTCCTGATCATGCTACTAAACATAACACCTTTTCAACATTAATGGGCCACAAGAATAGCATCCAGTTATGTGGGCTGACCAGATTTAGTTAGCTAGATAGCCAGCTGCCATCTAATCCATTAACTTGTCTTGTCAATGCCTATGTGAATAGACGGCTAGGCTTGTTAGGCATGTTGTTCATTCAGCAAATGGAGATAGCGGTTCTAATGAGATGAAAAGGGGTGATTTTAGTAGTGTGAGTGCAGCTTAATTGGTAAAAGGGTGGAAGTAATATTTGAATGCAAACTATTATGGTGGAGATGGAGTAGGCTACCTATATTGTAGTTCAAAACCATATTCTGGCTAAATGAAGGGAGATCAATATTGAGAGGGCTCGGAAGCCATCTGACAAGTGAGGGATCAAAGAAAGGAGAAGGGAAGGAGAGAAGAAAAGACAAGACATCATAGCCACTGGAGGGAGGCCTTCATTTGGTGTTAATAGTTGGAATAGGACAAGGAAGTAGTCAGCTGAAATCAAAGGAAAGGTCTTGACCAAAAGGAAGAACTGTGGAAGGGTTTACAAGGGATTCTTCAAAGGGAGTTTTGGGCAGACCAGGATAGGGAGGAGAGAAGAGAAGAAGGAGAGGGATTTTAGAGCCAAAGAAAAAAGGTGCCTGATTGAAGGACAAAAGGGAGTGCTTTGACATTATGAGTGAACTCTTGATGAAGGTTTTGGGGACGGGGAGAGGGGTTTCAGAGCCAAAGAAAAAAGGTGCCTGATCGAAGGACAAAAGGGACTGCTTTGACATTATGAGTGAACTGTTGATGAAGGTTTTGGGGATGGGGAGAGAAAGTGCAGAATCAAAGGGCAGAAGAGAGGATTTTGGCAAGAAGTGAAAAATTTTCAAGGAAGTGATGGCCTGCACTTGAAGGAAGTCTTGAGAAAGAATTGGACAGGAAATGAACTCTCAAAAAGTGCTTGACAAAGGAGGAAGAACTATTGATGAGTTTGTAGGAGAGTGAACTCTGGAAGGAGAACTCTGGCAGGAGATGTAAACTCTCAAAGAAGTTGGTAGGATAGAACACTTGGGATAGGGTTGAGGGTTTTCTAGAAAAGTAAGATGTTGAAGGTTTTTCTAGAACAGTAAGATATTGAGTGTTTGGCAAGAAGAGAATTTGGAAGAGCTTAGACATGAAGGTTTGCAAGAATAAAGTTTGGGGAATCTTTGGCAGAAAGGGTGAATTCTCAAAGGAAAATGTATAATCAAAGGAGATTATGGAAGAAGGAGAAGCTTTTTGAGAGTTTTTGCATGACAAAATGATCTCTCAAATGAGAGCTTAGGCAGGACAGAAAAGTATTAAGAGCTTTTGGGATCTGGACAGCAAGAAATATCAAAGGATTGAGAGTTTTGCTAGATCAGTGAGATGTTTTTGGAAGTCACATTTGCAAGAAGAGGCATAGAATAAGAGAGACTTCTGCTGAGATAGAGGGATCTAGAAAATATTCAGGCCAGAGAGATCCGTGAGAGTTCTGTAGGACAGTGAGACATAAGAAAGAAAGAACCCTTGAACAAGGATTTGACAAGACAAAAGAGAGGAAGGAATTGGGAAGAGTATTGAAAGAGTTGCTTTACATGACAAAAGAGAGGGAGAAATTGAGATGAGCATCAAAAGAGTTGCTTGATAGGACAGAAGAGAGGGAGGAATTGAGAAGAGTATTGAAAGAGTTGCTTGACATGACAGAAGAGAGGGAGAAATTGAGAAGAGCATCAAAAGAGTTGCTTGACAAGACAAAAGAGAGGGAGAAATTAGGAAGAGCATTGAAGGAGTTGCTCTTGATAGGACAGAAGAAAGGAAGGGAATTTCTTGAGAGCTTGGTAGAGCAGATAACTAATGAATAGAAGTCATGGAGAGCCTTGCTAAGACAAAAACAAAAGGTCCCAAAGGGCTGCAAGACATAGGAAACTTGGAATTTTGTAGGAGTGAAGTACCAAAGAGAGGTTTGGACAGGACAGATTAGTGATAAAGTGTCTTTGAAGAAAGGAAGAGATCTTGAAGGAAGGTTTTGACAATAGAGAGAAAGGAAGTGGGAAGAGAGATTGGGAAGGAGAATTGGCTGGACAGGAAGAATTTCTCAAAGGGCAAAAGGGTTGTTGACAGAGGAGAGAAAGGACAGAGGATAGAAAGAGAGCTTTTGCTGGACATGAAAGGGTCAAGAGACTTTTGTAGGACAGATCATTGAGGAGAGAAACCGGAAGAATATTGAAGGGTTTGGTGTCTTAGCAAGAAGGGAATTCTTGAAGGGGTTGCAGAGCAGAGCAATGAAGGAAGGAAGGTCAAAGGGAAGCTTTGGCAAAACAAAGAGTTAAATTGTTGTGTTGTAGGATTAAAACTTGGTTGTAATAGGTTCTTTCCTTTTCTTGCTTGAGCCGTTGGTGAAATTTAGGTGTGGTCATTGTTTGCTTTGGAGCCGTTTTGCTTCCTCCTGAGTGGGTTTATAAATTGTGAGACTTGATTGTGGTGAATGCTATGTGGATTCATGAGTGATTGCACTCACTTTATTTTGTAAAGGGTGTCAAGGAAATGGGACTCCATTCTCAAAGCTTCCAGTCCAATTTATGCAGACGGGTCAAAGCATTGATCTGATTGCACTGATTGAATCTGGCCCTATAACTTGTAACATGTAATACAAACCCCAATAATAATAGAACATGAATAGTCCTTGGTGATCCGTGAAGGTCAACATTATCCCAAGAAAAATCAACACAAAAAGACCTTAAGAAGAGTCTATAGCCAAGAGCAACCATGGACAAGTTGTTCCAGCAAAAAGGGAACTACCATCAAGGCAAAGAGTAGAGACAATGTCAGACTGCAGGAAAGCTTTTGAGTCACTAACAAATAGTGCAGTCTTAGCACAAGCAGCCAGGTGCCCTGTGCATTCTTGAGACCATATGATCCCTACTGTAGTGCCAAGGAGAGGGATTGTGTTCTTCAACAAGCCATGTGGTTTGGATTGGAAGGCAAACATCTTTTTTGTGTAGAGAAGGATGGTAGAGTGGAAGTAGTACTACTTCTATTTCAAAAATCATAGTTGGTCCATCATGCTCATGAGGAGCTAGGACATTTTGGAGTAAAGCATACCTTTAGCTTACTCCAAAGTCATTATTGGTGGTGTAGTATGCAAACCAATGTATAGTATTTTGTTGCCAAATGTGTGATTTGTTACTAAGTTTAATGCTCTTCTGCCATAATTACATCTATTATCTATCATGTAATTGTGTTATTGATGGAGTTTTGACTTTGTTGGACCTTTACCATTGATTGTGAGACATCATTGATATAATTTGGTTATGGAGGAGCACTTCTCCAAGTGGATTGAGTTGGTGGCACTTCTTGACAAGTTTAATGAAGTGACAACTTACTTGTTCATGGGTCAAGTTCTTAGTCATTTTGGTGCATCAATTGAGGTTTTGACTAATCAAGGTACAAAGTACTTAGGTGAGTTTCAAGTCTTGTGTGACAAGGCCTTGATTGATCATTGTATTACCTTCCAAGATCACCTTGAGGCAAATGGCTTAGTAGAGAGAGTGGTGTAGATGGTGAGGATTGTATAAGTATGGTTTGCAGAGAGGCCACTTGGGAGATTAGGATCTCAAATTACCTTGGTTGGCCATGGGCTATCAGTTCAGCTGCCAAGCCTTCTTAGCATCCCTCTCTCTTTACCTTCTACTCTATGGACAAGATCTACATTTACCTACAGCCATTCCTTGAGATGCTACTGTAGTTTTGAACTTGGATGATCTAGATGTATGAGTGAGTGTGTGTTCTCAATGACAGAGATCTTTTGGAGAGTGATGCCAATGGCCTTTAAGAACTTACAATTGCTCATCATATGGATAATTTATGCTATGCTACTATTCAAAGAGGAGGTTATAAATCTTTGATCCATTGATTTCATCCATGTGACTATGTATATCTATAACAAACTACACCACTAACACTTGATGTTACTATAGGTTGCACTATCTTGAGAGTGCGTGAGATTTTGCCTTTTGGAATCTTCATGTTGGAAAGACATGATGGTGGTTTTTGGAAGGATCATGTGTACAATTGTGCACCATGCCACCTCCCAAAACATTGATGGCACTATATATCCAAGATTGGCACTTGTACATGTAGGCTTGCAATGTATGTTATGACTCTTTTGGTGGAGTTGCTACTATGTTGGTGTGTGATAGCTATTTGAGAGGATTTCATATGGTATGTTTGACTCCTCTCCTCACAGTGGCTTCTCAATGATAGTGGTTATGTCCTATATGTACTTGACCTATAGCTAGTTCACCCTTTATGTGATATAAATTGCAGATAGGCAATAAACAATAGGACTCAATAGCACATAGCCTCCTCATCTTTGCCCACCATAGGGTATACCACATACTTAGAGTAAATAGCAATTTGGAGTTAGGGGGACCTAACCGCCAACTAGGAGGCCATTGTGGCACTTTAGAGCTAATGTATGACTTATGTGTGAGTTGTACTTCTATAGTGCATGATGTTAACAATGATGCATGTTGTGTAACAACATATATATGCATGATAGGTATCACAACATTTGTAGCACCAAAGCTAGTTTGCTTGAATATTAGATGGTAGTGGTGGTAGTCATAATTATTTTGGTAGTTACTCATGAACTACTTGTTGGTGGTCAGATTTCATGTTAGGGCTACTTATCACATGGTGAGACTTATAGTCACTTGCAACATTTGTACCATTGGATGTGCCATTAGTGGTGCTATTAGGGCTGGAGACCTATGTTGAATAAAGAGGTATACCTTCAAAGTGCAGCTCCAAAGAGCTCACTTCCTTGATGTTGAGCCTTTGAGTTCTTGGTTATGGTGGACAGAGGTCGGTGAGTATCACTTGGAGTCTCTTAGCTAAAGTGGTGTGTGGCTTGACTATAAATAGTGCCCAATTGTTGATAGATTGTTGAGTGAAGGATCAAGCATAGATCTAATTTGAGTAGAAAAATGAATTGATTAATGTGGCACTTTAGATTTCATGTATGACTTATGTAGGAATTTTGCTTCTATAGTAGATGATGTTGATAGCTATGTATGTTGTGTAACAATGTATATATGCACAACACTAGTGTAACCAAATATGTAGCACTGGTCACATTGCCTAAGGTTAACTAAAGGGCTCTCGAGGTATCATACTCACTTCCTTGGGTGCACTCTCTTGTGGTGAGATCCATCACAAGTCCAAAACAAGTAACACCTCCACTCACTAGTTTCTATTGACCAAAAAACTTAAGTTAAGTGTCTAGGTGCACTAGGTATTCCACTTGTTTTTATAAGATTAGGTTGTTCACTTTACCTTAGAAAGGAAATATGGTATGGAGTACTTTGTTTCATCATAGAAGTTATTGTTATGTATCATATTTCCCTACCAAATCTAGATGTCATTATTCTCTCCTCTATAGTGTTGAGCTCAATACACTTTGCCAAACCAAAGAGTACCACCAAAGTTGGTGAGGTAGCATATAACAATATAACATCATGTACTCTACATCATAGCTCCCTATCCAATATCCCACATCAAAATTGGACATGCATCTCAATAACTCCTTGAGTAAAATTGACTCACCATCTCATACAAGTATATGCCTTATGTAGGCTCTCTCCAACCCCTTCCATTGGAACTCCTACAAGCTCTTCAACTTGTTAGTCCACACTCCATAATAGTTTTACCTCAAGAATTAGAAGAAATTTACCATGAAATTCAAACTGAATATTGGACTACCTTCTATAATATTACCTATAATTGTGATAGTGCCATTTTTAACTAGTGCACCACCATTTGATACATCAACTTTACTAGAGCTAGAACTTATGGGTATTGCTTGCATACCTTTGGAAACCAAGCTTGAAGTGATGAAGATGTAGTTTGGAGACCAATATTACCTCCTTAGGTCAATCTCATCCATTTGTGCTCACTTGAACTCATGGTAATTGTCCATGTTTCACAACAACAATATGGACACACAATGTGAACTCTCAACTATATCAACTACCATGTCAAAACTAGAATCAATCTATTTCCTCATTAGAACTTGAGACACCAACTGATATTGCATACCACTATATGTTAATGCACTACATACTATAGTGAATCCCCTTGCAACTCCTTGGAGAACTATATTGTGACAATGTACCCCAAAAAAATTTGTAGCCACCAACAACTAGATATACAACCCTCCACCCTCCCCCCCTCCTCCCCATATAACTGAAGTACCTCTAGCATGACAACTATACTAAAAGAAAGGGTGACCTATAATCTGCCCTCACAACATGCACTCTCATGATCTAGAGGTCATTACTTCCTATCTCATCAAGGAGAAATACAAGTAGTTTGGTTGGTCATCACTCCAACCTCACTATCAAGAGCACACTAGATTACCAACACTCCAAATATTATGGCACCTCATAAAAATATGGTGCACAAATTAGAAATAAAGAATAGGGGATATTTAATCACAAGAAGTCCAAACAATAACCCTCTATCTCACAAATCCAATTGGATTGACTCTACCACCATTTGATATTTGATATAATAGGAACATCCATCTACTCCCATACTACCAAGATCACCAAGGATAGGGTTAATTGCCCTCCATTAGTCTTTAGGACCTAACTCACTTTGAGACCTTAGAAGCCTCTCCACATGTTGACCTCCAAAACTCTCCCTACTTTAAGAAATTTAGAAGAGTGGTGCCTCCAAACCTAGCCAATTAGACTTTGTCTAACTTTGGTAGATCTTTACTACATTTGACCAACCCCTAAATCCTCTTACAAGCCTCTCCAATTCAAGTCAACCTCCAAAACTCTCCAAGCATCTCCAATGCAAGTTGACCTCCAAAACTCTCCCTACTTTGGGAATTCAAAAGAGTGGTGCTCCAGAATTACCACCACCAAATTTAGCAAATTGGACTTTTGCAAACTCTAGTAGATCTTTGCTACATCCAGAAAAACCTCCAAATCCTCTACCAATTTGGCTCTTTTGGGCCTTTGTAGCCTCTTTAGCCCATAGCTCTGTTCATCAAAATGCCCATTAAGGCCTTCTTTGTTACCACTTCAAGACCTCTAGAACCCTCTCCAACTTAGGAAAAACTCACTTTGAGACCTCCAAAAGCCTTTCCAACTAAGGTTGACCTCCAAACTATCCCTACTTTGATAATTTAAATAATATTACTCCCAATTGGACTTCCACCAACTTTGATAGACCTTTGTTACATCTAGCCAGCCTCTAAATCCTCCACCAATTGGTCAAAGATCTTTGTAGCCTCTCTTGCTCATAGCTTTGTGCCTCAAAATGCCAAATTTAGCCAATTGAGGCCTCCTTTGTTGCTACTTCAAGACCTCTAAAAGCCTATCTGACTTGAGTCAACCTTCAAAACTCTCCTTACTTTGGGGATTCAAAAGAGTGGTGTTCCCAAATCTAGCTAATTGGACTTTTGTCAACTCTAGTAGACCTTTGCTATATCAAGCCAACCTCCAAATCCTCCACCAAATGTAACCAATTCCTCCAATTGGGTGGATAAGAACCTCCAACCATAATTTTTCACTTGGGTCCAATTTTGCAACAGTCCACCTCTTGTGCTCCTATGTCAATGCAACTGAACACCCAATTTCACAATTATGGGAAATTTTGGTAGCGCTTTCACATAAGGCCTAATAAACAATCAAGATCATAACAAAAACTTGGTAGTGCTTTAGTGCATGATTACTCAAACTATCAACAAATCTACAAAATCAAGTAATACTTGATCAAAAGTACCATCAATTGCACTAGGCCTAAAGATACTACCAATGTCCATTATCTTACACAAATTTTCCCTTGCACCGCTTCTATGTAATAAGTCAATCAAAACTTAGATCAGATCTCAAGTTTGAGCATTTTTCATGCATATATACATTGCTACACAATGTATGTCATTGTCAATATCATAATTTATAAGAGCACAACTCACACATAAGTCATACATGAACTCTAAAGTGCCACAATAATCATTTTTATTCTTCCACTTGAATCACAATCAAATCAGATATGTACTTGATCCTTCAATCAACAATCTGTCAACAATTAGTCAAGCCATACCCACTCTAGCTAAGAGACTCTAGGTCAAGCTCACTGGCCTTTTTCTACCAAATCCAAGAACTTGAAGGTTCAATATCAAAGAAGTGAGCTCTTTGGAGTTGCACTTTGAAAGGTTACTCTTTTGCTCAACCTAGGTCTCTAGTCCTAAGAGTACCGCTGATGGCACATCTTATGGTGCAAAGTGATGGTGTGTCTTACCATGTGATCCATAGCTCTAACATGAAATCCAACCTCCAACAAGTAGCCCATGAATAACTACCAAAATAACTATGACTGCCAACATTACTACTCTAGCGTCCAAGCAAAAAAACTAGCTTTGGCACTAAAAATGTTGTGATAGCTTTTGTGAGTATGTACATTGCTACACAATATACATCATTGTCAACATCATACACTATAGAAGCACAACTCACACATAAGTCATACATGAACTCTAAAGTGTAATAATCATCTCCTAGTTGGTGGTTAGGTCTCTCTAACTCTAAATAGCCATCTATTCCAAGTATGTGATATGCCTTATGGTGGGCAAAGATCAAGAGACAAAGTGCTATTAAGTCCCATTGTTAGTCATTTATTTGCAATCTATATCATATAAAGGATGAACTAGCTAAAAGTCAAGAACATCTACAATATAACCACTATCCTTGATGAATCACCATGAAGGGATGAGTCAAACATGCCATATGCCATCCTCTCAACCAATTATCACACACCAACATAGTATCAGCTACACCAAAAGAGCCATATAATATACATTACAAGCTTGCACATACAAGTGCCAAGCTTGGATCCATAGTGCCATTAATATTTGGGAGGTAGCATGGCACCAAATTGTGCACATGATCCTTGCAAAAAGCACCATCATGTCCTTCCAACACAAGGATTTTGGAAGGCAAAACCTTGCACACTCTCAAGATAATGCGGCGATAGTGCAACATTTAGTAAAATCAAGTGTTGTTGGTGCAATCTATTGTAGATATACATAGTTACTTGGATGAAATCAACAAATAACCTCCTATAACCTCCTCCTCAAATAGTAACATAGCATAATGTATCCCTATGCTTAGCAATTGCTAAGTTTTTAACAGCCATAGGCATCATTCTACAAAAGATCTTTGCCCATAAGAAAATGCACTCATCTATACATCTAGATTATCCAATTCCAAAACTATAGTAGCATCACAACAAATGGTGGTAGGTAATTTGGATCTTGTCCATAGGGTAGAAAATTAGGAGAGAAGGATGCTAAGAAGACTTGCTGGATGAAAAAATAGCCCATGGCCAACCAAGGTAATTGGAGATCCCAATCTCCCAAGTGGCCTCTCTACAAACCATACTTTTGCAATCCTCTCTTCATCATCTGAACCACTCTCTTTGCTAACCCATCTACCTCAAGGTGATCTCAAGATGTTGTATGATGATCAATCAAGGCCTTGTCATACAAGACCTAAAACTCCCCCAAGAACTCTATACTTTGATCAGTCAAAACTTTAGTTGGTGCACCAAAATAACTATCCAAGAACGAGTAAGCCATCCCTTCATTGGACTTGTCAAGAAATATCACCAACTCAATCCACTTGGAGTAGTGCTCCACCATAACCAAAACATGTCAATGATGTCTCATATTCAATGGTAAAGGTCCAACAAAGTCCCAACTCTAATGGTAACCCAATCCCATGATAGGTTATGGGTGTAACTATGGCATATGAGCATTAAATTATGCTCTAACTAGGACACAAACCACACATCTGGCAACAAAATGTTGTCAATTGGTTTTCACGCTACACCACTTATAATGATTCTAGAGTAATCTATATGTATGCTTTACTCCAAAATTTCCTAGCTCCTCATGACCATGAGCTACCAATTGTGATCTTTGAGATGGAAATGATACTACTCACACTCTATCATCCTCCAATACACAAAGAATATGTTTTCTTTCCAATCCAAACTGCTTGGCTTGCTAAAAAACATGGTCTCTTTCCTTGGCACCAATTGTGCAACCCAAAACACCCGTGCAAAGATAATGCATCACTAAGATAACATCATGAATGTTTCACTAACCTATACTAATATCTCTACTCTCTAGATCTATGACCTCAACAACTCTTCTTGTATATGCTAAGAGAGATACCACCAAGGCCTCAAAAAGTATACATAGAAAGGTAGATGTATGCCAACATGGCACAATCTCCTCATCTGTCTCACCATGCCAACATGTTCTATTCTAATCTTATTAGCTAGGACATGGATTTCTACTCAACCCATTTGCATCATAGTTCACCACTCCAAGTTTGTGAATAATCATGAAGTCATTTTCTTGTAAAATTAGAGTCCATTGTGCAAGCTTCCTTGAAAGCTTGTCAACCTCCATCAGTCATTTCAATGGTTAATGATCAATGATGAGAGTAAAAGGGTTACCAAGTAGGTAACATTAGAAATGTGTTATTGCCCATACTATTGCCAAACACTCTCTCTCATATGAACTATGTTGCCTTTGTTGAATTGCTGGAATGACTAGCATAGACTACCACAAACTCCTCTCTTCTCCATCTTGTAGGGTGAGCATTGTTCTAAGCTCCAATGTACTCCAATCAACATGAACTTTGAATGGTCATCCTCTAATCAATCTCCTAAGATTAGGGATATATGTCAACCTCTCCTTGAGCTTTATAAAAGCTCTCTCTTACTCATCTTCCCAACACCACTCTTGTGTAAGCTTTCTCAGCTTTTTCAAGGCCTTGGCAATGGCACTAAATCCTCTAACATATTTACAATAGAAGTTTGCCAACCCAAGGAATGCTTACACTTTGCTCATATATGTAAGCCAAGGAATATATACGGTAGCCTCCACCTTGGTTTGTTGAACACCAAGTCTTCCAAGGTAGATAGTGTGACCCAAATACTTAACCTACTTGTGGAAGAATCTACACTTCCCAAGATGTAATTTGTATCTATTAGATCTCAACCTCTTAAACACCTCCAACAATGCTCCTCCATAATAGTGCTATAGACCAAAATGTCATCAATATAGCATAGAGCAAAATGAAATCCTATTAAGATCCTATCCATGACCATCTAGAACTTGGTAACACTGTTCTTCAACCCAAATAATAAGAACCTCCACTAATATAATACATCCTTACCATAAGGATCAATAGCCCTAAATGCTCACTTGGACTTGTGCCCCTCCTTAATTGGCAATTGATGATATTGTGCTCCAAGATCCAAAGTATGAAAGACTTTTTCATTCCCAATTGCATCAAAGATCTTCTCTAGTGTATGCATGGCATAGTAATCAACCCTAATATACCAATTGATAGGATAGTAATCTCCACATATCTGCCTATATGTGTAGTAGTCATGCATATTTTTCTTGGCTGGCATCTCTTTAGCTAAAGCATACTCTCTATGTGAAATCTCCACCAAACCAACCTCAAAAGGGTCTCTACTTTGACTCTAAATCAATGCTTTCTCCATGTTACTAAACATATTGATGTATCATTAGTAACCTTAATCCAAATACCAAGTCCTTTCAAAGCATCCAAATCCTTCATATTGAAGGCAAAACAACTCTTGTAGCTCTTCAAGAACCTCCCAACTCCCTATCTTTCCCATCTTGTAAGCTTGGGTCCAATGTTTGGCTCCTAAGTATCCCTATAATTGATGTAGGAGTGAAAGATGCACTGACTAGTTGCTACACTAGGCCCTTTGGAGTAATAATGTCATGCTCCCGACCATGAAAGTCCCCAACCTCAATGCAGAAAACTCCCTCTGCTTTGGCTACAAGCTCCATACATCCTCTAGCTACGTCCCAAGTAGACTAAGTGTGTAATCCAAGTAGACAATGTTCACTTGGATGGACCCCAAGTAGACTACTCTCACCAATAGCCATTGGTTGTGTTCTAAGAATACCTTGCCCACTTGGTCCATCATCCCTAGTATATGCTTGAATCATCTCAATAGGTACAAAGCTCAAAAGTGTTCAAGTGGTGATGCCTATCAAGCATATTCTATATACTCTACCAAGCCAAGGCTCACAATCTAGGTCAAACAATTCAGGTCCATAGCCTGACCTAACACAAGGTGCTTTGATACCTCTAACACTAATGGAATAGCGGTAATATTGGTACAAAAACCCATTGCCCATTGCCCACTACTTCTCATCGACATTGGGCTTCACTAACTAGTGTACTTATGAGTCCCGAACAAGTCCAAGAACTCCCTCTTGAAAAGCATGGGAGCTTAAGAAACTCATAAGTGTGGGTAAAGTGGCTATGGGCTATCCAAAAAGGTTCACCACTACCATAGGTGACTTATCAGCTACTACCACCATCTGAGACTTACATCCAACATCCAAATGTCATCAACAATAAGGTGGTCTAGTCATTGAAGCCCATAATAAGCACGCTATGGAACCTCTATAGATAAGAGGTTTGTCCATCAAAGATAAAGATAATGAGCCCATGATCCCTCTCTGGCAACATCCAACAACATGGCAGGTCCTACCCAAGAATGGACATAATGTGTACTTGCAATCACATGTGTTAAAGATGCTCTCCAAAATGTAGGTTGGAGAAATGGATTGATATACCTAGAGATATCATAGTATAAGTAACATCTCCCTAAACACACTAAAATGGAAATCATGTAGACCAAGACCTTGGTCAGTATGGGTATGTCCCTAACATAGCCATCTAGAAATCACCAAATGAATAGAACCATGTCCCTCCAAATCTTATGCCCCATGCAAAGAAATATCTATTGGTGGGGTCTTCTAGTAACCTCTAACTGTTGACATCAATAATATCTCAAGATACTAATAGGTCAAGTGGGCCACATGATGTGAGGATACTCACCTAGCAATCATACCTCTCTTCACATACAAGTACCTCTATAATCATTTACTTGCCTATACTACCACATCTAGTCTAGTGCTAATCTCACCAAACAATTCCAATAGACATACTTCCTCTCTTGGGTACTACCAAGGAATGAGAGTAGTATCCAAAGATGATAAGGTAATAGACTTAGAAAGCTCATCCTCACATTGGTCTTATGGTGGTACAAAGGCTCTACTCCAAGCCAATTGTACCAATTGATCCACATGCTATTGCAATTCCTCCTTAGAACTCCACAATGGAACATCCAAGGTAGATGGAACAATCCAAATCCAAGTGATATCCTTTGGTACTAGAGTATCCTCCACATAGGCGTTTCACTCCAATAAAGTCACTAGGCTAAGTAATGGAACAATTGAAAGCTGAAACTAATGCCATAGTCCTTGATTGTAATGAGCCAAGACTACCACTACTAAAGCATATTGGTAGGCACCATACATGTTCCTCATCTGATTGCCAACTTGATCTATAGGAGGTTGTCTCCTCCTAATAGTCAATATCAAAACCCATGAGGTATAATACTTCTCCACCAACTTGCACATCATATGACTTTGCTATTGTTGCAATAAAGTGAGCTCTCCACATGTGATATAGTAGTGTGGAACTACCCATAGAGATGTTTAGATGTAAAATAGACACCTCTTTACATCAGTGTTTTGTAGCTCAAAACCAACAATTGTAGCTTTCCCTAACATAAGGTGTTGCACACCAAAGTCTAATAAGACCCTTTGTGGATATAGACCTTCCTTGAAGATCCTACCAATTGGAAAATCCCCCTTTAATTATTCAATAAGATAACTCTAGGTGTGAATCAAGCTTGTTCAAAGGTAGGTCTAGTTAGTAACTCCTCCAACCTTGTTTTTATTGCTTGCCATAAACCACTAGTCATTGAGCGGATCCCATGCTCTTCAACTAAGTTAGATCCACTATCAACCACCTCTGCTCTAGAAGTAGGAACCACATCATCCCTACTCTCACAAAGTGTGGTAGCCAATGGAACATTGGAGTTGGATCAACTCCCAATATAAATATCTCACTAGTTAAAAACAAAGGGAAATGCATAATCAACCAAGCCACACCTAACACCATGCTATACTCAATTTATAATAGTAGTAGTAGGTGGCTAAATAGCATCTATAGTCCATCATGCACTCCATCACCCCCTACCGCTCCTACACTAGGACATCTAGGAGCCATGGATATCATCTTTAGTGCCTCAAAGAGTGTGAAAGATTGGGTAAGTTTGACTTGTCTACCAATCTCTCCTCTTTGTGAATCCAACTCTATTGTGCTCCTTTAGACTCTAGAGCACATACTTCACTCCTAATCACTATCCTAATCACTATGGCAAATGCATCTACTTGTGCTACTCCGCACATAAAGTTAAAGATATCTCTATCACCAAGCATAAGAGGTGGAAGCCTCAACATCCAAATCTGATCTCCCCTAAGTTATGGCCATGCTAGCCAATCTTTGCTCCAATTGCTCAATTTGAGTAGCTGTGGTTGTATTAGAAGCAAGGGTAAGTATTACGTCCCTACCAAGTGTGAGTTTTCTATCACCACCTCTACCACCTCATCCTCCATGACTTGGAGCTCCTCTACCACTTGCTATAGCAGCCCTATATATTATTCTAAGGATAGGAGAACCCCCAAGAGAAACAAAAGAGAAGAACACAAAGCTCCAACACTCAATACTTTGATGCCCCAAAGAACTACCTTGTCTCCATTATATAGCAAAGAGGATCCTCTCAAAGGAAGATCCACCCTTGGATCAGATATATGGATTGGTGATATGTTAGCAAGCTTCACCCTTAGATTAGTTGCATGGATGGGTGACATGTTGGTCCTTGTCATATCTAGTTGGTCAAACAAGTTTGACTAGAAAGAATCATAAGGGAATCTTTCTATAGAAAGCTCAAAATAGTATAGATGAGGTACCATTAGAAAGCCCTTGACAAGACAAAAAATAGGGAGAGAAGGTAAACCAGGGAGGCCTTTTCTTCAAAAGGAGGGGAGGAGGGATGGTTTTTACCTCCCATTTTGAGACCTAATTCATCCATTTAGGCCTCCTAAATTGGCTTTGAAGTTTTAGGGTGTTTTCAACTCTTATTCTAATAGAGATAGTACTCTTTTTGTGACACCTCTATCTGATCTACTTAGTCCATCATATATAACATCCTTCTAGATGTTATGAGCCAATTTCCACTTCTAGATAATATGTCTAGTTATGGTATTAAACCCTACTACTACACAAGTCCAAGTGAAGTTCAAAGCATTGGTCACTAGTGTGTCCAAATCTGTGACAATGACCACACTACCTCTATGTTGGTTGTGATGCACCAAAAGTATCATGTCCATTGCCTTGAGTGCACTCTCTCTCTCATGGTGAGGTCCACCACAAGGCCAACAAGCAACACCACCACTCAATCCTGCTACTAACTTGAAAATGAAGGTAAGGATCTAGTTGCACTAGGCTTAAGTTATCCATAATATTTGGGTTGTCCACTCTACCTTTGGAAGCCAACATGGTGTGGTGCATTCTATTGAAGAACTAATATTGAAGTATTCTAGAAGTAACAATTGTGGATGAGATCTTCTTGCCAAATCAACCACTCTCTACTCCACCATGTTGAGCTCAATACGCTCAGCCAAACTAAAGATCACCACCAAAGTAGGTAAGGTAGTCTATAATAATGTAGCATCATGTACTCTATATTGCAATTCCCTATCCAAGATCCCATACCAAAACTAGACTACTTGGGTCTCAATAACTCCTTAAGTGAAATTGATCAGCCATCTCATACAAGTGTTTGCCTTGCATAGGCTCTCTCCAACCTTCTATTGGAATTCATTCAAGCTCCTCAACTTGTAAGTCCACACTCCTTGGTAGTTTTGTCTTAAGCACTAGAAGAACTCTACCATGGGCTTAAACCCTGGTACTATCCCATCTCCTACAGCGGTAACCCCACTTGTAGTAACATCATCTCCAACTAGTGCACCTCCACTCGATACACCAATGCTACTAGAGCTAGAACTCTTGAGTACTACCAATCTACCCCTAGCAACCAAGCCTGAAGTGATGGAGATGTAGTTTGAAGATCAATACTATCTCCAAAGCTTGATCTCCTCCAAGTGAGCTCTCTTGAACTCATGATAGTCATCCATTAGTGGACCTCCAAGTGCTAAAACAACTCTTTCCATGCCATGAAAGATATGAACAAAGTCAAGTTTCATATATGTTGTATATCACACCAACTATCAAACTCTTGGATGAAGTCATCCAACTCAATGGTACCCACTGTATCAAACTAACACTTGGGACATTTTGAGGTCCCATAAATCTTGTCCATATCCCACAATAATAGAACAAACACACTAGGTGCATTCTCAGTTGAATCAACTCTTGTATCAAACTCCAAATTAGAGTCAATTTGCTCTCTCATTGGTACCTAAAGATACAAGCTAATATCGAGCACCATTTTGTATAAACCCACTACATACTACAACAATATCTCCTTTGGAATCTCCAAAGAACTCCATCATCACAATGTAACTCAAACCAACCGTAACCATCACACGTATCTCACCAGTGCCACTATCAACTAAACACCATTCACTGATGTAGCTCTAACTATGACAACTACACTAAGGGAAAGACAACTTGTAACTTGCCATCATGACACGTATCCTCATGGTCTATAGTTCATCACTTCTTGCCTCACTAGAGAAAAACATAAGTAGTCTGATTGGTCATCACTCCAACCTCACTATTGAGAGCGCATTAGAGCTCCAGCACTCTAAAGTCAAGGCACCTTGGTGAGATACGTGTGATGGTTACGGTTGATGGAAGGAGTCCAATCACCATTTGGCCTTTGTCATAATAGGAATGTCTAACTACTTCTAAGCTACCAAGATCACCAAGGATGGAACCAAACTACCTCTCCTAACCAAAGCTACAGGTGTATATGTATTGGTTGACCAATCAATAGGACAATAAGTGAAGGTGGACCAATTGGCTAGGGCACCAATTTAAGAACCAAAGATCTAGAGTTCAAAATCCTATTGCACACAATCTAGAATGATTGGTAGATTTTTCCAAATAATGACTAAAAGACTACCACAAACTCATCTAAATTAGTTAGCCTCACGCCAACAAGCCCACACCTTTATATCTCAAACCTTCTTAAATATTGAAATTCAGCCAAACAAGGCTTTCTCCTTGCCAATTCAAACCTTCTCCAAATCTAGCCAAGCTTCACTGAGCACTAGCTAAGGTAATTTGGGTAACTTGAAGCTTCTAAATGCTAAAATTCAACCATATAAGGCTTTTCTTCTTGCCAATTTGAACCCTCTCCAAATCTGGCCAAGCTTCACAAACTCAAGCACTAGCTAAGGCAATTCAAACCTCCAACTCTAGATAACCTCCACCAACTTGACCTTTGAATTTGGATAACCTTTGCCAATTTGACACACATTCTCTACAATTGGCTGATTACCAAATCCTTTGCTAACTATCAACTCAAGCCAAATTGAGAAGATAAGAATCTCCAAATTCCTAATTTGAGAGGATGGGTGCCCACATCCACCTCCAATTTTGCACTTTGTGCTCAATTTGTACCAAATTAACCTTGATTTCACCTCCTTGGGCTCAAATCAAATACCTCAAATACCACTATCTCAAATTGATTCAATCTATAAAAATTTAGCTAGCACTTCCGCACACTACAAAATTTCCATCAACTTGAATACGGCTTTTTCACATGATCACTCTCAAGACCACTTCCATCTAAGACCACAATCAAATGTGCAAACAATCAACCACGCTTGGAGATACCACCAATACCCTTAATCTTTACACCCAATTTCCTCTTGACTCTCACTTCTTTGATATAATCAATTCATTCTACTAGTCAAATCAGATCTATATTGATCCTTCATTCAACAATCTACCAACAATCAGGCACTAATTTATAGTGAAGCCATACCCATTCTAGCTAAAAAGACTCCAAGTGTTGCTTATGGGCATATGTTCATCATAACCAAGAACTCAAAGGCTCAACATCAAAGAAGTGAGCTCTATGGAGTTGCACTTCAAAAGTATACCCCTTTGCTTGACATAGTTCTCTAGTTTTAATGGTCTCATTGATGGTACATCTGACAGTGTGAAAAATATAAGTGATGATGGATCTTACTATGTGATCAATAGTCCTAACATGAAATCCAATTGCAAACAAGTAGTCTATGAGTAACTACCAAAATAACTATGATTGCCAATACTACCACTCTAGTGTTTGATCAAACTAGCTTTGGTGCTACAAATGTTGTGACACATTCAACATAATAAAAAATACTAATATGCCTTGATCACATTGTCAAGCCATACCCAATCAAGCTCAAGAGAATCCAAGTGGTGCTATTGTGGAAATTAGCTTCCAACTACTAGAAAACCAAAGTCCTTTCTAATAGGACACCGGTTCCACTTAGGTATAGATACTAGTACCTTCTCAACCTTGCTAGATTTTTCCCAAACTGGTCCACACACTATACATTGTTTCATTTGCAATCCACACAATCAAGAATTTTACTCAAAAGGATTGGAACTATAATTCTCTTCATAACTTGATGAAGTAGAACTTGATGAAGAATGTCAAATCAATACACTCTCAACCCAAATTCAAACTAAAATTCCCTAATTTCCTCCTTCTTGCTTGTCAAAAACTCCTTTCTAGCAATCACCAACTTAATTAACACCCTTCTTGGCAATTTTGAACTCCTTCCTTCCTATCTAATTTCCTTCCTTGTTGTCAAAACACTCTTTCCTTAGCAGTCAACACCTCCTTCCTTCTTGTCCAATTTCCTACCTTGTTGTCCAAGCCTTCCTTTTCTAGCAATTAGGACCTTCCACTTTCCTAATCTCTTTCCTTGCTATAGAAAAATCCTTCTTCCTTGACAATCTAGACCTCCCACTTTCCACATTTCCTCCCTTGTTGTCAAAAAACCATTCTTCAATGACAATCTAGAACACACACCTTCTTGATTTCCTTTCTTGTTGAGAAAAACCCTTTTGTCTTGATAATCAAGACCTTTGATTTTCCCAATCTCCTTCCTTAATGTCTCAAACACACTTCCTTTGCTAGTCTAGAACTCCCTTCTCCCTCTCTCTCTCTCTCTCTCTCTTAAATTCCAAATGACAACAATCCTTGCTCAAAAGATCTTTACAACTAAGAAGTTCATCCACCCCAAAGGTATCTTTTATGCCAAAGGTCTTCCATGCAAATGTGTCTTCCATGTCAAAGGTATCTTTGACCTTGAAAGTATCATATACTTCAAACTTTAAATGCTTGTGAATTTTTTTATGGACATCTAAATGTTACAATTGTAATGTCAATGGAAAGGCCTTGAGAAGTTGCTTTTAACAAATTAAAGATAGATTCATTTGGACATGTAACCACAAAGATATCAGCCCCATGGTGAATGTAGGAAAGGACCCTTTAAGATTCTCTTCAAAACATGAAAGCCTCTCTCCTTAAAGGTAAGCAATCCACTTCATGACAACACCCACCAACTTCTATCCACCATACCCAAGAGCTTGAATGCTCAACATAGAAGAAATGAAATCTTTGGACTACACTTTGAGGTATATCTCCTTTGGAGCGGCCAAGAATCTAGCCTTAATGGTGCATCTGGAATATTTCAAGGATAGGAGAAACACCAGGGAAGAAACACTTTATTCCTCAATACTTTGATACCGCAAAGGAGCACTTCAACTTTATTATATAATGGAGAAGATCCCTTCCAAGGAATCTTCTCCACTATTTAATAAAGTTGAAGCTACACCCTTAGATTAGATACATGGATAGGTAACATGTCTACAACTACACCCTTAGATTGGATTCATGGGTTGGTGATATATCAACTTGGGTTCCATCTTGTTGGTCAAATAGGTTTGAATTTTGGGACTCTTCTTGTAGAAGCTCAAAATAGTTATGGAAGCAATACCATTGGAAAGATCTTGATGAGACAAAGTGAGGAGGGAGAAAGGCAAGCCTTGTTTCCTTGGAGAGGAAAATTCTATTTTTTTAGGCCTAATCATTAGTTTAGGCCTCTAAAATTGGCTCTAAAGTTTTCAATGTGTTTTTGCTTTATAAGTGGAAATTTTCTATTGGTGTGACCTCTATTAAATCTACTTAGACCATTATGTATAAGCTAATGAGAGAAAATTTCATCAATCTTGATATTATCAATAATAATTCTCTCCAAGAAGGTCAAATTCAAGTAGTGTCAATTCCTCTCCCTCACAATAAGATCAATTGAAGAAATTAGAACAAATTAAAGTAGTGTCAATTACTCACTCTCACAATAAGATGATTGAGTGTTTTAGTAACTTGGAAAATTAAGGTTCTAAATTGATACATTTGTCTTGTAAGGTTGAAATAGTAGGTGAGGAAGATAAACATGTTGATGAACATGGGGAAAGCCTAGCCATGTTTTGTGTTCTTACTACAACTGCTTATTAGTGAAGATCCAAAGCATAAGCGTGTTGTAAAGTGATTGATGCACATTGTAAATAGTAGGTTGTGAGCATGGTAAGGACAACAACTAGTACTCCTTTCCTCTGCAATGAACTCCATGCAACCTCTTGAGGAGACTGAGGGAAGGGTATGAAGATGCTTAAAATTTTTAATTTCCAAGGGAACAAGGGATTTGCACATTTTTTAGGCCTAATTCATCAGTTTAGGCCTCTGAATTGTGTTTGAAGTTTTCAAGCCTATTTTGGTTTTTGCCCTATTAGAAGAAGTGCTCTTTTGGTGATACCTCAATCTAATCTACTTTTTACATTATGTGTACCATCCTTCCAAATGTTACCAACCCAAATTCTACCTTTAGATCATATGTCTAGCAATTGATTCTAAAGTCTTCAAGCATGTTTTGGTTCCTGGCCTATTAGTAGAATTACTCTTTTGGTGATACCTCTGTCTGATCTACTTAGTCCATCATGTATGACATCCTCCCAGATGTTACCTAACCAAATTTCATCTCCAGATCATGTGTCTAGCTATTGGTATTACACTTTCACTCACATTCATAGAAGGGTCCTCTAGAGTTAAAGGTTCTCCGTAGATCAAAAACCATATGTTGAATCTCAATCTGTACTTAGCAAATACAGACATAACTCATAAAGTTTCACTCATTCACTCCACAATCCAAGCTCACTAAGGAATGAATTCCTCTCCTTTGTTATGCATTTCTTTATATACTTGCCAAAGTTGCCATAATAAATACCTTGGTAACTTGGTAAAATCCGTACTCTATCTAAATTATCATAGGAAAGGACTCTTAGGTCAATAGTACTTCACATAGGCTTTTAGGTCTCATATGCCTTCCTTTGGAAACTTCCAAGCATATTTTGTAAGAACTTAGTAACTTATCCTTATCAAAAATTAGAATATATTCCAAAGTCTAGATGACACATCTGCTATAAAGGTCACCTAACTTAGTATTAATAGGATTTTGACATCTGATATATACCAAGTCAGTATGACCATGCAAAGTCCAACATTTTGACATCTAACATATACCAAGTTAGTATGATCATGCAACTTTCAAGATGGAGTTCATACTCCAATAAAATCTAATGTAAAATCCATTGCAACATCAACTATAATATAAAATTATTTGAAAAGGTTCTACTCTATTATAATCTATTTTAAATTTCACCAATAGAACCTTTTGAGTATATATTTATTAAATATTGGATCTTCTCTTTTATTCAACCATGATAAATTAGTGGAAGATACTCCTAACTTAGTTATTAATAGACTTAACTAGATATAACTAACTTTATATCACAAAAGTACAATTAGAGACTAAGGGGTTATTAGAGATAGATCCAAATATATGCCTAAAACTCTAAACATTGGGGCCCAAAGTTGTGCTCAAACTTCTAGCTTGAAGATTTGAACCTATGTTCTGGGCCCAAGCTTTTGGGTCCAAATTCAAGGTACATGTTCAACCTCCAACACCAAAATTAAGGCAAAACTCCTAAGTCTAAGCTTAGGAGTTTTGAGGAAAACTTTGATGTATAGACCTTTGAGCTTGGACTTCTAAGTTTAAACTTTGCCCAAGCTCAGGGCTGATCAATGTTACATACACCATACAACTCAAAGATATTCATTTCTTGAAAAACTGAATAATTTATCTTATTTACTTTACAAAATTTATCCTAAAATCTTTAATTAAATATATTATATAAAATTTAAAATTGGATATTAAAATTGCTAAAATCCAAAATATAAGTAAAGAAGGGCTTGTCTTTTTTTTGAAGTAAAAAATAAAATGCTTTATCCTCCTTCTGATCTTGATGTTTTCTTTGATATATTGTGCAAAAAAAATTTTCAATGTCAAATATCAATATCAATATCAATATCAACATCAAAAAAAATAGTCTAGAGAACCTCTTGAAATACAATGGTGAGCTTAATTTTCTAGTCTAAAATTATCATATTGCTCAAATTACAAATCTCATGTCTTGTTATCTTCAAAAGCTTGCAAAACCATATCTAATTATTTCTAATGTCAATTGGTACTACTATATATGCCAAAATAATAATGAATGTTTGATATGGTTATCTTCTACTCTTACCAAATTACGCATCCAATTCAATGTTTTGTGGAGAAATTTTCATTTAACCTTTATGTCTTGAAGCATAAATGGATTCTTATTGGAAATTGTAGGTACAGAAGAAGAAGATTTTGGGTTTATAATGTACTTCAAATTTCACAGTGTGGTTTTGTAGTCCTTACATTGTAATATCTTGAACAACAATGTGGTGAAAAGAAGCAAATACAACTTCTTCTACATCAAGCATAACCTTTTAGAAACAAAAAATACTCTAGTGATCTTGCAAATCATTGTATGAGGTTGAGTCATCAAGACAAACATAGCTATGCTTTCTTGTTCGTCACTTGTTTAAAATTTTTGAAGCAACTCCTTAAAGTTCAAGAGTAATAGATTAGACCCTTGCAATGAGAGTAAAGCTCACAAAACATGGCGGAAGCTGGTTTGGAAGTGATTGGAGCAAAGGGGAATATGAGGTGAAGATTGTAGGTTCCAAATGGTTATTGGAGCAAAGATTTGGGTCAAGCATGGATCCTAGATTTGGATACTTCATTAGAGAGGCAATAAGAGTTGTGATAGGTATCTATTTTAAGGTGATGATTGGACTTAACTTGGAAGACGGGTGATCTAGTTTGGTTGTAGATATTCCTCTCTCACATCCCTTTTTTTTTTTTCCTTATCCTTACTTTTTTTTCTCTTTTTATTCCTTTATTTTTGGTTGGTATTTTTTTTAATCTGTTTTGTCTATTATCTGTATCTTATTCCTTGTATTCTTATATGTAGGAATAACTTTTAGCAAACTATCTACAATGCTTCCTTTTTGTCCTTTTTCATGGGGACTTAGAGTGATTACCATAGGAAATACTCCTCATATAGCACTCTATGCTTCTTACATGCAATCAAAGAGTAGATCCCACATCAAATTTTTTAGCACATATCTATAGTTAATAAATTTTATCTAGATGAAGTCTTTTTGATCTCCATGTCACATACTTTGCTTATACTAATTGATTCTCATGTGAAAGATCCCACATCCTTTGTCGCACCCATTCTTGATCTCCCTTCAAAGACCTTCCTCCAACCCTACCAAGTCACCACTTCCATAGGATCATATTCTTCCACTTATACCTTACCACATCTGGACATACCGCTTCATCAATGAAGTAAAATGCAACCACATGTGGAAGCAAGAAGGATGAGAAGACCCTATCAAGCCAGACAAGGAAAAGACAAAGGAGGTAAATGGGACTAAGCCCTAATAGTATCAATACAAGGAATTTGCACTACAACATTTAAGATATCTAAGTTATGCAAGTCGTATGGTCTACAAACAATTTAAGCATCCAAAGAATCATCACCTAGTATGATTTCTCTTCTATAGATTGCACCAGCCAATGCTCTTTATAGAGCAATAGACACACATTGCCTAAAATATGTGGTGAAATATGAGAGTGATAGTGATACCTTTGATGTGTTGAATGATATACCCTCACACACTCCCTGACAAAGGTGTCAAACACTACATTGTCATGTTGTGTTTTTTGTAGCCTATGAAAAAGTAAATTAGCATGTTTTATCTCCACATTATAAAAGTAAACTGTAGGATAGATCTCACGGCTGAGCTTTGCCATATGAGCAATCTTTGTATATGTATATGATTGGCCACTCGGATTATGGTCTTGTCTTCTTTGAGGGCATTGATATATATGAGTGGAGAAGAGTTGCAAGACATGTGTGTTTTAGTTTGAGGAGTCTCGAGTAGGAGAAGGACATTGGGAGTGAGAGTTGTAGCAAAGCGTGAGCATTAGAGCGTTGGAGGAAGAATTTGCGCATGAGATATCCCATGCTCTTGATTTGCCGCTCCCAAATCCTTTTCTCATAAAGCTTTAGATTCTACACCATGATGGCTTACACAATTGGATGGTGGTATATTTCAAGGCAGCATTCATGGAATTGGTGATGGAAAACCTAAATCCTGTTGTCCTTTTGGTGCTAACTTACGAGCAGGTATAGGATTTGACAATCTATGTGATATTATAGATGAAGAATGACTTAATTTTTCTCATAAGCTTCAAGGTGGAGTTGTGTGGTCTATTTGTCAAAAAGTGAAGAAACTAAATGATAAAAATGTGCAAGTGATTGGGTCCCAAGAAGAGAAGTCTTGAGTTTTGGACCATCAAAGGAGTTTGGAGAGAGCATTTGAGGAGAGTGGACTATGGTTGGAAAGAAGAGCTAACAAGCTAAAATTAAGAGATAGGAAAAAATGATTTGAGTAGATTCTATGGGAGATATGTTAGCTCAACTCAGGAATTGATCCATATATAGGGATTGGAGTTGGATTAGGCTATCAAAATCAATAGAGTTTAGACAATAGCACAAAAAGCTAGTGTGGAAATTTTGGTTGGCTTTGGTCCATAGAGAGTGAGAGTTGATGCAACAAATTCTACTAAGCTTGGTAGAGCATTTCTATCTTCAATCATGATTGAATATCAATTCTCCTTTTTGTGACCAAAATTGTGGATTTTATATTTCTGGAGTTTATGTGAGGATTAAGTGTACCTTTGATCCAAAAATCTGGGGAAAGTTGCCAAGAACCATGAGAAAACCCTAGATTAAGGATTTCAAAATTAGGGTGGAAATTAAAAAAATTGGTCAAGTTTAAGAGCCCTTCAAGAGAGTTGTAGTGATTGAATTATGACTTATTTCATATCAATGGGGAGCTTATCTCACAACATTTCCATTGAATCCTAGAACAACTGAATCCAATTCACACAGATAAAGTTATATGTCCATATGAGTTGTGTAAAGTTTTCCCAATCTAAAACATACATTTTCTCTACTTGGAGGACAAATTGGTTTGGAAGTTTGAGTATAGATTGAAGAAACTTGGCGTAAATAGCTAAAATCAGCTTAAGGACAAGGTAGGAGGCTCTCAAGCTGATTTCCACCAAAAGCATGGAGAGTTGTTGTTGAATTCTTGTAGTTGGATCCTCTTTGTGCTTACATGCTTGTTTGTACACCCATTTGGCTTGGATTGGTGTGCGGGTGTAGTGCTTAGTTTCTTTCCTTCTAGGAGTGTTGTGTATCTCTCCTTGGTAATGTTGGAAGTGATGACCAATAGACCAAGAGTGTGTGTTATGATGGCAGGTCATGTTGCACATTACTCCCCTACCCGATAGAAAGAATACTAGAAATAATAATGAAAGGTTCCAATTATCAGGCAAAATGTGTGCTTAGACTAGTAATGATGCACCTACACACGAGCTCTAATCCATAACCTCCACAGCTAGGCATCTAGTGTGTTCCTAGAGAGAGAAAGGCAAAGTACAACAACATCCATCACTCCATCAATGGCCACACAATCTTGTCTAAATTATTTGTGGGTAGAGATTGCCTCAACATAGCATAGAGGAAGATATAATATTTATAGATGAGAGTGAAAGCTAGTTCTCTTCTTGCTCCCAAATTCTCTTTGTACTCCTATCATATGTATTGAAGCCCCACTAGACTCATACTTATGGTCACATTTACTTCAAGCATTTTTACTCAATTTAACTAGATTATATATGCATATTGGGATCCTCTTGCCTTTACATCATCTAGTGTGTTCCATGCTCTTCTTATTACTACAAGCTATCTTGGTAGATGATCAAGGGAGAGATGTCTTTATTTGGACCTTATTAACACTCTTTTTTCATACGAGACATTACTTCTTCTAGCCCACTAGGGTATATTAAGACACCAAGGATTCATAGTTTTTGTGAGGAGATTGATCAACACTACAAGATGAGATACCAAATGATCCCATGTAGTAGCCAAGAGGAGTATAACGTCCACATAATCCCATCTTCTATCTCTAGAGCATTGTCTTTGTTGTTCCTTGATGTTAAGTATGGATGTGCATCCCAAGCACTATCTTCTTCTAGGCCAACATATTTCTCCCTTGATACTTTATTTGCTTTATAGAGTCTACATGTACTTGTCACTTTTGACTTTCTTCTTTCCTTCATAATTATTACCCAAATAAGGAGCTATCGCTTATGTATTCCTTTTTTATTTATGATTTACTCAATTCTCTAGATTTCTTGGTGGGTGAGCCATTAGGATTTTTTTTGGAGCATCTATATAATTATCTCTCACCATATATGCTAGATTTTGGTTTCTTTCTTCTTTTTGCTTCTTGTACAATGAGCGGTTTACTTATAAATTTATGGGTGCATATAAAATGTTTAGGTTTAGATTGACAAGAAAATTAGAGATATTTTATGGGTGCAAAACCTATAGTTGTAAAAGGCAATGAGTCATCTTTAGATTACTTGTAGCTTTTTATGGCTACAAGGTTTTACCCAAAGAAGAATTTAACTTGGGAATATATCTATTACCCATAAAACTATAACTAAAACCACCAATTGTCTTACAACTAAATTTATTTTTTTGGTGCTTCTTGTCTCCTTGCTTTCTCAAAAGAGATATCTAGCATTCCTCTATTGCTATTGGAAAAATTTTCTTGTATTTAGTTTACATACTATTTGTATAGCTTTGACACTAGCTTTTATCCTTTTTGTCTCTACATTAATTTTCCATGGCAATCCTGAGAGGTTATGAGACTATTGGCATTTGAGGTTCCTCAAACATTTATCTCTATTGGATGGTTGTCCAAGTTGATACCTCAAATACCTTCAATACCATTTTTTGTCCAACTTTGTTTTGTGCTCTATGCTCAACAAGGAATCAGATCCTATCCTTGTATCAAGAAATTGACAAGAGTTGTGACAACAAGCACACACAATGTATACAATCAGCAGAATCACACATTGCATAGATGTACATGGTTCACCTTAGTGTGAGGCTATGCCCATAAGAATGCTCTAGAGTCTTTTATGATGTTGAATGCTCATAGCCATATCCAAGCATACAAAGCAATAGCTCCCACACTCTCCAAGTCCACCCAACCACAAACTAACAAACTAGCTAAGTCATAAGAGTAAATCCTAAAAAACTTCCCCTTGATTCTTGTCTTGGGGTTAGTAGCCTTGCTAAACAATTGATCACTCAGTGGGAAGTTCTAGAAAGACAACCAATTGCTTGATCACTCCTTTAAACTAGGATAAACTAGAAATTATAACCATAGCCTATACAAGGTGTCACGCCATTTGTAGTTCCGCATCTAGATGCTCGGACACTAGAGTTCCAGTGATGGTAGTTAGAGTTATTCTAGCTGTTTCTCAGGGACTACTTTCCGACGGTTAGATTTTGTGTTCGGGGTACTGACTTCACGGTGGGGCCCACCGTCACTTTGCACCGTTTGCACCGTCGAGTGTGCCGTCAGCGGGACCATTAGGGTTTCAGGGCTAGCTCGAGTCCAGGGGGTATAGTTTCGAAGTGAGCTCCAGAGAGCTCACTTCTCTGATGTTGAGCCTTCGAGTTCCTGGCTATGGTGGACAGAGGCCGGCGAGCGTCACCTGGATTCTCTATGCTTGAGTGGGTGTGGCTTGACTGTAATCAGTGCCCAGTTGTTGGCAGTTTATAGAGTGACAGATCAAGTACTGATCTGAGTTGAGTTGAGTTGAGACTGTTAAGCAATCTGATTACATCAGAGAAGTGAAGTCAGGGGGAAATCGGGTGCAGGAACGTTGAGTGTTGGTGGTATCTTCAAGCTCGGTGGATCGTGGTAGCTCGATTCAGGTTCTGTGTTTCCCTAGTGTGTAGAAGCTCGTGTAGTTGATGCAAATCTGGCAGTTAGGCGGACGGTGTGCGGAAGCGCTGGCCAAATTTCGAGCAAAGAAGGAGCAATTTTTGAGCAGTGTTGTGATTTTGAGCTCAGGAGGTGAAGGCAGGACCAATTTGCTGCGAGTTGGGCTCAGAAAGTGAAATTGAAGGTGGAGTTGGAAAGCTCTTCTCATGAAATTGTGATTTGGAAAAACCCGTTTTGTCAATTTGGCTCGAGTGGAAAGTTAGCGGGGGATTTGGCGGACATCCATCTTTAGGGTTTACGTCAGATTTTACGTCAGATTTTGGGCCAGAATTGGAGGAGTTTCGCTGTTTGGCCAGATTTGGAGAACTTTCGCTAGTTTGGAGGAGTTTCGCAGATTTGGAAAAGTTTCGCCAATTTTGGAGGAGGTTCGAAGTGGCAACAAGAAAGGCCTCATTTGGGCGTTTAGAGGCTTCGAGGCATAGGGCTGTGGGCTATGAGAGGCTACGAAGGCCTAGAAGGGCCAAAAGGGCCAGCAAGCCAGCTTGCTGGCGTGAGGCTAGCTAGTTTAGTGTAGATCTTGGTCATTGGTTGGCAAAATCTGCCTTTCTTGCTAGATTGTGCGCAACAGGGTTTGACCCCTAGATCTCTTGTTCCTAGACTGGTGCCCTAGCCAACTGGTCCACCCTCACTTGTTGTCATAGTGACTGTGCCACTGTTATCTATACACATGTAGCTTTGGCTAGGAGAGGCAGTTTGATCCCATTCTTGGTGATCCTGGTAGCTTAGGACTTAGATACGAACTACTCTTATGTCAAATGCCAAATGGTGGCAGAGTCAGTCCCGTGTTGTGTTATGAGATGGAGGGTTTTTGTTTAGATTTCTTGTGATTGGATCCCCTCCATTCTCTGCTTCCTGTTTGTGCACCACGTTTGTGTGAGGTGCCTTGACTTTTGAGCGTTGGTGCTCTGGTGTGCTCTCGGTGGTGAGGCTGGAGTGATGACCAGTCAGACTACCTTTGTTTCTCTCCGGTGAGGCAGGAAGTGATGACCTGCAGACCGTGAGAGTGCGTGTTATGATGGCAGGTTACAGGTTGCCCTTCCCCTAGTGTAGTTATCTCGGTTAGAGTTACATTAGTGGGTGGTGTTTTAGTTGGTGTTGGCACGCGGTGGTGTTGGCACTTGGTGGGGCACTTGCGGTTGCGACTTGCTGTTGCAGTTGGTGGTTCGGGTTTGTTGGTGTGGTTACTTTGTCACGACGGAGTTCTTTGGAGATTCCAGAGGAGTTAGCCCTGCAGTACGCAGTGGGTTTACTCGGAGTGGTGCTCGGTATCAGCCTGTATCTCAGGTCCCAGTGAGGGAGGAGATTGACTCTGAGTTGGAGTTCGACACAGGAGCTGATTCAGTTGAGAGTGCACTTGGTGTGTCCGCACCGTTGTTGTGGGACATGGACGAGATTTATGGGGCCTCCAAAGGCCCTAGGCGTTACTCTGGTACAGTGGGTACCATTGAGTTGGATGACTTCATCCAGGAGTTCGATAGTTGGTGTGATCTGCAGCAGATGCGGAACCCGACTTTGTTCACACCCTTCATGGCATGGAAGGGGTTGTTTCAGCACTTGGAGGGTCCACCGATGGACGACTACCATGAGTTCAGGAGAGCTCATTTGGAGGAGATTGAGTTATGGAGACAGTATTGGTCTCCACACTATGTCTCCATCACTTCAGGTTCGGTGGCCAGGAGTAGGTCGGCTGTACCTACGAGTTCTAGCTCGAGTAGTGTTGGTGGAGCTAGTGGAGGTGCACTAGCTAGAGATAGTGCTACTACGAGTGGAGGTACCGCTGCAGGAGGTGGTGTGGTACCGGGGTTTAACCCCATGGTTGAGTTCTTCCTATGTTTGAGGCAGAACTACCAGGGAGTGCGGACTGACAAGCTGAGGAGCTTGCAGGAGTTCCAGCGGAAGGCTGGAGAGAGCCTACGCGAGGCATACACTCGCATGAGGCGGCTGATCAGTTTCACTCAGGGAGTTACTGAGGCCCAGGCAGTCCAGTTTTGGTATGGGATACTGGACAGGGAGTTGCGACGTAGAGTTCGTGATGCTATGTTGTTGCAGGCTACTTCGCCCACTTTGGCAGTAGTCTTTGGTTTGGCTGAGCGTATTGAGCTCAACATGGTGGAGGAGAGAGTGGTGACATCTGGATTTGGTAGAGAGACCTCATCCACGGTTGTGACTTCTTCTAGAATGCAGCAGAGTGCACCACGCCCAGTTGGTTTTCGAGGACAGGGTGGACAGCCCAGATCCTATGGAGCGAGTGGAGGGCCTAGTGGAGTTAGACCCTTACCCTCATTTTCGGGGCAGTAGCAGCCAGTGAGTGGTGGTGTTGCTTGTTGGACTTGTGGTGGACCTCACCATAGGAGAGAGTGTACTCAGGGCAGCGGACCTGATACCTCTGGTGCATCACAGCCAGCACAGAGGCAGTGTGAGCACTGCCATAGATTTGGTCATACTAGTGACCGGTGTTTTGACCTACACCCGGAGTTACGGAGTGGTAGGGCTGCTATGGCAGGTAGTAGAGGAGCTCCAGTTCATGGAGGACGAGGTGGTAGAGGTGGTGGTAGAGGATCTACACCTAGTAGGGGTGCAGTACCTGCCCTTACTTCTGACACAACTATGGCTACTCGGATTGAGCAGTTGGAGCAGAGATTGGCTAGTATGGCTATTGCTCATAGGAGATCAGATTCGGGTGCTGAGGCTTCCAGCTCATATGCTGGTGATAGAGATGCTTTGGACTTCATGTGCGGAGCAGCACAGGTGGATGCATCTGCAGCAGTGACTAGGAGTGCAGTACGTGCTCCAGAGCCTAGAGGAGCATCAGTGGAGTTGGACCCACAGAGAGGAGAGGTTGGGAGACAGGTCAGACTTCCCCAATCTTTCACGCTATCTGAGGCATTGCAGACGACATCCATGGTTCCTAGACGTCCCAGTGCAGGTGTGGTAGGTGGTGATGGAGTACTTGATGGAGTACCTGCTAGTCAGCCACTTGCTACTACACAGACTGAGTCTAGCATGATGTTGGGGGCGGCTCAGCTGATTATGCGACATCCTTTATTTTCAGCCAGTGACATGTTTACATTGGGAGTGGACCTAGCCCCAGTGTTCCGGTTGGCTGCCATGTTGTGTGAGAGTAGGGATGGTGCAGTTCCTACTACTAGAGCAGAGGTGGTTGGTAGTGGAGCTGACTTGGTTGAGGAGCATGGGATCCGTTCAGCGACCAGTGGTTTATGGCAGGCAGCAGCGGCTAGACTGGAGGAGTTGCCAGCTAGACCGGCCTTTGAGAGAGCGCGGTTTACACCTGGTGTTGTCCTATTGGATAACCAGAGGGGGATCTTTCGTTTGGTAGGACCTTCAGGGAAGGTCTATACACCACAGAGAGTCTTGTTAGACTCTGGTGCGCAGCCCCTTATGTTGGGGAAGGCTGCAGTTGTTGGTCTGGAGTTACGGAAGACCGATGTGGAGAGGTGTCCATTTCAGATCCAGACATCTCTTGGTGGTGGTTCGACACAGTACATCACACGTGGAGAGCTTGTTGTCCAGGTTCAGCCTGGTCATCCGACTGATAGCTCGGTGGTGAGAGCTCAGGCTATTGCGACGATAGCTGAGTCCTATGATGTGCTAGTTGGGGGAGCAGTGTTATACCCTATGGGTTTCAGTATTGACTATTGGGAGGAGACAGCCTCTTATAGACCTGGTTGGCAGTCTGGTGAGGGACGGGTATGTCGCCTACCAGTACGCTTCAGTAGTGGCAGTCTTGGCTCACTACAGTCCGGGACCATGGCAGCATCAGTTTTGGCTTTCAGCGGTGCAGTTACTTGGCCTGGTGACTTGTTGGAGGGGAACGCCCATGCAGAGGATACTCCAATACCAGAGGAGATCACTCGGCTATGGAGTACGAGTGGGATTGTTCCATCCACCTTGGATGTTCCATTGTGGAGTTCAGAGGAGGCATTGCAGCAGCATGCAGATCAGTTGGTGCAGCAGGCTTGGAGTGGAGCCTTCGTACCATCAGGGGATCAGTGTGAGGATGAGCCTCCAGAGGCAATTGCTTTGACACCTCTGGATACCACACTCATTGCTTGGCAGTATCCAGTAGAGGGGATATGCCTATTGGAGTTGTTTGGTGGGATCAGCACCGGACTAGCTGCGGTATTACAGGCGGGTATCCGAGTACAGAGGTACTTGTATGTAGAGAGAGATGAGACTGCTAGGCGAGTCTCTCTACATCATGTGGCACACTTGGCCTATCGGTATCCGGAGTTATTACCGATGTCAGCAATCAGAGGTTACCAGAAGGCCTTACCAGGAGACATTTCCTTACTGGGGGCGCATGACCTAGAGAGACATGGGCCTGTTCACTTGGTGATTTCTGGATGGCCATGTCAGGGACATACACGTGCGGGCCGCGGTTTGGGTCTTCAGGATCCTTGTTCTGGTGTGTTTTGGGAGATGTTACGGATACTACGACATCTCTAGGTTCATCAGTCTGTTTCTCCAACTTACCTTTTGGAGAACGTTCCATTGATGGGTGATTCTCGCACTAGAGTGGTGGCGAGTACACATCAGGTCCATTCATGGATGGGACCTGCTGTATTGTTAGATGCAGCCAGAGTGGGATCACGGGCTCATCGTCTTCGTCTTTGGTGGACAAACCTCTTACCCAGAGAGGTTCTACAGCGTGCTTATGATGGGATTCAGCGACTGGACCACATTCTTGTTGATGATATCTTGGAGGTTGGGCGTCAGTCTCAGACAGTGGTAGTGGCTGATAGGTCACCCATGGCAGTGGTGAACCTAGTTGGACAGCCTAGAGCTGCATTTCCCACACTCATGAGTTTCCCAGGCTCTCATGCTTTTCGAGAGGGAGGACCTGGACTTGTTTGGGACTCACAGTTACAGCAGTTGGTGGAGCCCAATGCTGATGAGAGAGAGCGGGCGATGGGTTTTCGCACCGGTATTACCGCTGTTCTAGCAGTGTCAGAGGCATCCAGGCGTCAGGTGTTAGGTCAGGCTATGGACCTGAACTGTTTGACCTAGATTGTGAGCCTTGGTTTGGCAGAGCAGCGTAGGATGCGCTTGATAGGCATCACCACTCGGACACTTGTGAGCCCTGTGCCTATCGAGACAATTCAGGCACATGCTGGGGGCGATGGACCGAGTGGACATGGTATTCTTGGGACACATCCAGTAGCTACTAGGGAGAGTGGTCTACTTGGAGTCCATCCAGGTGAGCGTGGGCTACTTGGATTACACCCTTGGTCCACATGGGATGCAGCCAGAGGACGTATGGAGCTTGCAGCCAGAGTGGAGGGAGTTTTTCACACAGAGGTTGGGACCTCTAGTGGTCGGGAGCATGACACCATTGCTCCCAAGGGCCCAGTATAGCAGCCAGTCAGTACGTCTTCCACTCCTACTACAGTTACAGAGGATACTTGGGAGCCAGATCTTGGACCCAAGCTTACTGGAGAGGAAAGACAGAGGGTTTGGAGGTTCTTGAGGAGTCACACGAGTTGTTTTGCCTTCAGTATGAAGGATTTGGGTGCTCTGAAGGGACCTGGTATACGGATTGAGCTGACTAGCGACACACCTGTTTTTCGACGTCCTTATCGATATAGTGAGATGGAGAGGACATTGATTCAGAGCCGGAGTAGTGACCTTTTTGAGGCTGGTTTGGTGGAGATTTCACATGGAGAGTATGCATCAGCGACAGTGATGCCAGCCAAGAAGGATATGCATGGCAACTATACAGATAGGCGGATGTGTGGAGATTACCGTCCTATCAACCGACAGACCAGGGCTGATCGGTATGCCATGCCTACACCGGAGGAGATTTTTGATTCGATTGAGCATGCAAAGGTCTTCAGTACTTTGGATCTTCGAGCGGGATATCATCAGTTGCCGATCAGGGAGGAAGATAAGTCCAAGACAGCATTTTGGGCTATTGATCCTCACGGCAAGGATGTGTTATATCAGTGGAGATTCTTACCATTTGGGTTGAAGAATGCTCTTGCTGAGTTCCAGAGGGTCATGGATAGGATCCTAGCTGGACTGGATTTTGCTCGGTGCTATATTGATGACATTTTGGTGTATAGCACTACTGTGGAGGAGCATGAGAGACAGTTGTTGGAGGTGTTTGAGAGGTTGAGATCTCATGGACTCAAATTACATCCTGGGAAGTGTAGGTTCTTCCATGAGCAGGTTGAGTATTTGGGTCACACTATCTACCCCGGAGGACTTGGTGTTCAGCAGACCAAGGTGGAGGCTATTGCACGTATTCCTCGGCCTACGGATGTGAGCAGAGTGCGAGCATTCCTTGGGTTGGCAAACTTCTATCGCCGCTATGTTAGAGGATTTAGTGCCATTGCCAAGGCCTTGACGAAGCTGACCAAGCTTACACAGGAGTGGTGTTGGGGAGATGAGCAGGAGAGAGCTTTTGTAGAGCTCAAGGAGAGGTTGACATCTGCTCCTATTTTGAGGAGACCGATCAGGGGACGACCATTTCAGGTTCACACTGATTGGAGTATGTTGGGGCTTGGAGCGGTGCTCACCCAGCATGATGATGAGGAGAAGGAGTTTGTGGTGGCCTATGCTAGTCGCTCCAACAATTCAGCGGAGGCGAAGTATAGTTCATATGAGGGAGAGTGCTTGGCAGCAGTTTGGGCAGTAGCACATTTCCGATGTTACCTATTTGGTAACCCCTTCACTCTCATCACTGATCATCAGCCGCTGAAGTGGTTGATGGAGTCCGACAAGCTTTCAGGGAAGCTTGCACGATGGGCTCTAATTTTACAGGAGTATGATTTCACGGTTGTTCACAGACCTGGAGTGGTGAACCGTGATGCAGATGGGTTGAGTAGAAACCCATGTCCCAGCCAACAGGATCAGACCGGAGCACGTTGGCATGGTGAGACAGATGAGGAGAT